>OY882859.1:5642389-6842389 GCA_963693515.1 Pipistrellus nathusii
TAAGATTCAATGTGGTGGCCCTAGCAAGTTTGGCTCAGTGGATAGAGCGTCAGCCTGCAGACTGAAGGGTCCCAGGGTCGATTCCCATCAAGGGCACATGCCTCGGTTGCGGCTCGGCGCAACGTGCAGGAGGCAGCCAATCCATGATTCCCTCTCATCATTGATGTTTCTCTCTCTCTTCCTCTCTGAAATCAATAAAAAATGTATTAAAAAGAAATCCCATGCTGTGGCTGGACCAGCCCTTGCAGTTCTTATTATAATTGCAAGAAGCCCCTCGCAATAACCATCAGGAGGCTGGGAAAGGTTCAGGTTCGTTCCTCACAGGAAATCACGCCCACCTGGGCCTCAGATAGAGAAGAGTGTGTGTGAGGGGGGTGAGGGGGGAGAGGGGGCACACAGTCCTGGGGTTCTGCTTTTATTGAGGTGGAGGGTAGGGGGGCTGGGGTGTCACAGGCTCACTCTTTACTGGTGAATTTAAAACCTTCACCAGGAGTGGAGATTTAAAGCAAGGGATGAGGACGCAAACAAACAGCCCCAAAGGTCAGCTACTGAAATCAGCCGAGATCTGGAAAACAAAGGCGTTTCGGTGGGGGCGGCGGCCTGGCTCTGTAGCCGCCTGGCTGCAATGTGTTTGTCGCAGATAGTCTCAGAAGGACATGCCTTGCCATCAAAGCTGAAGCCAGGCACTTCATTACAAAAGGAAGAGAAACAAATGTCAGGGCTCACAGGAGAGAGAGAGAGAGAGAGAGAGAGAGAGAGAGAGAGAGAGCGAGAGAGAGAGAGAGGTTTCCCACGGGCTGTGTTAGGGGCTGGACTGGAGCGGGCGTGCCGGCTGAGCGTGAACCTTTTCTGGGGGCTTCCTGAGCGCCTGGCTGCCTTCCCCTCTGCACCCCACCTCAACTGCATGAGGCCTGGAGAGAGCAGAGGACTGGTTTGGGGTGGAGTGGTTCAGGGTTCGGGCTCTGGAAGAGGGGCCGCACGCAAATGAGAGAGACGAGATAAGAAATAATAATTTGGAAATATTGGGGGACCAGGCGGGAGCCCAACTCAAGAGGAAGGACTCTGCTTGGGCTCGGGCCTTGCCATCCTTGTATTCAATTTGGAATACACCTATAGCCCTCAGGCGGGCAATTTCCAGTAGCAGGCAGACCATCTTATCAGAAAGGACTGACATGACTGTCCGGTGGGGAAGCTGCTTCAGCTGCCAGACTAAACAGGGGGTGCAGAGCTCTGACCTGTGCCTGGGCTCAAGGGTCACCAGCCTTCGGGCTCCTTGTCCACACCTCCTGCTGGTGAAGACAGTGGGCGGTTTCCCACTAACACCCGAGTTACCTATTCCTCCAGGCTCTGACGAACCTGCCTTTCCTGAGAGGTCCTGGGGAAAACTGGGAGAGGAGAAGGCTGGGCCGGGCATGCATAAGGTGACCAAATGTCCCGCTTTTGGTGGGACAGTCCCGATTTTTAACAATTTGTTTCGCTTCCCACGGTGTTTTTAAAAAAAAAAAAAAGTCCCTATTTTTGGATTTTCCAGACACGGGATAAATTGTTAAAAATCTGTCCCATCAAAAGTGGGACCTCTGGTCACCTTAGTCATGCATTCAGACATGATTCCTGGGAGGGAGGCCTGGGGCTCAGCTAGGTTTGCACATACCTAGCAGGCACTGTGGCTCTGGATAGAGTTCGCGCCTATCTCTGTATCTCGTGCTTTTCCTCTCCTCCCCCTCCTCCCCATCCCGTCCCCCATTTCCCTCCTGACCCCAGGGCCCGTCCACATCCCTGTGGGTCGGAACAGGGGAGGAGGCATCTGTGCTTTGCTGGACTCCATCCTTGGCCAACTCCTTGGACCGTCACGGTGGGGCGGGCCCCGGGGTGGGGTGAGCTGTGCAGCCGGACGGTGACAGCGGGAGGACCGGACGACCTTACCCGGAGCAGCCAGGATGGGGAGCTTTAATTTGTTTAATCAATTCTGGCCCCCAGGCTGGGAAAGGAAAACGGCAGGATATTAAATCTGTCGCTCTTGCCAATCTGTCACAGGAATGTCAGCCCACATTGATTTGCGTCCTCCCGCCCTTATTAACTGTGTCCTCCAGGTCCCCCCCGGGCCCTGCCCGGGAGCCAGCAGCTGGGTGCAGGCGGGAGGGGGGGTGAGGGTCAGGGCACAGGACCTTCCAGAGGACAATTAATGTTTAGAGTTGGGAGGCAGGATGGTTTGTAATCCAAATCCTTCAGTTCATGGATAACTCCCACAGAGCATGGGGATTGGGGGGGAGGGAAGGGGGGAGGGGGAGGGCCTGGAGCTCACTTAGCGCAGCCAGCTGGGGGCAGGCCTGGAGCTCAAACCCAAGACTCCTAATGCCCAGACAAGAGCTCTTGCTAGTCGTTTCATCAACATGGTTTGCTTACATGACTGCTAAGTGCTGACAGCATTGATTGCTCACTGGGCCCAGCATTTGGGTTCCTATTACGGCTGTAACCAATTACGAGGAGCTCCGTGGCTTAACTCAGCACAGGTTTATTACCTTACAGCTAATCTGGAGGTCAGACATCCGGAATGGGTGTCTCTGGGCTAAATTCAAGGTGTCCACCCAGATGCCTTCCATCCTGGAGCCTCCAGGGGAGGATCCATCTTTGTGCCTCTGCAGTTTCCAGGAGCTGCCTGCCCACATTCCTTGGCTGTGGTCTCCTCCACGGCCACAGCTTGTGATGGCCAGTTGAGTCTCTCATGTCCTGTCGCTGTAACATTGACTCTGCAGCCTCCCTCTTCCACTTCTGAGGACCCTGGTGATTACCCTGGACCCACCCGGATAACCCAAGTAAATCTCCCCACCTCAAGGTCTACTGATCAGCAACCTTAACTAAAACTGCAATCTTGATCCCCTCCCTGTGCACCCCTACTCCCTTCCCCAGCCCTCCCCCTCACCATGTAGCATAGTCACATGTTCCAGGGATGAGAATGTAGACATTTTTTTAGGCCATTATTCTGCTGATTGCAGACTGATCGCAGACCAGACTGAACACTTGACACTTAAAACAACTTGACTGATCACTGCTAGTTTACACCCATTGTACAGGTGAGAAAACTGAGCCTCCAGGGGATTGAGGCGTGCTAAGAAAGCCACACAGCGAGCCATTGGTGGAGCTGGGATTCGGACTTTGGTTCTCTCCCCTGCATGGGGGGGGGGGGGGTTTCCTGTTCCGTTGTCCGGGATGAGGGGTTGTCTGGAATCACCAGCCAAGAATCCAGGCGAGGCAGGCAGGACCCTGCAAGATATCCACCCCTGGCCTTGGCCCTCACAGACAGGTAAAGAGGCCACACTCTTTAAAAAGGGGGGATATGAACGGCCCCCAGACTGTGGGGGAACTTTCTGTTCTAAGTAATTGGGCGTCTGGCCCCACCTCCCTCTCCGCAGCCCACTCTCCCTCATGTGATTTATTTGCTCATAAAATTGAAGGCCTTCTCCTCTGGTGCCATTTTCTACTCAGCTTAGACAAATATTTAGCAGCCAGACCTGACCTTAATTTCCTTAAATATCAGGGGCCCGGGAAGATGGAGAGCCTGCCCAGTGGGTGAGGACAAGATGGAGCCGGCGTGGGAAGAATGGATGGGATGCTGCTTCCCCTTCCCTGGGTGAGGACCACATCTCCCCATGACCATCCAGGGAGGTGCCCCCAAACTCTCAGGTCTCCCCCTGCTGAGGCAGGAAGACAAGGTGGGTTGCAGATGGCAGGGTTCCAGGGACTTCCCATGGGACTGTGGGGACATTCCATCGCAGCCGTCCTGATACTTTGTAGCATCCTCTCAGGTCTGGGTCAGGAGCCTGTCACATTGTAATGACGTGGATGTGTCTCTCTCACATCGATGTTCCTCTCTCTCTCTCTCACCCACCTTCCTTTTCCATTCTCCCTAAAAATCAATGGGAAAAATATCCTCTGGTGAGAATTAACAACAACAAAAGTGGGGGTAGTAATGGTACCTGCCTCGTATTTCTGTTGTGAAGATTCTATTACCGAGCTCACGAACAGCTCCTAGCAGCGTGCTGGCCATCAGATAAGCTATCAATAAATACGCTGTGTGTTGTGGGTTGAAGTGTTTCCCCAAAAGATATATTTGAAGTTCTAAATCCCCAGGACCTGGGAATGGGATCTTACTGGGAAATAAGATCTCTGCAGAGGCAATGGGGTGGAAATTAAGTCGTGCTGGGTCCCGGCGGGCCT
The DNA here is from genome assembly GCA_963693515.1 of Pipistrellus nathusii. Classification (NCBI taxonomy): domain Eukaryota; kingdom Metazoa; phylum Chordata; class Mammalia; order Chiroptera; family Vespertilionidae; genus Pipistrellus; species Pipistrellus nathusii. The sequence continues at coordinate 5,646,605 of OY882859.1, forward strand.
GCCCGGTAACGGGTGTCTCTGGGAGAGGAGGGAGAGGTGGACAGAGACACGCGAGGAGGGCACCCTGTGGGTGGGGGCCAAGGCTGGAGCGAGGCCTCTACAGGTTCAGGAACGCCAAGGACGCCACCTTCCCTAGAGGCTGGGGGGAGGCCCGGACCAGATGCTTCCCCAGAGCCCCTGGAAGGAACTCGTTTTGCCAACACCTCAACTTTGGACTGCTGGCTTCCCAAACCTAACAAGAATCAGTTTCTATTGTCAGACGCCACCCCGTTTGTGTTAATCTGTTACAGAAGCCACGGGAAACGAGCACCCTGTTATTAGGGTGCGGCCAGCGCTCTGAGCACAGGGCTGGGTACACAGTGGCTTTCTTCGCTGTCCTTGGTGCTGACTCCCAGCCTCCGTTCCTCCCAACCCCCCTTCTCTTCCTCCCCTGCAGCGCCCTCGCCCCCCCTCCTCCCTGGCTCGTCTGGCCAGGCCAGTCTGGGCTGGAGTGACTCTTGCCCCCCGCCCCTATTGCCCACCCTGAAGGTGGCTAGAGCAGTTCCTGGCCCCCTGCAAAAGCCTGCAGCACCTCATTACCAGGCAGAACACAGTGCAATTTCACCCATGGACAGCGCTGAAAGCCAGGACTTTGCCGGGGTAATGGATGGGCCGGGAGCTACCATTAGTGCCTCCTGCCCCCTCCCGGGCCCTGCAAATCTCCGGAGCGCCCAAGAAGCTGGCACGCAGCACGCTGCCCGGCTGAGGCGCACAGATAAACCTCGACGGAGCGCTGGCTGTACGGTCCTGGGGCACATCCAGAAATTAATGGGTCTTTCCGCGGGCAGCGCCTCTTGGCTGGCCCCTCGCCCGGCTGCCTGCCTGGCTCTGCCTGCCCATCTCCCCTGTCCGGGCTTTGTTCCCTTCGTCCCTTTGTTTCCTGTTTGCAATAAATGTGATTCATGCCAGCCCTGCGGGGCCCTGTCACCCCGCCCAAGGCTGGCAGTATATCTGTCTCAGCGAGGAGCCGCTGTGGCTGCAGCCGGGGCCCCACGGGAAGTGGCCCCGTGGGTGAAGGCAGCGCGGATGTGAGGGCACCGGGCCGGTAGCGGAGTGCCAGGGCTCTGAGGTGCCACTGGGAGAGGGCACGGGGGGAGGAGGGGGACGACGACTCAGAGATGTGATGGTGGCCAGGCACTCTCGGGTTAAATCTACCCTGGGAGCTGGGAGTAGCTGGCTCCTGAGTTAGTTCCCTATGCTGCCATGTCAGAGTATTCCCAGGTGTGTGTGTGTGTGGGGGGGGGGGGGACCTTAAAAACACACACACAGAGAGAAATGTATGGCTTCACAGTTCTGGCCACCGGAAGTCCAGTATCAAGAGGTCAGCGGGGCCAAAACTGGTGTGGCTCAGTGGATAGAACGTCGGCCTGTGAACTGAAAGGTCCCAGGTTCGATTCCGGTCAAGGGCATGTACCTTGGTTGCGGGCACATCCCCAGTGGGGATGTGCAAGAGGCAGCTGATCGGTGATTCTCTCTCATCGATGTTTCTAACTCTCTATCCCTCTCTGTAAAAAAATCAATAAAATATATTAAAAAAAGAAAAAGAGGTCAGCGAGGCCACGCCCTCTCCAGAGGCTCAGGGTGGCCGTCCGCCGTGTCCCTCCTGCATTCCTCCGACTTCCCGGAGCTGCTTCCCTCCCGTGTCCGTCTCCCGTGGCCTTCCGCTCCCTGTGTCTCCTCCTCTTCTCATGAGGACGCCAGTCATCTTAGGTTAGGGGCCGCCCTTCACCAGTCTGACCAGTCGTGTGAATGAGTTACATTTGCAACGATCCCAAGTCCAAATGGAGTCAGCCCGGTCCTGGGAGGGAGGGCTTTCACCTGCCTTTCTGGGGGACAGATTCAACCCTCAGCAGCTCCCACGGCTCCCGGCAGCTAGGGCTCTGCCCGCCCCTCACACACCGGATGTCCCGCCTTCCTGGGCCACACCTTCCCGTGTGCTGCTCCTCTGCCTGGAGGCCAGACTCCTGTCTAGTGGCTCACCTGCCGCCCCCCAGGGTGGCCCAGGTGGAGAATGGCTCCGTCCCATCCATCCAGGTGAAGCTCAGCGTCACCCCTCCTGGGAGCCCTCACTCACCCTCTGCCTCTGGGCTCCCTGAGTGTCCCGCGCTGACCTGTGCTGACCTGCCTTGCAGCTCCTTACCCTGTGCCACTCCTCCTCCGGCCCTTAGCTCAGAGGCCCCCCCGTGGGCGGGATCTGTGTCTCACCTCTACACCCCTAGCACACAGGGGCCCAGGAAGTGGATTGCTGCCTGAAGAATGCTATCAAGCAGCATTCGTTGAGCACTTACCGGGTCCTAATGCCCGGCCCTGTCCTAAGCCAATGGTCGGCAAACTGCAGCTCGTGAGCCACATGCCGCTCCTTGGCCCCTTGAGTGTGGCTCTTCCACAAAGTACCACGAGCGTACAGACAGTGCGATGGAAACTTCGTGGCCCATGCGCAGAAGTCGGTTTTTGGCTCTCAAAAGAAATTTCAATCGTTGTACTGTTGATATTTGGCTCTGTTGACTAGTGAGTTTGCCGACTACTGTCCTAAGCCCTTTACTTACATTAACTTAATCTCCGCAATAACCCCATGAGTGAGGTGCTGTTGTTATTCCCATTTCGCAGATAAACAAACTGAGCTCAGAGCAGTTAAGCAACCTGCCCAATGTCTAACGGTTGATGCGCTGCAGAGGCGGAGATTTGAATCTGGCCGCGTCAACGAGGACCCTTCTCCCTCCTCCCCGAGGGCCACGTAGCCGAGCAGAGAGGAAGCACAGACTTCAGGGTCCAGGGCGAGGCCTGGAGCTTCAGTGTGGGAGAGGCCGAGGCCCGGAGGTGTCCCTGCTCTGCGGAGGTGGTGGTCTTACACATCACCGTTCTGGGCCCCCGCATCGGGTCATGAGACTGTGAGCTCTGTGGGGGCAGGACTGTGTCCCCCTGCAACCGCCCATCCCACTCCGACAGCGCCCTGCCCACAGCGGCCGAGCCTGGATCTCCAGCTGGGGTCCTACCCAACAGGGCCCTCTGCGTCCCTCTCCATCACTCCAGAGCCGCCGTCCCATGAGTCTCAGAGAGATGCAGCTGCAGTGTGCTCCAACCCGCTCTGAGCCAGAGGGAGGCGTGGCTTTGGGGTCACCTGACTGCTCTTTTCATCTCAGGCCGCCCCATGCCAACTGTGTGACCCTGGCACGGTCACCTGCACTCTCTGGGCTCCCCTTTCCTCACGTGGAGGGGGTGAGGGAAGGGGTGGGAGACTATGAGGAGAGCTGTGACAAACAAGGAGGGAGCAGAAAGCTAGCAGGCAGTTGATGGCAGCCATTGTGCCTCCATCTCTCCCTCCGTGGTGTGATGGATGCAGCTTTCAATTCCTTTGCCTTTCACTCACTTACTTAAATTTTAACAATTCGTTTAAAGAAATGAAGCAAAACGCAGATAAACAGCCATTTGGAATCATGGCTCCATAATCGAGGAGTTCTCTTTGCGATGCAATCTGTTCAGTAATTGTTCGGGACGTGGGAGGGGGAACTTTGCGCAGCACTGTGGCTCCCGGGGAGGGCGCAGGCCCTGCCTCTCCAGACGGGGCTCTCCTCCCAGGAATGGCATGGGCGGGCAGCCCAGCGAGGGGCGAGGACCAGGGGGGGTTAGCCACATCTGCTAGGGGAGCACCATGCGAGGGCAGCAGCCCCGATCAGGCCAGTCCCATGATTTATACCCGTAGAAACTGAATCCCAGGGACATTCCTCGCCTGAGGGATGTGGCCCAGGAGCCAGGGCAGCCATCGGCACATTTGAGGATTGTCTTAGCAGGCAGAGAAGCTAGGCTGAGGTCTGAGCCTTCCTCTCCTTTCCCGAAGTATCTGCTCAGGAAGGTCAGCCAGCAACAGTGGGAGTTGGCACAGTGGACCAGGCACCGGGCTCAGAGGAGTCCAGCCTGGGGCAGCCTTCTCTGTCAGCCAGGTGCAGCCTTTTGAGGGGGCATCTGACTGTCTACTTCCCTCGGAGCCTCCCTCGTGCTTCCCAAAACCTCGTTGGCAGCAGCCTCTCCCAGCAACAGTGCTTGCTCTGTCCTGGGCAGCTCAGACCCCATCTTCTCCTTGAGTGAGAGGGTGATAGGGTGAGAGGGCACAACATAGAAACACAAACATGGAGGGCTACAGGCTGGTGCCATTGCTGAGGCCAGAAAGCTGGGAATATGTACCTCCTTGTACCCAGCTCGCCCAGGCCAGCCTACTGTCTGGCGTCCGCTGCCACAGGAGCTCCTGGTTAAAGGGCGAATGTGTGGGCTTCATCGGGGGGTGTGAAAGCATCTCGGTCTCTCCTCTCCTCTATATCCGTGGCTTTGGGCCCCTCCCCAGGAGATTCAACACATTTATAATTCTAAGCATCCTTGACTCTCGGTGTCCAAAATTCTATGATTACAGGGTTCCCGTTTTATTTAATCAAGACTCTCAGGTGCAAACGACAGAAAGCCTGGTCCACCTGATCTCAAAGCTGAAAAGTCCAAACACGGAGTAGGACTCCAGGCAAAGCATGGTCCAGGAGCTCACGTCTAGTCTGTCTCTGTCCCTCAGTTCACGGCGAGGTTGGCACACTTTATGCTTGGAATGGACATGATGGCAACTGGTAACCTTTCTATCCTCTCGGTTTCAAGTCCTGCAGGACACATAGAGTCTCTTCCTGGCTTCTTCTAAGTCCTCATATCAGGCCCAACAATCTGACAAAAAGTCCAGGACGGAATTCTTACTGGTCTGGATTTGCCCTGAACCAATCATGGAAGCCTAGGGGACAATGGGATACTCTGATTGGCTGAGGTCGGAGTCACATGTACACCACTCTCCCCCATCCAAATCATATGGATTGAAGGGGAATAGTGATTCTCTTTTGAAAATGGGTGAGTTGCTATTTTTTAAAAAAATGGCATAAGATTCAGGAAGCAAACATAAAAAGGAACCCCACAGCTCTGGGGCTGTAGCGATGAGTGATGCTATGAGACGTGACTCGAGGTTTGAGGAATCCCTGAAGCTCACCTCTCAGATTTGGGACCATGGGTGGTGCCAAGGGATGGGGGGAAGGTAAGTCTCCCACACTCTCCACTCTCCCGGAGTTAAATGATGTGTCCCTTTACTTTTCCTTTACACTGAACTCTTGGAGCCCACGTAGTCTCTTCACATTTCTTCTCTGTGGTTCTGTTGCAATGAGTGGCTCAGGGGGACAGTCAGCTGCCAGTTTGAATCTGTAGGAGGGAAGGTGGAGGTATAAACACAGCACAGAAGATTGAATTATTGATCCCAATTCTTCATTCTCTTGGAGTAGTGCTTTACATTCATACCCTGGCCGCACTGCATAGTGAGGAGAGTCTACTTGGCTTTGGGTCTGGCCACGTGACTTGGTCTGGCCAATGGGGTGGTAGCAGATATAATGAGAGAAGAGGTGTGAGAGGGGTTATGGGGGTGTGTTTGCCCTCTAGCACTTCTGCCATAGCCAGAAAAAGAACTTCACCAGGTTCTTTTTCAGAACCGTCACAGGACACAGGGAGCAGGCATGAGCTGGCCACCCCTGAGGCAGAGCTCTCGGCTCAGCTTCCAGACCGTGAGCAAAATGTATGTATTACTGTCGAATGCAGCTGAGATTTTTTTTTTTATTGAGTTTTTTACAGAGAGAAAGAGAGAGGGACAGAGAGGTAGAAACATCGATCAGCTGCCTCCTGCACACCCCTACTGGTGATGTACCCTTGACCGGAATCGAACTCGGGACCTTTCAGTCCGCAGGCCAATACTCTATCCACTGAGCCAAACCGGTTTTGGCTGCAGCTGAGATTTTGAAGTGGTTTGTTATGCAGCATTGCTGTAGCAATAGCTGGCTGATGGAGGTAGCAAGGAGGATCAGAGGCTCTGGCTGGCCAAGAGAGTGTGGGATCAGCCCTAAAACTGGGGTTTGGGGGACCCCACTACATCGGAAGGTGGGAGCCCAAATTCTGGCGTTTTCCCTCAAAATGCCATGTGATCATGGGGCGGTCATCCCTTTACCGAGCCTTGATTGTCCCACTTCTAACACGAGGAGAACCATGTCTGACCCTGACGGCTAACCTCAGTGGCCCGGTCCTGGAGCAGGCGGTCCCAGAAGTCCAAGCTCTGCTGCTGCTCGTGACCTGCTCACCCCCCTGCCCCCAGCTCCTGCCTGGGAAGTGGCCCCCCTAAAGAATCTTCATGCACCCCACACTGTGCACCCTCACGCAACAGACTCCCTATAGAAAACAAGTCAGCCAGCGACGGGTGCAGAAATGGACGTGCGAAGTTTGTTCTGGGAGCAAAGAGGAGCCGGAGTTGAAGGCTCCGGGGGAGAGAGCGGGCGGGGGTGGCTTCGTCACGGGAGCGAGGAGTGGGCCTCGGGAATGAGTAATGCTTCAGCTGGTGCACGAGGCGAGAACGCATCGCAGGCAGATGGAGTGAGTGACGTGAGTGAGGGCGGAGGCATGACGGAGCCGGTGTGTGTGAGCGATGATGGCAGCGTGGCAGCGAAGGGCTGAGTCAGGGCTGCTGGGGGTGGGGTGGGGCTGCCGTGTGATGCGGGTGGAGAAAGGCCTTCGAGGGGAAAAAAGCCGGGGCTGTGTCCTGTGGGCAGTGAGGAGGGGGTGGGCAGGGCGTGCGTGGAGCGGCAGACCCTCCTGCAGGGAACACAGGAGTCACAGCCTGCTGGATGGCCCGGGTGCTCTCCCAGCTTCCCCGGCCCCTGGTCCTATCCCCGGGAGAGAGCAAGGCCTGGGCAGCATGCAGAGTGCACCGGTTTGGGAGCGGAAGATGCAGGGACTCTGGCAGAGCTGAAGAGGAGTCTGCTTGAAATAGATGGCCGAGTGGGAAGCCGTGGGCTTCCACCTAAGACACGTGGAGGGAAGAGGGCGGGGAGGTAAGCTCCTCCGTGGGTCACAGCATCGAGGGGGCTGCCTGAGCCTCGGGTGGGGCCACAAACCCCACCCTCTTACACCACAGACCTATGGGTACAGTGGGGAGCCGCCAGGTCCAGCAGTCAGTCAGACCTGGGTTCCAATCTTCACTCTGCCATTGACTAGCTGTGTGACTTAGCCTCTCTCAGTCCTCTCTTTTGTAAAGCAGGGACTATACTATCTACTTCCTGGAACTTTTGTGGGGATGAAATAATAGCAGCTGGCGTTTACTAAGCAATTCTCATGTGTAGGCTTTGATCTCCGTACGTCCCTTGCACCCTCAACTCCTCAGCACAGCCTCAGGAAGGAGGTGCCCTTTACGGATGAGAAATCTGAAGAACAGAGAGGTTGTCTGAATTCCCCAAAGACACACAGCTGAGAAGTGGCAGAGCCAGGATTTGAACCCAGGTCGTCTGGCTCCAGGGCTTGTGTCCTGAACCCATGTGCTGTATCTGAGATGACATGAAGAATTCACACATAGGACACACACACAAAAAAATGCTGGATGTTCATTCCCTTGTCATCTAATCCTACCGGAACTATTTGGGGGAACAAACAATTCCGGGAGATGCGTTGCAAGGAGCCCTCCACAGGCTGGGAGAAGATCCTCTACATTCTCTGGACCCCAAATGAGACAGAGCAGGACCATGACTTTGCCCAAGGATGGCTGCACGCAAGTCACACTGCACAGGCCATCCTCACAGCCAACCCTCGAGGCGAGTCTTGTCTCCCTGTAAGGTAAGAAGATTGAGACTCGGAGGCTTGAAGCAATACCACCTGGCCAGTAAGGGACACAGCGATGAATGGACTCAAGTCTGTCGGACTCCAAATTCCATTCTATTAACCACCTGCCCTGCAGGCCGCTCCGTTATTCGTGGATTAAAGTGATAATGATCACAAAATCCTCCGGGGATTAGCGGAAGTCCTTTGCTCTTGGTCCAGCAATGCTGGATCCCACGTGTGCTGGTCTGGTTCCATTCTCCTGATTTAGCAAACGTGATGACTGTTCGCTGACTCCCGGCAGTCTCTTCACACATGGGGAAGGGAGGGGTTGGAAGGTTCAGAGAACAGAGCAATCCAGGTAAAATCAGCTTGGAGTGTTAAAGAAAAAGCAAAAGCAAGCAAGCATCCGCCCACAATCCACCCCAGCGCCAAAGAGACTGATCGCACCATCTCAGTGACAAGGTGCTGTTGGGCCCCGCAGAGCACGGGGACAGGAGGGTGTGGGCTCCGAGGTCAGCCGGGCCTTGCAAACCCTGACCCATCTGAGCCACACTTTTCTCCTTCATAAAAGGGAGATGGTTATTCCCCAGGGCTGTTGTGAGATTAAAGAGGATGGTGTGTGTAAATGTTTATTCGGGTATTGTCACACAATAAGTGTTCCATGAATGTTTACTGCCGTCATTATGAAGGAAAGGAATATGTAGAAAGGAGGGAATTTAGGAATCTGGGGAAAGAAACAGGAAAGAAAACAAGAAGAGAAGGAGTGGGGAGGAGAGGAGGGAGAAGAGGAGGAGCAGGAGGAGGAAGGTAAGGAGACATACCACCAGCCCAGCTCCCCAGCCCAGCCAGCTGTGCTGGCCTGGCCCAGGCTGCTCCCCCACATGTCACTGCTCATGCATTCCCCCTGCATCCTGCTGCCACATCTGCTAGGCAGAGCCCTGGGTGCCAGGGAGAACAGCTGTCCCCAGACGTGCCCGGATGCAAAATGAGGGCCCAGGAGTGCCGCGAAGGACACAGAGAGGCCTTGGAGGGATGCCCAAAGGGGCAGTGCTGTCAGGAGGCAACCACAGCCCTGCAGTCACCTCCCCGGCCTCCTTCTCCCCGTCAGTAAGTGAGAAGCCAGGAGATGACCTGGCATTCTGAGTCCCAGTCCCGCGGTGTGTTCACCGGTGGCCTGAGCCCCTGCGTCTTGTCCTGGAAGGTGTGGGTACAACCCTGCCCTCCTGGGTCCCGGGAATGCCCCACCATTTTGCAGTGTGGCCTTTTTAGTGTTCGCGGGCGAATCTCATCAGGCAAACCAATTCTCAAGTTGGAATGTGGGCTCTGGCGAGAACCCTTCCCTTTGCAGACTTGTGCTCCGAGAGAGGAAGTGACTTTCCTGATGATGAATTGGGAGACTAGTTTAGCTGTGTTGTAGACATAAGATGAGACCTGGTACCACAGTAGGGGGCTCTGAGAGAGGGCGCCCAGCAGGGACCTAGTTCAGCAGGAGCAGTACAATGGAGCAGATAAACGTGATATTATATTTTTGACATCAGACAAACCTTGGTTCAAATTCTTTCCATCGCTGACCCTTCCTGTAACCCCAATGAAGTCCCTTAATCTCTCTGACCTTCCATTTTCCACCTGTAAAATGGGATAATAGTGTGCTAAAGAACCTGGACTATAGACTCACAGTGCCTGGGTTGAGACCTCCGTATTTGCCTGCTGTGTGAGCTGAAGCTTGCTCTCTGAGCCCATTTTCCCATCTGGAAATAAGGACGGTAAGAGGACACCTCATGGGGTGGCTGTGAGTGTAAACGAAGTAAATAATGCATGTGTACAGGAACTGGCACTCAATAAAGGCTGCCCATTCATTATTATTGATGCTGATGCTCTTAGTAGCACCCCTTGCTGCCTAAAAGGCATTGTATCTGCCTGGCACTGATGATCTGTCATCCAGCCCTTCGTTCCAGCTCAGAGGCCTGGGCCACAGAGTCCTCTGGCACAGAACATTCCCCACCCTGCCCACACGGAAGATGCCAGAATAGGAGCTGGCAGTGGGGCAGCCCATCAGAGCTGCACAGATTCCTAACTGGGAAAGGGCCAGAAAAGCTCTTTCTTGCTGTCACTGCAGAGGCCCAGCTGGAACCCGGTGGTCAGGGTTAAAGCTGGCCTGTCTCCGGCGCCAGTGGGCCAGCCAGACTGACTGGGGCAGGGCAAGGTGCTGGCCAGCTTGTGTCAGGAAGCTGAAGCCGGAGGGACAAACAGCAGGGCTGGGTGAGAAGATGGGGCTGAGATTCTGTGCTGAGTCATGAACGAGCTCACACAAACGCAGGTACATCAGGAGCCCTAGGTGTTCCTGAGGAGGGGCTGGGGGTCAGGCCATATATATCTCCCTACTCTCCAATGTCTGGGCAGTCCCATCGGGCACTCAGAGACCTCCACCACAAGTTATTTTTGAACCTCAACCATTAGTCACAGTGAGCATCACACTACCTCCAAGGATTCAACTCAGTGGCCAACTCTACCTTCTCATCCCTCACCTCACCTCACCTCAACTGTGGATCAAAATAACTAGCCACTGTCCGTGGTCCTGAACTGCCCCACCAATAAGGCCTGCGGGGGGAATTCTACCCAGCCTCTCCTTGGAGTTCTGATCCAGGCGATGGCTTTATTCCCGAGATCTGTGATCCCTTTTATTAATACAGAGCCAACAAATTGCCGATCTTAGGCCTAACTAGTTATGCAACTGCTTTCATGTTCTTTTGATATTCCATAACATTTACCTCTGTTGCCATTCATCCCTTTGAAAAATTGGGAAGTCCTTGTTCCCCACGGCTTCCCACCCATTCTAAACTCATTCCCTCTTCCTATCCTCTCCTGGGAGATCACGGTTAGATCTCTAGCCTCGTGTCATCATTTGTCAGGTCAACACAGGCCAGAGTGGGAAGGGCACCAAGACCACAGGGAAAGTGAGAGCAAATCTGGACCATCATCTAGGTCTCCTGACTGCCCATCTACCTCACTCCTCATCACTCCACATGTCTACGCCCCTGTCAAGGGAAAGGGTACCCCCCCCCAGGCAGCATGGAATCTCCTTCCAGGACTCTTTCCACAGAGAACATAATAGCCACCATCTATTTCCACTCTGTGCATGCACTGTGCTTCTGCATAGAGTCTCCCCCCTCGGGGAGGTGTGACCACTGTCTCCAACTTACAGGGAAGGAAATGAGCTCAGAGACTGAAGGGGTTTTCTCAAAGCTGCACTGTTAGCGTGTGACTGAGCTGAGATTAAAACGAGAACTTAAAAAAAAACAACCCTCCCCCCCCAGAACTTATTGGCTATTTCTGACCTCTGCCTTTCAACCCAGTCCTATTAATAAGACCCTCAGGGAGTCTACTTAAAATCCCTTAACCTGGAGGTTATATTCTCTCCCCATGATGGGAGAGCCTTTGGCTAATTCTGCACTGTCCAGAACATGGACAGGGTCCTGCTCTCCCCTGCCGGCACTTTGGCCCTACGATGTGCAAACATCCTGGGGTCCTCACTCCTTATTGACTTCCACTCTTGAAGGCCTCAGCAAGAGCTGGTCTCCTCAAGATGTTGGGGTCAGAGCAAGGCCCCTGAAAACATAGTGGGGGCTGTGGGGGTCATCTTGTTGGGAGAGCTTGATGTGGCAGCGTGAATATTGATGAAGCTGTAATTGGCTCCCTCTTCCAGAGCCAGGGCTTCTGCAGGCCCAAGTGCTGGGGCTAATTGTTGCAAGCAATTAATAACTTGGATTGTGTTCACTCTGGCGCAGGCTGCCTGCTTCCTTGGAGGAGGCAGGCGAGGCTGGGAAAGGAGTGCAAGGCCGGCTGTTTGCAGGATTCTGGAGGAGGTGGAGGTGAAGGGCTGCCATCTGCTCAGCCTCCCCCACCCCAGCCTGGCCCTGTCACCTCTCCCCGACCCCCATCTCCTCTCCTGAATTATTGCCCCCCCTTTCCCATTGTCTTTCCCCTTAAACTCATGGCCTCATGAACAGAGTACCAGGGGCTGGGAAGAGGAGAGATGGTGACTTGGGAAAAGCTTGGGATTGAAACCCGGGAGGCCTGAGACCGACTCAAGCTCTTCCCCTAACTTGCTGCACGACCTTCAGCTGGAAACACGTTCGCCAGGCCCTTGGGCGCGTTTTCTGAGCTCTTTTGCATCTATTATATCTCATGAAGTGCAATCAACCCTGAAAGTCACGGAAACAAGGACCGGTCATCCTATCAGAATCTCCCTAACTCGGTAGCTATAACTACATCACTATACATATGCGACTAATTATCACCTATAAATCTGTGCTCCGCCTCAGCTGAAGAGATCCTGGCAGGCGTGTTATAAGCAGGGTCATTGGAGTCCCATTTTGCAGTTGGGGAACCTGAGCCTCAGAGAAATGAAACGACTCACCCAGGATCGTGCCGTCAGTAAAAGACACAGAGAAAACCCAAACCCGGTTTTGTGAATCTGAAGCCCTTTCCAGCACACCTCAGTCCACGGCCTCCACTCGCTGGCCACGAGCTCCATGCCGGGGTGTGGCCAGTCGAAGGAGGGTTACTTATTGTGGTTACTCTATTCCCTGGTGTTGGGGCAATGAGAAACGGTCTTAGTCTACGGTGTTTTAAAAGATAAACACCCAACCTTCCCCATATACTCTTCCCCTCAGCTATTCAACCATCTGGTGGGAGGACTTGACTCATGTATAGTCCCCGTCACCAGGGCTGGGACTAAGAAGTGAGAGGTGTGATGGTCACCACTAGGTCATCTCTTAGCAGGTAAGAAGAAGAAATGAAGGAGGAGGAGGAGGAGGAAGAAGAGGAGGAAGAGGAGGGGGAAGAACTACCGTAGTATTTATTTAGAGCTTGGTTTATGCCATGCCCTATGCTAAGGGCTATTTTTGCACTGAGTTTATCTCATGTAATACAGTACATCTTTGTAACCACTGCTGTGAGGCAGGTGCTTTCCCAACCCCCGTTTTAGAGATGAGATGACTGGGGCTCAGCGAGGTGCAGGGACTTTTCCAAGGTCACACGGCTGGTAAGGGATGGAACCGATGTATGGCTTCGCTGGGGGTGCTGGAACCCGTGCTGAGCTCAGAGGCGCCACTTCAAACACAGTCGGAGAAGAAACGGGAATAGAAATAAAGGGATGGGAGCTCAGGACAAAGCCGCCCTTTGTGGCTCAACCCCCTTACAGAAGGAGGCTTTTCCATTAGTGGTGAAGACAGAGTCCAGGGGAAGCCGCCGATGGGCGCCAAGAGGCATGTAAATCAGACCGGGAAGAGCTTCCACCAGACAGCTCTGGAGTGGGGGAGACAAGAATCGGATACTCTGCAGCCTTCCCATTGGACTGGTCATTTGGCCACTGGAGCCATCTCTAATTAACATCTGGGGGTAAGGAGGCCACAGGGGTGCCCTCCGGTTGGACAGGGACCTCTGAGCCCGCCTCCCCAGGCCTCGGTGAACAGACGTCCTGCAGGCAGAGTTGGAGCACAGGGAAGGGAGTTGGACGACGAGGCTCCCGGAGGAGGATTCTCATGACTTTCCCTGCCCGCGCCAGCTCCCACTTTCGCTGCCACCACCACCGGCTCCACTTTATGGCAGGCATATTTCAAAGGCCCGGTTCCATTTGCATTTTTAAAACTTCGCTGATGGCCTGGGAAAATTGTATTTTTCCAGTGTTCCTGGATACCACACTCCTCCCCTCCTCCCCCATCCTACTGGGCTTCCACCTCTACACCCTCCCTTTCCAGAAGGCCCCCAGTCAAGGGCAGAGCAAGTCCAGCCCCCATCCGGGATCAGCGGGAGGTCCTGGGGGGGGGGGCGGGTCAGAGAGGACCCCCGGATGGGTGTAGGTGGCCACAGCTGTGGCCAGCTGGGCAACATGAAGCTGGGACCCCAGCTCATTAACTATAGTTCGCAGAGAAGTGGGGGCGGAGTCCCCCTTGGAGGGCGGAGGGTGGGGGGGAACCACGGGGCACATCACTGGCACTCCCGGAGGGTTTGCGGGGGGGGGGGGGGGGGAGAGCGGGGGGGGGGGAAGGGCGGGGGGGGGGGAGAGGGTTTGTCAGTGCAGGAGCGTTGGGGAACTTTGAGGAGGCTCCCGGCAGCAGCCTTCACACCAGCTGAAAAGAGTAAGCCCTTCACGCAGCAAACAAAAAGCTTTGCTCTCAGCGGGGCTCTGGAACACACTCTGTCTCCCCGTTGCTCCCTGAAAAGCCAGTCTTTTCTTTCCTGTTCTTCCTCCCACCCTCTCCCCGGGCTGCCCGCTCCCGGCCTCCCCTCTGAGATGTGCCAGGAGAGGCTGGGAGTTGGCTGGTGGTGGTGGGTCTGTCCTTTGTCCTCAAGTGCCAGCTTCGGCCTCTGATGTCGAGGCAGCGACACATACACTCTCCACTGCTTGGGTGAGGTCTCCAGTCTCTGGCCGATCCCACAGCTCAGGGCGGCACCCTTCACGCCTGGAGCTCCTCCCAGCACTGTTTGCCAGGCCACCTGGAGCTTCTGGAGTGCCCTAACGGACCTGGCAGCTGGCCATGGCTCCCCCTGGAGACCCTGAGCACACAGGGAGTGAGGGCTGGGGCAGGGACACTGCCTCAGGCCTTTTGCTTCTGCACGGATGTGTCCACTAGTCTTCCCTGTTCCTCCCTCAGCACACACGCAGTGGATGTAGGACAAGCTCCCAGCTCACCCCTCACACAACAGTGGCAACGGCCTCCCTTCTTTCTGGCTTCCCTGGGTCCTGCAGCTGGGGACTGGCAGCTGGTCCTCTTCAGGGGCATCCCTGTTGGATCTCCCTGGGTGAGACTAATGCCAATGCCCTCTGAGCACGGATGGAGAGAAATGGGCCAGGCACTGGCCACCGCTCCCCAGCTTCTCCTCCTGTGGTCCTCGGGCCAGGGGTATTAGGCCAGAGGTGTGCTAGAGCTGGAGGGATACTGGGTGCCAGGAGCTGGCATGACTCTGGGCTCTGATGCCAGAGAGGTGAATGGAGAAGGAGGGAGGAAGGGACGGTGCCAGGAGCCTGGGCTTGGCATCTCCCTCTGGGGAGACCCAGGGATGCCCTCGAATGTCAAGGAGGCTGGTGACCTGCCAAGGCTGGGTGGCCTGGGAGAGGAACCTAAGAAACTCCTGGGGAAGGGAAGGAGGCCCAGGCCCGAGCCATTTGCAGAAGCGAGGACTGACCCCCAGGGGTCGCTGCGCCGCTCGCAGCCCCAGCCGCTGGCGGTGGGAGCCGGCTTGTACCACCGCGCGGCTCCCGCGGGGGGGGGCGGCGGCCACCGTGGCGCCCGACGGCCGGCTCGGCAGATAGCAGCGCTCGGGGGAGCGCAAAGCCCCTCTCGCCACTGACTGCAAAGCCCGGCGGTTCCGAGGCCGGAGGCGCCGATGCCTGGGGGTGGGGGACCCGGCTTCAGAGCCTGCCCCGGACACCCCCGCATCCCGTGGTAGAAGCCGAGACCCAAACAAAGGCGGGCGGCGAATAAAAGGCGGCGGCGCGGGGA
The DNA here is from genome assembly GCA_963693515.1 of Pipistrellus nathusii. NCBI lineage: Eukaryota > Metazoa > Chordata > Mammalia > Chiroptera > Vespertilionidae > Pipistrellus > Pipistrellus nathusii. The sequence continues at coordinate 5,661,793 of OY882859.1, forward strand.
GCTTCGGGCTGCGCGCTGGGGACCGGATTGCGCACCCGGCTGTGCGCGGGCTGTGCGCTCCGGAGCGGGACGGGGAACCCCGGCCTCCCGCGGCCCCGAAGAGCTCTTCCCGGCGACTTCCGCTGCCGTCCCGGCCTCTCCGGTGCCCGCGGCTGAGCCTGCTCAGCTCGGCCCGCCGAGGTGAGTGCGCGGCCGCCGGGCGCCATCGGGGCGTGGGCTGGGGGAGGCTCTGCTGCGAGGAGCGGGGCAGGTCCTCCGCGCCGCCCCGACCCCGGCCTGCGCGGGGCGGTGTGCGAAGTTCTCCCGCTCCCCGGCCGGCCCGGGATGCGGGCCTCGGAACCCACCACCCCGGGAGGACCCGGGGCTTGTCCCCCGCGGCCGTCCTCCAGCTCCGCACCAACTCCCAGCGGACCCGGGCAGCCTCGGTCCCGCGCGGGCCAGTGTGATGTCCGGGAGGCACGAGGCCCCCAGGCTGCGGGGAGGCTTCGGACCGCCGGCCCCTGGCTCCGGTCGCGGCGGGTGAATGACCGAGTCCATAAAAGTTGTCGGCCCGAACCTGCCCCGCCTCGGGCTCTGGGCCGGGCTCGAGCGGAGGGAGGGGCCAGGAGAAGGTTCGTGACCGCCACCCCACCTAGTAGCGCACTGAGGCTCTCAGCGGGACATTCCCGGGTGCAGGGCCCGTTAATCCGGCTGCAGGTCCGGCGGGGTGCGTGGGAGCTCAGGGCAGAGCGGGCGGTGAGAGTGGCGGTGGGTGGGCATCGGGGCAGGGGCGCGCCGAAGACCGGGGAAGATCCCTGGAGCCAGCGGTGCTGAGTCCCGTGAGTCCACCCCGCCTCTGGGGGAACTTTCCCCCCAAACTCTCGGGGGCGGGGGGTGGGCGCAGCAGGGCTAGGAAGGCACCTCGGTGGAGGCATTCTTCCCGGGGCCCCTGTCTGCCGCCGTGGAAGCCGACGCCGGATCCCCGCAGTCCCCCCGGAGGCGCGGCGGAGGTCCCCTCCCCTCCCCGCCCTGGGTCAGCACCGCGGACAGCGCCTTGCGGGGCCGCAGCGCCTCAAACCCCACCAGCCCAATTGCACGCTCACACGGATCTACAGACAACCCGCAAACAGTCCCCACACAGGTTCACAGTCCATTCACGCAAACACGTGTCCACCCGCAGTCCACACAGGCCATCCACATGCACGTGTACAAGCTCAGATCTTCCCAGGAGCCCCGCAGCCCGGCAGCATCCTCACTGTTGTCTCCGGACCCCGAATAAGGCAACTCTAGAGCTCACTGCTGAGTCCTCACAGGGATACCCAGGACTCCGAGCCCTCAACACACACACACACACACACACACACACACACACACACACCAGTCCCACTCCTGCCAGGGAACCAGAGCAAACCCGCCCGGCACCCCAGTGCAGACCCCGGCAGGAACCCGGCCTTTGCCAAATGGAGGGAGGAGCTGCCGGCCCAGTGGAAGCTGTGGGCAGAAACCCAGCCTTCCCAGATCTTGGTTTTAGGCTCAGAGTGCATTTTGCTGAGCCCCCCTTTTTCAGACCTAACCCCCGACAAGCCTCCTTCTGCAACCAGGTCTGCGCCCCTCTGTGTGTCACCCTCCACTTGCACTTTCTGTGTTTCCCTGCTCTGTTCTCCTCCTCTGGGTTTATCTGCACACACGTTCCCCCCTCTTTCTTCTGCCTTTTCCAACGCCTCCTTCCCAGCCACCTTTACTCTCCCCAACTTTCTTCCGTCAGCCCACTCCACGTGGGCACAGCTGGCTCCTAGTGGGAGCAGACTCCATTCTCCTGGCAGATCCTGCACCCTACTCCCCGCTTTTCACCCCCCTTTTCACCCATGGCCTCAGCAGCTTCCCCTCCCCAGGAAAATGTCCAGGCTAGATGCACCCGAGTCCCCACAGTCCCTCCAAGGGGCCAGGATTGCACAGCTAGTGGTTCCATCCCCACTCCCCTGGGGACCTGACTTGGTGACGGACCTGGTGGCCATGCCCCGGCTTGCCCTTTGACGCTGCTCCTGCTGTTGCCCTTTGTATCCAGAAACTAGGCTCCAGCTGATGTGGAGGAAGGAGCTCTGAGTGCCAGTGGGGAGGCCTGGGACCTAGTCTCAGCGTGGCCATAAGTCAATGGTGTCCTTCAGTGAGTTCCCTCCTCTGAGCCTTAGGACAAGAATGGGGCAGGTTGAGGTGACCTTCCGGGTCTCTTGTTGGCCCCAGTAATGTGGGACATTGACTGTCTCAGGAGCCTCTTGAGTGTGGGTGGGAATGAAATGTTCGGTTCTAACCCCAGAGCTTATTGCACCTTCCTCCTTCCTCAGAGCACCCACCATAGTGGAGTCATCCCGGCCTCTGAACAAGGGATGTTCAAGTGATTTCGTTATAGGACCAGAGGTGTCAAGTAATTTTCTTGAGGTCACACAGCTGAAATGCAGCCTCCATTGGGGCAGGCAGTGATTCCAGGGCTTGTATATCCTCTGTATGAACCACTGCTGGATGCCTAGAGAATAAATGAACAAAGAAACAAACAAACATACGAATGCATGATTGAATAAAAGAATGGAGATTTAAACCTGGATCTCCTGATCCCCGGAGCCTTGGGGTCACGGTTTAAGCCCTTTTCTCTATAGTTTAGACATGTTTCCCTTGTCCCCCCATTTCCCGTCCACTTGCCTGGCCATGCAAAGGCAGATGAAGTTGTCTAAGACTCTTTCTCCCCAAGGCAAACTCTGATTGTCAATGACCACGCAGAAGGGACTAGCTGAGAGCAGCTGTAGAGGGCCTGCTGGTGGGTTCGGCCTTGGCAATCCGCCCCGAGTCCCTAAGACTCAAAAGTAGGCTGTGTCTGGGCAGCTGGCCAGGGTCTGAGGATGGGAGAGAAGACAGTCAGCGCTACCATTTGGCTAAGCAGCCACTTCCCACAGCTCCATGAGCTGCAGAAATCACCTTTCCAGAGGAGCAAAGCGAGATGCTGAGGGAGGAGGTGGTTTCCCTACGGGCACACAGCCAGCCCACGGCCAGTCATAAAAATAGGCACCCACACACGGGGGTGGTGGAGGTGGCGGGCGGCGGCCGTGGCTGATAATAGCACTGTCGGTGTTGATGATGACGGTAGCATCATCGTGATTGGAAGTTCAGTGATTGGCCTCTTTGGTTCCCTTTCTCCTCTTTGAAATTGTCTCCCCATGTGAACCTCTTATACTCCTCCCCCCCTCCCCCCACAGATGGAGAAACTGGGGGCTGGGACAGTGAGACAGGGGTGTCTGCTTGTCGGTTAATCTCAGCCGGTTGGTCTCAGCCGAGGAAGAGGGCTTGTCATTGGACATCCTCCTCCTCCTCCGGCCCCCCCCTCCTCCACCCGCATGCATCTCTGCCGGAGGACCAGAGTCAACGTCTGGCAAACACCCTTCCTCGCCGGGTTCCACATGAAAGGCCCAGGGAAAATAAATGAAGAGCGGTGTTGGCCCGAAATAGACTTACAAATATGCACGTTTTCCAAAAGTCACATTTCACGGGCAAACAGTGGGGCTCATGCTCTGGCTGCTCCACAAAGACGGGAGGCGTGGATGCTTCTGGACCAGTTCAGCCAGAGTGGCAGAGCCTCCCCAGAGAGCAAGCTCCCCCTTGGCCACCGGAAAGCCAGGGGGCCATGCCCCCGCTCCTCATCAGCTGGAGGGTGCAGGGTGGGAGAATTTCCGTTACTCCGTGTCCGTATCCGTGTGACAACTCTTTGGAAATGGGCACCAGACAAGGCTGAGGGCCTTGGGAGACTGGTAATAACAATCCTGATAATAACAGCTGCATTTGTTGAGTACCTACTATGCGCCATGTGCTAAACATGTACATGTCCCATCTCACTTAACCTTGCAACCATCTCATGCTGTGTGGGCTGTTATTCCCATTGAATACATGGGAAGGCCAAGGGTCAGAGGAGTCCAGAGGTTGCCCAAGGTGGCCGGCCCCACTAGAAGAGGCCAAGTTGGGATCAGATTTTGATCTGAATGAAGGAAGAGGCCCTCTTGTGCCCAGTGCTCTTCATTATTTTATTTAGTTAGATTTAATCCTCACCCGAGGGTATGTTTAGAGGAAGTGGAGGGAGAAACATGGGTTGGTTGGACCTGGACCAGGGATTGAACCTACATCCTAGGTATGTGTCCTGACTGGAATCGAACCCGCAATCATTTGGTGTACTGGATGACGTGCCAAGCAGTGGAGCTACCTGTCCAGGGCTCTGCATTATTTCTGGTATTCGTTCATTTGTTTGTTCATTCATTCAATAAATATTTTTGTGTGAATGTAAATCCCTCTGCTTCCTGAGTCAGAGGTGAAGGGCAGTACTGTCACCTGAGTCTAGCTCTGGCCATCTGTCATCGGCCCAGGGCGGGGACTCCAGACTTCTGAGCTAGGACTGGAACTGGCTGCCTCACCTTTGCATCCTGGGCTCTGTCCCCCAGCCATGAGAGCTGTAATCCATTTGCCTGGTGGATGGGCTCAGGCAGGAGTCCCCCTGTGAGGCTGGGACTAGAAAAGATCATTTAACTCATACGAGGCCTGGGCTGCAGGGGGGGAAGTTGTTCGGGGAGGCAGATGAGCTGCCAGCATCACACAGCACGTTGGTTGCAGAGCCTGAGTCTCAGAGTCCTAGATGGGTATGCCATGCCCCAAGGGGAAATGCAGCAAGCTCCCCCTGCCAGGGCCTCTTCTCCGCATCTTCCCAGCAGCATCCTCTCAGCATCGAGCCTGACCCCGGTGGCCTGTCCCGGGTCCCAACTATCCATCATCAGGAACACTAGCAAATACAGAACGTATGCCAGGCACCGTGTTCCATGCTTTACATGTGTTAATGGGTGTGATCCCCACAGCAGCCACAGTGTGCTTGTTCCACTTCACAATGGAAGGACCAGCGGCTGGAGAGGTTGGCTCCCCTGCCTGAGGTCACACAGCTAGTGAAGAGGCAGGTGGGCCCCGTGGGGCCCCCACGAGCAGGTTCACTCTGGCGGCAAAGAAGGAGGTTTGGAAGCAACGCTGAGGGAGGAGGAGCAGACGGCAGCAGCAGGCTATTTATACGACACCTCCTGCCCTGCCGTCACTTGCTGGCATTTGTGCCGGCAGAAGCAGTGTCCCTGCCAAATCCTGGGGTCCTGGGGCCAGTCCCCAGGGGATAGAGGGTCTGGGTATTTCCCCCTGAACTCAGGGGAGAGATCGAACCGGGCATGCGCTTGACTCTGACATCGGCTTCCTCCCTTGAGGGCCCCAGAGTGGGGACCAGGGCAGTTTGGAGAGGGCCATTGGGGGGCACATTAGGGTCTTGCTGTCGGCCGTGAGCGTGACCATTGGGAACGAGGAGTTGGTAGGGATAATGGAAGGACTGACTTGGATGTAGATGCCAGTGGGAGCCGTGCAGGTCTCTTACAGGGGGCGCTCGTTGGAACCCAGACGTGATGTCCTAGGAGACGGTGCCCAGAGGTTTACAAAGCCTTCTCCTCAATCCCCATCCCAGGGGCCTGCCTAGCAGCCCCACTGTGTGCCAGGCAGTAGTCATGCGAAAGTGGGGAAGCCTGCCTCTGTCTGTAGAGCTCACCAGTCTCGCATCCCCGCCCCTGGTACCTCCTGCCCCAGTGGAGGTGAGGGTTGAGAAGCGATGGCTCACCCAGGTCCCCCACCAGAAGTAGATGAGGGATTCAGAGGACATGACCCAGACATGTGGTCATCCCAGGGTCAGGATGATGTTTCCCACGATGGTGCCTGCAGTACACCCGAGTGTCTCCCCACGCCACCCTGCCCCGGCTTGATGTCCTGGTGGGAGGGGGTGCAGCAGGGAAGACTCAGGCTGTCCAGCCATCTGCCCGAAGCCTCCGGCACACATGCTGGACCTGGACACTGCGTCCTTTGCCAGATTGTGTTAATAAAGGGATGTGATTGCCAGCTGGAAGCCACTCCTGTCCTGAAGGAGAACGCAGTGATCTGCCTGTCTCTGGGGAAGCAGCTCAGAGGGGCTTGGAGTTGGGGCCGCTGTAGCTAACGTGTTCCCGCGATGTTTGGGGAGGAGTGTTGCCTGCTTCTCTCCCATGTTGGCCTCTGCACTTCCTAGAGGGTTTCTCAGGTTCCTAGCTGGGAGAGTTCTGCAGGGCGATTGCCCGAAGATAACCATGATGATGATAATGGCCAACATATTTTGAATGTTTACTATCTGCCAGGCACCGGGCTTAGAGCTTTATAGGTATTCTCATCCCATCTTCATCCCAGCCCTCGGCAGAGTCACCATTATTATTTCATTTTAAGGATGAGAAATGAGCAGCATAGAGAGACTGAGCAGCTTGCTAGTGAGCAATGGCGATAGGAATCAAACCCCGGGCAAGCTGGCCCCCGGGGATGCCATAACCACAGCCACCACAGCCACCACAAGACCAGTGAAGCTCACACTCTGACCTCTATATTAACTTGATTTGGGTCTTTAAAGATGAGTGTGATTGAAACCAAAATACCTTTGGATCCTTCAGTAACCTGGGTAATTTGCACGTAAGGATTTGAGCTACATCCCTGTTGACTGGGTGACGTGGGTTGACCAGTTGCCTCTTGACTGCCAAGTAGCCAAGCAGATCCCTTTTCAGGTGTCCAGATGTGGGCAACACCTGGCAGACTGGCAGGACTTTTCTGGCAGTCATCCAGATGTTCCCCTTTTCATTCCATGTAGACACAGCTGGGACTTGCATCCCTCCGGATATGCTTCAATGTGGGAAATTCCTGGTTGAAAGCACTCGCTGGTTTAATTTTATTTTAATACTAGAGGCCAGGTGCACAAAATTTGTGCATTGGGGAAGGGGGGGAGTGTTCCCTCAGCCAAGCTTGCATCCACTCACAGTCCAGGAGCCCTCAGGGGATGTCTGACTGACTCGGAAGTGGGAGAGCCTCCCGCCACCACTGCTGCGCTTGCCAACCGTGAGGCGCTCCCCCTGTGGAAGCGCACTGACTACCAGGGGGCAGCTCCTGCATTGAGCATCTGCCCCCTGGTGGTCAGTGTGTGTCATAGCGACCAGTTGTTCCACTGTTTGATCAATTTGCATATTAGCTTTTTATCATATAGGATTGATTTTTAGAAAGAGGGAGGTAGGAAGGAAGAGAAAGAGAGAAACATTGATATTAAAAAGAAATACTGTTTGGTTGCCTCCCACCTGTGCCCCAATCAGGGATCAAACCTGCAACCCAGGTGTGTGCCCTGACTGGGAACGAACCCACCACCTTTCAGTGTACAGGGTGACGCTCCAACTGCCTGAGCCACACGAGCCAGGACTATTTGCTGGTTTTAAAGCATCACCTAGTGACTTCACAGAGGCAGAATGGCGGCATTTCCTCTCTGCGACCCCGGCCTGAGAGCCTGGGCTAAGCTAGAGGAAAACCGGGCTCCGGGGAAGTAGCAGCAGGTAAAGGAGAAAGCCCTCCTTCCCTTCTCAGCCCAGGACGCTGGGGCGGGGCTGGCTGGCGAAGGGCATGCCGGTGAGTAGCCGCTGCGTGTGCCCTGAGAGAATTCCTGACTCTCCGACCCCGTCCTCCACAGGCTTTGAGCAGATGGTCCCCGAGTAACAGCAGGAATTGGTGATGAAAAGAGACAGGACGGCGGAGAGGCATTCTCGGGCATTAATGAGCGTGAGAATAGATCTGGGGTGAGAAGGTTCCCAGAGCCTTGGGGAGGAAAGGATTTCAAGGCATTGCAAGTTAAGATCATGAAAATTTAACGGAAAGTCCTTACTTTATAAAGCAAGCACCAACCAGTGAAGGAAATAAGACCATGAAAGACTAAAGGAATGAATGAACAGGTAAATGTATGAGTTAGTGAATGGGGCGGAGAGGCTTGGACAGCCAGGGCCTGGATTGGGTGGGGCCTGACCTGGCTCTCAGTTCTGACAAAGGGAAGGGTCCTGTTCCTGTCCCCTGGGGTCCCCTTTAGCTCAGGGAGAAACAGGATGAACCCCTGAACCTTGCCATCTTACTGTGCACCGCACCCCCATTCTGTCCTGCAGGACCTCCAATCACGGGGCTCCTCTGGCTCCTGGCCATGGCAAGACTGGAGCCCCAGGTGGCTGCGACGCTGATGGAGGCTGCAGTTTCCACACCCCAAGACATATGCACCCCTCTTCACCTTCCCAGCTGCTCCTCCAGCCCTGTCACCCCTCCTCTCTTGTCACACTTCTGTGTCTGGCCTTTGGGACCTCCAAATGACAGAACTGGGAGGTACCTGAAAGCTCATTGAATCCAGCTCTCCCATTTGTCAGACAGGCAAACAGGCCGCAGGGTGAAGGGAAGACTTGCCCAAGGTCACAAGCAGATGGGAGACAGAGCCCATTACTGTGGAAGGACTAAGGAAGTTCCCACCAGATAGGATAGCACCACGTCACTGAGCAGGGACAGAGCGGGCCTGGGATTCTTGGGCCCAGGGAGCTTCCTTGGGTCACTCCTGGCCTCTGGGGCCAGGGCCAGTGGTTCTTAGTTCCTGGGGTCCTGAACTTCCCAAGTGCTTTGTGGGAAAGGCAGCAGGGTTGGCGGGTGGTCCTTGGGGGTCTGCCCTCCATCTTGGGCATCCAGTTGGGGCTGCTAAGCTCCAGCCTGACCCCTGTCTCTAGGCAGCGGCAGCATCGTGGAGGGTGGACTGAGGCCCGTGTTAGACACCCACCCTGGCAGGGGCCTCTGTGCTGGCCTCGGGTGCCAAGGGGCTGATAGGCTTTGATATCCTCCCTCCTTGTCAATCAACAGAGCCAGGAAGGCCTTTCCCGGAGCCACTGACCTGTGTGGGCACAGAAGGTGCGTTTCTACCTGGACACCCAAGATGGTGAAGTTGGTTGTCAATTCCTGATGCTCTTCTCACCCCCTTTCCCTGGAGGCTGCCCACAACATGGGCTGTACCCAGACTGTGGCCAGAATGACTCTAGGGGCAGGCACTGAGTGTGTGTGTGTGTGTGTGTGCACATGTGCACACCGAGTGTATGCATGATTGTGCATGTGTGCAAGCCAGCAAGGTTTGGGAGGGCTGCCTCTAGAATTCTGGGAGTTTTCAAACATGTAAGAATCTAATAAAACCTAATACACTGAGAAGAGGAATCAGCTTATCAGAAATCAGGTTCAAAGAAATCCCTTTTCTTAGCTTCAGTTTTCTTGTTTGCAAATTGGAAATAATCCTTAAGACGGGAACCCTACAGGAACATGATCTGCAGTGCCACGCCAATGCAATACCCTCAGTGCCCAGGCTGAGGGGATCGGGGACAGGGAAGCGGCTCTGCCTTCGGGACCCCGGGGCCTGCGCAGCCTCCAGCCTCTCCTCGGTGCTCCTTTCACCGGTGCTGGCCTCCTCCACCCTCCACAAGCCCAGGCAGCAGGGCCTGGGGGAGCCCCGAGTTCTCAGAGGGGGAGAACTTTCTTTCTAGGCAGTGAGGCTGGGGGTACAGTCCCTTCTCAGATCGCCACCCAAACCAGTCCTGGTGGCCCCTTGGGGGGCTTGATCGTTTTGCACTAAGCGCCTTTTTATCTGAGCTTCCAGGTTACTCTCAAGCTTCTCTTTGAGGGTGAGACCCAGGAGAGTTTTGCAACCTCCTGAACCCCCAGATGTGCCTGGGTGTGGCAGGAGAGAGGCCTCCGAAGCTCCCCCGGAGCTAAGAACTGGCAGGCGGCCACCTGCCGTGTCCCGGCGAAGCCCATGGCATCCGGCACATACTGGTCATCGGACCTGCCACGTGGAGTGATGGTCCAGCAGGACCCGCCCTGTGTGCTCCCCAACAATAGCTTCTGATTAGGGATGAAGGGGAGCCGCTTTAGAGAGCATCTCTCTCTAGATGGGGGGCCATCCATCCAGAGATGTGAAGTGACGTGCTCTGGGTCACCCAGCGGGCTGGTGGCAGGCTGGGTCTAGCCTCAGGGGCCGCCCTGGGATGCCCCCCCCGCACCCATCCCTCTTCCTCTCCGGTTGCCTGAGCCTGAGCTCCCCGGAAGGGCTGGCGGGAGCTTGGGAGCTCGATGCAGAGAGTCCCAGGGAATTGTTTTACATGTTTGTTAATCGGGTCTCGGAGAGAGAGGAGGGCCCGGAGCTCATCAGCCAGGAAGGAATCCAATTTGGCTTTTATGGCCGTGGTTATTGGTCTTATTTTGCAGGGATCTTTTTATTTGTTATTAACACGGCCATCTGGGGGCTGGGGAGCTGACTGGCTGCTGGGCCCAGAGGGTCCTGTGGGCTCACTGGGCACTCTAGGCAGCGGCCGGGACCCGGAGCTGGGGGGTGGGGGTGGGGGTGAGGAGGTGGGAGGAGGCGGCCCGGACAGGTTGGCCAAGGCAGGCAGTGAAGGTTTTCAGTAACTGTCTGACCCTGCAGACAAGGGGTGTTTGAGGAGTTGGCTGTAACTCACGGTTCTGTATGTTGCCGGTTTTATTAAACTTTTATTGCCTTTTCCTCAGAGATGCAAGGCTGCCGATAGGCCTGGGACGTGAGGCCTGAGCTGTGTAGGCAGAAAGGGGTGGGAAGGGAGGGCAGGAGTGGGCCAGCCAGGGTGGGATTCCTCTGCCAGAGCGGTGACTGCAGGATGGGCTCTGACCGGCCTGCAGAGGCTCAGGTCCCAGCCCCCAATGCTGCCCTCTGGAGCTGAAGCTGAAACAGAAGTGACATTAAGTAAAGTGCCCAGTGCTAAGTGGGCACACAGAGGGCTCAGTGGGTGGGCAGCTCCCCGCCCAAGCTCCTCGCATGGGGCCTGGCAGGCAGGGAGCCAGGGGCCTTCTATTCCCTTTCATTGCCTGCCCCCACCGGGAGGAGCTGGTTGGCAGATTTGGGTGGCCTGTTTGTGTCCCCACCCACCTGGGAACATAGTCCTGCTCCTGGTCCAAATGTCATTTCTCCCCCACACACACACACTCCTTTCCCACACCACCCCCATGGCTGAAAGAAGAGACACCTCAAGGCATGAGTCCTGGACACAGATCCAGGAGGCTGAGTCCACTCCCAGTGCCAGGGGGCAACCAATGTGAGCCCTGGTGGGGGGAAGGGCAAAGGCTAGACCGTGCTCGGGGGAGACTGGGAACCAGGAGAATGGTCCTGGACCGCCTGCAAGAGAATCACCTGGGGAGATGGTGTAAAGGGATGGCCCGGCCCCCCTACCCCCGAGTCTGGTTGGCTAGATCTGGTGTCTGGCCCAGGCATTTGCATTTGCATCAGTGACTGGTCCCCACTCCAGTCCGAGATCCAATGTGGTAGAGAATGAGAGTCAGCCCTGCCCTGAGCCAGGGCCAGATTCGGGCCTCTCCCCAACTACGAAGCTCACGATGATCATACCATGTGACTTGGCAAATGGGGTACCACCATCCCTTCACAGATGCAGAAACTGGGACTTGCCCAAGGCACCCAGCTAGTGGGAGAGCCTAGGTGTGAGCCCAGGTCCCTGACTACAAAAATCCATGTTAGCTCCCTCCTCCCCTTGGAAACCAGGCCCTGGTGCTCTGGGTCCCTGGTATATCCTCTGAGAGTTTGGGGTCCGGTTCTGGTCCCCTGAGCCCACCAGCCAGGGAACACATGGAACAGGGACAGTCTCAGTGGCTGTTGTGACCATTAATGTTCGTTCCTCTGGTGCCGACCGGTTCCCCGGGTGATGTATTGGCGGGAGCGGAGCTTGTTTGCCTGATATATATGGAGCTGCTGGGCTCATGAGTCAGTGCCCACAGCTTCCTCACCAGCTGTCAGCCCGGGCGGCCATCTGTCCTGTAAACACTTTGTCCCCACAGTCTGCCCTCCTCTGAGAAATGAGGGTCCAGGGCAGGACCGGAGCCCTTTCCCAGCTCTCCCCCCTCGTACCCCCACCTGGGCTCCCAGTAAATAAACCCAGATTTTGTTTGTGGGGGAGGAGCATTCCTCTAAATTTCCCACCCTCTGCTGGCCAGCATAGCCCCCAAGAATGGTATGGATTCCTTCGGGGGAGGGGGGCAGGTCTGATGGGAGAAGGTGCAGGTACCTGCCTCACCTGCAGCCACAAAGCAGGTGTTCTCAGGGCTGGGGGGAGGGGAGGGTGGTAGATTTAGGAAAACTTTAGGAGGGTCCTAGGATCCAGCTGCTAGGAGGGCTCCCTGCTTCACCCCACTTGCCCTCTGGGATGCTTTAAGTCCCTTTGTATTAGTCAGGATTCTCCAATAGAATGTAGAAAGATGGATGGGTGGGTGGATAGGTGGATGGATGGATGGATGGATGGATGGATGGATGGAAGGATGGATAAATGGAAGGATGGATGAATGGAAGGATGGAAAGATGGATGAAAGGAAGGAAGGAGTGAGGGAGGGAAGGAAGGAAGAGAGGAAGGAAGGAAAGGGAGGATGAATGGATAGATGGAAGGATGGATGGGTGGATGGAAGGAATTTGTTCACATGATTGTGGAGACTGATACGTCGTTTCTGCAGCTGGCAAGTGGAGCCCCAGGACAAGCCATGGTGCAGTTACATCTGTGCCCGGGGTCCTGACCACCAGGAGAGCTGATGCTGAGAGTTCCTGTTGGAAGGCAGCAAGGACCAGGAGCAGCTGACGCTTCAGTCCAAGTCTGGAAACACTGATGGCCCAGCCCCAGCAGCCAGCAGAGAGTTCCCTCTCACTCAGCCGCTCTAGCCTAGTCAGGTCTTCAGCTCATTGGATGGGGCCACCCACACGAGGGAGGACAAGCTGCTTTACTCCGTCTGCACACCCAGAATCGTGTTCGGTCAGATGTCTGGGCCGCCCTGGCCCAGTCCAGCCGACACATAAAATTAACCCTCACACCCAGGCTCCCACCGAAGGGAAGCTAGGCTTCTGAAACCGGTGACTTCCTTTGCACCGTGCCCTGAGCTGTCACCTGCTGAAAGCAGAATTGCCGAGGCCTGAGCAATATCCCGCCCTATGAGGATGGTGTGGGCTGCTGAAGGGCAGTGGGTTTCTGACATCTCAGCTCTCAGGGAACTCGAGCGCTGCTGGGAATAGTGCAAAGAGCGTAGGCTTTGGGAAGGGTGAGTCTGAGGTTCAAACGCTAGTTCCACCTCTATTAACTAGTTCCACCTCTATTGGCTAGTTCCACCTCTATTAGCTAGTTCCCCTCTATTGGCTAGTTCCACCTCTATTAACTAGTTCTACCTCTGTTGGCTAGTTCCACCTCTATTAGCTAATTCCACCTCTATTAGCTAGTTCTCTCTATTGGCTAGTTCCCCTCTATTAACTAGTTCCACCTCTATCAGCTAGTTCCACCTCTATTAGCTAGTTCCTCCTCTATTAGCTAGTTCCACCTCTATTGGCTAGTTTCCCTCTATTGGCTAGTTCCCCTCTATTAGCTAGTTCCCCTCTATTGGCTAGTTCCACCTCTATTAGCTAGTTCCACCTCTATTAACTAGTTCCACCTCTATTGGCTAGTTCCACCTCTATTAACTAGTTCCACCTCTATTAGCTAGTTCCACCTCTATTAACTAGTTCCCCTCTATTAGCTAGTTCCTCTCTATTAACTAGTTCCCCTCTATTGGCTAATTCCACCTCTATTAGCTAGTTCCCCCTCTATTAGCTAGTTCCACCTCTATTAACTAGTTCCACCTCTATTGGCTAGTTCCACCTCTATTAACTAGTTCCACCTCTATTGGCTAGTTCCACCTCTATTAACTAGTTCCACCTCTATTGGCTAGTTCCACCTCTGTTGGCTAGTTCCACCTCTATTAACTAGTTCCACCTCTATTGGCTAGTTCCACCTCTATTAACTAGTTCCACCTCTATTGGCTAGTTCCCCTCTATTGGCTAGTTCCACCTCTATTGGATATGTGACCATAAGGGAGTCACCTCACCTCTCTGATTGTTTCTTCCTCTATGGAATATTCATAACGCTCCCTTGCAGAGCTGATGTGAGTATGAGAGAGGTAGACAGAGGACTTGCATGTGGTGGACACACAGCTCACTATTGTGTTACGGTTTTCTTAAAGGGCACCAGAGTTTCTGCACGGAGCTAGCCGAGCTTTTGGCTTCACCCCATCCGTGTGATTTTGCCCCAGTTTGACCTCCATGTACTCAATGCGTCTGCAGCCTCCCGGCCCCAGGGGGAGTGCCCAGGCTTCCAAGAAGAACTTGGCCTGGGCATCTGAGTGGCGGCAGACTCTGGGAAAATAAGGCACTAGGACTAAGATGGCTAAAAGGAGCAGAACCCTCCTCTTCCCATTCCTGCCTTCTCTTACTCAGACGAGCTGGATCACCAGAAGCGCAGGGCAGACCCGTACCCAGAAAGCAGACAGGGACACACTTCGGCATTCAGGGGCACATGGAGCTGCTCAGCTCACCATATCTCATTCTGAACTTCCACTCAATCTCTCAGCCCAAGGACCAAAGGCCCCAAGATGTTTTCCCAGGAGCAGAGCTGAACCAGGGGGGCAAAACACCCTGAGACAGGAAGAAAAAGCTGATGAGCTCCTAATTGCCTTAAATTATAGAATCATATAGGTATTTTAAGTTGAATCTGCATGTCTAATGTGATTTTTTGGATTACATTTTCATCACCTGGCTGGGATGGGGCACAAAGAGGGAGGGTTCCGTCACCCTTTGGCGGGAGGGAAATTGTCAACAGGACTGCAGGCAGGCTGTGGGGTGAGGCCACATCCCCATGAGGGTGGAGGGGGGAGAGGGGGAAGCTGCTCTGGAAACAGCCAGGCCAGGAAGGAAGCTGGGGGTGTCTTTGAGGTGACACTGCCTCCTACCAAAGCCCCATTGTGTCTAGATGGACAAGTCCATCTGGCTTGTGACCGGAAGAATGCCTTCTTCCTTTGACCTCCACATAGCTCTCCTTGGGGTGGTGAGCACACGATACAATGAACAGATGATGCTATAAATTGTACACCTGCAATCTATGTGATTTTTCTAACCAGAGTCATGCCAATCAATTCAACAAAAAAAAATTTTTTTAAGAATATTTAAAAAACAGCTCCCCAATTTTGGCTCTTTAAAAATTTTTAAAGAATATTTAAAAAACAGCTCCCCAATTTTGGCTCTTTGGGTCCAGATGTCACCTTCTCCCGGGGTTGCCAAAGGCTCCTCCCAGAAGCTGGTGATGGAGCAGATTGCACACTCATTCGAGCCAAGAGTCCTGGCTCTGCCACTGAACTCTGACCTTGGACAAGTCCCTTCTCCAATGAAGGAGTTGGACTGGCCGTCCTCAGATGTCTCCTCTGGGTCCCGTGGGCCCGATCTGTGCCCGATCTCCATCAGGGGAGCAGGAGGCTACACGCTCCTTCACCCCCTGGGTCTTTGCCAACTCTCTCACCAGGCCTCCTGCTTTCCCACGGGGACCCCCCTGCTGCCACCTGAGCCAGCCTGGCTTGTTTCTCTCCTATCAGGGGAACTCCTCAAAGAGTTGAAGGCCGCTCGCAAAACCTCTTCCACACACATGCACACACCTTCTATTTTTAAGTAGCATTTACTTCTGACTCTAAAAGTAAGACCGTACCTGCTCAGTGCAGAAAAAGTGGAAATAGACAAGTATGAAAGAGAAAACAGAAACCACCCCCAATCCTCCAAGTGAGAACCACTGTTAATGGGTTTCCTTAAATGCATGTATTTGTGGATTTAGTTTTCTGTTATGAAGTTGGGATTAGGCTGCAAATGTGACTTTCGAGGTGACCTGGGCCAGGTTCTTCCTTCTGCGGGTCTGCTGCTGCCTCTCGGGCGACTTCCCCTCTTGCTTTTCCTGAGAGGAGGGGACCTTGTGGTGGGGATGAGTGTCCACCTCGGTGTGTGGGCCCCTGGGTGGCCCGGAGTTTAATTTTGACCACTTCTGAGTGTGTGTGTGTGTGTGTGTGTGTGTGTGTGTGTGTGTGTGACAGAGGCAGAGGGAGGGACAGACAGCAAGAAAGCACACGGGCCAGTAACTGAGCAGAAGCCTACGCCAAGGGCCCACCCAATGGGAAGCGTAAGGCATGATCACGGTCCTGTGTGATCAGTCTTCCGCTCTTTGTCCCAGCCAGCGACAGGCCAGCAGCAGCTGGAGCTCCTTGCTCATCTAATCAATTCCTGTCATTTGAGAAAGGAAGACAAATTCGAGATTTGCAGCCCATCCTGAGGAGAGTTGTTGGCTGGGGCATCAGAGTCAGACCCCGCCCACAGCCAGGCTCCACCTGGGGGGGAGTCTTCCTCTCCATTCCTAAGTAACCTTTACCCGCCAGCACTGGGGGCAGGGGGAGGGTGTTCAGGTTTGAGAAGGCTTCTTGGCGGAGGTGACACTTGAGTAAGGCCTTATGGATGCTTTAGATTTGGAGCTGCAGCGAGGTGAGGGGCCCCCAAATCACCCAAGGCGTGCTGCTGTGACAGACCCAGAATCCTGGCCTTTGGCACCCTAACAGATGAACGCATTGTAAACCTGTACCCTGAAAAGAGGCTGAGAATGGGGGGATGGACTTAGTCCCCAGGAAAAGTGCCAACGTGGCCCCTGCCCCTCTCCACTCGGTCACCACCAGCTTCCTTTGAAGGCGGGGAATGGGACCCAGGCTCCACTGGCCCCTCCTTCCCCCTCCATGTGCAAACGGGGTTTCGCTCTTTGGAGAGAGAGTCAGGAGTCTCTGCTAATACAGATCAAGCCTCTGCCGTTAGTGTATCTTCTTTAGGGGGTCACAGAGGGAAAGTTTAATTATTTCATTGAGAGGAACCATGCGGATTACGGGAGCAGTCCCGCCCCTGCCAGGCCTCTCTCCCTTCTGCACTCCCAGTTCCTCTCCCACCCACCCATAAACCCCAGCTCACTCTGTTCATCTTTGTTTTCCCATTTGCATCTCTATCCCCGTCCCCACCCCCAGTTCCTCTCTGATCTCTCCCCTGTCCTAGTCTCTTTGTCTCTGTTTCCTTCCTTCCCCTCACCCTCTTGTTTCCCCCTTTCTCTGGGCTAATGGCAGCCCCCTCTCTACCCGGACAGACTGTCTAATTGAAATGAAGCACTCCAGAGAATGTTAATAGGAAAGACAGCATTAATTAGCCAGCTCTGGCATAATTAGCTTCCTTCTCTCACTGCCTGACATCTAACCGGATAATGAGTCTCTCTCCATCCAAACAGAGGGCAGGCAAAACAAGGGGGACAGGCCCTGCCCAGGGATGCTGGGAGGCCTCCTTGCCTTCAGGCCACCCTGCTGGAGGCCTCAAGCGGCCCGGCCCTGCCCTCTCTTGCCAGCCCCCCCACACCCCCTGCTGCTTGTTCCCAAGTCAGAGGGAGACAGATGCCTGGCCCCTGCCGTGCCCAGAGGTTTGCCGTTGCTGGAGCTGCATGTTAAGTGGTCTGAGCCTGACAAACAGTGGCTGCAGCTGCAGCGTCCCACAGATGGGGCGGGGGGTGGGGGGAGGTGTTGAGAGGAGTTCTTGGGGAGAGCCATGACCCGCATCTGGCCCTGGCACAGCTGCATGGGCAATGGCTGGGCACCTTACGCTCCCCAAAGGGGAGCAAAAAAATCTGTTTATGTGACAGAAAAGAACGGAAGTACTACACAGACTGCAGAGCGCGTCCACCCTGCCCCTGCCCCCCAATCGTGTGAGGCAGGAATGGCCATCTCTCTTTTACAAAGACTCTGAGGTTCAGAGAAGTCCACTGTCTCGCCAATGCTCACACTGCTAGGACCCGAGCTGGGGTCTATCTTGTTCCAAAGATCAAGTTCTTTCCCTCTACCTTCATTCTCCTAGAAGGTACTCTATAGTTGCTCAATATATGTTTTGTGCACGTGTGGTTGAGTTCAGTTCCATGGAACTGAATTGCTCGATGCAATTCCACTGCAGTGTTTGTTCTTGGCTATGATGGGGCAGGGCTAATGCCCAGGGGCATCCTCCTCCCGCTCTGTCCAGCCTGCTGACCCTCTCCCTCCTCCGTAGGCGATGGACTCAGAGGATGACCCATTGTTGCAGGATGTGTGGCTCGAGGAGGAGCAGGAAGACGAGGAAGCAACAGGCGAGGCTTTTCGGAGAGCCCAGAAGCCGGGCCCCCATGCCGGGGCGGCGGGGCAGTGTTGCTGGCGCGGCTGGACCTTGCCCTCCCGGCCGCCAGCCTCCGGCTTCTGGAGCACCCTGGGCTGGGCCTTCACCAACCCGTGCTGCGCGGGGCTGGTGCTCTTCCTGGGCTGCAGCATCCCCATGGCCCTGTCGGCCTTCATGTTCCTCTACTACCCGCCGCTGGACATCGACATCTCCTACAACGCCTTTGAGATCCGAAACCACGAGGCTTCCCAGCGTTTCGACGCTCTGGCTCTGGCTCTGAAGTCCCAGTTTGGTTCGTGGGGGCGGAACCGGCGCGACCTGGCGGACTTCACCTCCGAGACGCTCCAGCGCCTCATCTCAGAGCAGCTGCAGCAGCTGCACCTCGGCAACCGCTCGCAGAGGGTGGCCAGGGCCCCGCGCGCTGTCCCCGCCGTCCCAGGAAGCGGCCCAGGTCCCGGCCGGGACACCGCCACCGCCCGGAAGCCAGCAGCCAATCAGAGCGGACGTCTTCAAGACGCATCGACGCTGACAGGTGTGGCAGCCAACCAGAGCGAAGCCCCGGTGAACCAGGGGCGGGACAAGAGTGGGCGGGGCCGGCTGGGTACCCCGCCCACGCTGGCCAATCAGAGCCGCGCCCGCCGGGGCGCCTCGCGGTGGGACTATTCTCGCTCCTACGTGAGCGCCAACACCCAGACGCACGCGCACTGGCGCATCGAGCTCATCTTCCTGGCCCGGGGCGACGCGGAGCGCAACATCTTCACCAGCGAGCGCCTGGTCACGATCCACGAGATCGAGCGCAAAATCATGGACCACCCGGGCTTCAGGGAGTTCTGCTGGAAGCCCCACGAAGTGCTCAAGGACCTGCCGCTCGGCTCCTACTCCTACTGCTCCCCGCCCAGCTCGCTCATGACCTACTTCTTCCCCACGGAGCGGGGCGGGAAGATCTACTACGATGGCATGGGCCAGGACCTGGCGGACATCCGGGGTGAGCAGGACAGGGAGTGGGGAGAGGTGAGGTCTGCAAGGGGCAGGGTTTGAAGCAGCCTCAGAGTGGGCCTCGTAAGGAATGGGGCCTGAATGAGACCGGGAACAGGGTCTGGAGAGGCTGATTGGAAGGGTTGACTCTTGGTTCAGAACTTAAGAGGCTGGAAGGAGGAGGATGGGAAGGGGCTTGGCTGTGAGACGGAGCCAGGCTGGGACTGAGCGCCACGTGAGAAAGGGTTGGTAGCAGGGTTGGGTGTGAGATCTGAGATCCAGGGCAGGCAAGGAAGGAGGTTTGGGCACACGCCTGGATTGATGGGGTTGGGAGTTAGTCTATGAACCTTGGAGTTAGCTGAGCTTCAAACAAAAATGAAAATGTCAACTAAGTGGGAGCTGCCTGGAGGGTAGGCTCAGTCTCTGCAGTCCCGCCTTCATCTGCCTAGAACCTGCCCACGCCCCCCTTAAACCATCCCTCTGCCGCGTTAGGAACAGTTTGAGGCTGCTTAAGGGGTAGTTTCTCATCTCCTTCAAAGGGGCGAGGTGTTGAGGAGGGGAGGATGACCCTGATGCAGGGCTGATGGGAGTTGACCTGCTGAGCTCTCTACCACCACCCCCTGCCCCCCACCTCTGCACCTGCAGGTTCCCTAGAGCTGGCCATGACTCACCCTGAGTTCTACTGGTATGTGGACGAGGGCCTGTCTGCGGAAAACCTCAAGAGCTCCCTCCTGCGCAGTGAGATCCTGTTCGGAGCACCCCTGCCCAACTACTACTCTGTGGATGATCGTTGGGAGGAGCAGCGGGCCAAGTTCCAGAGCTTCGTGGTCACCTACGTGGCCATGCTGGCCAAGCAGTCTACTAGGTAGGCGGTCCGGCCACACCCGTGTGTGCCTGCCCATGCGTACACCCGGGAAGGGCTATATCAGGATGAGAGTTGGTTCCCAGGTGCCTCTTTCCCATAATCCCCAGATCCCCCTCCCTGCAACCTTTTCCCTAGGAAGTCTTTCCAAATCAGGGGCAGAGCCGGAAATATCCTCGCTATCCCTCTGACAGGTCAAAGGCTCCTCTTCTTGATCATCACTGATGGTTAGTGAGCATGACAACTCTGAAGGAGGTAGGAAATCCCAGCACTCTTGCCCTGGAGGTCTTGGGTATTGATTTTTTTTTTTTTTCTCTTCCCTGCAACGGTGCTTGAGGCGTTTCTGAAAAAGAGTATTAACGAGGGATTGAGGAGTTCCTTTCTTCCTCTATATCCAGGAAGCTAGATGACAAATCACTTCACTCCTCTGGGCCTCAGTTTTCCTACTTGTGTAATGGGGATGGTGTGTTCTGCTGCCCTTCTAGAGTCAGGACGAGATGAGCTAAGATAGCGGTCGGCAAACCACAGCTCGCGAGCCACATGCAGGTCGCTAGCCTTGGTTTGCCGCTCTGTTGACTAATGAGTTTGCCGACCACTGACCTAGACTCTGGATTCCGATAATTACAGGCTGTTGTTGTTCCTTGTGATTAAGCTCCTATCCCAGTAGTCAGCAAATTCATTAGTCAACAGAGGGTCAGACCACAGCTTTGTGAGCTGCCTGTGGCCAACCAGTTTGCCAACCACAGTTTGCCAACCACAAGCTAAGAGCTTGGACGGTGGGTACTTTGGGTGATGGGTGCTTTGGTTGTCCTCCAAGTCTTGGGACGTGTGTCTGAGACTACAGCTGGGCTCTTCCCCACCAGCAAAGGGCATTGGATAGTCCATCTGTCAGTTCTGCTGGGCAGTAACTCCAATGCCTTGTGCAGTCCCCTGCCAAGTTAGCCCTGGGCATATTCCTCCCATGACTCTCACATTACAGGAGTAGCTACTGTCATCACCAGAGCTAATATTGACTAACAGCACTTGCTCTCTGCCCCACATGCTGTTCTAAACCCTATATGCACAGCGTCTCATTTAATTCTCACACCAACCCATTGAGGCAGGTGCTATTACTATCATCTCTGTTTTACCATGGAGGAAACTGAGGCACACCGCCATGAAGTAAGTTGTCCAAAAGGTGGGAGGGGGTTAAAAGCCAGGCTTTCTCATTCAGAGTCCCCACCTTGGGTTTTCTGTGCCAGCTACTGCATTAGGCACTCCTCCCAGCCCTGCTCTGTGACAGGCAGACCTCTGTGCCTCCTCTAACATCCAGCCTGGGAAGTTCTTCCCTGAGGCTTGGACTAAATGCCCTTCTCCCCCTGCCACAGCCCCCCTCCTTCTCCCTAAGGGAGGCAACAAAGAGCATACAACAGGCTTTGGAGTCCGATATAGCTGCAGTCAGATCCCAGGTACTCCACTGAGCTGTGGGAGTTTCAGAGAGTCACTTCACCTCTCTGAGCTACAATGTCACCATAGTCCTGGCCCACTTGTATTTTAGTCGTCTAAATCCTTGTCACTCAAGGTGCAGTCCTCAAATCAGCAGCGCCTGGGGCGTGTTCAAAATGCAGAGGCCTTTCCTACACCTACAGGATTTCCAGGTGTCTTGTTTGCACAGTAACGTTTGAGGAAATTCTGGCTTAATTATGTCTCAATAGAGGGTGAGTTTGTTGAGGACTGGATTGTTCCCGGCTCATTTCTCTAGGCCAGTGGTCGGCAAACTCCTTAGTCAACAGAGCCAAATATTAACAATACAACGATTAAAATTTCTTTGGAGAGCCACATTTTTTAAACTTAAACTTCTTCTAACGCCTCTTCTTCAAAATAGACTCGCCCAGGCGGGGGTATTTTGTGGAAGAGCCACACTCAAGGGGCCAAAGAGTCTCATGTGGCTTGCAAGCCTCAGTTTGCTGACCAATGCTCTAGGCTTAGCCTCTTGCACAGTGCCAAGAACACCTTAGCAGGGATTTGTCTCAGGGAGGGAAAGAAGGAGGAAGGAGCCCTGGGTAAAGGTACTTGCCTGGGTTGGGAAGCTGAGAGGAGCTGACTGTAGAAGGAACTTCAGGGTTTCAGATACCAACACCTATGCCTGATGCGTTCAGCTGCTGAGGCTACACCCCTGCCTTGGGTAAAACGCCTCTCTCTCCCTTCCTGCCCTCTCAGAGCTTCATGGGAGTAGGGACAAGTAGGACCCTTGTAGACTTGACTTAGCACCTTCCTTTGATTAATAAAATCTTTTTTATTATTCTATTATTGGTTTCCCAAGAGATGGTGCACCTTGACTTATTACGGAATAATACAAATTGTCACTTTTACTACTTCCATGATAATATTAGAATCTTAGAACACAGTTCACTGCATTTAGAACCCTTCAGCTTTTTGCATTTTTGTTGCATGCATTTTAATTCTATATACATTTATACCTCATAAGACATTACAGTATTATTTTACTGAGTCGGTTTTCATTTATATTTACTCACATATTTACCTTTTCTGTTGCTCTTCATTACTTTCTACAATTTTATGTTTCCCTCTGGGATAATTTTCCTTATATCTGAAGAACTCTCTTTAATATGTTTTTTAGTACAGGTTTTCTGGTGACAAATTCTCCCTTGTTTGCCGAGGAAACTTCTTTGTTTTACTTTTATTTTTAAAGTATATTTCTACTTGTGTCGAATTCTAAATTGGCAGTTGTTTTAATACTTTAAAGGTATTGATCCATTGTGTCCTGACTTCCATCATTTCTGGGGGAAAGTCAGCTGTCCATCTTTTTGTTGCCCTTTGAATGACTGTCCTTTTTCCCATGTCTGCTTTTAAGATTTCTCTTTGTCTTTGGTTTCACCAGTCTTAGAATGATTTATGTTGGTGTGGTTTTCTTTGTTCCGCTTGGGGTCCACAGAACTTCTTGAATCCATGGGTTGGTAACTGGAGTCGGTTTTAGGAATTTCCTGGCTATTGTCTCTTTAAATATTGCCTCTACCTCACTTTCTGTTTCTTTTCCTTTTAGGATTCTAATTGCATGAATGCTAGCTCTTTTCACTGAGTTTCAAATGCTCTTCTCTAGTTTTAATGTTTTGGTTTAGATATTCCAGTTCACTGACCCATCTTCTGTTGTATCTAATCTGCCATTTATGTGGATAACTCCTGGTGCTCCTCAAGTGTTGACACCCATCTCTAATCCACTTCCATCTTTCTCTCTCCGTATCCCTTCCTTCCCACAGCAAAGTCCAGGTCCTTTATGGGGGGACAGACCTCTTTGATTATGAGGTGCGCAGGACCTTCAACAACGACATGCTCCTGGCCTTCATCAGCAGCAGCTGCATCGCCGCCCTTGTTTACATCCTCACCTCCTGCTCAGGTAGGGCTTCTCTGAAGGTCTTGTCTCCTCCCAGTGTGCTCCTATCTGGACAAAGCCTTCCTTCTGAAGATGCCAGAAATAGTCATCTATCCACCATGTCAGAGCTACTGGGGAAGAGTGCTTAGAAATCACTTTCCAGTCCCAGGCAGGTAGGATCCCCAGTCCTGGGACCTCACACAGTTTAACCTTTTGCCTTTTGACCATATGTTCTTTCTGGGAACCTTGTTTGGAGGAGTCTGGAGTATTGGAACCCTATGGATTATTCTGCACACTGTTTTAGTCCCAAATCAGCCACATTTCTGTCCCCCAATGTACTTTGCCAATGCTACCTTCCCATGTACCCTAGTTCTTCATCCTATGTATTCAGTAGAAACTCTCTATTGCCCAAATGAAAATGAAAAAGACATTCATTCATCCATAAAACAAATATTCACTGAGCACCAACTATGTGCCTGATGCTCTGCAGTGTTTCCCAAAGTGTGGTATGCGTACCCCCAGGGGTATGGGAAGAGTTTGGTGGGGGTACGCGTTGCACCGGAGTTTGGTGGGGATATGCACTGCACTGTGCTTCGCCGCGCCTAATACTACGTTCTCATGTGTATGAGGGGTACTCAGCGTTACGAAAATTATAGAAGGGGTACACATATGTCAAAAGTTTGGGAAACTGCCGAGACCGGTTTGGCTCAATGGATAGAGCGTCGGCTTGGAGACTGAAGGGTCCCGGGTTCAATTCTGGTCAAGGGGCATGTACCTTGGTTGCGGGCATATCCCCAGTAGGGGGTGTGCAAGAGGCAGCTGACTGATGACTCTCTCATCGATGTTTCTAACTCTCTATCTCTCTCCCTTCCTCTCTGTACAAAATCAATAAAATATATTAAAAAAAAAAAAAAAGTTTGGGAAACTAAGGTTTCAGATATCCAGTGGTAAACATCATACTGCCTATCCCTACGGAGCCTTTGCCTACTGGAGTGACAGGCACAAAACAAATATGTCATGTTTGCAATTTCCTACTGGCCCTTGAGATAAGTTCTGCAGAGATGAGGGCCCTTGAGCAAAGTGCCTTACTCAGAGATGGCTTCCTCTGCCACTCAGGTCTCTGGTTTAGCCCCTTCTCTGGGTGTGGAGAACTCTGCTGGGCATGGAGGGGGTGCTGAGAGTACTCCATGGTGGGGGGCAGGTGTGAGGCACGACCAGCCACGGTCAGGGACACTAAAGAGGCCGTGTGTTCCATGGGGTCCTCTCTCTGTATTCCCTGCCCCTTGCCCCACCCAGTGTTCCTGTCCTTCTTCGGGATCGCCAGCATTGGCCTCAGCTGTCTGGTGGCACTCTTCCTGTACCACGTGGTCTTCGGTGTTCAGTACTTGGGCATCCTCAACGGCGTGGCTGCCTTCGTGATAGTGGGCATTGGTGAGTTGCTTCCGTTGCCACAGCGATGGGCTTCCCACTTGAGAACGCTGCCCCAGGAAGGGCCTTATCCCTGGCTGCAAAGCGTGGCTTCTGTGGAGTCTCCAGAAAGTCTGTCAGTCCTCGAAGCCTTGGAGTGAGATGTGTGGTGGGAGGTAGAATATGGGTGACGAGCAGAGCCCTGGCATATGGTGGTGGAACCCCAAAGGGTGGAAGGAGCAGGCGAGTATGCTGGATAGAGGTTAAGAATGGCGGGGGAACAAAAAGGTAGATACAGAGGCAGTAAAGCATCAAATAGAATGTCAGATTACAGCGGGAAGTTTAGGGAGAGGTGGGGGAGATAAGAGATAAACCAAAGGACCTGTATGCATGCATATAAGCATAACCAATGGACGCAAAACTCAGGAGGTTAAGGGCATGTATGGGAGTAGGGTTGGGGGGGACAATGGTAAGATATGTACACATGTTATACCTTAATAAATAAACAAGAGAGAAAAAGAACAGTTGGGGAAGTCTAGCAAAGGTACGGAGGCAAAGATTTGGAAGAAGGAACCTAGTTGTGGGGA
The DNA here is from genome assembly GCA_963693515.1 of Pipistrellus nathusii. Classification (NCBI taxonomy): domain Eukaryota; kingdom Metazoa; phylum Chordata; class Mammalia; order Chiroptera; family Vespertilionidae; genus Pipistrellus; species Pipistrellus nathusii. Next base: position 5,686,950 of record OY882859.1, read on the forward strand.
TGGGGTGTGGCCTGAGCATGGAGGATGGGGCTTGGACTCTTGATGGGTGGACCCAAGGGTCAGATGGGTCTTTCCAAACTCCAACCTGAGAAGCAGCATTGCCCTGGAGCCTGACCCTTCCGGGGTCCTCTCCGGGTTGGTCCAGGCCCCGCCGGGGTCTGGTCCTGGAGAGGGCAGTGACCCTGAGCCTGCCCGCTGGCCCGGGCTCCCTCCCGCAGGGGTGGACGATGTCTTTGTGTTCATCAACACCTACCGCCAGGCCACCCACCTGGAGGACCCGCAGCTTCGGATGATCCATACCATCCAGACGGCGGGCAAGGCCACCTTCTTCACCTCCCTGACCACGGCCGCTGCCTACGCAGCCAACGTCTTCTCCCAGGTGGGGTCCGCCCTCTGCCCCTGCCCCCGCCGACCCACCCCCCATACCTCCCCGGCCCCATTCTCTGCTCTTTGCTCTGCCCCTTCTCTCGTGGCCACACAGCCTTTTTCTCAGGCTCTCGCCATGTCTGCGGAATCCATTTTTGTTTCTTATCACAATTAACAGAACTCAACAAATGAGAAGATTGTAATAATCCAGATAAAATGTATTAGTGATGCTCATTCACAGTAACCCAGCATCTGCCCTGAAACGCATTTGGCAGTTTCCAAAGCTCTTTTGCATTGAGTCCTCGTGATACACTTATGGCAAAGGTATCATTACATCCCTGTTTTCCTAATAGATAAACGGAGGCCCAGAGAGGTCACGTGACTTCTCCAAGGTCACCCAGCTGGTGACTGGTGTCTCCTGGCCACGGAGCTCTTCCCACCCATGCGCTTGACACTGCGTTGTCATCGCTCACCTGGCCGTCCTTTGGCTGGTCCCATGCTCCCCTGGGCTCTGAGTTGGGCTCAGGAGAAGGCTCTGAGTTTGGCCAGACTGTTGGTGCAGATCAAACCTGGACGGCAGGGAGCCTGCTCGAGTTTCGGAGGGGTTTCGTCCCCTGGGCTGAGTATCCCATTCAGAAACCACTAGATGCTTTGGGATCATCTAGGCCTTCCTAGGGAACCACATCCGGGAAACAGGCAGAGCTGAGTCCAAAGCCCACCTCTGCCCTTTACTGGCTGTGTGATCTTAGGCAGGTTGTTAACCTCTCTGAGCCTCACTTTCCTCCTGTGTGGGTTAGGCCGGGACTGGAATAAGATGACTGTGAACGTGAAGGCTTGTCTGCTCGTTAACTCTGGTTCTCTTCTGTGCCGGTCCCTGTAACCATTCTGGAGCAGACCCATTGCTCCGAGGCCCCGGGCTCCCTAGTCCTGTCACGTGGCAGCATCCTCTCCCTTCCCCGTCACTTACACGGGGGCTGGTCTAACGGGGTGTGTCTGGCTCCCAGCCATTCATGTGAAGATGGTTATGGAGCCCTTGCTCTATGCCAGGCACTGTTCTAGGCAGCGGGCTGCAGTACAGACAAGAGCCTTCTCTCTCTCCCCTGTTGTGTCCCCTGGCACCAGGCCTTGCCTTCCGATGCCGTCCTGGGCCAGTGGCTGCCATCCCAGCAGCCGAGGCCTTCTCGTGCTGCCTTATAGGGGGTGGTCTGGGGTCCTTTGGCTGTAGAGTCTGCAGGCTCGGGGCTCCAGGCCTGACCAGCCCTGCATCCTTCTACCCCCTCATCTCTTCTCCTCTTCATCGCCAGATCCCAGCTGTCCATGATTTCGGCCTGTTCATGTCCCTCATTGTGTCCTGCTGCTGGCTGGCTGTGCTCTTCACCATGCCTGCTGCCCTGGGCATTTGGAGTCTTTACATGGCACCACTGGAGGGCGCTTGCCAGACCAGGTGAGCTGGGCAGGTGGGGTGGGGGGGGGGGGGGAGCTGTCCTCTCCCTGAATATCCTGAACTGTCCCTTTTGATTCGTTTTTGAGCACCTTTTGTCTGCCCAGTCCTATGCTGCTCAGGGGACAAGGAAGGAGAAGAGGGCCCTGTTGGGTGGTTCCCTCTTGTGACCATCTGCTGTGGGCCAGGAAGTGGGCAGAGTGCATTGGCACTAATCATATTGATACCCCCACCGTCCCCCAGGACCCTGGGAGCTGGTTGCCCTCATTCTGCCCATTTTACAGATGAGGAAACAAGGGCTTGGGGAAGTTAAGCAAGTTTCTCCAGCTCACCCGCTCAGTAGGCAGCAGAGCCGAATAAACCCAAATAAATCTGACCCTGGATCTGGGCTCTTAGTCACCATGTTAAATGCCCTCAAGACTCTGGTCCTGGTGGAGAAACAATATGTAGACACATGAGCTGTGTGCAACGTGGAACAGGTGAGGCCAGAGTTGCTGCGGGAAGTGAGAGCTCAGGATCTTGTGGGCTGGGTGGCCGGGGAAGGAGGGAAAGAGGGAAGGAAGGAGGGAGGGAGAAGAGAAAGGGGATGGAGTCTGGGAGTCCGGTGTCTACCTAGGCTTGGGTACTGAGGAATGAGGGAGGGTCTCTGGCCTGGGGCAGGGCACACAAAGGCAGGAACGTTGGGGGTCTGTGCCATGTCCACCTGACTGTGTGGGCCAGGGGTGGTAGGGAAGGGTTGGAGGCCCAGCACGGGGTTCAGACGTTACAGCTCATGGGTGGTGCGGCTGGGCACTGCCTAAGGCCACTCCAGCTGAGGCACTGCTGTGCCCTGTGGGCATTCACATTTGACTATTGCTTTATTTTTTTTTAAAATATTTTTATTGATTTTAGAGAGAGGGGAATGGAATGGAAAAGGATATGTAGATAGAAATGTCTGATGAGAGAGAAAAATCAATCCACTGCCTCCTTCACACCCTCTACTGGGGATCGAGCCCACAGCCTGGGAATGTGCCCTGACTGGGAATTGAACCAGTAACCTCCTGGTTCACGGGTTCATGCTTAACCACTAAGCCATAGCAGCTGGGCCTCATTTGACTATTTCTTTTCTTTTCTTTTTTTTTTTTTTAAATATATTTTATTTATTTTTCACAGAGAGGAAGGGAGAGGGAGAGCTAGAAACATCGATGAGAGAGAAATCCATCAGCTGCCCCCTGCACGCCTCACTGGGGATGTGCCCACAACCAAGGTACATGCCCTTGACCAGAATCGAACCTGGGACCCTTGAGTCCGCAAGCCGACACTCTATCCACTGAGCCACACCAGTCAGGGCATCATTTGACTCTTTCTATGACAGTTTTAGGACAGAGGGAAATGTCCTAGGAAGGATGCGTTTTTCTAATCTCTACAGAGATACCAACTATGCCCCCCATCTCCATCTTCACCCCCAACCCCCGGGTTGGGGCTGGGGACACAGTGGACGCAGTGGGCAGTCTTCCCAGCCCTGGGCTCCAGCCTCAGCCTCTCTGCTCGGCAGCTGGGACCTCGGGCGTAATACTGAGCCTCCCAGTGTCTCAGGTTGCTTGTTTGTTTTGGTAAAACGGGTGTAAATCCTGGGTGAGATTGCGGTGAGGATTCAGTGAGAGGATTCACCTGGGCTTACAGCCGCTGCCTGGCACAGAGCAATCTAGTTTGCCGGGCGCATTAGTCATGTTTCTAGGGTGAGCCTCGTCCCCTCCCCCCCACATTCTCTCCATCAAGGCCCTGGCCACATGCTCTGCCCTCCCCACTTCCTGCTCCTCCCGGGGTCAGGGCCCCAGGGCATGGCCAGCACAGCATGACCCTTGCTCCGGTCACCTGCATGTTGCCATCCTCTCTCCCTGGGAAATGGCTGTTGTCATTCTGTGTCCCTCAGAGGAATCGCTGGCTGATGGAAGGCAGCCGGGGCAGGTTTCTGGAGTCCGTGGTGAAGGTGCTGGGTGAGATGTCGGCGGTGGTGTGAGACCTGGTTCCTGTGGTCGCCAGGCCCCTGCCCCAGCCTCCCCGGACACCCAGACCATCGGGGCTCACCCCTCTCCCCACTCTCTCCGCAGCTGCCACCAGAAGTGTGGCCGCAAGAGCTCCCTGCACTTCCCCGGGGACGTGTTTGCCACTGCGGAGCGGGCGGGGGGCGGCCCCGCCCAGGGCCCCCTGCCCTACCTGGACGATGACATCCCCTTGCTGAACGTGGAGGAGGAGCCAGGTAAGAGGGGGCCTGGCCCCGGCCAGACCTGGGGCTGCCTCTGCCAGGGCAGTGCCTCTGGACAAGATGGCTTGAGGAAGGGCTGGCCCTGAGACAGGGGGCTGGACCAGCGGTCTGGGGGCTTCCATCGAGCACTGGGGCTTCCCCTGAGTGGGTGGAGACAGGCGGGCTTCAGCGCGGGTCTGGGCCAGGCCTCTCACGGGCCACCCCTCTGCCTGGCAGTGTCTCTGGAGCTGGGGGACGTGTCTTTGGTGTCTGTGCCCCCCACGGGCCTGCAGCCCTCCCCTGACAGGGGCAGCCGCGGGCAGCTCATCGCTCAGCTGCAGGAGCTGCTGCACCACTGGGTCCTGTGGTCAGCCGTCAAGAGCCGCTGGGTGATTGTGGGTAAGTGGACTCCCACCCTCCTTCCCCTCTATCTTAGAGCTCCTCCCCAGGGTCAGCGTGTGGGGAGCGCACGCCCCCAAAGGACACGTAGGCATTGGGATCCCACCCCATCCCGCAAGTGAGCGAGACGTCAGAGACCTGGGTTGGCATCCACCCTGGCTCTGAGCCTCACCTCCTTCCTGTGTCCAATGAAGCTGGTCCTCAACAGCGTTTGTTTACTGAGCACCTACTATGCGCCGGTCATCGTGTCGGGCAGTGCAGCAGAGCACTTGATGCTTGGGCTCTGGGGCTGGACCAACTTGGCTGAGCTGGACTCCTCCTCGTACCTACCCTGCGCTGGCTGTGCGACCTTGGCTGTGTCCGCCAGTCCGCGCCTCAGGTCCTGGGCCCATGACTGTAGATGATGACAGGGTCTGTCTCCTCAGGCCCGTGGAAGGACTGGCACGGTGCATGTAAAGCCCAGTGCATGGCACAGGTGCCATTGTTATTATCATCCTCATTACCAGGACAGTATATAGGGTGGTGTGCCAACACTGGACGAGCCAGCTCTTTGTCAACTAAATGCTCTAAGGGGCCGAAACCGGTTTGGCTCAGTACTGGAGCGTCGGTCTGCGGACTGAGAGGTCCCGGGTTCGATTCCTGTCAAGGGCATGTACCTTGGTTGCGGGCACATCCCCGGTGGGGGGTGTGCAGGAGGCAGCTGGTCGATGTTTCTCTCTCATTGACATTTCTAGCTCTCTATCTCTCTCCCTTCCTCTCTGTAAAAAAATCAATAAAATATATTTTAAAAAATAAATAAAAAAATAAATGCTCTAAGGGGGTGACTGCTTGTCCTGGAGTGTGAGCTTGTAGCTTCTCTCTGATTCCCAAGGGGCGCATAACAAGCAGCCCCCACCCCTGGAGGGCTGATCCCCAGCAAAACTCCACCCACAGGCTGGCACGCTGGGGTCTGCCCATTCCGTGGGAGACCCTGCCCCCTGCTCCCCCCATGAAGGGAGCAGCTCTTTGCCGAGGCTCTGGAGGCCTCGCCGGAGCCCCGGCCCCGGCCCCGCTGAGTGTGGCGTCCTTCCCTCGCAGGCCTCTTTGTCTCCATCCTCATCCTGTCCCTGGTGTTTGCCAGCCGGCTCCGCCCTGCCAGCCGGGCCCCCCTGCTCTTCCGGCCCGACACCAACATCCAGGTGCTGCTGGACCTCAAGTACAACCTGAGCGCTGAGGGCATCTCCTGTATCACCTGCTCAGGTGAGGGGTTCCCTCTGGGGGGCCCCGGCGGGGTCTCAAAGGGTGCTAGCCTGAACGATGTGTTTCCACGTTTCATCGAACCAATGCGTGCTGAGTGCCGGCTGCCTGGCGCTGGGGAGGCCGCGCTAGGTGGCACTGGCTTCCTCAGCTCAGGGAGCTCGTCCCACTGCTAGCGGCCAGCCATGGTCACAGTAGACCTGAGTTGTGATGGAGGAAGAGCAGGGCGACTGTGGAGCTCAGCATCATGGAAGGCTTCCTGGAAGAGGCAGCGTCTAAGCTGAGACTGGAAGAACAGGGAGGAGTTAGCCAGGCAGGCAGGGAGAGCATGCTGATGGTGGCCGTGGAGTCGGGAGACTCTGAGGGAGTGAAAGCCATAGGACTTGGTGACGGTGCGTGTCCAGGATGAGCAAGGTGGTGAGACACACATGTCTCCTCGCCTCAGAGGTGCCCGGGCTGGGCCCTCATTTCCCAGAGGAAGACCTGACGTCGGGGTCAGGGCAGGGGAAGGCGGCCCAAGGTCACCCAGCTCTGCCTGGGCCGTTGGAAAGCAGATGAGAAGATGCTTGGGCGACCGGGCCGGCTCCTGGGAGGAGAGGGCCGGCGGCTGTAATTGCCTTCATCTGATGAGGGCGTGTTCGGCTTCACTGGGCCTCCCCTCGTTAATGGCATCAGCCAAATGCGTGATAATTGACTGCGGCTCAGAGATGTGCCCAAGAGCCCCTCCTAGATTGGAGCCAGTCCGGGCCACAGCCCCGGCCCTCTCCTGCCGCTGGCACGCACATTCAGCTCCGTGATCACCGCCCCTCAGGGCCAGGAAGCCATGAGCCGCGGCCACTCCAGTCACAGAGGGACAAACCCCAGGGTGACCCCGACGTTCCCGGGAGCATCTGGAGAAGGACCAGGACCCCAGTCAGAGCCCAGCCCCCAGCCTCTTCTGCCTCGTAGCTCTCCGGACTGCCTCTTAAAGGGACCCCTCCTGATTGTAGCAAAAGGATTTTTGGCTTTCGGGGCAGGCAAGCCCACACCTTACTGAGGCCCTCAGCCTCTCAGCTCCTCTGCAGGCCCCGCAACCTCTCTGACCCTCTGCTTTCTTCCCACCCAGTGGGGTTAACAACAGCAACCGCCTAGGACTGTGGTCGGCAAACTGCGGCTCACCAGCCTCATGCGGCTCTTTGGCCCCTTGAGTGTGGCTCTTCCACAAAATACCACGGCCTGGGCAAGTCTATGTTGAAGAAGTGGTGTTAGTTAGAAGAAGTTTAAGTTTAAAAAATGTGGCTCTCCAAAGAAATTTCCATCGTTATACTGATGATATTTGGCTCTGTTGACTAAAGAGTTTGCCGACCACTGTCCTAGGAGCATTGTGAGGATTACATTTTTGGAGATGTGACGTTTCTTTCATTAAAAAAAACAAAACACAGCCGAAACGGGTTTAGCTCAATGGATAGAGCGTCCGCTTGGGGACTGACGGGTCCCGGGTTCGATTCCAGTCAGGGGCATGTACCTTGGTTGCGGGCATATCCCCAGTGGGGTGTGTGCAAGAGGCAGCTGATCAATGACTCTCTCTCATCGATGTTTCTAACTCTCTATCTCTCTCCCTTCCTCTCTGTACAAAATCAATAAAATATATTTTTTAAAAAGGAACAGCCAAAACTGGTTTGGCTCAGTGGATAGAGCGTTGGCCTGCAGACTGAAGGGTCCCAGGTTCGATTCCAGTCAAGGGCATGTACCTTGGTCGCAGGCACATCCCCAGTAGGGGGTGTGCGGGAGGCAGCTGATTGATGTTTTTCTCTCATAGATATTTCTGACTTTCTATCTCTCTCCCTTCCTCTCTGTAAAAAAAATTAATTAAAAAATATTTTTTAAAATAAAATAAATAAAAAACAAAACCCATGTGCAGTGCCTGCGAGCCGGGAGCGTTCCATTTCTAGCTGCTCCTGGTGTGTGCTCTCAGAGCATCTATCCCCGGCCAAGAGTGCGAGAAGCGGCGTCCGGCCTGCTCCTCAGCCCGCTCTGGAGGTGCCGTGTCACCCCTCTGACCGGAGGGGAGTGAGGCCGGCAAGGAGGAGGGGGAAGCTTCCGGTGGCTCTGGCTGTCGGGGCCTTTCTCTTGCCTTAAGATTCCTGTACATTCAGTATTTGATGTCTTTTTTTATTTTTTAGTTCCACTTAATTCCTCTCAGACCCCTGACACTCCCTCTCCCCGAGCTGAGGGCCCTGGGCCCCACATCTGTGGGGTCGTCACCGATCCGCCGGGCCCAGCAGGGTGGCCCTGCTGCTGACCCAGCTCGGGGCGGGCAGGTCTGTTCCAGGAGAAGCCGCACAGCCTGCAGAACAACATCCGCACGTCCCTGGAGAAGAGGAAGCGGGGCTCCGGGGTCCTGTGGGCCGGCCGGCCGGAGGTCACCCCGCAGGGTCAGTGGGCGTGGGGTCTGCCCGGGGTGGGGGTGCCGGGAGACCTGCCGGTGGGAGGGCCTGGGAGCCCTGTGAGGAGAGAAGGCTGTGGGACTGGAGCCTATGTTCTTGGGTCGCCGTGGAGGGGTTGGGTGGTCGGTGGACTCAGGGTGAACCGGGCTCTCCGCCACTGTCCCCCCAGCTGTCCCAGCCAGACAGTGGGCTCCCCTGCCACCGTCCAGCCCAGCCTGAGGTGCCCCATGAACCCGCCCTGTGCACCAGACCCATCCCGAGTTGGGGAGGGCAGGGCGCCCCGACGCTGGGGCCTCCATCAGAGCCGGGGTGCTAGGACACGTGTGGGAATTAAGTGCCCCACAGGGCAGTTCTGTATGACCGTGGTCACCCCATCGGTGCCCACCATTGTCCTTGCCAGCGCCAGCTCCCCGTTCACACTGCTCCTATCACTGGTCACTCACTCCTATCACTGGTCACTCACTCCCCTAGTCCATGCCCACACATCCCCACCACCAACTTCCCCTCGCTGCCAGTCCCTTCGCCCATGCCACCTCATCCCCAATGTCCATGCAGCCACCTCATCCTGGTGCCACCACCAAGGTCAAGCCAGCGTTCCTCAGGCAGCAGAGGGAGGACTGCTCCAGGGTCAGGGGGAGCCAGTCCCGGTAACCCCACCCCCTTCGCCCTCCTTTATCCCCCCAGACGCCCCAGGCACCGTGTATGTGTCCAAGGTGAAGAGTCAAGGCCGCCCGGCTGTCTACAGGTTCTCCCTCAACGCCAGCCTGCCTGCCCCCTGGCAGGTCGTGTCCCCTGGGGACGGGGAGGTGCCCTCCTTCCAGGTAAGCCCGGGCCGCCGTGAAGCGAGCCGCCACTCTGCCAGGGGAGGGGCCCTGGCCACGCAGGGACGGGGAGGGGGTCTGTGAGGCGGGAGCTACTGCAGGCAGATGAGGAGTCTCTCCCGCCAGCAGCCAGGACTGTGGCAGGGACCCACAGAGTGGCGAGAGCATGGGCTACCGAGTCAGCCTGGGTTCGAGTCATGGCTCTGCCATGTATATACTCTGTGTGTCTTTGGGCTGATGACTTAGTCTCTCTGAGCCTCAGTTTTCTCATCTGCGAAATGGGGATATGAAAAGTAGCAGCCAGGGTTGCTGGAGGTGCGTGAGGTAAGGCCTGTGCAATGCGTGCCATCTGGAGCCTCGTAAAGTGCTCAGTGAATGGAGCTACCAGTTAGATGGTTCTGGGCAGCTGCTCCGGAGCCCCCAAGGCCAGCCCAGGCCTCCAGCCTTCCTTTCGAGGAATCATTTGTGTTTCTTCAACTGTTACACCCTTCAAAGGGCCACTTAGCACGCGGCAGCACACTTGTCCATTTGAAAGACGAGGTGTCGGAGGCATTTCCTGACTCTGAGTCTTTGCTGTTCCCGCTAGGGAGCTAGAAAGCCCTCCTTCCAGCCTAATCTGCTGACGCCTCACTCAGCGCTCCACATAAGCATCAGCTGCCCATGGAGCCCTGTGCGGCCAGCCTTTTTGGTCTGCCCTCCTCTTGCCCTGCCCCTCTATCCTGTCTTATCTTATTGTCACGATTGTTTACTTCCTTAAGAGAATCTAAAACTCTGGTGATCGGCAGGCCGTGAGGGCAGGGACCACACCCATCTTGCTCACTGTATGCTCAGGGCCTGGCATGAATAAATGCCCAGCTGAAGGAAAGACTGAGGCCCAGAGAGGGCAGGGAGGATTTTCCCAGCCTTCCAACTCGAACCCAGGCTTCCTGTGCTTCCGCCCAAAGCCCTCTCGTCCATCTGGGGGGCGGGACGGGGTGGGGCAGGGTGAGGAGGGAGGGGCCGGAGCGTGAGGCTGGGCGCGGGGCCGAGGCGGCCTCCCGGAGGGAGTCACGTGTCTTGTCTCTGTCGATCCACTGCTTAGGTGTATAGAGCGCCTTTTGGTAACTTCACCAGGAAGCTGACCGCTTGTATGTCTACAGTAGGGCAGCTCCAGGCGGCGAGCCCCTCCCGCAGGTGGATGGTGACGACCTTGGCCTGCGACGCCAAGCGGGGCTGGAAGTTCGACTTCAGCTTCTACGTGGCCTCCAAGGAGCAGCAGCACACCCGGTGAGGCCTAACAGAGAGGCTGCTTCCATGGGCCCGGCCCCCTTCCCTCCCCCCACTCCCCCCTACCCTTCACCCCTGATCCCCTCAGCCAGCAGGTGCCTTTAAGAAACCCATGTCCCTTTCCACACACCTGCTCAGATATGTCTCTGCCCAGGATAGGGGTATGGGGACACCAGCAGAGATGGCAGCATGGCCTGCTCCCATCTGCCCACCCCCCTTGATGGGCCAACTTCTTGAAGATCAGGACTCCCCCCCAGGAGCGAGTGTCCCAGACCACAGCTCCTCCCCCAGTTAAATAGCCACACTGGTCTCTCCCCGCTCTCTGGCCCCATCACCACCCGGGATCTTACTGATCTGCTGGCGCGTCGCCTGCCTCCCCTCTGGAGCCCGGCGCACCGGCAGCGGGTGCTGTTGGTCCAGGCTGTGCCCCCAGCACAGTGCCGGCACGTAGCGGGCGCTCCACAAACACTGATAGCTGGCTGCTGAATGGATCCACTCTGCACTTCCTCTCCCGGGCACGTCAGCACTCTCAGTACAGAACGAATTCAGGAAATAGTTAATGTCCCTCCCCAGGCCGCAAGGTGGCAGGTGTTTCCCTGCTGTACGCTCAGACCCTGCCTATGTTTGGCTTGACCTAAGTGCCCCAAGTGCTTCACTGCATTCTGTGCCTTGGGTATCCTGAGGGAGCTGGGAGCAGCTGGGGGTGCCTGGAGCCAGCTGGGGGCATCCTGAGGCAGCTGGGGGCCTCTGGAGCCAGCTGGGGGCATCCCGAGGCAGCTGGGGGTGTCTTCCCAGGTTCCCTCCCGAGTTCTAGGCCAGGGCCCCGCATGCACTTGTCATTGAGCTGTAGCAGCAGAGGGTCTGCTGTTCTCCGTCCATTCATTTAGCAAAGGCTGCACACCCCCGGGCCGGCGGCGTGCAGGTGCTGGGGTACAGGGGTGCAGTGGTGAACACGACAGCTGCCCGCTGCCCTCGGGCTCACTAGCGGGAGGCAGCCGCTAACAAGTGAACCTCGATGGCATTACAAATTATGACGTGAGTTCTGACAGCGGCGCCAGGCTGTCTGGGTCTAGAGAGCGGTGCGGGCCTGCTCAGGGACACCCGGGCTGTGGTCTCTGGCGGCCTGGCCCGGGACATCAGCCCCCACGCAAGGCCCAGACCCTCCTGGGACAGGGGTGAGGCGGGAGGCAGGGGATGGCCAGGTGGGCTTGCTGGCCCTTCCTCCAGGCACCTAGGCTCAGAGATGGGGGGTCCCTCTGCCCACCCTCCCTGAGCCCAGGTCTGGGCTCACTCTGCATGTACACAGCAGCCAGGAACTAAGGCAGGTTTCCTGGATGAGCTTAGAACATTCTAGAAAGAACCGTGAGCTACATCAGGTCCAGTGGCCAGCCAGCTGACCACAGAACCCTTTCTTCACGATAGAATCTTGAGTCCTCTTAACTGTTTCGGTTGAGGTGAGGAGGTTCAGGGAGCTTCTGAGTCCCTTCAGGGACCCTCAAGGCTGGCCCTGGACCCCTCTGTGAACTCTTGCACCCCCTAGAGGGCAGTTTGGAAACTGGTCCCTCCACCCCTCAGGCCACAGGTGGGGAGACACTCATGTAGGGGAAGGGCCTTGTGCAGGCCCATACAGTGGGCTTTGGCCGGGGCTGGACTAGAACTGGCCTCCAATCCCCAACCCCTAACCCCCAACTGGAGACCAAATCCCTGTGCTGGGGGAGCCCCCATCCATCCCCTGCATTCTTCCAGCCTGCACATGGCCACACTTGCCTCGCCTCCTCGAGTCCTCCCAACCTCTATGGCCTCAGTTCCAGCCTCCCTGGCTTCAGTCCCAGCCTCCTTGGCCTCCGTTCCAGCCTCCCTGGCCTCAGTACCGCCCTCCCTGGCCTCAGTCCCATCCTCCCTGGCCTTAGTCTGGCCTCCCCAAGTCCTCCCAGCCTCCCTGGCCTCAGTTCCATCCTTCCTGGCCTCATTCCTGGCCTCTCTGGCTTCAGACCCGACCTCCCAGGCCTCAGTCCGGCCTCCCTGGCCTCAGTCCGGCCTCCTTGCCTCCACAGGAAGCTGTACTTCGCCCAGTACCACAGGCCGCCTTTCCACGGGCGCGTGTGCGCGACCCCTCCCGGCTGCCTGCTCAGCTCCAGCCCTGACGGGCCCACCAAAGGCTTCTTCTATGTGCCCAGTGAGAAAGGTACTTATGGGGAGACCTCAGGGACCTGGGGGGCCGGGCCCGCCTCCGCTACAACTGTGCCTCCCCGCAGGGCCCAGGGCCCGCCTCTCGGCCACCTTCGGCTTCAACCCCTGCGTGAACACGGGCTGCGGGAAGCCGGCGGCGCGGCCGCTGGTGGACACGGGCGCCATGGTCTTCGTGGTCTTCGGCATCCTTGGCATCAACCGCACTCGACAGGTGGACAACCACGTCATCGGAGACCCGGTACGTGGACCAGGCGCCCAAGGGAAGGGCCCGGAGACCAGCCCTGAGGCCACCTCCCGCCCCCCCTTCCCCAGCCCTCCACACGCCCTCCCCAGGCGGACAGGACCCCCACAGCCCTCGCTGTCATTTCCTTTGAGGTCTGAGCAGAGCTGAGGTCTCAGAATCACCCAAGGATCTGAGTACACTGGGGGTCTGAGTTGGCTGTCCCTCACCGTCGGGGATGGAGATGGAGATGGAGATAACACACGTGCAAACTGCCTGCCCTCCGGCTGCAGGGGGTCCCCTCTCCCCTCGTCCGCATCTGTGTTCCGCGCTGGGCTCTCAGGCATTTGAAGGGAGGAAGCCGGTGGGGCTGTGGGGACGTGTGCTCCTGGCTCGCAGTGGGCGCCGGCACGTGGTAGGAAGGACTGGATGCAGCAGGATCGGGCCGCTACCTGGAGCAGTCAGTGCACGTGCGAGTCCAGCTCGGACAGGAGGCATTTAGGGAGCAGGGGTGCCAGGGATCTGTCTGCTCGGGCCAGCCCGGGAGCTGCGGTGCTCAGAGGAGGCTGGGAGAACAGGCCACCTGCCAGGGAGGACGTGAGGGCTGTGGCTGTGGGTAGGGGGAGGAGAAAGCAGGGAGCCTGGGGAGGGCGCTGTGAGTGTCAGCCAGGAGGTGAGGCTAAGGGCCGTGGGGGGTGGGCAGTAAGGGAAGGGCAGTAAGGGAAGGACCACGGGTGACCCACAGAGGGATCCAGCTCGCTGGCCCCCTCAGTACTGGGGACCCCCAAGACGGCGTTCCCGGCTCACTGAGCGGCCTGCGCCGCTTGTGTCTCCTTGGGAAAGGGCAGCGTCGTCTATGACAGCGGCTTTGACCTCTTCAAAGAAATTGGGCACCTGTGTCGCCTCTGCAAGGCCATCGCGGGGAACCTGGAGCTGGTGAAGCCGGGCGGGGCCCAGTGCCTGCCCTCAGGTGTGTGGGGAGCCAGGCTCTTGGAGGGAGGAAGGGCTGGGGGACCGGGGCATCGGCAGACATGCATGTGTGCTTACGTGTCCGCCCTGGGGTCGGGGGGGGGGGGGTGCGAACATTTGTGTGTCTCCCTGAAGAGAACGGGGTCACGTGTGAATGTGCATTGGCCCAGAGGTGCGATGTGTGGCGCCGTGTGTGGTGTGTGTGGGCACACGTGCAGGAGTAGGTTTCCCAAAAGTAGGGGCACGGGCTGGCACAGGTGCCCCCAGGCCTCCCTGAGAGGGCACAAGACGTCATACTCCACCCTGGGGGTAGGGGGCTGTTGTGGGTTCCCCGTGACGTTGCCAATGGTCACACACACTTGAAACCTGGAGGTTAGAGGGAGGGCAGGTACCCTTCCCACACGCACACACACAGGTGAGCACGCGTGCGCGGTGGCAGGGGCGGCCTGGGTGGGGCGCCCTCCCAGGTAACGGCCTCCCTCCCCCTCCTCCCCGCAGGCTACAGCATCTCCGCCTTCCTGCAGATGCTGCACCCCGAGTGCAAGGAGCTGCCCGAGCCCAACCTGCTGCCGGGGCAGCTGTCGCACGGCGCCGTGGGCGTCAAGGAGGGGCGCGTGCAGTGGATCTCCATGGCCTTCGAGTCGGTGAGCCCCGTGGCCCCCGTGCGTCCCCTCTGGCCCCTGGCCCTGGCCTAGAGCAGAGCGGCTGCCCTCCAGAAGGGGATACAGGCCCTGGGGGTGAGCTCAGGTGGAGGCCGAACCACAGAGCCGCAGAGCTCGGTTTTTCTTTCTTTTTTTCTTTCTTTTTTTAATCCTGATCCGAGGATATTTTCCCACTGGTTTGTAGAGAGAGTGGGGGAGAGAAGGAAAGACAGAGAGAGACATCGATGTGAGAGAAACACACGGATTGGTTGCCTCCTGCATGAGCCCTGACCAGGTCCCAGGCCGGGGAGGAGCCTGAAACTGAGGCATGTGCTCTTGACCGGAATCGAACTCAGGACCCTTTGGTCTACAGGCCGGTGCTCTACCCACTGAGCAACACCGGCCAGTGCAGAACTCAGCCTTTCTACATGCAGGCGGCCAGCAGCTCCCTGCACCCTCCCTCCCCACCGTGTGTGATGACACGTGTGGTGTGTGTGGGTCTAGCTGTTTGGCAGCCTCTGGGCTGCAGGGGCAGGTAGGGGCATGGGCTGGGGAAAGAGCAGGATGCTCCCCTCTGCCATGTGGGGGCTCCCCCTACAGGGGCTGGAAGCCTGGGGACTGGCCATCCCATAGTTCACTGCTTCCTCTCACCCCGACACTCCTGGGCTCCGCCCCAGGAGGCACACGCACGCGCGCACACACATGCACGCGCGCACACACGATAGACACACACATGCACAGACATGCACATGCGTGCCCTGGACATCTGCCGGCCTTGCCCAGCTGCCCTGCTGCCTCCCTGCTGAGACCTGGGCCCAGTCCTGCCTGACCCCGGTGGGCTCCGTGTCCCTGAGCAAATAACTCGTCCCCTGTGGCCTCAAGTGCGTCTAGAGAACAGGGTTACCGGTCCCTGTCCTCCGGGGCCCTGTGAAGCAGCCGCGCCACCACGTGAGGGCAATGGGGAGTGAGAATGACAGTGACACGGGCACAAGTGGCAGCCGATTCTTGTTCTCTGTTCTCAGGGAGCAGAACTGGCCGGTGAGATCATACAGGGGAAAGGTCCAAAGAGGGTGAATGCCGTGTGTTCCCTTCCCCAGAGCCAGGCCGTGTGAGCTGGACAGGCCACACTCTGCCTCCCTGGACTCAGTCCAGCCAGGAGATGGGCAGGCTGATGGGCAGTGACAAGAGCTATGATTCATGGACCAGAGTTCGGGTCCCCTCCTGCTCGGGGGCAGCAGGCCATTCTCCGACCCTGAATTAGGCCACTGAAGAAGAAATAATAGGTTTCTCTCAATAGGTTTCTTGCAGAGGGCAGAGGTTGCCTATCTTGGGGTATCAAGGAAGGCTTCCTGGAGGAGGCAGGACATAGAGAGCCTTGAAGGATGAGTGGAGCTGGCTTGCAGGCCGAGGGTGGGACACGAAACAGGGGCGCTGGGCACTGTGGTGGCTGTGGGAACGGGGCAGCGACTTTGTGCCCTGGGACCGGCCACGGCTGTAAGAATCACACGTGTCCCCAGAAGCCGGTAGGCGGGCCATCATCCTGGATCGGCTCGCCCTTCACTCCCCACAGATAACATGCTCTGTTCGCAGGTGGCCAAGGACTGGCTGCCTCTGCCCCGGAAGAGCCAGCCGCAGCCTGAGAAGGGGGAGGGGGCCACAGCCACCGCCCATCTCACTGGTCGTGTCCCCCACAGACCACGTACAAGGGCAAGTCCTCCTTCCAGACCTACTCGGACTACCTGCGCTGGGAGAGCTTCCTGCAGCAGCAGCTGCACACCTTCCCCGAGGGCTCGGCCCTGCGCCGCGGCTTCCAGACCTGCGAGCACTGGAAGCAGATCTTCATGGAGATCATAGGCGAGCAGCTCCCGGCCCCCTCTCACCTCCCCCCTCCACGCCCCCAGCTCCCGGTGGGATGGGTGGTGGCAGCGGACAGGGAGGTGACCGGGCAGGGCGGGCAGGCCGTGGCCATTCTGAGCCATGCTTGTCATCCTCTCCCTCCTGGCCTAGAGCCCTGGAGAGAAACCGGAAGGACCCAGTGGCCGGGAACACCTATCAGCAGCCAGAGTTTGGTCCCCCCTCTCAGGGCATCTGGCCGCACTCTCTGAGTCTGACAGGCCACCTCGAAAGGAAGAGCAGCAGCCATTGGCGGCCTGGTATCATTTCCGGGCCAGGCCCTGTGCTCCTGGCCTGCGCTATCTCTTTTAAATATAGATATATATACTTTATTGATTTCAGAGAGGAAGGGAGAGAGAGAAAAAATCATCAATGATGAGAGAATCATTGGTCAGCTGCCTCCTGCACGCCCCATATAGGATTGAGCCCGCAACCCAGGCATGTGCCCCGACCAGGAATCACACCGTGACCTCCTGGTTCATAGGTCGATGCTCAACCACTGAGCCACACCAGCCGGGCTGTGCTATCTCTTTAAACTCCAGATGAGGCCTGTGGGTTTAAATACTGTCATTACCCCATTTTACAGATGAAGAAATGGGGGCTCCGAGAGGTCAAGTGGCTTTCCCAGAGTGACACAGCCAGCAGGGACTGTGCCCCGGGTTGAATCCCTGTGACTTCTGAACTCTGAGGGTGGGGGAGGCTCGTGGGTGCCCCACCTCGCAGCCCGGCTGAGGACCCCCTCTGTCCCCTTGCAGGGGTGCAGAGTGCCCTGTACGGCCTGGCCCTCTCCTTGCTCATCTGTGTGGCCGCGGTGGCCGTGTTCACCACCCACGTGCTGCTCCTGCTGCCGGTGCTCCTGAGCATCCTGGGTAAGTGGCCGGGGTCCCATCAGCAGCTTTCTCTCAGCCCTTAACTGTCACATCCCCAGAGGTGGCTTCCTGACCAACCCCACCTGGCAAAGTGCCCTCTGCTCGGTGCTGCCTGGGCGACAGTGGTTCGTAGCTTCGGGCCCAGAGACCCCCAGTGCACTGGGTCCATCCCCCGGCTCCCTCTGGCCCTGGCCCTCCTGCCACCAGAGGTGGGGGCTCACCCCATCCCCCGGGGGCCTTCTGAATCCCCCCAGCACCCTCCGGGGCTGTGTGGCAGGGCAGGTCTGAGCCGCTGCCTGCTTCCCCGCCCCACAGGCATCGTCTGCCTTGTGGTGACCATCATGTACTGGAGCGGCTGGGAGATGGGCGCCGTGGAGGCCATCTCGCTGTCCATCCTCGTCGGCTCCTCCGTGGACTACTGCGTCCACCTGGTCGAGGGCTACCTGCTGGCCGGAGAGAACCTGCCGCCCCACCAGGCCGAGGTGAGCAGCCCGCCTGCCTTACAGCTCCCCGTACGCCTTCCCCCGCGGTGCAGCGGAGGGACACCCTCGTGCCTGAGCCCCACCAGGGTGTGTTCTAGAAGCTGTGGCTCCCAGGGCCCTTCCCCCAGGGGACGTGAGCTCCCAGGCAGCTCCCCCAGCCAGCCCTCCGCCTCCCTAAGTGGGCGTGAGGGGTTGGACCAGGCGGCATCCAAGGGCCTTTCCTGCTTCTCGGCCCCCCAGTCCGTGTCTCGGCCTGCAGCCGGGGGAGCAGGGCTGGGCCCTCGTTCATGACCCCGAGGCCGCCAGCTGGCCTTGCTGGGTTCGTGAGAACATGCCCTTGACTCGGTGCCAGACACAGCTCTGGGCCATAAACTCCTTGTTGTATCCTTGTCCGGAACTGTACTGATGTGAAAACACAAGTAAATTATTTATACATGTAGCTGCTTTTGGTCAAAAGAAGGACATCAGTGCCAGTTAGGGTTCCCATTTATGAGGACCTACTGTGCAGATCGTCAGCATCTTGGTTGTCATAGCAGCACTTACTGCCTCCCCACTGTGCATGGAGCTGCTGTGGTAGAACCCTGTCATCTGCACCCCCAACCCTGTGGAGTAGCCGCTATAGTCACCCCACTTACGGATGCAGAACTGGGGGCTCCCCGGGGCAGGGCTGGCCTTGCAGGGGTGCACGTTTACCCAGCATCCACAACCCCCCCCCAGCCCTGGCCCCAGGCAGGGAGGGACGCCGCGCCACGTCCGGTCCCCGCCCCCAGCTCTGCTCTCCCCGCACCCAGGACGCCCACTCGCAGCGCCAGTGGCGGACGCTGGAGGCCGTGCGGCACGTGGGCGTGGCCATCGTGTCCAGTGCCCTCACCACAGTCATCGCCACGGTGCCCCTCTTCTTCTGCATCATCGCCCCGTTCGCCAAGTTCGGCAAGATCGTCGCGCTCAACACGGGC
Organism: Pipistrellus nathusii; assembly: GCA_963693515.1. Classification (NCBI taxonomy): domain Eukaryota; kingdom Metazoa; phylum Chordata; class Mammalia; order Chiroptera; family Vespertilionidae; genus Pipistrellus; species Pipistrellus nathusii. Next base: position 5,705,349 of record OY882859.1, read on the forward strand.
GTGTCCATCCTCTACACGCTCACGGTCAGCACGGCCCTGCTGGGCATCATGGCGCCCGGCTCCTTCACCCGGACCAGGACTTCCTTCCTCAAGGCCCTGGGCGCCGTGCTGCTGGCGGGGGCGCTGGGGCTGAGCGCCTGCCTCCTGCTCCTGTGGAGCGGCTACAAGATCCCCCTGCCCAACGGGACCTCCCTCTAGCCCTGGTGCCGGGCCCTGACTTGCTCGCTTCGGCCCAGCGGACGGAGATGAGACCCTGGTCCTGTGACCCCAGAGGGACTCTGTTCCCCAGCTCGGCTCCAGCTAGCTTTGTTCCCGCCCACCAGGCCCGCGCTGCCTTCATCCCAGTGGCCAGCCGGAGCTGGGTGGGGAAGCCGGCTGCCACCCTGCCCTGCCAGGCTGCTGGCAGCCACACTGGGTTCCCCCTGACAGCAGGAGAAGCCAGCCCTCCTCCCATGCCTCCCTGGTCACCACGGAGGTCTCCCTCTCCCGCTGCTCACCACTCTGAGGTGGGCGTTGCCGGGCTCCCATTCTACAGATGGGAAAACCGAGGCACCGGAAGGCAACGTGGCTGACCTGTAGCTGGGTCGGTGGCAGAGCCAGCGCTAGTTCCTGAGCCCCATGCCTCCCTTGGGGGCTTTGCAGGAAGAGCAAGCACAGTGATTTCAAGGGCAGGGGCCTCGGATACCCCCGTCCCTCCTCCCCCACTTGAGCTTTACTACTAGGCCAGCGCCGGGCACTCCGTGGTCCTCCCCAGGCCGTTTGGTCCTGGCCGGAGAGGACGTAGGGGCCAGCCTGGGGTTCTGCATGCCCTACCCTTGCCCCCGGCCTTACAGGCCCTTGTAAGGCCCTTCCCGAGGGCTTCGTGGCCCCAGCACAACCTTCCTTACGGAGCCGCCGTCTCCGACCTGACTCTGGGGGTGGGACCGGGGAAGGGGCAGCCCCCGGGAGGCCAGCTGGCCGTGCCCGCTGCCCGCTCACAGCAGATGGTTCCTATTAAAGTGAAATGAAACCGCAGACCGCCGCCACTAACACAAGGATTTTAAGCACCACCTGCTCCATCACGTTTTTCAGGTTGAAATGACTTAAGTGTCCGCATGCGGCCCGGAGCCTGACACGGGGGTGGGGCTGGCCTGGGAGCAGACCACACAGCCCTGAGGGGCTGATCAGGATTCAGGGAGTCCTACCCAGGGCTCCGGCAGCCCCCTCGTGTGTAGGGGTGGGGGGGCACAGCTGTGGGACTGACAGCTCCCCCCACTTTTTCCACTCCAGGAAGCTTGTGGGAGGAGGCCAGGTGGGAAGGGAAGGGCGAAGGAGGGGCTGGCCAGTGGACAAGTCATTCCAGGGGTTGAGAAAAAGGACTGCCATCTCCAGTCCCTGTCCGGAGACCTTCCCAATAACCTCGTTGTAATGTGGAGGCAGAGCTATTTGCATATCACTTGCATGCCTTCCAGATGAGGCCCATTAGCCCGTGTCCTCTTCCTTCCCCTTGGCCTCTCTGTCTGCCCAGAGCGTTGTGAGTTGTTAGGTCGGCAGGTCAAGGGCAGAGGAAGCCAGGCCTGGGGTCACTGTCACCTCACCCCCAGGTCATAACCTTCCTGGGAGCCGGCTTCCCATCTTACAGCGGAGCAGCCCGGGGCCCCAAGAGGGGACAGCAGTGCAAGCAGCACACCACTAGGCAGCCTCCGGCAGGGCCCCACCCCCTCCGCCTGCCTGCCAGCCTCACCCTCTGCGCTGGCATTCTCACTCCTGAGCTCTCCCTGTCCTGGCCCTCAGGCCCTGCGTAGTGATGGCTCTGCCCAGCTCCCCGCAGGGAAGTCTCCCTCCCAGGGGCAGGGTCCTGGCAGGGCTGGGGTGCGGATGTGGGGGACGCTTTGGGAACTCCACAGAACTCTGGGCGCACGGCCGCCTGCCTGCTGGCCTGCACATAAAGGCCCCTTCGTTCTGGGTGTGAATGTCGCACCACAGGTCCCAGGGGCAGTCCCTCCTGTGAAGAGAACCTTGGCCTTGCTTTGCTGCGGCTGCTCAGCTCCTGGTCTTAATGAGCTTCCGCTGAGCGTTAACGAGGTGCTCTCCGTTACCTCTGCATAGCAGCGAGTGGGCTCTGCTGGCATTCAGGGGGGGTGGGGGTGGGGCAGAGAGACCTCTGTTCCCGCCCCCCCAGCCCCCCAGGCAAAGGTCCCCGGGCTCCCTGCTTTCCTCTGCCCCTCAGGGATCTCGAGGGCCAGCTGTCTTGGAGTGCCTCCCCTGTCCCAGGCCCCACGCGTGCACTCAGGATCCTGCCGGCATTCCTCGGAAGGGAGGGGGTTTATCCGATTTCACCACTAAGGAAACTGAAGCCAGAGACGTGAAGCCGCTGGCTTAAGTGTGTGCTCTCCCCACACAGACTCCCAGCACACAGCGAGATCTGACTGGCAGCAGCAGCCAGGGCAGGCCAGCCGGGCAGCCGGGGTCCTCCCGGCACCGGTCACACCCCCGCCTGCTCCTCTGAGAGGAAGGGACCCAGCCCTAGAATTGGGAGCCTTAGCTCCAGCCCCGCCTGGGTGACCCTCATCACGCCACCGACACTGATTGAACCCCCTGCAAAATGGGGCCGGGGGTCAGACCCCGTCCACTGCTGTGCTGCTGGATTTGATTCTAAAAGTAAGCCATCCCAGGGCCACCACCAGGGGCCACCCCCCCCTCCCCCCCGAGGCTCTCTCATTCCCATCATTGTTCACGTCCCAGAGCAGGAGAGTGCTCATTGGAGCGGCTGTCCATCCATTTGTTTACTCAACTACTGTTGACCGAGCACCCACTACCAGGCCCTGTGTCCGTCCGCAGTGATACGAGGGAATAAGACCCTGACCTCAGAGGCCTTGTAGTCAAGGCCGGGAAAAGAACGTGAATAAAAGGATTCCTTAAATATATAATCACAAACCAGAGGATTTGGAGGGAGAAACTCGAGGGGTGAGGGCATGTGGACTGGCTGGCAGAGGGGTCCCTGGGGAAGTGGCTTCTGTGCTGAGATTTAAAGGAGCAGGGCAAGTTTGCAGCCTCTGGGGAATGGACCCCATCACACACAGGCCTTCTTGAGCCCAAAAAGCACAGGCTGGTGGTTAGGCATGAAAGAAGGGTCCCGTAAGTTAGAGGGGATGAAGCTGGAGCCTTTGGGGCAGTGGACAGGGAAAGGGACAGCTCACGGGCCAGGAGAGGGCATCCGGTCGCCGCAGGTGCCTGGCACCCATGCCTCCCCGGCTCAGAGCCACAGCCCACCCCACAGAGTAAACGGAGAGCGACCAGGAGGGCTTGTGAGTGGCCTCTGCGGGGATTCTCAGACGGGCCTCGTCACTGTCGCTGCAGAGAAAGTTGCCAGGATCAGCTGAGCCTCCTGTTCCTCCAGGGGGGTCCGGAGCGGCCTTCCCACCGCTCCCCGGCTAAACACCGGTGCCTGTGGCTCTCAGGGCTCAGCGCAGTCCTGTGAAATGCCTGTCGCTCCGAACAGACTTAAAATATGGGCCCAGCAGTCAATGATTCTCTCTCATCATTGATGTCTCTCTCTCTCTCTCTCTCTCTCTCTCTCTCTCTCTCTCTCTCTCTCTTCCCTTCCTCTCTGAAATTAATATTATAAAAATATATTTTTAAAATGGGCGCAGCAGCAGAGGGGTGAGGGGGGGTGGGGGTTCCAAACACCACTGCCCATACACCACCTGGTGGTGTCAGGCTGGCATGGGGCCTGCCCTTTAAGGCTGGCTGCATTTGCCTTACGGACTGGGTCTGCAGTCTTTGCTGTAGAACCAGGACACAGCAGCTGGCAGAGTGCACCTCCTGGCCACAAGGAGGCTCTCAGGCTCCCACCCCAGGCCTAGTTCCCTCCTCCTCTTCCTGAACTGCGCCCTTCTTAGTCTCCCCACCTTTAATCTGTTCCCTGGAGATGCCTGTTCTTCCCTCTCTGGTCATCGCACCTTGATTTTAAAGATTCTACCCCAACCCAGATTTTGGAGTGCCACTGAAGCTGAGGCCACTCTACCATACCCCACCCCTCCACCCAGGTGAGTGACCATGTGACCTAGTCCTGACCAATCAGTGCACTCCATCTTCCTGGCCTTAGTAACGGGTTGAGGGATGGGCACCTGACCCAAGGCGTCCAAGGAGTGTCCTCCTGGGGCCGTGCCGCAGTTATGGGGACGGGTGTCTCTCTTCTGACCGGGATTTCCAGGCTGTGGCAGGAAAGCGCGGAGCCTGCCTCAGAATGAGGCCCACAGAGGAAAGCAGAGCCAAGGATGAGAGACAAATTTCTGATGACATCTCTTAAGCCCCTGGATCTAGCCATGCCTGAAGCTGATGTGCCCCTAGGTTTTTTCATAAACGAGCCGACCCACTCATTTCTTCCCCAAGCCGCTTTGAGGAAGGTTCTCTTTCAGTTTTTAAAAAAGTATATTTTTATTGCTTTCAGAGAGGAAAGGAGAGGGAGGGAGAGAGAGATAGAAACATCAATGAGAGAGAACCATTGATCGGCTGCCTTCTGCATGCCCCCTACTGGGTACTGAGCCAGCCACCGGGGTATGTGCTCTGGACTGAAATTGAACCTGGGACCCTTCCGTCCGCAGACAATGCTGCATCCACTGAGCCAAACCAGCTAGGGCTCTCTTTCACCTTCAATCAAGAGTCCCAGCTAAACACCCACCCACCTCACACACCCTCTCAGAAGGCTTCATGGCATCCCATCATTTACAGATTCAACCCCCGTGACATTCAAGACCCACTGTGACCTGGCCCCAACCCCCTCCAGACTCAGCTCTTCCTAGATCCTCTGGCCTTGCTGGTTTCTTCCCCATCCCCAGACATTCCCAGTGTCCCTTCTGGACTATGCAAATATGTCCCACTACCCTCCCTCTTCCCCCCCCCCCGCCCCCAACAATCTGTAAAACTCTCTCTCTCAAGGCTCCCTCTTCTCTCGCCTGGCTCTTTGTTGGAACACCAGCCCAAGCTATAGTGAGTTGTGTCCACATCCACTTTCCTGGCTGACCTTGTCCTTTCTCTGAGCATGGGGGCCCTGACCAGGGTGCGCCGGAGGCAAAGGGCCCACTCGCTACACGCATGCACTGACCCGGCCGTGTTACTGTTAAAGGCCCCTTTGCCCTGTGCGTGCCGAGGCAAGGACTCCGCAGCAGCGCTGTACGTACTGCGCAGGCGCCCCCCGTGTAGCCTGCTTGTGTTAATGAGCGCAAGCCTCACAGATGGGCACGAGGCCCGTTCGTCGGGGCGGGTGCATAAGGTGTCTCTGACCACCAGTTGTTGGCTGCTTTGTCCGTGATAAAGCATGGCCCACCCGCCTGCGGTCACTCGTGTGTTCTCCCACTTCCTGCACCCACGGGGGTCAAGTCCCTGGCTGAGGAGCTTGCACTCAAGATTGAAGAGGAAGGCAAGGTCGTGCCCACTCTCACGCCTGCCCTCGGAAGCTGGACTCTGAGGGGGAGAGGGAGACAATAAGGGTTTTTGGGAGGTATTTTTTGTGTTTTTGAGCATGAGACCATTTTATGCCTATCCAATTTTTTTTTAAATATATTTTATTGATTTTGTACAGAGAGGAAGGGAGATAGAGAGTTAGAAACATCAATGAGAGAGAGTCATCGATCAGCTGCCTCTTGCACACCCCCCACTGGGGATATGCCGCAACCAAGGTACATACCCTTGACCGGAATTGAACCCAGGACCTTTCAGTTCCCAAGCCGGTGCTCTATCCATTGAGCCAAACCGGTTTCGGCTGCCTAGCCAATTTTTTAAAAATGGAATGTGTGATACCACACTGTTGGCAAGGCCGTGGGGAAGGGTGGGAGTGCAAGCTGGTTCGCCAGCCGCCGAGGGGAGTTTGGCAGTGACCATCACAGCACTGCTTGATCCTTTACTCGGCAGCCCAGCTGCGGAGAGTTTATCCCGCTGATAAACTTAACCCACGGCCAAGCGTGGCAGGGACTCCCTGGAGCTTTGTCTGGAGCCCTGCACCCTCCCTCCGCACAGGGGCCGATGAGATGACTCCCAGCAGCCGGTTCCCACTACAGGATGGCCCGCAGCTGGGAGGGGGGCAGAGGCAGCTCTCTAAGGACCCAGGTGCTGACAATCGCCACACTGGTTTCCGGGTTGCAAAGCCGTGTGTACACGATGCTGTCTCTGTGTTTAGAAAACGGGCAGGTGGGCCCGGCTGGTGGCGCTCATAGTGGCTGAGCGTCAACCTGTGAACCAGGAGGTCATGGTGGGATTCCCGGTCAGGGCACATGCTGGGGTTGCAGCTCGATCCCCAGCGATTGGGGTCCTGAAGGAGGCAGCTGATCAATGATTCTCTCTCATCATTGATGTTTCTCTCTCGGAAACAGGAAGAAAACTAAAACAGAAGTTCCCTGTAGGGTGGGTGGGGTGCTGGGTTGGGGGCAGACAGCAGAGGGAGTTACAGATCTTGGCACACTGAGTGTTTGGCTGCAGGACTTTTCTAAGCCGGAGAGAGAGGTGGCTTTCAGTGGCTCCTGAGGAAGCTCTCGGGCTGTGGGAGGACCGTGGAGGCAGGAGAGCCTTGAGGAAGGAGGGAGGGGGCGCACCTCCCCCCAACTCTGACCCGGCCCTGCCAGGAGCCGGTGGGCCCATGGCAGCCTCCCTGCAGGCCCGCCTGGGCCTTCTCTGAGCAGAGCCGGGGACCCCCGCCCTCTCGGTGGCCAGCGTGCCCATCAGAGCCCTTGGAGTGATGGGGAGCGTGGTGTGGCCCGACGCTGCTCCTCCCTCCCTCCTTGTGGCTGAGGGCAGATGGGACGCTTGGGAGGGGCAGCCCAGGGCAACAGAAAGCCTGGAGTGGCTTTGTGGCTGTGCTGATGCCAGTCAGAGAAGGCAGGGTTTGCATCCTCATTCTGCTCCCACTAATGGCCACTTTGGGCAGGTCATTGGCTCCATCTTAACCTGTGTGCTCACCCACTCCGTAGAACAATAATACCCATCGTTAATGGTTGTACTGTAGATGAGGTGATACGCGTCAGGGCTTGGCCATGGAGACCCCTGCTAAGTCGTCATCACCGCCATCGTCATTGCTCCAAACCAGACTTCTCCCCGCTCTGGGTCATGCTGGGAGCAACAAGGCGCGTGACTACACAGGGACTGTTCTCTCCTTGACAAGTTTCTCTATGATGGGGGGGATGCGCTTTCTTTACCCATTAGGGTATGGGCAAGTGTGAAGCCAGCAGATCCTGGGAGGGACATGCCCTCTGGCCTCTGCTTCTCCGTGGGAAGAACCTGCCCCGGAGCCCACAGGGTCCAAGAGGCTGAGACCCTGCCCTTGACCCAAGCCCAGCAGGCCCTGCAAGGCACAGGTCACCTGACTCCAGCTGACAGCAGTATAAGGACGGTGGCTTTAAGCACCTTCACCTTGGACTTCAGCCTCCCGAACTGAGAAAATGAATTTGTGTTGTTTAGGCCACTTGTGGTCCCTTGCTATGGCAGCCCTAGAAACCTAACCTGGCTGCTGTCCTTACAGAAACGGGGCATTTGGACAGGGACACGCACAGAGGGCAGACGGCGTGAAGACACACAGAGAAAGCACTGCATGAAGACGGAGGGTCAGAGCACGGCATCCCCGAGCCACGGCATGCCAGGGGCTGTCGGCAAGGCACCAAGCCAGGATCGGCAGGAAGGACCCGCCCCTATGGGTGTCCGAGGAGCCTTGATCTCGGGTGTCTGGCCTCCAGAACTGCGAGATGATGGATGTCTATTGTCTAAACCCCCAGTTGTGGTGTTTTGTTCTGCCGGCCCTAGGAAATGACACCTCCTAGGGAACCTCAGCATCCCCCCTGCATTCTACTGTCAAAGTCAGTCTGGGTTCATCCAGACCCAAATGGTGGGAAACAGGATATATATGTTATATGTAATATATATGTAATATGTTAATTGTTATGGTGTCCCAATAATGACCAATTTGCATATTGATGGAGCAGGGGGCCGGTGGCTGGAGCCAAGTTCCCAGGGGTCTGAGGAGAGCGCCCTACAGGAGCCCAGACTGCAAAGAAGGAAGAAAAAGCAGCCACGGGGGGCTCTTTCAACCCCCCTGCACGGACACCCTTACCCCAGCCCCCGCATACCCTGGGGGACGGACAGATACCCTACCCCAGCCCCCGCACACCCTGGGGGATGGACAGATACCTTACCCCAGCCCCCGCACACCCTGGGGGACGGACAGATACCCAACCCCAGCCCCCGCACACCCTGAGGGACAGACAGATACCTTACCCCAGCCCCCAATTCCCTAGGGGACAGGGAGGCTGACTGGACAGGGAAAAGACCCAACCTCGGGGATAGCTGCAGCCCACACCTCCAACTCCTGATCTCTTCCCCCCACCACCCCCGCCAGGGGTGCCCACAACAGTAGCACGCTGGCGACCACCCATCAGCACCCCACAGCCACCTGGGCCCGTGGCCTGCCTCTGCTGGGCCCCCTTCACTGGGGCCAGGCATGCCTCTCCTCCCTACACTCCAGACCCGGGTGGAGGCAGGTCTGAGCGGCCCCCCAGGGTCAGACCCTTCCTGAATCCCCATCCAGCAGCAGTGTGCTGAACCTCGCTGGAGGCATGGCTAAATCCACCCTCCTAGCCCACCTGGCTCCACGCTGGCCCAGCCCCCACCGCGTTCCAGGAGATTGGAGCCTTGCCCTGAGCAGGCACAGCTGTGAACATAACCAAGTACAATTTAAAGAAAGGCACCAAGCAGGAAGGTTTAACAGTTACTCCCCCTTAGGCCTTGCCATCCCCCTAATGCCCCCCTAACACAATGCCCCCCTAACACCCTGCCCCCCGCCTGCACCTCCAGGGATGACCACCACTGCAGGGCTGCTGGCCAGAGCCGGCCCCTCCGAGGCCTGCGGATCCCTCGGCCAAGCTTCCATAGCTCCAGTCCCGGGAAACAATCAGGCCCTCCTCCCCCAATCAGCACCTGCTCCCTGCGAGGGAACCCGTGGCCTTAAAAATAACAGTCCTCGTTTGGACATCGCTTACTGGATGAAACATTTCTAGGTTTATTAGCTCAGAACCTCCTCATGACAACCCAGTGAGGGAGGCGGAGAAGAGATTACAGTTCCCATGGTATATGCGTATGTATTCAGAAATGAAGCTCAGCCAAAACTGGTTTGGCTCAGTGGATAGAGCATCAGCCTGCAGACGGAAAGGTCCCAGGTTCGATTCCGGTCAAGGGCATGTACCTTGGTTACGGGCACATGCCCAGTAGGAGGTGTGCAAGAGGCACCTGATTGATGATTCTCTTTCATCGATGTTTCTAGCTCTCTATCCCTCTCTCTTCCCCTCTGTAAAAAATCAATAAAATATATGAAAGAAAGAAAGAAAGAAAGAAAGAAAGAAAGAAAGAAAGAAAGAAAGAAAGAAAGAAAGAAAGAAAGAAAGAAAAAGAAAGAAAGAAAGAAAGAAAGGAAGGAAGGAAGGAAGGAAGCTCAGAGAGGAAAAGTGTCAAGCCCAGTGGTTCCCAAGGTACAGCACATGCCCCACCGGGGGAGGCAATTTGATTTTAAGTGGGGGCAGTTCATGAATGAGTTAACAGTGAATTTTTTGCATTTCTTATGGTTCTAGGGGCCTCATCTCCAGCGTATCCTACATAATAAAGGCTAATATGCAAATGACCGAATGGTGGAATGACCATTCACTCAATGCAGGAGCTGCCCCCTGTTGGTCAGTGGGCTCCCACAGGGGGAGCACCACTCAGTCAGAAGCTGGGCTCACTGTCTGACAGATGGCTTAGGCCCCCAGGACTCCCACACTACAAGAGGGTGCAGGCCAGGCTGAGGGACTCCCACTCCCCAAGTGCAGGAATTTCATGCACTGGGCCTCTAGTCCTATATAATAAAGAGCTAATATGCTAATTAGACCGAACAGCAGAACGACCATAAGGATGATCTTCTGGACGAAACCAGGACTGTGAGGGTGGAGGCAGTTGGGACTGAATTTCCTGCATCCGGTCTCTAGTATATATATAAACACACCTCTGGAAGGCAGAGGCTTCCAAGTCATATTGCAAAATGGTGGGGATATGTCTTCTTGTTGGCATCGGTCTGAGAATAATTGTGGCCATTTTTTGCAAACAATCAACCACACTTAGTGACTCCACCTGTTGAAAGGGGCCAGTGATCATGACCAACTCAGTATTCTGGTAAGGAATCAACAAGGCAGTACAGTAAAGCACTCAACACAGAGCGGGACCCAGGAAAGCTCCATAAATACAAGTGGTGGTCTACCCAGTGGGCATTCCTGAGGGCACGGTCCTCGTCCACTGAGCCCCAGGGCCTGGCATGGAGCAGAACTTCAGGAAGAGTCTCATGCATTCCAGCTGGTTGGGTGTGGTGTCCCCGCCTGCTTGCACGGGCTCACCCAGTGCCACGTCAGGGTGGTTCCTGGTCCACAGCGAAGAAGCTGCCACATGAGCCAACAGCCTCATTGCTTTGGCAGCTGCTGTGGAGAACAGGAAGGCCACTCAAAGGCCAGGCTCTCTCTTCCCGGCAGCAGCTGCTTCCTGAGCACAGGCTCCTGTCTCCTGGTCCAGACGAGGCAGTGACCGCAGAGAAGAGGGCATGGCCACCTCCATGGAGCCGGAGCTGGACAGAGTGAGCTCAGAGGCGGGCCAGCTCTCCCAGGTGCACGACTCGGCACCATCCTCCTCCCCGAATCGTTCCTGACACACAGAGGTGAGAGCTTCTGGCAGCGTCTCTTTCCTGCCCTAACTGTTCTGAACACTGAAGACGGTTGAGCAACCGAGGGTTTCAAGCTGTCAGGCTGGGGAACAGAGGTCGCCGGGCCGCGTGTCACTCACCAGGCGTCTTCACAAAGCAGCGTCAGGGTTCCTGGGACATGCGTGGGCATGCACATGACCTCCTGCTATGGGTTGAATCCCAGAAGACGGGATTATCGAGCTTTGTTTTAGAAAAAGAGAAAAAGCGAGGGCGGTGAGAGGGGAGACATTTGCCAACCCAAAAATGCAATTTATGAAACAGAAATCTGGTGTGACATTCAACTAAATTAGCAATTTATAGATAATTCACAATGCTCATATCATTAAGCAAATTCACTTTAAATTGATTTCAAATTAGTGTCCTAATGATTTCCCCCAGGTCCAGCCTCTGCCAGCCCCCAGCACAGCGTGTTTAATAGGAGATAGGTGTGCAATAACAGTCTCTTTATTCCATAATTGAAGCCATAATTGAACTTGAGGTCGTATCCAAGGGCCCTATTGATCTGCACTGAGAGCGAAAGTGCTGACAGCGACCATCTTTAGGCCTTAGGGGAGGGAAGAGGCGGGCCGGGGAGAATCCTGCTGCAAGGATTTGGAGATCACCTCCTGTATGACCTACAGGAACTGATGGCTGATAAGGAAGTTCAATCCCCTGAGGCAGCAAAGGTTTCCATACCAGTCCTGCAGGAACTCCCTGAAGGGATGGGAAGGGTCTATGTGACCCTCCAAGATTCTCAGAGCTCCAAGGTGAACCCCTCACCTTCTCTCATCTCACCATGCCTACCTGCTCCCCAACTCTCCAGGCCAAGGGATTCCAGGCCAAGCTACATCAGAGATGTGTTCTACTCTCCCTCCCTCCACACCCTAAGTTTTGAGTCCTTTAACCCTCGGCTCAGCCCAGAGTTCCCCAACTCCATCTCAGAAGGGCAGGTAGATAGTTTCTGGTTCTTTCTTTAAAAAAAAATTTTTTTTATTGATTTCAGAGAGGAGGGGAGAGGGAGAGAAAGATAGAAACATTAGTGATGAGAGAGAATAATTGATCAACTACCTCCTGACTATTTCCTACTAGAGAATCGAACCCAAAATCTGGGCACATGCCCTGACCAGGGATAGAATTGTGACTTTCTGGTTCATAGATCGACACTCAACCATTGAGCCACACAGGCCAGGTGGTCTTTGGTTCTTGTTGGCATAGGTCTGATTGCTTTCATTTCATGAGTTACAAGGCATTACCCTCTCTATTTAGAAAGGGGGCATTTGGACATGGACACGCATGGATTACTATCTCTAAAGGGGCTATAAGAACCTTTTGCTTCATCTCAAGAGAACATCGGAGCCTCCTCTTATTCTACACCAACCATTTTGGCTGTTCTGAATCCAGGGGTCTTTTCTTCAAAAAGTATGCCAGATAAGTAAAAGTGGAAGGAGAAAGAGGTATCCAGAGAAAAGGAGGGAAGAGAGTGACAGACACCTTGTGTTGAAAAAGAAGAGTGGTGAGGGAGAGAGAGAGAGAGAGAGAGAGAGAGAGAGAGAGAGAGAGAGAGAGAGAGAGAGAGAGAATTAAAGGTGTAATGAGAAATCTCATGATTCCAATGTCAGAGAGAACAGCCAGACTGTGGGTACTGGGTCTCCTCATAAATGTAGCCGTTTAGGACAATCTGAAAAATACTCCGTGTGTGTGGAGCTCCAGGATCCCTCCATGGCACGAGGATGAACACCATGCTCCTCGCTCTTCTTGGCTGGATTCTTCTCTCAGACACGTTGCAGCCTAGGGTGTGGAGAGAGAAGGGAAGGCTCTCCATGCTAAGCTCTGGATCATCATTGCATTCAGATCCCATTACAGGAGTCAGTCGTGGTGATAGCCAAAGAGAGGGAAGATCCGAGGGAAGAATGTCTCTGGTTTCTAGGAAGAGATTAGCAGGGAATAGCCATCTAATCAATATTGAACAATAAAGTGTCCAGAAAACCCTAAATCCACATTGTGTTTTTTTATTTTTTTAAATATATTTTATTGATTTTGTACAGAGAAGAAGGGAGAGAGATAGAGAGTTAGAAACATCGATGAGAGAGAGTCATCGATCAGCTGCCTCCTGCACACCCCCCACTGGGGATATGCCCGCAACCAAGGTACATGCCCTTAACCAGAATTGAACCCGGGACCCTTCAGTCCCCAAGCCGACGCTCTATCCATTGAGCCAAACCAGTCTCGGCAACACATTGTTTTTTAAAAATACATTTTATGGATTTTAGAGAGGAAGGGAGAGGGAGAGAGAGATAGAAACATCAATGATGAGAAAGAATCATTGATCGGCTGCCTCCTGCATGCCCCCTACTGGGGATCGAGCCCACAACCCAGGCATGTGCCCCTTGGCTGGAATCGAACCTGGGACCCTTCAGTCCACAGGCTGACACTCTATCCATTGAGCCAAACCAGCTAGGGATAAATCCACATTATTAAACAGTCTTCCCCAGAACATCTCCATTGAGCAAGAGAATGCATAAAAGGCAAAATCAGAAAGAAGAATTTAGTGTTGTTTTTTTTAATGACTGTATCTTAAAACAGCCACGTTGGCAACATATATACATTATGACCAGCAATTCCAAGCCTGGGCATATACTCAGCATAAAGAAGTGCTTTGTCCATTAAAAAAGGCCTGAACAAGAAGGTTCACAGCTTTATTCAAATGAGCCTCAAACTGGAAACAACCCAAATGCCTATCAACAGTAGAATGGATCAACAAAGAGTGGTGTTTCGCACAAAAGAGTATTATAAAGCAAATTAAAAAAATAAACTAATGATATGCAGCAAAATGGATGAAACTTAAGACATAATATTGAATGCAAGAAGTTAGACACAGTGGAGTTCATACTCAATTATCTCATTTATTATTATTTTTAAAATATACAGTATTTTATTAATTTTTTTATAGAGAGGAAGGGAGAGGGATAGAGAGCTAGAAATATCATGAGAGAGAAACATCAATCAGCTGCCTCCTGCACATATCCTACTGGGGATGTGCCCGCAATCAAGGTGCATGCCCTTGACCAGAATCAAACATAAGACTCTTCAGTCCATGACACTCTATCCACTGAGCCAAACCGGTTAGGGCTCAATTATATGAAGTTGAAGAACAAGAAGAACTCATTTATGGTGACAGATGTCAGAAAAGTAGTCACCCTGGGTGGGAGGTGGCACAAGGAGGTGATGCTGAAAATGTTATCTATTTTTATCTGGATGGTGATCTCACAGACACACATACACACACACATTTAAGCTTATACATTTAAGATTTATGTATTTATATAAGTTATACCTCAGAAATGTTAACACATATTTTTTAAGTGATCCCTCCATCACTCCGAAACCTAAATAATCATCTGTCACTCACTCCTCGGGGGCCATGACATTCACAGAACTTTGCTTTACTTTGCACCGTAATGGAGTCGGGGACATGCCTGCCCGCCCTGCAAACGAGGGAACTGAGGTGCGTAGGCTCTTTAGACAGGGCACCGCTACAGACCATTAGGCTGAGGCTGGACTGACAGGTGTCATGGCGATTGCCGACTGTGACTCCTGATCTGTGGCACTTCTGTCCTTTCTCATGGCATCGTCGATGCGCTTCACAATGCCTGAGGCTCCACGCGCTCCTCAGAGCTGCCAAAACGGCTCATCACCCCAAAACCCCGCCTCTCCCTAGAGCAGAATAGGATGGCCGTGGCAGCAGCTCCTAAATAGCTTCGAGAGATACCAGATGAGAATTGAATTATAGCTCAGCCATGTAATTTCCAGCCGCTATCATTTCAGGGTGACCCAGCGACGGCAGGGCTGTTTCAGCACCTCGGACAGAGGTGCCCCTCCCCCCTGCCCTGGGACAGCGTCCCCGTCCTTTACGAGAGTGTGGAAATAGACTGGGTTGGCAAAACATATTTGCAGAAAATAATCTTCCTAAGGTTTGCTATTTACGCACAACGTTACTGCTTCCAACTTTGTAGAACAAATTAGATTCTGACAACATTAGAGACGTATGTGGGAGGAGAAGATTGGATTGGAAAGCACCCAACAATTACCTCCTTCCACCTCTACCTTCTTCCTCTAACCCAGGTGTGTTTCCCCAGGGACTTGTGCATCAGGGAATGCCCAGGTAAGTAGAGTTTCTCATATTTAGAATTGGCAGTGGAGCACATGAGTGAAAAAGCAGAACCCCTGGGTCCCAACTTATTTTCCCTCTGAAACATAGATGCAAGAATGCCTTCCTCTCTGAGAGAGGAGACGGGGGATTACTTAGAAATCTTTCCCTTCCAAGATGTGCACCAATGATCAATTAATCCATTCAGCCAATAGTCACGGAAATCCCATCGTGTGCCGGGCCTTATGCTCAGCACTGGAAATAGAGTGATGAGCCAAATAAATACCCTGCTCTCATGTAGTAGACATTCTAGTGGGAGGGAAACACACTAACTACATACACGTGTCAGAAACTGGAACAATTTCACAGTTGGTTGTAAGTTCTGTGAAAAAAATAGGCACCGTGATGGGCCGGATAGTGTCTGGGTGAGAATTTCTTTCGCCAGGAGCGTCAGGGAAGGCAGCTCTGAAGCGATGATGTTTGAGTTGAGACTTGAACAATGAGAAGGAGCCAGGCTTGTGGAGATCAGGCAGAAATTCCTTCCAGGAGAAGGGTGCAGCAGCTACAAAGGTGCTAAGGTGGAAACAAGTACGGCCTGTTCAGAGGAGAGAGAGGAGGCCAGGGGCTGGAGAAGGGTGTCTGAGGGGGAGACATGGAGGAAATAAAGTCAGAGAAGTTGGTAGAGGCCTGGTCATGTGGGCCCTGCAGGCCAAATAAGGAGTTTGGATCGTAAACCTGGGAGAAATGTGATCTGATTCACGTGCAAAGCAGCCTGCTTTGTAAGCCGCTGTGTGGAGAATGGACTGGGGGAGTGGAGCGGGAAGCTGGGAGACCAAGCCAGGCTGTTGCAATAGTCCACTGAGAGATGACAGGGATGAGAACCCCTCCTCACCCACCATACGCAACTGCATCTCCAAAATTACAGATGCATTTCTCTGATCATACTCCTTTCTGCTAGTCTCTCTTGTAGCCAGAGCCATACGTCTGGGAGGTAGTCTGAGAGAACATGCACAGAGTGACAGATCGTGGCTTATTTACTGTTGAATACATGAACCAGTGGAGGCATCACTTCAGCGCCACCTGGCTCACCTAGAAATATCATCGATAGCCTTTCTATGCCCTTCCTTCTCAAACTCTGTCTATCACGGGCTCCCACTTGGGGATGGAGCGCGATCAGAGCATTTAATCCACTCTGCAAGGCTCATCACCAGAGAAGCAAACCTCATCACGGCCAGGGGAGAGATGGGTTCACGTGGATGGGATGCTGATGGAGGAGACTATGCACCATCCATCATGCAGTGAACAAAAGCATCGACATAGATGACATTTAAAGCATGAATGCCACAGGGATATCTCTTCCCAGACGGCCAGAGGACACGGAGAGACCACAAAATGTGTCGTGTGCAAGCCCACGCTCTCCCCAACTTGGCTCACCAGCCATATGAGCCTTGAGGATTCATACCAACGTGACTGCCAGGAAGGGAGCAAATGAACAATGAGGGGGAAACAAGGATCGCTTGGCTTAGACTTTGGCCCTTGCCCTTGGACTCATCTCATTCGCTAACTCACTCCAGGATGTCAAGCAGATCCCTTCCTCTCCTTGGGTCTCAGTCTTCTCAGCTGTAAAAGGAGGAGCTTTGTTTGAACTGCATCCTCCTCCAGCTCAAGCAGTCTGTAAATCTGTAAATGGCCCAAAGACCCGCACTTCCCACATTCCTTCTGTATCTTCCTTGAAAAACCATCCTTGTGCCCATTTTCCAGGATGGGAAAACTGAGACCTCAAGGACACAAGAGCTATTCACAAATTTACAAACTAGGCTACCGGGGGCTTAGATTCCATTACAACTTACCCCGGTGAATCCTAACTCTCACAGAAGGGGCTGACAGCAACACATTCTGCAAAGCCTCACTCTCCTCACTCTCCAGCCATCCCTTCCCCCACCTCCCAGATCTTCAAGCCCCAATGGGGCTCTGCGACCTTTCTGGCCATCCTCAGGAGGTGCGCTGGGACCGCAGAGATGCCCACGTGCCCCACAGCCTCCCGGGATGCATTGCTATCTCAGTTTCGAGACCACTGGCAAACTCCATTGTGGCCAGGCCCTCGCACGGGGCTCGTAATTGGAATCTGTTCAGCTCATTAGCATGGGGAAGGAGAGGAAGGCACTCTGGGCTTTATTCTCGGTTTTGATTTAGGAGGTGTTCCCTCTGCAGCACCTTGGGCCTGAGAGGAATCTGTGACCCGCCTGCGTGAGTCTGCGTCTGTTATGGAAATTACCACTCACCGCACACAAAGACATCTGCATGAGAGAGCTCCTCCTTTCTAATAGTTCCATAGGCGGCACTGGGAGGAGCCTGGGCACGGCTGAGGCTGCTTGGAGATGCTAAGACCCCCATTGTTGTGCTAACCTCAGAGGAATCTTTATCCCTGCAGAGTTCATGCAGCACGACGTGCCTAGCACTGTGCTCAAGGTTTGCCACCCTGCCCTAACCAGTTTGGCTCAGTGGATAGAGCGTCGGCCTGCGGACTGAAAGGTCCCAGGTTCGATTCCAATCAAGGTCATGTACCTTGGTTGCAGGCACATACCCAATGGGGTGTGTGCAGGAGGCAGCTAATCGATGTTTCTCTCTCATCGATGTTTCTAACTCTCTATCCCTCTCTCTTCCTCTCTGTAAAAAAAATCAATATAATATATTTAAAAAGAAAAAAAAAAAAAGGTTGCCCATGCACCATGACATTGAATTCTCACGATAACCCGACGGTCTCCATGTCTGAGTTGAGAATAATACCGAGGCCAGGAGAGGTTTCAGTGACTTGCTCGTTACCACAGGAACGAAAAGCAGCTCCTCTTGTTACCCAGCTTCAAGGTCATCTCCATGATCCTTGGGTTCTCTGGGGGATAAAATTGTGGTCAGAGGAAAGAAAGAAAGAAATGGTGGTATCATGCTCCACAGAAGGTGGGAACCCTCCTCCCACCCACCTCACCCCCCACCCCCGCCCCACAGTCTCCCACCATTTCTCCCCTGGAAGATGTTCTGCCTCCCTCCGGAGGAAGCTGTTCTCCCACAGAATGAGCCTTGGGGTTCAAAATATTGTCCCTTTTACTTCTTTTGCGGAACAATCATCTCTCTCTCTCCCTCCCTTGCTCTATTGTTGAGAATGCTTTCAGCTGTGTCAGAAACACGAAAATCCAGGACCAAACCTGATTGGGGGCATGACTCTCCCCCCAGGCGCAGGCAGTGCTGTTAGAACTGTCTCTCCCGCTCCCGGCCCTGCAGGCGTCCGCGTGGAATCTTTCTGGAGGTAGACCTGTCACCGCTGGCAGCAAGGAGAGTCACCACCACCCCAGAACCTCATCCTCCCAGAAAATTTCTCTTTCAGGTCCACAGATCGTCACCACAGAAAACGCTAACGACCCTGCATGGAGCATATATCCACTCCCAAACTGTTGTCAGAGGGATGGAGTAATCTGATTGGCTAGCATAGACCAGGTGACCACCCCTGGGGGAACAAGAGGGACACCATAATGGACAACCAACACCAAGACAGAGGGTATGTGTGTTGTATTTTTGTCTATGTGGCCTCCACGATACCTCCTATCCCACAGGCTCTTTTACAACGTGACATTGACATTCCCCCATCTGATGGTTGCGTTGAAGTCCCTTCCCCTTAAATCTGGGCAGGCTCTGTGGCTGCTCCAACCAATAGAATATGGCAAAGGTGATCCTGGGCTCGTTGCCAGGCCAGCCCTTAGGAACTGGCGAATGTGCCAAAGGGAAGACGGCTGGCAGATGGCAGAGCCAGGAGTGCCAGCCAGGTGACTGACACAGAGCCCACATCTGGACATGGGCCCCCGGGACATGGGCTTCCACTTCTGTCCTCTTGGGACACTGACCTCTTCCAGAAAGTCAAAGCCGCCATGTTGTGAGGAAGCCCAGGCCACACAAAGAGGCCAAGGGCAGGTGTTTGGACAAACAGCCCCAGTTTAGGTCCAAGTAGACAGCCAGTAAGAACCCCTGGCCATGTGAGTGACGTGGCCTCAAGGTGATTCTTGCCCCTAGGCTGAGCCCTCCCAGGTGAGGCCCCAGGGGTTCTGTAAGCAGAGACAAGCCATCCCTGCCACGCCCTTTCCCAATGCCTGACCCACGGAAGCTGTGAGCATGATAAAATGGTGGTTGTTGCCCTGGCCAGGTGGCTGTGCTGGTTGGAGCATTGTGCCTTACACCAAAAGGTTGTGGGTTCAATCCCCAGTCAGGACACATATGGGAGGCAACCAACTGAAGTTTCTCACATCAATGTTTCTCCCCCGCCCCCTTTCTTCTCTCTCTAAAAATCAATAAAAACATTTGGGTGGGAAAAAAAATTTTTTTAATGATGGTGTTTAGCCACTAAGTCTAAGGTTAGAATCGTTATCTTTTCAGAGTGTGTGTGTGTGTTGGGGAGGCTGGCCACAGTAATTAGGAGGAGAACCGACAAGTACATTAGACAGACCAGCACTATATCTAGCCTGAAGGACGGCCCATGGTGCCGCCCCTTTTCAATGCACTAACTGCCATTACCAGGAGGAGTGAGTATTCGATCAAGGCCACGTAAAAGTTCCAGAGGGTTAAAGCACTGACTAGGTTATTCTGTATTCTATGTACTTCCTCTTGTTCTATCCAGGGAGCTCGCTGCTCCTCTAGGCAAAGTGTCCCTAAGGATAAAATCCAAGATTCACCATTCACCTCCTTTTCCTTTTAAAGGATTCTCCCCCCTCCCCCAAGCTGCAATGACCTCGAACTCTCTGTCCCTCTCACCAACCAGACTCTGGCCAGTCATTCCCGCAGCCCCTGCAGCCTTTCCTGGCTCCTCGCACTCCCCTGCGGCTTCCTGGATCCTGACAGGAGCCGCCTCCAAATGTTGTGCCTCGTATTTCTCCCTCCCAGGCTCTGCAGAGCTGCCCTGTCCCTGAGGCTCTTCTCTCCTCTTTCCTGGATGCTTAGATTCTAGAGAAGGCTCCCTTCTCTCCACCCTCTGCTTCCCGGAGTCACCCACTCACAGGAAGAAACGAAACTGCTCCCCCCCCCCCGCCCCCGCCGTGGGCCCATGTCCAGATGTGGGCTCTGTGTCAGTCACCTGGCTGGCACTCCTGGCTCTGCCACCTGCCAGCCGTCTGCCCTTTGGCACATTCGCCAGTTTCGCGGAGCTGTCCTGTCTGCAAAAGGGAGATGACAATAGCGCCCGCCTCGTGGGGCTGTGAGGACTAAACCAGATGGCCTGGTGAAGAACTCTGCATCTGGCTCCTTTGTAAGGAAATGAGACAAAGGCTCTCAGGCTCTTGTTGAAATAAGAATTCCAACAGGCCCAGCTTCTGTTCGTGTTCCTTCCTGCAGGAGGAGAGGCACCCACCGTTCTCCTCCTGGTTTCCAAAGACAATTTCCGGAAAACAAACGGCCATCTAAGCGTTCGTGCCAGGGTAATAAACTATTAAGCAAAACGATCGATTGGGATCTGGGGGGTTTTCTCTTGAAGAGTGTTCACCCCAGGCACTGCAATCGCCTCCAGAGGCAGGGTGCCCTGTAAGCTCTTTTCTTTTTTTTAATATATTTTATTGATTTTTTTTTTACAGAGAGGAAGGGAGAGGGATAGAGAGTTAGAAACATCGATGAGCGAGAAACATCGATCAACTGCCTCCTGCACACCTCCTGCTGGGGATGTGCCCGCAACCAAGGTACATGCCCTTGACCAGAATCGAACCTGGGACCTTTCAGTCCGCAGGCCGACGCTCTATCCACTGAGCCACACCGATTTCGGCCCCAATAAGCTCTTTTGTTGGAAAGAACAGGCGCAAGGATGGATTTTCCCCTCAGCCTGGAACCTGCGCTCCTGCTAGCTGCGGGGGAAGTGGAAACACGTTTTTCCTTCTTATCTCGCGGAGATTTCTTTCTCAGCAGTCAGCACTTAGAGTTTTAAGACTCAATATCGGAATTAGCGGACAGGGAAGCAGGCTTCCGGAGGTCAGAACTTACAAAGATAAGACAGAAAGAAGGCAGAATGGTGTTCTCAAATGAAATGTGAGCCAGCGGGCCCATTTTACTCTTACACGGGTGCATTCGGTGCCTGTGCAGCGTCAGGTCTGTCTTTGTTCGTACGACATGTGACCCTAGGAAAGCCAGCATCCAAACGGCCAGTGCCACCGTCCAGCAGCACGCACGTTATTTTAAAGTATTTCAAGTTCTTCAGTGGTATGTCTCTGCCTTTCTAGGGGGCACATGGTCAGAACTTCCCTGCTCCCTGTCCTCTGCCATCCTTTCCTCTCCCACCTGCATCCCTCTCCTTCTGCATCTGGTTCCAGTGCCTCCTTCCTCCCACGCCCCCAGCCCTGGCTCCAACACCCTCGCTTCAGATGTCCCAGCCACTCCCCTTCTTCCCCCTGATGCTGTGCCTCAAAAAAACCAAAGAGCTAGCCGAAACCGGTGTGGCTCAGTGGATAGAGCATCAGTCTGCAGACTGAAAGGTCCCAGGTTCGATTCCAGTCAAGGGCATGTACCTTGGTTGCGGGCACATCCCCGGTAGGGGGTGGCCAGGAGGCAACTGATCTATGTCTCTCTCTCATCGATGTTTCTAGCTCTCTATCCCTCTTCCTTCCTCTCTGTAAAAAATCAATAAAATATATTTATAAAAAAAATAACAATAGCCGAGACCGGTTTGGCTCAATGGATAGAGCGTCGGCCTGCGGACTGGAGGGTCCCGGGTTCGATTCCGGTCAAGGGCATGTACCTTGGTTGCGGGCATATCCCCAGTAGGGGTTGTGCAAGAGGCAACTGATCGATGACTCTCTCTCATCAATGTTTCTAACTCTCTATCTTTCTCCCTTCTTCTCTGTACAAAATCAATAAATTAAAAAAAATAACAATAAAAAATAAAAAAGCCAAAGAGCCTGTCTGGTAACACAAGGGCTCTCCCTGGAGGTGCGTGGGGGCCAGACCCTCTTTATCCAGCAGGGGTGGGGACCGTGGGGATACCCAGAGTGATCCTGTGAGTGCAGTCACACCCCCACGCGTGTGCCAAGGACCCTCGTTGGCCAGTTCCTCTCTTCTTCCTGGCAGCATCAGCAACCCCAATGTGACATCAAGACACAGCACCCCAACTCCAGTCCCCTAGGACTGCCGCACATCAGATTGGGGAGGAGGGTCGGGGGGGGGGGGGCGATGCAGGGGAGAGAAGGTTCTGCTTCTCTCCGCTCAGGCTGCTCACGGTGCCAGGCCTGGGACATTGGGAACCAGCCCGGTGATGCTGCTTGTAATCTCAGCCCGCAGCCGGGACGCGGGCCCTGCCACCCGCTCCTGGGGCGACTTGGCGTGAGTCCCCGGAGTCTCCCCTGCCAGCACAGCCGGCCCGGATCAAAGCGGGGCTCACGCAAGGCGGGACTTGTGGAAGCCTCCCTCCCCCTCCCCCCACACCAGAGATCCCGTCCCCACCACCCACAGCCCAACACACAACCTCTTTTGTTCTTTCCTTTGTTGAAGAAACTGCTTCAGATGGGAGGTATCTATAATACTATCAATAATAATATATATATATATTTTTAATATATTTTATTGATTTTACACAGAGAGGAATTGAGAGGGATAGAGAGTTAGAAACGTCGATGAGAGAGAAACATCGACCAGCTGCCTCTTGCACAACCCCCACTGGGGATGTGCCCGCAACCAAGGTACACGCCCTTGACCGGAATCGAACCTGGGACCCTCCAGTCCGCAGGCCGACGCTCTATCCACTGAGCCACACCGGTTTCGGCAAAAATATTTTTTTAAGAAAGAGAGAGAAATTGCCTCTGAGACAATTTCCTGAGAGCAGCCACCTTTGGGAGTGTATTGGCCACGGGAACATTGTCTGGCACACAGAAGGTGCTCAATAAAGGGGGGTTGAACGAATGAATCAGCGCCCGTGAATACAGTGACATTGATTCAGTGAGATCGCGTTCCTCGCTGACCCTCGGCAGAGAGCTGGTGTTTGAAGGGGCTGTCCGCAGAGGTTACGCATTCATCCTCTCCGCAAATCCTCGCTAGGCCTGCCTCCCCGGCCTGTGCGAGGCCCTGGGTGCCTGTGAACAGGGCAGGCGCTGGCCCTGCCCTTGTGCGGGTGGAAAGAGCTTCTCTGGGGTGACATCCGGGCACTCCTACCCCCTCAGAGCAGATCTTCCTTGGCGCCCCAGGCCTCCGGCTCTGTCCAGGTTCCCCACGCTCCTCCCCTCCCTCCTCCAGGAACCTGAGAGAGGCAGCGACCAGAGGGGAGGGAGCCAGTGTCATGGAACATGGCCGTCATCAGGTTAGACAAACCCCAGGTCCCCAGCCAGCAGGGCCCACAGCCCAGCTACCGACTCACGGGATGAAAAAAACTCATCCATATTTCATCTCAGGCGCTCCGCTCCCTCCAAGGCCACAGCTTCCTCCTGGGGCCCATTTCCTGCCTCCCTGCCCGGAGCGGGCTCAAGATCAGGGACAGGCAGCCCCTGAGCTGGCAGCCCCTTTGCCCAAATCTCCCCTTTCTCTCTCTCTCTCTCTCTCTCTCTCTCTCTCACACACACACACACACACACACACACACACACACACACACACGTTCTATGATGGAATCATGTCCCTCCCTGAGCCTGGCCCCCCACTTCTGTTCCTTCCCACAGGCCTGAGGAGAGCCATTCACCCTTCACCAGGCAAGGCACCCCCACCATGCGGTGTCCCCCCTCCTCTGAGGGACCTGGCCCTGGGCCCACGGCAGACCTGATTGGCGTTGGCAAATCAGCACAGGCTGCGGGAGCCCACCTCCAGTCCCTGCAGGCGGATCTGGGACAAGACCGGGGGTTTTCAAACATGAAAAGCACCTCAGCACGACGGGCTGCTATTCATTTTCTCCCTCCGCCAACAGCGGATCTGCATCTCTCTCCTCCTCCCTCCTTGCAGAACCAACGGAAGTCGCCCCAGGGCTTGGTGGGATGCAATGGTCTATGGAAATCACAGGATTGTATTAGCTTGGCCACCAAGAGGCCAGGGGCGGGGGGGGGGGGGGGGGGGGGGGGGGCGTCCGCTGAAACACAGCCCCACTGGGTCTGGGGAGGCATGAACTGGAGCAGGGACCTGGCATCACAGGGACATGGGGGGCCTCGCTCCGGTCCAGCTCTGCCCTGGGGACCCTTGGTTTCTCTGGGCTCCACTCCCTTCATTGTAAATGAAAGACTTGACTCAGAGCAGCAATTTTCAAGAATTTCCAGTGGGGCTAAGCTCAAAGTGAGGAGGCAGCTACTGAGTGGAGATTGGGGGTGTCCCCAGACTAACCCAGTGGTTCCCAAAGCGACTTGACCATCTAATCAAGAAGGGCCCCACCCAATCCCCCAAGCCCCACTCTTCAGGGTGGAGGGCCTGGGGATCTGCATTTTTAAAAATATATTTTATTAATTTTTTACAGAGAGGAAGGGGGAGGAACGGAGAGTGAGAAACAGAGATCAGCTGCCTCCTGCACACCTCCTACTGGGGATGTGCCCACAACTAAGATGTGCCCTTGACTGGAATCGAACCTGGGACCTTTCAGTCCACACAGGTTGATGCTTTATCCACTGAGCCAAACCAGCCAAGGTGGGATGTGCATTTTCTAAAACCTGTTCTGCTGAGTCTCGTCACGAACCAGGTTTGGAGCCCGCTGAGCTGGAGGGTGGGGGGAAGGGGAGGTACGGCAGGGACTCTGAGCTTCCAAAGCAAAGAGTTTGAGGGCCCAGCACTTCCCCGTCTCTGCACAGGGAGGGCACAAGCAGAGGACACGCATTCTCTGCTGCCACCACCCCCCGCGGGTGCCAGACTGGCTTTATCCGCCTCCCTGAGGCTTCTCTGCTTCTTTGTACAGACACGGCAGGTCAGGGTGGCCCTGTAGCGCTGGAGTGTCTGTTCACAGTTCATTAGCCACTTGACAGAGAGGCCCCCAGAGCAGGGACATGAAGAGGCAGTGTCAGGGCCCAGGCGGCGGCAGACCCATCAGCAATGAAGACAGAGCCGCTCGGAGAGGAGGAGGTCCGACAGAGGCAGCACAGCTCGGCAGACACCTGGCCTCACAGGTGAACGCAGCAGCTGAGCTGCTGGCCCAGGGGCCTGAGGCCCCCTGACCCACCTTCCCAAGATCTCGCTGCAGGATCTGCCAGCTCCTGCAGCTACGCACGACCCAGGAACCACCGAGATGCCTGGCAAGAGGGGGCTGGCAGGGGACATAACGCCACAGCCCCCCGTGAGCCATTCAAAACTACACTTACAAGAAACTTGTCATTGGGGGGGGGGGAATACTTATCTATATACTACCCTGTTTCCCCGAAAATAAGACAGTGTCTTATATTAATTTTTGCTCCCAAAGATGTGTTAGGTCTTATTTTCAGGGGATGTCTTATTTTTTCCATGAAGAAGAATATGGTACACATTTATTGTTAAATGAAAATAAAGGAAATGTATTACCTGTATACGGTACGGTAGCACGGTAGTTGTCAACACAAACCAGACAAACTGTGAATCCTACAGTATCAAGCATTTACTCGTTTATTCAATGACAATCATGTCATCATCTTCTGGAACATCATCCTAACAATCCAATTCCTGAATTTCCTGGTGAATTTCTTGTGACTCCATTTCTTTCAGAATCAGTGGACCAGATCTCTCATGTTTAGCCTGGGGTGGGGGGGGGGCTTATTTTCAGGGGGATGCCTTATATTTCACTCAGAAGGAAACCTGTCAGTAGATCTTATTTTTGGAGGATGTCTTATTTTCGGGGAAACACGGTAGAGGCCCGGTGCACAAAATTCGTGCACTGGGGGGCAGGGGAGGTCCCTCAGCCTGGCCAGTGTCCTCTTGCAGTCCAGGAACCTTCGGAGGATATCCGACTGCCGTGGAGGCAGGAGAGGTTCCCACAACCGCTGCTGTGCTCGCCAGCCATGAGCCTGGCTTCTGGCTGAGCAGTGCTCCCGCTGTGGGAGTACACTGACACCAGGGGGCAGCTCCTGCATTGAGGGTCTGCCCCCCTGGTGGTCAGTGCATGTCATAGCGACTGGTCGTTCCACTGTTCAGTTGATTTGCATATTAGCCTTTTAGTATATCTATATATATATATATATATAAAAAGCCAGTGTCCGTGACAACTGAGACAACCAAACAACCTGCAGGGAGGGGCTGGACTGGGGACTAGTGAGCAGACTGGACAGTTGACCTCTTGGTCCCTGCCCCTGGCCCGCAGTCTTCAATGGATCAGCAATTGTGAACGGGGAAATGGGGATGGGTGGCAGGAGGACTGGGCTGGCTGTCAAGCCTTTGGGATCACCAGCTCATCCCCAGCTGCTCAGGGGCTCAGGCCTGTGGGAAAGCAGGGCACTGGCGCCTTCCCCTCCATGTGCATGAGCCAGGCCGGCTGCTGATGGAACACATGCCCTGCTTGGGACTGCTCACACCAGGTGGGTAGGTCGTGGAAAGGCCCCACAGTTTCCGTCAGCACCTCAAGCCCCAGCAGCAGCGGCAGTGGCAGTGGCAGCAGCGGCGTCTGTGTGAGTGGCCCCAGTGGGCAGCGTGGTCCATCAGCAGCCAGCTTGACGCATGTGCATGGAGGTGAAGTCTCTGGCACCTGCTTTCCCACAGGCCTGAGCCCCTAGCAGCTGGGGATGAGCTGGGGATCCCAACGACCTGAAGCCCAGCAGTGGAGGCGGCGTTCAGCCTGGGGACTGGCGAACGGGCAGATGATGGCCCTGATCTCAGGATGCTAGGCCCTAGGGACCCCATCTACACGGTTTTTTGCACAGGGCCTTTAGTAGGATATAAAAGCCTAAGTGACCAACCAACCAGCTGACCATTCGACCATCTGACTGGTAGCTATGACACTCAACAACCACCAGGGAGCAGACACTCAACTTAGGCATGGAAACAAGGAACAGACGATGAATCTCAGAGGAAACAGGGTAGGGAGAGGATGGGAAGAGATTAACCAAAGATCTTATATGCACGCTAAAGGCCCGGTGCATGTGTACTGGTGGGGTGCCTCAGCCTGGCCTGCACAATCTGGGACCCCGTGGGGGAATGTCAGAGAGCCGGTTTCGACCTGATCCCCGCAGGCCAGGCTGAGGGACCCCACCGGTGCACAAATCCGTGCACTGGGCCTCTAGTATGCTATAAAAGTAAATGTGTGTGTGGCGGAGGAGCAAGATACCAAATGGTGCGAACTGTATCGACCCTGTGAAATGAAAATCACACACAGGAATACAAAAACAAATGAAAGTTTCCAAAAATTGTTAATGAGGGTGGTTACTGGGTGCTCTCCTCTACTTCCTTCTTTTCTGCATTTCCCAAAATGTCCGCCCTGAAGGTGACTGTGTTTGTCATGGCAGCAACAAGCTTTATGACTAAAAGAAAAAGACTCAGACACTTACCCCTGGAGCTTGTTCCACCTGGCCACGCACAGGCTGATGGGAATATGAGATTCGTGAAGTCCCAGCCTCCCCTGACCAGGATCTGGCCCCCTCAAGCCCCACGCTCATGCTTCCTGCTTGAGCTGGGGGCGGGCCTGAGCCCATTCCTCAGCCTGGAAGCCCCAGGCAGAAGCCGGCTCTTGGGGAGAGAGCAAAGGGAGGCCCAGGCGCCCCGTCTAGGACCCTAACACATGACAATTACATGCAAGTCACACTTCAGTGTCCACAAGCCAAGAACACAGCCACCCCTGTGTGTTTACGCTTCATCTGTGACTGCTGTCAAATGAGGAGAGCCTTGGAGTTCCAACAGGGACCGCCGGCCACTTCCTCTCCGGCTGTCGCCGAGGCTGGCTCCCCTCCGACCCAGGGTTTCGGATCCCCTTTGTCACCCTGCACAGCTGTGTAGGCACGAAAGCGTCCTGTCTCCCTGAAGACCGTGTTTCCCAGGCCAGGTAGGCATTCGTCAGAAAGGCGGGGGAGGCCAGAGAGTAGGCTGCAGCCCTGACCAGTGTGGATCAGTGGATAGAGCACTGGCCTGAGGACTCAAGGGTCCCAGGTTCGGTTCCGGTCAAGGGCATGTACCTTGGCTGTGGGCACATCCTCAGTAAGGGGTGTGAAGGAGGCAGCTGGTCAATGTTTCTCTCTCGTCGATGTTTCTAACTCTGTCCCTCTCCCTTCCTCTCTGTAAAAAATCAATAAAATATATTTTTTTAAAAAAAAAAGAAAAGAAGAGTAGGCTGCAGAAACTATAGGAACCCCCAACTGAGAGACTTAGAGACTCAGAAATGTAGGCACCCAGGTTTCCGTTGCACGTGGGAGTCAGAGAACCCCCGGTGGATGGGGAGAGACAGGGCCGTTTTTCACCTTCTCTGTTTCTGACTGGCAGAGGAAACGTGCAAGCACGAGGGTGGGAATCAAAGGTCGCTGCCCTCCCCTCCTGCCCTCCTCTGGGCCCGCACGCCTTGGCACGCGGACCCCAGGCTTGGCACCGTGGAAATCGGTTCCCCTCAGGAGGGAAAGCTGTTTTCAAAAGGAAATGCCTTTATTCTATTAAAGCAAAATCCTCGAGTGAGGGCAGCCTCCAGCTGCGCGGCCACACACAGTGGAGAAACGCCGCTAAGTAAACAGTCACCAATGTGCTCGGCATCCAGCCCTGACCCACTTCGGGGCCTCGCCTTGCTGAGCAGCCTCTTCGTGCTTATCTCTCTCACCCCAGTGTTCCTCCCCGGGAGCCAGGGCGGCCTCTCTCCCGCCCCAGGCAGACGCAGACGCTGTGGTTTCAAGTCTTCCATGTGGCCGGGACCGGTTTGGCTCAGTGGATAGAGCGTCGGTCTGTGGACTGAAAGGTCCCAGGTTCGATTCTGGTCAAGGGCATGTACCTTGGTTGCGGGCACATCCCCAGTGCGGGGTGTGCAGGAGGCAGCTGGTCGATGTTTCTCTCTCATCGACGCTTCTAACTCTCTGTCCCTCTCAATTCCTCTCTGTGTAAAATCAATAAAATATATATATTTTTAAATATATATATATATATAAAGTCTTCCGTGTGCCTATTCGAGCCTCTGGATTAGGCTGTAGTCCGTCAGCAAATGCAGGCTGCTCCGAACTGCCCGGACCACTGTGCAGGCTGGCTTTGGGGGTTCTGCTCACATGTGGGGTTCCTAGGTCTGTATGTGAATTAGGATGACTGTCCACCAGGGGGCAGTGTCTTGAGGAAGGGGCCCCTTCTTTGAATTTGCCCCTGAGCTGGCGGCTTCGGAGGAAACAGCTGTAACACAACCGGTGGAGCCACTGTCCTCCCAGAGCTCACAGTCTAGTAAGAAGATAAGACGCAGAAGAGGAGAGGACAGGGGGACAGAGAAAGGGAAGGGACGGCCCAGACCGTGTGGCTCAGTGGTTATAGCGTCGACCTATGAACAGGAGTTAAGGGTTTGATTCCCGGTCAAGGTGCATGCCTGGGTTGCGGGCTTGATCCCCAGTGTGGGGCATGCAGGAGGCAGCCGATCCATGATTCTCTCTCATCATTGATGTTTCTATCTCTCTCTCTCCCTCTCCCGACCTTTCTGAAATCAATAAAAATATATTTTTTTTAAAAAAGAAAGAAAGGCCAAAACCGGTTTGGCTCATTGGATAGAGTGTCTGCCTGCGGACTGAGAGGTCCCAGGTTCGATTCTAGTCAAGGGCATGTACATTGGTTGAGGGCACATTCCCGGGGGGGTGGGGGGGGTCGCGGCATGCAAGAGGGAGCTGATCGATGTTTCTCTCTTATCGCTGTTTCTAACTCTATCCCTCTCCCTTCCTCTGTTTTTTTTTTATATTTTATTGATTTTTAACAGAGAGAAAGGGAGAGAGATAGAGAGCTAGAAACGTCGATGAGAGAGAAACATCGACCAGCTGCCTCTTGCACACCCCCTACCAGGGATGTGCCCACAACCAAGGTACATGCCCTTGACCGGAATGGAACCTGGGACCTTTCAGTCCGCAGACCGACGCTCTACCACTGAGCCAAACCGGCTTCAGCTCCCTTCCTCTTTGTAAAAAATCAATGAAATATATTTTTAAAAAAATAAATGAATAAATAAAAAGAAAGGAAGGAAGGAAAGGTGGTGCTCTGGGATGGGATGCAGGATCAGCCAGGTGACGGGGCGGGGGAGGGGAGGGCTGAGAATGTTCCGGGCCAGGGAGCATCCTGGGAGAAGGCCTGGCAGCCGCAGAGAGCATGTCCGTCCTCTATGAGAGAGTCCTAGCCTCGGGGCCCCTGGCCTCTGTCCCCACAGAGGAGCTGGTGTGCTCGGCCCCGCATCCCGAGAGGAGCTGCTTGTCACGCCTCGATGGAAGGAGAAGGCAGAACATTCCAGCTTGTTCTGTGGTAATGACCTCCGCCGTGGAGCCGGGCCAATTTGTAAGTACACTCGCGCCTCGGGCTCAATCACAGGTGCCAGCGACCCAGAACGCATTGCATCTGGGAGAACGGCCGTGGGAATGGAGGGGGCTCAGCAGGCAGCTCAGACAGACACAGCCCGGGAGCCAGGCCCCGCAGGCTGCCGCCCAGGGCGTAGCCGGGGCAGGCACCCGAGGGGCAGCCCACCTCACCCTGGGCCTCTGCAGGCCGGCAGCAGCCCAGGCCAGGCCAGGGTAGTACCTGCGAGCAGAGGCTGCCTGTGTCTGGGTCTCACCTCTGCCAGCTCTGAGCTGTGTGACCCTGGGCAAGTTACTAAACCTCTCTGAGCCCCGTCTACCCAATGGCATAATAGGAGAACCCTCTTCATAGTGTCATTCATTCATTCATTCAATCACACATTCAACAATTACTAAGTGCCCTCACCAGGTGTCTTGTAAAAATCCAGTAAGAAAACCCACGTGCAGACACAGCACAGAGCCTGGTCCCTGTGGGGATCTGCGTGGCCATTTTCTATCCCGGACAAAGGCAGGGTGGCAGCGAAGCTGGGGGCAGTGGGGGCAAGTGGAGAGGCAGTTCCGGTGAACTATGGCCGGAGGAGAGGCAGGTGGCAGGGCCCTGGATCCCGATGGAGGTGGAGGCGGGTCACTGGCTGCTTCAACATCCAAGTGGCAGGTTAATGTCCCGGATGCTCAGTTGTGTTTGTATGAGTCTCTCTCTCTCTCTCTCTCTCTCTCTCTCTCTCTCTCTCTCTCTCTCTCTCTCTCTCTCTCTTTCTCTCTCTCTCTCTCTTCCTGGCCTTTCCTTAGAAACGATGGCTCAGTGGATAGAGCTGGGAGGGAGGGGCAAAAGGAAGAGTAGAGTGGGGAGCTTAGCTCTGCTCTAGGATACCTAGGTTGCAGGCTTGATGCTGGCCGTAGTCAGAGTGCGTGACAATCCATCAATGTGTCTCTCTCGTCATGGATGTGTCTATCTCTCTCTCCCTCTTCCTTCCTCCCTGAAATCAATAAAAAGAAAAAATCAACACAGCGGTGATTCAGCCTGAGTGGGGGTGGCAGACACACCAGGGACAGGGGTGCCCTTTGCCACCACGCCTTTCAGAGCCACTAGTGGTGGCCGTAGGGTCATGTGTGAGCTCTGAGGACTCCATGTAGCCTGTTCCAGTGGCCGCAGCTGGGACCACACTTGCCCAGGAGCAGAAGTCGGGGCCACACAGAACCCAAAAGATCCTTAGAAATGGCCGCCCGGTGGTGCCGGTTAACGGGAGACGCAGGGAAATCACAAGCTTGAAAAGACCAGGAGGCTGGGTGGGAAGTGCAAACAGCCTCCTTCCGGAAGACCTGAAGCTACACCCTCCCACACTCTCCCCCCGCCCCCCAAACCCAGGCAGCTCTGGCCAAGGCCAGGCATCAACCCTGAGTCCCGCCCTTGTCCCCTCCAATGCAGAGCTTTTTCATGTAAAGGAACAAGGGGTCACTGACCCCATCTGGACCGAGACTCTCTAGATGTTCAGTTGGACGCGTCTCACAGCTGAAAAAGCAAACCAATTAATTATTCTGTTAGGGTAGGGTAATGAGGTTTTAACGTTTTCCTCCTTCCAACATTTTCTTTAGTTTGCCTGTTACTTTGAACTGTCACTAACGAAGTCCTTACCTGAGCCATCAGAGTTGACACAAGCAACTCCATCTTAGAAAAGACAACTCCATCTTGGGAGTTAAGTTTCCAGCTCCTCTTACAACTCAGTCACCAGAGATCGCGTGGTGCCCTGCGGCTTGGCCAGAAGCTAAAGGTAACTTATCGCTTAATACACATCCTGCTCCGGAAGACCCCTACAACGTCCCCTCCCTGGTCCTCCCTCCCATAGTCTGCCCCACCTTGGAATGTCCCCGCGGCAATCTCCCCCTACAGCCTGTATATATATATTGCAGCTTCAACAATAAAATTCGAGGCTTGATCAGAACCCTGTCTTGCCTCCATTTCTTCGCATCTCCTGTCCTCTATCATTCCCTTCTTGGTGCCTCCTCGCCCCCACGTTGATCTCCCGCTGGTCGGGACACTTAGCATGAGCCGGCACGCTGCCAATATTAATCCTTGAAAAGCTCCCAGCCGTTCTCGATGGGGTCGGTTCAGATAAAGGAGGAGAGGCTCAGAGAGGGTGCATGGCTTCCTGGGATCACACAGCCAGGAGGTGACAGGCCGGACACTCCCTGCACATAAGGGACTTCTGTCCCTGCTCATCTTCAGGTCCCTGCCTCTCTCCCTGCTGTGATGGTGGGGGGGGGAGGCAGGGGCACATGAAAGAGACTGCATCCCAGGAAGGCAATGACGACAGCCCAGGAACTCAGGAGCCGACATGGTGGGAAGAGGCGGTGTTCCATGTTGTGCCATGAAAGTCCAAACATTTCCCCAAAATGCCATCTCGCTCACTCGCGGGGTCAGACTTGCATGTGTGGTCATGGTCGCTGAGGTTCAGTAACAGCCTGGGAGAGAGCCGGCAGCAGGCGGGATGCAGAGGCGGCGACGGGCGATGCAGTTCCTTGAGGGGGAGGGGGAATGGCGCCAGGGAACCACAACGATGAAAAGACCTACATTGTTCCAGTGACAGAAGGTTCCAGAGAGCGGGGCACCCTGCCAGAGTCCGAGCTCCATGCAGACAGGAGCTTGCCCACTGTGAGACCGTGTGCCTAACATGGCGCCTGGAACATATCAGGTGCTCCGTGGATACATGCTGAGAGCGAGAACGACCAGGGAGAGCCTGGAGGGAGGGGAGCCGTGGTCAGCCCCGTCCCTCCTCTCCTCTCGGCCCTGGACCACGTCAGTGATGTGCCCACAGCCACTCGGTCAGGAGGCACGGATCTGGGTCTCCTGCCTCTTATTTTGTGGCTGGTGAGATGTTTAGAACGTCGTTTCTGAACCGCTTCCCTTTGGATTTTCTTGGAGCATCTGGTGAAAGGAGACCCACAGTCCCCACCCAGAGCTGTGCTCGGGCCGTGGGGAATGGCTCTACGCCACTGCTGGGCCAGCAAAAGGACAGTCACATCCAGGACACGCCACGGGCGGAAGAAGGACGGAAGGGAGGCGGCCAGGAGAAAGGAAGGGAAAGGAGAAGATCAATGCCTGTGGGACTTATTTTTCATTGCCTCTACACGCCAGCAAGAGTAATGGAAATCGAAACAGAAGGTAGAAAAAAACTTCCCCGGTCCTGGCGCCCTCCACAGATCACACTCTGACATATTTACCTGTGAGGACATTCCTAGGACAGGGCTGTGGGCAGCGGCTCCGAGGACAGAGCAGGGGACCGGGTCCAGGGCCGCCCCGAGTTCTCAGCCTCGCTGCAATGACACCACGTGAGCTGTGGCAGTTCCACGTAGGTCCCACGTGGAGAGAGGGACAGAGCGGCCGGAGCCTGAAATACAGGTGGCGCATCCAGGAAAAGGAGGCTCTGCAGTGGGATGAGAGGGAGCAGGGAAGGCACCAGACAGGGAGTTGATCTCAGCTCCACCCTTTCTGGCTGGTGAACTCAGAGAAGTTGCTTAATCTCTCTGAGCCTCCATTTCAGCCTTTGCAAAATGTGAATGCACTTATCTCACAGGCTATTGTGGAGAGTAGATAATACAATGTTTAGATATTTACATTCATATATTTATATATAATTTATATATATATAAAAGCTTAAGCAACTGTTATGACCAAACAACCCGAATGATTGGAATGACCGGAACGACCAGTTGACCAGTCGCTATGACACGCACTGACCACCAGGGGGCAGACACTCAATGCAGGAGCTGCCTGCTGGTGGTCAGTGTGCTCCCACAGTGGGAGAGCTGCTCAGCTGACTGACCCTTCACTTCAGCGGCCGCCACTCACTTCCTCAGTAGTCCTGCAGGTCCAATCTCCCGAGAACGGGCCAGGCACTGATGGACCAGTGCCACCGGCCTCCTCTCGGGCACCACAGCTGCTTCCCCTCCCTAGATGCTCCACAAGGAAGAAACAATATAAAAGCAGCCACCTGGTGGCTCCCAACAACCAGCGCAAATGTCAGCAGGACGGATCCAGAACCCAGGCCAGCAAGGGTGTCCCACCACCCGCCTGGAGGGCCAATCGCATCCAGGGCCACCCCCCAACCCTCTGGGAACCCCAGGCCTCTAGTCTATATATATAAAAGCCTAAGTGACCGAATGACCGAACAACCAGTTGACCAATCATTATGACATGCACTGACCACCAGGGGGCAGACACTCAATGCAGGAGCTTCCCCCTGGTGGTCAGTGCACTCCCACAGCCAACCTCCCACAGCCAGCCAAACTCCCACAGCCCCAATCAGCCTTGATCAATGGCCAGGCTGAAGGACCCCACCCATGCACGAATGCATGCACTGGGCCTTTAATATATATATCGATAAATACATCCTATATAATAAAGATGCAATATGCTAATGGTCGTTATGCTGTGAAGCGTAATGACCGAATGTGTAACGACCGGATCACGGATCAGCAGGAGGGTGGGGGAGCTACAAGCGGGTGGCAGCGAGCTACAAGAGGGTGGCAGAGAGATACAGGAGGGTGGCAGCAAACTACTGGTGAGCTACTGGTGCACAGATTCATGCTCAGGCTACTAATATATATATGTGTGTGTGTGTGTGTGTGTGTGTGTAATATATTATGTAAATGCTTATACAATTCACATCTGTATATCATTTTGCATATGGAGTAAACACTCCTCAACAATAGGTATTGCCATTACTACTGCTGCTATTATTATTATTATTATTACTATTATTATTATATTAAGGGAGTAGCAGGGTGGAGAGGTGAGAGAAATCGAGAATGAAAATGCTTTCCTTCCCCTGTGCTTAACCAACATTTTGAAGCTAGCAGACGGAAGAGGGACCGTCTTTAGAACCGATTCAGAGTGCAAGAAAAAGGTTGTTTTCCAGAAAGAAAAAGAAGCATCATGACTTCTCCCGCACGCACACAGATTCGCTCTAATCAAAACCCCGCTGACGGAGCCGGCCTCGCCGAGCCGCTCCCGTGCTCCGGCCTCCGCAGGCTCTGCGGGCAGCGCTCCCACCGCAGCGTCTACAGTCCGCCAAGTGGGGACCCGACAGCTCAGAAAATTGCAAGAGGCCTGTGATTTAAGGAAACACGCAGCGTGGGAGGTAAATAAGCTCCTGATTCTATCTGCCTCCCATTTCTTCACAGGCGGGAGCGGGCTGGCAGGAGGGAGCACAGCCGGGTGAGGGATGGAGGCGGGAGGCGGGAGGCGGGAAGCACGTAGGACGGCACAGGCTCTGGGTCCAAAGCCCAGCCTCCTCCCTCCTGGATGTGCCACCCTAAGCCAGTCCACTGACTCTCCTCTTCCCGGGCTGCGGGTGTGACTAAGGAGATGATGTGCAAGCAAACAGCAGGGTGCTGGCAGGTAGGCGGCTCTGGCAGAGGACGTGGCCGCCCCTCCGGGCCCACAGGGGCTCCCGATGGTCCTTGCCCCCGGCTTCACGCGCTGCCCGAGCACTTCCCGATCTGAAGGGATGACCACAGGTCAGTGGGTAAACACCTGGCTCTTGGCCCCTCCCCTGAGGCACCTCGGAGGTGTGCTCCCCGAAGGCTCCCGGGGGGGGGGGGGGGGCCAGGGGAGTGAGCCCAGGTGCCCACAGGGGTCTCCTGCTCACTAACACGCCCTGTTTGGCCTCCCACCTCTTTCCAACTGGACTCCTCCCACCGCCCTCCTGGATCGCCCTCCCGTGCTCCGTTTGCATTTGTGTCTCTGTCCCCGCCTCTGGGGAGGCTCCATCAGCGTCAGCTACCGATCAGGCAGTAATGTGGTCACGTCCGAAGTCTGAGGCCCCAGCAGAACGTCCAGTTAACATCCGGTCTACCGCTCAGGAGAGAAGGCGGAGGAGGCCAGACTGGGCTTCGGGCTCTGGGTTGCTTGGTTTGGATTTTCCAAAGACTTTTAGAAGCAGAAATTGAAAGATGAGACAGGGGGCCGGAGACCAGGACACAGGCTTTATTGGAGGAGAAGGAATCCTGCCGGGCTGCCTTCGGAAGGAAGAGAGCACATGTGCAGGGTGAACATGCCTTTTGAGGGGAGAAAAGGGAAGGGGTAGGGCTTAGGGTACTCGGCTGATTGGTGGTTTCATGTAAGGCTCATGATTAGGGACTTGGGGACTTAGGAATCAGGGACTTAGGGTATTTGGCAGGTGCTGATGGGTGGTTCAATGTACAGTCCATATAAGGTGCCTGGTTAGGTGCTCAGGTGCAGTTTACGTCATACTCAGTCTATCAACTGGGGGAAGGGAGGATCTATCCGAAATAAGTTGCTCAGCCCGGGGCCCTCCCCAGCTTTGCTCTGAGAACAGCCCGGGCTCCGGGCTCCGAGCTTAGGAGGCAGGCAGCTGCCTGGCACGCGGGCGCCGGCAGACAGGAACTCCAGTTTCATCTGCGGACATGGCCCTCCTGTCTGCCGGCCTCGCCTCTGCCTTCTCTGCACGACCCGCTGCCTAACGCTGTGCCTCCGGCTGCGGTGGGGGCGCCCGGCTGGCCCCTGTGATGATGACTCCTCCGCTAAGTGTGGGAACCTTAACACGACCCACGTGATTAGGGCCCACTCAGGATCCGGTTTCTGGAGAAGGCCACACTCTAAAATGAAGAGAGAGACTAGAAAAGAATTAATTTGGGACAAATGGGGGGGCCAGGCAGGAGTCAACCTCTAGTGGGAAGACTCTCTAGGCTCTGGCCTTGCCATCCCTTTTATTGAGGCTATGGGATACACCCAGTACCCTGAAGCAGCTTTGGGAAACATCCATAGCCCTTAGGCAGGTAATAAGCGGATTATCATATCAGTAAGGATTTACATGATTACAAGATGGGGAAGTTGCCTCAGTTACCATTGTCTCAATTAGATAGGGAGTGGTTGGCTCTGACCTTTCAGAGCTTCAAGGTTGACCAGCCTCTTTCTATTAGTGAGACAATGACTGGTTTCCAGCAGCTAAGACCTGCTGTCCACTGCCTTTCCCTCGCCCCCGTGCAAAGAAGCAATTGTGAAAAGTGTGGACGTGACGTAAAATGCCAGCACCTCGGACCTGCAGTGCTGAGCCGGTGGCCGGTGCGGCGTGGGGTCCGGCTGTGGCGGCCAGGGGGCTGCTCCTGTGTGGGGGGCGCTGCGGGCCGGGCCGTGGTGTTTGTTGTGGGAACGGCCAGCATGGCGACCTGCCTGGGCCACCACGGAATAAAGTGTGAGCACCAAAAAAGAAAGAAAAGAAAGAAGAAGTTACTCAGACCCTCGTTCAGGTGAACTGAACCAAGCACATACATCCCTGAAGGTATTGTAAGGCAGGTCTTTTTATTTTTTTCATATATTTTTATTGACTTCAGAGAGGAAGGGAGAGGGAGAGAAAGACAAAAACATAAACGATGAGAGAATCATCTGTCAACTGCCTCCTGCATGCTCCCCACTGGGGACCGAGCCTGCAACCCAGGCATGTGCCCTTGACTGGAATCGAACCGGGGACCCTTCGGTCCACAGGCCAACACTCCATCCACTGAGCAAAACCAGCTAGGGCAAGGCAAGCCTTTATAACGGAGTATGCAGCCCATGCTTCCTCCTCCTTTGGGGATATGCGTGCTAAGAACGACTGCCTCGTTCTGTTCCCCATCTGCCAGGGATCCGGGGAAGCAGCAGGAAAGCACTTTCGAGCGGCTTTCCGTATTGTTCCTGCTGGTGACATCTTGGCTGCATGGAGCGAGAGCAATTTCCCCTTGAGGTCACTAAGAGGTTAACAAGGGCTGAGTATGGCGCCGTGATTTCTGGCCGCAAGTCTTAACAAGGAGGGTGATTGCTCATTCGCTGTTTGGCACAGATCGATTGAGGGCCATGGAGGAGATGGACAGGACGCCGGGGGCTTTTTGAGTGGATGGCAGCCAGACGGAGATGGGTGAGCTGGTTTCACTCAAATGTACAAAGGGATGTCCGGGGAGAAAAGAAGGTGCAGGTAGGAAGATATTTCATTATCTAATTAGAAAAAATGAAGTTGATGACAATGCCCGGTGCTGTTGAAGACATGGGGAAACATACACTCCCGAACACCACTTGTTGGGTGTAATTCGATGTGGTTTTTCTGGAGCGCAAGTTAACCATGTGTATCCCAAGTCTTTAAAACATACACTGATTATTATTATGATCTCTGAACGCATAATAATCTGGCAACTCAGTGTATATCCTACATAATAAAAGGCTAATCTGCAAATTGTCTCCTCAACCAGGAGTTCGACCAGCAGGCAAGCCAGCCAACCGCTTACGTCCCCTCCCCCTGGTCAGGCTGGCTGGACCCCATCCATACACAAATTCACACACCGGGCCTGTAACATATATCACACACACACACACTGAGTGGCCAGATTATTATGCGTTCAGAGATCATAATAATCTGGCCACTCAGTCTATACACCCTTCTCCAGTAATTTGGTTCTCAGCCATTCATGCTTAGATTTCATTTCTGAAACTTTCTTCATCTTGTTGTTTCCAATAAGGGAAAACTGGGAATGATCTACCTTCATTCTCAAAAGTCCAAGCACAGTCATAAGGCTGGGGTTCTCATGACGGGATTCATGCCTTTATAAGAAGGGGCACCAAGCTGCCAGGTTGGGAGCAGCCAGGCCTGGAGCAGCCGGGTCTGGCGCGGCCAGGCCCGGAGCAGCGGCTGCCAGGCTGGGAGCGGCCAGGCCCGGAGCAGCGGCTGCCAGGCTGGGAGCAGCCAGGCCCAGAGCAGCCGGGTCAGGTGCGGCCAGGACCGAAGCAGCAGCTGCCAGGCTGGGAATGGCCAGGCCCGGAGCAGCAGCTGCCAGGCTGGGAGCGGCCAGGCCCGGAGCGGCCGGGCCTGGAACAGCCGGGCCCAGAGCAGCCGGGTCGGGTGCGGCCAGGCCCGGAGCAGCAGCAGCCAAGTCCAGAGCAAGTAGGTCGGGAGCGGCAGTGACCAGACCCGAAGCAACTGGTTGTGGAACGAACCAGAGCAATAGATGCCAGGCCCTGAGCAGCCAGGCCCGGAACAGCTCGCTCCTCGCCTGCCCCTGCCCCACGGCTGCCTCTCAAACATGGCTGGAAACTTTCTCGGGAACTTGAGGGTCTGCTGAATCAAGTGATGAAGGCTTAGATCTGGATGTGTTGAGTTAGTATAGGGCTGGGGTGTTGATCTGTGAGTGCCTTGGGTGGGGCCTGGATGAGGCTGGTGGACCTA
This sequence comes from Pipistrellus nathusii, assembly GCA_963693515.1. NCBI lineage: Eukaryota > Metazoa > Chordata > Mammalia > Chiroptera > Vespertilionidae > Pipistrellus > Pipistrellus nathusii. The sequence continues at coordinate 5,744,805 of OY882859.1, forward strand.
TTGGGAAATGTCTTTTGTGTGAAGTGTATCATTGGGCATGTGGAGGTATTATTGATATGAGAAAATGCTAAGTAACTGATTTACTATCTGAAAAGGGATTTACTATTGGGGAAAGGGAGGGAGGAAGAGACTGAACATAAACTGTGCACCTATGGATGAGGTCAATGGGGGATGAGGAGGGGGCGGAGGGTGGAGTGGGAACCTGGTGGAGGGGGGAAGAAATGAGGGACCTTTGTAATAATATGAACAATAGAGATTGATTTAAAAAAAAAAAAAAAGGGGGCACCAGACTGCTTGCTCTCCACTCCCTTTCGGCCACCTGAGGACACAGCCAGAGGTGGCTGTCTGTAGGCCAGGGAGGGAGTTCTCACCAAGAACCAAATCAGCCAGCACCTGGACCTTGAACTTCCAGCCTCCAGAACCTTGGGAAACAAATGTCTGTGTGTACGCCGCCCGGTCTATCGTATTTTGCTGTCACTGCCTGAGCTGGCGGATGCAGGTGCATTTCTGGGTTTTAGGTGACGAGCCAGACTTCTGAAGTCCAATCGCCTTCCACTTCTTAAAAGTCACCTCTACTCAACATCGCCCTCCACGGGCGGGGCTGCTTTGGCGGTTTCTGTCCGGTGGCTGTAGCCCCGTGTACTGAGAGCTCCAGTGACCCGGAGTCCCGAGGGTTACAGGGCTCAGGGTGGCAGCTTCGTGCTGACTTAGCAGCTGGGTTGGGTGGCGCTGGCGCTGGCGCTGGCCACGGTGGCAGAGGGGGGTCTGGAACCGGCAGCTGTAAGAGCAGCCCTTCCATCTCCACAACCTGGGCTTGTGCCCTGACCAGCCTCTCCCTCTGGGTAGCCCAGCTCTGCTTGCAGCTGAACGAATCGGAAAGGAATCTGGGTCTTCAGCCCCCAGTGACTCTCTGGGCCACTGAGAACCCTATGAACACGCCTCACTCCGATCCTGGCCTCAGTGTCCTCACCTCGTTTCCCTGGGCAGAGGGAGGCAGAGTGGGCCTGCCCTTCTTCTCTGCTCTGTCTGTATTCATGGCACAAACTCCACACCCAGCTTCCGGGGGCCTTCCCTTTGGATTCTAACAGTGACCGCTCCTGCCTCTTTGTGCTCCGGCCATAATCAGCCCTGATGCAGGGTGAGCCTCTGCCCGACCAGGGTCAGGTGTCTACAGGGCCTGGGGGGACAGAGAGTCACAAAGGTCTTATTTCAAAGACCGAGAACCCCCTATCTGGATTTGTCTGGTATTTAGAAAGGATTGCGTGTTGCTGATGAATAAAGAAGTTTCAGAAATAAAGGTGTAATGTATAAAGGTGAAATACGTGGTAGCATGGGAAGCCGCAGGGGGGTGGGGGTGGGGCCACAGGAAGCCGAGGGGGACACAGGAACAAACCCTATGAATCGGTTCCCTGAGAAGAGGAGACTCGGGGTTGGCCCGCTGGGTCCCCTAATGTGTGCCATCTGATGCCGTGGCCACTGGCCACACGTGGCCATGAGGCACTTGGAAGATGGTCAGTCCCCATCGAGACGTGCTCCAAGTGTAAAAACACCAGGCTCAGCGTTGGTACAAAAGTGAAAATAAAAAGGGCGTGAAGTACCCCATGAATAACTTTTCCATTGATTCCGTTTCAGGCTGCAACGATAATAGTTGGGAAATATTGAGTTAAATGAAATATATTATTAAAATCAATCTCCCCCGTCTCTGTACTTCTTGCCTGTGGCCAGAGGAGGTTTTAAATTCCGTGTGTGGCTGGCATCCTGTTTCCACTGGATGGCACTGCCCCGGCACATCTTGGGAAGCCTGAGTGCGGGGGGCAGGGGGTGACTGGATTCAGGGGGCATGAGGGGACAAGGGAAAGAATTCAGACAGCTGGCGGTGAGTTAGAGGGAGCGTGGGACATGGTTTGAAGAGGACAACGGGTCCAGGGAGTGCTTTCAGGACTGGGATTCTGGGGGCACAAGACAGAAATTAGGGTCCAGGAGAGGGAGAACAAGCCTGCCAGAGAGAGGATGACTCTCTGAGCCAGCCCAGAGCGGGGCTGGAGTGCAAGTGTGATCCCCCACATCCCATGTGGTTCAGGGTTCGGGCTCAGGGTTCGGGCTCAGGAGGAGGCCACACACAAATGAAAGAGACAAGACAAGAAAATACTAATTTGGGAATTGGGGGGCAGGTGGGAGCCCAAAAGAGGTCTACACTTTGCTCAGGCCTTGGGATCCCTTTTATTCAGGTTTGGGATCCACCTATAGCCCTTAGCAGGCAATTCCAGTAGCAGGCGAACTATCTCATGGTGGTAAGGATTTACATGAGACTGAAAGGGGGAAGCTGCTTCAGCTGCCTTTGTCTCCATCTGACAGTGGGTGTGTGGCTCTGACCCTGGCCAGAGCCTCAAGGTTGGCCAGCCTTCCGGGTTCCTGGTCCACACCTCTCTGCGAGTGAAGGGCAGCATCCGACAATGGAGGGCGGGGCAGATACACAGAGGGGGCTGATAGCACAGTAGATGTGAGCACCACGTCACGTGTCACAGACAAAAGACGGAGTTAGTCCCAAAACATCAGCACTTTCTAAGTGGGTTTCTCTGTCTTCCTAGTCTACATTCACGATCTTATCACCAGCCACCTAATAATTTTTTTTTTCTTTTAAGAATCCAAGAGAGCTGGCCAGTGTGACTAGTGGTTGAGCATCGACCTATGAACCAAGAGGTCACAGTTCAATTCCTGGTCAGGGCACAAGCCCAGGTGTGAGCTTGATCCCCAATAGGGGGTGTGCAAGAGGCAGCCAGTCAATGAATCTCTCCCATCATTAATGTTCCTCTCAAATATATATATAAATATATAAATATATATATATATACATTTTTTTTTTTTTTAAGAATCCAAGAGTCTTGCAAAGCTTCTAGGTCAGATATGGACACACAGAGGCCGCTGTTCTGAGAACCCTGAGGTTCGCCCCAGGCCCCACTCTGGCTTCTGAAGTCTGAGTCCTGGGGTGGGGGCTCCCCAGGGGCTTGGAGGGGATCCGTGCCCAGAGCCGGTGGCCTTGCCGCGGAGCCCGTAAAGCTGCCTGGAGGCACCACGAGGTTTAATATACAGACGAGGGCTCTGCTTCCAGGCCATGGTGTCATCCATCTCTGAGATCGATGGCCCCTCGGGGCTGCTGGCTCAGCAGCCAGTTCTCAGGCAGCGGGGAGAAGTGAGGGCTGCTAGGGAGCCTCCCAGCCAGACCTGAGTGGAGCAGACCGGGTCAGCCACCACCCGGGAGGCGGGTGGGGAGCCCTGCACACCACAGGTGCCCAGAACTGCCTATTGCCATCAACGCCTCGAACCCTCTGACCTTTATCCCCTGCTTCCTGCCAGAGCTGGTCTGGGCCATCATGCCCACGTTGAGCTCAGGAGAAAATTAATTCATAACTAATGTGGGGAGCGCTGTGGGCCTGGCACTGGGGAAGTGCTGGACAAGCCTTCCCCCCCCTCCACACACACACACCCCAACCTTCACATCAACCCTATAGGTGCTGACCTACTACCACCCCATTTTACAGATGAGGAAACTGAGGCTCGGAGGAGGTAGACCACTTGCCCAAGGGAATGAAGGCCTGGGCAAAATGAGAACCCTAACCGAGCTGTGCTCACTGCAGAGCGACTCTGCACTTTCTTATTTACCTGCCTCCGCCCGCAGCACACGCACCTGAGGGTCTCAGAGAGGCCGGGTTTGGACTCAAGGCACGAGCAGAGTTTTGCATCTCTCTCTCTCCGTTACCCAGCAGTGAGGTGGAGGGGGCCGGGGGCCGGCCTCCTGGGTGCCTGAGAGGGGCCCGGGAGGCGCTGTGCTCATTTCCAACCTGTCGGAACTTGCCAAATGAATTATAAAATAAAGCCCCCAATGACAGAATAACGAGCCATTCGTTTGAAATGTAAAACAAATAGGTAACTCTCCGGCGAGAAGGCAGAATAAATGGCATTTGGATGACATTTGGTGATTAAATTAAACAGTAATGAACTCCTGGATAATGTGCGAGAGGTGGCCGGGGAGGGCGGGCTGTTTTTCCTGGAGCTGAGGACGTGGAGCCCCAGCTGTTCCCAGGGACCCAGGTGCCCTGCTGGGGGTCATGGGCTCCGGGACTGGAAGTGGGCAGCCCGCCCACCTGCTGCACCAGAGGCCCAGCCCGGAGAGAGGACCAGCCTGTGCGTCGGGGAGCGGAGCCCAGGGCATGGGTGCCAGGGAAGCCTTCGAGACCATTTAGTCCACGTTTGTCACTTTATACCTCGGGCAGCTGAGGCCTAGACAGGTCAAGACACTTGTCCAAGCGGGACCAGCAAAACCAGGACTGGATCTTCTGGCCCAAGTGCAGAGACCTGGGAACTCACTTCACAGCAAGACAAGTGTGGCCATGGGCCCAAGCTCTGGGCTTCCTGGTCTCACCATGTCCCCCTCTGTCTCCCCCACCCCCCATCCAGAAGCAGCTGGCTTGGTAGAACTGTGGAATGGCCTTCTGAAGACTCATCTACAGTGTCAGCTGCCCAGTGAGACCTTGCAGGGGCTAGCTTCTCTGAGGGTGGCTTGTGCTCTGGATCGGTGTCCAACAGAGGGCGCCATTTCTCCAATCGCCGGGTCTCACCGGTCCAGCTCTTCCAGCCTCTTGAGCTAACGGACAGAAAGGAAGTCACGGCACTGGCTGGGACGAGAGGTCTGGACGACAAGGGCAATGCTGGACTATCACTCCACGAGGGCAGTGAGAAAGAGTGGGAGACAGGAGATACTTAGGATGTCTCTTAAGGAATGAAGTCAGTGAAAAATGACAACAACCCAACTCAAGCAGGACTGCAAATGGCCCGAGCCCTTCTGGAATCTGAAGCATGACCAGCTGAGGTGCTTTCCGAAGGCAAAGGGCACATTGATGGGTAGTAGGAGAAGGTACTTATAAATACTATCTGCTATGACCACCTGACCAGCTACCAATATCAGGGCTGTAATTGTCATGACTATTTCCCCTTCTTTGTTATGAACATGTTTGTGTGCACATGTACATACATGAAGCAGACATCTCTGTTTTCTTTCTTCTCTGATTCCCTTAGGAGAGGCCTGTAGCACGAAGATTTGTTGGGTTAATTTGCATTCTCGCTCCTGATTGGCTGGTGGGCATCACGGAGGTATGGTCAATTTGCATCTTTCTCTTTTATTAGTGTAGATCATGTAACGTAAGATGCACTGACATCATGTTAGTGTTCACATATTGTTCATTGTACATAGAATTTAACCCACGGGATATCGGGAGAAGGGCAAACATCACCCAAGGACTCTACCTCCTCTACCGGGGAAGCAGTTAATACTGCTTCTGTGTTCACAGCACAGTTCTGTCTTGTGAGGTGGAATTAGGGTCTTGTCTTTAGTTGGAGATGAAGAATGGCTTAAAGCAGGGGTGGGGAATGTCTGGCCCACAGGCCCTAAAAGGCCTGCAAAATCATTTGGCCAGGCCATGAGGGATAAGTGAATTAAATGTTTGACCAAATATAGCAGGCTAATTTTTAAGTTGATAATTTTGTAGGGCCCGTGAATGATGTTATAAATACCCAAACGGCCCTTGGCAGAAAAAGGTTCCCCACCCCTGGTTTAAGGGGATGTGTCTGGTGCCAAGTTGACAAAGGGTGAACTTGCGGTAGCTAATTTCCTGTGTCAGCTTGACGGGCTAAGGGGTGGCCAGAAGGTTGGTAAGACATTATTTCTGGTGTGTCTGTGAGGGTGTTTCAAGAGAGATCAGGATTTGAATGGGTGGACTGAGCAAAGGTCACTGTCCCCAAGTTGGTGGGCACCATCCACTACCCCCCCTCCAAGGCCTGGACGGAGGAAGGGCACAGTCTCTCTCTTTGCCTGAGCAGGGCGCCGTCTTCTCCTACCTCAGACACCGGTGTTCCTGACTCTCGGGCCTTCACTCTCAGACCAGGACTGACACCATCCATCAGCCCCCAATTCTCAGGCCTTCGGACCAAACTCAGTGATGCCACCAGCCATCCCGGTCTCCAGCGTGCAGGCAGAAGATGGTAGAACTCCATTTCCATAATCGCAGGAGCCAATTCCTAGAATAAATCTTCTTATACATATCCCATTGGTTCTGTTTCCCCAAAGCGCTGGCTTCTACAGCTACTAAATTTGGGGGAAATTTCTTACACAGCAATTTATAATCGCCATATAACTGACTTTTCCAAGAAGGCAAAGCCATTGTCAAAAAGTTTAAAGCTAAACTCAGTCCCCTCCCTCGGAGTTTAATGTAGGTTAAACTTGACCTCTCGATCTTCCGTGAGACCCACCACTCCCAGGACCCAGGGAGCCTGTCAGAGGTCCTGGAGAAACAGATTCTTTGGCTCATTTATTCATTCATCCAACAGACATGAATAAAGTGCCGTCGGGGAAGCAGCAAAGATACAACTGGGAGAAAACCAGACACTGATTTCAGGCTTCCGGGACTGACAGTTCAGCAGGAAAAACAGACACCAATCAAGTAACCTTGAGGGTCAAGCACAGGCTGCTACCGCCACCACCTCCTCATCCAGCCCTGAAGACTCAGAGAGATGACGCATGACAAGGGACTTGGAATTTCTATAAGCGGGCGGAGCTTGGTGCTCCATAAATGACTGAGCAGTTGTTTTTATTTTCACTGTGGCCACTGTCATTAACATTTGTGGAGATGCCGAAACCAGTTTGGCTCAGTGGATAGAGCGTCGGTCTGCGGACTGAAAGGTCCCAGGTTCGATTCCAGTCAAGGGCATATACCTTGCTTGTGGGCACATCCCCAATAGGGGGTGTGCAGGAGGCAGCTGATCGATGACTCTCTCTCTCATCGATGTTTCTCTTTGTCCCTCTCTCTTTCTCTCTGTAAAAAATCAATAAAAATATATTTTTAAAAAAATCTGTGGAGGTGCTTTACAATGTTCTCCTGTGTTCTCCCCAAATTAATGGAGGGTCTATCCAGTCTCTTCTCACCGCCTACTTGGTAACCCACCTACAACCGGATGCTCTCCACGCCCTTGAAACTTGATGTCCCCCATTTGCCTCCTCTCAGCTTCCCCCCCGCCCCCAATGCTGCTATCCTGGCTTCCCAGCTCTGCCAGTGGTTTCAGCATCCATGACTTGGGGACACTAAGAGCTGGGAGAAGGGACGGGGTGGGGCGGAGAGTAGGCTTCCAAAGCCCCAGGAGAGCAGGTGAGCACCCCATAGCTACAGCCCTTCAGGGTCCCGGCAGCAGCCACATCTCCCTGGTGGGAGCCTGGACCCGCTCCCAGAGGCAGGAAACTAATTTCTCGCTTGGAACTCGAGCGAGACCTCACTCCTCATTGTGCCAGAAGCGGCGGCCAGCTGGCTGCCCGAGACATCCGTCACTCTGTGCTGTCGGGGTGCAGGCAGCTGCAGGACGGCTGTGTTTTAACCAGGCTCCCTTACATGGCCAGTGTGGCTCTTGCCTTTCTGAAGACTTTCCAATGCTAGGAACCCTCCCAAGTCTCCCCCCGCCCCCCACCTCCAGCCAAGGACAGATAGGAAGGGATTCCAGAGCAAACCCTTGGGGGGCTGAGAGTCCTGCCTGAGGGGTGGGGGACCCTCCTTTTCTCTTTACATTATATGTTCGTTGGCTTGGTCACAGCCAGTCTCACCCACTGAAGCCGACAGTCCCAGACGTTGTCTCGCTCACCGCTGTGTTCTCAGCACCAAGGACAGAGCCAGGCACAGCGTGTGTTCCCGTGAACATGTGAAACAGGTATCGGTGATTTTTTACAGAGAGGAAGAGAGAGGGACAGTGAGTTAGAAACATCAATGAGAGAATCATCGATCAGCTAACTGCCTCTTGCACACACCCCACTGGGGATATGCCCGCACCAAGGCACATGCCCTTGACCGGAATTGAACCCGGGACCTTTCAGTCCGCAGACCGATGCTTTATCCACTGAGCCAAGCCAGTGTTGGCTCGCCAGCAATCGTTAAAGCGTGCTTAATACCTTGGCTCTCGCACTTGTCTGGCTCAGGGACTGCCTTCCCCGCCCGTGAGCTGTCCTCTCGTTGTTCTATGGCCCACCGGGGGTTTCTTACCGGCGAGGAAATACAGCCGGTGCCTCACTCTCATGGGCAACGGCATCTTTATGGGTCTAAATGCCGTAATTCATGCAATTGACCCGATGTCACGTTTTATTGACATTTAACATTTATTAAATCCCATTTCACCGTTGGCGCCGCCCGTTTTGTAGCCCATAAATATTTTAAGGTCCCAGATCTGTTAACGGGATCCTGGAGAACTCGTCGTCCCAAAAGAAGGAACTGAACTTGCCTGGCCTCGGTTTCCCCATCCTGCTCTCCGGGGCCCACCCAGCTGGCAGTGCATCCTGCAGAGCTGGTCCCCACCCCCACCCCTGCAGCAGCGCCAAGGCCAAGCCCAGCGGAGGCTGCAGATCCTCGTGAAGATGGAGACCGAGACCTCCCTCTCACCCATGAAGAGCAAAGCCGTGAAAAAGGCTATTCCGCAGCCAGTGGGATTTCCTGTGTGTGGCTCGGCGTGTACTTTCTAGGTCATGAGCCTGCCGCACGTATGACCTACGTGGAGAGAAAGGGGGACAAGCAAGGGGAGAGGCCTGCACCTCCGGCACGGAGAGCGGCAGGACTGGGCAGAGCTGCACAGCGTGGGTGCCACTGCCCGGTGAAGGCTTACGCGTGCAGACTGAGCGAGCTGGGTCAGACCTCGGGGAGAGCCCCCAACCCCCACCTCCAGGTATCCTTCCTAAGTGGCTGGGCCTGCCGCCGCCTCTGCCCAGCAGGCCGGAGCAGAACTGACCCTGTCCATTTGGGAGAAAAGGCCAAAGACACTGGCACTTGCCCTGGAGAAGAGAGGAGGAAGGGGTGCCCCTGGCAGCTTGGGTCCTGAATGGTCCATGACAGATGGGACCAGTGGCTCTGGCTACACACACACACACACACACACACACACACATACACACACACACACATACACACACATACACACAGGCTCCCTCTTCCTCCCTTAACGAAGGGGGGGGGGGGGGGGACACCAGAGGCCACATCTCTGGGAATAAGCACCTTGATTGTTGCCCCAGCAGGGGGCGCCCCCACCCACACTGGTCATGAACTGCCAGAGCAGCAACCAGGAATGCTTTGCACGGTGGCAGCAGGGGTGGGCTCCGGGCAAGCCAGCCCCTGTCCAGCGGGGGGAAGCCCTCGTCCTCTCTGAGTTCTTCCCTCAGCACCCAGGCCCTGCTCACTGCACCGGCTAGCCTGTGCAGACGTGACCGCGTCCTCCTCCATCCACGCACACGTGTGTATTCGCATCCACGGCACGCGGGCCGGGGGTGGGAGGGATGCCGCGGCCACCCAGGCTGACCGCACAGCTCTGCTGGTGGGATGGACAGGCGTGGCAGGCACAGAGGACGGAGGACACACGGCTGCCAGGGAGCAGAGCGGGTACACCTCACCAGGTCTGGGGAGAACGCTTCAGGAAGACTTCCTGGAGGAGGGGACAGCTCAGCCGGGAAGGGAGGAGGGAGTTGTGAGGAGAAGCCTAGAGCACGGGATAGTGCAGAGGCGCCCCTGAGGGCCTGGGAGGGGAACCCCGGCCCCTGAGGCTGGTCTTGGCTGCAGCACTCACGGGGTCAATGGCGCTGAGGAGGGGAAACAGCAAAGCAAGTCTAAGTCCCAGGGTCAGGCTGCCCCTGCACAGCAGCACGAGAAGCTGAGAGCAGGCAGCATCTGGGCCTCCTGGAGCGGGGAGGGTGCGGGGGGAGGGTGCATCTTAAGAGGGATCAGCACCTGCCTAGCAGGAAAGACCCGCCCCGGGGTGGGCGCACTCTCCCTTTGGACGCTTGCCTATCCCCCCAAGCTTCCTCTTCTTTCCTCCCTCTGGTCTCCAGACCCAGCACCCACCTTTCTGGGGTGATCACCATGGTAACCCCACCCTGGCCCGGAGCACACTGGGTTTTACACAGCAACCCCAGCCTGGGCTGAGCCAGCGCAGAGCTCAGTGTCTCTCAAAGGCTATGGGGCGGGTGAGCGGGGGGGGGGGGGGGGGGGCGGGGGGCGGGCAGGGGGCACTGGGCCTCCAGGGGCCAGCTCTGATTTGGAATTTGGAGGGGAGGCCAGGAAAGGAGGAATATGGATTAATGCATCCTCTCATCTGGCGAGGCCTTCACACGGTAACTGGAACGCCTCAGCCCGGGGAGAGGAGAAGGCGGTGACATGGAGGAAGCCGGCTCTGGGCACACACCGGGTGCAGGCTCCAGCCCCGAGCAGGGAAGGGCAGCCAAGGCTGCAGCACCAGTAAGTGTCCTCAATCTCACCCAGATCTGTCTAGCTCCAACAGCTGTGACACGAACTCCAGACCATCAGGCCACAGAAATCGCAAACACCTGCCAGGGCCGAGTAGATGGGGGACCGGGGTGGGGGGGGTGTCACCTGGTAGTAACTTCTGTTAGGAGTCAGCGAGCCCAGGCCCATCACACAGATGGCCAGAAGCCTCTCCCGGTGGCAGCTGCCATGTGGACGGAGGCCCCAGGTGGCAAGGACATCTAATTTCCCAGAAAGCACGAGTCCAGATCTTCATACGAGACCCTCTGGTTTGTAAAAAGTTATCTCATTAAAGTGCATTTGATCGGATGCTGTGTAGCTCAAACGAGACACGCCTACCTCCCGTCCGCATGAACGCATTTAATAAATATGTAATGAGCACTTTCTACGGAACAGGCCCCGGAGCCGTAGCAGCCTAGTGGGCCCCAGACTGTCCTGGTTTTACGACCAAAAGTCCAGCAGCCTGGGCCCTGCCTCGGTCCCTCAGACAGGGGCTGAGCTTTGGCCTTCTCTTTGCTGAAATATCTCCCTGCCTCTCATCAAGCCTCTAAATCAACTGCCATTTTGTAGGGACAAGGGACTATGGTCAATGACACCATTAAAGATGCAATCAGAAAGCCGAAACTGGTTTGGCTCAGGGGATAGTGTCGGTCTGCAGACTGAAAGGTCCCAGGTTTGATTCCGCCCAAAGGGCATGTACCTTGGTTTGGAGCACATCCCCAGTAGGGGGTGTGCAAGAGGCAGCTGATCGATGATTCTCTCTCATCGGTGTTTCTAATTCTCGTTTCCTCTCTGTAAAAAAAAATCAATAAAATATATTTATAAATAAATAAATAAATAAATAAATAAGCAATCGGCAAACTTTAGACAGCCAGAAACTAAAATATACACAACTCAGTTTTTTTGTTGTTTGTTTTAATACATCGATCCTCCCAGCTTGTGGCTGTGTTTCACTAGGTGGAGATTTTTTTTTATGTTTTTCTTGATTTGAAGTGTGGGGGGGAGAGAGAGACAGAAACATCAATGAGAGAGAAACCTCAACTGGCTTGCGTCCCGGGAGATAGAACCCGCAACCCAGGCAATCTCCTGACCGGGAATTGACCCTCTCAGTGCACAGAATGACACTCAACCCACTGAGCCACACCGGCCAGGCCCCAACTCAGCTTTTTCACCACATCAGTCACAAGAATAGAGTGAAAGAGAGGGGAGGAGGAAAGGACAGGGAGGGGGCAGGGGAGAAGAGAGGGAGGGATGAAGAGGAAGCGGAGGAGATGGAGAGAGAAATGATGGATTAACCTATGATAAGACTTAAGAGACAGATCAACCAATTGCACTGTGCAGAGTATCCTATAAAGTTATTTCACAAACTATTTACAAACTTTCATAAGATGTACGACCAAGGCTTGGGTGGAAGAGAGCACACAGACTAGTCACTAAACGGGGAACTGAACGGGGCTGCGGAGCCGAGTTGTGGGAAAAGGTCCCCCGAGGATGCAGAGGAGAAGGGAGGGGAAGCGAATAATGCAGCAAGAGCTGAGTGATTATGGAAATCATTAAGCCTGTAACCTAAATATGACGGGTGTTCTCGGAGGAAACAGAGCAAATGGGGCGGAAGCCTCAGCCGAGGGTAACGTGGGAGAATTCTGAGCTGAATAAAGAAGCCACCTGAATCCGGAGATGGGCCGGAAGCCACGGCGTTCCAAGGAAAAAGGCAATAAAAGCAAATGGAAACATGGCCGGCACAAAATAAATGTCTGAGCCGGGGAAATGGGAGCACTGAGGGGAAGCTGAACGATACCGAGGGAATATCGTCTTATTTCTCAGGTGTGATAACCGTGCTGCGGTTATGTCTGGGGGGAAGAGTCTCTCTATCTTTCAGAGATAATGCTGAAATATCTACGGATTAAATGACAGGATGTCTGGGTTTTGTTCCACAGCAACACCGAGAAGGCATGGGTAGAGCTATAAATAAAACAAGGCTGGTCACGAATGAATAATTGATCTGAGTGATGGAGAGAGAGGTGGTTTATTATTATTATATTGTCTTTGCTATTCTAGCTGTTTGAAAGTTTTCCAGAATAGCCCAGCCAGTGAGGCTCAGTGATTGAGCATCAATCTAGGAACCAGGAAGTCATGGTTGGATTCCTGGTCAGGGCACATGCAACGTAGCAGCAGAGCAGGGTTCCTCCTTCCTGACTCCCAGGCCGGTGCTCTCTGGACAGTCCCCTCCCTCCTGCTGTGGCCCCTGGGAACCCAGGGACCAGATGAGAGCAGGAGCTGCCTGAAGGGCAGCCACCCTGCCGACCCTGAGTGACCAGCCTGAGGGAACGGACACTGGCTGATGTGACCTTTACATGCTGTTCCCTGAAGGTCAGAATAGACAGAACCCCCTCCATCCACCTTCCTCCCGCCGCCTCCTAGCGTCAGCTGCAGGAAGCCCTGGCTGCTCTGGGCTGGCCACCTGCTCACTGCCCTGTCCCCCGACCTGTCTCCTGACCCGACCCTGGGGCAGCCCAGACCCTGTGGTCAGGAAGTCCCTCCTTCAGCTGACCCAGTTCCCCACGTGGTAGATGCACCATTGCCATGCGGTACACGGTCAGACGGTCGTTATTTTAAACCCATGGACCCGTTCTTATGTTGTTTTGAATTTATGACTAAGGGTGCCAGTTGGCCATTCCTGGCGGTGATATAAAGTTTCCCTTTCAACGAAATCCAAGTATTTTCAAAGTGAGTCCATTTTATTTAGAAGTGGTGAGACTAGTACGTAAATAATATGAACAAGCGGTATGTCCTTGTGGCCCAAACAGAACTGAAATGACTGAGCTTTTAGAAACACTGGATCCAGCCCTAACCGGTTTGGCTCAGTGGATAGAGCGTCGGCCTGCGGACTGAAAGGTCCCAGGTTCGATTCCGGTCAAGGGCATGTACCTTGGTTGCAGACACATCCCCAGTAGGAGGTGTGCGGGAGGCAGCTGATGGATGTTCCTCTGCCATCGATGTTTCTAACTCTCTATCCCTCTCCCTTCCTCTCTGTAAAACATCAATAAAATATGTATTTTAAAGAAAAAAGAAAAAGAAAAGAAACACTGGATCCAGCAAAATGTCGCCTGCCACCATCTGACCCGCCTCCACGAGGCCTGCCCTCGGTGAAGGTGAAGGGCAAAGGACACGGTCCCGTGTGTTAGGAGACGTGTTAACTCCCCCACCTGTGTCTGGCTTTGGGACACGTGGCCCAGGTACATGGCATGCCCAGCCGCCTTTCCCAGAATCCTCCAGGCCCTGGAAAAGGTCCCAGCACCAGGCCAGGGGACCCAGTGTCCACCAAGCAAGCCTCCGCCCAGGACCCACTCCCCCCTCCGGCCGCCCAGAAGCGGGGTCATGTTGTCCCGCCTGGACCCCCCACCAACACAGAAATAAGCCACTTCCCACGCACAAAAGCCTGTGAGGTAATTAATACCCAGGTCAGTTAACTCGGCTGCAAGATCCTCGCCATTAATAAGCTAGCTAAGCGCTCCGCCTGAAATTAATAACTCGCCAGTGACCCAGGAGCCCTGGCTTCATGCCTTGGTTGAAAAAACAAAAACAGAATTTAAGCAGTAAAGTGATTTTCACTTATGAGCCAGAATCATTATGCATAACCGGAGGACCGTAAGGAGCGAGGAAGCGTTTTCCACTTAATTAAGATCTTGAACATCACAGGAGAAGGAGAGCACGGAGCACAGGGGACGAGGTGTCCCCATCAAAAGGGAAACACCCTCTCCCCCCCCCCCCCCGCCCCATGTAGCTGCGGGTCTGTCTGCACAGCAGGGCCTGGGCCTGTGCAGCCACCACAGCTGGAGAACGGAGCGCTGGCAGCCGCGTCAGGGGCTGAGGCTGGCAGGGGAGAAGCATGCCAAGACGCCAGCGTGTCATGCCCACGTCTCATGACACATGGAAGCCTCATCTTCACGAGGGAAGCTGAGATGCCACTGGAAGGGAGAGAACAGAGGCAGCGAGTGGAGAGGCAGAGGCGGGAGGACCAGCCTCACAAAACCCGTGTGTGGGAGAGGGAAGGAGGGAGAGGGACAGGGAAGGAGGGAGGGGGACCGGGAAGGAGGGAGAGGGACAGGGAAGGAGGGAGAGGGACAGGGAAGGAGAGAGGGGGACAGGGAAGGAGGGAGAGGGACAGGGAAGCAGGGAGGGGGACAGGAAAGAAGGGAGAGGGACAGGGAAGGAGGGAGAGGGACAGGGAAGGAGGGAGAGGGACAGGGAAGAAGGGAGAGGGACAGGGAAGGAGGGAGGGGGACCGGGAAGGAAGGAGAGGGACAGGAACCTGCCTGGGGCCATGCAGCTGGTGAGCGGCACAGCTGCCAGGCAAATCCAAGTCCTCTTGATTGCGTGCCAGGCCGGGACACAGGGCCCTTAGCCCCTCTGTCTGCGCAGCTGTCTCTGCTGGCTTCCTTCTCCCCGCTGCCCTCTCCTTTAAGCTCCCCCCATCCCCCACCGGGTCAAGAGGTCATCATCCTCACACTTCACAGATCTGGGCACTGAGGATGGGACTATTGTCTTACACCCTGTCTGCCTGGCTCATTTGAGTGACTTGCTCCACCCCAGCAAGTGCCTGAGCTTCCAGCCCCTGCACCGCGCTGGCCTCCCTGTGCTTCCTCCACCCCGCCTGCTTCTTAAGGGATTTCATCTGAGACCTGCAGGTCTGCAAAAGGCTCCACTCCCCTCCATCCTTTACACCCACTCCTCCAGGAAGCCTTCCTTGGTTAATCATCAACTTTGCAAATGCCTGAGCTGCAAGGGTTCTTGGGGGTGATCCCGGTCCTAACCCGGCAGTTACAGATGAAGACACTGAGGCCCAGGGAGCCATGAAATGCATTCCTCCCTCACCCAGTCGTTAAGCCGTTCCACCAAGATCTCCTCGCCCCTTCCCACCTGTGGGGGAGGTAGGGCTGGTGCTGCTCTCGTACCCATTTGACAGATGAAGGAACTGAGCTGAGACACTGGGTCTCATTTCCAAGGTCTCCCTGCCCACAAGCCACAGCTGATTCCCTCTCATGGTTCCTGACTCTCCTGTTCGTCCCCTCACCTTCACCCGGACACAGGCCCCAAGTAGCCTGAGCCTGGTGCCCCCTCAACCCGCCTCCTCTGAGAGTGGGACCCTTCACTCTGCCCCCCTACACCCAGTTCACACCCACACAGCAACATTCTCCTTCCGGCCTGGGCTGGGCCTGATCCTGCCCCTGACTTCCCAGCTGAAGAAGGCATCACAGAGGCTAAATGTGACCCAAGTCACAGCTGCTCCCGGGAGAGCTGAGACCAGCACCTGACCCCTGACCCCTCTTTACCTTGCTTCCCACTCCATTCCGCTTGCTCCCTTCCTTCCCCTCCCCCCCCCCCTCCCGCCACCTCCCCTATTCCCAGAAGTCAAGAAGGGACTCTGTGATGTCACTGTGACCATTCCCCTTGCTTGGACCTCCCCCCAGGGAGCCTGACTACCTGGGAGTCACCCCCTTTTCTGGGTGGGCAGTGGAGTCTTAGACTTACTTCAAGACAGTCATTTTCCTGGCATCTTTGCTGCACAGGTCCTGGCAGATCCCTGAGCTCCCCTTCCTCCTCCCCAGGACCCTGCCTATCGCTGGATACCAGCGCTGGCCATACAGCTGTACAAGCGGCGCACGCACACCCCTCCCCTCTCGTGCTCTCTCCCCTCCACCTGCTGCATTCACATTGTCACTCACCAGCCATCGCCATTTGTCCTCCCCAAGGCAGCTGCCAGCTGCAAATCACGCCTCAGCCTGCTGCCCCGCAGACCAGGGCGCCCCTCCTTCCCCACCCCAGCCCCCCAGCCCCAGGCCCACTCAACTCCCTCAAGCAACTCTGGCTGGACCTGGGGGACTGGCAGGAGAGATCCCCTGAGCAGGGGGGATCATGTTTGGCTATAATTAAACTCCGTCACCGCAAGGCTGCAAACAAAGGGATTCCATAATAGGATTAGAATTGTCACAAATTAAAACCATGAATTCAATCAGTGCCTTATCGGCTCCCTCTGCAAACCGCTGGCCCCCCGTGGCTGCCTTTGATAGGCTCAACGGAGGGGCCCTTGGGAAGAGGGTTCGTGCAACCTGGCAGCTGCAGGTGGGCGAAACTGGCCGGGCTGGCAGCCCACGCTGACGGGCCAGGTCAGGGCTCCTTCTCTGGAGAAGGCTCCTGCAAGGCAGACCTGACAGCCCCTAGCGCTGCGGCACCTGCGGTGGCTCCCAGCAGCCCCACCACCTAATCCAGCCCAGCTCTTCACCAACTTCCTGCCTCCGAATTGCCGACACACATCTCCGCCACCCACCACATGGGTACCCATGACATGGCCTTGGCCTCCCATGGGTGCTGTGCTTGGATACACACTGACACAGCAAAGCTCTGGGTTTGAATGTGAGTCCAGCTCATGAAGTCAGGCACGACCTGGGACAGGTATCTGTGCTCAGAGGCATCTGCCTTCTCGCCCATCCCGGGAAGACCATCCATCCACCCTCCATCCATCCTCAAATCCTGCAACTCGTCACACATTCCTGACTGAGTGTCAGGCTGTGCTAACCACCGGGGAGAACAGCAGTGAGCCAGGTCCTCCAGGCCATTCCAACAGGGAGATAGACACAGCAGGCAATTTCATGAATAATTGATTTTCATTGCAGAGGGGCCACAGAGGAGAAGCCCAGGACCCAACCAAACTGGGGAGGACAACATGCAGTGAGAGCTCAATGTGAAGAGCTGAAGCTCAGGCTGAAGGATGAACCAAGCGGAGAGGGTGAGGGATGCATGAAGAGCTCTCATCATAGGGAGGCACACGTGCAAAGGCCCTGGGGTTGGAACAGCAGGTGCACCTGAAGTTTATACAGTTAGGGCGCAGGAGCTTTTTTAAAAAACAAAAAAGAATATAAAAGATGCAAAATTGAATTCTTCATTCAAAAGAATGCAAAACGGGGCGTGAAAGTTAATGTCTGTTTAGAACTTTTTAAAAGTGTTAGTAAATTACATTTCAAAGCAAAAAATTACACAAACATCACAAAATCCAGGGGGGGAATATTTTTTTTTAATATATTTTATTGATTTTTTTTTTTTTTTTTTTTTTTTTTTTTTTACAGAGAGGAAGGGAGAGGGATAGAGAGCTAGAAATATCGATGAGAGAGAAACATCGACCAGCTGCCTCCTATACACTCCCCACCAGGGATATCCCTGCAACCAAGGTATATGCCCTTGACCGGAATCGAACCTGGGACCTTTCAGTCCTCAGACTAACGCTCTATCCACTGAGCCAAAATGGTTTGGACCGGGGAGGGGGGGGATATTTTTATTAACTGCTTAATACAACTCTACAATATTTTCTTCTTACCTTTTTGGCTGTATGCTCTTGGATTCCCTCTTCATGTGTCAAGATTTTGTAACATCATTTTCTACAGAGAAGCTAGAACAATAATGCCTGCTCTGGTCAGCAGAATAATGGTCTCCAAGGAAGTCTATGCCCTGATCCCCAGAACCTGTGAATGTGTTAGGTTGG
Organism: Pipistrellus nathusii; assembly: GCA_963693515.1. Classification (NCBI taxonomy): domain Eukaryota; kingdom Metazoa; phylum Chordata; class Mammalia; order Chiroptera; family Vespertilionidae; genus Pipistrellus; species Pipistrellus nathusii. Next base: position 5,762,676 of record OY882859.1, read on the forward strand.
TTGCATGGCAAAAGGTGATGAAGATTGCAGATAGAATTAAAGGTGTTGATCAGCTGACCATAAAATAGAGAGATTATCCTGGATTATCCAAGTGGGCCCAATACCATCACGAGGGCTCTTAAAAGTGGAAGAGGGAGGAGCAGAGAGCTAGCAGCAGGAGGAGGGGGCCACAAGCCGAGGGATGTGGGCAGCCTAGAAGCTGGCAAAGGCCAGGACACCAAATGCCTCCAGCAATGAATGCAGTTCTGACACCTTGATGTTAGCTCCTGATTTGAGACCCATTTTGAACTTCTGATCTCTAGAACTTTAAGATAATAAATGTATATTGTTTAAGCCACTAAGTTTGTGGTAGTTTGTTACAGCGGCAACAAGAAGCTAATACACCTACAAACACATGAATTCTGGCCAATTCTATGTCACATGATTACCACCAAGAAAGAAATACACACAGACACACACTGCATTTTTTTTTTTTTTTTTTTTTGTAAATAATGCCTTCTCTTGTGTATTCCTGACGAGAGAACACACTCCTCTTTGGCTAAAGCCTCTATGAAAACCAAATCCTCGCCGAAACCTGTTTGGCTCAGTGGATAGAGTGTAGGTCTGCAGACTGAAAGGTCCCAGGTTCGATTCCAATCAAGGGCATGTACCTTGGTTGTGGGCACATCCCCAGTGGGGTGTGTGCAGGGGGCAGCTGATCGAAGTTTCTCTCTCATCGATGTTTCTAATTCTCTATCCCTCTCCCTTTCTCTCTGTAAAAAATCAATAAAATATTTTTTTTTAAATCCTCCACTTAAAAATGTCCACATCGGAGTGGCGCCCCACTCGGCTTATGCAAACCTTCTGGGCTGGAACTGAAGGACACGTGCTCCTCATGCATCAATCCCCCGGTCCTATGTCTTCAGGTCATGACCTTGGATGAGTCATGGGCGGGGGGTAGGAGCGCTCCTTAACTAGTCTCAGAGACCTTGAACCATGTGTGTAAGTCCCCTTGAACCCTCACTAGATGAATCCCCCACTCCACTTTGCCTTAGAGGGATTCCAAAACTGCCCCGCCCCGCCAGCACCCCTGCCCCAAGGGCCAGGAACATGGAGAAGTCTGAGTGGACGGAGTTCACAGGCTGCAGTCTATGTTAGCAGGGCCCCGAGCTTTGAGTGCCGGAGCTGTGGCAAACCCACATTACCCTGTGAGGTAACTCAAAGCAGGGATGTGCCTGGGGCACAGAGAGCCTGGAGGGTTGATGGGGGCACCAGGAAGGGCCTTTTAACTCAGAGCGGGGCCTTGAACCCATCTAATCCACCCGGTCTGGGCCACCAATGGTGAGGTCACAGCATGCTGGTGGTGAGGAGCTGGAGGAGAGGGAGGGCCTGGTGTGGGAAGGTTACTGCAGGTTCTCAGGAAGAGCCCCATGGAGCCCCATGGAGGCAGGGAAGAGCCCATGGAGGCTGGGAAGGGGGGAGACAGAGGATGGGGGAGGGGGAGGAACCACTTAGAAGGCAGCAGCCACAGGGTTTGGGGACAGGTTAGAGGTGGGGTTTGAAGGAAAGGCGGTGTCAGGGGTGACTCCAGACTTCTAGCTGAGAGATGGGAGGACTGCAAGGAACGGGTTTCCAGGAGCAGGAACGGTGAGGGGGAAGAAGGGACCTGTGTGCCCCCTTCCCTCCCCACCCCCACCCCCAGCCCACAGGAGACAGAAGGAAGTCTGACCTCACTTCCCCTGAAGCCACCAAACCCCTCACTGGGAGGAGACTAAGACCGTCCCGCCATGCTAACCGGGGCCTCAGCCCAGAAGGCAGAGCAAAGAACTGGCCGAACCAGACACAGGGTTCTTTCCTGGTGCACAGCACTTCACAGCCCCTCAAGAACTCCTTTCCCAAAGCAGGGGCTCCCCGCAACCTCGCAAACCCCACCCTGGCCCTCTGGAGGGTCTTCATCCCCCACACACCCCAACTCCCAAGCCAAGGCCAGAGTCATTGCCAGCGCTTATTAAGCCACTAATTAATTGAATTTTTCCCCCTCATTGCATGCTGTTAATTAGTTCCTTGTAGTAACAGAGGCTGTGATTCTTGGAAGTAATAACTTGGTCCAGGAGGCAGTTTGAACGCTCCTTCTAATTGCAGGAGGAGGAGGGGTCCTGAGCCCAGGTGGGCGGGGCCAATTCAGGAAAACCGCAGGCCTCCTCCTCCTCCAGCCCCTCACCACCAGCGGCTGATTCTCTTATTTACAACACTAGGGGCCCAGTGCACAGATCTGTGCACCTTGACAGGAACTGTGGGCCATGGTGGGCACAGGATCGGGTTTCCACCTATCCTCTGCACCCCCATCCAGTCCCTCCCACCATGGCCCTCCATTCCCTGTCTGTCAGCCTCCAGGCTCCCACTGCTGCCCCTCCCACACACTGAAGGCACCCGCCCCGCTTACACCCACTGACAGTGCCGAGCAGTTAGGGCTGGCACTAGTAGCAGGTGCAAGCAGTGCTGGTGCTGTTAGCAGGTGCAAGCGGCGACTGCTGCCCCGATCACCCATCAGGAGCAGGGAGGTGGAGAAGTCCTCAGGGGCAATCAGGGCCAGCAGCCACCACTTGCACCTGCTGCACCAAGCGATCAGGACCAGTGCCAGGAGCCAGAAGTGGGTATGAGCGGTGGTGCAGGTGGCAGGTGTGAGTGTCAGGCGGAACAGCAGCTCGCACGGGAGCAAAGAATTTTCAGTAACCACTACAGGCTCACCCCGATGACAATGTCCGCACCCCGCCTTGGTCTGGCGCCCCTGCTCACCTGTTCCACCATCCAGCCACAGCCGACACCTGCCATGTTTCCCTCTCTGCCACCTGCTGCTGACGCCCATCATGTTTTTACGTGTGCCCCCTGGTGGTCAGCACGTGTCATAGCGACCAGTTGTCTGGTTGTTCAGTTGTTCTGCTGTTCGTCTATTTGCATATTAGGGTTTAATATATATACCATTGCACAGAGGGGTGTCCCTCAGCCCAGCCTGTGCCCTCTCCAATATGGGACCGCTTGAGGGATGTCCGACGATCCGTTTAGGCCTGAACCCACTGGGCAGTCCAACATCCCTCTCACAATGCAGGATTTCTGGCTCCCAACTGCTTCTCCTGCCTGTCTTCCTGATTGCCCCTAACCACTTCCACCTGCCAGCCTGATCACCCCCTAACCACTCCCATGCCAGCTTGATTGATGTCTAACTGCTCCCTTTCCAGCCTGTTTGCCCCCAACTTCCCTCCTCTGCCAATCTGGTCACCCCTAACTGCTCTCTCCTGCAGGATTGATCACCCCCAACTGCCCTCCTTTGCAGACCTGGTCCCTCTCAACTGCCCTCCCCTGCTGGCCATCTTGTGGTGGCCATCTTGTGTCCACATGGGGGCAGAATCTTTGACCACATGGGAGCAGTCATCTTGTGTGTTGGAGTGATGGTCAATCTGCATATTACTCTTTTATTAGATAGGATAGAAGCCTGGTGCATGGGTGGGGGCCAGCTGATTTGCCATGAAGGGTGTCTCAGATCAGGATGGGGGTTCCCTTGGGACATGGGGTGGCCTGGGCAGGGAAGGCCTGAGGGTATTTAGGAAACCTGTGCCTGGGAGAATGAAGCCACAGTGCTGGCCTGGGGCCTGTGGCATGGCTATACTGGCTCCACACTTCTGTTCCAGGCTGTCCTTCTCTGCTCCCTCCCATGACCCCACAGCTCATGAGAACCAAAACCAGGGTAAAATCAGGGCTCTCCCTGTGAGCCGGGGACTTACTGCTGGCCCAAGCTGAGTTATAAAAACAGCTGGGAGCCTGGCCGGCACAGCTCAGTGGTTGAATGTCAACCCATGAACCAGGAAGTCGCTGCTTCAATTCCTGGTCAGGGCACATGGCCGAGTTGCAAGCTCCATCCCTAGTGGAGGGCATGTAGGAGGCAGCCGATCGATGTTGTTTCTCTCTCATTAAGGTTTTTATCTCTCTATCCCCCATCCCTTCCTCTCTCTCTAAAAATCAATAAAAACAGCCCTAACTGGTTTAGCTCAGTGGATAGAGTGTCGGCCTGCGGACTCAAGGGTTCAATTCCAGTCAAGGGCATGTACCTTGGTTGCGGGCACATCCAAGGGTGGGGTGTCCAGGAAGCAGCTGACCAATATTTTTCTCACATCGATGTTTCTAACATTCTATCCCGCTCCCTTCCTCTCTGTAAAAAAAATCAATAAAATATATTTTTTAAAATAAAAATAAAAATCAATGAAAACATATTTAAAAAAAAAAAAAAACAGCTGGGGGTAATGTCTTCCCCAGATAAGGAATTGGGAAACAAGATGCGTTGATGAGGAATAAAAAACATCTGAAATTGCTGAGGCCCCCTTGCCTCAGTTTCTCATCTTCACTGAGCCTGCATTCTAGTGAAAGAAACAAAGAAATAAGTAAATTAAAAGGGGAAACTGTAGGTTTCCCCTTTTAATTTACTTATTTAAAAAAACGCACTAAGTACACGGGATGGTCAGGGTCTCATTTAAGGGATGACATTTAAGCTGACACTGAAGGATGGTGGGCGGGGGTTCCAGCCGTACAAAAAGGGTTTTCAGAGAACCGGTCTGTGTTTATCCCTGAGAAGGGGCCTCAGTATCTGCCCTCCACCAGACTCCTGTCTCGTCCTCATGGCAAAGCAAAGAGCTATCACTCACACCAATGAAAGCGCAGGTTAACCCCGAGCAAGACCTCAATTAGCTGCAAGGTAGTAACTCCGTCATCAGCCTGGATGTGCGAGGGGAGGGGAGTGGGAACCGCACCTGATTCCCAGAATGGACTGTGCTGTTGAAAAGTGGCCAGAGGCCGGAAACCCCTGCCTCCCTGCAGTGGTGCGCGGACAAATGCCTGACACCCAGCTCTCAAGGAGGAAAGCCCTGAACGGTAGCACCTGCCAATTGCCCTGGTGTAAATACTGCCCCCAGGGCCAACTGCAAACTACCCTCCTGCCGTCAGCCCAGGCCCAGCTGGCAAGAAATCTGCTGGGCACATCGCTGCTTTGAGTGTGACCCTGGGCAGGTTGCCTCCTCTATGAAGTGAGGGTTGAAGGAGATAGGTGAGTAACCAGGACCATCTGGAAGGGCCTGACACAGGTCGGTTGCGGGGAACACAGAGGAGTCCTGGTGCAAAGTTGGGAAATATCACCGAAGGATTTAGAGATTGGCTGCCTTGTTTAACCATCGGGGCAGAGATGGTGTGGGTGGGTTTGAGGTAAGGGTGGGGAGGGGATGGGGGGGAGGGGCGGCCAGAGAATGTAGGGATGAATTCCCACCCCCAGCCAGAGCCCCCAACAGAGTCTCACTAAGTGGTAGCAGATGGAGGGAAAGTCTTGAGCTCCCAGGACCGGAACCAGGCTTGACTGGTTCAGACTTGTATGCCAGACCCAACCCAGGACACAGCGATAAAAAGCAGACGCAGACGCTGAATACTTGTTTGCCAAATGAGTGAATGAATGAATGAGATGAATGAGTGAATGAATGAATGAGAGTTCTCTCCAAGTGGGGGGTGGTAGCCTTCTCCCTGCCTCAGCCCACGCACAGGCAGGCCAGGCAGCCTCAGTGGTGGGTTCCAGGCCAGCAGCCCCCGGGGCACTGGGGAAGTGCCTTGGGGACTGGGGAGGGCCTGTGAGAGCAGGTTACAGACAGCCCTGTGATTAATCGCAGCAAATGCCCAGGAAATAAATGTCTCCCTGCCCGGGCCCTTCCCACCTCAGCCTCTAATATCCTTTCTGCAGGAAGAGGCCTTATTATTCAGGCCCGTGGTGACAGCTAACGAGGGAGTGAATCGGCGCCTGGAGATTGCTCCTGGGGAAACGGATGTAGTTCCTGGCTGGGGGAGTGGGGGAGGGGGTTACTGCAGGGGCTGTGTGGGAGGAGGGGGGTCACTTTGAGGAAGAGTGGGGGCAAGGGGTGGGTCTAGAGAAAATTGCCTGCCCATCCTCCTGCTTCCCCCCTGATGGGGAGCCCCACCCTCTGTGCTGTTACTTCCCAGGTTCTCATCTGGTTGGCAAGGCCCCTGCCATGGCTTGCCTTCCTGAGACAGAAGCAGCAGCGGTTCTTTCCAGAGCCTTCCCCTCCCCCCGTCCCCCGGCTCCCCCCGATTCCCCAGCCCTAAATCCTGGACCAAAGCCCACCCTCCTAGGCTGGAGTGGCGGAAGCATGTGTACCAGTTACAGTGATAAGAGACCAGAGCATTGACACCTCATTCTTTGCGGTCGGCCTGATACATCAAAGCCCCTCGGTAAATATTTGTTGCCCCTAACTGATTTGGGTCAGTGGATAGAGCATCAGCCTGCAGACTCAGGGGGTCCCCGGTTCGATTCTGATCAGGGGCATGTACCTTGGTTGCGGGCACATCCCCAGTAGGGGGTGTACAGAAGGCAGCTGATCGATGTTCCTCTCTCATTGATGTTACTGTCTATCCTTCCTTCCTCTCTGTAAAAATCAATAAAATATATTTTAAATAAATAAATACTTGTTGCATGAATAGGTGGGCCAACAAAGTCATGAGGAAGTGCTTCCAGAACAGAACAGGCAAGGGTGAGCACGTTTCACCCATTTCTCCGCCTCGCTCTGTTTCTGGTTTCTCTGGGGACGCACCACCACGTCCATCGCAGCAGCGACGTAATTTACTGACGTGCACTCACTCCTAGTCTCTTGCTTCAGAGGGCCGCTTCGTTTTTGCTTCATTTCCTCCTGCAGTCAGGAGATCGTCCCCCTCCCCCCACAAAGTCCTCTCCCCCCCCCCCCCCCCCGCCCAGGTGGTGGGTATGATCGGCAAACTGGCCCGTGTCCACGGACCTCCTGGCCTTCTGCACCCCTGCAGTCCCCCTGAGACGGCCTTCCCGGTCAGAATTCCAGATGCTGGACCAGGCCCGGAGCCACTCTGGGGCAAGAGGGCCTCCTGTTGCCTTGGAGCTTCATGGAGGAGCACATTTCTAGGGACGAGCCTCCGGGACCTTGTAGGGAAGGGAAGCCGTGAACTTGGTAAGAGCAAACGGCCTGATTCCAAGCTCTTCCCGAGGTCAGCAGGCTACAGCAGCGCCAGCCCCACTGTCTGCCGCTCTGGCAGATCTGTCTCCTAATTATATCTGAATTATGCAAGTCAATACCGGTGTCAATACACCGTATCCTCTAGCGCGTTGAGAACATGCAAGAAGTGAGGACCTGGGGAGACGGGGACCCATCCAATCTGGAATGAGTTTCTCTGTTTTTCTCTTGGTGGAGGGAACAAAAGGCTGCGTTCCAAGCCCCAGGGAGAAGATCCGGGGACTGAGCAGGCAGAGGGCAGGCAGAGCAGGACGAGGGGGTGTGAGCTGGAGGGGCTTGGAAGGTCGGGGCCATGCTGAGAGCATGTGGTGTAGCACCTGTCACACAACAAGTAAGCGATTTTGGAAATTCTCTCTCTACTGAGCAGCTTAAAACCCCCCGGAAGCTGGGAGTCAGAGACCCGGGAACACAGAGCAGACTCAGTCTCTTCCCCCAGGCATGGGCTAAGAAGGAAACAGTGAATGAATGAATGAATGAATGAATGAATGAATGAATGATACCGCTACCATCATTGGACCTTTGCTATGTGCCTCTGTGAAGCGCTATACCTCCGCATTCTTCTTGAATCCTCAACACGCTGAGTTAGGTGCTTGTGTGACCCTATTTCAAAGATGAAAACAGTGAGGTCACAGAGGTCAAATGTCCTGCCCAGGGTCCCATGGCTGTAAGTAAGATGCTGGACACCAACTCTAGTGGTCCCACTGCACCCCCACTGCACCCCACGGCTTCATTCGTTCAGTGCAACTGAATTGGGGGAGGGGGAGTCATAGGCAGAGCAGGGACAGGCAGAGAGCTGCTGATGGAGGGATGGATGAGGAGACAAGGACTCCCGTCTTGAAGCCATGGGGGCCTGGGGCCCAGGAGCCCCTTCCTGCAGGCCCCTCGTGTGAGGAAAAAGCACCAGGCCTGAGTTGCAAGAACAGGGACACCGTTGTGGTCTGGTTTAAATTCCTTTGGGGTTTATGCCCGATCACCTTGTTGTGGCATCTTCTCCTGAGACAGACTGGAACACACCTGACCAGCTCTTCCTGTGTTCAGTGAACAAACATTCTCTAAGCAGAGGGCCCCGCGTGAGGCGCTATAGCATAGGGGTTAAGAGCCTGGCCTCCTGGTAACCAGCTGGCTGATGACAGGTACTCCATGGGCCTCAGTCTTCCCATTTCTAGAATGGGACTGATGATGGTGCTTGGTATACAGTAGGTGTTCAATGCATGTTCGCTGTTGAGAATGCTCGGGACAGGGCACAAGGTCTCAAGATATGAGAGACTCTTGGAGGAGCTCATAGCATAAGGAATGGGGAAAAGACAGCGCTGTGGTAAGAAAGAAGGGTTAAGAAGGAAATAATGGTGAGTGGCAAGTCAGGGAGGTGACTAACGGGCCATTGGAGACCAAGAAGATAGCCCTTACCCTTGTCTGGCTCAGGGCTTCATAGAAGCATGGGGCAGTCAAGGAAGGCTTCCTGGAAGGGATGGCACCAGGGCTGAGTCAGGAATGGCAAGTGGCGCTCCCAGGTGGACAAAAGTAGCCATAGCGGCTTTGTAGGCACAGGCTCAGCCTGTGCGAAGGCCTCGAGGCATCCCACAGATGGAGGTGGCAGCTTCAGCTGGAGAGACGGGCAGGGCCTTGTCTTCCTGAGGCCTTGAATGCCAGGCTAACGGGTGGAGATTTCATCCCAGAAATAGCAGGGAGACCCTGAGGAGGGACAAAATGACCCCTACACTTTGGAAAGGTTGCTCCGCATCTGAGTGGAGACTGGAGAAGAGGGGACACGGCAGGAGCTGAGTCCTGGAGCCCCACGCTCCCAGCTCCCAGCTCCAGCCAGACGCCCTCCGTGGGGGCTGCGGTGGGAGAGGAGCTCAGCGGGTCCCGATTATTAATCGCTCCGCGATGCCGCAGGCCATGGTCCATTTGCTGCTTTTCTTGGTCTGTTTTGAAACTGTGAAATGAGCCCTAGTCTTAAGGCAGCCGTAATAACCATCCCGATTCTGACATTTAAATTACAGATGGCATTTTCAATTAAACAGGAGCGCTCAGCAGGTTTAATTTAGCTATCAGTTCTGGTCTGTTCTTTAAGTGCTTAAAAAAAAAAAAAAAAAAAGAAAGAAAAGAAAAAGCCAGCAGTGAATCGTAGAACTCTTTCCAGGAGAGGGAGATTCTCCGAGATGTGACACCAACTCGAACCCACTGGCTCCCACGGGGACGCGCACGGCCTCTGCTGAATTCACCCGCGTGCGCACCCAACTCAGCCGCTGCCCCAGGGTGCAGAGTCTGTGGGCCTCCTTCTGATAGAGAGACACTAAGAGACTCTGCACCCAGAGAGACTTGGATGGAGGTCCGTGCTCTGCCACTCACTGGCTGCATGACCTGGAACAGCTCGCTTAACCTTGCTGAGCCTCCTCTTCTCAGCTGTCATGTGAGAAGGAAGATGAGGCCGAGCTGGAATAATGTATTCGTGTCCAGCAATAATTCTGGCTGATGGAAGTGCCCAGGAGCCCTTGTGCTTCCCTCTGTCCTGCCTTAGACTCTATCACCCCATTCGGGAGGAAGCTCCCCCATTCAGGATTCCCCCTCATGGGGTCTCTGGCTGGTTGGTGTCCGGGTGCTGTCCGAGGTGCTGAACCTCACCAACCAGTTCAGGATGGGTTCTCTGTCTCCCTACCCCAGCCTGGTCAGCTTGTTCTGAGATGCTCACCCCACACAAGGCAGCCACTACAGGTGACCCAAGTTTTCCCTGAAGGTTCTGCCTCCCCATATTCCAAAGTGAGTGAACAGGGGGGGAGGGGGGGACCTGACCCTCCCCCTTCCCCGCCCATATTGACACAGAAAACTTCCCACTTTGGCCAAGCAAAGTCTGGCTGCAATGCTCTGGGAGGTTGTGCTTGAGGGTGTTGTTGTCCAGGTTGGTCCCTGCTCTCCCTTCAGGTTACAGACAGGGTTGTAGATAGGCTGCCTCCTCTGGCCACCATGTGTCCTGGCTCCAGTGTGTCAGGGACAAGCCGGCCTTGGAGATGCTGCACCTGGCCCGTTGGGGTGTATTTGCATCAATTGGCCTGTTAGAGTATATTTGCCTGGACTGCCTGGTCCCTCTCCCCCAGATCAGGTTCTGATTGGGTGGGATTAGGGTTGATAGAAGGAGAAGGCAGATGTTAGCACCCCTTTTACAGGCCAGCTAACAAAGACCGGGAGACAGCTACACACCCAGCCAGCGTGTCGGTCAGGCCTAGAGCTCCAGTCTGCCCTGTGACCAGCAGACCAGGTGAATGTCTTCCCACAGACATGAGAAGCTGGCCGGGGGTGGGGCGGAGGGCAGGAGGCTGCAGCCCAGAATCTGGTTATAACAGCGTCTCCAAGGCATGTGCTTGGGGTGTGGCTAGACCTCCAAGGGAGGGCTTTATAAGGGAAAAAACTGGCAGGACCTTGTTTGCAGAACACACTTTCTCAACGACTTGCCTCCCTAGCTCTGGCAGAGGCTCTGTGTGGTAAGGACCATGATCCCATTTCACAGAGAAGGAAGCTGAGGTTCAGAGAAGTGGAGTAACCTGCACAAGACCATCCTGGGAAAGGGCAGCAGCGTGGAGTTGACCTCTGGACTTGCATAGACCCACCCATGCTCCTTTCCTCACGCCCCAGGCCACCTTACTGGGGAGGGGAGGGGAGCTGGCAGAGGATAAGCGAGGCCAGTGTCCTCTCAGGGACAATCTATGGGGCCTGAAACTGAAGCTGGTGGGATTCAGGCCGGACTCAGAGGGCACTTCCCAGACTGGGCACACCTGGCCTCAGGTACGGCTGAAGCACCATCTTCCCAGGTCATTTACCTACTTCCGTCCCTTCCAGCAACTCTAATCTGCCTGCCTCTATCCTCCAAGCCACAGTCTTAGGGGCGGCGGTGACCGACAAGGCCCCAATGACAGCCCACCCCCACTCTCTGCTCTCTGTTGGACCCGGTAGGGGGGATTCAAGCCCTCTTTCTGAACGTCAAAACCAGATCAACACAAAGTCCTCAGTGAGCACTGGGTGTATGCCCGGAGCTTTATGTAGGAACAACTTAACCCTAAGGGTAGGCATTGCTGTTCATTTAAGAAAGCATGTCATGGCCGAAAGCGGTTTGGCTCAGTGGATAGAGCGTCGGCCTGGGGACTGAAGGGTCCCGGGTTCGATTCCGGGCAAGGACATGTACCTTGGTTGCAGGCACATCCCCAGTAGGGGGTGTGCAAGAGGCAACTGATTGATGATTCTCTCTCATCAATGTTTCTGACTCTCTATCACTCTCTCTTCCTCTCTGTGAAAAATCATATTTAAAAAAAAGAAGAAGAAGAAGAAAGCATATCATGGAGACACAGAAAGGTGGACACGTGCCTGAGGCTGCCAGGCTGGCTAATGGTAAAAATCAGATTTGAGCCCTAACCAGTTTGACTCAGTGGATAGAGCGTCGGTCTGCAAACTGAAGGGTTTCAGGTTCGATTCCTGTCAAGAGCATGGACCTTGGTTGCGGGCACAACCCCAGTATGAGGTGTGCAGGAGGCAGCTGATCGATATTTCTCTCTCATCGATATTTCTAACTCTCTGTCCCTCTCCCTTCCTCTCTGTAAAAAAAAAAAAAAAAAAAAAAAAATCAATAAAATTTGCCGGGACCGGTTTGGCTTAGTGGGTAGAGCATCGGCCTGCGGACTGAAAGGTCCCGGGTTCAATTCCGGTCAAGGGCATGTACCTTGGTTGCAGGCACATCCCCAGTAGGGGGTGTGCAGGAGGCAGCTGATCGATGATTCTCTCTCATCGATGTTTCTAACTCTCTATCCCTCTCTCTTCCTCTCTGTGAAAAATCAATAAAATATATATTTTTAAATCAATAAAATTTTTTTAAAAAATTAGATTTGAACCCAGCTCTCACGGACTCTCTTCCAAGCACACTGACCCTCGAAGAGGAATATTCATTCCCTCCCCCAACATGGCTTCCGTTTCCTCATCTGTCTCTGGAAAGGTGCAGGGTAGGGGCTGTCAGGAGAGCAACCCCTAAACAGACCATGGCAGCAGCATACCACTCTGTGATGGGTGCAAAACAGGATGCTCATCTTCTCCATCCTCTCCTCTCCTCACCTCACTCCCCGCCTCCTCGATCCCTGGGGCAGGTGGCCACCCGCTAGAGGGGGTCCGAATCTCTCAGATGGGGTTGGGAGGTGGTGGGTATAATATGCAAAGGCAATCACAGTATTATAGCATGACTTGATATCTGGGGGAAATAAAGCAGATACCCAGGGTTCCCACAGTGCAGACTAGCGATGACCAGCTTGGCCAAATTCTCTTGGGCACTGGGGTATTTTCTACATGGGGAGGGGCAGGAGGAGGGCAAGGGTGAGCTCGCTCAATCAGAGGCCCAGCGCCCTGTAGCCCCCTCCTCAGGCCCCCAAGCCTCCCTCCCTGTACAGGCCTCCAGCCCCTGCAGAGCCCCAGCCCAGACCGGAAGCCCCCTCCCCAGCATCTCCCTGGGCCCCCCGGCTCATTGGCTCTGAAAAGCCTGCTCAGGCCCAGGAGGAGCTCCATGTCAGGCTCCTCCTCCTTCCCTTCCCCACATCATTAGCGAGAGGGCGGCCTCTGCAGCTCCCAGGCCGCTGGGGGCGGGGGATTGGGGGGAGGGCCCCTCCCGAGGGACCCTGGGGCAGGCAGAGGGCTGAAGGCTGGGCTCTGGCCTGGGGGTGGGCTGAGGAGCAGATGAAGCTGGAGACCATGAGGAAGGCAGAGGGCGTCTGGGCAGAGTCCTCCCATCCTGCCCAAGAGGACACTGGCCCCGTCAGTGAACTCCGGAGCAATCCCTGTCCACAGGGCCCTGCTTAGCTGAGAGCTTGCCCTGTGCCAAGGGCTGGGCCAAACACCCCCCACTCCTGCCAGGGCCTGCGAGGCGGGGACTCTGTGTGAGCTCTTTGTCCCAGCACCCAGTCCCCCTTCCCTGAGCCCACAGCATCCGCCCCCTTCTCTCAGCCTGCGGTTCTCACTGGGTGACTGGACCCCGGGCCTCACCCCTCGGAGCATCGGCCGCCCCTCTCCCCACAGGTTCAGGGGTGGCTTGTGAGCCCCTGGATTTACTTCTGGAAAGACAGGATGGGGCCTGCCTGGCTCCTCCCGGGGGCGCCCGCCTGGGATGAAGCCACACAGGACGAGGGGAAGAGCTGAGTTTGAGCACACCATGGAGCCTCTGGATTGAGTGTCCCTACAAGAAGCCTACACCGGGCTCTTCTCGTGCGAGCCCCAAATGTGCTTTTTAATCAGGCACTTTGAACTGCATTTCTGTCATCTGTCAGTGACATAGGGGCAACCAGAACAGGGGTTTTAGTAAACCCCGTTTTCGGATGAGTAAACTGAGGCCCAGAGAGGTTAAGCGACTTGCCCCAAGTCACACAGCTACAGATGGGCAGAACCAGCGTCCAGGCTCCCAACCCCAACTTCTTCCATCTAAGGTTCCCCGAGGGAGGGGGTACTCCGAGGCCCCTTTCAGCAGGAGCCAGAGTACAGGGGACAAAAGGTGTTAGATTGCCCTGCTGACCATGTCCCTGGGTGGCCCCGGCTAAGCCACCGCACTGCTCTGAGCCTCGGGGAACAAATGACTTCCCCTGAGGGTGCCTCTTGTCCACCCAAGGGGACTGTGAGCAGGTGCCTCCCCAGCCAGGGGACAGAGGCCACCCACCCACCCCCCACCCCATCCCCACCCTACCTCCCCGCCCCAGCCAATACACACGCTCCACCTGGTTTTCAATGTCTCAAACACCAAATTCAATTTGGTTTAACTCCGCCGGCTCCGCAGTGCAGAATTCATCGGATGAGGAGCCTGCTTCTCGGGGAATAATTCATTTTTCCCGTGTTGGAGAGGAGAGGAATTGATCCAGGGGGCTGATGTCTCCCTCTCTCTCTCCCCCCTCCCTCCTCCTCTCCCCCCAACCCAGCACCATCTGATTCCAAATGCAGCCCGAGACGGTTAGACCAAAGTCATAGCAATAAATAGGAGGGGGCTTCTGCTTTAATATATTGGATTATTCCGCTCCGTGGTGACAAAAAACAAGATTTAATTCCCTGAGAAGACCAGCCGAGAAAAATCATTTCCCGCCTGCTTCTCCCTTTCCTGCCTTTTTTTCTTTAGGGTTTTTTTTTTTTTTTTTTTTTTTTTTTTGAGTCATCTTTGTCCTTATGGCTTGGAGGGCGTCCCACAGCCTCCCCTGCCGGAGGCTTCCTGCACCTGCCGTCCTGACGAGGGCACCCTCCGCGGCCCCAGAGAAGATCCGGGGCGCCCTCCTCCCAGCCCCCTCCACCTGGGTCCCTGAGGACAGAGACTTCCACTTGAATTTATTTTTTTTTAATTTCTTCATTGATTAAGGTATCACATATTTGTCCTCAACCCCCCCATTTCAATCCCCCACTCCCCCACACACTCATGCCCTCACCCCCTATTGTCCTCAACCACTGGTTAGGCTCATTTGTATTTCCATTCGAATTTAGATGCCACTTCAGTGCTCAGTGCAGAGATAAATTACAGCAAGAAGTCCTGGGAAAAGGCCAGTGAGGACCGCAGCTGGGACGGACAGGAAGCCTCCCGGGCTAGGGAAGGAATGTAGCATCCTGCCCTTGCTCAGTCCAGTGTCCACTCACTGCCTCCTCCACGGAGCCTTCCCTGATTGTGGCCCAGGTTAGATGCCCCTCAGAGTCCTTGTGCCACGGGACTGTAGTTGCCTGGCTTGTTCTTTTTATTTCTTTAACAAACTCACAGACGGCACTGTCTGTGTGCAGACCCCCATCTAAGTGCTTTCCAAATACCGGTCCGTTTGATCCGATAAGGTAGCAGCTATGATCAGCCCCATTCTGCAGGTGCGGAGACTGAGACGCTTCCTGGCTAAGTGGCTTGGTCAGGGTCACACAGGCAGGGATTCAGACCTGTGTCCCCCTTAGCCGATGAGCTCCCAGAGGATGAGGATCCTGTTAGCTCACTGTTGCATCCTGGGAGCGAGCACGGCGCCCGGCACACAGAGGCGCCCAATACCTGCTTGGCGCTAAGTGCTTTCACGTATGAACCTCATATCTCCGAGGCTGAGCTTAAAGTCCCACGGGTTCCGCTGAACACCGAGGCCCTTGCCCTCCATCCTCCCCACCTCCCACGGGACAGGACTCCCCAGGAAAGCCACATCGGGGGGAAGCCCGTTGGTGTGGGGAGCACTCCAAGCCTCAGGCGGATGGCAGCCTGGCCACGTCCCAGCGGTGTGACCTCGGGCGAAACGGCCCTTCTCCGAGCCTCGGTTTGGTCGCAGTCTCTCAGGCGGAGATGACAGCACTTAAGTGTGCTGGGAACGCTAAATAAAACCGTGTTTGAGCCTGGCCTGTGTGGCTCCATTTTTGAACATCGACCTAGGAATGAGGAAATCCCGGTTCGATTCCAGGTCAGGGCACCTGGAATCGATCCCCGGTGTGGGGTGTGCAAGAGGTAGCTAATCAGTGATTCCCTCTCATCATTGATGTTTCTCTCTCTCTCCCTCTCCCGTCCTCTCTGAAATCAATATAAATATATTCATTCATAAATAAATAAATCCATGACACACCTTAGTGTGCACAGAGTGAGCGCACAGTAGGTGTAAAATAGCATGGTTGATAAAGCATGGATGATGGGGCTACTTTTGCCAGGCTCAGAAAATAACAGAGTAGCCTAAACCGGTTTGGCTCAGTGGATAGAGCGTCAGCCTGTGGACTGAAAGGTCCCAGGTTCAATTCCAGTCAAGGGCATGTACCTTGGTTGCGGGAACATCCCCAGTGGTGAGTGTGCAAGAGGCAGCTGATGGATGATTCTCTCTCATTGATGTTTCTAACTCTCTATCCCTCTCTCTGTAAAAAAAAAAAAAAATCAATAAAATATATTTAAAAAGAAAAAGAAAATGGCAGAGTAAACGTAGCAAGTTCTGAGACGTAGATGGGAGGGTGGATTTTTTTTCTTAACAGCAGAGGCAAGGTAGGTGAGCTGCCGAGGATCACCAGGAAGGGTTTTGTAAATCACGCACAATCCATTTCCTTCTGGGAGTTCCCAGGATGTGGGAGAGTCTGAGACAGCACTTGGCGGGTGTTTCCTTCACCAGCCCGGCACCTGATAGATGCCTTTCCCGTCCGTGAAGCCATATGGATTCACCTCTCAGACCCAGGCCCCGGCCCGGCTGGCTCTGCAGGTCACAGCTTTGTGGTCTTCACCACCACACCTTCCTCACGGAGTCTTCGCTTCCTCTTCCACAAACTGGGGGACAGAATGGAGCCTCCCCAGGGGCTGCCGTGGGCAGCCGATGACATAACAGCCGGGATGAGAAACCAACACAGCGCCCCCAGCCCCACAGCGGTCGGCCCGTCCATCCGCCTCCGTCTGTGCAGAAAGCCTGCAGGTGCTGGGAGCTGGGTCTGGGGACCCTGGGCACGCCAGCTCCTCGGGACAGCAGAGCCGGCTGGCAGGTGGGGCTGCAGGTCCCATTTTGCAGGTGGGACAAGGGACAAAACCAGGCGAAACCCAAGTGTTTCTGTCTCCAGACCCACGCTCTTCACCCCGGACCTGCGGCTCCCCTGGTTCCTAGGAGGAGCAGGTTCCTTTATCAAAGGTGACCCTGGAACGGAGCCAGTGAGGCTGAGACAGGCCCCGGGGACATCCCCTGAGGGGAGGAGTGCAGGGGAGGGTGCCAGGTGGCCTGAGTGGAGATAAGTGAGGTCATGGGCCTTGGGGAGCAAAAGCCCAGGCGTGCAGGGGTTCGGGAATTCCCCTGGCGCCCCCCTCCGTGTCTCACAAACATCACCTGGGTGGGCAGTTCCATGACCTTCACATCCCCCCTCCCCTTGACTCCAGCCCCCTCCCTCTCCCGGCTGTTCTTCCTCACATCTAACTGGGATCCTTCCCGCTGCATCCCCTGCAGACCCCAGCCCCGCCTGCCCACTCTGCAGAGCGCCTGGCTCCGGGCACTCATCCTGCTAACAAGTAATTGGCTTTTGTTGGAAGAGAATGAATACCGTCTCATCTTAATCTTCCTCATTATTCCCGTTCAGCAGAGTCAACACAAAGAGTAGGTCTAATTTATGGGGTAAAAAATAGCAAAGTCATTACTCACCAGGAGACCAGGATAGGATCTGCCTGGGTGGCCTGTGTGCACTGCAGGCCTGGGGCTTTGCCTCAGCGGGACAGGCTGGGGGACTTCAGGACCCAGACCCACCCAGGGTTAGATCCCTGGAGACCACCCACCCTTCCTAGTCTGATAGGACTTAGACCTCAACGGACCCAGCCTCCTCAATGTTCCCGGAGCCCCAGAGCAGGGAAAGGGGCCAAGCTCTTTTGACCCAGACTTAGCCTCAAGCGATGGAAAGAAACCAGGCATTGGGTTCAAATGCAGCCTTCGGCGGCCCCCTTCTCTGGGAAGAACTGGGTGAACCAACCCACTCTGCACACTGCCTTGACGATGCTGCCACCTGGTGGTGCTTAGGGGAACTAGTTCTTCCTTCCCTCCTCCTAGGGCCCACAACGAAAGGCACCATACACACAAAAATCCAGATTTACACAGTAAATGAAGCAGGACGAGGAAAGAGGACTTTTCTCTCTTTTTTATTGATTTTTTAAGAGCTAGAGGGAGGGAGAGAGAAATATTGACTTGCGGTTTCACGTATTTCTGCATCCTTTAATGCTTGTATGTGCCCTGACCTGGATCGAACCCAAAATCTCGGTGTATCGGGACGTCGCTCTAACCAACGGAGCTGCACAGCCTGGACTGACAGGGGACTTTTTCAACTGAAAATCTAAAAGGAAATTCATCTCAGGCCCTGATCCCGTAAGCAAGGTGGCCCGGGAACACCTGGCTCCTTCCCCTCCTCCTGGGCCAAGGATGTACAGAAGCCCTAAAGCCCACAGTCCTCGCCGCCTCCAGCTCTCACTCCTCCTCCTCCTCTTGGATCCCCAAACTGCTGCCCTGCTCCGTGCCCGGGCACGTGCCCGTCTTTGATCATGTGCCGTGGTGACGTGACTAGGACGGGAGCTGGAAACCCAGCCTCAGCTGCTTACTCATTGGATGACCCTGGCTGATCTACCCCAGCTCTCTGGAATGGAGCCAGTGAGGCTGAGACAGGCCACAGGGACGTCCCCTGAGGGGAGGCACGCAGGGGAGGGCGCTGGGTGGCCTGGGATGGAGATGGGTGAGGTCAGGGGCCTCAGGGAGGCCCTCTCTGAAAATAGGAATATCTGTGTCTGTCAGAGAGGGCTGGGGAGAAGGTTAGATGAGCTTAGCACAGGAACTGGCACCCGTAGGGCCTCAGCAAGGGCCTGTCATTGTCACCACCATCATCATCGTCTTCATCATCATTCATCCTGCCACTCTTGGGAAATGTGGTTTCATCGACTACGGCAGACTGTTACCTGCTGGTCTCTGACTCCCTGTCTCAGCTCCTTCTTGTCAGACAAAGGCAGGCTTTTCCTTAGAGGACGCTAGTATCGTATTTGCCTCCTTTAGTGTTCACACCGTCTGTCAGAGCACACAGTAGGTGCTCAGGAAACTCTCCGCATTGTCCGCCAACACGTCCAACCTCGTGTCAAACCATTCCCCCATTGCTCACTGAGCTCCAGCCACAGCAGCTGCCTTTTCTGGTCTGTAAACAAGTCCATTCCCTGCTCAGGGCCTCTGCACTCGCCGCTCCTGCAATGCTCTCCGCTCAGTTCTCTGCAGGTTTCTCCTCACCATCCAAACGTCCCTTCCTCAGAGAGGCCCTCCCTGATCCCCTTGACCAAAGAGCACCCCCACCCTCACTCCCCACTTTGTCTCCTATACTGTGGAGGCCAAGGGCCTACGTGGCTGAACAGAACTCCAGTTCCGCTTATTAGCTGTGTGCTTCCGTTTTCTCACCTGTCAGAACTGGAAGCAATAACAGCTCCCACTTCGTAAGGCTGTGGTGCATTAATGTGCAAAAAGCTCTCAGGACAGTGCCTGTCGTGGATAGTAAGCGCTATACCAGGTTAGTAATTTTCTTTTCCATTCATTTAACGGCTTGTGTGGAGTGTCTCCATCCCGACTGTGTACTCCAGGAGGGCAGAGTCCTTGTCCGTCTTATCCCTGCCTGCCAGGTAGTGGGTGCTCAGTACATATTGATTAATTAGGAAGGGGACAGGCAGGCCTTTCTCTCCTGAGCCAGTGTCACGGGCCATTAAGCTATGCGGCTGGCTAACCTGCCTGCTAGCTCTGGCGTGGACACTTCAGTGTCCAGCGGCCCCTGAGGCGCCCCCTGCTGGACAGTGTGTAGGCTCCCTTGAAGGAAGTGGATATGCTATGCACAGTCCCATAACTGTGCCCGCTCCAGGAGGGACGATGAGGCTGAGGGGTTAAGAGCAGGCCCTTTGGAGCAAGATGCACCTGGCTTAGAACCTGTGCTTCTTCAATTACTCTGTGTGTCATCTGCCAGGAAAGTCTCTCTCCCTCACGCTTGTCATGCGAAGAAGGGGGATAACAATGCCCAGCTAGGGCACAGGCTGGTGTGACAGACACCCCCGGGGCACAGTGAGCCTTGCAGACCCCCCCACACCCTCCAGGAGCAGCTGTCTTGTCTTCCCAAGCTCATCACCACCAGTCTCCCCACGGGCCCTCCAGGGACAGACCCTTTCGGACAGTGGGTGTGGACCACCCCATTATCTGAGCCCCTCAGCTCTCCTCTGCAGGCTCTGGAGAAAGAATCCGGTCTCTGGGTTTCTGGATCTTTCCTCAGGGAGCAGGCAGTTGGCTGGAGGTGGCCTTGCTGGCCTTGCGCCCTCTTACTCACCCCACCCACCTCCCTGGCTGCTCTGTCTCCGCCATCAGTGCCCAGAGACCAGGCTCCTGGGCCCTCACTCACTTCACACGATTGTTTCCAGCCCTCGCCAGTGCCCTTGGCTTTGATTGCTGGCCACATACACTGCGACTCCCAGGACCCCAGACCCCTCCTGGGCCTCCTTCCTGAACCCCCATGAGGAGAGCTCCCCCACCTGCAGCACCTTCCACACCCCCCACACCCCTGCCCTGACATCCAGCCCTCCTCACAGGCGCCAGGACTCGGGTCCCGGCCCCCCAGCCCCACTGATGGCTCAGACTCCACCCACAGCCCCAAGGAGCCCTCTCCCAGCTCATCCCCACCTGGCTCCCCACTTGCCCATCCTGGTCCCTCACCCCAAAGCTTCCCAGGTTACCCCCATACTTAAACCCGGAGCTCACGGGCTGACCCTCTCTCTCCCTCCGTGAATCCTCATCAACCTGGGCCGCCAGCGCAAGGCACGGCCTCCCCTGCCGCCTGGCAACTCAGGGGGGTGTGGGTGGTGCCCGCCCCACCGGACTGCGAAATCTCTCAGAGAGGACTGGGAGCAGGGGCCAGGCCTCGGCCCTTCCCAGGTGCCCCCTCCTCGGTGTTCCCGGGACGATGCCTCTTCCTGGGACAAGGAGTGTCTTGTTCGCTCTTGTCACTTCGGGGCTCAGCTTACACCCTGCAACCCCACCTGACCAGCAGGGGGCATCCGGGCTCAGAACCTAAGAAAAGCTGGAGGGCACGGGTTTTATTGGACCTCACATCGGAGAGCAGATGGTTCAGGACCCGCAGCAGCTGAGGGTCCTGGGGAGGGGCCAGCGTGAAAGCTGCTGGTGAGGCCGGAGCCCGGCCTCTGCCTGCACAGACCTGGCACCACACCCTACCCTCCTCCTTCCTCCCCTCGAACCAGTGCCAGCCCCCCAGCCAGGCTTAGAACATGACCATGAGACCAGATGCTAATGACTCCTGTCCGATTCCATAGCTGGAAGTGGGCGTGAGCTGGAGAGGGACGTCCCTTCCTGTGGTCCCAGCCCTCCCCTCCCTGCCCCCCCAGTCCAGGCCAGGGGCATCCCTGTCTGAGGTGCTGCCATCAACCACCAACCTGCCTTCAGAAGGAAATGAGAATGGGGAACGAGAAAGGCCTGGAGGGTGGCCCCACCTCAGAGCCCCCCTCATTCCGGCCCCTGGGCAGCTTGGGTGTCAGTCAGGCGCCAGGCCCAGCTCCCCACTCCTTGGCCTCACAATCGCAGCCTTTGTCCGCCAGCCCGGCCTGGCTGGCTCTGCCCGGCCCGATGGGCCCTGGAAACCAAAGCAGCTGGAGCCCCACCAAGTATTTTTCCAGGCTGCGCCAGGGGCCCTCGGGAGACGGGAAGGGTGCAAAGGAATTACTCCATCTGCCCATTTCTCCCGAGAAGGAGTAACATTTATTGCAAGTCCGCTTTACAGCAGGCACTGAGCTAGGGGTGGGGGACTCAGCCGCGGGCCCGGCCCAGGCCCAAGCCTTCACCCATCTTATTTTCCAGGTGCAAATACGCGCCAGCAAAACCCTTCTCTACCTGCGTGGGGGCCGGGCTGCGAGCCAGGGGCGGGAGAGGGGTGCGTGGGGAGGGGGAGGGGAGGGTGCTACCGCTAAGGCCTGTCTGCCCCAGGCCTCTGCCCCTGCAGGGCAGCTGGAGGGGGCTGGGGGAAAGTCACTCAGGGGGCTCCACCCACACGCTGCTGTTGGTCACCCGGGCCCCGAACCAGCCCTTCCAGTAGACGGAATCCTGTCCCGCGTGCTCGAATCGGACGAAGCGAACGCCGGGCCCGTAGTCGGTGAAAGTGTGGGAGATCTGGGGAGAAGAAAGGGGGAGAGGAAGGGTCGGACATGACACCCTAACTCGCCTCCAGCCCCAACTCGGTTGCTCAGCCCCAGGCCCCTCTCACCACGGGGCGGGGCCTTTCCGCCGCCCCGCCCACTGGGCGTGGTTTCCATAAGCCCCGCCCCTCGCCTCCCGGTCCGGCCTGGCCTCCCGGTCCAGCGCCTCCCCGTTCACCTCGGTCCAGCCCCCGTCCTCGCCGTCCTGCGGCACGGCCACCTGCCCGGTGCTGAACTCGGCCAGCACGTCCTCGTGCTCCGACAGCAGCTTCACCGTGAGCTCGTACAGGCAGCCGGCGTCGCTGCGCCCCGAGTACCTGCGGGGGGAGCCGGGGAGCCGCAGCCTCAGCCGGGGGGCGGGGCTTCTGCAGAAGGTAACCCCGCCCCCCGCCGCCGCCGAGCCTACTGAGCGTCCCCATTTCACAGATGAGGAAACTGAGGCCAGAGAGAGAAAGTCACTTCTCCAAGGTCCAAACCCAAGGACTCAAACCCAGGTGGGCCAGACTCAACCTTGGACCCAAGCCAGCCCGCCAGGTCGTGTTTTGTTTGGACTGTAGACAGATTAAAAACAAAAAAACAAACAAAATTTTTTTGTACAACATTTAAACTCTGGAGGAAAGGTGGATGTCACCCTCTCCTGGAGACCCGCCCACGGGGCCACAGCCGCTGGAGCTCGAGCAGGGTGTGGCTTCAGTCCCCTCCTCTTTCCCCAGCCCCGGCCCCCCAAGGCCCTCAAGGCCCCCAGGGCCCCCAGGGCGGCTCACCAGTCCTTGACCACAATGGCCGGCTGAGTGGTGTCCAGCAGCTCCTCCCAGTAGCCCTCAGCCTGCAGGTCAATGACCTGCGCTTTGCGACACCACCTGGGGAGAGTGAGTTAGGGGGAGCGGAGGCCCCTTCTCCCCCTCCCCGCACACCCCCCTACTTCCCTTCTCCACCTACCCCCTTCTCTCCCTTCCCCCATCTTCCTCTCCCCCTCCCCGCGCCCCCTTCTCCCTCTCCCCGCGCCCCCTTCTCCCCCTCCCCCCGCCCCCCTTCTCTCCCTCCCCGCCCCCCCTACTTCCCTTCTCCACCCACCCCCTTCTCTCCCTTCCCCCCACTCCCTCTCCCTCTCCCCGCCCCCCTTCCCCCCCTCCCCGCCCCCCTTCTCCCCCTCCCGCCCCCCTTTCCCCCACCCCGGCCCTCCTCCCCGCCCCCCTCTCCCCCACCCCGGCCCTCCTCCCCGCCCCCCTCTCTCCTACCCCGGCCCTCCTCCCCGCACCCCCTCGCCTTACTCGAAGGAGGAGGCGAAGAACTTCCTGACGCTCCCGTCGTGGGCGAACTCCGCGCCGCAGTCCCCGGGCAGCTCCTCCACCCTCCAGCCGTCCCCGCCGTGCTCCACGTCGCACCAGCCCTCCAGGTCCTCTGTGGGGACGGGACGGCCCACCTGGTCACCGTCCCCCTGAGGGTGCCCCTGGACCGGGTGCTGGGCCAGCTGGGCCAGGGGGTGAAGGGCAGGCACTCCTGTTTGTCCCAGATCCTCTCTCCCCACTCCCCTGCCCCGGAGGCGGGGGAAGACCCTGGGAAAGAGAGGGGGGGGGGGTGGACGGGAGGTGATCCTGCAGTTTATGGGGCGCTCTGAGCCGGGCTTGTGCCCAGCGCTCTATCTCATCTCGCCCTCGAGCCTGCTGGCACTGCATGTGGCCCATTGTCCGGAGGAGCAAACTGAGCCCCCGGCCCCGGGGCCGCGGGGCCGGCCCTCACCTTCCCCGCACGGGTTCCGCAGCAGGTTGCGCCGCCTCTTGCTCAGGAAGTAGAACTGCTGCCAGTGGTCGCGCTCGTCCTCCGAGCCGCCCTCGGGCACCAGCCCCTCCTGCTGGCACTTGAGCAGCCACAGGGGGGCGCCATCCACCAGCTCCTTCCAGCGCAGGCACACCAGGCGGCAGGCCTGCACCAGCTCGGCGGCCGGCAGCTCGGCCAGCACGCGCAGCAGCAGCGGCTCCGGCAGCTCGTCCAGGTACGCGGCCTCCTCCTCCTCCCCGCCGCTCGCCTCCGCCTCCGGGGCAACCACGCACCCCTCCTCCTGCGGCTCCTCCGAGCTCGCCTCCTCGGGCTGGCCCATGCTCTCTGCGGGGATGAAGGGGTGAGAAGGTGGTGACTCCCCCTAGACTGTCCCCTGGCACGCCCCAGAACCCATGTGGCAGGTATCCGCCCTCCTCCCCCTCCCCACCCAAGGACAATCAGCAGCTGGAGCCAAAGATCCTGAGACCAGAGACTGGTGCCCAGCGGAGGAGCCCCCAAGGGACCAGGCTCACAGGCCAGCATCAAGTGCAAAGAGCCGCCTCAGATGCCTCAGTTTCCCCTGCAGAGCCAGTACACCCCACACCTGAACAGATAACAGCCACGGACATGATTGACAGGATTGCCTCACGTTTACTTTCACCTATGAACTTCTTTAATCTTCCCAACCACCCTCTGAGACCCCTGCTCCTGCCACCTCCTCGTGGAAGCCCTCTTGGGTTTACCCCGTTAGATCCTCTCCCCCCGGAGTTCCAGCCCTTCCCAGGTTTTGTCCTAGTGTGTGACGTTTACAAAACACCTTTCTTAGGGCCAGACAGAGGACAGGAGGGCAGGAACAAGGTCTGGGGAACTCACTGCTTCATCCCCAGTGCCCGGCGCCTGGCATGCTGCCGGGAGCTAATGTTTACTGGGAACTTAACAAGGATAGGCCCTTTTTGAGCATTTTTAAGTTCATTTACGGTACTCTTTTTAAGTATATTTTTTATTGATTGTAGGGAGGAAGGGAGAGGGAGAGAGAGATAGAAACATTAATGATGAGAGAGAATCCTCGATCGGCTGCCTCCTGCACACCCCCTACATGCAACCTGGGCATGTGCTCTTGGCCGGAATCGAACCTGGGACTCTAGTCTGCAGGCCAATGATCTGTCCACTGAGCCAAACCGGCCAGAGCCATTTACTCTTTGTAGCTCCAAGCACCTCTGAGGTTTCTTCCTATTGTTGTCCCTGTTTCTCTGATGAGGGGACTCGGGCACAGAGAGGCGAGACAGCTGGGGAGCACACTGTGATTGGAACCTGGATTTGAACCCAGGCGCCTGCCCCCAGAGCCACCTTTAACCATCACACATCAAAGAGATCATGCATTGCCGAAACCAGTATGGCTCAGTGGTAGAGCGTCTGTCTGCGGACTGAAAGGTCCCGGGTTCGATTCCGGTCAAGGGCATGTACACTGGTTGCGGGCACATCCCTAGTGGGGCGTGCAAGAGGCAGCTGGTTGATGTTTCTCTCTCATCGACGTTTCTAGCTCGCTATCTCTCTCCCTTCCTCTCTGTAAATCAATAAAATATATTTTTTAAAAAAAGATAATGCATTGAATTAGGAAGCACTATTATGATTTTAATTCTGTAGGTGAAATTGCTCAGGCTCAGAGATGTGAAGGAACTTGCCAGAGGTCACCCTGCTAGGACTAGAGAGGGGGCATTGGGATCTGAGGCCCGAGGGGAAAGGGACAGGAATCTTTGGCTTGGGAATGGGGGCAGGGGAGCTCATTAAAGAGATCATGTGAGTGTGAGCGAGAGAGTGTGTGTGTGTGTGTGTGTGTGTGTGTGTGTCAAACAGGGAGATGTAATAAGTGTTTGGGAGAGGAAGGCTTTTCTCTCTCTGGCCCTCAGTTTTCCCATCTATAAAATGGGGATGCCAGGTCACTCAGTGTTGATGTTCAAGCCCTCTGAGGAGGGGCAAGGGCATTCTAGGTGGACAGGTATCAGGAGCTGCGGGCTGGACTCTCTCCTGGATGCCAGGCGCCCCAGCGAGGCCATTGAAGCCTTGAGTAAGCAGATACCAAGTGCCCAGTGTCTCTGGAGGAGGGAGAGACAGCGGGGAGGAAATGGGGCCACGCTGGGTGATTGGTGGCGGGGGGGGCACAGCTTTCCGACTTAGGATGGGGCTTCCTAAGGACTGAGCCCTGGAAGGCCAAGATGGTCTTCATAATACGCCATGCACTGGGGGAGAGAGCAGGCAGGAGACTGGATGTTGCCCAGCTTGCCAGCCTTCTGCCTCCTCACATGCAAAATTCTCCCCCGCCCCACAGTCAGACCCTGGATGACTGAGTCAGGGTTTACCTCTGCAGAGCTCAGAGCGCGCAGTGAGTCCTCAGTAGATCTTATTTAGTGAATCTTATTATTCCCTTCATCATTAGCTTTTTTTAAATATATATTTTATTGATTTTTTTTTTTCTTTACAGAGAGGAAGGGAGAGGGGTAGAGAACTAAAACATCGATAAGAGAGAATCATCGACCAGCTGCCTCCTGCACACACCCCCCCACCGGGGATGTGCCCACAACCAAGGTACATGCCCTTGACCGGAATCGAACCTGGGACCTTTCAGTCCGCAGGCCGACGCTCTATCCACTGAGCCACACCGGTTTCGGCAGGTTTTTTGTTTTTTGGTGGTTTTTTTTGTTTTGTTTTGTTTTGCCACATCTTTATGATATGGGGCTTTACCGCCTTCCTTTTGGCAAAGAGGAAAACTAAGGCCCAGAGACACCTCCTGGGTTTGCCCAAGTCACACTGCGGAGGAGTGGGCAGTCAGAGGAAAATGCCAGGCCCTGAAGTCGTATCACCTGCCCATCCTGCTGCCCACCACTCCCTGGGGAGCAGGGCCCAGTGTCCTCACCTCTCCACCCCTGCCCTGGCCTGGTGGACACCTGATGCTCCCCGGAAAGGTGCACCTCGCCCAGTCCCCTCTCCTGGCCCCAGGCCTGGCACTTGAGGCCCCAGATCTGATTACAGCCCCCCATCCCCCGCTCGGGCACACACAACTCCCCACATTGTTGCTGTCGGAAAGCTATCTGGCCCCTGGAAACGGCCTCCAGGGCTGATTCATGCACCTGGATCGGGCCCTGGAGTCCAGGGAATAGCTGGGCCCCGAGAAAACGCAGGGGCCCAATGGGCCCCATAAAGGGTGTGGCGGGGGGGAGGGCCAGAGGAGTGGGAGTGGGAGCTGGAGGCGCTGGAATTTTCAGGGCTGGGAGGCAGGGGCTGGGCTACCTGGGCACCCATCCGTCTATTTCCCATGGCCTCCCCTGTGCAGTGCCCACTCTCAGATGGGCCTGCTGAGGAAGGGGTGGGGGAGTCTGCTCATGCCCACCCTGACTCAGTTGGCAACCCCTCCAGACCCAGCCAGCTCAAAGCATTGTGGGGCGGGGGGGGGGGTCTCTGGTGCCAGAGAAGATGACTGGGCAGTCTCAGAGGGCCCTGAGCATTGGCAAGAGCTGGTGCTCCAACCTCGCTCACTGCTGGCCTGGTCCCCACTGGGCATCTGGCCACCCAGATGAAGGATGGCCCCTCCAGACAAGGGAACCCGGGAGGAAGGCTGGGATGGAATGGGGAGAGGCGGGTAACCCCAAGAAGCTGGTGGGGATTGGGATTCAGGCAGCTCACCGGCCAGGGCTGGCAAATGGAAGAAGTTGATGGAAGAAGAGGGCTTGCAGCCTCCTCCATCCCAGAGGCGTCCCTGGCCCCAGCCCTACAGACCCCGGAAAGCTGGAGGTGGGCTATCTCCTGGATAAATGGGGCCAGGAGTCCTCTCTCCCGGCCTGTCACCTCCTGAGGCCTCGGGCCAAACCAAGGTACCAGACAGAGGACTGCACCTGAGACCGTCTCAAGGACTTGGCTTCGGTAAAAGTTTGCGGCGCTGGGTCTCGGCTGACCACCTCCCCACCACTGCCCCGCATCTCTCTGGCGCTCGCCAGCCTGCCCCGTCTCCCCTCCCGGACTGAGCGAGTGGCCCGGGCTACCTGGGTCCCCGTCTCCGTCCATCGCTGCGGAGGGCGATCCCGAGAGAAGCAGAAGCCGGAGCGCTGCGGGCGGCCCGAGTCCCGGTCCCACGGCGGTGGCTAGGCGAGGCGCTGCCCGGTCTGGGTCGGCCCGGCCCGCCGCGCCTCTTAAAGGCTCCCGCCCCGCCCCGCCCCGCCCCGCCTTTGGCCCCGCGCCCGGGCGCCCCGCAATCCGAGCGGTCCGCGGCGGCCTGAGGCTGCGGACTCCTCGGCGGACCCAGGAGGCCGAGGAAGGTCAGGAGTCAGTTTTGTGGGAGCGTGTGTGTGTGTGTAATGGGGGCGAGGGGGTCCGATCTGAGGCTGCTCCCCGCTTCCCGGGGGGTGAGGGGGGAGGACTGCTGCGGGGAGGAGGAGGCAGAGGGCAGGGAGTCTGGGTCATGCGGAGGGTGCGGGGCGGGCAGCCCAGGCACAGGGGGAGGCGGGGCAGAGGCTCCTCCCAGCACCCCCAACCGGAGTAATTTTCCTATTTCCCGGTGGGGGGCGCATCCCGGGCCCCACACACCACGGCGCGCGACTCGGCTCAGCGTGGAGAGGGGGGCGGGCGGCGAAGGCCGGGCGGGGCCAGCCGGTGGGCGTGGCCAGCGGGCGGGGCGGGGCCAGGACAGGCGGGGCGGGGCAGGGCCAGCGGGCGGGGCCAGGACAGGCGGGGCGGGACCATGCGGGTGGGGGCGGGGCCTCATCCCCGGGAACGCCAACAGCGGTCGCCTGACCTCCGAGTGGGACAGCGCGGCGTCGGCCGATGCAGGTGACCCGCGGGCGGGGGCGCGGGGGCGCAGGCGGCCGGGGCCTGGCGGGGGCTCGGCAGCTCCCGGCCCCGCAGCTGTGCGCCCAGGAGGCCGGCGCGGACGAGTCCCAGGTCGCCCGAGGGAACTGCGTGGCGCGGCCTCCTGCGGCGATGCCAGCGGAACCGGGAGCTGGGATCTCCCTCGAAGCGTAGGGGTCCGAGCCACGACTTTGGGGGGGGGGGGCGTTTTATAGTCACCACGAGGAATGGAAGGGTGAAGGCTCCTAGGGGGCCTGGAGCTGGAGCCCAGCCGCGGGCGTGGGATGGGAGCGGGGGTGTAGGAGGGGCCTTCGCATTGCCCACCCTTCTCCAGGCCCAACTTGGGCAAGTCATTTCCACTTCGGCCTTGAGAAAGTCGGACCTCCGTCGGGTTAGGCCCCCACATCGCCCTCTCCCTCCGAGGGCAGGAGAGAGGATAGAAAAGGCACCGCGCAGGTGGAGGGCTCTGCGGGGCTGCGCGCCGTTATTCCGCTCCAAGAACTAGCCTATGGGAAAGGGGCGGCTGTGGAGTCCGAGGAGGCTCGTCCTCCTTCCCTCTGCTCTCATCTCCGGACAGATCTAGCCGCCTCTCCGCAGGCCTCCCTAGCCTAGAGGCTGTTGTGAGGTGCCAGTTAAAAGAAAAAAAAAAAAAAAAAAAAAAAAAAAAACTCACCTTGTACTGGCTTCTGCTGTGTCCCGGGCTCCTTGAACCTGCCAGGGGGTGGCAGTGCTGTTCCTGGCCCCTTGCTCCAGAGGAGGACACTGAGGCCCAGAGACTGTAGACCTGGGCTGGGGGCCTCCACCGCCCCGGGTGCTGCAAACACCAGGCCCAGGCCCAGGTGAAAAAGTCTGGCTTTTCAATAACCACAGGCGTGCCCGGGAGCCAGGAGCCATGGCAGTGGAGAACATCAACGAGCTGCCGGAAAGCATCCTGCTGGAGCTGTTCACGCACGTGCCCGCCCGCCAGCTGCTGCTGCGCTGCCGCTTGGTCTGCAGCCTCTGGCGGGACCTCATCGACCTCGTGACCCTCTGGAAGCGCAAATGCCTTCGGGAGGGCTTCATCACCGAGGACTGGGACCAGCCCGTGGCCGACTGGAAGATCTTCTACTTCCTACGGAGCCTCCACAGGAACCTCCTGCACAACCCGTGTGCCGAAGGTGGGGTGCAGAGTGGGTCTGGCGTGTCCCCAACACACACACACACACACAGAGTCAGGATTCCAGCTGACATTTACTAAGCACTTATTGCAAGCTAGGTACTTTGAATGGCCTGCCAACTGTAACCCTCTCACAGTAATCCTAAAAGGTACTGGTAGTGTACCCATTTTTCAGATGAGCAAACTGAGGCCAAGAGCGGCATTTCTTCCGTCCTTAACGTTGATATCCCCAGTGACCTTTCCTAGGAGAAGGAATGTTGATTAGTTAGGGCTAAGTATGCTCCAGGCACATGACCAGGAAGTCAGCATGTTTTTGTTGGCCTAGTTCCCAGACTCCAGAGGTCAAAGGGGATTTTGCTTGTGGAAGAATGAGAAGTCCAGTCTTCTTTCCAGCACACTTCAGCCACGTCTGCCGTCATCCAGCGCTTCCTTGTCCCCTCGTTACATTAACTCATCAGCTAGACAGTGGGATAGGATGGGATGGGAACCTCATTCTTCCCCATCACGTGGCCAAATTATTGGGCAAAATGATAAAACAGCTCCAGACTCCAGGACTTTCAGGTGCCTGCTTTACCTGACTCCCCAACAGCCATGTCTTCACCAGCAGTTGACACACTGTGGCCCATGAGCCAAATCTGGCCCAGGAGCTAAGATAATACCTTTTACCATTTTAAAGGTTACTTTAAAAAAGAAAAGAAAAAAACATACTATGTGATAATACATAGCCCATAAAACCTAAAATATTTTGACCCTTTACAGAAAGTTTGCCAGTCCCATTCTTTGACCCCAGAGGACAAAACCAAGGCTCAGAGAGGGAAAGCAACTTGCCTAATGTCACACAGCCAGGATTGGTAGAGGCAGGGCTAGCCCCAGAGCTGGCCAGCCGCAGAGCGTGCTGCATCACAGAAGGAGTCTGGTCCTTCACATCATCATGTGTCTCAGGATTCCCAGTGGAAGTCACTTAGCCTGACACACAGGACAGGAAGCACTTGATTCCAGGCAGACACCATCGGTCTGCAGTTCCACAGCGCAGGCTGCAGGGCAACTCCTGAGGTGAAGGGAGAAAGGAGGGAGGGCCCCTGGGAGAAGGGGACCATGGGGGGCTTCCCTTTGAGGTGAACTTGCTTTCCTGCCAGAGGGGTTTGAGTTCTGGAGCCTGGATGTGAACGGAGGCGATGAGTGGAAGGTGGAAGCCCTCTCCGGAGACCAGAGGAAGGAATTCCCCAATGACCAGGTCAAGAAATACTTCGTGACTTCTTATTAGTAAGATCCAAGGTCAGGGGGTCTTGGGGTGAGGGGGAAGCCAAAGTCACTGCCCCCCGGGGTCTCTCCTCTCTGGGAAAGCAGCCTCGCCTCCCAGTGCCCCAGTGCTGAGCCTCAGCCCAGCCCACCCTCCGCCTGCCCCCAGCACCTGCCTCAAGTCCCAGGTGGTGGACCTCAAGGCCGAAGGGTATTGGGAGGAGCTGATGGACACTACACGGCCGGACATCAAGGTCAAGGACTGGTGAGTGCCTGGGGCGAGGGCCTGGGGGTGGGCCCTTCCATTCAGGTGCCCCACCACCACCCTGCCCCCCATCTCCAAGGCCCCCTGATGGGCCTTCCCTCTGCCTGCAGGTTCGCAGCTAGGCCAGACTGCGGGTCCAAGTACCAGCTGTGCGTTCAGCTCCTGTCATCAGCGCATGCGCCTCTGGGGACCTTCCAGCCAGACCCAGCAACCATCCAGCAGAAGAGCGATGCCAAGTGGAGAGAGGTGTGTGGGGCGGGAAGGGGGCAGTGGGCACATTGCCCAAGACTGAGATTACATACAGCCAGACGGGCCTGGGTTCGAGTCCCAGCTCTGCTGCTTCTCACCTGGGCTTCGGCTGCTCTGACTTCAGCGAAGTGATGCTGATCAAGCCACACTCAAAATGGTTCACTGTTATTAATTTCTAATATTGGTTGTGACTATTATCTAGACCAGCGGCCAGCAAACGTTTTCTTAGAAGGCTAGATAGAAACCTTTCAGGCTTTGCAAGCGGTGCTGTCTCTGTCACAACTACTAAGGTCTTCAACTCTGCCGCTGTGTTGTGAAAGCAGCTTAAGCAAGTGAACATGGGTGTGTTCCAATAAAACTTTATTTACAAAAACAGGCATGCGGCCCCCAGGCTGTAGTTTGCCAAATCCTGACCTAGACCAGTGTT
Organism: Pipistrellus nathusii; assembly: GCA_963693515.1. Lineage (NCBI taxonomy): Eukaryota > Metazoa > Chordata > Mammalia > Chiroptera > Vespertilionidae > Pipistrellus > Pipistrellus nathusii. The sequence goes on from OY882859.1 coordinate 5,794,332, forward strand.
CTCCAATAGAACTCTCTGCAGTGGCAGAAATGGTTTGCCTGCACTGTCTGTATGGTAGCCAAAAACCACGTGGGACTATTGAATACTTAATGAGACGCAGTTCCTAGCGTGACCGAGGAACTGAATTTTTTATTTCATCTCATTTTACTTAAATAGCTAAATGTGCCCAGTGATGACGGGTACTGGACATCCTTGTGAAATTTCCTCCAGTCGCTCTGAGCCACACATAGAAAATCCTGTGGGGTGGCCCCTCCAGGAGCCGACTCCATTTTATAGATGAGGAAACTGAGGCATGGAGGAGGGGAGGTGGTCTGCCCAGCGTCACAGAATTGGAGCTGGAATTCAGCTGGAATCCTGGCCCAGCACTGAGAGAGCAGCCCCTTCCTTGCCCCCCTGCCCCTCAGGCGGCGCCACCCTCAGGGTCAGCTCCCCTGACCTCCCTCCCTCCCTCCGCCTGCCTCCTTCCCAGGTCTCACACACGTTCTCCAACTACCCACCCGGCGTCCGCTACATCTGGTTTCAGCACGGAGGCGTGGACACTCACTACTGGGCCGGCTGGTACGGCCCGAGGGTCACCAACAGCAGCATCACCATTGGGCCCCCCCGCTGCCCCGAGGCCCCGTCCGCAGAGCCCTGACTGGTAAACTGTTGTCAGAGAAAGGCTGGGCGTGGGAAGGGGCGGTGGGCCAGGCTTCCCCAGATCTCCTACTTCAGCCTTGCCCCTCAGCCCCCTCTCTGTGGAGCCTCCCCTGCTGCGGACAGCCAGCGCTCTGCCTGAGGTGCAATCTGAATGACGATGAGGGCTGTGTATACCTTTAAGAGGCAGGGCCCTCAGGGAGGTACAGGATGTTCACCCGGATTCCTCCCCAGACTCCTCTGAGGCTGGGGGTCCAAGCTCAGACGGCAACCTAGATCTGTGTTTCCACCTTCCCCTCCTGGGCCTTCCCCCCTATCTTTTTGGGGGGCCCTCGGAGGGGGGACAGTGTGGAGGACATCTGGCAAGCTTCGGGCTGCCCTGATGGTCCACTGTGTGGCTCAGACAGATCTGGGAGAGGAAGGAGGGCTCTGCCAGCCTGTCCTCTGCCCCATTCTCTGTTCTCCCATGCTCTCGCTAGGCCTGCCTGCTCAGAGGGTTGGCTATGGCCCAGAGGCACAGGCCTGGTCCGAGACGGCAGGCCCAGGGTGGGGTGGAGTGGACGCCACATCTGGACTGTCCTTACCGTCAATGAAGCTCCAAAAGCCAGAATGGGCGGGGCTCTTCAGAACTCTGGAATCCGGTGCCGGGGAACCAAGGGCAGGTGTGTACAGGATTGGGCTCTGATTCTGAGAGCTAGGATGTGTGAGCATAGGATGAGTGTGGGGGAGGGGGTCTTCAAGGGCCGCCCGTCCACCTCCATGCCTGCACCAGGCTCCCTGTGGCTTGGAGAGCAATCCAAGCCCCCACTCGCCATTGGAACGGCCCTTCCCACCTGCCCTCTGCCTCTGCCTCTGCCTCCTCCAGCAGTGCTCCGATCCTACCCCTGCTGCATGCAGCCAAATAAAAGGGTTTCCCAGCCCAGCTTGTGCCCTGTGGTTTCTGGGGGGGGGGGGGGGGGGGGTGTGAAGGGCAAACTTCAGGGGAGGCCCAGACATGCAGAAGGTGCCACATGTGTGGCTTCTGCCCAAGATACAGAGGCGTTGACATTTCAGGAGCCAGCAGAACCAGAGCCACAGGAGAGAGCTCTCTGTGAGTTGCAGACACCGCCCCAGCCTCAGCATCGCTAGCTTCCTGTGACCCGGCCACAAGCCTGGGGGCGGGGCATGTGTGTACCTCCTGGCGGGTTCTGCATACACCTCCTGCTGCGTCAACCTTGACATACTAGGCACTGCTTGCTGATTTTTCCTGTATCTGCCAAGAGCTTTGTTGACTTTAGATGAAGATAAGGCATTTAGAATAGTGCCTGGCACAGTAGGCGCTCAATAAATACTGTTCCACTTCATGCTCTCCCTCATCAACAAGCTAGATTAGGGCCTCAGTCAGGGGAGGGACCCCCCTCACTGGCTCTGTGGCAAGTTAGCGGAGAGGACCCTCCCTTGGAGAAGATACAGCCCTGAGGGGTTCCCGTGAGCTGGCCAGGCACCCCCCTTTTGTGGTTCCCTGCAGCGCCAGGTGCTCCGTCATTATCTACAACGCAGAAAGCATTAATGGATTTAATCCTGGCAAAAATGCGGAGAGATGTGTACCTTTGAGGACATTGAGGCCTGCCCTTGGTTAAGCCCTAGAGAAGGTAGGACTGACTTTGAGCGTGGCTGGTGCGGCTCAGTAGTTGAGCAGCAACCTAGGAACCAGGAGGTCACAGTTCAATCCCCGGCAGGGCGCACCGGATCCCCGCAGGGGGCGTGCAGGTGGCAGCTCATTGGTGATTGTCTCTTATATTCTCTCTCCCTTCTCGGAAATCACACATTAAAAAAAATTATTAAAAAATAATTTCACTTTCAGCGATCGCTTTCCAGGGGAGGGCCCTCCAGCCCCACCTTCCTTATGTGGCGAACGGGCTGAGCGGTCAGCGGAGCGGCCGGGGAGGGGCGGGGCGGGGCGGGGCGGGGAGGGCTCCCGGAGGAAGCCAAGTCCGACACGGGTCCCGGCCGCTGAGCCGCACGCCGCCTGGAGGGAAAGGCTGCGGGTCAGGACACCAGGGCCCGGGTCCGAGGACTCTCGACTCCTTGGGCTAAAGCGGGCGGGCGGCGTGAGGTGGGCGCCGAGAGGCCCAGGGCAGCGGCGCCAGTCTCCGGGGGGCGGGGCGGTCTCGTGACGTCATCGAGGGGCGGGGCGAGAGGACGGAACCCCGGAGGCTCGGGCTCAGGTCCTACGCAGCTCGGTCCGCCGGCCGTGCCCGGTGCCAGGTCGCGGCAGCAGGACAGGCCGAGGGCGACGGGCGCGAGAGGGTGAGTGCCCACGCCGGGAGGGAGGGAGGGAGAGAGGGTCCCGGGGCGCTTCCCGCGGGTGGTCTCGGGCGGGGCGGACCCGGACTTCGGAGGCCGCGGGGTGGGGTTCGGCGGGGCGTGGGGCTGGGCAGGGCAGGGCTCCTGCGGGGACGCGCCCTCACACCCCGGTCCGGGCACCCGCGCGGGCGGCACCCCGGCTGCGGCGGGGCTGGGACTGCCGGGGGCCCGGGCTCCGCTTCGGGGAGTGGCCGTGGGAGCAGCGCTGGCGGAGTCGTTGGAGGGTCCACGGAGCGAAGGCAGCGCGTGACCAGGGGCCAGGCACGTGGGCCGCCCATGCGGGCGCGGTGGCTGCTTGGGGTCTGGAGTTACCACCGGACCCGCTTCTCTTCCGCTCCCCACCGCGCAGCCAGGCCCACGAAGGACAGAAACGGAGGGTGGGGCGAGTGGCAACAGGGGACAGAGCCAGAGACCAGGCTTCGGATGTCGGTACCTAACTCAGAGCCCAGAGGCCTTTGCCTGGACGGTGCTTTTAGAAGCCGGCAACGTTTAAAAACTCACAAGTTTCATATTTAAAAAAAAAAAAAATGTTTACAAGTTCCTCATGAAAAATCAGGCCACATCAGAGTTTTTATCCATCAATATTTTGCACACTGTATAAGTGCCTTATACATATGTTTGTTCTCTGCCATGCTAAAATGCTCCTCTCTGCGCCCCCTCATTTTGGAGGGGACAGGAGCCTAAAGAAGAATCTAAACTGCTTCTTTATCCCAGTCTCTAGGGAAAAGGACGTCTTCCCAGTGCCTCTAGGTGTGGGTGAAGGTGGGGGGGGGGGGGGAGATAAGATTAGCAGATGTTATCAGAACCCCCCAGGCAAGTGACTTGGTAAATTGTGCATTTTGGCTGGAGGATGAGGAATGTGCCTTCGGTTTTGGTTTTGGTTTCGGTTTCGGTTTGCTTTTGCTCTAATAGAAGTGTTAGTAAGGGATCCGTACTCTTTACTGGGCCATCTGAGGTTGGAGAGTTATCACATTTACACAGCTTCTGGGTGAGTCACTGCAGGCAAGAACTCAGGCCCAGCCCCTCAAACTGCTTTTTTGTTTCTTGGCATTTCGGACTGGGCTCTCCCCCGGCTAGGTAGCTCAGTTGCTTAGAGCATCATCCAGTAATCAACCAATGAATGCATACATAACTGGAATAACAAACGAATGTTTCTCTGATCCATCCCCCCCCCCTTCCTCTCTGAAATCAATTTTTTAAAATATATTTTTATTGATTTTGTACAGAGAGGAAGGGAGAGAGATAGAAACATCGACGAGTCATCGATCAGCTGCCTCTTGCACACCCCCTACTGGGGATATGCCCGCAACCAAGGTACATGCCCTTGACCGGAATCAAACCCGAGACCCTTCAGTCCCCAAGCCGACGCTCTACCCATTGAGCCAAACCGGTCCCGGCTGAAATCAGTTTTTAAAAAATGTATTTTTAAGAAGTGGGCTCTGGCTGGACACCTCCCCCAGGACTGGGAGGGGAGAGCAGCTCCTCATCTAGGGGTTCTGTCACATCGGGCCTCCGGCCGCGAGGAGCAGTGTGGAGAGAAGGTGACTCCTTGGGACAAGCCCCACCACTTCCTGCAGCTGCGGCAGTCTGGGATGTAATAGATTTTATAACAGTGAACTCATACACTAGAATATCTCCACCAACCCTTGCAGAGCTCACCCACAACAGGTGGCCTTGGCAGAATCCTACTGGTCACCAGGCCTGCCAACTTAAAACGAAGCGATTATTTTAATGGGGGGAAAGGCCCCCTAAAAATCAGTCCATATTCTAGGGCCTGCTGTGTCCTGGAAGGATGCTCACATGCTTCTTGTCTTCACCCCTCTTGTTTTACAACAGAAGCAGGAGTAGGAGGCCCAGGCCCAGCCTCTGAAGATCTGAGGAATCCACCTCCTTAGTCAGGGCTCATAACCCCCATTGTTGCCCCCCAACACACACACAAACACACACACACACGCCTGTGTGTGCACCCCAGCCCAGCTATGGCCCTGGTCAGCATCAATGAACTGCCCGAGAACATCCTGCTGGAGATATTCACAAACGTGCCTGCCCGTCGGCTGGTGTTGGACTGCCGCCTTGTCTGCAGCCTCTGGCGCGACCTCATCGACCTCATGACCCTCTGGAAGCGCAAGAGCCTGCGGGAGGGCTTCACCATCGAGGACTGCGACGAGCCTGTTTCGGACTGGAAGGTTTTTTACTTTTTGTGCAGCCTCCGCAGGAACCTCCTACGCAACCCCTGCGGTGAAGGTGGGCCGCTTCCTTTCCTCCCTTTCTGGAGCCTCAGGGCCTTTGCACTTGCTAGGCCCGTACCACCTGGAATGTTCTCTCAAAACTGAGCACCCAGCATGCTCCCTGGCTTCCTCCTCCTTCTCGAGGTCTCAGTCCAGAGACCTGCCCTGGCCCATCCAGAAACAGTACTCCCTACCTCAGTCCTATCACCCCCGTTTCATTCCTTCCTAGCACTTTTCATACCTTAGAATTACCTTTTTATCTCTGTATTTTCCTTCCAGTGCCAGGGGCTTAGTGCAGTGGTCAGCAAACTGAGGCTCGCCAGCCACATGCGGCTCTTTGGCCTCTTGAGTTTTTAGCAAAGGCCAGCTTAGGAGTACCCTGATTAAGTTAATGACAATGTACCTGTCTATTTAGTTTAAGTTTTAAAAAATTTCTCACAAGAAATTTCAATCGTTGCACTGTTGATACTTGGCTCTGTTGACTAACGAGTTTGCCGACCACTGGCCTAGTGGATCTTGCTTGCCACAGTACACCATGTCCACAATTACACCTTCACAAGCAGGTGCTCAAGAAAACGTCTGTTGAAGACTCACCAACTGCAGGTCCGTCCACCTTTCCCCCTTAGCTCAGTCCAAGCTAGCCTGAGCTCTTCACAAATGTAAACCCCTCCCCATTACCCTAACTGTACAGATGAAAGGGTTTTGAGAGGTGACTGCAATCACATCACTTGAGTTCCCTGTTAAGCTCGCCTTCTCTTGTATTTTCCCGTTGTTTTTTTTTTCCTTTGTTCACTACCTGCTACATACCAGGCACCTTGCTCCTTATTGGGGCCATGACAGCAAGTGAGGAAGAGGCATTGTTTGTAGACTTAGAATCCCTCTCCTGTCTGTTTTCTCTATCCTCACGGGAGCTCCATTTTATAGATGAGAATGTTAGGCCCCAAGCAAGATGTGTGTCTTGCCCAAAGATCCAGAAATGCTCAGCTGCTGGAGGCCCTCAGAAGCTACCCAGGCTGGCCACCAGCTCAGCTCACAACCCTGCAGGGCCAGCCTGTGGCCTTGTCTGCACCGGGCCCTGTATTACCCGTCTGGGTCTCTACTGGGGGGGCCTGGGCACACAGGGATTAGATGTGGGTTCCTTATAGAGGGAGCAGGGGAGTCATTTGGAAAAGCTCTCCTGGTGATTGTTCTGGAAAACCTTGGTGAGCAACATGCCAGTTTCCTAAGTACCTCTCAGCTCTCTCTAAAGAGAGAGACCAGGACATGTTGAGCCAACCTGGTGGGGATGCTTCCATGAATATTGGGTTACTACATGCCACCAACTCAGAGGGCGCCCATTCTCCCAATTATTATTCCTCCCACCCAACGCAGAGGTTCCTATGTCCCAGCAACAAACCTCACACCCCTTCAGCTCTCAGGTACATAGTGAGGATGTCGGGGGGAATGTCAGTTGTCAACTGAGTGGTCCCCATTGGGACAAATGCACATTAGCCATTAAGACCGGACGTACCATCACAGGCCCTTCATAATGTACTGAGAACTGAAACTTGGGTATTTCCCAGAGGGTGTCAGCGACTTGGAAGTGAGAAAAGGAAGTTTTTCCCCAGTTTCATGTAGGAGTAAAGCTGGTCAGGAGTAAAGGGGGAGGGGATGGGAATGGGTTGGAGTTTTAACTTTGTAGGGTGTTCCAGGGCACAATTGGGGTACACACCTGGAGATGAGCATGAGCAAGCCCTGCATTTCACCCTCATACCAAATGGGGAGGACCAGGCTACACATTTACTAGGCTTCTGTTTTTCCTAGAGGGTATGAGTTCCTGGCAAATCGACCATAATGGGGGGGATCAATGGACCGTGGAAAGCTTACCTGGAGGCCATGGGGAAGCTTTTCCTGACTCCAATGTCAAGAAGTACTTCGTCACATCCTATGGGTAAGACAGACTGAACTGGGCAGGCTGAGTTGGAGGAAGAGGGTTGGGACACCTTTCGCCAAACTCAGGCCTACCTACGCCAGGGCCTCTGAGAAGCTCAGGGAGGTGTTTCCAAAAGCAGCTCGGAGTCTACTGCTCCTGGGGCAGAAGTACTCAGTGGGGGTGGGGATCAGTTTAAGGGGGCTGTGCGCCCCTGGGGACGTGGTCTGTCAGGAGTGTCCACAGGCTGTCCATAGCCTAAGAACGGAGTGCCTGGGGCCCCAGGCGTATGGACTGGGATCAGGTGCCGCCCAGGCCCCAGGGAGTCAAACTCCCTGCACCTCTCTCATGGGCCCACACCGAGGTGGAGTCAGAGTCAGCACTAGCCAGTAGCTGTCCTGCAGCCGCCAGGGGACTCTGCCACACAGAGCACACCTAGGAATGCAAGCTTTTCCTCTGCTCCCCAGATTATGCATCAAGTCCCAGATGGTGGACCTCAAAGCTGAGGGCTACTGGGAGGAACTAATGGACAGAGTCCGGCCTGACATCGTGGTGAAGGACTGGTGAGTGAGGCCCTGAGGACACCTGGAGGGAGTGCCCACTCTGTGCCCAGCAGTGTCCTAAGGCAAGGGTAGTCCCCGAAGCCAGGCCAACCCGGCTGGCTTGTCTCGTGTGGACAGACCAGCACTTGCTCATCCAGCAGCGCCTCCTGGCCTCCCCACCATCGCATCAGCAGGGGATAAACCTTAACCCCGTGTACAGGTGGGGAGACTGAGGCCTGCAGGTGTTGTCTCAGACATGCACTAAGCAAGATACCCAAGACCCAGCCTTCTCATCTGCCTCTCCCGCCATTTATCCCACAACTCTTTCTCAAGCTCCTGTGCACAGGGCTGTGGCAGTGCTCTGCCTTGGCCACGGCAGAAGCAGGGCCCCAGGGCCACCACTCTGAGGGGGGAGGGGTGGGATTTGAGGGGTGTGCAGAACTGCGGAGGGCGGGGGAGACAGCAGGACTGAGCTCTGTGCCAGCCCATACCACACGGGCCACCCCTTGAATCTCCCATTGAACCCACAGCCTGGCCTTTATCTCTGCAGAGCTTTTTGCCTGTTAAGATGTAATCTCTGAAATACCCAAAAGGGTGGCCCTTTTCTCAGATGGAGTAACTGAGGCCTGGCACAGATAAAGGCTGCTCACCGTGGGGTACAGGGCGCACTGAAGGTGGACCTCATGGGCCTCACAGGGAAATGAAACTAATTTGTAGGCCTGTTGCCTGCCCACCGCCAGGGCCACCCTTTGTCTTGGGGTGCTGTCCTGAACCCCAGCCTCCCTTAGGTTCGCCGCCAGACGAGACTGTGGCTGCACCTACAACATCCGAGTGCAGCTGCTCTCAGCCAACCAGGTCGTCTTGGTCTCCTTCCAGCCCCCACATGTGACCATCCCACAGTGGAGCGATGCCCAGTGGACAGAGGTGAGGTCTCAGCTGCTGGCCTGCCATCCACTTCCCCCAGGGCCTGGAATGCCCCAGCTCTCCCACCTGGGACTCCCCCTTCTCCTCTCCCCCAGTTGAGTGGTCACCCCATCTCATCTCCTCCCCAGTCCTGGTGGTCACTCCCTCTCCCTTCCTTCCAGGTCTCTCACACCTTCTCAGATTACCCTCCAGGCGTCCGCTACATCTTCTTCCAGCATGGGGGCCAAGACACCCAGTTCTGGAAAGGCTGGTATGGGTCCCGTGTCACCAACAGCAGCATCATTATCAGCCCTAAGATGACCAGGTACCCAGCGGCCTCCACAACTCGGCCCAACACCACACAGGAGCCGGAACGGAAATGGAGACGGGAATGGGGATGGGGATGGGGATGGGAAGATGAAAGGGATGAGGAAGGACTCTGATAACTTGCTCTCCCCCACATCATTTCTATAGACCCTTCTGACAGTCTGGATCTGCTGGCCTTTCATCTGCCCTCTGTCCCCGCCAGCCAAGTGCCAAAGGTCTCCTCAGGCAAGAGATGAGCCTGTGGTGGGCAGGGAGGCCCTTGCGCCGGGACCTCCTGCCACAGCTGTAACATTGGGCAAGCCCACTGTTGTGTAGCTCTCACTTCTTGCAATAATAAATGTTCAACGCAAACCCAGCCTGGGGTTGGGTCTGGGGTGGGGAATTGGGGTCCAGGCACTTTGTTAGAGAAGCAGCCCTTCCCCCGGGTTAACTTGGCTGCACGCCCCCCCCCCCCCACAGCCGCCGCCCAATCAGTGAGAGCCCAGGCCAGCCCTTGGGGCCCTTTATTGAAACAACTCACAGCACAGCATTGGAGACAGACAGTGTTGACCGGCTGAACCCCGGGAGGCTGAGAAACAGAGCCCAGCACCCTTCCTGCCCTCCTGGGGGCCATTCCTCCATGAAGGCAATCAGACCTGAGCAGCTCCGGCTGGAGGGTGGGCAGTCCACACAGAGGCAGTAAGAGCACTTGGAAGCGGGGGGGCCTGCAGCGCTGCCCGAGGCTGGGGGCCCCCAAAGTCCGATAGTTGTGGCATCCATGGGGGCAGAGACACCCTCAGCTGTTTTTATGAGCTCGTTCTTCCACATAGAGCTGCATCTAACGGGCAGGAACACAGCGTGTCAGGTGGCAGTCAGGGCACCTATGTGCAAGCCTCTGTAAGCCCCTGGCAGGCAGATCTCTCTCTGAGTGTCAGGCTGCATGGCCACAGTGGGGATGGGAGGAGCCTTAAGGCAGATATGTCCACAAGGCCTCAAACACACCCTAAGTAAGACAAACCTGGCCCCCATGCAGCTCACCTTTAAAATGTCTGATGTCATGGTTTTGAGGGGAATCAGCCGGGGGTCATGCATGTGGACATCCTGCTCATCCGCCAGGATCCAGGGGAAGTCCTAGGGAGGAATCCAGGTGACGGGGTGGAAGGGGCTGGGCCCTGCCTGCCCCCCCTTTGCCTCCCTCTACCTCCAGAGCTGGGGTCCTCAGACTTGGGGGAGCATCGAATCACTAGGGAAGTGCAGAATCCCGGCTCCTCCACTAGACAGGCCCAGGCTGGGTCAGCTGGGCTGGGAACCTAAGTGATTTCCTAAGCCCCCAGCACCATCTGACACTGGTCAGAAAGGAGAGCCTCACTGAGTTGGGGCCCCAGCACACAGCCCCTCCTCCCAGCGCTGTGTGCCCAGGTGTAGCAATGGCAGGCATGTGGCCGCACCGTTAGCACTCAACAAGAACCTCCTGGGTGCCAGGCACTGTCATAAGCAATGGCATGGGTGCAGTGCCCACGCGCAGCACCCCTGCCCACTCAGCACTGTGGCATCTGCTTACCAGAGCCTCCCGCTGTCTCACAGCCCCCCGCCTTGACCAGTCTCATCTCACCTTGATGACCTGGATCTTCTCCATGTTGCGAGTGGCAGCTTCCCTCGTGTGCACCAAAACGGTGAAGGTACAGCCTGCGGAGGCAAGCGTGTGATCAAGGCTGGGCCACCCCGTGCCTGCCACGGCGCAGCCTCTTCCCTCCTCCCCAGTTGGCTCAGCAGCCTGAGATCAAAGTGTAAATAGCCCAAGTGTTAAGTCACAAGGAAACAGAGACTGAAGACAGAGTGGAGTTAACCAGGGAAGTTCCTGGAGGATGCAGACTTTAAAAGGAGTTCTAAAAAGCAGAAGAGACAAGGAACTTGAGAACACTAGGGACCAGCCCAAGGTAGCCATGGAAACGCCCAGGGAAGAGGCAGCAGAAGGTGAGCTTACCTGGGGGGTTGTGGTCCAGGACAGCATCACACACGCTGATCTTCAGGATGAAAGCTCGGAGCAGCTGCTCCACGTGAGACAGTAGGGAGTCTGAGCTGGGAAGGAGGGAAGAGGCAGGTCTTCTCTCACACTGGTGCCCACCCCCCCAGAAGCAGATGAGGGGTCCCGAGCCCCTCTAGTCCTTCTGAGGGCTGGCTAAGGGCGGGCATACCTGTCACCAGGTGAGTATACAACCAGTGCAGAGCCCCATCCCAGACTAATTAAGCCAGGATGGGGGAGAAGGGTAGAGGGAGCCCCTATAGGTGGTTCTGATACGCTAATGTCCCCTTTTCCATCTGAGGACCAGGACCCCAGTGGTGAGGGGAGAGGGCTTGCCCAAGGCCATTCGGGGACAGATTCTATTGTCAGCAGCTAACCAGCCAACATTCCTGCCCAAGGCCAACTTCTAACGGACTATGGATTGGACTATGGATTACACGGCTTGCCTGGGAAAGTAGGACCCCGGATTGTGTCCTGGCTCTGCCATCATTTGGTGACCCTGGGTAGTTCATGTCACATCTCTGGACCTGAGTTTCTGCATCTATAAAAGGAGGTTGGGCCTAGCCATTCCCCAGGGTCGTGGTTTTCCACGTGTGACACGGGAGGATCTCCATGTAACCTGTGTAGTGTCCAGAGAGACCATGGGGTGGCCTGCCAGTTAGGTTGGCATGCCTTGCGTTTCCCCAAGGTATTCTGGGAGCTGCTCAAAGGCGTGAAGGGGGGATATTCCTAAGGACCTCACACCATCTAGCAGGTGGAAGGCGTAGAGGCAGCTCACCTGATGGACAGCAGTGGAGGCTGGGTAATTTCAAAGACGAATTTCTCCACTGGGCGATGCTCTTTGTCCAAAATTACCACCACCACTTTCTCCACATCATTCTGCAAGGACAGAAATCTCCAGAACTGGGTCTCCCCCCTTCCAACCCCCTGCCCAAGGGTGGGAAAGGGCCCACTCACAGCCCTGCTCAACCTCTAAGCCCAGGGTCCCCAAGACACTGGAGAGAGGTCCTGACGTGAGTAGTACAGGCTGAGGCCCCATAGGGGTCGCCATAAGGGTCACAGAAGACACAATAGAAGGAGGAAGCCCAGATAGAACTTGGGGGTGAGAGAGAGAAACACATGTAAGAACCCAGAACCCTCTAGGCAGGCCCCACACAGGACCATCTGGGGCCCAGCACACCTTTCACGTGGCCCATGGCCCTGGGGCCTGTCCTTGGGCTCAGGGGGTCACCAGGGTGCAGGAAACAGGCCTCTGGGTGACAGTCCTGGGACTCCTGCAAGGTCCAGCATCCCCCCACGCCGTATCAGGTGTGAGGTAGGCTGGTGCCCTCACCTTCTCCAGGAGCGGCTTGACACAGTGCAGCGTGTCCTGGATATACTGGTTCAACTCCGGGTGGCAGGACATCTGCACACAATGCATGGTGACCGGTGAGGCCCCAGCACCACTGGGAAACCTCCCACACCCCCTTCAGGAGCCCGAGCCTGTCTGCCTGCGGCCAGAGGCCCAGCACTGCCCTAAGGTTCCCACCGGAGAGGCCAGCTTCCCACCCGGGGGCTCAGGACTCTGAAGCATCCACAGCGGGGGAGAAGCCGGGAGGTAAGAATTCAGGCTCACCATTAGCACTTACAGCATCAGGGTTTCCTAATGTGGGGACCTTCAGCTCCCCCAGAGTCGGAGAAACCCCTAAATTGTGTTTGAGTATAGGGGCATTTTGTAAGAGAAGGGATCCAGCAATCTAATCAGTTTTCAAAAGTTAGGAATCTGTGAAGATCTGAACGGGAGGGTGAGGCCTTGGTGAGCTAGGTACCTAAGGGTGCTCAGACAATGCTGTTTCTCGTTTCCTTTTCTCGGTACAAACCCTGAGCTTCTACCACCTCCCAGTATTCAGTCGTTTCTTCTAATGTTTACCGAGTGAGTGTCTGTCTTTAAAGGGGCAGACACTTCTAGAACTTGGGAATGGAGTATTTTGTGGCTTTGTTTCCCTTTTAACCTACAATCAGGGAGAGGGCAGAGAGGTGCCTGAGGTTTACAGAAAAACTCTCCCCAAGCCAACCTCAGGGCAACTTGAAGGCCAGCTTTGAGAACTCTTTAGAATACAACGGTAGCCCAGGGCAACGCCACTGCGAAGACCTGGTCCCTAATGCCTGGGGGGCGCTCCCAGGTCAGAGGGGACGGAAGGAGCCACTGCAGCAGGGTTGGGAGGCTGTCAGGCTGCCAGCAGCTGCCAGGGCCTGGAGGCAAGGTCCCCCCGCTGGAGAATGAAGGTGGGACAGAGGTTTAAAACCCACTCCCTGCCCACCCTGTGACTAGCGGGTGGCCCGGGGGCGCCAGCCCGGCTGGGGGGCCCACCTGGACAGGCACGTTGTACTTCTTACGCTTCTGGAAGATGCCCACCGGGTAGACCTCGCGCACGTAGAGGATCAGGTGCACGGCCACCTCCAGGAACTCGCAAAGCACGTCGGCCACCACTGCAAGGGGCACACGCCGGCGCTCAGCCAAGTCCGCCCGCACAGACCCTCCCTCCCCCGCCCCCGGTGGCGGGAAGGTCCGGCCTCTCTACCTTGGCCAAAGTTGAGGTCCTGTCGCGTGAGCGTAGTCATCCTTCCCGCCACCTGGGGGGAGGGAGGGACAGGAGTGAGGGGATAGTTCCAGAGGCCCAGGCAGCCTGGGGCCCGCCCGCCCCCGCCCCCGCCCCCGCCTGAGGGGACCCCCCATCAGGGCAGCTGGGAACGGCCCCCCACCCCGGCGTCGTACCTCGGGGGCATCAGCTGCGCCGCGATGAGCCTCCGTTCCCCGGCCACCCACCCGCGGTCTCGGGGGCAGGAAAGGCCAGAGGGGCCGCAGGAGCCCGAGGCGCAGGGCCGGGGGCGGAAAGCGGCACGCGCGGGAGGAGACACGGGGCTGGAAGAAGGCTCCACCCCCGCCCGGATGGTCCCTCCCCGGAGCGAGTCCCGCCCTTTCCCCTCCCGCGGTACGGGCTCCGGCCTCGGTTCGCGGGTCGCGCCTCCGGCCCCGCGCGGGGAACCCCGGCCCCGACCACTGGCGCCTCCAGCTCAGCCCGCGCGGCGGGGCGCCGCTTCGTGACGTGCGCGACGCGGCGGCCGGTCCCGGAGGCCGCGCCGGGCCACGCCCACTCCCCCTGGCGGCCGGAGCGGGGGCGGAAGCGGCACTGCAGGGGCGGGGCCTTAGAGGGGCGGGGCCTCCTCGGGGCGGGGCTTTTAGGGGGCGGGGCCACGCCTCCGCGCTGGAGAACCCGGGAGCCAGGCCGCCTCCTTTCACTTTCGGGTGGAAAAATGGCAGTTTTGGGCTCCCCGTCGGATCGCTACGAGCCTTCCTCCCCAGGGCATTTCTCTGGCTTCAGGAGGCGCGGTAAGGGGGTGGGCACGCGTGGCCCGTGCGGAGCAGGTGGAGGTCACGGCTGGGCACTGTGGACAGCGACCTCTGCCGCCGGCTCCGGCCTCTGCCTCGGTTCCCGGAATCGGCGGCCCAACCGAAAGCGAATCCGCCGGCTCCGGGGCGGGGCCAGGGGAGGACCCGGCGGCACCTGCGACGCCCCCGCCCCCACCCGGAACCTCACCAGCCCGGCTAGGCCTCCCAGGCCCAGGCATCCTAACAACCCCTGGCCTTGCTATACCAGGCGCTGGGCTGTGTGTGTCCACCGATTATCTCACTAAGTCAACAACTCTACGTGACACTTACTGTTAATTGTCTATTTCACAAAGAGCCAACGAGGTTCGGAGGAGCGAAGTAAAATGTCACACAACCATAGAGGGAGGGGCGGGCGGAGGTGTGTTCTGCCACCAGCTCTGGAGTCATCCCCTCCCGCTCCCCCTCCCCCTGGACTCTGAAAGGGCTGTGAGGCCTCTGGGAGATCATGATTAATATTAAAATGATTACTAACATGGATTGAGTACTTATGTTCAAGCATTGATTTCCTTCATTCCCTCGTTAACCTTAGGAGCTAAGCACCCATGACACAGCCCCACTTTCTAGACGGTACATCAGGCACAGAGAAGTTCTCTAATCTGCCAAAATCACACACTGGGAGGACAAGCCCAGTTCTCACTTCTAGTCTGACTCCAGGAATCACACTTATTTTCGGCCCCTAAGGTCAGAGAAGTGGCTGTGGGCTTACGGGAAACAATAAGTCAGGACCAGAAGTCCTAGACCTTGTCACTGACCTCCAAGAGCTTGTCAGTAGTCACGCTCCTCTGTGGGTACACAGATCCAGCCTGGGCTGTTGGGGACCTGTACCCCCCTTTATCCCCAGAAGCTTTCAGATCTTCATGTACACACTTCCCCCGAGATGGGGGCAGAGGAGAAAATGCCTAACCTCGCCCATTAAGCCAGGAATGCCCGCACAGCAGGTCTCGAAAGGAGTCTTTGGAAATCTACATTTTCATCCCTGGGGAGTCCATTATAACACGGAACTGTGGCCTCGCTCACCTACCAGATCCTTCTGTCCGTGTGCACAGCGCAGCACCGGCCCTTTAACAAGCTCCCCAGGGGCCCTGGTGCCCAAATAAGTATGGGCATCACCACAACCGGTTTGCGCTGTTTCCAAGGAGAGTCTGCATTTCATCAAACGGCAATGCTTAATCCAAAGGGACGGATGCAGCTGGCGGCACAGTTGGGCCACAGCGGCTCTTCCCCAGACGTGGGGACCCTGCTCACACCCCGCCTTGCCTGGGGGGACCCTGCTCACACAGAGCCAGCCAAGCAGCTCACCGGTTTGTAGAGGCGTCCCTGACTCCTTGAGATTTAATTATTGTGATGCTTTGGGCACGGGGGAAAGTGGACATCCTTAGAGGACATCCCTCTCTGCCTCTCTCTGGAGCAAGCATGTCAAACTCATCCTGGAGGCCAGCGGGCCGCAAGTCTGACATGCTTGCTCTGAAGGCTAGCCAAGTAGCTTTTCTATGGGGACAGGAAGTGGCAGTCTTAGGGCGGAGGTTCCTTGTAAAGGGCCACCTAGAATTGGGGCCTGGGGTGGATAAGCTCAGAGCCCAGCCACAGTTGTGGGATGGCCTCCAGGGCATGTGTGCCATCAGCCAGGCTCTGGGCCCTCCTGAGAAGACACAGTGCGAGCCACTCACAAAGGACTCCTGACACGCAGCTAAAGAACTCCAGAGAACCCTGGCCGGTTTGGCTCAGTGGATAGAGCGTCAGCCTGTGGACTGAATGGTCACAGGTTCGATTCTGGTCAAGGGCATGTACCTTGGTTGTGGGCACATCCCCAGTAGGGGGTGTGCAGGAGGCAGCTGATCAATGTTTCTCCCTCATCGATGTTTCTAACTCTCTGTCCCTCTCCCTTCCTCTCTGTAAAAAATCAATAAAATATATTTTTTTTAAAAAGGAACTCCAGAGAAATCTTAGAGGACGGAGAGCTCACCACTTACATTTTTCCAACTGGGAAACAGAGGTCCCAACGACCTTGGTTTGACCTTGGGGTACCCACTTTGTCAAAGCCCATAGATAAAAAAACAAACAAACCTAGGCTCGGGGCTTGGGTTCAAAGTCAGCCACACACAGGAAAGCAGGTGGGAGACAGATGAGGATTGGAATTGACCTGACCCCTAATTCTAATAAGGCCTCTTCTCCTCATCTGTGACATGAACCCACTGGACAGATATTCCTAAGCCTCTAATGGCCTTGAGTTCCATGGGGGCCCAGAAGCTGGGGCGGGGCTGGGACCAGGGGCTGGAGGGGAGCTCTATGCACACTCATCTGTCATTTCCATCCTCAGGGCTCGCGGCATCTGGTTTCTCATATCTTAATCTCATCAGCATGATGGATGGCCGAGGGACCCAGATTACATTATGGGGTTAATTTATTACATTTATGAATACCCAGTTGCTGGGAGATTGTTTTTCAGAGTCATTTGCATATTTTTCTCCCTAAGGACAATATGATGAGGGTGTCTGGGAGGGAAGGGTGTACGTTTAGGAGGGAGAGCTTATTTGCCAACTGGAGCAGGTCCCTGAGGGTGTGCAATGGGGACAGAGAGAAAAATCACTCCCAGGGGACATTTAAATGGAAACTAAGAGAAGGCAGGATGCAACAAAGTCTTTGCAAAGAAAAGCCTTGCAAAGACCAAGGCCTGCATGAGCCAAAGAGGGTTCCTGAGCAAGCATACAATGAGTGAACTGGGAAAAGCAACAGGCAACAGTGTCCAGACTGCCAAGAGGCTTTCCAAGTCCCTCCCATACCCATCAGGCTGATCACAGGCAAAATCATGGACCCAAGCCCTGCCTAAGGTTCCCAGGACACCAAACACAGGCAGGTGGGGGAGTCACAGAGTCAGCCAGATCCAGCCTGGTGACCGTCCCGCCCCAGTGCTCAGGGACCAGCCAGTTGGGACAAGCCTTAAGCAGAGACCTAACCTCATTCTTTAAAAAATAATAATAATTGATTTTTTACAGAGAGAAAGGGAGAGAGATAGAGAGTTAGAAACATCGATGAGAGAGAAACATCGATCAGCTGCCTCTTGCACACCCCCTACCAGGGATGTACCTGCAAACAAGGTACATGCCCTTGACTGGAATTGAACTCGGGACCTTTCAGTCCGCAGGCT
The DNA here is from genome assembly GCA_963693515.1 of Pipistrellus nathusii. Lineage (NCBI taxonomy): Eukaryota > Metazoa > Chordata > Mammalia > Chiroptera > Vespertilionidae > Pipistrellus > Pipistrellus nathusii. Next base: position 5,811,800 of record OY882859.1, read on the forward strand.
TACACTCTATCCACTGAGCCAAACAGGTTTCAGCGCAACCTCATTCTTTTGTTCAGTACCTCACTCAAACCCAGGTTCTCAATGGATGCGTGTTCAGCGAGTGGATGAAAGAATGGAGGGATGAAACCATGGCAGACAGTGGCTCATTGCCACTTACCTGCCTCCTAGCCTAACAGTTCGGACGGGGAGCAAAGACCTTTGATTTCAGTGCTTTGGTGCGGTGTGCAGAGAAGAGCTGCTTTCAAAAGGAAGCCACGGATGTGGAATGCTCACCGCGGTGCCCTCATACCTCCCCCCCCCCCCGCCCCCGCTGCTCGTGTATCCAACCTGCTGATTCTCTCCCGCCACCGCCACCGACACAGCTCTTGGGCCCTTCTCTCTCTCAGCCTCAGTTTTCTCACTTGTAAATTGAAATAGTAGTAATAACAATTCCATAGAGCTGGACGGGCGTACATAAAATACTGTTTGTGAAAATATAAAGTGCACAATGCCTGGCACATCAATGCTCAACTAATGGCAGTAATGACAATGACATTGAAATGGACACACAGTGACAGATCCTCCCTCCCCCCAACTGATGGACGGCGTATGACGTAACCTGTATCTGCAGCACAAACATTCCTGAGCACCTAACCAGGCACCTTATATGGACTGTACATTGAACCACCAATCAGCACCTGCCAAATACCCTAAGCCCCGGATTCCTAAGTCCCCAGGTCCCTAATCATGAGCCTTATAAGAAACCACCAATCAGCGCGTGCCGAGTACCCTAAGCCCCATCCCTTTCCTTCCCTCAGAAGGCGTGTTCACCCTGCACATGTGCTCTCTTCCATTGAGAGGCAGCCCGGCAGGGTTCCTTCTCCTCCAATAAAGCCTGTGTCCTGGTCTCCGGCCCCCTGTCTCATCTTTCACACAGTATCTAAGCCCCTAGAGCCAACACTCTGGTCCAGCCATCATGCTTTTCAAAACCCCACCCAAAGCACCCTTAGTGGTGTCCCTCCTGCCTCGGTTTCATGTCCCAGAGCACCAGGCAGGCTTCAAGGTGCCCGAAGGAAGGACATGCACCCTCCTGGCCCCAGATGCCTGTACAAGGGCCTGCGGCAGACAGACAGCTCCTGTTCCCCCTCATCTGGGCTTCTGGTGTGAGGCCTGACCTGCACAGCTGCCCGGACCCTGGCATCCACTCCCCTCTTCACACCCAAAGCCCTGACGTAGGCCAGTAACCCTGGGCCCTTCCAACCCTCCAGCCAGGCAGAGTCCAGCTTGCCATCCCTCCCCAGACCTGGGTCAGCTGACTCCCCCGTGTCCTCGACCCCTTGTTGGTCAGGAAGACCTTAAAGGTCATCTCTTCTTGAAATCTGAACCTCTACCCAAATGCTCAGAGACACTAAATGTCTTCCACAATTTTAGGGGTGCCCGGGCCCTCTGAGGTCATCCTGGACCACAGGGGGAAAACTCTTGATCCAGCTCAACTACCACTTTTAAAAAATAACTGCTTTATTAAGATACAACTCACAAACCACAAGGTTTACCCCCCCTTTTTTGTTTTGTTAATTCTCACCCGAGGATATGTTTTTTCATTGCTTTTCAGAGAGAGTGAAAAGAAGGGAGGGAGGGAAAGAGAGAGAGAGAGAGAGAAACATCAATGTGAAAGAGACACATCGATTAGTTGCCTCCTGCTCATGCTCCTATAGGGGCCAGAATGAACCTGCAACCCAGGGACGTGCCCTTGGCCAGAATCGAACCCAAGGCTCTTCGGTGCACAGGCCAACGCTCTATCACTTAGCCACACCGAGGGGCAAGTCCATCCTGTTAAAGTGTGCAGTCCCGGCAATCCTGTGATTTTTAGTAGAGTCACAAAGTTGTGCATCAATCACCACTGTCTAATTCCAGAACTCTTTCATCACGCCCCCCCCCCCCCAAAAAAAAGCCACACACATTAGCAGTCACTCCCCAATCTCCCTCCGCGCCCCAAGCCCTGGCAACCACTATGTCTACTTTCTATCTCCATGGACTTGCCTCTTCCGGACATTTCATATCAACTCAGTGATGCAATATCTGGCCTCTTATGCCTGGCTTTTATGCCTTTGCAAGATTCATCCGGATTGCTAAAACCGGTTTGGCTCAGTAGATAGAGCGTCAGCCTGAGGACTGAAAGGTCCCAGGTTCAATTCCGGTCAAGGGCATGTACCTTGGTTGCAGGCACATCCTCAGTAGGGGGTATGCAGGAGGCAGCTGATTAATGTTTCTCTCTCATCGTTGTTTCTAACTCTCTATCCCTCTCCCTTCCTCTCTGTAAAAAATCAATAAAATGTATTTTTTTTAAAAACAAGTCAGATCATATCACTGCTTTGCTCATAACCCTCCAACGACTGCCATCGCACTCAGACTAAAAGTCAAGGTCCTTACTGTGGCCTTTGCATGCTCCCATGATCCTCTGACATCATCTCTTTGCACTCCAGCCCTGCTGTCCTTTCCCAAACACCAAGCGCTCTCCTGTCGCAGGACCTTTGCACTGCTTCTTCCTTCTGCCTGCACTGCTCTCCTCCCCGCGGCTCATTACCTGATTTTCTTTGTGAGAAAACGGCCTTCCCAAAGAGGCCTTCCCTCAAAACCTATGTAAAACAGCTCTTCCCTTTCATGTTTTCTCTCCCAATGCTGCTTGCTTTTTATATATATATATATATATATATATATATATATATATATATATAGCACGAATCACCATCTGACATGTGATACAGATATATGTTCACTTGCCTCTCACCTGTCTCCTTCCCTAGAATGTCAGCTCCATGAGAACAGGGAGTCTGGTTCATGGTGCTCCTTCCTGTAGCCCCAGTGCCCAGAACGGAGCTGGCACACAGTAGGTGTTCAACAGGCATTCAAGGCTAAGGGACCATGAATAAGCAGTCTAGCCCTTTCACCAACCCGCCATCCGGTTGAGACTATGACAACCACGATAGCAGCTGGTTGTGAATCTAGAGCATTTCCTTCGAAGCCAGGGCCTTGCACTTAATCCTTGAACCCTGAGAGTTGGAGATGAGGATGAACTCAGAGAGGTTAAGCGATTTGCCCCAAAGAGACGGGAATGGCATCATCAGAAGAGGAGCCCAGGCATCCAGCCTGACCGAGCAGAGCTCTTAAGCCGCTGAACCATGATGTGCCACATTCTCAGGGAAGAAAACAAAAACAAAAACAAACAAATAAAAAGAAAAACAGTGGACATGGAAGCCGCGGCTGAGCTCCGGGCGCCGGGCTCTGAGACTGCGGCTCTTTGATCTCTGCGGCGCCCGTGGCCCCCTGACCCCGCCGTGAGTTATGGGGGCCGCGGGAGCCATCGCACAGCATTCCCGGACTCCCGGGGTTGGCGGGCTGTGGCGCCCTGAGCGGTGATGGATGAGCCAGTCTCCGGCGCTGGCGCTGGCTTTGTCCGGGCGGAGCCGGGCTGGGGAGCATCAGGCAGACTTTGGACAGGGCGTGGCGAGAGGCGGACCATGTGCGTGCGTGCGTGCGTGCGTGTGTGTGTGTGTGTGTGTGTGTGTGTGTGTTTGTAGTGTGTGTGAGTGTGAGTTTGTGTGTGTGTGCGTGTGTGTATGTGTGTGTATGTAGTGTGTGTGAGTGTGTGTGTGTGGTGTGCATGTGTGATGCTTGGGTGGAGGGATTGCCTGGCTTCCTTTCCCGGGGCGCGGAGGGGGGTGGGGGGGTAAGCATTGGTGCGGTCACCAGCGCCCGGGAATCTCACCAGGCAGAGCTGTGAAGACTCCAAACCCTCTCATCCCAGAGCGAGCTCCCCCAGAACCCCGCCCCTCACTTGGCGTACTTTCGGGGGCTACACAGGCCCCGCCGCGCCGGGTCCCGCCTCCCTCGCCACCGGCGTTTCTCCCGTCCCATTGACAGACCGGGCGGAATAATCCTTTTGGGGACCTGCCGGCCCCCACCGGGCCAGACGCCGCAGCAGCTGAGCGCTCCGCTCCGCTCCATTGTTGGGGTCCACTAGGGACCCCCCGCCGTGGCCCTTTGTCACCCGCTCCCCGCGGGGCCGCTCCAGAGGCGCCGCCGCTGCCCGCGCTCCGCCCGCCCCCCGCGCCCCCCGCGCCCCTGGCCGCGCGGCGGCGGCTCTTACGCACCGGGAGGAGCGGGCCCGCCTCGCCCGGGGCCCGCGGCGCCCCCCGGCTGCGCCCGCCTTTGTCTGCTCCTTTGTCCGCCCCGCGCCCTCGCGGCGGCGGCGGCTGGGCCTCCGGGGAGCGGCCCGGCACGCCGAGCGCAGCTGGCAAGGGCGCGCCCCGGGAGCGCGCGGTCCGGCCGGGCCCGGGGCTGCCCCTTCGCGGGGGGCCTCGGAGCCCGCTCCCCCCGCCCTTTCCCCGCCCCCTCCCCGCGCTCCCGCCCCCTCCCCTCCCCTCCCGCCCGCCCGCGCCCCCCGCCCCTTCCGCCAGCCCCCGCGCAGCCCGGGAGCATCCTCCGCCGCCCGCGCACCTCTCCTCGCCGGCTCCGCTCCGCGGCTCGGCCCTCGGCTGCGTTCGGCTCCCGCAGACTCTCGGCCCGACGTCCCTCGGTCCCCGCCTCGCCGGCCGTCCGTCCAGGTAAGGCCCGGCCCGGCCCGCCCCGCCCCGCCCCGCCCCCCGCCGCACCTGCGCGCGGTGACAAAGGTGGTCCGCCCGGCGCTCTGGGAACCCGTGCGCCAGGGCTTAGGCTGCGGGCGAGGATGCTGCGCTCCTCCCCGCCTTCCTGGCCCTGCGACCCGTCGGTGCGTCCGCCCGTTACTCACCCGCCTTCCGCCGGACACTCACCCCTCGCCCCCGGCTCTGCTCCCGGCCCGGTACTCACCCGCCTTCCGCCGGACACTCACTTTCCCACGATCGGATGTTCTGCCTCGCGCGCGCCCTCGCCGCCCGCTCCTGGCCGCGGCTCTGGCTCCCCCTCCTCCCCGGTACCAGCCTTCTTTTTCCCGGACGCGGTCTCTCTTTGTCTCTATGTCTCTGAGTCTCGGGGGCGGGGGGTGTCTATCAGTCCGGGGGACCCCAGCTCATCACCGTTCCAAGAAGCTTCGGAGGCTCCTGAGCTCTGGAGAGAGCTGCCAGGCGTGCCCTCCTGCCCCTCTCGGGGCTGCCCGGAGGGCTGCGAGGTGCTGCAGGGAGATGGGGAGTCCGGGTGCGCCCCCTGTTTTCCCTTTGGGCACGAACCAGTACTGCGCTCTGGTAACCCCGACGGCGCACCCCCTCTGGCTTCCCACTGCGGGCTGCTGTCCTGCACGCTGGGGTCTCAGCCTCCTGCGGACGCCACGGGCTGCGGGGAGAGGGCTCTTGGCTTGGGTTTCCCGCCAAGTCTTACTTCCTCCACTGGATGCCCCTCAGCTTCGCCTCTCTGTCTGGTCTCTGCAGCCCAGCTGCCCACCTCCCCATCCGTCTGGGGGCACGCAAGACAGTGCCACCCCTCTGGGGTCCAGCAGACATGTTCTGGGAGCGACTTGGACAAAGGAGCGCACTTCTCTGAGCCTCAGGGTCCCTTTCATAAAAGGAGAATAATTGTAGCACTTACTATAAAGATGTGTGTGGAGCCCGTGGGAAAAAGCATGCTGGATTGGACCAGCGCAGGGCACACTCGGAGGCCCTGAGGGAGTATCCAGTCCCTGGGTGGGGTCCAGGCGAGGCAGGGGGAGTGTCCTCCAGAGAAAGGGGGAAATGGATCAAAAATTGAAGGTTAGAGTGACAGCAAAGAAAGCTGACGAAGCCCCCTCGCCAGCACTCACACCACCCACCGCCCCTGCAGGCATTTGCCTCCTCACAGACGCTGCTCTCTTTCTGCCTCTGCCTGATTGTCCTCAAATCAGAGTTAAAAAATCAGGGTGAAAAGGGGTTCTGCCTTCAGAATGAGCTCAGCATGGCTGTCGGTGATGCCAGCAGCTGGCCATTTATCATGCGGCATCCCGGTGACTCATCCCCAGTCCCCAAGCTCTGTCCTGCACCGATTGCTTTTTCCCTGGCGATAGCTCACAAGCCATTTTCTGTCCCCCCGGGGGGAGGGGAGGAGCGTCAGGCGGGACCCTGGACCTGCTGTGTGGTCGCCCAGGCCCTCCGGCCATCATCTGTGCCCTGATCATGGGGGACCCCCACCCCAGGTGTCCACTAGGATGTGGGCCCAGGGGCTGAGTGAGGAAACTTTGGGAGAGGGAAGCCTCCCAGCCTGCACGTTCTGGGCTCTTCTGGTGGAGGTTTCGTTTTCAGCCACAGCCAGGCTCACACCCAGAGCCTTTCCCTTCAGAGGCACCAGTGGGACTGGGGACACACTCGCACCCCATTCAGCCTCCGCTCATGATCCTGCCTGGCAGACGGGCCCAACTCTGGCACCCAGAGCCTTTCGCCATCTCTGGCCCCCTCCTTCTTCTTTTTTCTTGCTTTAAAATATATATATTTTATATTTATTTTTTATTTTTTTATTTTTTTATTTTTTACAGGGAGGAAGGGAGAGGGATAGAGTTAGAAACATCGATGAGAGAGAAACATCGACCAGCTGCCCCCTGCACACTTCCCACTGGGGATGTGCCCTTAACGGGAATTGAACCTGGGACCCTTGAGTCCGCAGGCCGACGTGCTGTCCACTGAGCCAAACCGGTGAGGGCTGTCCCCCACCTTCTTGGGCCACAATAGCTCCTGTGACTTCTAGAAACCTTGCTCACAGCCTCCTTGCCCCTCACCCACGTGAAAATGACAGCACCTTCTCTGCCTTCCTCTCCATTCAACCCACCCCTCTCCCCAGCCCTAAACTCCTCCATGGCTCCCTGGTGCCGTAAGCTAACTGCCTGCCTCCCACCACATCCTCCCGCTCCTGGGGGCTCAGCCAGGATGGAAAGCTAATCCTCTCCGCGCCCTGACTTCCCTGAGCTCTTGTTGGGGGCCTTGCCTCCATGTGAGATGTCTTCCCTGCCCTGTGCTCAGCTGGCGGCTACCCCTCCCTGTCTCTGTGGCCCCCGTTTCCCTGGGTGGAGCGGGGTCTCACGCCACCTGTAGTCCCAAAGCCTGACCCTCCGTGGGTGCTCTGCACACACGTGTTCTATGGAATGGAATCAAGGAGACAGGAATGAACTGGAAATCTCGGGCCACAGGTTTATTCCTGGGTGTGACTGGTCCTGCTGGCCAGGCCAGGGGCGGCGCTGGCTCTGGCACAAAGGGCCATGGCTGGGGAGGTTAGGGGGGAGCAAACTCTCTGGCAAATTCCTGTGGTTCGGGGAGGGCCTGCATCTCTCTGGAAGGGGAGGGTGGTCTGTGCCTGATGAGAGCAGAGGAAGCGGACGGGACAGGGAAGTGACTGCCCAGGTCCAGCGGAGTTGGTTTTCCCAGCGGACTGCTTAGCACTGTGTGACCCACAGGCGTCCCCTCACTTGTCTCCGCCAGAACCGGGGCAGAGCTGGGGTCTGCGTCCCGGCCTCCACGACTGCACAGCCCGGGAACAGCAGCAGCGGAGCGGGGTCCTGGGCGTATTCCCAGGTGGGGTGTCAGACAAGCCGCCCTGTCCTGAGCCTCACAGCTGAGGCCTGCCTCCCTTGCTGCTCCAGGCCCTCTGCTCGTCCCACCCAGCCCTTCCTCTTGAGTGGGTCTCTGTGGCCAACAGAGCATGGGCCTGCCCAGGAAGGACGCGAAGGGTGGGAGGACTGGCCAGGAGAGGCCCTGTTCCCCCTCTCCCTTCCCCACTGCAACACCCAGGCCTGGCATTGATCCCTGGGACACATCCCTGGATGGATGTGGCGTCATGAGGGATGAGGCCCCTGCCTGACCCAGAGCAGCTGGGAGGAACAAACTGTAGAACCCAGGCTTTTTAAGGGGTTCTCTCTATGCTAGGCTCTGGGTTAAGGTCCCCAGAACAGCAACTGCACTGAATGTAGCAAGACCCTGCCTCTGGAGTCAGATGGGTTCAAACCCCAGCCCCTCCAGTTCCTCTACTGTAACTGCAGGCAGATCCCCCAGCTCTCTGTCCCGATGTTGAGCCATTGTCGCTATTATTACCTGATCAATAGTGTCCGCTTCGGAGGGCTACACTGGAGTGTGCATATACAGCTCCAGGCCTTGCTTGGTACCTGCCCAACACGTGATCCCCAAACACACACACTCACCTGTCCGGTGTGGCACTGAAGCCCAGAGAGGTTCATTGACTTGCCCAGGGTCACACAGCCGTTCAGTGCTGGAGCCAGGATTCATAGCCAGGCTGTCTCTCCACTCCACCCTGGTTCCTCCAGAGCCAAGAGCGGGCATTTGTGTTGCTTGATGATTAAGGGATGAGTCTGACCAAACGGCAAGGGACGTTACATTGTCTGGGCACCGAGGGGATGAAGTTTGGGGGGTCAGGGGTGGGAGGGTCGCCTAGGAGAAGAAGAGGGAGAGGAGCACCTGTAACCAGGAGGCAGACCCGGTCTCTGGCGCATCCCCCCTCAGAAAAGACAGTCTCCCTGCACACATGTTTGGAGGCTGTGTGGGGGGCAGGAATTCCTGAGGCTGCCGTGGGAGACAATACCAGCAGATGGGACTGCCCCTGCGGGGAAGCCTCACCTCATTTGCCAGACAATGGTCCCTTCCAGGCCTGCCCGGGCCTGTGCCACGGAAGCCATCCATCACCCACCAAGGATTGAGGAGGGGACCGCCTGTGCCTGCCCCCTGCACACGCTGGCACAGATGCACAAGTGCAACCCCCCTTTCCCCTCCCCAGGATGACCAGCTACTGCCTATCGCGCCCTCACTGGGTAACACTGACTTCATGTACCTTTACCTCCTCTCATCCTCACATCCATGGGACGTGAGGCTCAGAGAGGTTAGGTGACTTGCCCAAGGTCACACAGCTCTTTGTGCTCTGCTGGGCAGGGCTCTCCCTGGACTCCGCTTAACGGGTTTGGGCTGACACCAGTGTGTTCAGATCAGTAACGGTTATGCCTGTGCCTCAGCCCTTCCCTGGACCTGTGGTCGCTCTGCCAGGTCAGAGGGGACACCTGAGGGCCGCAGATTAGACACTTCGTCCAGCAGCGAGTGTTTTCCCCAGGTCCTGGCCGGAACGGTGCCGCTCCTCGCAGACTGGGAGGTCCCCGCAGGCAGCAGATGGCACTCAGCCTCTGGCACGGAGCCTCTTTGGGGCGTGGGCTGCATTTCCTGCTTGAACAGAGTGCCCTGCTGGCCCGAGCAGTGCCTCCAGTCAGAGAGTGCTCCGGGACGAGAGCCGGATCGCCCCGTCACTCTGGACCTCCCATCACTCTGGCCATGTCTAGGAGCAGGGAGCCCGTCTCCCCCTTCAGACTGGAGCCCGTTGCCATGCATGGCACCCAGAGAGGCTCCGCAAGTGGTGCCCACCTGGCCCCGACTCCCCAGAGGCGGAGTTTTTTTTGCGTGAGGCCAGGTTGGCACAATGGCCTCTGGCTGTCCTGAGGCCTAGGGGGAGGCCCCTTCCTGTGGTCAGGTGGCACTTTGGGGGTGCAGAGCTGCAGGGAGGCGGGAGATGGGTAGGGACTAGCTCAGGGCGGTCAAGAATCCCCCTCTCCCCTTCCCCCCCTCCCCTTGCAGCCAAGGAGCACCCCCCCCCCCGGACAGCTGATTAGAGTCCCACCCACCCCACCAGCGGGCTGTCTTCACTGCCTTCCAGCTCCCTTCCCCTTGGGGGCCCATGCTGACCCAGAACCACACACCTGCCAGGACTGGCTTCCCGCGTGGCCAGATCTCAGACAGGCTAAGGACTCCAGCCACAGACAGGAAATGGACTCTCAGAGAGGGGATGGCGGAAGAGAACATGAGAAGGAGTTATAGGGTCAGTCTTATCCCAAATCGCTATCCTTGGTAGGAGCCTAGTCCCTTAATTTAGGACCCACCCACCCATCCCCTACTCATGCGAATATAACTACTTCCCTTGAACAAGCAGAAGTGCCCATTTTCCAGCCCGAGGGGAGCCGGCTCCCCCGAGAAAAGACAGGAATCTGCTGGGGGGGGGGGCAGGAGCTCTGAGATCCTCACCTGGAGACCCCACGCTGGTCACCAGAGGGAGCACATCGCAGCAGCTCGGCGTTTAGGGTCAGGCACAGGGAGAGAGGTGGACAGAGCAAGGCAGGGCACCTCCAAGAGGGAGTGCAGCTCTGGCATGGGTCGTTATCATGTACCGGGACCCCCTGGGCCAGCCCTGTCCCCTCCCCCCAACTACCGCCTGGTTCTCCCCCAACCCACCAGGCAGCTGGTGAGCTGATCAGCAAGGCAAGAAGGTGGCACCCTGATCCAACCCGTAGCTCAGTGGTTAGAGCGTGGCCCCGAGGACTGAAGGGTTCTGGGTTCATCTCCAGTCAAGGGCACATACCTCGGTTGCAGGCTCAATCCCCAGTGGGAGGCAACCAATTAGTCTGTCTCTCTCACATAGGTGTTTCTCTCTCTCTGTCTCTCCCCCTCCCTTCCACTCTTTCTGAACCTTAATGGAAAAAATATCCTTGGGTGAGGATTAACCAAAAAAACAAAAGGAGAAGGCAGGGCCTTCAGCTGTCCCGGATTGCTGGTGGCCGCCCTGCTCCACAGTTGTCAGCCGGGCTGCTGGAGCCCCCCTATCTCATGGCCCCCAAATGCAAGCTGTTGGGGGAGGGGCTCAGGACTCAAAGCCGACTCCAGGCTGGATTAACTGCCTCCATTTGCATATGATGCTGCCTCCTGGCAGCCGTCTGGATGGAAACAGCTTTGCAGCTCAACTCTGCACGGGCTGGGGACAGAGGAGGGACACAGATAAGCCCCTCTCCCCTCCGTGATCAGTTTCCCCTTCCCAGCTGCCGGAGCCTGCTGGGTCTTGACTGCTCTCTCGGAGATGACAGATGTGGAGAAGAGGGGGGCAGGTGACCCCCAATGCTGAGCAGGGAGCAGGGGCGGGTGATGGAGGGCAGGGCTGTCCCCGTGCAGAGAACCCAGGCCTTGAGTGGCTTGCCATTCATCCATCCTGTCATCTTGGATTTGTGGCTTCCCTTCCCAGAGCCTCAGCTTCCTCACTTCGTTTTATTTTCAAATACATTTTTATTGATTTCGGAGAGGAAGGGAGAGGGAGAGAAACATCAGTGATGAGAGAGAATCATTAATGGGCTGCCTCCTGCACCACAGGGATCGAGCCCACAACTCGGCATGTGCCCTGACCAGGAATCAAACCGTGACCTCCTGGTTCAGAGGCCAACACTCAACCACTGAGCCACACCGGCCGGGTTTGGGTTCCTCATTTTAAAAATGCGAGAGGGATGCGATAAGAAATGGACGGAATACGCCCGTAGCCGCCTGGGTCTCGCAGCTGCTCTGGAGCGGAGGCTCCTGTGCCTGCGATTGCTTTTGTTTTCTTCCCGTGTAATGAGCCACTATTGGGTCTCAGCTGTGAGCGCGCCATCTCTGGGCGGTGGGGCCCCCATGTTCCTGGACAGCTCTGATCAGGGCGACTCCTGAAGAGCTGGCTTTGTGAGCAACCACAGCAGCAGATCCATGGCTGGCGGGAGGCGGGAGGTGGGGGTTGGGGGAGCAGAGGGGGGATGCCTGCTGCCCCTTTTTGCCTGGATGCCTGGCACTTTGTATGCAGCCTCCCACTGGCTTCCAGCACGACAGAAATGGCTCGGAGCCCTTCCCCGCTGTGGATCCTTGGCACGGCATCAGGAGCAGCCCACGCTTCCCGGGTGGCTCGCCGCCAGGCTGGCCTCGTGGCTGCTGGGCTGTGCCAAAATCTGTGTGCAAGCCCTGTGGGCTGGCGAGAGAGTTCCAAGCGGTTGTCAGGACAAAGTGGTGCTAGGTCCCCCAGCCGTCACTGCAACCCCCTGCCGCTCCCCTCCATCCCCCAACACACACACCCTGGAATACATTTATGATTTTGCACTCAGGTTCGATGGTGCTCAACTCTCCTTCATTTCTGTCCGTAGTTATCAATGCCTGTTATTTGCAGCGTCCGTAGACTCTGCGGGGACACTGTCTTCTGAGACCGGTCCCCAGGCTGCTCACCAACCCGGCTCAGAGGCTGGCTTGTGTGTGCCGTGGGGACAGCAAGCTGCCCACACACGTCCGTGGTCTGCCCAGGCCTCACCCCTCCGCCACGCCTCATCTGGACTCTTTTTTTATTATTATTATTTAATATATTTTATTGATTTTTTACAGAGAGGAAGGGAGAGGGATAGAGAGTTAGAAACATCGATGAGAAAGAAACATCAACCAGCTGCCTCCTGCACATCCCCCACCGGGGATGTGCTCGCAACCAAGATACATGCCCTTGACTGGAATCGAACCTGGGACCTTTCAGTCCGCAGGCCGATGCTCTATCCACTGAGCCAAACCGGTTTCGGCTCATCTGGACTCTTGCCTACACTTTTTGGGTGCCCTGCCTTGCTTCTCCCCACGGGAGGACGGGATACCATTCACTGGCCAACACCTCGAAGGTCCCCTGTTAAGGGGTACTCTGTGGGCTCCCTGGCTCTCGGCTCTCGGTGTCCCTCAGGACAGGGGGGCAGGGCTGGGTCCGGGGCAGCATCGCAGAGACTCGGGCCTTTCTCCTCACAGGGAGCCGAGGGTGAGGCCTGCTAACAGGCGGGCGGTCTGAGGCGGGCGGTCTGCAGAGCAGCCAGCGTCTGCCTCAGCCCTGGAACAATGCTTGACTGACAGCCCTTTGAAATGGGCCCCTCCTCTAGCCCGGCTGCAGGAGGCCCGGCCTCCAGGACTTGCTGGAGATGAAGCCCCCTGCTGCCTGCCAGGTGGAGAGGAAATCAAACCCCAGCTGCAGCATGAACGGTCTTAGGAATGGAAGGATGTGACAAGAACGAGGATTGTCACAACAAGCCCATCCCAGGTCCCTCCCAGGCTGTGCCGTGGCTCCAGGGGGGATGAGATGAGAAGTGACTGTCCTGTGCATCGCTGGGTGTTTGCAGTGCTCCGGGCCTCCATCCCGGAGAGTCAGTAACACTGCCTGGTTTGTTTATTTTGTTTTTGTAATGTTTTTATTAATTTCAGAGAGAGGAAGGGAGAGGGAGACAGAAACATCAATGATGAGAGAGACTCATTGATCAGCTGCCTCCAGCACACCCCCTACTGGGGATGGATCCCAAAACCGGGGCACATGCCCTTGGCCGGAATTGAACCTGGGATCCCTCAGTCCACAGGCCAACATGCTACCCACTAAGCCAAACCGGCTAGTGCTGTTCCTCAGTTTATTTATTTTTTTATTTTTTAAAATATATTTTATTGATTTTTTACAGAGAGGAAGGAAGATGGATAGAGAGCTAGAAACATCGATGAGAGAGAATCATCGACCAGCTGCCTCTTGCACACCCTCTACTGGAGATATGCCTGCAACCACGGTACATGCCCTTGACCGGATTCGAACCTGGGACCTTTCAGTCCGCAGGCCGACGCTCTATCCATTGAGCTAAACCAGTTTCGGCCCTCAGTTTATTTTGTTCATTAGATTCCATGCACTGATATCAGTGAGATCGTGTAATGCTTGTGTTTCTCTGACTGGCTGCACGTCCCTTCATGCTGTCTCAAAGGATAAGAGCTTCTTTATCATGGCTGCATAGTATTCCACGGTGTACATGTACCACAGCTTTTTTAAAAAAAATATATTTTATTGATTTTTTTTTTTTACAGAAGGAAGAGAGAGGGATAGAGGATTAGAAACATCGATGAGGGAGAAACATTAATCAGCTGCCTCCTGCACTCACCCTACTGGGGATGTGCCCTTGATAGGAATCGAACCTGGGACCCTTCAGTCCCCAGGCCGACGCTCTATCCACTGAGCCAAATCGGTTTCGGCTACCACAGCTTTTTTATCCACTCATCTCCTGACGGGCACTTGGGCTGTTTCCAGATCTTAGCTACTGTACATTGTGCTGCTATGAACATAGGGGTGCATTCTTTCTGCTTGGTGTTTTGGGATAACACTGCCCAGTTTCGCCAACCCAAAATGTCTGCAGACATTGCCAAATACCCCCTGGCGGCAGAGCCCCCTCTATCCCTGTGGAAAAGTGCTGGGCTGCAGGCACGTAAGGGAGGGGCTTGGGGGTGGGCAGTGGAGGAGGAGGGCTGCCCAGTTGCCCCTCAAATGCTGCTTCTCTTGCAGGAGGAGCCCATGGCCGGGCCCACCGCCCACGTGGCCCCCATGCTGTTCCTTGCCCTCCTGGTGCTTCTGGAGCTGAGCCTGGCGGGCTCGCTGGGCCCCAGAAGCCCTGCTCGAACCCTCCCTGAGAATCACATCAACCTCCCGGGCCCGGCCCTGTGGACGCCTCCGGCCAGCCACCACCCCCGGCGGGGCCTGGGCAAGAAGGAGCGGGGGCCGGGCATGCCTGGCCAGGCCCAAGATGGCGCTGCGGTCACCTCCACCAGGCAGGCCTCCAGGCTGCCCGGGGCAGGGAGCCTGCTGCAGGACAAGAGTCTGCTCCTGGGGCTGGCCCTGCCCTACCCTGAGAAGGAGAGCCGGTCTCCGGGGAAGAGACGCAGCAGGGAGCACAGGAGACGCAGGGAGAGGTTGAAGCTGCACAGAGGTAGCTGGACATCTGGAACGGGGTGGGGTCTGGAGATGGGAGTGGGGGGCGGAGTGGGGGGCGGAGAGGGCTATAAGAGCCAGCCCCGAGGGAGGGTCAGTGGGGTAAGGTCACTGAGGGGACATCCACAGGCCCCAGAGGAGGCAGGCAATGGGCGCCCAATGGCGTGAGGACGTCTCACTAAAGTCATAGGGACCTGGCAAGGGGGGGACCTGGGAGAGGCAGGGAGGGCCGTGGGGCCACAGACGCTCCGTCTTATCCGTGGATAATCCTCCTACGTCAGAATTTGACTTTGTGTCGAATCTGAATGTACTGATGAGCCACGGACCAGTGCAGTGCCCTCCGAGGTCATCACCATCACCTCCGAGGCACAGAGCAGGGCCGAGCTCATAGATTCTGCAGCCAGAGCCTGCCCAGGTTACTAGCTGTCTGAGTCACTGTGCCTCGGTTTCTCCCTCTGCGAAATGGGGAGAAGGGCCCCATCGAGCCTCGGCAGAGGCCCAGAGACCGCGGATGGGCAGAGTGCTTGCAGTGGTGGCTGGCGAGCGGCAGGGACGGGGAGCAGGTGTTGCCGGTTGATGCTCAGCGTTTTCTTGGTGCCAATCCAGTGTCCTCCAACCTGGACGTGGAGGTCCTGGGGAGGCGTCGCATCCTATCCCTCCCGCCTCTGCCCTGCCTGTCCCTGCGGTGCTCCCCTCCCCTCAGCCCTCCGCACCTCCCTTCACAGCCCCGAGTTCCTGTGGGCATCCAGCTGCCGCTGTTCCAGCGCCCCCTCCTGAGGCCCATTCTGTCTCCCAATAAGCATTTCCCAGCAGCTGCACCCAGCTGGCTCCTCCCGGGCTCACCTGCCTCCAGCTTCCAGCCTCTTCCTGTGACAAGACCGCCTCTAGGGGCAGGGCTCCCCCTGCAGACAGGGAGCGGGAGGGGTTCATCCTCAGCCCCGCCTCCCCCTGCAAACAGCTGGGGCTTGCTTTCCTGCCAGGCCTACTGGGATCCCCCACGTGGGCAGAACACAGTTGGCAGGTGTATGTGTGGCAGTGGGGGGGGGGCACCTTAGATTCTCAGCCACCTATCCCTGGATGCTGGCATGCTTGAGGGACAAGCCAGAGAGCACACATGGGGTGTGGATCCATTCAGCTCAGCTCCAGCCCCCAGCTCCAGGGGGCCAGTGGGGCCTCCTAAGAGAGTGAGTGACATGGCTCAGTGGTTGAGCGATGACCTGTGAACCAGGAGGTCACGGTTCGATCCCCCGTCAGAGCACATGCCCGGGTTGCAGGCTCGATCCCCAGTGTGGGGGGTGTGCAGGGGGCAGCCGATCAGTGGTTCTCTCTCATCATGGATGTTTCTCTCTCCTCCTTTCCTCTCTGAAATCAATAAAAATATTTTTAAAAATAGAAAGAGGAGGAGAGGGCACGGGAGCTGTGAAGTCTGGGAAACGAAAGAACAGATTCGATGGCCCCTCAGTGGCCTTTCCACTCTCCGGGGTTCATTTCTGGAGAGCGGGGTGATCCCCCCACCCAGCCAGCCTTAAAGCCAGCTCTTCCCTGAGACTAAGAGGCAGGGACGAGCCCGGGCCTCCAGCTTCTCTCAAAGCCCCAGCTTCTCTTCCCGACCACCCGACCCTGCCTGGTCCCACCCACCCTGCCTCAGGCCCATGTGTCTTGCAAGGCGGCGTTGGTGGTTAAAAGTAATGATTTTATACTCAGGTGGAGCTGGGTTCGAATTCAAACTTCAGCATTTACCAGCTGTGTGCCCTTGGGGAAGTCTCTCAACTTCTCTGTGCTTCCCTGTGGATGAGGCTGACCGAGTACCTACCTCCTAGAGCTCCTGCAGAGCTCACGAAATAACGCTGGCCCCACAGGACTGGGCGGGCACGCACCAGGGTCCTCACACACAGCAGGCACTCGGCAGGCATCGCGTGGTTATCACTATGTAGCCGGCATTCCCGCTCTCACCATCCAGACTTCTCAGAAGCTCCCAGCCTGCAACGCCTCTCAGCCTTCGCTCGCTGCTCCTCTACTTAAGCTTGACCTCCTCCAGGGAGACTTCCGTGTGAATCTTTTTTTTTTTTTTTTAATGTTTTATTGATTTTTTACAGAGAGGAAGAGAGAGGGATAGAGAGTTAGAAACATCGATGAGAGAGAATCATCGATCGGCTGCCTCTTGCACACCCCCTACTGAGGATGTGCCCGCAACCAAGGTGCATGCTCTTGACCAGAATCGAACCTGGGACCCTTGAGTCCACAGGCTGACGCTCTGTCCACTGAGCCAAACCGGTTAGGGCCGTGTGAATCTTATTAGTTCCCATTTGTTGTATAATACCTACACCCTGGGCTGCACCCGCCATCCCAGACGTGGGCTTACTATAATGTTGCTTTAGATTGAGAATCCTTGGGCTGTCTCCCCAGCAACACTGCACGTTCACCCCAGACACCCCCCCTCCCCCAGGGCCCTGTTTTCACCGTCCCGGGAGAGTGGGCAGCAGGGATGTTGGGGAGCCAGGCTGTCAGACGTGTCACGTGATGCCTCCGTCCCCTTGTTTGCGGCAGGAAATGTGGGTTCTGCTTTGGGCTGGTGAGAGGTGGCGAGCAGACAGAGGCCCCGTGTTTCCCATTCCGTCCCTCAGGTCGAGCCGTGGTCCGAGGCCCCAGCTCCCTGATGAAGAAGGCGGAGCTCCCCGAAGACCAGGCGCTGGACGCTGCCATGGAGGAGTCGTCCACCAGCCTGGCCCCTACCCTACTCTACCTCACCACCTCGGAGGCAGCGCCTGCCACGGAGGAGTCCCTGATCCTGCCGGCCCCATCCCTGTGGCCCCAGGTGAGGCCTCGGAGCCAGGGCGTCCTTGAGAACCCCATCGTGCAGATCCCTCTTAGTCACTTAGGGAGACTGAGGCACGGGGGTGGGTGGGAGAACATTGGTGGAGGCCCCTGGGGTGAGCTGGAAACCAGGTCTCCTGGTGCCCCGTCCAGCAAGGTGACCAGACGTCCCGCTTTTGGCGGGACAGTCCCGATTTTTAACAATTTGTCCCACGTACCGCGGCGTTTTAAAAAAGTCCCAATTTTGACTGCTCCGAACCCCAGTTCTGGGCCAATCCATGGGGACCCAGGCTCAGGCAGAGGGAGACGGGGCTGTGAGGTGGAGTCCGGGAAGAGCGGTGAAAGGCCGGGCCCCCGGGACTCTCGCAAACTGCACGCAGAGGACAGTCTGTGGGACTCGCGCAAACTGCGCGCAGAGGACAATCTGTTGACTCTGATGCTGGACTTCCCTAGCGGGAAGGAGAAAAAAAAAGCTCTAGGCTGGGGGAACGCGGAGGGGAGCAGAAGCCCCTGCCGGACTCCAGCCAACCGGGCACCAGCAAGGAGGCGGGCCACGGGGCCCCTGGGGGCGTGGGTGCCCCTGAGCCTTTGACCACTGAGCTCGGGCAATGGAGCCAGGGCCGGGGGCTGCTTCCTGGGCGGCGCCGTCCCGGCAACAGGCTGAAGCAGCACAGGAGCCCGCGCAGAACAAAGGGGTGCCACAGGCCAACCTGCTGAGCTCCCAGGACAAGGAGGAAGAAACCAAAGAAGTTCTCAATGTGAAGAAATCAAGTGAGAGCAAAAAATAGTAAAATTACTTAAGAAAGAATACAAAGAAGATCTTGAAAAATCAAAGACTAAGTCAGAACTCAACTCACCAGCCAACATTGCAACATAAATGCGTTTTAAAAAGAAAAAAAAAGGACAGAATGTTGGAACAGCAACGGCCAGGCCTAGAGTGGCCAGGCACAAGGCAGTGGCAGCCAGACCCGGAGCAGCAACGGCCAGGCCCCAGAACAACAGCAGCCAGAACCAGAGCATCAACAGCCAGCACTGGAGTAGCCAGACCTGGGGCAGTGGCAGCCAGGCATGAGGCGGAGGCGGCCAAGCCCAGGGTGGCCAGTCCAGGAACACCCAGACCCGGAGTGGCCGGGCCCGAAGAAGCCGGGCCCAGAGCAGCCGGGGTGGGAGCAGCCAGACCCAGAACAGCAGTAGCCAAGCCCAGAGCATCCAGGTCGGGAGTGGCCAGGCTCGGAGCGGCCGGGCCCGGGGCAGCCAGGCCCAGAGCAGCCGGGTCAGGGGCGGCCAGGCCCGGAGCAGCAGCTGCCAGGCTGGGAGCGGCCAGGCCCGGGGGAGCAGGTGGGTCGGGTGCGGCCAGGCCCGGAGCAGCGGCTGCCAGGCTGGGAGCGGCCAGGCCCGGGGGAGCAGGCGGGTCGGGTGCGGCCAGGCCCGGAGCAGCGGCTGCCAGGCTGGGAGCGGCCAGGACCGGGGGAGCAGGAGGGGCTGGTGCGGCCAGGCCCGGAGCAGCGGCTGCCAGGCTGGGAGCGGCCAGGCCCGGGGGAGCAGGCGGGGCTGGTGCGGCCAGGCCCGGAGCAGCGGCTGCCAGGCTGGGAGCGGCCAGGCCTGGGGGAGCAGGCGGGTCGGGTGCGGCCAGGCCCGGAGCAGCGGCTGCCAGGCTGGGAGCGGCCAGGCCCGGGGGAGCAGTCGGGGCTGGTGCGGCCAGGCCCGGAGCAGCGGCTGCCAGGCTGGGAGCGGCCAGGCCCGGGGGAGCAGTCGGGTCGGGTGCGGCCAGGCCCGGAGCAGCAGCTGCCAGGCTGGGAGCGGCCAGGCCCGGGGGAGCAGTCGGGGCTGGTGCGGCCAGGCCCGGAGCAACGGCTGCCAGGCTGGGAGTGGCCAGGCCCGGGGGAGCAGTCGGGTCGGGTGCGGCCAGGCCCGGAGCAGCGGCTGCCAGGCTGGGAGCGGCCAGGCCCGGGGGAGCAGTCGGGTCGGGTGCGGCCAGGCCCGGAGCAGCGGCTGCCAGGCTGGGAGCGGCCAGGCCCGGGGGAGCAGTCGGGTCGGGTGCGGCCAGGCCCGGAGCAGCGGCTGCCAGGCTGGGAGCGGCCAGGCCCGGGGGAGCAGTCGGGTCGGGTGCGGCCAGACCCGGAGCAGCGGCTGCCAGGCTGGGAGCGGCCAGGCCCGGGGGAGCAGGCGGGGCTGGTGCGGCCAGGCCCGGAGCAGCGGCTGCCAGGCTGGGAGCGGCCAGGCCCGGGGGAGCAGTCGGGGCTGGTGCAGCCAGGCCCGGAGCAGCGGCTGCCAGGCTGGGAGCGGCCAGGCCCGGGGGAGCAGCCGGGTCGGGTGCTGCCAGGCCCGGAGCAGCGGCTGCCAGGCTGGGAGCGGCCAGGCCCGGGGGAGCAGGCGGGGCTGGTGCGGCCAGGCCCGGAGCAGCGGCTGCCAGGCTGGGAGCGGCCAGGCCCGGGGGAGCAGCTGGGTCGGGAGCGGCCAGGCCCGGAGCAGCAGCAGCCAAGTCCAGAGCAACTAGGTTGGGAGCGGCAGTGACCAGACCCGGAGCAGCTGGTTGTGGAATGAACCAGAGCAACAGAGGCCAGGCCCTGAGCAGCCAGGCCCAGAACAGCTCGCTCCTTGCCTGCCCCTGCCCCACGGCTGCTTCTCAGACATGGCTGGAAACTTTCGTGGGAACTTGAGTGTCTGCTGAATCAAGTGATGAAGGCTTAGATCTGGATGTGTTGAGTTAGTATAGGGCTGGGGTGTTGATCTGTGAGTGCCTTGGGTGGGGCCTGGATGAGGCTGGTTGACCTAGTGGGAAATGTCTTTTGTGTGAAGTGTATCATTGGGCATGTGGAGGTATTATTGATATGAGAAAATGCTAAGTAACTGATTTACTATCTGAAAAGGGATTTACTATTGGGGAAATTGAGGGAAGAAGAGACTGAACATAAACTGCACCTATGGATGAGGACAATGGGGAATGGGGGCGGGGACGGAGGGTGGGGTGGGAACCTGGTGGAGGGGGGAAGAAATGAGGAACCTTTGTAATAATATGAACAATAAAGATTGCTTAAAAAAAAAAAAAAAAAAGTCCCGATTTTTGGAAAGAATCTTTCAAAAAATCGGGACTTTTTAAAAACGCCGCGGGCGGGACACGTGACAAATTGTTAAAAAAAATCAGGACTGCCCCGCCAAAAGTGGGACGTCTGGTCACTTTACTGTCCAGCCCAGTGGGCACTCTGTCCTGAACGGGCGGTCCCTGCCCAGGAGAAAGGGGTCCTGGGGGCTCACTCTGGGGACAGCCAAGGAGGCCAGCGCCCGCTCAGCACCCTGGTCTGTGCGTGGAGAAGAGCGAGGCTCATGGCAAAGCTTTTTAAGCATACGGCAAAGTACAGAGAAGAACAACACGGCACAGAGCCCCGTCCCCACAGCCCGGGGCTGACAAGCATTGTGAGCACACCTGCTTCAGAGCTTCAGGAAGATGAGTGGAGGGAGCAGGCAGCACCTGCGGCCTGTGTGCTTCCGCTGGCAAACAGACGCCGGGAACCCGCGAGTTCCTGGCATCAGCCTTGCAATTAGCCCGACGCGCCTCATTGCACCTCTCGTGTCGCTTTGCAGTATTTTTCAAAATAGTATCACCTAGCCCTCGCCCGTTGGGCTCAGTGGATCGAGCGTCGGCCTGCGGACTGAAGGGTCCCGGGTTTGATTCCGGTCAGGGGCACATGTCTCGGCTGCAGGCTCGATCCCCAGTAGGGGATGTGCAGGAGACAGCTGATCAGAGATTCTCTCTCATCCCTGATGTTTTTATATATACATATCTCTCTCTCCCTCTCCCTCTCCCTTCCTCTCTGAAATCAATAAAAATATATCTAAAGTAATAATATTATCTAAGACAACCAATAACATCAATAAGTAGAAGAAAAAAAACTTTTTAGCAGATCTTTCTTATCCTCTTTTGGGGTCTTGCACCCCCTGAGATTCTGAGAAAAGCTAGTTTTTAAAATACATCCCCAGGCGGGGCTTCTGGCAGAGGGTGAGCTGGCCTCTGAGGAGCCCTCTCCTGCCCTCTGGCCCTGGGGCCCTACATTTCCGCTCCCTCCTCTGCACCCGCCTTCCGCAGGCTCAGCCCCGGCCTGACGGGGAGGTGATGCCCACGCTGGACATGGCCTTGTTCGACTGGACCGATTACGAAGACTTAAAGCCCGAGGCCTGGCCCTCCGCCAGAAAGAAAGGTACGTCTACCCCCCCACCCGGCGGGGCTCAGTGGCCGAGCATCGACCTGTGACCTAGGAGATCAGGGTTCGATTCCCAGTCAGGGCACATCCCCAGTAGGGGGTGTGCAGAAGGCAGCTGAACAATGATTCTCTCTCATCATTGATGTTTCTTTCTCTCTCTCCCTCTCCCTTTTTCTCTGAAATCAATAAAAATAAAAAAATAAACAATTTTAAAATCTTAAATTAAAAAAAAAAAAAAAGTACGTCCATCTACCCACCACCCTGTGCCTGGGTTCCCTCCCCTCCCCCAGCCTGACCTACAGATGTCCAAAGTGGGGGATGGGCGGGGCATGGAGTCCACACTGCAACGCGCACCAACATGGAAATACCACTATGGAGACCTTACCACATGCCAGCTCATTCCACGTATCAACTCATTTCACCCAAAACACACACACACACACACACACACACACACACACACACACACACACAAAACAAATGTGAGGTCTGTCCTATCCATGAGCCCGTTTTGGAAAAGAGACGGCTGAGGGGCGTCCCGCCACACCGTGGGATGGCGGAACGTGCACTCCTATACCAGCATCGTGTGCTTGCTCCCTGCCCCGCTGGGCAGCTTCTGACCATGATCTTCCTGTCCCCAGAGAAGGCCCAGGGTAAACTCTCCAATGACGGCAACGAGACGACCCCAGCCGAAGGGGAGCCGTGTGACCACCACCATGACTGCCTGCCAGGTACCGAGCCGGCGTCACGTTCAAGGCACCGGGCTGGGCGCTGGGTGCTGGGTGCTGGGGGCCTGAGGCGGACGGGCGAGGTGAGCCTTCCCAGGCACACGAGGGGGCCTGTGGGTTCAAGACCCTCTCGGGGTCATACGTAGCAACAACTCCAGCTACCCTCCACGGAGAGTTGTTGGAACACTTACCCTTCAGAGCACCCAGAGAAAGAGACTCTGTTTGGATGGCTGTTTTGCAGACTCTTCCAGCAGCTGAATGAGCAATGTGTCTCCCTGGGGGGGAGGGGCTGGGCTGTGCTGATTTTCAGGCAAGGAAACCGGGCCTCAGAGGGTGGGTCTCAGGCAAGGTCACCCAGCTGGGAGGTGGCTCAACCCTGAGTCCTGAGGAGCCACTGCCCCATGTGCTGACCCCGCTCTCCACTTCCTCCTGAAGTCTGGCCGGGCTTGATGCTTCCCTTGGCCCATCATGACGCTGCCCGGCTTTTTGTGGCTGTTCCCATGGCATCCTCGCCCCGTCCGGCAGCTCTGCCCATCAAGACGGAAAGCGAGGGGCTGGTGTTTAGACTGGCACCCTCACCTCCAGGGGCGTCTCCTGAGGTGGAGTGAGATATGTAGGGGGTTGGTGGAGGGTAAGATCTCAGGGGGAGAAGAGGGGGAGGAGCAGGAATGGCAGGGAAACCAAAGATGCAGTCTTGGCCTGGCCCTGTTACCCCCCCCCCCCCCGCCCGCCCTCCCCTCCCCCCCACCCCTCCGCCATTGCTGGGACTGCTCAGGAGATAGTGTGACATGGGCCCAGGGTGACATCCTGATGACTAAAGTGACCAGACGTCCCGCTTTGGGCGGGACAGTCCCGATTTTGAACAATTTGTCCCGCGTCCCGGACTTTTTAAAACGTCCCGATTTTTAAAAACGCCGTGGGACGCGGGATAAATTGTTCAAAATCGGGACGTTTGGTCACCTTACTGAAGACGCTGGCAGCTACCTGCCCTCCTCACTGCTGGTAGCACATGCCCCCTGGATCTTGGAGGGAGATCGCACCAATACACCCCCCGGGGGGACACATTGCTCGTTCAGCGGCTGGAAGAGTCTGCAAAACAGCCATCCAGTCAGCATGTGGCATTGTGTGGGCCTGACCCCCAGCTCCCCGACAGGCAGTGTGCTTCCCAAACCATTGTTTTCACCGCGGGAAGAAAAGGCTGGAGTTTGGGCCAACAACAGGACAGGACAGCCCTCGGAGAGGGGGCCCCAGGGTGGGCGGGGCCGGCCCTGGGCCTGCCTTGGGGGATCTCGTTGCTCCCCAGGGAGCTTCCGTGTCTCCATCTGTCCAAAGAGGACGTTGGTGTCCATGACCCTGGAGGCTCCCCCAGCTCCACGCCTGCTGACCCCACACCTGGCCGCCCCCAGCTGTCCTGCCCGCTGTCCCCGGGAGGTGATCCCCGATGCTCTGCTCCCCCCGAGATCTATCCATTGTCCGTCTAGGGCAGCTGAGTCGCTACCACCCGCCCGCAGGGCCCTCGCCCGTGACAGCCATAAGCGGTTCCGGCTGGGAGCCTTGCAGGCCAGATGGCCTCCCCCTGCCAGGGCATGGCCCTGCGGCGGTGACGATGGACCTCCTTTCCGGGGGGACCGTGTGCCGGGCGTGGGGGGGCGAGGGGTCCACTCGGCCTGGCTGGCCACGTGTGCGTGCTGTTGGCAGGGACCTGCTGTGACCTGCGGGGACACCTCTGCACGCCCCACAACCGGGGCCTCAACAACAAGTGCTTCGACGACTGCATGTGTGCGGAAGGTGAGCCTGCACCCCCCTCCCAGGAGGCGGGGGGAGAGAGGGGGCTTCCTTCATGCTCCGAAGCTGGTTCTGCTCGGATCCGGGACAGGATTTCCTGGCGGAGGTGGCCCGAGGGGCTGCAGTGGGAGAATCCCCGGGGAGCCGCCGCCGTGAGCAGGGAAAGCGTTGCTGGGTGCCTTCCCAATCTGAGAACTCATTCAGTCTCCATGCCTGGTGTCGTTTCTCCGGCTTGCTTTTCTCACCTCTCAAAATACAAGCTGGCTGCGTCTCCCGTGATGGGGAGGCGAGAGGAGAGAGGAGACTATCGCTTTAAAGAAGATCAAACGCGAGAAGGCTGGAGCTTTCAGGCCAGAACTTTACCCCAGGGGAGGCGTTCCAAGTGCGATACCAGGCGGGGGGGGGGGGGGGGGGGGGTCCCAGCACAGCTCAGCCCAGGATGCACTGGGCCGGCTCTACGAGCGCCCACCCGGAGCGGCAGGTGCCCTCCTGCCCAGGCAGCCTGGGCTCTGCGCTGGGCACTTGGCTCACAATATCCTCCTTACCCTCCTTCATCCTGAATCCTCCCTCTTCTTAACCCTCACAGCCATCCAGGGAGGGAGCGGTTACCACCTCCATTTTACACATCAGCACACAGAGGCACAGAGAGGTTCAGGGACTTGCCCAAACTCACACAGCTCAGAAAGGAGGAGAATGTTTTTAATTTTGTATTGTGACATTTTTCAAACATGTGAAGTCGCCAGGACAGTAGTCACTATAACAATGAACCCCCATTTCCCATCCCCCAGCTTCAAGAATTGCCAATTTGCCCTGGCTGGTTTGGCTCAGTGGATAGAGCATCAGCCTGGGGACTGAAGGGTCCCAGGTTCGTTTCCAGTAAAGGGCATGTGCTTTGGTTGCGGGCACATCCCCAGTAAGGGGTGTGCAGGAGGCAGCTGATCAATGCTTCTCTCATCTAGTTCTCAATCCCTCTCTGTAAAAAAATCAGTAAGATATATTTTTTAAGAAAAACAAAAACAAAAAAATAATTGCCAACTCACTGCCAATCTGTGATGTCTCTCCCCTGCCCAGTCCCACCATTCCAATATAATTTTGATGCAACTCCTGGGAGTTGAGATTTTGTCTGTGAATATTTCAGTGTATATCTCTGCAAGATAAGTACTCTTATAGGAACAAAATACCAAAAATGAATGATAATTACTCAGTATCATTCAGCATCCAATTGGTGTCTGTATCTCCTGGGTGGGAGAGTTTGGTCTCAGTGCCTCTGTTAACCGTCCTCGGATACATGCCCCATTTCTGCTCACATCAGGCTAACCATTATCTGCTGTGAAAGCAGTAACACGATGTGTGCCCCGTTATCCATGCAGCCACGCACTCGGGAGGTAGTTACTGAGCACCTGCCGTGTGTCTGGTGCTGCTCTGGACACTGGGACTCAGCAGCTCAGAGGAGGCGCAAGTCCTGCACCCACAGAGCCCATCCCAGGGAGAAAGCACCTCCTCTCCCCGCCCAGGGAGACGGGCTCCTTTGGAAGCAGTAAGGGCTGTGAGGAAAATAGTCCGGGGTCCGCTGAAAAGGAGAACACTGGGTTGTTACAGAAACGGGGGGGCAGGAGTGGACAGTGGGCCCAGCCACCTGAAGAGGGCAGCTGTTGGGGAGAACGTCCAGGCGAGAGGCAGGGGACGGGCAAGGGCCTCGGAGAGGCAGGGGACCGGCAAGGCGGGTGTGCTGACTGGGCCCCCGGTGGCCACGGGGAAGGTAGCACGTGGGAGGTGGGGGAGGCTTGTGGGGAGGACCGAGCAGGACCTTGTTGGCCTTGTTTGATTTCGATGGGAAGTTGCAGGCAGATTGTCACTGGCGGTGGGGGACATGGTCTGGCTGTGGGCTTAACAGTTCACTATGGCTGTAGGGGGCAGGAATGGAGACAGGAAGGCCCAGCTGGGAGGGGAGGGGAGGAAAGTGGAGGCAGCAGGAGTGGAAGACGGGGGGGTGCTGGGAAGCTGCCTTTGGTACTTGTGTGCAGGGCAGAGGCCCCATGTCACAGAGGAGGAGACTGAGGTGCCGAGTCCAGGGAGGCACTCCGGTCCAGGGAGCCCAGAACAGCGTTAAGGTCAAACCGCAGTCCTTGGCTTCCAGGTCCAGCCCCCCTAGGTGAGGGGGATGGCCCTGCTGAGCTGCACATGCCCAGTTGGTGCCTGGCTGGATGCTCAATGGTGGCCCCTCTGCCCAGGAATCAATCCTCCCTCCCTCCCTCTCTTCCTTCCCTTCTTCCTTCCTTATTTCCCTGTTCCCTCCTTCCTTCCTCTCTCCCTCTCCCTCTCTCTCTCTCTCTCTCTCTCTCTCTCTCTCTCTCTCTCTCTCTCTCCTTCCATTCCTTCCTTCTTTCCTTCCCTCCCTCCCTTCCTTATTTTCCCCTTCCTCTCTCCCTCCCTCCTGGGCCTCAGGTGGGAGGGGACAGCGTCCAAAGGCTGTGCCTGCAAACAAAGCCCCATCTGCTCCTTCCGCTGGTCCCTCACACTGGTCGGCTCCATCAAAAGTCTTGCTTCCTCCCTGGAGACTGAGGCTCAGAAAAAATGAGGAGTGGAAGTGACAGTTCAGGCAGCTCATTCACGATGGTCCAGGAAGAGGCTGTCACCAGGATGTCACACCAGAGAGGTCTAGGGGGGCCAGGACCCTCATGGGGACCATATCCCAAAACGGCAGACACAGTGTACCCTGACCAGGACCAAACCTGAGACCGTTTGGTCGGCAGGACGATACTCTAACTAACCGAGCCACCCGGCCAGGGCTTAATCGACTTTTTTTTAGAGCATTTTTGGGTTTACAGAAAAATTGTGCAGGAAATACAGAGTTCTCCTCCTACAGTTTCCTCTATTATTATCTCCCATTAGTGCGGCTCGCTTTCCACAAGTGAATAGTTCATCTTGATACGTTGTTATTATTATTTTCAAGAAGAGCAGTTTGTTTTATATTTGTTGCTTCTAAAAAGGGAGAGAGAAGCATTGATTTGTTCTTTATTTGCCCATTCATTGTTTGATTCTTGCATGTGCCCTGGCCAAGGATTGAAACCAAAACCTTGGTGCCTAGGAATGATGCTCTAACCCAGTGGTCAGCAAACTCATTAGTCAGCAGAGCCAAATATCAACAGAACAATGACTGAAATTTCTTTTGAGAGCCGAATTTCTTAAACTTAAACTATATAGGGAGGTACATTGTTATTAACTTCATTAGGGTCCTCCTAAGCTGGCCTTTGCTAAAAACTCGAGGGGCCAAAGAGCCGCAAGTGGCTCGCGAGCCGCAGTTTGCCGACCACCGCTCTCACCAACTGAGCTACCAGTCAGGGTGATGCATTATTCTTGTTAACTGAGGTCCATCGTATACATTAGGGTCTGCTCTTCGCGCTGTACCTCCTGTGGTTTTTGATGAATGCATGATGACAGGCACCCACCATTACCGCGTCACACAGAACAGTTCCATGAACCTCCATGTCCCCTGTGCTCCATCTGTTCACCCCTCCCTGCCTCCGCATTCAGGCTGTGCGGTGGGTAGGGGGTTGGTTGTAGGGCAGAATGAAGAAAGGGCTGGTGGTGAGAGGGCGCAGGGGTCCCAAAGGGTGTGCAGGGGAGAGCATGGGGAGAGGACTGGCCCCGTGCATCCCTGACTCCCTTGCTTCTCTCTGCTCAGGGCTGCGCTGCTACGCCAAGTTCCACCGGAACCGCAGGGTCACCCGGAGGAAGGGGCGCTGCGTGGAGCCCGAGACGGCCAACGGCGACCAGGGCTCCTTCATCAACGTCTAGTGGCCCCGGCAAAGGCGCCTCCCCCAGGCCCTCCCGCAGGCCTGGGGACCGAGCACTGGAGGTTTGGAGGAGCGACTGTTTGTAACTGGCAGCGGGAGAGCACATGGGGACCAGATGTCTGAGGCTGCAGGCTCGGACCCAGGACCCGATCCAGGAGCTGCAGCCCCAGGAGGAAGCGCTGGGGAACTGCCTCTGCCCTGGAGCCAGCAGCCCGTTGCACCCACAGCCCTGGGGGACCCGCAGGGCTGAGCAACCGCCATGGCAATGTCGATAGTGCCCTCTACTGTCCGACCGCAGCACTGCAGCAGCCTCACGTTGTAAAAGTGAAGAGGTTTTAGCCATGGAAACTCCCTGAGACAGGGCGCTCAGGGACAGGAGATGGACATGAAACACTTCTTATGTGCTAAATGCGCAACATACGTGCTAAATGCGAGACATACGTTATCCCACCATCTTTTCACCATTTACAGGTGAGGAAACAGAGCCACCGCTGAGTCGTTTTGGCCTGCCCAAGGTCCCGGATCAGTGCTCCTCCAACCTTTTAACCTGTGCACCTCTGGGGTCTGGTGCAAGTTCAGATTCATGTTCAGTCGAATCTGTCTTTCCCACAAGCCCAGGGCCTGCCCACGCCGCTGCTCACGCCGCTGCTCACGCCCTCCCACCCCCCGTCCCCGTCTTGGGGAGCAGATGTGCAGTTGTGATCAGAACATGGCCCAATGCCGTGGGGCTCCCTAGCCCATATTCTTGCTCCTTCACGACTGAGGGCTCACTGCGGGCTCTCCAGGGCTCTCGGCCAGAGGCGTGTCCCTGCTAGTCCCTCTCTGGGCGAAGCTGCGGTGGCTGACTGCTCCCTCCCTCCCTGGACAAACGGGCACCATCTTGGAAACAGAACCAAATCCGCACTCGGCGCCTGCTGGTCTGTACGGCGTGATTTGGGCTGATGGGCCCCCGCCCCCCGGGAGCTGGCGTCTGAGCTGGGACAGGCTCCTCGGATTCCTGCTTACCCGGTCCTGGGACAGGTGCCTCGGAGTTGCCCAGCACCTTCCACTCCTGGGGTTCTTTAGCTTCTTTTTTTTTTTTATAATATATTTTTACTGATTCCAGAGGGGCAGGGAGAGGGAGAGAGAGAAATATCAGTGATGAGAGAGACTCATGGGTTGGCAGCCTCCTGTACACTCCCCATTGGGGATGAGCCCACAAGCCGGGTATGAGCCCGACCAGGAATCAAACCGTGACCTCCTGGTTCATAGGCTGATGCTCAACCACTGAGCCACCCTGGCCAGGGAGTTCTTCAGCTTTTGTAGTTCATGCCTTGGAGAATGTAATGCAAGCAGGGACTCAACACACACACATACACACACCCGACACCTTGGTTCCCGGGCCTCCCAGAGACCATGCCACAGAGACCCCCACCCACCCTTCTGCCACAAAGCCCCTGAGGAGGTGGGGCATCTCGGAGGTTGAGGTGCTTGAAGCTAACCCCCCCCCAAGGCCAGAACCAGGATGCCCACCCAGAACATCTCTCCACGCAGAGCTGGCTCCAGGGACCACCTGAGTCCCCCAGCTGGCACCTCCTTTCTGGCCAGCTCTCTGGTCCAGGGCAAACCAGGTCACAACTGGCAAAAGCCCGACCCATGCGGATTCCTTGCACCTGCTGGGGGGGAGGGGGCACGCCCACAGGATGCCAGGGTCTTTACTCCCCTGGGAAAACCAGGGAGTGCAGACTCATCTAGCAGAAACCAGATACGCTTGCTCTTTTCTGCTATTCAGGTTCGATGGGCATGGGCCTCTGGCGGGGGTGGGAGGGGAGGGTGCAGGGGATCTGAAAGAGATCAAAGGCAGCTCTTTGGAAATGGAATCCTGAGTCCGCCCCTGGCAGATCTGTCTGTTGGGGAGCAGGCTGCGCCTCTGCTGTGGGTGCCTACAGGGCTGGCCGGTGGGAGCCGAGATCGAGCCCCAGGGGTGTGTGTG
This sequence comes from Pipistrellus nathusii, assembly GCA_963693515.1. NCBI lineage: Eukaryota > Metazoa > Chordata > Mammalia > Chiroptera > Vespertilionidae > Pipistrellus > Pipistrellus nathusii. Next base: position 5,841,594 of record OY882859.1, read on the forward strand.
GCTGCAGGCAGGCCGGCCATCCGGCGTGAAGTCTGGGGCAGCTGTCCGGTGGCGCTGGATATCAGCACTGGGAAACGGGAGGTCAGGACAAAGCTGAGAGGCCTACGGAACTGTCCCTGCCCCCTGGGGGAGTGCCATGGCTAAGGATTGGGGCCTCGACATCTCTCTTCCCTGGCTGTCTGCATTTGGCATTTGCAAAGTGGGGTGGGGGCCGGGGTGGAATCCTCTATCTCCAGGAGGGGTGGGGGGTCCCAAAGCCCCCTCAGTGTTTAACAAACTTCTCTGACAAGAAGTACTTTTTCTTTGTATAAATATGTTTTTATTGATGTTACAGAGAGAAAGGGGGAGGGAGAGAGGGATAGAAACTTCAATGAGAGAGAAACATGGATTGGCTGCCTCCTGCACACCCCCAACAGGGGATCAAGCCCACAACCAGGCCATGTGCCCTGGTCAGGAATCAAACCGGTGACCTCTTGGCTCATAGGTGGACATGCAACCACTGAGCCACACTGGCCGGGCAGCCAGGAAGTGCTTTCTTGTTTTCTTTGGGGGAGAGGGGAGAGGGGAGAGTTCTTTCTTAGGTCTACCTTACATTTCTTCTGCTGGCACAGAAGCCAGTTTTCTCTGGTCCAGGGGTCAGCAACCTTTACCAGGGAGGGCCAGCGTGTTCCCATAAAACCATTTATGGACACAGAGATGTGGTTCTCATATAGTTCTCACCGGTCACAAACCACTGTTCTTCTCTTGACTTTCCTAAAGCACATTTAAAAATGTAGAAACCTCGCTTCTGGTGGGCGGCGCACACGTCGGCAGTGGGCTGGATGGGTCCATGGGCCACGGTTTGCTGATGCCGCTCTCGTCCCCTCGCCTCAGCCCGAGCTGCGCGTTAGAACCGTCTCGGCAGCCTCCACAGGCACCGGCGTCCAGGGCCCGTCTGCAGAGAGCCCGCTTTCCTTGGTCAGGGTTGTGTCTGGGCTCCCTGTGTGTTCTAAGCTCTGCAGGTGACTAGCGGGGAGCCGGGCCCGAGAGCTGCCCCAGGCCTGCTCCCCCTCTCACCACCCTCCTGGCCTTAGGGAAGCTTCTTAAGGTCTCTGTGCCTTGACTTCTTCATCTGTATAATGGGGACAATGGTTCTTCCTTCATAGGGGCATTGTGAGAAGTAACTGCACATCCTTATAACATGCTTCTTCTTCCCCCCCCCCCAATATATTTTATTGATTTTCACAGAGAGGAAGGGAAAGGGGTAGAGAGTTAGAAACATCGATGAGAGAGAAACATCGACCAGCTGCCTCCTGCACACTCCCTATTGGGAAGGTGCCTGCAACCAAGGTACATGCCCTTGACCGGCAGGCATCAAACCTGGGACTCTTCAGCCCACAGGCCAGCGCTCTATCCACTGAGCCAAACCAGCCAGGTCCTTATAACGTGCTCTGACAGTGCCAGGCACATGCTAAGGCCCCAGTGCCAGTTGGTGTATTTTCTAGGATACGTTCAGTAGGTGCTTCCTTCTTTGCTAATGATCCATCGGATCCTCCGAGGTCATTTCTAAGTCACCATCCCGGCTCCTTTCCCAAAGCGTGTCCCCAGGAACACTGGGTCCCCGAGAAGCTGCACCAGGAAAGAGGACGTGGGTTCCGGGTCAGAGGTTTGGCGAGCTGCGTGCACAGACTCCGGGCAGATAACGGGCTTATGAGATTTTAAAAATGCTCCCCTCCTGGGGGCAGTGCGGAGCTGGGGGCCAAGTGGAAAGCGATAGCTGATGGGACAGCCACCGGGCCTCCTGCATTCCTCCCGTGCCGTTCCCCGGAGACTCATCGCTCCCACGGGGCTTGCCTTCCCGGGATCTGTCTGTGACTCAGAGCGGCTCCCAGGCGGCTGGGAATGGCCTGAGGTCGGAGGCTGCGAGGGCCCAGCCTCCTGGGAAAGGGGCAGCTTCGCTTTGGGGTGTAACTGAGACCCCCTCCACCTCGGAGATGCTTCGGGGCGACCTCCCTTCCAGCATGTTCAGCACCCCCAATGCCTCGATGTTGCGTGGTGGCTGCACAGCCCCCGGAATGGGGTTCCCTCTGCAGCGGGAGAGAGGGTGGAGATATTCGCAGAACAGCGAGGGGAGGTGGGCGCCGGGATGGGTGGTGAGAGGGGCCAAAAGGCAGAGCGTTTCCCAGGCTGGACGGGGCACGTCACCTCCGTGTTGACCTTGGCTCTCGTGGGCGATGGCGAGGAGGGTGTCTGAGTGAGTGTGTGTGGGGAGGGGGCGGCAGGAACGAGCAGTGTACAGAACCGGGTGCTTCCGTTGGGTATTTTCTGCATTCTGTCAGCATGATGCTGTGGTTTAGGATCCGTGGCCTCTTCTGGGAGGCTTCCTAGTCCCTCCTCATGCCCAGTGCTCTAGAACTGGCTGCGTGGCATGACCTGGAGGGGGGCAGAAGGGGAATGCAGGCCCCAGGGCCCACCTGCTGAATCAGAATCTCGGGGCTGGAGTCCGGCCCTGTGAGTTTGTACACTTTCTCCGGGCCATTCTCACGCACTGTACCTGAGAGGCAGGTCTGGGTAGGATAAGGTGACCAGACATCCCACTTTTGGTGGGACAGTCCTGATTTTTAACAATTTGTCCCGTGTCGGGACTTTTTAAAAACGCCGCGGGTTGCGGGACAAATTGTTAAAAATCAGGACGTCTGGTCACCTTAGGTAGGGAGCTGTTGGACCGGGGACAGGGGGACGATTCAGGGACATTTACTGTCAGGGGTGAGTCGGCGGTCCAGTTGGCCCAGTTCACTGGCCATGACGAACTCGGAGGCCCTGCCTCGGGGCTGGAACTGGTCTTTATTTTTGGAGGAAACCAAGCGGGGTGCCCAGGCCTCAGCTCTCAGTTGGGTGTTCTGGCTCTGAGGCACTTCCCAGGGGGTCTGTGGTCCCTCTTTAAAATGGTGCTAAGCCTTGTAGTTCTGTGTTGCATGTGATCTCGCGCTGTAAATAAAGAGCTGATGGTTAATAAGTTGCCTTCTGTCTCTCTGCCCCTCCGGCAGGCGGTCTGTCTGCAGGCGGTGAGTGCGGTCAGGCATTCGGAGGGGACCGGATGCTTCCTGTTTCCCCACCACGTCTCGAGCATTTCCTCACTCTCCCCTTTCACTGAGCCTTTGCTCTGAGCTAAGCAGGAACCCGGGCAGACGGGGTCTCTGCCCTCACTGAGCCTCATCCAGGTCCTTCGACCAGACATCGTGGTGGAAGTTTCATATTTTCTTTTTTAAATATATTTTATTGATTTTTTACTGAGAGGAAGGGAGAAGGATAGAGAGTTAGAAACATTGATGAGAGAGAAACATCCATCAGCTGCCTCCTGCACACTCCCTACTGGGGATGTGCCCACAACCAAGGTACATGCCTTTGACCAGAATTGAACCTGGGACCTTTCAGACCGCAGGCCGACGTTCTATCCACTGAGCCACACCGGTCAGGGTGGGAGTTTCATACTTTCATCTCCTTCCCCGTTTTAGGGCTGGGCAGCTCAGACCCCACAGAGATGACAGGTGGTCACCTCAGGCTGGCCTCTGGCAGCCACCTTCCAGGCCTGGGTGGCCGGGTGCCGAGAAACACCGATGCCAACTTTGGTAGGACGGGGAAGGACTCAGTAACGCCACCGAGGCTTGGCCGGGCAGGCCCCGATGCATCTTGGGAGAGCACGAACTGGTGAGGGGATGGCCTGGCTTGGCACCAGGAAGGGCGTTTCTTGTCTCCGTGGCAGCTGCAGCTCAGCCCTGCTCACCTCCACAGCCCCCTTCTCCATGCTTTCGCTTTCCATGGCCTCAGTTCCCTGAGATCAGCCCCGGTCTGAAGTGACTAAACGGAAAACTGCAGAAACAAACAGCTCACACATTTGAAATCGGTGCCATGTTGAGTGGCATGATGAACTCTCACGCCAGCCCGCTCTGTCCGCTGCAGACATAAACCATCCTGTTTTTCAAAGAAAAAACTTCCGAGATGAAGTGACTACCCAAGGTCACATAGGTGCAAAGTGGCCGTGCTGGGCGGTTAGGGTTGGGGAGGCCAAACACACAAATGCTGAGGCCCAGCTCTCAGGCTTTGCTCCTAGGAACAAGGCATGGGTGGGGTCCTCTCTCCATCAAAGTGGCCTTTTCCCTGCTGCCTGGATCCTGGCCTTCATCCTGGGCTGGGAGATGCTGAGAGATGCTATGTTTTCCCCATAGCAGCAGGGTAGCTATCTGTTTCCTGAGCATTTCCAACGTGTCAGGAGCTGTGCCGGGAAAGCTGTGTAAATGATCTCACACGATCCCCACAGTCACTCTGAGGCTAAAGAACCTGCCAAGGACCACTCTGCCAGGAGGGGACAAGGCAAGGACCCCCCCAAAATACTGTTACCTAAGGGACACAAGCCAACCATAGGAAGGATATGGCTGTGGTTGGTTCAGCAGCCATTTCCATAACCAGCAGCATCCACCAAGCAGCTTCCAGCACAGAGCCTGGATTTCCGGTGGCACCCTGAGGACCAGCCGGGCGCTGGGCGGCAGGTCTTCCGGGTGCCTGTGACAGGAGGAAGCGGAGCACACCAATGTGTGTAGGTTCGTTCCCTGAACACCTACTATGTGCAGGCAAGTGTTGAGGTTGATAAGTGCTATGAAGAAAATGAAACAGGATGGTACAGCCAACGTGGAAAACAGTTTGGCAGTTTCTTAAAAAGCTACATATACACCCACACTACGATCCAGCCACTCTTGTCCTAGATATTTACCTGAGTACGATAGATGTTCAATAACTGTTCTCTGAATTGATGGGCGGCTGGCTGGCTGGATGAATCTATTCTGCATGTCAGGTTCTTTGTTGAAGGTACAAAGATAAAACATGGCTGAGACAGAAGGGACTGATGAGGGACATGAACAACTTAAACTTCACTTCCGAAAGTATACTCAAAAAGGATGACTCCCTCACCCCAAAGCCTTCTGGAATGTGCTTTGTGGGGGGCCCATCTGTCCTCCCATAGTCATGACTGGGTCTTCGCAGGAACTCGGCTCCTTCGAGAATAGTTCCACTTTCCTTTGTTCCTCTGGGCTCCATTCCCACCCGGGCCAGCAGGATCTACACCCACACCACTGCCCCCACCCCCACCTCCACCCCTATCTCCACCCCCACCCCACGCCTCTGGCCCCAGCTGGTCAGGATGAAGGCGGTGTCACTGGGTGAGCTGCTGGGACATTCCACAGACCCAGCCTTGTGTTTCATCTGGCTCCAATCTGTCTCCCCCTGCTGCTCGCCTCCATCCCTGCATCTCAGCCCGGGCAGAATTTCCCTTAGATGTGGGCAGCAGAGGCGAGTGGCTGAATGTCAAGGTTGAGAGCCAGACCTCCTTGGGTCCCAGCTCAGTTTCATACAACTAGTGATGTGCCTTTGGTCAAGCCTCTCAACTTCTCTTAGCCTCGGTCACCTCACAGAAGATCTGGATAAGAACAGTACCTGCAGCATCGGGTTGCTGTGAGCGTTTACTCTGAGCACTTTTCATACTGTCTGACACAAAATAAGTACTTAATAAATGTCAGCTCTGATCCTAGAACTTGTTTTGCATTTTCTGCTGACAGGGTGATCACGGTCTTGTTACAGACCTACAGGCTTGGATGCAACACCACTAGGATCTGAGGTGCATGGAGAATATTTCTCTTTTTTAAAATATATTTTATTGATTTTTTAAAGAGAGGAAGGGAGAGGGATAGAGAGTTAGAAACATCTCTATGAGAGAGAATCATTGATTAGCTGCCTCCTGCATGCCTCCTACCAGGGGTGTGCCCGCAACCAAGGTACATGCCCAGAATCTGCGACCTTTCAGTTCACAGATAGACGCTTTTGAGCCAAATCGGTTTAGGTTGGAGAATATTTATTGACTCTACTGCTTGGCTATAAAACCCCATTTGTCCTTGCTGTCTTTTTAAAATATATATATATATATATATATATATTTTTATTGATTTCAGATTGGAAGAGAGAGGAAGGGAGAGCTAGAAACATCAATGATGAGCGTGAATCATTGATTGGTTGCCTCCTGCACATTCCCTACTGGAGATCAAGCCCCCAACCCCGATATGTGCCCTTGACCGGAACCGAACCCGGGACCCTTCATTCTGCAGGCCGTCGCTCTATCCAGTGAGCCAAACCGGCTAGGGGCTGTCCTTGTGTCTTCATAATTAAGCTTGATTTCTCTCTTCTCTTGCAATATTCCTATGGCAAAAGTCTTGAATAAAGTCTTCCTTACCATTTTAACAAGTGTCAAAATAATGTTTCTTTGACAGCATGAATTCGTTCATTTAGATCCTAGGAGGTAGGTGCTGTGAACATCTCCACGTTAGCGTCGGGAAGCAGGAAGGAAAGAGGATGCGCTAAGAAATGAGACACCAGCTACTGCACATCTGCAGTTTGCACCTGGACATCCCCCCACGCTCTCCCGGCTGCAGGGGGTCCCGACCGTCCACCTCCTGGGATGTTAACCAGGCAAGACAGGGCGCCCTTTGTGACAAATCCTGGGGTTCTCCAGCCGACGGGGGAACAGCCTGAGCAGTGAGTGGCGGGAGCCCGGGGCTGGAGGACCCGCTGGCGGCCCGACGCCATCTCCTAGCAACCGGATGGCGGTCACGTGACCCTCCTCACGTGGCCGGGAGTTGAGCGGAGGTTGGAGCCCGGGCAGCGGGCTGGGCGGGACCCGCAAGTTTGCCTCCGGAGTTCGCAGGTCCGGAGCCTCGGCGGCCGCGGCCGGTGCCTTCACCCGGGTCGCGATGGATCAGCCGACCCTGAACCTGAAGGTGGCGCCGGGCGAGCGGGGCGGGCGGGGCGGCCACGGCCGGGCACGCGGGCGCGGGGCGGGTCTCCCGGGGGAAGGGGGCGCTCGCTTTTTAGTTTCTGGGAGGACACGTCAGCCAACTGAGCCCGCCAGCCAGGGACCCCGTTTGCTTTTTAAAAGTAGGATTTTAGGGGTGAGAGGGCCAAGGGTGGAGAAGGAGGTGGGGTGGGGAGAGGGGGAAGCACAGACGCCTGGTGAGCAGGGGGCCTGGCAGGGATTGGGGTTCAGAAAAGGCCCAGCGCCAGCCCCAGAGGACCGCTCCGGCCGCCGCCCTGAATCCCCTGGAGCAGGAGGAGGGCGCGGGGCAGGGGCTCGCCGAGCCCTGGGGTGGGCGGGGGGCTCAAGAGGGACACCCCCCACCCCTGCACGGAGAGAGCCTCCGGGTACCGCCTGATCGCCCCGTCTGTTTGCTCAGTCAGGTTAAGAAAATTAGATTTCCCGAACAAGTCGTTTTTCCAAACTATCCAAACCCTGCGACTTTGTTTCCTAAGAAACACGGACTCCAGTCGAAGTTGCTTAAAAGCAGAAAAACCCCAACTGGGTGCCCTTAGAGAAACCCGGCCGGGCTTCCGGGGTGTCCTCACTTCCTGGGCCGCCGCCTCAGCTCCCCGGGCGACCTAGGCTGTTCTTCTTTCTCCCCCCCCCCCCACTCCTGCTTCTTGTATTTGTGACAGAAGGTCCCCAAAGTTGCCATTTTGCATCTCGATGCTGCTGCCTCCTTTGAGACTTTGTTCAGGACGCTTCACACATGACAAGGCATTTGCAGCCAGTGGTGTCTGGTACTCAGGGAACCGAAATGACTACAAAATAACAAATGCATTGTCCATATTTGGGTTCTGAGTCGCGGCCTGAGCTATGGCTTGTAACAGGCAGATTTCTCCATCATATTGGCTGGGGCAAACCTCCCCGAAGCTTCCCTGGACAGGGGGCTGGAGCGAGGGGAGTGGGCTTGGAGTCACGTGTTCGCTGGGAAGAAGTCTACTTAAGGGCAACAGTTTTGTTGGCATCCATACTCGTGCTGTCTCAGGCAGTGCGGGGTTAATGCCCACCGCCTTTCCCCTGATCAGAGCTTTGCCTAAAATACTGCGGAGGGAAAACGAGGTGACGGAGGGAAAACCAGGTGACGGGCAGAAGGTGCAGGAGTCGAAAGGGGCGCCTGTGGAATGCCAGGTTATTTATTCAATCACAGCCGCCTCCCGAGAAAGCCGATACGGTCATCTTTTTGCGGACGGAGAAACTTCGGCTCAGATCAGGCCAACATCTTGCCGAGGTCCCACAGGGATTGGGTGGCAGAGTCGGGATCTGAACCCCCCGGGTCGGACTTCAAAGCTGTCCTTTCCTGGCTCCCAGTCAGTACGTTGGGGTGGACTTCTGCCTTGACAGTTTAGGTACATCAGGGGATGTTTGGTTTTTTGTTTTCGTTGTGTGTTTTTTTTAATTTTTTTTTTATTGATTTTTTTTTTTTTTTACAGAGAGGAAGGGAGAGGGATAGAGAGTTAGAAACATCAGTGGGAAAGAAACATTGATCAGCTGCCTCCTGCACACCCCCAACAGGGGATGTGCCCGCAACCAAGGTACATGCCCTTGACCGGAATCGAACCTGGGACCTTTCAGTCCAAAGGCCGACGCTCCAGCTACTGAGCCACACCAGTTTCGGCAGGGGCTGTTTTTTGAGCAACTTCGTGGGCCTGGCAGCCAAGCACCGCCACAGGTGTGAGCTTCTGGTGCCCAGAACGAGACAGCTGGTCCTGCCTTGACGTGGGGAATAAGACCCTCTGTCTCCAAGGGTCTTAGCTGCTACTCGTCAGAGACCAGTGAGCACTGGGAGGCCCTGAGGGACTGGGGTTGCTGGGTCGCAGACAGATCAAAAGTGAGTCATCTTTTTTTTAGCATCGGTATGTCCCACGCAATTTCTGGGACATACTAACAAACCATTCATGTCCTGGAGTTAAGAATTGGCTGGGTGTTCGGTGTTCCTGTTGTTAAGTCTGGCCGCCTCACGGAGGGCTGCTGTGATTCCTCGTTCCCCAGCCACTTAGGTATTCTGAGATCAGCCCTCGACCCTCCCACCCCCCACCCCAGGGGGGAGCTGGGACATGCACCCCTGTGCCCCTGTACTCCCTCCCCACTTCTTCAAGGGCCCATTGCCTGCTTGTGCCCCAGCAGAGCGGGCCGTGGGGCCAGATGAGAAGGAAGAGTAGCCTCAGGCCCTTGGCACACAGGACAGGCCCTAACTTGAGCCCTGTCACGAGGCACATCCTGTGCCAGAGGAATGACGTGGAGACGAGCCCGGAAAGGACTAGACGTGGGTTCGTGAGTCCCTGTTGAAAGAGGCCCCCGGGAAGGGTGGAGGGTCGTGTCTAATGAAGGTTAAGAATTCGGGACAGCTGGGTACCAAGGGCGGACCGCCTGGCAGGCACTGTGCTAAGTGTTCCATAAACCTCTCCACCTCCCTGTGCCACTGGATCCACACAGCAACCCTATGAGACAGGCAGGCTGGCTCTAATACATGGAGGGGCAAGCGGCAGTTCAGCGAGGGCAGGTGATTGGCTCACGGTCACACAGCGTCTGCGTCATGGAGCCAGGATCTGGCCCACATATCTGGCTCCAGACAGTTAGCCACTGCCTGCTTCTGCCTCCCCTCGAGGGCAGCCCTGACAGGGGTCCCTGAGCCTCAGCCACCCTCGGGCATTGCACTACCTCACGTAACAGAATATATTCCATACATTGATCTGTATGTTGATCTGAGGTCTGCCCACACCTGTCTCGGATGTTCTTCACCCCCGATTCCCGCCCCCATGGGCTCTGGCGGCAAACGAAGGGTCCAAGGCCAAGTCCTCAGAACTCCTTGGGGTCCCCGCAGCCTTCCCTCCCCCGGGCTGAACCGCATTTCCACCCGCCCTGCGCCCTGCCCTGGCTCTGCCCGTCCTGCCGGCGTCCCACAGGCCTTGGGGCCAAACCTGCCTTCAGGGCCAGTCTTTGCTCCTTACTAGTCGCGTGGCCTTGAGCAGGCTCCTTTACCTCCCCGAGGATCCGCCTCCTCGCTGTCAAAAGAAGACAAACCCTATCTTCCAGGGTGATAGGAGGGGCGGGTGGTCCAGAAGGGGGGAGTGGCATTCTGTTTTTATCGGCATAAAAACTCGGAATGGATAAACCAGTTCTGAGATTTGCATCTGGGCTGTCTTGTTGATGCGTGTTCTGTTCCGGTCCAGTTCACGCCCTCTCTCACAGCCCCGGTTTCTTCGTCAGTGAAACAGGGTTAATCCTCTCCCCCATGGAGGTGCAGGGATGCCATGGCCCCGTGCTGGGGCAGTGTGGACACGCGGTAGGCACATCCTCCCCAGGAGCGGGCATTTGTTTTTGTTTTTGTTTTTTTAAATATATTTTATTGATTTTTGTACAGAGAGGAAGGGAGAGGGATAGAGAGTTAGAAACATCGATGAGAGAGAGTCATCGATCAGCTGCCTCTTGCACACCCCCTACTGGGGATATGCCCGCAACCAAGGTACATGCCCTTGACCGGAATCGAACCCGGGACCCGTCAGTCCCCAAGCCGACGAAGAGCGGGCATCTGTTAACGCTGCTGCCGGATGCCTGCCCCGCCAGGTACCTCTGCTCATTAAGCGGCTACACCCAGGGACCGTCCAGGTGCCTGAGTCCGCGGTGGAGGCGCCTGCATGGGGCATATGGGTGACGGGCATTGCCTCCATTTCACGGACACCGAGGGACCTGGTCCCCGGCCCAGAACCCTGGTGTCTTACTCTTTTTTTTAAATTTTTTTAAATATTTTTATTGATATTTTACAGAGAGGAAGGGAGAAGGATAGAGAGCCAGAAACGTCGATGAGAGAGAAACATCGACCAGCCGCCCCCTGCACACCCCCCACTGGGGTTGTGCCCGCAACCAATGTACATGCCCTTCACCGGAATTGAACCTGGGACCCCTGAGTCCGCAGACCGATGCTCTGCCACTGAGCCAAACCGGTTTCGGCTGGTGTCTTACTCTTAATCCAGCATCCTATGCCGCCCTGCTACCTTGGTTCTTTGACCCTCTCTTGCCCGGTCTTCTGACACAGCTGGACACGAGCTGGGCTGCGCCCTCGGCCGAGCACTGTGTGGAGAGTCCCCCATTCTGAAGGAGAGCTCGGTCTTCCTTTCCTCCTGTGCGGCCAGGAGCGGCCCGGCTGCCCAGGCACACCCTCGGACCCGGCGCCTCCCTCCCCGTTCTCCGCGGCCGCACCTGAGAACCCCAGCGGCCCCTTGTTCCCGGAAACCTCCCCCAGAGCTGCGGACGGCTCTTCTGCGCTGAGAGGAGTCACTGTTCTCCAGGGGACGGTGGAGAAGGCAGGGCCGGACCGGCCAGGTTTCTTAGGGAGCCTTCCTGGACCTACGCCTGGTCCTAGGCCTGGCGTGCTGTGCCCTCCCATTGCAAAGCTGGGGAAACCGAGGCAGGGGAGGCTGCTCTTCGGTGGGTTTCTTTTCCCAGGGGCTTAATCGAAGTGATTAGGTCATGCTAAACTTCTTAAATCTTTAAATGAAGCAGGAGGGATGTCACACGAAGGGGCGGGGTGTGTGTTGAGGGTGTGAGGTATCTCCAGGGTACGCCCTTTCCTTCCCAAGAGAGGGCATCGTGTTAAACCTCAGCCAGAGTCGCCCTCCACCCCACGCTTCCCTGCGGGTCACGGCCCTCCCGGACTCAGCCTCTCCTCTCACCAGAAGGCCGGGCTCTGGGGCCCTTTGGTGCCGACGTGGGTGCGCACAGTCTGGGCACCGGAGCCAGAGCCCCGGGAAAGGAAACGGTGCCGAGACGGGAACCCACCGTGCGGAGGGTCAGGCGCTGACTCTCAGGGCCGCGTGGCGTTGGGACTGTCCCCCGCGCCTCCTCTTAGTCTGGAAGGCAGATACCAGGGCCGCTGGGCTGGTCGCAGTGCGGCCTTGGGCATCTCTCTCCTCTGTGAGCAGGGGCTCCTGCAGAACGGAGGGGGCAGTGGCTGGCTCTTAGGATAGAGCTCAGAATCCACCCCCGCCCCCAAGGCCACCAGCCCTCCCCAGCTCTCCCCTTATCTCCTCCTCCAGGCACAGCCGCTTCTTCCAGCAGTGGAGGCCCGTTCCAGTCCAGGGGGCTGTTCCTTTAAGGACAGATGGGGCAATAAAAAAGGGTGGAATGTCACAAAAAAAGCCACAGGGGTTTTTGGCGTGAGCATAAACCATACCAGGGGCTTCCTGGTCGAAGAGCCTCCTGTGGCTTCCTCGCGTGGAGTGAAATCCACACTCCAAGGCCCCTGCCCCCCGCTGCGCCCCCTCTCCTGCCCCGCACAGCACCCCGGCTCTAGAGTCCCAAGACATCAGCCTCTTTGAGCACCTCACCACCACCCTGGCCATTCTCATCAAGGTGCCCTCCACTCCAGAGCAGGTTCCCGGGTCCCCAAAGGAGCCCCCAGCCTCTGGAAGCAGGAAGGGATGTGGGGCCTCCAGCCTCGGAAAGCAGGAAGGGGGTCAGCTGCCCCAAGGGAATGGGGCGGAGTGCGGTGGCATCGTCCCCTGCCTGGCCAGGCCCTCCTCCTCCTCCACCACCAGTTCCCTCGCCGTTGCAGACATCTGTGCGGCCCCCTTAGGTGCCAGGCAGTGGCCGCCTGGGTTTTCTGGCTCCACAGCTCCCCCACCCCCTGCTCCCCATGGTGTCACACTCACAGCTCTCCCCCCCCCCTCCTCTTTGTGCGGCAGATGATCATCCTGATCCACTGGGTGCTGACCATCTGGTAAGTGGCTCCACAGGGGTGTCCGCTTCCGTGTCCACCTGTCTCCTGTGTCCCAGCCAGTCCCAAGACTAAATGGCACCTCTGTCAAGAAGATGGTCAGCAAGCTGCCCACGTCCCAGGGATGTTGGAGGGGCAGGCAGTCCCCAGAGGCCTTGGCCACCACTGCCTCTAGGAGCTCCGAGCCCTCATCCGGGTTAGCGAGGTCAGATACGGATTCTCAGCAGCACTCCTCTGGCTCTGCAGCTGGTGAGCCCGGGCGCTCTCCTAAAGCCCAGGATGAGGTTACTTACTGGGTAATATGCAATGTGGAGCCTCGTTGCATTCTACACTAAGATGACCTGACGTCTCGCTTTTGGCAGGACAGTCCCGATTTTTAACAATTTGTCCCGCGTCTCACGGTGTTTTAAAAAACTTTTTTTTATATATATATTTTATTGATTTTTTTTTTACAGAGAGAAGGAAAGAGGGATAGAGAGCTAGAAATGTCGACGAGAGAGAAACATCGACCAGCTGCCTCTTGCACACCCCCTACTGGGGATGTGCCCGCAACCAAGGTACATGCCCTTGACTGGAATCGAACCTGGGACCCTTCAGTCCGCAGACCGACGCTCTACCACTGAGCCAAACCGGTTTTTGCTAAAAAACTTTTTTAAAACACCGAGGGACGCGGGACAAATTGTTAAAAATTGGGACGCCTGGTCGCCTTATTCTGCACGGAGCTGCTTTGACCAGTTTTCGGGATGGTGCGCTTTAGGGATTGTTGTTTGAGTGTATGATGCGCCTTACTGCTCCGGGGCAGTGGAGGACCAGGGAAAATGGCAAATAAGAGCATGGCCTCTTGCTTGGCTGGTGTGGCTTGTCAGTGCCAGCCTGCAGGTGAACTGGACTGAGGTAGGGAGGTGGGAATTAAGAAAAGAATGACAGGAAAGCCGGATCGGGAGGACTGCAAGTCATTGACAGACTGCAGCAACTTTATTAACTGCACAATACCTTTTTAAAATATATATATATTTTATTGATTTTTTTTACAGAGAGAAAGAGAGAGATAGAGAGTTAGAAACATCGATGTGAGAGAAACATTGATTAGCTGCCTCTTGCACACCCCCTACTGGGGATGTGCCCGCAACCAAGGCACATGCCCTTGATGGGAATCGAACCCAGGACTCTTCAGTCCGCAGGCCAACGCTCTATCCGCTGAGCCAAACCGGTTTCGGCCACAATACCTTTTATGCACAAACACTGGGAGGTCAGTTCCGGAGGAATGAACGTTCCTCTCAATCTCTAAGGGAGATAAAGCAGGAAGCCCAATTCTCGGTAAAGCAAACCTCAGTAAACAGTTACAGACTTCTGGAAAGCCATGGAAGGTCGCTCTCATTCTGCTGACAATTAGAAATCGCCATCCAAACAAGTCAGGGGACACTGTGGGGGCAGGGGACTGAATCTTATCAGTCCCTTCAGGTGCAAGGACTCTGTCAGGTTACACCCGGTCTCTAACGGTGGCTCAGTGGTTGAGTGTCAACCTATGGACGAGGAGGACACGGTTTGATTCCCAGTAAGGGCACATGCCCAGGCTCCATCCCCAGTGTGGGGTGTGCAGGAGGCAGCCGATCAATGATTCTCTCATCATTGATGTTTCTGTCTCTTTCTCCCTCTCCCTTCCTCTCTGATATCTATATATCTATCTATCTATCTGTCTATATATATATATATATATATATATATATATATATATATATACACACACACACACACACTTTTTCTTTTTTTTTCTTTTTTTTAAAGAAAGAGCATGGCCTCTTGAGCCAGATTGCCTGGGTTCAAATCCCAGCGCCGCCACTTAGCAGCTGTGGGATCTCAGGCAGGTTACTTGACCTCTGTGCCTCAGCTTCCTCACGTGTAAAATGAGGATAGCAATAGTGCCTCCTTCCCTGCGTTGTTAACACAAATGCACATAAACGAGTTAATTTAAAGCATTTAGAAATGTGCCAGATTCTAGTAAGGGCTCTGTGTTCATTAGGATTTTCATTGGGTTGACAATAAGTCAACGTCAGTTAGCAGCAATACCCAAGAAATCAAATAGAGTGGGCATTGTATTAGACGGTGACGAGGTGGCCTTCAAAATTGGGCGGTCAGGGGAGGAGTCTTGGTTAACCTTTGAGCTGGGTCTGAAATGACTCAACGGGGCCAGGTATTCAGGGTAGAGGGAGGCACGGGTGTCACCAGTGGCTCCCCCTAGGCCCCTTCGGCCGTGGGAGAGAGTCTCTTATTTCAAGTGGGACAGAAAACTGGTGGGACTTTGAGTGGAGGAGATCTCACCAGAGGAACTTGACTGGTTGCTATTGAGAGAATGGCCCGGAGGGGGCAGCAGTAGGAGGGAGCAGACCTGTGGGAGGCCAGCTGGTACGTCCTGGCAGGAGAGGATGGTGGTTTGGGCCTGAAGGGAGCCTTCTGGGAAGCAGAGCTGATGGGATTTGTTGATGTTCCTGGCTCAGCGCTGGGGCACAAGAGGCCTGGCCGACTGAAGCCTCTCCTCAGAGGGTCCCTGAGACCCTGGCCCTCCAGGGAGGTGCGTGTGGGAGGCGTGGGCACCCGTGGGGCAGTCACCCGTGGGGCAGTCACCCGCTAACCTGACTCGGATCCATCTTCCCACAGGGGCTGCCTCGTGTTCGGGGGCCCCTATGCCTGGGCCAACTTCACCGTCCTGGCCTTGGGCGTGTGGGCCGTCGCTCAGAAGGACTCCCTGGATGCCATAAGCATGGTGAGCTGGGGAAGCAGCACCGGGCCCAGCCTCAGGATGATCTGTGGCCCCTGCTCTGTCTTCCCTGCACCTGTCCCAGCCTTCTGCCTGTTCCTGTTTCCCATTTTCTAAAGCCAGGCTGCAGCCCGAGTATGTTTGCTGGCCTGGCCTGCTTCTCTGTCTGCCCGGCTCATTGTCTTCCCGCAGAAAGGCATGTGGCGGGGTCCCACCAGTGCCCCAGACTGGCCACGCCCCGAGGCCAGTGGAACGTACTCAAGACCCCTCCCCTACCTCGCCAGGACCCCCTTTTAGGAGGAGACCAGCAAAGAGGGAACTCTAGCCCTAGCTGGCTTGGCTCAGTGGATAGAGCATCCGCCTGAGGACTGAAGTTCGATTCTGAAGTCCCGGGTTTGATTCTGGTCAAGGGCACATGCCCAGGTTGCGGGGCTGGATCCCCAGTAAGGGGGCGTGCAGAAGGAGTTTCTATCATTGGAGTTTCTATCTTTCCTCTCCCTTCCTCTCTGAAATCAATAATTAAAATATATATATATATTAAGAGGGAACCCCACTACTTTGTGAGGTCAAAGTGGATACAGCCCAGTTAAGCTCTCCCTGGGGCAGGGACCTTCTCAGCACTCACTAAGCGCTGAAGGGTGGTGGCTGGGGCCTCTCGGAGTGACAGAAGGGATTTCCTTGGTGGTGGAGACAGAGTAAGTGAACTCTGAGGTGCCTTCCATCTCAGAGGTTCTAGAACCAGGTCCTCCCTTGTCATGGCCTCAAGGACGACAGGAGATGGGCGGGGGCTTGGGTGGGGCTGGCAGGCTGGGGCTGCACCTCAGGGGCCTCCCCGAATTCCCCCCTCTGCTCTGCAGTCCCATCGGGCATCTTGCCCACAGGGTCCTGCCTGCTTGCTGGGCCGGTTTTCCAGCAACTTCTGAGGTCACAGTAAGGCTCACACGCAGCTTCCGGCCCGGTTATGCACGCGACAGGGGCGGGACCGGGAGGCAGTGAGCTCACGTGGTCACGCCTGGGCTCCGTGCCGGCCTGTCTTGCAGTTTCTGGGCAGCTTGATCATCACCATCCTCCTGGACATCATCCACATCAGCATCTTCTACCCTCGGGTCGGCCTCTTGGACTCGGGCCGCTTCGGCGCCGCCATGGCCATCCTCAGCCTGCTCCTCAAGCCCTTCTCCTGCTTCCTGATCTACCAGATATACATACAGCGCGGGGGCGGGGGCATCATCTACCCCAGTGAGTGCCCTTCAGTGAGCACACGGCCAGCTCACCGCGTCTCCTCCGCCTCCGCCTCCCCCTCCCCCTCCCCCTCCCCCTCCCCCGCAGCCCCTGCCCTTAAGGGGCGCCAGCTCCTGGCCTCCGCTGAGGGGTCCTGAAGCCAGCCCCGCTGGACCTCTCGGGGAACATGTCCCAGTCCCCAGCTCAGGTGTGGCCTGCATGGCTCTGTGCACGCAGCTGTCTGTCCCAGCCGCCTGGGGTGACCTTGCCCTGCCATCAGGCTGGGGGCAGCGCTGGGGGCAGCAGCCAGGACTCCCTCGGAGCCCAAACACCGGATGTAGCTGGGGGAGTGATCCGGTTCCGCGGGCAGCTCTGGGCAGTCTGCAGCCCGAGACTCGCACCTGCAGGGGCACCCTCTCTTCTCAGCTCCCACCAGCCCCCCCACCTGGAGCCCCCTTCTCCTGTCTCCTGGGATCTGCGTGGCCACGGGCGAGATGGTGGGAGAGATGGTGCTGGCACGAGCCAGGGAGCCCCGGCCGAAGGCAGTGCCACCTGCAGGGCTTACCCTGCCTCCCGGCCCTCTCCCCCAGCCAGCCCCGCACTGCCCGCTGCACGGCCTCACCTGGTTCCACTCCTCCGCGTGGCGTCCCAGCCACTGGCCTGCCCTTTCCCACTCGCTCTCAGTTCCTCTCTCTCTCTCTCTCTCTCTCTCTCAAGTGGGGAGAGATGGGTGAGGTTTCCTACCGGTCACTCCCGAGAGAGGCCGAGGGTGACCAGGGACCTGCCTGCTGGAGCAGTGGGGCCAAGGGCAGGCAGGAGTGGCCTGTGGTGAGGGGAGTCGGTAACATTCCTCCCATTGGACAGATGGGGAAACTGAGGCCCTCATTCAGGATCACAGGACAAATGAGCAGCGTGGGGATGGGAGCGTGGAGTGTGGGCGCCAAGAGCCCTGCCGCCTACCTCGCGGCCCCGGCCTCTGGGCTCTGCACCGGCCAGGCTCTGGGCCTTCTGAGTAGAACAGTGACTTCCAACCCGTGTGCCGCGAGAATTTCTTAAAATGCTCAGGACCTGGCTATTTAGTCAGGAGGTCTGACCCCTTTTCCCTTAGGCTGTCGGGGAAATAAGTTATAGCAGCCAACACAATAGCCATCCAGTGTGAGGGAGTCAAAAATCAAAATCATACTTTATTTTATTTTTTTTTTTGTCACGTTGGCAAAAAGCATATGTTTTGGTGTCGGCCACAGAATTGTAGTGGTTCGTGTGGATGCCACATGAGCAAGGTGGGACATCGCTGGGATAGAGGAACACAGTGGTCCACGTTGGCATCCTCGTCCTCAGCTTTGAGCTGTGTGGTCTCAGGCAAGTCAGTTCGTCTCACGGACCCTCAGTTTCCTCATCTGTAAAGTGGGGACAGGACGGTAAAAATGCCTGCTCCGTGGAGGTATGGGAGGCCTGAATAAGCGTGATGGTGAAAGGCTTGGTATCTGGGGCTGTGGCCGCTGTCACTGCCCTGGGCGCCAGGATGCCAGCTCTGGCCCTCCCGCCCGCCCGGTGGGGGCGGAGCGGATGTTGGTTTGGACTCATTTTTGCTTTCTCTCCCGCCTCCCCGCCCCCTAGGTCCCGGATTCCAAAATCAGAGCACTGCCTACCAGACGATTGACTCGACAGAGGCCCCCACAGACTTTTATGCTGGCGTGGAGGGCAAGGGTCACACCTCCCAAGGCTACTGAAGCCAGCCCCGCTGCCCTGGCCGCTCGGGGGCCAGAATCACAAACTGCAGGGGAGACTGGAGCCCCCACCTCTCTTGGACCTCATGGGGAGCGTGTTCTTTTCCCCATCTCAGGTGTGGCCCGAACGGCTGGCTCTGTGCACACAGCTGTCCCACGCTCCCCGTGACCCCCACCCGCCTCCAGGCACCTCGCTGGTCCCAGGCTGGGAACCATGGTCACTTTCCTCACCTCCGCCCCAGGCCACGCCCCTTCCTAGCCGGCAGAGTCCGGCCTCTAAGGACCAGTGACGCCCCCCGCCCTGGGCCTCCCCGCAGTTGTCGAGTCCCTCCCCCCCAATCTCTCTACCCCCAGCCCCGCAGAAGGCGGTCTGTGGTGTAGGGTGAGGTGCTGTGCTTCTCACTACCTGGTCACTTGGTTCTGGAAACCCTGGGGCTGGAGGCAGGCAGTGTCCACTGAACTTGAGACCCACGACAGCCCCCAGCCTCCCTTCCCAGAGGCAGGGCATTAAAGTTTGGGGAATTGTGTAGCTGGATGTGTGCTGAGCCATGTTTTATCTAGGTCCATGTTCCCGGACCTGCCGTTCCCAGGAAGGTTTTTGCTTCGACCCCCAGGGTGTCTGGACCGAGCGGCCTGTTCTGCTGGGGCGGGAAGGCAGGGGCCCGTGACCCGAGGCCTGTGGTCAGTGTGGCACATGGATGTCTGCGTCTCCGAATCAGCGGGCTCGGGGGATGGTTTGAGTCTTGCTCCATCATTGATTGGCTGTGTGTCCTTGGGCCACTCAGCCTCTCCGGCCTCAGTGTCCCTGGACGGGGACCGATGCCGGCCAGAGGGCGGTGATGCAAGTGAAATGTGAAGTGCCCGGCCCCGAGGGGCTTCCGAGGGAGCAGCTGAGTTGGTGGTGGGGTTGCTCCTCCCGCCTGTGATGTGGGGTCAAGAGACAACAGGTGACCCCTTCCTGGCTGACCCTGGGTCTTGGCCTCAGAGCTGACCGGAACTGATGCTGTCCAGAAGCTCTGAAGGTCCTTTGGCCTGGGCCCCGCCCCACGGACTGGGATGGGCATTGACTACTGGGCCCCAGGTGCCTGGCCCTTCCTGGCTTGTCCCCAGTACAGAGGGGTCAAGGCCTAGTGCCCAGCCCCCACACTTACAGACCTCTTACTGGAACTTCGTTCACGCACTGCTGGCCTTTCAGCACCTGAGACAGTGCCCGCCCCAGTAAGTGCTTTATGATGGGGTAGAATGGATGGATGAAGAGAAACTGCAGGAAATCAAACACAAACATTGAGATCCCCAAAGCAGCCAGGTAGAAAAGACAGCATCCGAAAAGAAACAACAATTACACCAGCAACCGATGACCTGCCAGCAACCACAATACACGTCAGAAGACAGAAGTGTTATCATCAAAGTGGCGATAAAAATCACCTGAAGTTGTGTAATAGTTAACTTTCAAGGATGAGGATGAAATAGACATTTAGAAGAAATGACAATGAGTTTATCACCAACAGACCTTCAATGCTGAAACGTGTAACGAAGCTTTGTGGAAGAAGGACATTTTTCTATAGGGAGATCTGAGCAGCATGAAGGAAATAGTAAATGTGGCTTAGCATTCATGACAATGATAATATAGTTCAGGGGGAGTTGGTCAGAAACCATGTTATAAAGTCTTCAGTTTTTGTTTTGTCTACTTGTTCGTTTGTGTGTGTGTGTGTTTTGTCGAGGAAGGGTAAATAACTAAATTAACTTTAGACTGTCAAATTGAATACGCAAATTAAAATGTGTTGGATAACCACTGAAAGAATAGAAATAGGATGTGTAAGTTCCAAGACATCTGTAAGGGGGGAAAACATGAGCAAAAAAGACAAGAAAGGAGAAAACACGAAGTTTAATCATTAACAGGCACAAAAATGAGATGGTTTGTGTACGTCATCATCATATCATTGTACTTTTTTTTTTAATTCCAGCCATATTGTGTCATAAGAGGCCCACCTAAAATATATGGACACAGCAAGGCTGAAAATAAAAGGATACAAACATTAATCGGGGCAAATAACCCCAATAGAGCTGGTGCAGCTGGATTAGGATCAGAACAAGGTGACCTGAAGGCAAACGTTTCACTGGAGACAACGGAGGAACAAGACCTGAATGCCAAAAGGTTCCATCCAGCAGGTTTACGAGGAGTTACTGGATGCATAGACTTAAGAAGGAAGTAACCACACACACACACACACCTTCAAGATCTGCTTTAGGGTTTGAAAGGCAGTCTGGCATTTAGGGGGTATCAACACTCCCCTTTTTACAGATCAGGACCCCGAGGTTCAGAGGAGTCAGGGGCTCATCTGCAGTCACACAGCAGCAGAACCCATCTCGATGGGGTCTTCTGCCCCCTGGCCCAGTGCTCTCCTCCCCCAGCGGCTGGCAGACACGGGAAGCAGCACAGTTGGGTCAAGGGAGGAGAGGGCGGGACGGGGTGGGGTGGGAACCGCAGGGACCAGGGCTTGGCCTGTGGAGTGAGTGCCTGCGGGAGGAGTGGGCAGGGCAGGCCCCGGCCAGTGCCGGAGGGACCCGAAGGCCCCCGGCCTTACAGGCCTTGCGCGGGGGAGACGTTTGCACGGGGTCCCGTGCTCGGCGGCTGGATGCACAGCGGGGTGCAGGGGGCGGGACCCTCGGCGGGGGACCCATGGCCACGCCCCCTCGGGCGCACGCATGCGCAGGCAGCGTCGGCCACGCTCACAGCTGGGGACCACCGACCCCAGAGCATCCTCCTGGAGGCGGCGAGGCAGCCGCGGGGCGCCGGGCGGCGCGCTCTCTGACGTCGCCCCGCGCCTGCCTAGTTGGATCGTTGGCCGTGCTGGGCCTGGCCGAGGGATCCTCTGGGTTCAACCTAGCTGGCTGAGCGAGGGCCCGAGGAAGACAGGTGCTCTGGAGGGCAAGTGCGGGACAGGAGAGCTGACCCAGGTTCTTTTGGTGGGAAGAGGAGGGGTGGGGTTGTGGGGGTAAGAAGGGGTATGTGGACTGAGCTAACTGCTGTCCTTAACTGGCCAGGGATGGGGGAGAGTGGTAAGGGAGTTCGGAGCAGATAGGGAGCCCTGCATGGGGTGAGAGAGGAGGGGTGGGGGTAAGGGGACAAAGAGGTATGTGGATTGAGCTGTCTCAAGTATCCTTTGGAAAGAGGTGGGTTGTCCTGGTAAGGAAGCCCTTGCCCAGGTGGGCAGGTAGCCCCTTTAAGCCCCAGCTTCCTCTTCTGTAAAGACAAGGACCTAATTCTTTGGGCTGCGGTGCAGAGGAAATGATATGAGCCCCTCCTGCGAGCCAGGAACTACTCCGTAGGCCGTGGATGCAGCACGGAAAAGAGACAGTAGCTCACTGTCCACCAGAGGGAGAAAAGCAGACGTTCATGTCTTCCGTGGGTTGGGTGGTGCTGAATCACGGAGGAAAAGAGAGAGGGAGTGAGGAGGGGGCTGTGGCTGGAGAGACAGTGGTCAGGGAAGAGCTCACGGTGGTGTCTGAGGCAGAACTGGAAGGAGAGAGAGGGAAAGAGAGTTCCAGGCCGAGGGAACAGCAGGTGCAAAGGCCCTGAGGTGGGAACAGGCAGGGCAATTTGGAGGAACCATCAGGAGGCTGGGTGTTTGGAGCAGAGAGAGCAAGGGAAGAGGGGTCAGGATGAGGTTTGTAAGGTGACTGGGGGCCAGGTGTCTAGGGCAGGGGTTTTCCATGTACAATATAGTGATTTGGCATTTTTATGCCATACAGTGGTGATCACACCACTGGATTCTAATGGACTAATGGATTCTCTTAGCCAACTGTCACCATATAAACTTACCACAATGTTATTGACTCTATTCCCCTTTCCCTTTTCACCCATTTCCCAAACCTCTCCCTTCTGATGCAAACTTTCTTTTCTTTTCTTTCTTTCTTTCTTTTTTTTTTTTTTTTTTTTTTAGAAAAGGTCTTTATTTTTAGAAAACAAACAAACATATTTTATTGATTTTTTACAGAAAGGAAGGGAGAGGAATAGAGAGTTAGAAACATCGTCAGCTGCCTCCTGCACACTCCCTACTGGGGATGTGCCCGCAACCAAGATACATGGCCTTGACTGGAATCGAACTTGGGACCCTTCAGTCTGCAGGCCGACGCTCTATCCCCTGAGCCAAACCAGTCAGGGCTATGCAAACTTTCTTAAAAGCCAGAAAGCAGATGTTTTAGGCTCTGTGGGCCACAGGCCTCTGCTGGAGTTACTCCGCCACGCAGGGAGGCAGTAGCCACAGACAAGCCATGAACCAATAGGCTGGCTGTGTCCCATCCCAACGGCATTTACCTGGCAAAGAGGCTCCTCCGGTAGGGCCTTGCAGCCTCCCGTGAGTGGGTTGGGGAGCCCGTGGGGCTGTTTGAGTTGAGTTAGGACATGCTCTGATCTCCCTTCGCAGGATCGCTCCGGCCTCGTGGGGACTAAGCCGCAGGTGTGGGGTGAGGACAGAGTGGGAGACCAGTCAGGACGCAAGAGGCAATGGTCCTGGACCTGGCAGGTGGGGCTGAAGGTGGTGAGCAGGGGCTGGGATGCCGGTATCTTTGGAAGGTAGAGCAGAGGCGATTGGCTAATGGATTGCAGGTGATGCGAAAGAAGGAGAAGCCAGGGTGGCTCCAGAATTAGCCTCTGGGCTGGTGGTCGGCAAACTCATTCGTCCACAGAGCCAAGTATCAACAGGACAACGATGGACATTTCTTTGGAGAGCCAGATTTTTTAAACTTAAACTTCTTCTAACGCCACTTCTTCAACATAGACTCGCCCAGGCCGTGGTATTTTATGGAAGAGCCACACTCAAGGGGCCGAAGAGCCGCAGTTTTCGGACCACGGCTCTGGGCCAGCAGGAGGCTAAGCTGCCTTCTGGGAGAAGGAGGATGGGAGTCTGCCTTAGAACTGTCTGGAGCTGAGGTCACTTGGGGTGCAAGCATCAGGGGAGGAAGGAGGTCCTGGCACCTCCAGTCCTAAGAGCTCAGGAGAAGAGGGACCAGCAGAGGAGACTGGGGAAGAGACGCCAGCAGGAGGGACAGAGGCCGAGAGGTGGCTTCCAGGAGGGCTCCAAGGAGGAAGTGACGACTGTGCTGCTGAGAACCGGCCGGCCGGGGACCTGCATCTCGGAGGTCACCTGGAGGAAAGCCACTTTGAGTGAAGGTGGCTGATTGCAGGGAGGTCACTGGAGAGGAGGATGGGGGGGCAGAAGAATCGGGATTGGGTGTGATGAGGAGGGAGAAGTGGTCTGGGACCTGGAGGCTGGAGGGGGGGAGGGGTGTGGTGTTTCTGTTGTGGTCTAAGAGCTGATGGGAGTGAGTCAGTAAGGAAGGGGGAAGTGGAAATGATGGGGGAGGGAACCTGTGTCCCTCGCGCGCCCCCCCCCCACCCCAGGCTCGCTGCCCTGTGTGCGGCTGAGTCAGCAGTGGAGTGTGGGCAGTGTGGTTCCTTTTCCTGGTTCAGAGAATGGCACTGTGGAAGCTGGTGATGGTCCTGGGTGATGCCCTTGGGAGGGGAGACAGAGTGGTACCCAGAGCTTGGGGGAGGGGTCTGGCTGGCGATGGGACCACACAGGATGGCGGAGGGGCAGGAGAGGCAGTGGCCATGGAACCGGTGGGGGAGCTGGTGGCATTTCTCTTCCGATGGCCGTGTTTGGGGGGGATAGGTCCGCTGAAGGGGGTGTGGGAAGAAGAGGCGGCAGAGGTCTGAGGACAGGGGGACGTGTGAATGAGTGTCTAAGAGGGTGGGGAGGGATTGTCCATGTGGATGGTGAGCTCACCGAGAACTTAGGTGTGTGAAGGAAGTGTCAGTGAGCCCGGCCAGCCGGCGTGGCTCAGTGGTTGAGCATCGACCTATGAACCAGGAGATCACAGTTCAATCCCTGTCAGGGCATAGTTCTGGGTTGTGGGCTCAATCCCCAGTGTGGGGCGTGCAGGAGGCAGCCAATTAATGATTCCCTCTCATTGATGTTTCTATCTCTCTCTCCCTCTCCTTTCTTCTGTAAAATTAATAAAAATAAATTAAAGCCGAGACTGGTTTGGCTCAGCGGTAGAGCGTCGGTCTGCGGATTGAAGGGTCCCAGGTTCGATTCCGGTCAAGGGCATGTACATTGGTTGCGGGCACATCCCTGGTGGGGGGTGTGCAGGAGGCAGCTGGTCGATGTTTCTCTCTCCCCAATGTTTCTAGTTCTCTATCCCTCTCCCTTCCTCTCTGTAAGAAAAATCAATAAAATATATTTAGAAAAAAAAAAACATTTAAAAAAATAGATTAAAAAACACAAAAACGGAAAGAAAGTCTCAGGGAGCCGGGAGCTGAAATCTTCATGGACTGAGGGGTGACTTCCTGCATGGAGCACCTGAGGCTGGAACCAGTGTGTTGGGGAGGAGGGAGGAGGAGGGAGGACATGGGGAGTGGAGACAGGAAACAGAGAGCCTCGCCCTCTCTGGGGGCCGGGCAGGGATGTTGGAGGACAGAGAAAGGGAGAGGGAAAGGGGGTGGCATGGAGGCAGGGGAGGAGTCCCCACGGGGCCTGAGCAGGGCAGCTGGGGCCGGGCCGGAGGGCAGCCAGGGGAGCCAGGGAAGGGCGGGCTGTGGCCCAGGGCTGCGGGGTGGCCTGGTGGGAGCCAGGGCACCCCGTCCTTGTCCCTCAGATCTCATTGGAGCAGCGACACCGCTGCCACCTGGCTGGGCCCTGAGCCCATGGAGCTGAGACCCGCCGCCAGCCAGAAGGAGAATGTGTCCCCCCGGCCTGGGACCCCCCGGGGGCCAGGCAAGAGGCTTGTGGGTCTGGGTTGGGAGGTGGCAGGCACAGGGTCCCCTCGAGGTCCTGGCCCAGAGCTCCTTTCCCAGACAGGCCCGCCCGGAGCCTCCACAATTCCCGAGATTAGCCGGAGGGGCCAGCGGGGCCAGGGCGCGGCCTTCCCTGCCTGGGGTCCGAGGGAGGGTCAGGAAGGTGGGGAGGGGGGTCAGAAGAAGGGTGGACGGAGTAGGCCTGGCCGTTCCCTGGCTGAAAAGGGGCTCCCACAGGTAGGTGGGGGGGGGGGGGGCTGGGAAACGTCCAAGTTCAGGTGCCTGGGGCTTCCTGAGGCCACAGAGCCCTGCAGCCACGGGTGGGAGCCGCCCAAGGACAAGTTCAGATTCTGACTCGCATGCCAGTTTCTCTGTTCTGGCTGTGTGACTGTGAGCAAGTGGCTCAGCCTCTCTGAGGCTCCTATCTACACACTTAAAAAAAAATATATATATATATATATAAAATTGATTTTTTTACAAAGAGGAAGGGAGAGAGATAGAGCGTTAGAAATATCGATGAGAGAGAAACATCGATCAGCTGCCTCCTGCACACCCCATACTGGGGATGTGCTCGCAACCAATGTACATGCCCTCAACCAGAATCAAACCTGGAACCTTTCAGTCCTCAGGCTGACACTCTGAGCCAAACCAGTTTCTGCTCTGCACAGTTTTATGGCCCACAATATACTCCCAGGCAAAGCACCAGTGCCAGGCCGTGAGGGCTGGGGGCAGTCGGAAGGAGGGCTCTGAGCCCCCCCCCAGGATCCCCGGAGCAGCCTTCAGCTGCTTGATATGCTGGGTCTTGCTTTCACCTTCAGCTGTGTCTAATCCCCCCACCCCCATCACTTCTTGGCTCAAGCTGGAAATCAGGGATTGTCCTTCCCTCTCCCCTTTGCTTCGCTCCTGTAAGCCTCCACAGCGGATCTGAATCTGCCTTCTCTCCACCTTCCCTGCCTCCCCAGACCTGGCTGTCTCTCCCTCAATAGCCTCTTGTCCCCCAGCCTCCCTCTGCCCTCCGTGCCTCTGCCCCTGCCCCGTCCCTGCTCCAAGCAGCCAGGCACGGTCAGATCATGTCACTGAGACGCCCAGGCACTGCCCGTTGTCTGCAGAGCTGGCACAGGCCTCTGCAATCCCGGCTCTCTCCTGCCTGGGACCCTGACCCTCCCGGCTCTCAGGCCTGACCCTCCCCCACCCGTCCCACCCGAGCACTGAACACTGCATGGCCCGCCCAGGGCATGACTGTCTCTACTCTCTTTAGAGCAACGGAGACTCCCAAAGAGCCTGGCTGTCGTCCTGGGTAGTGGACGTGTCCCGTGGGTGCCCAGGGGCCCGGCTGAGAGAGGAGAGCCCGCCACCACCCCCCGGCCGAGGGCAGCCCTTCGCCAGGAGCCCTGCCACGTCCAGACCAACCTGGCCAGCCCTAGGCCCCACCTGGGCCTTGCCCTGAAGGACACGACCGGCCGGCTGGTCAACTCAAGGTTCCAGCAGCAGAGCAACCTCCAGCCGCTGGGAGACCTCCCCCTGCGTGGGGCGCGGGCGTCTGCCGTCCAGCAGAGCAACCTGAGCGCCCGGGAGGCCGCCCCGGCGGGGTGTGGGAGCCTCCGCAGCCCCCTCCCCGGGTCGGGGCCCCAGGAAAGCTTCTGGCCTCATGGGGTGTCTCGGGGAGGCCCCCAGCCCCCAGGGCCACAGGCCCAACCACCCTCCATCCTGAAGCCGTCCTGGCTTCCGGCCACAGACGCGCCCTGCCCACGCTTCAGGCCCACCCTGCGCTGTGCCCCCACTGACGGGCACACACAGCCAGGCCCCACATCCTGGGGTGGCCTGGGCACCTGGACCTCCAGGTTCACGGGGGAGCCCCTAACCCTGGACGACCTGGCTGTCCCCACCAAGAGCCCGGCTCGGGCCCCACCCCAGGCTGCCACCTCCCGGCTGGAGCCCTGGACCAGCGGTGGCCAGGCCCGCCCTGCTGGCCCCCAGCCTGTTCTCGCTTCCTGTGACCAGAGAAAAATACTCCCCCGAGATCTCAGGGGAGCCGGGAGTCCCCCAGAGACCCTGGGGGTCCAGGCTGGGCTCCCCGGCTCTCAGGCCAGCAGCCAGCCCGCGTCCCCACCGCAGACGGCGTTGGAGGTGCTGGCTGGGGGCTTCCTTGACCCCATGCAGGAGGTCCTTCCTGCCTACCCCCCAAGGCGAGGAAAGAGGCCTGCATGCAGCAGGGGGCAGACGGGGGACCCCCTGCTCCCTCAAGAGGTGGGCAGCAGAGAGGCCAGACTGGTCCCCCACGTTCTCCAGAGCAGCCTGGGGTGCCCTCCGGGGCAGGAAGGAGGGGAGAAGGCCCCGAGGGAGCAGGGCTGCGGGGGAGGAAGAGAGGCCGCGTCCTATCCGCGGGCCTCGGCCCAGCCACTAGTGCCTGCAGGTAGAGGCCAGAGCGTCTGGGAGCAGGATTGTGGGGGGCTCCAAGGGGCCATTCACCAGAAAGGGAGGCCTTGGGGCAGGCTGGGCAGGGGTGTCTGTCCCTTTTGCTTCGGGCCTGAGAGCTGCCTTGTCCTTTGTTTTCCAAGAACAAAGCTGGAAATCCCGTGAACCTGGAGTCGGAGAGGGCAGCGAGGGCCCGGTGAGGCCACAGCTGGGCTGGGACAGCTCCTCTCCCTTCTGCCTGGGCGAAGGACAGGACACTAGGGCCTCATAGCAGTTGGCCCTGATGGCAGAGCCACACGGGACTTAAGTGGGAGGGATTTCCACACTGTCCTGCTGGGGAGGGCAGGGGCCTCCGGGCCCCCAGAGCAGGGGCGGACAGCAGCTCCCGGGATTTGTCACTGCGGGCCGTTCTCCCGCCTCCAGAGGGTTCTTGTCTGAGATTTCCAAGCCATCGATGGGGGAAACCCTTCCTGCTGGCCCTGGGGCTGGGGCCCACCCCTGACCAGCCTGTCCATCCCCAGCCGGCAGCTGCTGTCCAGATGGTTCGGGGCGTGGCAGCGCCTGGTGCGGAGGCGGCAGGCGGTGGCCCTGGGCGGCTGGTGGCTGCTGCCCGGGGGTCCGCAGGCTCCGCGCTGGGCACTGCGACTCCGGGAGGCCCGCCTGGAGGTGGTGTGCGGCCGCCGCAGGAGGGCCCTGCTGGCCCAGAGCTTCCAAAAGGTCGGGACGCCGGGTTGAGTGGAGGGGAGGGGATAAAATGTTGGTGTGCGTGGGAGGAGGCTCTTCAGGCTGGGCTTCTACCTTCCCAGGGACCCCCAGGGGTGCACAGCTGTCAGCCTACGCCTGAACCAGCTGTGCCTCAGCTCATAGCCTACCTCCACTGCTGTCTGTCTTTCTTTCTTTCTTTCTTTCTTTCTTCTTTCTTTCTTTCTTTCTTTCTTTCTTTCTTTCTTTCTTTCTTTCTTTCTTTCTTTCTTTCTTCTTTCCTTCCTTCCTTCCTTCCTTCCTTCCTTCCTTCCTTCCTTCCTTCCTTCCTTCCTTCCTTCTTTCTTTCTTTCTTTCTTTCTTTCTTTCTTTCTTTCACACTTTCTGTCTGTGCGACTGTGGCAAGTTTCCTAACCTCTCTGTGCCTTGGTCTTCTATCTCTAAAATAAGATGATAATTGACCATAAGCCTCAGGGCTGTGGTGAGGTTACTTGAACAAAGGGGCTCGGCTCTCTACCCCACACTGTCAGAGTGCTGTGTTTCCCTAGTGGTCTGCAGGCCAGGCCTGGGAGGGCGCCCCTGTGTAAGGGGTGCTGTGGGGGGACCCAGCCCCAAGTTCGGTCTCCCAAGGAGAGCCCTGCTCCTGGGGCTCCCTCTCTCCATCCATTCATGCATTTCCACAGAGGCAGGGCTGTCTAGTGGTTAGCCCATAGGCTGTGGAGGCTGATAGAAGCGTTTGGCCCCTGTCCCTGCCCCTGCCTGGTGCTCCCTCTCAGAGCCCATTGGAGGCTGCAGCCAGTGTCCCTCTTCCCTTCCCTCCTCCCCCCCAATCCAGTGGAGAAGCCTTGCTCAGCAGCAGAAACAAGGGCAGTCCCACCTCCAGGCTGGCCCAGGATCCCCACCCTCTGGGGGAGGCCAGCCCCCAGGTCCCTCAGGAAGGAAGCCGGTGGTGGACCCCACCCAGAGAAGCAGGTAATGGGGAGGGGACACCTTGGGTGGGTCAGGGTGGCTGGGTAGTGCTGGCAGCCTCCCTTCCCGTCCCCAAGTTCCTCTCCCAACGAGAGAATGAGAATACAACCAGCAGACGTGGACAAGGATTTGTGCAGACAGATGTCCATCTCGGCGTTATTTATCCTTGTGAAAGCTTTGAAACGGCCTCAGAGCCCAGCGCGTGAGACAATTCTCATTTAACTGCATGATGACTGGCAACCATTCAGGATGTGATGGATGGAGATTTAAAATTTTCCTCTCCACTCTCTTTTCCTTTATTTTTTTTTCAATACCTTTAATTTCTATTTCTAAATCATGACAGTCATGCATGCTTGATTTGAAAACATTTATCCAATATAGTTGGAAATTCCATCCCCCTCCCCAAGGATCCCCATTCCTGCAAGTATTTTTATAGATACGTGTGTAGAATTTTTAAAATTTTATTGATTTCAGAGAGGAAGGAAGAGGGAGAGAGAGATAGAAACATCCATGATGAGAGAGGATCATGGGTTGGCTGCCTCCTGCAAGTCCCCCACTGGGGATCAAAGCCAGCAACCCAGGCATGTGCCCTTGACTGGAATCAAACCTGGGACCTTTCAGTTTGCAGGTTGATGCTCTATCCACTGAGCCAAACCAGCTAGGGCTGTGTGTAGGAAAAATAGTTATGACAATGTTAAATGAAAAAGAAAAAGGAATAAATAGTATCTAGGATATTTTTTCTGTGCACCTAAACAGTGCATAAGAAAAGACCAGAAGGAAAAACACACACACACACACACACACACACAAATGTTGCATACTAATGTGAATGGACTTAACACTACTGAACTGTCCATTTGTTTAATATTTTATTGATTTTTTGCAGAGAGGAAGGGAGAGAGATAGAGAGCCAGAAACATTGATGAAAGAGAAACATCGACCAGCCACCTCCTGCACACCCCACACCGGGGATGTACCCGCAATCAACGTACATGCCCTTGACTGGAATCAAACCCGGGACCCTTCAGTCCACAGACCGACGCTCTACCACTGAACCAAACCGGTTTCGGCTGAACTGTCCACTTAAAAGTGGTTCAGATGGCCCTCGCTGATTTGGCTCAGTGGATAGAACGTGAGCCCGAGGACTGAAGGGTCCCGGGTTCGATCTGGTCAAGTGTAACCGCCTCGGTTGCAGGCTCCTCCACGGCCCCTCAGAGCACATGTGGGAGGCAACCAATTGATGTGTCTCTCTCACATCGATGTTTCTCTCTGTCTCTCCCCCTCCCTTCCACTCTAAAAGTCAATGGAAAAATATCCTGGGGTGAAGATTCACAACAATAAAAAACCGTTAAGATGGTCACCCCGCCGGGACCGGTTTGGCTCAATGGATAGAGCGTCGGCTTGGGGACTGAAGGGTCCCAGGTTCGATTCCGGTCAAGGGCATGTACCTTGGTTGCGGGCATATCCCCAGTGGGGGGTGTACAAGAGGCAGCTAATTGATGACTCTCTCTCATTGATGTTTCTAACTCTCTTATCTCTCTCCCTTCCTCTATGTACAAAAATCAATAAAATATATTTTATAAAAAATAAAAATTAAAAAAAAAAGATGGTCACCCCGACCTCCAGAAAAATAAAATGCAAATAGTGCTTATCTCTGAAACAGATTAGGTTGGCTATTTTTTTTTTCTTCATTTCCTCAATTTTCCACTACTGTGATGTATTGTTTTTGTTCTAATTTTTAATTTAAAAAATGTGTTTAAAATAATTATTTAAGTAATATCCATTTAATACATGTCTGTTATGAAAAATCCAAATAGTATGGAGGAGAGTGAAGCAAAAGCAGAGCCCCCTCCCCAAGACCCTGTGTGGTCAGGGGCACCTGCACTTCCCGGAGAGAACAGCAGGGGGCTCAGCGCCCTGTGCTCCTGGGGGCAGGCAGGGTCCACCCGGGCTGGGGTGGACAGGTTGGATCGTGCGCCCTCCCTGGGCCCTGGGCATCAGTTTCTCTCTGGGCAACTTCACTCTCAGCCCAGGGAGCCTGAGGGAGGAGGCAGGAGCCCAGCCAGTTCCACCATGTTCCGGGCCGAGACCAGATGGAGGAGACGGGAGGGTCCAGGTCCTGCAGGCCCTGCAACGGCTGGCTGGTGAGATGTGGGCGCTGGGAAAGCAGAGCAGATGGAGGTGGGCAGGGCTGAGTCCCCATGCAGGGCAGGGCAGGGTGTCCTGAGAGGACGAGTGTTCACTGAGCACCTACTCTGGCAACTTCCCAGACGTGATCTCATTTGAGGCCCGTGGTGACCTCGGTGAGGTGTTGTGCCCATTTCACTGATGGGAAGACTGAGGCACGGAGCAATGAAGTGACTAGCTTGAAGGCACACCGTGATATCTGTGTGCCACTGACGCTGGCACAGGTCCAGCAGAAGCTTGAGCGTTAGACCTGGACAGTCCCTTAGACATCACTCCCTCACAGGGGGACAAGCCCAGAGAGGAGGACCCACTGGCCGGAGGCCACCCAGGTGTCCCGGTGTCAGTGGCCCCCTCTGCTCACTCCCTCTCCCACCCCTCCCTTTACAGTCTTCCTCCAGGAGGAGGCGCGGGCCAGGCCGGAGGAGGAGGAGGAGGAGGAGGAGGAGGAGGAGGGCCAGGGAGAGGCCTCCGGGGCCGCGCTGAGGACTCAGAGCACGGGGAGGCGCCCCCAGGCCCGGTGCTCTCCTGCCACAGATACAGCCTGGGCGCCCCCCTCGCTCCCCCCGCATCAGAGAGCCTGGCTCCGCAGGTAGGCAGAAGGGGGCGGTGGGAGGGGGGCCGCCTTCCTTGAGGCAGCCGGTGGGATGCAGCTGGGAGGTGCCCTTTGCGTTCTTGCCTCCTCCTCGTCTTGAGACAAAGATGAGAGCGAAATGAAAGCAGCTGCCCTTGACCGAGAGCCTGAGACCTGCCAGAAACCACCCAGGAGCCGGGGTCCGTTATCAGTAAAGCTGATGCCAGTTGTCACCTGTCCCACGTGGAACCCCTGGCCAGGGGGGACAGACAGGAAATTAGCGGTCACAAGGGAGGTGCGTGCACATCACCCGGGTATAGTGCTGTGCAGGGAAGAAACACGGATCTATGAGGTTTTTTCCTTGTTGTTAACTTTCAAATTACGGGACATTTGTCTTACACGAAAGTAAAGAAAATGGGATGATACACCTGTGTGTCTCCCAGCTTCGAGGCAATCACCTCCTGAGGAAGCTTGTTTGGGATGTACTCCGACTACCCTCCCCCCCCACACACACACACACACATTATCATGAGGCAACTAAGGTGACCAGACGTCCCGCTTTTGGCGGGACAGTCCTGATTTTTAACGTTAAAAATCGGGACGTCTGGTCACCTTAGGCAAACCCCAACCCTCACACCAGTTCACCTTCCACTGTGTCCGTAGCATCTCTGAGAGATCAGGACTCTTACACAGCATGACCGCAAGGCCGTGCTCACACCTGGCAAACGAACAGCAGTTCCTTAGTCCCAGCAAAGATCCGCTCAGGGTTCGAATTCCCCGCTGTTTCACAAGTATCCATATTGCTCCAGTTTGTTTGAATTGGGATCTAAATGAGGTCCACTTGTTGGCATTGACCGATAGGTCATTCAAGTCTTTGTGAGCTGTGGGTCCCCTGAACTCTCTTTTCCTTGCCATTTTCCTGCTGAAGACACCATATACTTGTTCTCGGTGTGCGTTTTGCTGATTGCACCCGCCTGAGAGTTTTTCCTGTGAGAACATTTGAACCGGCGGTTCTCAACCTTCCTAATGCCTCGGCCCTTGAACACAGTTCCTCATGTTACGGTGACCCCCAACCATAACATTATTTTCGTTTCTGCTTCCTAGCTGTAATGTTGCTACTGTTATGAACTGTAATGTAAATGTCTGTGTTTTCCTGTCCCGGCCAGCGGGACAGCAACGTGGGAGCGAGGAGACACCTGGAAGGGAACGAGGGAGGACAGGAGACGCGGAGAAATGGAGGCAAGACAGGGTTCTGATCAAGCCTCAAATTTCATTTGTTGCAGCCGCAATATGTGTACACAGGTTGTAGGGGGAAGTTGCCGAGGAGACATTCCAGGGCGGGGAGGGTTGTGTATCAGCAGGATGTGTCTGCAGGGGAGGATACAGCAGAGATTCTCCGGGGGCGGGGCGAGTTATCACAACAGGTGTGCCTTGCTCAAGGGCCAGATATGCTGCTAGGCATTTAGATTGTTTCTAGTTAACTGCCACACCGCAGCTTGTCACATGAGTTCTGGTAAGTCAGAAACTCAGTGTCTAAGATGGAGGTGTCTTTTAAGATGTAGCCACTAATTCTTTTTCGGCTCCCGACATTTTCCGATGATCTTAGGCTCTACAGCGGCGGCTCTCAGCCTGTGGGTCGCGACACGAGACACGAGAACCGCTAGCAGGGTCGCCTGAGACCATCAGAAAACATGGAAATTTTCATCACGATTCATAACAGTAGCAACATTACAGTGACGAAGTAGCAACGAAAATAACGTTATGGTTGGGGGTCACTGCCACAGGAGGACCTGTGTTGAAGGGCTGCGGCATCAGGAAGGTGGAGAACCGCTGATTTAAACAGATGGAGCTGACCACGACCAGGGCCAGCGGAGGTGTGAAGGATGAGTGGTTGAGGGGAGGGAGAGCAGGTGAGGGCACCAGGCGGAGGGAACAGCATGTGCAAAGGCCCGTGACAGCAAAGCACAGCAGACAGGTTGCAGCCCTGTTAGTATGGGAGCCTGGGGGCGGGGAGGGGGGGGACTGAGTTGGGAGGGTGTGGGGGGGAGTTGAGATGAAGTTGGAAAGGTGTGGGGAGTACCTTGCAGGCTTGGGGAGGAGTTGACATTTTATCCTATAAGCAAAGGGCTGCCGCTGGAAGATTTTAGCAGGGGAATCAAATGATTTGATTTGAGATTTTAAAAAAAAAATCACTCCAGCCGAAACTGGTTTGGCTCAGTGGACAGAGCGTCGGCCTGCGGACTGAAAGGTTCCAGATTCGATTCCAGTCAGGGCATGTTCCTTGGTTGCGGGCACATCCCCAGTGGGGGGTGTGAAAGAGGTGGCTGATTGATGATTCTCTCTCATCGATGTTTCTAACTCTCTGTCCCTCTCCCTTCCTCTCTGTAAAAAGTCAATGAAATATCTATTTTTTTAAAAAAATCACTTTGGATACTGAGTAGGAACTGACTGGGTAAGTCGCACTGTGAATCAGGAGCAAGAAGGCGGGTTCAGAGCCCAGGCTGGTGGTTCTGTGTGAGGGGAGGGGAGGGGCCAGCTTCCGCATGCACAGGGCAGCAAGTGGATGTAATCACAGAGTTAAGAATTCTGGCCTTGAAAGCCATGCACCTGGCATCCATCAGTCCCGCACCTACTGGTCCACTTGGACCCTCAGTCTCTTTTAATGCACCCCTAAAACTCCAGGGAATCTCAGGTCATCACAGCCCTTCAGCACACAGTCCTTCTACGCCCGGCCCATCCTGTACCTCTGGGCATCAGCATAGCCGGCCTCCCCCTGTGGCACACCTTTGCTGCCTGGTGGCCTGAGATGAGGGTTTTGGTTATTTATTTATTTATTATTATTTTTTAAATATATTTTTTATTGATTTTTTACAGAGAGGAAGGGAGAGAGAGAGCTAGAAACGTCAATGAGAGAGAGACTTCGATCAGCTGCCTCCTGCACATCCCCTACTGGGGATGTGCCCGCAACCAACGTACATGCCCTTGACCGGAATCGAACCTGGGACCTTTTAGTCTGAAGACTGACGCTCTACCACTGAGCCAAACTGGTTTTG
Source organism: Pipistrellus nathusii (assembly GCA_963693515.1). NCBI lineage: Eukaryota > Metazoa > Chordata > Mammalia > Chiroptera > Vespertilionidae > Pipistrellus > Pipistrellus nathusii. The sequence continues at coordinate 5,876,583 of OY882859.1, forward strand.
GCAGTTTTAGTTTTTTAAAAAATATATATATTTTATTGATTTTATACAGAGAGGAAGGGAGAGAGATAGAGAGTTAGAAACATCGATGAGAGAAAGATATTGATCAGCTGCCTCCTGCACACCTCCTATTGGGGATGTGTCTGCAACCAAGGTACATGCCCTTGACCGAATCGAACCTGGGACCTTTCAGTCCACAGGCTGATGCTTTCTCCACTGAGCCAAACCGGTTAGGGCCCGAGATAAGTGTTTGGGTCCACGGTCTGCGGCTATTGGGGTTTGAGGAAACGCCTCCCCACCCCCCCCCCAGGCTTCAGGGGAAGTAGAAGCACTGGAGTGGTTATGCCTGAGGCCCCTGGAGGCTGGGGTCCCTGGACCTGGGCCCAGTCCCATCCCTTACCCGCTGCACGGCCCCCACTGTCCCGGGAACATGTCAAGGACCAGCCAGGTGACCCGCACAGGTGGCGGGCTCTTGGTTTTAGCTGCTCAGGAGCATCACCTGGGAACTTAGGAAAAATCAGGAAGCCCGGGCATACCCAGGCCAGTGAGTGGGTGGGGATCTCTGGGGAGGGACCCCGGGCGTCCGTGTTTTCAGAGGAACCCCAGCGGTCCAGTGTGTGGCTGGTTTGGGAGGCGGGGTGCCCGTGGCAGCACCTTCCAGCCTGGCTCTTTCCAGGGGCCTGGCTGGGGTCGCCTCTGCTTAGCAGCCACTCCAGCCGGGGGAGGAGGCTGGGGCCCGGGGCTCATCTGCCCTGTGCGGTAGTTCCTTCTCCCAGGGTGTGCAGCGGCAGAGGCTAAGGCGCATCCTGAGGGCATGGCGCTTGAGGTCGAGGGGACCAGGTCACCGGTCAGCCAGAGCCAGGACCATCTCGGCCTCAGGACTGCCGGGCAGCACCCCCCGAAGCCCCCCGGAGGAGATGAGCGACGGACGCCGGGATGAGCCAGGGCAGGTGGGGGACACGGGGGAGGAGAGGGTGGGGATGGGGATGGGCAGGGGCCGGACACCCAGGAGTCCACACCCCTCCCCCAGGCATCCAGGGCTCCCGCCCTCCTGGAGCCGCTTCGGCCCGGCTCTCTGCGGGCAGCTGGGCGGCGGCAGCAGGCACAGTGCCTTCGGCTCTGGCGGGCGTGGGCTCAGCAGTCCTGGGGTGCGGCGAGGTGGCACCAGCACACCCTTCAGAGGCGGTAGGGACCCTGCCCCAGGCCAGCGAGCCGGGCCTCCCACTACTCTCTGAATTTACTGTTTCCTGAGGCCCCTCCCCCTCGGCCCTGGGCCTTCACAGCAGCCCCTGTCATGCCCCAGTCTCAGCTCCTCTCAGCTCCTCCTGCCCTCCTGAGAGGTGTATGCGGAGTTTGGGGGGGTGGGGGCTACTCATCAAAGCTATCACTTCGAGATTTTCACAGCCGTGGCTCATTCATTCATTCTAGCACGGTGCTTAATCTGCCTGAGTTCTAATCCCTCGCTGGCTGTGTGATCTTGGGCAATGTGCTTAACTTCTCTGTGCCTCCATCTCCCCATTTGTAGGGGGGTAATAATAGTACTCCCTTCAGTGGGCATCAAGGAGGTAGGGCACATGCCCCGCCCCCAGCACAGTGCCTGGCACAGAGCAAGCACTCCATTCCTGGCAAGGTTTAGCACTGGAGGTTGGTACAGACCTGGCTTTGGAGGTCTGGGGTCCCCTCTTATCCCCACCACCCGTCATTGTGACCCCCAGCAACGACTCTCCCCCAAGATGGGAACGGGGAGAGAGTCACCCCGAGCCCCTCCTGCTGCTGCGGGAAGAGTGGGCTGGGCGGGCCCCCGCGGCAGTGACCATCATCAGGTGGACACTCCTTTCCCAGTGTCCTCCTCGGCTGGAACCACTGGTCGGTGGCCCGAGGGGCCCAGAGGAAGCTGGCTGCCCGCCGGGCCTGGGATCGGAGCTGCAGGGCCGCGCTGGGCCTGTGGCGGCGGCGGCTGGCGCGGCGGCAGCAGGCAGAGCGGTGGGCCCGGGAGCGGGGCCGCGGATGGATGCGAGACGCCCTGCGGCTCTGGCGCTCCTCCTGGCAGAGTGCGTAGGGGACTGGGGCGGGCCCAAGGGTGGAGGAGGGAGGGCCGGCACCCGCCAGGGAGACCTGGGAGTCCGTATCCTCCAGCAGAGTCCAAAAGGGGACCCCACAGGGCATGCCCAGGATCGGGAGGCGTGGACCCTGGTTCCAGGTTCCTGTCCCCACGTCCTCTCCCTGGCTGTTGTGCACTTATTTATTTATTTATTTATTTATTTATAATATATTTTATTGATTTTTTTACAGAGAGGAAGGGAGAGGGATAGAGAGCTAGAAACATCTATGAGAGAGAAACATAGACCAGCTGCCTCCTGCACACCCCCTACTGGGAATGTGCCTACAACCAATGTGCATGCCCTCCTTGACCGGAATCAAACCTGGGACCTTTCAGTCCGCAGACCGACGCTCTATCCACTGAGCCAAACTGGTTTCGGCTGTTGTGCACTTTGAACAAACGACTTAAGCTGAGTCTCAGCTTCCTGTGACACGGGGGTGACAGCAGTAGCACCTCACGGGGGGATGGTGGGGGTCCTGAGAGACAGCCCACCAACGGGCTTGGCTCAGGTCCCAGCTCCTAGCAGGGCTCTTATTCGACTTCAGCCTCATCACCCTCACCCAGCTTCCAGGAGGCACGGCCCCCTCAGAATCCGGCACGGGAGACAGGGTCACTAGGGGCGTCCCCCACCCCGATACCGCGTACCGATGGGCTGGCGGCGGGGACTTGGTTCTGGAAAGCTCAGTGCTGTCCCAGGAGACAGTCGCTTCCCCTGCCCCATGGTCCAGTCGCCAGGAAGGCTGCCCAGTGCTGCAGACCTCGTTTTTAAAAGAAAAGCTGGGAGTCTAGATGATCATGACATTCTTGGGATTCCTAAGCATCGCCAAGAAATTTTTAAAAAAACAAACAACTCCCTGAGTTGGGTTGGCTCGGTCAGCAGCAGGACTTTTTTTTTTTTTTAATATATTTTATTGATTTTGTACAGAGAGGAAGGGAGAGAGATAGTTAGAAACATTGATGAGAGAATCATCGATCAGCTGCCTCTTACACACCCCCTACTGGGGATATGCCCGCAACCAAGGTACATGCCCTTGACGGGAATCGAACCCGGGACCCTTCAGTCCCCAAGCCGATGCTCTATCCATTGAGCCAAACCAGTTTCAGCAACAGCAGGACTTCTGTCACCAAAACATTTCAAGCCAGACAGCTAGGGTGGCCTCTCTGCTCCCACTTGGGTAGAGGGCAGAGGGCCCACGGTCACCCAGGGCCCAGGGGCGAGGCCATGGTGGGCATCCAGGGCCCAGGGGCGAGGCCAGGGTGGGCATCCAGGGCCACTTCAGCATCCCTCTGGCCACAGGGCAGCGGTGCCTGCGTGACCGGTACCAGGGGTGGGCGCAGCTGCGCCGGCAGGGCCTGTGCAGGGCCATGTTCCAGAGCTGGCAGCAGGCGGCAGCTTGTCAGAGGCACAGGACGGCCAGGCCAGAGCGGCTCGCCCTGCAGAGGTGGGTGGGCCTGGCAGCGGGAGGCAGAGGGTCATCCCCACCCCGGGAGGAGCAGGGGGAGAGCCCGGGGATGGGAGGCTGGGTGGCCCCTGCAGCTCTAAGGGCGTCCAGGCTGGAGGCCTGGGACCTGGGAAACAGGGGAAGGGGTAGGGGGAGGGATACGGTGGGGGTGGGGGTGAAGGGAGACCCCAGCCTGGAGCTGTAGAGCCATGACCACCAGCCTTCACTACCCGCTTTGTGCGGGAGGCGGGACGGCAGGCCCCTCATCCCACGTCCCCTCACCCTCCTGGCTGGGTCGGTCCTTGGGTTTGGAGGTGACGGCTGGGATGGAGGGATGAACTCCTCAGACCTCTACCGCCATCGGTGTCCCTGCTCCCCCACCATCGGTGTTTGGGGGGTCAGCTCAGGAGGACTCTGTACACAGGGGCCAACAAGAGGGGCTGGCACCCCAAATAGAGATGCTCTAGCCCAGTGGTCGGCAAACTCATCAGTCAACAGAGCCAAATATCAACAGGACAACAATTGAAACTTCTTTTGAGAGTCACATTTTTTTAAACTTCTTCCAAAGCCGCTTCTTCAAAATAGACTCACCCAGGCCGTGGCATTTTGTGGAAGAGCCACACTCAAGGGGCCAAAGAGCCGCATGTGGCTCGCGAGCCGCAGTTTGCCGACCACGGCTCTAGTAAAACACGCACGTGGTTCATGAATGCCGCTGAAGAACAGAGGGCACAGGCGATGCCCGCGGGGTGGTGACAAGCTCGCTGTTGCTCAGTGTCCCCGAGGCCAGTAACACAGGCTGCAGGCACCGGCCCCCCTTTCCCATCTGAAGGCCGTGCCCGTGTTTCAGGCCCTCAGAGTGGGGGTCCGTGCTCCCCTCACTGACTCCTGCCCTGGAGCGGGCTTGTGAGAGGAGGCAGGGGAGACTGTCCCAGGGGATCTGGGACTTGAACCACAGCTGCTGGGCTCCCTCAGACTCCTGGGCAGCATCTACCCCGCCTCCCCCATTTCCCCCCCTCGCCCCGAGTGTGTGCGTCCCAAGGCCCTGAATGAAAGCTGGTACTTTCCCCATTAACACATCTATGCCTACATTTGTAAGGCACAGGGCTGTGTATGAAACCGTGTGGAACCTGTAAGACTTTGCTAAGACTTAGGAGTGGGGGTGGGGGGTGCAGGTACATTTTGAATAAACGGGACTTGTCACTGACAGCAGCTGGGCCGTCTACCCCTGTTTTGCAGCCATTTCCAGGCCTGGCGTGAGTCTGCGAGAGACGCAGGCATGCTCCGGGCCCGGGGTCGAGCCTTCCAGGCTGGCCTGAGCAGACGGGCACTGGGAGCCATGTTTGCCACGTGGCAGGAAGCTCGAGTGGCCGCAGCCCATGTGCGGGAGCATCGCATGGCCCGGGCCTGCGTCGCTCTCTGGAGGAGCCACGTGCACGGGGTCTGGGCAGACGGGCAGCTGAGGAGGGCCCGGGCCCGGCAGGCCTTTACGGCATGGCGAGTGGCCCAGGACCAGCGCCGTGAGGCCCGCCAGCAGGCAGAAGACAGAGCTCGGGCCCAGACCCAGCTGGCCCTGTGCTGGGCTCTGTGGGTGCAGGAGTCCCGCCTACACCAGCTCAGCCGAGCGCACGCTGCCCGGAAGCTGAGCGCCAGGTGGATGCCCAGGGCCTTCCTGGATGCGGGGCCTGGAGTTGGTTGGCGGGCAGGGGAGAGGGTGTTTGGCGGCTGGTGCCAGGGCCTGGGAGGCTGGGGCTGCCAGGGAAAGGCGATCCTGGTCATTGCAGCTGGTCCCCGGTCAGAGCCCAGCCCTGCACTCCCCGGCTGTGTGACCCTTCTGGGGCAGGTCTCACTTTAAAGGTCAGAGACAGATAACAGAACTGCCCTGCAGAAAGGCCAAGAGATTAGAGATAGCGAATGTAAACATTCAGCGCAGGGCCAGACACAGCAGAGCAGGTGCTCCGTGAACCCGTTCTTGTGAGGACAGGGGAGGCAGTGTGACCGGCAGGGCTGCCCTTCCTCTGAGCAGGATGCTTGCCCCTGTTGTGTGATATTCTGCTGCTCTCGGTGCCCATTAAACCCGTTTGCTCCAGCAGAGCGGGGCGGGGGGGGGGGGGGGGGGGGTTTGGGGTAAGGAGGGGAGGAGCAGGGCTTGGGGCTTTGCCTGGAGGTCCCCTATCGCAGGCACTGGCCAGGACTGGGAGGGGAGGCCCCCTGAGCTGCCATAAGCCAGTCTGGAGCTGATGGCCCTCGGTATGGACTCCTTCCTCTACCCCCCAGGGTCCTAGAGGCCTGGGCCCAATCTGCCGCCCGGGGCCGTATCCAGCGGGTCGCCGTCACCCAGTTCCAGCTGGTTGGGCACAGGCAGCTCCTGCGGACCCAGTGGCGGACAGAGCTGCGGACAGAGCTGCTCAGTGTGTGGCTGGAACCTCAGGTGGAGGCTCAGGAGACAAGCACAGCCCTCCCCAGGCCCAGGGCCGACCTCTTGCACTGGCAGGGGCTGGCCGGCAGAGGGCGCCTCCTGGCGGTTATGGACACTGCAGCTCCGTGGAAGCAGGTGAGGTGGGGCCCAGGTAGAGTTCAAAATGACCAGAAGGCCAGTGGCTTCAGAATCGGCTTGTTTCAGCCCCTGGAGGCACGCCTGGCTGGATGCTTCCCCAGGGCCAGCAGCCTTGTGGACACCGCCCTTCCAGCCCTTAGCCAGCCTCCTGGCTCTGGAAGCCAACCCAGGTCCATCAGCAAACATCTCCTGGGCATCTGCTGAGTGCCAGCCCAGCGCAGGCCTGCTGCGAAGACAAATGCTGGGTCAGAGAGTCAATATATGTCGTGGTGCAGCGTAGCATCAAGACAGAAGTATGGGGACAGTGGCAATTCTTTGTTGTTCTTTTTCTGATTGAAAAAATGAGACATGCTCATTATAGAAAAATCAGAAGATGTAAACGAGAAAGTTCTCTGCCCAAAGACAATGGCCGGATGCCCTCCAATCAGAAGCAGTTCGTTTTGAGATGAGCAAATGGTGGCAAAAGCTTGAGGGCCTGCAGGCGGGAAGAGGCTGCCCTGACAGCTGGGCACAGAAGTGGCGCCGAGTGGCATCCAGGGCTGTGTCATTGTGGGATGCACAGCCCAGAGTTACCGGCAAGGCCAGTGTCCTGCAGATGAACTGGCATCACCAGGAATTCTGGGTCAGAATGCCGGGAAGTGGCTAATAGACTTGAGAGAGTCTGAGAGGAGAGGCCAAATGGTTTTTTAATGGGATGGAAAGGAACTGGCATTGGCTATTTGCAGAATCCACATTCTCTATGTGGGACTGTGGCCACAGCAGATTGTGGGGGCTCAGGGTATTTTATTTCTAGTTCTGTGCTCCAGACAATTCTATTTTCAGAGTATGTTTATAAACACGCACACCCATTCCTGGCAGGCAGGCACCCCCTTACTGGGGGAGAAACGGAGGCTGGCAGAAGCTAGAAGTCAGAGCTGGGAATGGTAACAGGGTGCTGAATTCCAGCCCCTTCTTTCTACCACACACACACACACACACACACACACACACACACACACACCTGTGGGATCCCTTAACATGACCCGCGTGGTTCAGGGCCCACTCAGGGTCCGGCTTCTGGAGAAGGCCGCACACTAAAATGAAGAGAGAGACTGGAAAAGAGTTAATTTGGGAAAATGGGGGCCAGGTGGGAAGTCCACCTCTAGTGGGAAGTCTAACCGCTCTCTGGCCTTTTACCATTCCTTTTATTGAGATTCTGAAACAAAGACCTCTCTCAGGTGGGAAGTTCCAACAACAGAAAATCAACTTACATTTACATATGATTAACAAAGTTGCCTCAAGCACCACTTTCTCAACTAGACAATGAGTTAATAGCTCTGACCCTTCAGAGCCATCAAGGTCGGCTAGCTCTTTTTACATTTTATCTCCAGTGACCATGTTAGGATTCGGTTCCCGGCACATACCCAGGCAACTCTGACCTAACAAGAGAAGCCGGTATAACCCACCTCCTGGTGGCACTGGGCCCCTGAGCGAGCCTGGGGTCAGGAACAGCAGCTGGGGGCCGAGGCTGAGTCAGCCCACTCCCCAGAGGGATGGCCTCAGGCAAGCGATGTCACTTTAAGTGGGAGAGGAACACTCTCACCTGTGGTGGCTGTGATTGCTCCACCCGCTGCCTGCGCCTCCAGCCACATGGAGTGCTTGGGCACCTCCTCTGGGGGCCGCAGGGTTCGGGGGAGAATGTGCAGTCCCATGAACTACCCCACGTGTACCCACACAGGTAGGAGGCCCAGCACTGGGTCAGGGGCAGAGGGGCATCCCATCAGGCCAGGTGGGCCCAGCAGGGCCACGCCCATTGGGCTCAGGCTTTCCTCTCTGGCTGTTCTCATAGGCCCGCAGCTGCAGGCCACAGGGACCCCGGCTGCCCAGCCCAGCACAGCATCGCAGCCTCGGTGGGCAGAGGACGTGGACAGAAACGTCCGGGGCTCAGAGTAAGGAGCCCTGCCCCTGTGGAAGGACCATGTACAAAGCGCAGGGGTGACTGGTCACCAGCCCTTAAGGGCCCGGAAATGAGCTCCGAGCTCCTTGGCAGATCCATTGTATGTATTTACCTGTGCGTCCACCATCCATTTCCCCTTCAGAAATATCTCAGCCATTTTCAGAAAACAGTACATCTGCCCTGCCGGCCCTACCTGTCATTCCGAGGCTTGGGTGGACATGGGGCACACGCTTCACTCAGTTCCTTCACTCACCCCTGATCGTGTGCTCAACCTCTAGGGGTGGGCTAAGGAGGAAGTCTGCCCTCCTGAACAGTAGCCTTTTCTGCCTCGATTGCCCTTTCCAGGCGACAGTGCCGCCCAGCTCGGGATGCAGTGGCCCGGACCCAGGGCCCAGGGCCCGCCCCCTCCAGGACCAGGAGGGGACTGCAGCTCTGAAGGCCAGGGAGACAAGAGCTGGCTGGGGTAAGCAACTGCATGAAGAAGTGGGGTGGGGAGGGGGGCGGGAGGGGGGCGGAAGGGCGTGCCTGAGCTGTGGCCAGGGCTGGGACTCTGGCCAACGCTCACCCCCACAGGTTCCTGGAGGAGCCGGCCCTTGGCCCCTGGCTCAGCCCTTTCTCCGGCCGTCAACGGGTCATGATGCTCTCGACCGTTGGCCTCTCTCCCCAGGAGGAAATACCTGCGGCGCTGGCACCTTGAGGCACTGCTCCGCCGGCTCCAGGGCTCCCAGCAGGCCAGGCGCCTGGCAGGGACATGGCAATGTTGGGTGGATGCTCAGGGGACAGAGGAGCTGGCGCGGTCGCTGGTGAGTGGGGAGGGCCCTTTCTCCCCCCCTCCCCTCCCTGCCCCCAGCCTCACACCAGTTTCTCATGCTATTCTCAACCCTAATGCCTGGATGAAGTCTTTCAAAGCATGGCCTCTGGACCTACTCAGTCTGAAACCTGGGACAGGCCCGGGAATCTGCATTGTTCACGCCCCTCCTATGGCACCCTCCTCCTGTGCCACAGAGGGGCTGGGGGCCAGGCGAGCGCAGGCCCGAGGCGGCAGCCGGCCAGTTCGGGGCTCCCCCTGTCCCCACAGCTCAGGCAGTGGCAGCTGAGGTGGGTCTGGCGCACGTGGCGGCGGCGGGGGTCGTGCAGCTGCGGGTGGCTCGGCGGTCACAGCGACGCGCCGAGGGCTGGGTCCTTTCTCAGGTACGGGCGGGGCGGCCCGGCCCCCGCAGGCCCTTCCAGACCAGCGCCTCTGAGCTGCAGGGCCTCCCTGCGGGCCTCCAGGGCGCCTTCACTTGCGGGGGAGGGTCGGTTTGGGTAGAGAAACTGTTTGGATCTGGAGCCCTTGACCTAGCTGGCAGCCCTGTGCTCGGCCCAGTCCTGCCTGGCACGCAGACTGGGAAAAAGCTTGGCCCTCACATGGCCGCCAAGGCGTTGTCCCGTCCCGTGTGTGCTCTGAGCACAGCTCCCAGGTCACAGGGCAGCTCTATTCTGAGCCTCTGCATTTGGCCGGGGCAGGGTTGGCTGCTGCCCGCCTAGGGCAGAGGGAGGGACCTCTATTTCCCAAGGGACCGAAGGAGCTGGGCACAGACAGCCCAGGCCGGAGGGAGCTGGAGAACTTCTCCTTCCTCTCCCTGTGCCAGGCCTTTGAGAAGTGGCACCGGAATCTGGCAGCCAGGGGCCTGCGGAGGGGCCACCGGCAGCTCGAGAGCCCGGAGTAAGGAGGGCACAGAGCCCACGGAGCACCCCGTGTGTGGCGGACTGGAGGTGGAGCAGGGGCCGCTGCAGCGGGACTTGTTTCAGTGGAAAGAAGATCAGAACAGAGCCCAGCCTTCCCAGGGAGGAACCGCGCCCCGCCCCCTTCCCGGGAGGGCGCCCGGCCCAGAGAAGGGTCCTGGGAGCTTTGAATGGCAATAAACTGCCCTCCTTGGTCTCAGCTGCTTCTCTGGCTCCCAGGAGGCTGGACGGACAGATGGACGGACGTGGAGGGGATGTGCCCACGGGCTGCTCTTTGGACGCACCCCTCTCCATCTCCCCCCCTCTAAGCTGGCAGGCAGAGACGGGGACAGAAAAGAGCCACATGCGCCTGCCAGCCACCACCCTGGGCAGCGCAGCCTGAGGGCTGATTCCTGGAAGCAGTGCCAGGCAGACAGATGCCAGCTGCGCAGAGGGCAGAGCAGCTGGCAAGAAGAGGTCCTGCCTGACAACTAGGCCCGGAAAACAGAAGCCCTTGCTTACGTGACCTCAAGTGACCTCGCCTTTGCCCTCCATGGTGACGGGCAGCGGAGGAAAGGGATGGCGGAGGCTCCAGCAGGCACAGAGATCAGACACCCTGAGCCCTCCACGCAAGAGTTTATCTCTTGCGCCACCAGGATAGAGAAAAGTAGCGTGGAGGGAGTGGAGCCCAGCGGGCTCCAGGTGGAAGGTGGCCTGTGTTATTAGGTTTCAGCCCCAGACCCATCCGGGGGGGCCTGGTGCCAAGGGTAGTGTCTGCCCTTCAGTTACAAGTAGGAAAGTGCCCAGCTGCCAAGGTCTTGGAGGCAGAGGGGGCAGCACCTTCACTCTGCCCCAGCTCTCCGGCGGTGCCACACGTGCCTGCTGCCCGGTGCTCTGCCCGTCTTCCGTGCCCAAGTCGGTCGCCGGCAGCCTCAGGCTGCTCTGAGAGGCCACCTGGTTCGAGGTACCGTCAGCAGTAACGTCTCCTCCCCATCTCAGGGAGGATTGTCCGGGGGGGAGGGGGGGGGATGGAGGTGCTCCCCACAAAAGAGCGAAATCTCCCGGCCCAGCAGGGAACACCAGGTCCCGCCCGGGGCTGACTCAGGTCCCGCTGGAGCCGGGCGCTGCCCCGCGCGGCTGCCGTTGTAGGTGAGGGAGTCCGGGAGCCTGAGGGTGTCAGGGCACGGGGTCCCGGAGCCTGTCCCGCCTTGTTCCGGGTCTGTGGAGCAGTTGGAACGTGTCCTCCACCACCTGCCACAGGCAGTTGTCCAGCGGAAACTCGTTGTCCACCAGGTTGACGAGGAAGTAGTTGTCGTGGATGTGCTGGATGATCATGCGGGACGGGGACTCCTCGGCATACAGCTTGCCCCACTTCTCCACCCACAGGGCGAAGGCTTCGTCCTGGGCAGAGGCGCGGGCGCAGTCACACAAGTGCAGTCACACACGGACACACAGGCACAGACAGGCATACGGCCGCACAGGCACGGTTCACGGGGCTGCCCTTGGGTCAGGGCTCGTGCTCGGGGCCGCAAGAGCCTCCGCCACGGCCCAGGAGGACCTTCCCGGGAGTAGTACATGCCCGCTGGGGGCCACTCCCACTCCCCAGCCCAGAAACAAGCTGCGGCTCAGAGTCAAGGTGCAGCCAGGAGGACCCAGCCGGCCTCCCCGGGGGCGTGGCTTCCAGCCACCCTGGGGACCCAGTGTGTTCCCAGTGGGCAGGGCAGGCCCGCCCCCAGCCCCTTACCTTCCAGAACATGAAGCTGACCGGGTCCACCACCGTGGGCTGGATGATCTCTCGCCCAGGGAAGATGCCCCAGGTGACGGCGTTGGGCTGCAGCTCGGGGGCATTAGTGATGTTTTCACCCTGGGGTGGGGGGGAGGTAGGAGCAGATGGGACAAAGCCAACCAGAGCCCCTTTGTTGCCCAGGCAGCCCTCTGCTCCACACACTCTCCCTCCCCCCCAGCTCTGTGAGCCTAGAGGCCACGCTGAGACTTCCTCCTCTCTCGCTTCAATCAGCTCTGCACCCAGCGGTTCTGCCTGCTTCCTCTCCACTCTGCTCCTTCGGGTCTAGCCTCTTTGCTACTCAGACAAGGGCCTCTGACTCCAGTGTTCCCAGGCCCGTTCGCCATCAGCAGAGCACTGTGACCGGCCTAAACAACACTTGGAGCCAGTGGCTCACCGCTTGGAAGGCTCCCTCCTGCCTTCGGGGAAAACCCCGTTCCAAGCCAGACCGTGGAGCCCGAGCCCCTGCTCCACACTAGCCTCGCGCTCACAGCCAGCGGTGACCCACTCGCTGCCTTTGCACACTGCCCTTCTCTCCTGTCCTTAAGGGTTCGGGCCACAGAGGACCCGCCAAGAAGCCCTGTGGCCTCCCAGGTTAAGTGTCCCTCCGCTGGGTCCCAGTGAACTGTCCCATTACCCGCTGACGGGCCTCCCTCGCTCGGCTGGGAGTTCCGAGGAGGGACCTGGCTCCATCTGCCCAGGGCCAGTGCCCGCCGAGTGCGGGAGTGCCCGTGGGTGTCCTCGGCTGGCCGCTGCCCCCGGAGCACCTCTGCATGGAGCTGGCCTACCTTCACGTCCACGATGTGGTAGTTAACGCGCTGCTCGTACTTCTTCAGCACCTGCAGCAGTGCCCCCACCGTGTCTCGGGAAGTGAAGAACTCCAAGTAGGCCTGGGGAGCAGGCACCCGTCACCCCTGGTCCCTGCTGGCCGCCTTCTCGGCGCTCAGCAATCCCAGCCCATTGCCTGCACACACAGGTGTGTGGGACACTTAAGACGGGGGCACTAGTGGTGGCCACTGGGTGGAGTCACGGAGCAGGTGGGGAGACTTCCCAGCTGGCCAGTGTGAGGGGCCTCTGCCAGCCCACCTCCTGCTAGGAAGCCGCTGGAAAGCTGGCGAGGAAGCCACAGTGGCTCTGCTGGCATCTCTGGCACCAACTGGACCAGAGATTAAGCTGGGTTTACTCCGTCCTTTGCCGTAATGCCCATAACACTGCACGGTGGGCCTCTCAGCCCCATTTCACAGATGGGGCAAGTTGAGGTAAAGTGGGCTCACTGGTGATAGACAGCAGAGCTGGCCTCTTCACACCGGGGTCGTTTTATCAGGGCCAGGGATTCAGTGAGTGTAACCTTTACTCAGGCAAGCCCCGGAGAGAGGTGTCAGCTCAGAAGAGTAGCAGGTGCTCCCTGTTCCTCCCGGTGCTAAGCTTTGCCTGCCTTGTCACGTCTCCTCCCCACACCGTGGGTGATCCGGCCCACAGAGCAGACAGGGGACCCCAGCCAGGCCTGACCCAAAGCTCCCGTCCACCCTGGTCCCTGCTGCTCAGCGAAGGGCCCAGAGAGGAAGGCTCCTGTCCCAGCGACGGGCGCCCTGCACACCTTCTGGAAGACATAGCCCCCGCTGGGGCCCCAGCCCACGACCGGGTCGGAGGACGGCTTCCCGTTGATGTTGGGCTGGGAGTTGATGGTGAGGATGCCCCGCCGGTTCACACGCAGCAGCTCCTCCTTCATCAGGCTGGTCTCGGCCGCCAGGGGCTCGTCATTCCAGGGCAGGCAGGTGACCTGGAGGGAGGAGCCGGGCTGGGCTGACAATCCCCATGAGACACCCGGCCTGTCTCTGCCTCTGTGAGTCCCTCCCAGGCCCCCCAGCTGGCGACTTCCCAACTCACCCTCTCCCGTGGCTGAGGTCCCACGCTCAGAGCAGAAGGAGGAGGTGAGGGCGGGTGGGGGGCCACTGAGAGGCGGGGTGGGGGGTGGGAGGTAACCAGGGACCCCACCGAGCACCACTCACTGGACAGCCGCTCTGGTTCGGCTCCCCCGAGAGGTAGTGGACAAAGACTTCAAAGACGCTCTCTTCGCTGGTCAGCTCCTCCCCCCACATCTTCAGCAGCTCCTCCCGCGGGGCCTTGCTGGTCAGGTAGAAGAGGTAGTAGTCCTTCAGCTCCCCGAAGGCTGGCGAGGAGGAGTGGCCCCTGCAGGGGACGGGCCAGCGGTCAGGGCGCAGCCTCACCTCGGGCTCCTTCCAGGAGGACAGCTGTCCCCCACACCGGAGGTCCTTCTGTGAGGCCAGTCCCTCCAGGACCCCTGCCTCCCAGGACACAGCACCCGCTTGCCAAGGACAGTGCGGCCTCACCAGCGGCCGTTGGGGAACTCATCCCAGTCCTGGGTGCGGTAGATGTAGCTCTTGGGTCTGGAGGCCCAGAAGATGGGACGCACGTCTTCCTCCCGGCGCTTGGGGTGGGCGCTGACAGCCCAGGGCAGGGGGCGCCTGGCGGAGGTTGGGGACAGAAAGGGGCTGGCTCAGGTCCTCGGGGGAGGACCCACTGGGCTGGGGCTTTCCATCTGAATTGTAAATGTCAAGGTGCACGCAGACCTCCCACTGAGGCTGGACCCCCCCCCCCCCCCGTGTGTCTCCAGCCACAGCACGGACAAGCCCTGCACCCGTGGCGTCCAGCCCTGCGAGGGGGCACTCTTCCTGCGACTCCCCATCCGGCCTCCCTGCCCACTGACTCCCCTCTGTGGCTCCCGAGCCTGCATTGGGGGCCCCTGGCCTCACCTGGGGTCCTCGGCCCACATGCCCAGGCGCTTCAGCACCTCGGTGGTGGCCATCCTGCGGTTGAGGGTGTAGAAGTGCAGGCCGGGCACCAGGCCGCTGGCCAGCAGCTCCTGGCACAGGCTCACGGCATGGTCGATGCCGTAGTTGCAGATGGCATCGTCGTTGTCCTTGATGGGCTCGATCACGTCCCTGATCTTCTGCGGCACCTCCAGCTTGGACAGCTTCACGAGCTGCCGCAGGGAGTGGTAGCCCTGCCGAGACACGGGGGCCGTGGAGCCACGTCCCACCCTGCCCCTCACCCTGCTCCTCCCCTTCGGCTCCCTCCCAGGCCTCGGGGCCAAGCGCAGTGTGACGGAGACCCAGGCCGGTCAGACCACGCTGCGCAAGGACCCTCGCCTGGTCCTGCTTTTTCCAGTCTGCAGGGACTCAGCTGCCCAGAGCATCCCTGCCATCGGTCGGAGCCAGCCCTTTAGCCCCAGTGGTTCCCATGCCTCCCGGGTCATGGGGATCACCTGGGAGACCTGAGAAGGTGCACATTCCCAGGCCCAGGCTCCACCTCAGATCTGCTAACTCAGCACTTCTAGACACGGGATCTGGAAGTCCATCCAGCACTTCTAGACACGGGATCTGGAAGTCCATCTTTTGAAAAAGCTTATCCCGCCAAAGCCGGTTTGGCTCAGTGATAGAGCGTCGGTCTGTGGACTGAAGGGTCCCGGGTTCGATTCCGGTCGGGGGCATGTGCATTGGTTGCGGGCACATCCCCAGAAGGGGATGTGCAGGAGGCAGCTGGTTGATGTTTCTCTCTCATCGACGTTTCTAGCTCTCTATCTCTCTCCCTTCCTCTCTGTAAAAAATCAATAAAATATATTTAAAAAAAAAAAAAAAAGAAAAAAAAAAAGAAAAAGCTTATCCTATGATTGTGATGACAGCCGAGCTTCGGAAACATTGATGTAATAAAAATTGAGGGTCAGAGTTATGGTGATCCCTTGTAGTGACACTTGTCAGTAAGCCATGTGCAAGCCCCTCCATCAGGTGCTGTTGCTGGTTTTGGGGAAGGGGGGGAACTGGAGGTAACCAAAATGGGGCGGTGAGAGAACATCTGCCAGGAACTCCATGGAGCGTCCAAGAACCTGACCACGAACCGAGCGCCTGGCCCCGGGCCCGGGCCCCTCACCTGAATGGGGAAGATGCCGGGGAGGACGGGGCAGGTGACGCCCACCCTGGAACAGGCCTGGAGGAAGTGGAAGAACGTGTCCGCCTCGAAGAAAAGCTGGGTGATGACGAAGTCGGCCCCCGCATCCACCTTCTCCTTCAAGTGCTCCAGGTCGTCCTCCAAGCTCTCCGCGTCGGGGTGGCCCTTGGGGTAACCTGTCAATAGGACGGCGGTGAGAGAGGCCGGCTCCGCCTGCCCAAGGTGACGGAGGGAGACACCAGCGAGCTGGCAACACGCTCTGCTCTCTGCCGCCACGGCTCCGGGCTCGGACCTCCTACCACCAGAGCGTGGACGGGTAGAAGCGGTGAGGCGCTGGGCTCACAGCTGACGTCCCCCTCCCCCAGGAGATGACGCTTGGTGAGCCGTGGCTCAGAGCCACCCCGCCAAGTGGGAGCAGATTGCTCCGAACCCCACACTGTCCTGCCTCGTGTCCCTTGCAACCAGCCAGGCAAACCAGCCCGTGCTTGGTGGCCCTGAGGGAGAGAACGCCCGCTCAGCAGTTGGGCAGCGCTTTTAACATTAAATTTACTTTAAAAAAAAACACACACACACCAAAAAAACATGATACACACAAAAAAATAAAACATCAAAATTTCTCAGAGGTCCAAGAAAGTGAAAAGTCAGAAAGCTCGGGCGTTCTGCTTGAAGAATGAAGAGAATATAGTAACTATTTTTTTTTTTTTTTATATATATAGTAACTATTTCTAAGTGGCCAAAGGGCCATCCTGGTCAAGTTCATATTCTCTGATGCTTCTCACGGCAGAACCAGGGTCAGCCAGAGGCTGCCTGACAAGGGACCAAGCAGCCCCACTAAGCAGGGAGCAGAACACTGGGGCAGCTGGGATCCCCACATGCCTGGAATTGCCTGGGAGCAGGAGTGGTTTCCTGGGCTCCCCACTGGCTCAGGGAACTCTCTGACCGCTTTGCCTAAATCAGAGTCACATGCGGCTCACGAGCCGCGGTTTGCCTAATGAGTTTGCCGACCACTGCGTAAGGCATTACCCTTACCCAGAAGTTTTGACTTGTGTTAAAGACATTAGTACGTTAGTAAAATGTTTTTTCAAGTGTTTTTCCCCTAAGGCAGTTTGCCGACCACTGGTAAATGTCTCAGCTCCCTTAGCCCAGCCCGCACAGGAAGGCTGCAGCCTCGATGAAGCTTCAGGCAGAACGCTGGCTTACTCAGCCCGAGGTCAGGGCCCGGGCAGGCTTAAGACCCACGCTGGTGGGAAGCCAAGCTGCTCTGTAGGTAGGGCTGAGGGTAAACCCAAAGTTACTTACAAAGAGTAGTTTCACTGATACTACATGGCTTATTTTTTTATTATTATTTTTTCAATATTTTTGTACAGAGAGGAAGGGAGAGAGATAGAGTCAGAAACGTCGATGAGAGAGTCATCGATCAGTTGCCTCTTGCACACCCCCTACTGGGGATATGCCCGCAACCAGGGTACATGCCCTTGACCGGAATCGAACCCGGGATCTTTCAGTCCCCAAGCCGACGCTCTATCCATTGAGCCAAACCGGTTCTGGCTAAAGTTCGGGTCACTTTTGATATACTACTCCATCATGCGGCTTTGTTTAATATAAAAAATGGTTTTCCCCAAAATATTTGAGAAAAAAAAAATGTCATGCCAAGATGATGCACCAATGAATCCCCAGACCTCCTGTGTCCCGGGGACGTTGCCTCCTCATACCCAAGCCCCTATCTGAGAAGCTGGAGGCCATCCCCGCTAGGGGGGTAGGAGGGAAGGCCCCCCCAAACCGTTTCCAGCAGGGAAACCTTGCCTCCTGGCTGTAGCCAGTGGAACTAAATTCAGCTGATCTGATTCTCCTAGAAGGTGGCATTGACATTGAGGCCTGTCAATCAGTCTGGGCCATTAGTGGAAGTGGAACTGACCAGGTGCCCCCAAGAGCAGTTGTGCAGCAGGAGGCAGAGATGGGGGTCCATGACCCCAAAGAGATTGAGGGCCTTGGTTTCTTAAAAAAAAAAAAAAAAAAAAAAAAAAATTTTAATAAGTTTTTACTGCTTTTTAGAGGAAGGGAAAGGTATGAGAAAGAACCATCAACTTGTATGCCTCCGTATGCACCCCGAGCGGGATCGAACCCCAACCCAAGCATGTGCCCTGACCAGGAATGGGACCAGTGACCTTTTGTTGTACAGGATGACGCTCAACCATTTGAGCCACACCGGTCAGGAAGGGCTTAGTTTCCGACGGCCTTCCGGCTCCAGCACCCAGTGCGGTTTTCTGGCCTTGGGTTCTGTGATTCTCTGCCTCCTAATAAATACTCCTCTTTTAATATTGATTTTTTTACATAGAGGAAGGGAGAGGGATAGAAAGCTAGAAACATCGATGAGAGAGAAACATCGATCAGCTGCCTCTTGCACACCCCCCATTGGGGATGTACCCGAAACCAAGGTACATGCCCTTGACCAGAACTGAACCTGGGACCCTTCAGTCCTCAGGCTGATGCTCTATCCCCTGAGCCAAACCGGTTTCGGCTCCTCTTTTGTTTTAAAGAAGAACAGGCTAAGAACATGAAAAGGCAGAGAAACAGAACCTTCAGGGTAGTGGCAGCCTGGGCAGAGAGCGGATGATAGAAGGCTGAGTCAGGGCATTAACCCAGCTCTGCCCTGCTCTCCGCCGCCCCAGTCTCAGGCCCGCAATCACGGGGTTACCACACCCTGGACTGAATGCAGGTGAACTCTGTGCCTGCCCTGCCCGCCGGGCCGCTCCACCACTCACCGGCCACACAGATGTCGAAGTAGTCGCCAAACTCGCTGCGGATCAGCTTCACCAGGTCTGTGGCGTAGCGGAAACAGCCTTCCTCCTCCTCCCACTGCTCGCCGACGGGGTCTGCAGGGTTGGTGAAGGTCATGGTCACTGAGGCTCATGGATCTGCAGTTAGCTTTTCTTTTTTTCCCAAATATATTTTATTGACTTTTTACAGAGAGGAAGGGAGAGAGGTAGAGAGCTAGAAATGTCTGAGAAACATCGACCAGCTGCCTCTTGCACACCCCCTACCGGGAATGTGCCCGCAACCAAGGTACATGCTCTTGACCGGAGTCGAACCCGGGACCTTTCAGTCCGCAGACGCTCTACCACTGAGCTAAACCGGTTTGGGCTGCAGCTAGCTTTTCTGTACCTCCTTCTTCCTCCTACACCCAGGACCGAGTTCCTCAAAGGCAGAGCCATCATGCTATTCAAACTGGGGTCTCCGCTTGCTAGCCTCGCACTTGGTAAACAGCGGGAGGGGAGACAGGGCCCAGCCTGTCAGACATGTGCCAAGCACTGACTGTGGGCTCTGGGCTGGCACTGTTGAACAGGGGACAGATGCTGCTCTTGGCTTAGCTTGGAGCATCTGAGACATATCCCCCCCCCCAAAAAAAAAAAAAACCTGGGTGCCTACCCTCACCCAACCAGCCCCACTGCTCACCGTCCCACCTATTGGAGCTCTTTTCTCCTGGGAGAATTTCCCACTCATCTCAGGTGAGGAGTGGGCTTGTCGTGGGAGCACAAGCCACACGACCCCTCCCGTCAGGCTGCGGCCAGAAGCGCAGGCAGCTAGTTTCACTCCCAGGACTAGTGCCAGCGCCGCCGTCTTAATGGTGCCAAGAGCTGGGTGCAACCAGGGATCGATGAAGCCATGAAGCCGGGGCAGGGGTTCACCAGGCACCGGAGGCTTTCCTGACTGGGCTCCCGCCGGGCAGGGCACCTCACCTCCTCTCAGGGCCAGGATGTTCTTGAGGCCCAGCCGCCTGGCCTTGTGCAGGTGGCCGGTGATCTGCTCCTGGCTCTGCTGGCAGCAGGTCATGTGCAGCATGGTCTCCAGGCCGCAGTAGTTGACGGCTGTGCTGGCGATCGTCATGGAGGAGGTCTCCTTGTCCGAGCCGGGGTCCCCTGCCGGGTGCCAGGTCACATCTATGAAGAGGGGGCCACCTGCCCCCATCTGGTCAAACCTGTTGGGAGTTTCTCTCTGAAGAGGGGGGTCCCTGGGGGCACGCCACCCTTCCCCACCTTCCAGGGGGGTCCCGGACTTAGAGAAACAGCACAGGAGGTTGGCATCAGACTGACGGGCATTCATAGCCTGACTTTGCTACTTATTAGCTGTGCGACCTTGGGGAAATTAATCTCCTTTCCCTCGTTTCTACAACCTGACAGAGAACAGTACCCACTTGATAATAACTCTCTGCGACCGCTCTTAGATCAGGGCCTGGTACACGGTGAGCTGCTAGCGTTAGGATCACTGTTGTGGAGGTAATATACACCGATATAACCATGTAAAAGCAGTACTGTAGACTTCCCAGGGCTGGCATATTTGTTACATGGGTGAGTTCAGGGCACTGGGCGAGGGCTGGAGAACCCTCAAGGGTGGCAAGCAGGGCCTCATTCCAGGAACACGAGCGAAGAGGGTCAGCAGACACCAGTGTGAATCATGCTGCCCCTCCCCCCATCCTGGTGCAGCAGGCAGCGCTGCAGAGCGAGGCCACAGCCCAGGAACCAGACTCAAGAGGTGGGTGTGGGTGTGTGTGTGCGCGCGCACGAGCCGTGTTACCAGCTATTTAACGAGGTATTTAAACATCCTCCTGCCTTCAACGTCAAGCCTGGGGAACTACGCACGAGAAGTGAAAGTGGGAAAAAGCATAGATCAGCTTAAAAAAATAAAAGGAGCTGCGATTCAGAAAGTGCTAGCGTAACTCAGTTGGCATTTCTAGATTTCAAGAGGCACGATCCAAAAGCTCTACGAGGTGCCGCTTCCTAAAACGACACTCACGATCCAGCTTACGTCCTCCACGTTTTTAACCCGGTGTGGAGTGTGTCCACCACCCTGGAGGTTTGGGGGGACTCTGACTGACACCGGCGAAGCTGGAGGTCCAACAACCGAGCCCGCGTGTGCTCTGGGGGCCTCTTCCTGCCGCCCGCCCCTCCTCACCTGGCCCTGCTCCTGAGCCCCAACCATCTCACCTCGAGATGAGATTGACAGCGGCCTGTGCGGTGCGCGGAGGGAAGAATTCCAGAGAGAACCACTTGTCCCCGGACTCCATCCTCCGCCTCATTTTCTCCCGGAGTCTCTCGTGCCGCTCAGGGTCCGGCCCGGGCGAGGAGCATCTCGAGCTGTCCTTGGAGCTCTCCATGCCGCCGCCGCTGCCCTCCGAGCGGGGGTTGGGGCCGCCGTTCCCTCTGGGTTCGCTCGCCATGGCCGAGTGCCTGCTACACAGGGTGGGGGCAGGGGGCGTCAGAAGCCGGCAGCCAGCCAGCCAGCCAGCCAAGCCCCCGAGGGGCAGGGTCAAATGACAGTTACTGCGTTTCCCCGCAGGGTGAGGGTGAGAAGGCCCCTACCGGCTGGCTCCCCATGCCACTGCTAAAACTCACACCAGCCTCAGCCTCACTCAAAGCTTCTCCCCCTGCTGCTACCCGACTCCTCCGAGCATGACAGCCCCCTCCCGTACAGAAACACGTCCCTCCAAGCCCTCCGATCCGCAGCGGCAGCTACCTGATGGAGGGAGGCACTGAGAACCTCATGATGCCAGCCTCCAGGGCCCGCGTTCCCAGGGAGGGGTAGCAGTGCCCGGCGGGGAGCACCTCGGGGTTTGGAAGGTCCATGTCGGCCAGTCTGAGACTCAGACTGGGCTGGCAACAGAAAACTTCCCCGCGGGTGTTTCCCTCATGGGCGGAGCAGCCACAGAGGAAGAGCTCAGAGTTAGAGCTGGGGCCAGCGAGAGGGAGAGAGGGAGGCGGGGGCGAGGCCTCCGGGCAGAGGGAGGGCTGAGGCTCCGGCTGTAGGAGGCAGATAGAAGGACGCCTCAGGCCAGAGACTGTGGGCGTGGAGGGGAGGCCAGCAGACGTTCAGGGTCACTGATCACTCCACAGAGAAGAAAGAGCTGATAGCATTATAGATATGATCCAAGCATGTCAGAATGTAGGATCAAGCACTTTTCAAGTGAATTTACTTGCTGCTGCAGTAACAAGTGGAAATAAGAGGTGTTTCAAATGTGGAAAAGGAGGTCATTTTCAGAAGGAATGTAGGCAACCGAGAAGGCTAGGGAGAGGCATAAACACTTAGCCTCCAGATTC
Organism: Pipistrellus nathusii; assembly: GCA_963693515.1. Classification (NCBI taxonomy): domain Eukaryota; kingdom Metazoa; phylum Chordata; class Mammalia; order Chiroptera; family Vespertilionidae; genus Pipistrellus; species Pipistrellus nathusii. Next base: position 5,898,158 of record OY882859.1, read on the forward strand.
AGTCTCTCGGTGTCCTAGATGTCAGAAAGGGAACCGCTGGGCCAGTCAGTGTAGATCAAAATTCCTTAGAAACGGGCAGCCTCTAATCAAGATAGAGGGCATGATCAATTACCGGGAAACGGCCAGAGGGGCGACCCCAGCCCCGTCATCAACAGGGGAAATCTGCCCTGCAAGGCCCCCCACAATGGATTCCCTAATCCGAGCAACCCCAGGAAGCCCAAGCCTGGATCTTAACAGCACTATAGCGGTCACTTTGACCCCCAATATGGCTCGGCAAGCTAGTCCTACAGAAATTTGGGGACCTGCACCACTGGGAACTTTAGGATTAATCTTAGGGACGAGTGGAAATACTCTAAAAGGACTAACTGTCCTGCCTGGCGTCATTGATTCAGACTATGAAGGAGAAGTTAAAGTTATACTAGAATGTAATCATGTTATGCAAATTACTGTAGGACAAAGAATTGCTCAGATATTACTTCTACCTTATGTTCAGCAAGGTGAGGCTTTAAATAGGAAAAGAGGAATGCAAGATTGGCAAGTTCAGACATCTATTGGATACATGATATTAGCAAAAACCGTCCTATGATTAATTTAAGGATAGAGGAAAAACAATTTAGGGGTCTAGTGGACACTGGAGCTGATGTAAGTGTTATCAGCAAAGAGTTCTGGCCTCCAAGTTGGTCCACGGTAGAAGCTATGGGCTCAGTTAAGGGGGTAGGAATTCCTAATGACACACAACGTAGTGCTGCAGTGTTAAGGTGGCAGACAGGATGGTTTCAGTCCTACGTCATCTCTGGAATTGCAGTCAACTTATGGGGCCGGGATATATATTTTTTTAAATCAATCTTTATTGTTCATATTATTACAAAGGTTCCTCATTTCTTCCCCCCTCCACCAGGTTCCCACCCCACCCTCCGCCTCCTTCCCCTCCTCCATTGTCCTCATCCATAGGTGCACAGTTTATGTTCAGTCTCTTCCTCCCTCCCTTTCCCCTATCGATAGTAAATCCCTTTTCAGATAGTAAGTCAGTTACTTAGCATTTCCTCATATCAATAATACCTCCACATGCCCAAAGATACACTTCACACAAAAGACATTTCCAAATAGGTCAACCAACCTCATCCAGGGGCTGGGATATTTTAGAAGGTTTACAGGCATGTATTGTTATTGGCAAAGGAAATAAGTTCATAACTCAAATAGGATATCAACCTTTTTAGGAGCGGTCACTGCTCAGTCTCCTCACCCTCATGCTGATCCTATACAATGGAAAGATGATAAACCTGTATGGGTGGATCAGTAACCAAGGAGAAATTAAGTAAAATTCATGAATTAATACAAGAACAAATAGAGGCTGGCCACATAGAACCGTCCAATAGTCCCTGGAATACACCTATATTTACAAGCCCTAAAAAGGCGACAGGGAAATGGCGATTGTTACATGATCTTAGAGCTGTTAATCCTACTGTGCTACCATGGGAGCCTTACAACCTGGACTTCCAGCGCCTTCACAAATCCCTTTAAATTGGTCCCTCATAGTAGTAGATCTTAAGGATTGTTTTTTCACAATTCCCTTGGCACCTCAAGATAAAAAGAGATTTGCATTTTCAGTGCCATCTATTAATAATATAGAGCCTATGAAAAGATACCAATGGAAGGTTTTACCTCAAGGAATGGCCAATAGCCCTACTTTGTGTCAAAATTATGTGGCTCAAGCTGTTCAGCCTTTAAGGGACAAATATTCCCAATGTTACATTATTCATTACATGGATGACTTGCTCTTAGCAAGCCCAAGGGAGGAACAGACCTTGGCCATGTTCTCCCAATTAGAAGAGGAGCTCCCTAAATGGGGCTTAAGAATTGTTCCAGAAAAGGTACAAAAAGAAATACTTTCCAATACCTGGGAACCACAATTGAAAACCAAAGCATTAGGCCTCAGAAGGTGGAGATAAGAAAAGATTGTCTTAAAACTTGAAATGACTTTCAGAAATTATTAGGAGACATTAACTGGTTAAGACCTTATCTGAAGATCTCTACAGGAGAAATCACAAATTTATTTAGTTTACTTAGAAGTGACTCTAATCTTTCTTCTCCCCGAACTTTAACTGATGAAACGAGGAATGAGTTGCTAAGGGTTGTGAAAGAAAAAACCACATGCTAACCTGACAAGCTCAGGGAAGGCCTGCGTGGCAGTCTTGCAAACCCAGAGACCTAAGATAACCACAAAAGATGGTTTGAAAATTAAATATCTAACAGGTTATGGTAGGTAGTCATGTCCCAGATATTCTCCCAGACAAAGATCAACTTTGGTCTTTTTACTGAGCCTGTTTGCCTTTAGGCCTCTAAGATAACATATCTGTGAAATGTCTGGGTAACTTGTAACTACCCTTTTTCTGGAGCCTCTGGGGCACAACCAAATGTGGTGGGCGCCAGGACAGATGCCTCAAATTCCTTCGTTATCATGTTAATTGTTCCTGCAGTCACCTGGAGTACATGTCCATTATTTTACTTTTTATCCAATCCCAGGACTTTCCCACCGCTTTGCTTTCTCCCGCCTCCTTACTCCATCACCAATGAATTCCATGTAACCCACCTATGTCCCTCCTTTGATTTCGGTGTATAAATAGAGAAATGTAACCCGCCATTCTTCGGAGCATTTTCTCAATCCGTTGAGGTTCTGCTTCCCGGCAATTGTCAACAGTAAGGCTCAAATAAACTCTTTAAAAAATTCTTTACAGGTTTCAATGTGTTTTTTTTTTTGTTAACAGGGTTGAGCAGGCAATTTCCTCAGCCCAAGTAGCACGGGTATAGCCGGAATTGCCTTTATTGGGACAAATTAACCCTACTGCAAATAGTCCCACTGGAGTCATCTTTCAAAATAAAAATTCTCCTGCCATTATTGAATGGGTCCACCTAGGACATCAATCCTCTAAAACTGCAGTTACATATGTAGAATTATTGGCCCAATTATTATTTCAAATTAGGAAACGTTGTAAACAGCTTAGAGGGGAAGAGCCCCAGTGTATCTACCTCCCCCTCACTGGGAAGCAATTAGAAATGTTATTTCAGACTGATATAAATTGGCAAATTGGGTTAAGTGGATATTCAGGGGAACTTAGCTGTCATTTATTAAAAGATAAATTATTACAATTTTTATATAATACCTCCATCATTATACCAAAAAATACTAGGCAGGAACTAGCTCCTATTCCTGGAGCTTTAACTATTTTTACTGATGGATCATCAAATGGGAAAGCTGCCTATCATACAATAGATTCAGACTGATCATACTGACCAGTCATACTTCTGTACAAAGAATTGAACTAGAAGCTATTAAGGCTGTATTGCAGGATTTCCAAGAGCCTCTTAATATTGTCTCTGATTCCTTTTATGCTGCAAACTTAGTGAATAGAATTGAAACTGCCAGGTTGAAATGGCTTAGTGACTAAAGTTTATTTTTACTATTCAAACAAATTCAGCAGATTGTACAACAGAGACAATATCCTTTTTATATTACTTATATCAGGGCTCATAGTGTCTTACCTGGTCCTTTAACAAAAGGAAATGTACATGCTGATCAACTGGTTGCTTTATTGAAAGAAGCCTTAGAATCTCATCAGCTTTTACATCAGCCTGCCAAAATGTTGTCTAAACAATTCTCAATCACTCGACAATAGGCAAAACAGATTATTAAGGAGTGTCCAACTTGCATGTTACATCTACCTCAAGGGCCTAACACAGGAGTCAACCCCAGAGGTTTGCTAAAAGACCATATCTGGCAAATGGATGTAACGCATTATAATTCCTTTGGAAGCCTTGGGGCATTACATGTCTCCTTAGATACCTTTTCAAAAGTCCTATGGACTACTGCATCTACAGGAGAAACGGCAAAACAGGTTATTAATCATTGCCTAGCTGCTTTTGCCGTCATGGGAATTCCAAAAATTATTAAAACTGATAATGGGCCTGCTTACACAAGCTGTCAATTCCAGGAATTTTGTAAAAAGTGGAAAATCCAGCATATTACAGGAATACCATATAATTCCCAAGGACAGGCCATTATTGAACAACAGCATCAGCGGTTAAAATCCCAACTTGAAAAACAAAAAGGTGGGATGATGGAGAAATCACCCGCAGGTAGGCTGCACCAAGCCTTAATTACTTTAAACTTTTTCACTTGTGATGATGAAGGAAGGACGCCTGTGGAAATACATTGGCATCAGAGTAAAACAAAAGAAAATGGTCTAGTTAAATGGAAGGATCCCGAATCTGGTTTATGGAAGGGACCTGATCCGTTATTAACCTTTGGCCGAGGGTATGCTTGTATATTCCCAGAAAATTTTTCCAAACCAGTTTGGATTCCTGCTAGAAATATTAAACTGCAACAGGGATCCAGGAGAGAAACTAGCCAGACTAATGAGGACCTTGCACCTGGAGCCACACCATGCAGCTGCAGACAATCAACTACCCCAGCTACAGAGGGCAGTGACTCCAAGCAGTCCACTGGAGATGAGCAGGAGGACGAGCCGGACACCAAACAGCCCGGAGAACACCTGGGGCATGGTGAAGAAGACGGTACAGACGCCTGACACCTGAGAATGTCTTTCTTGCCATGTTAGTGGTATTCATCTGTATGGTAATATTACCTGGGACAAATGTGGAAGTGTTTAGGACTTATGTTCCTGACCCTTTATGGGTAAAAGCCCTTATGTGGGCTGATCCCTTGCCTAATGTAGTCACCAATAATACTAAACACCTTGGTCATCCAGGAAGAAAATGGGTGGGGCAAGGAAGTATAATTACACAGGGGTCTCCACCCAGCTTCCCTTTTTGTATGACCCAAAATCAAACCAATGCTCCTTTGTGTGTAAAAAATTAAAGAGAGGTTTCTGGCTTGCACCAAAGTAGAGGAATATCACTACTTGCTCCTGGGAGAGGTGCAGAGAATGTAACTAAGACCTTGTCTATACAAAAAGAAATTGACAGCCAGTTTGAATTTGAATTGCCATTGGCTTAGAACAAAGAATATCCTTGCATGGTATTACTCTACAATGTCATTTATAATTTTTGATATTTTACAACAGCATATTGTACAATTATTCCAAACAAAATTAAAAATCTAATTTTTGAATGTTTGGCAGCAATTTAAAAGGACATGAAAGGATTTAATTCCTTCCATTGTGTGGAAAGCCTCACTGGGAAATCCAATTGCCCACAGCTGTTGCTTGAGTTTTCAATTCATGCTGAGGTTAAAGTCTCATGGTGGCTGGTACCATGGATCCGTCTCTCGCACAATGGCGTGAGCTGGGCCCTCCCTGGAGAAGAAACCTGGGTTCCCCAAGATATGTGATCAATGTTGGGGCCCCGCCAGCAGGCGAGGGGATCCCGAGGCAGGTACTGGGCATGGAGGCCATAGGGGCATATGCTACTAAGGAGACAGAACTGAACCTCACATCACCCTGCTTGGCCCCGGAGGATGGCTGGTTAGCCAATGACGGGTAAGATTCCTCAAGGGAGGGACAATCTAATACAGGCACAGCCGCAAAGGGCCATCAGGAGACGACTTGGGGGCCAACAGAGGTGGGGCACAGATCCTCACCCCCCCCAATGCTGTAGGGGCTTGAACACTCGCCCTTATGAGGGATGTCTCCTGCCTCATGGCTGCTTCACGCTTCCCATACCCAGTTCAGATTGGGACTCAGGCTACAAACAAGAGACTTGGCACAGCTCATATTGAGACCCAAGCAGCAGAGAAGTGGCTGATGGCGACTGTCCTATATCTAAATTTAGCCTAAATCTAGGAGTGCTCAGGGCTTTCTCAAGGATGCATATAATTTTTTCCATTAATTTTTACAGAGTAATTACTAAAATTGTTGTTAAAGTATTAAATTTGACAGTATAATAGTCAAGTTTTCAAATTAATTTAAATTGGCTAAATGAAATGAGTTAATATTCAAGAAAATTTAATTGTACAACAGGCTGTTCCTAAAGTATTAACCAAAATTTCTATTGGTAGTCCATTTCATGGTAAAATTGTTTAACATACAATAAACCCTAAAGCAGTCATAGATTTTGTACAAAAAAATTAAAATATAAAAGTTATCAAACAGCATTATAAAAATTTTTTCCCAAAAGCCTCCTAATTATTAAATAGAAAAAAGGGGGATAGTGGAAAAATACCATGTAAGAAAAAAATGTCCTCTAAGTAAATTACATCTAGAAAAATTTTTCTTCTTTTGAAAACCAATTTTCATTTGTAATGATAACAGTAAGACAGCCAAGAAAAACACACATTGTATCAAAATAAGTCAAAGAAAAATTGTTTGAGCAAAAAATTAAAAGTATCCCAAGTAAAATTTATAGAAAAGATTCTTTATTAATTTTGGTCGAGATATGTTTGTATATTTTCAGAAAACTCCAAGACGATGTGGATTCCTGCAACAGAGGAATTAGCAGGAATGCTCCAGCCATGAAGACAAGAGAAGAAACAGCCCAGACATGGAGGACGCTGACGACACCTTGCCATGCCAGCAGTCAGCAGCTGTGTGTTGCTGCAGGTTGTCCAGGACCAAACCAGAGAAGTCAGATCTGTATCGCCACCATTTGTCCACCATCCAGATATCATTGGTGACATGTACACATGAAGAACTTTTGGACATTGAAACTTGGACTTAGAACTCTTGAACTTTGAAATTGGGACTCAAACAATTTTTGTTCTTATATGTTTATTCCTGGTACGGAAATGCAAGATTTTTTAAAGTAAGGAATTGGGGGGAGACGCTGGGAACCGAAACCTAACATTATTACTGGAGATAAAATGTAAAAAGATTATCACTAGAGATAAAATGTAAAAAGAGCTAGCGGACCTTGAAGGCCTGAAGGGTCAGAGCTATTAACTCCTTGTCTAGTTGAGATAGTGGTGCTTGAGGCAACTTTAATTTGTTAATCATATGTAAATGTAAGTTGATTTTCTGTTGTTGGAACTTCCTTAAGAGAGGTCTTTGTTTCAGAATCTCAATAAAAGGAATGATAAAAGGCCGGAGAGCGGAGAGCGGTTAGTCTTCCCACTAGAGGTGCACTTCCCTCCTGGCCCCCATTTTCCCAAATTAACTCTTCCAGTCTCTCTCTTCATTTTAGTGTGCGGCCTTCTCCAGAAGCCGGACCCTGAGTGGGCCCTGAACCACTCGGGTCGTGTTAAGGGATCACAGCATATTATGCTTTTATTTTATATATATATATATATTTTGTAATGGATTGAGGATCACTCTTTTTTTAAAAATATATTTTATTGATTTTACACAGAGAGGAATTGAGAGGGACAGAGAATTAGAAACATCAATGAGAGAGAATCATCGATCAGCTGCCTCTTGCACACCCCCTACTGGGGATGCGCCCGCAACCAAGGTACATGCCCTTGACCGGAATCGAACCCGGGACCCTTCAGTCCGCAGGGCAACGCTCTATCTGCTGAGCCAAACCGGTCCCGGCTAAAATTTTATTGATTAAAGTATCATATATTTGTCCTCAACTCCCCATTCCAAACCCCCCCCCCCACACACACACACTCATGCCCCTACCACCCTATTGTCTTCGATCACTGGTTAGGCTCATATGTGTGCACATAAGTCCTTTGGTTGATCTCTCCCTTTTATGCCACCCTCCCTTTGAGGTCCAACAGTCTGACCCATGGCTCCTTATCTCTGGGTCTGTTCTTGTTCATCAGTCTATGTTGTTCACCATTTCCCCTAGATGACTAAGATCATGTCCTACTGGAAATATACTTATAAGAATAAACAATGAGACAAACAATATATTATAGATACTTTTTAATGGATTTCAGAGAGGAAGAGAAGAGAAACATCAACGATGAGAATAATTGATCGGCTGCTTCTTCCATGCCCCACACTGGGGATCGAGCCTGTGACCAGGGCATGTGCCCTGGCTGAGAATCGAACTGTGACCTCCTGGTTCATAGGTCCTTGCTCAACCACTAAGCTACACCAGCCGGGCAAAAATGGCGTTCTTAACCACTCTGGGATCCTAGAGTCATGAGAAACTAATGAAATCCAAAGCTCCTCTCTCCTAAAACACAGAGGTGCCATCACACACAGCGACACACCGAAAGTCAAGAAGTCAAATCCAGACCAAGAACGCTTGTGCCAACGTGTGCTCTCCCCAAGGATGCCTGCTTTGGTTCTGACATAAAACTCCTGCTTCTCAGTGAGGCTGGCCATCGGGAAAGAGAAATAGGTAAGTGTCAACATGGGCCTACCCCTAGCTGGCCTTTCTCACAAATTTAAGAGAGTGCCCGTTAACTGCTGGGAGAAAAATCAAGAGAGGGGGAGGCGACAGGACCACCTACAAATGATCTGCTCTTTCATTTGTTCCACAAAAACTTACTGCATCCCTAATACGTGCCGGGGACCGCCCTTTCAACCTTCTTCTTGTGCCCCTACTTACCCATTCCAAGCTGCACCCCTGGATTGCAATTGTGGGTTCACAGGTTTGTCTTCCCTTCTGCCCCACCCACCCCATCGCCCCAGTCCCAAGACCAGAGTGGGATCCTGCCTTCCACTGGTACCCTGATATTCCTGGGACCGGCACAAGGTAACGTGACAGCCAGCGCTGAGCGCCCCCAGGCCGGGCTGCGTCCCTCTGATCTCAAAAATGGCCTTCTGCCATTCACTGAGCACTTAATCGGCGGGCAGTGGGGGCCAGTGGAACCCACAACTGAGCGCAGCCCGACGCGATGGGCCCGAGAGGGTGCGGGAGGGTGCGGGGAGGGGGGAGGGGGTGCGGGGGGGGGAGGCATGGGTGCTGGCGGCCCAGGCCGGGGCGGGGTGGGAGGGGCAGGTTTAAATGGCTGGAGCCGGAAAAACACCTCCAGAGCCGCCTCACGTCGGGCAACTGTCCAGGCCGGGGCTAAAAGAGTTTTTGCTTCAGGACTGGGGGTTGCTGGGGGTGACAGCCTTTGGGGGTTACCCTAGCCCCGAGAAATAAGCTCACAGAGGTGGCGGGAGCCCCTGCCTGGAGGGGCGGACCGCCCTCCAAGGACCCCCAGCTGGTGGGGGGACCCCCCCCCGATGCCAGGTGTGTGTCCCCCACGCCACGCCGTCACTCACCCTCCCGATGGGGCGCCCCACGGCACGCGCGCCAACCAGCCAACCGCAGCTGCCAGGCCGCCGCGGAGCCCAGGCGAAGGGGGCGGGACGGCGGCGCCGGAGTCTGTTGCTAAGGGGCGGGTCCTGCGGAGTCTGTTGCTAAGGGGGCGGGGCCAGAGGGCGGAAGCCAGCCCAGCGGGCGACAGGAAGCCCCGCCCCCAACATGGCCGCGCCCGGCGGTCTAGTAATTTGGAGCCGCTCCACCGCCAAGTCCGGTGACGCGGTCCGTCGCCCCACCCGTCGGCAGCCACTCCCTGTCTCGGTCGCCGAACTCGAGAGGGACACGTGACCCTGCGGGGGCAAGTCACGTGAGGCGCAGGCCGGGTGGGAGGGGGTTGGCCCTGGGGGTCCGGAGCGGCAGCAAAAAAAAAAGAAAAAAAGAGGAAGATGGCGGGGTGCAGGGGGTCCTGGTGCTGCTGCTGCAGATGGTGCTGCTGCTGCGGGGAGCGGGAAAGCCGGACGCCCGAGGAGCTGGTGAGGCGGGGGCTGGGGGCCGGGCCGGGCTGTTGCTAAGGGACCGGGAGAGGCGTCGCCGGAGGTGGGGCCGGGCCGAGCCGGGCCCGCAGGTGGCAGCGTGTGCGGGCGGGCACCGCATCCCGGGCTCTGGCACCATCTGCCCTGCTTCCCGTGCCCAAGTCTGGAGTCCTATTCTCATAACTCCCCCCAGGAATCCAAGGGAATCCAGGCCAGCTTCAGTTAATCCCGTAGGTTTTGTGTGTTTTTTTAAATTTCCATCAGAAAGGAGTTGAGCGAAACGGGCATTTTTGGAATGAGCCTTTCATGCGCTGGCTGAGGTTCTCCAGTCCTTTTCTCTCTCCATCCCTAAGCCTTTCGGGGTCATGGACAAGCCAGCTTTTCCCAGCAAAGCATCCTGGGAAAACTGGAGATGCTGTGTCCCCAAAGTTGACAGGTCTCTTCTGATTTCAGATAGGGCACCGTATCAGACAGATCTGGATTCCCTCTCTTCCCCCCCCACCCCCCCTTAAGCTGGCAGTGGGCATCTTGGACGTGTCCTGAAGACAAGAGTGATTATTTGGAGAATGTCAGTAGAGATGAAAAGCTCAGCTGAGTCCTCACCCTGTTCCAAAAGGGTTTTGTGTTTTTGTGGGGTTTTTTTTTTGCGATCTTGTTCCCATTGGTGACAATGGTTCTAGACAATTTAGAAACTAGCAACAGATGTCGGTAAACACTTCTGCCTCCTTTTCCTTTTAACCACTAAAAGGCTCTCCCTTCTGTGGATCTGTTTTTCTAGACCATCCTTGGAGAGACACAGGAGGAGGAGGATGAGATCCTGCCAAGGAAAGACTATGAGGTGAGCTTCTCTGCTGCTCTCTTGGTAACAAAAGCAGGGACTGAGCTGGGCCCCTGAGACAGAAGCATTAGGATGTCAACCAAGGGAGTGAGAGGTACCTTCCCTCCGGGAAAGGGGCTGTTTAACAAGCCCCATCCCCTTCTTAGATATATTCTTATTGATTTCTCCCCTCTTAGTAACAATTTTTGAATCACTAGATACTTTTCTACATTATATTTTTGATTAGGGAAATACCATTTTATTGTGCCATAGTCTTTTGTTTGTTTTAATTTTTTTTAAGAAGGAGAGAGAAAGAAAGCGATAAAGAAACATCAATTTGTTGTTCAACTTATTTCATGCATTTATTGGTTGATGATTGTATGTGCCCTCACTGGAATTGAACCTGCATCTTGTCGTATTGGGACGACACTGTAACCAGCTGAGCCTCCCAGCCAGAGTAACCGACTTTTCTGTTTGATGAACTGCATGGTGACATCCCTTCTTGTTCAACATTAAATGCTTCCTTAGGATTAATTCCAAGAAGTAGAATTAATCATGTGTATGTGTAATGCTTTTTTTTAAAAAATGTCATGTAGCCAAAACTGGTTTGGCTCAGTGGATAGAGCGTCAGCCTGCGGACTGAAAGGTCCTAGGTTCAATTCTGGTCAAGGGCATGTACCTTGATTGAGGGCACATTCCCAATGGGGTGTGCAAGAGGCTGCTGATCGATGATTCTCTCTCGTCGATGTGTCTAACTCTCTATCCCTCTCTCTTCCCCTCTGTAAAAAAATCAATAAAATATATATATTTAAAAAAAATTTTTTTAAATGTCATGTAGATTTTAAAAATTCATAATCTAGGGCAATAATCTACTCAGACTAATTTTCTTAGTATTTCATCTTACTTTTACTGCAGAATTTGGTGTAACTATCATGACTGGTCATGCAGCATGAAAATTTTAAAAGCTTTTGTTACAGACAGCCTCAAGCATCCACCAAAAGGGTCAGAGCAGTGTATTGAAACCCCTTGTCTTCAGCAGTCGTTCGCCTTCTGTGTATCATGTGAATGATATACTAGCTCCCATCCACTGCCCTGTCCGTGGAGAGTAAATACGGCAGGAGGCTTCTCTGGGACTAAGTGACAGGGTTTTATTAAAGGGCTTTAAGATTTGCAAATCAGAAACACCCAGTGTGTTCTGAAGAAAAAAAGTTGAGAGTTTTTACAATTAAAAAGTACATTCTTAAGAAAAATCAGTCCTGTGTTCTTGGTTTCTGGATTGGTCCGAGATGGTGATCTTCCAGATGTCAGGCAGTCGATACATTCTTTCCAGAGTTCTGCAAAGGCTGAGCTACAGGACTTACATATTTCTCCAGGCACTGATGCACAACTGCAAAGTTCCAAACTTTTAAGTCCTTAAGTTCAATTCCCGGTAGGGCATGTAGGAGGCAAGCGGATCGATGTTCCACTCTCACATACATGTTTCTTCCTCCCCACTCCTCTTCTCTTCCCTTTACACTCCCTCTCCCTTCCTTCCCTCTGCCCCTCCCCCTCTTCCAAAATTAATAAACTATTCTTCAAAGAAATTTTTTTAATAGAGGGTGTATTTATTTTTATTTTTTTAAAAATATATTTTATTGATTTTTTACAGAGGAAGGGGGAAAGATAGAGAGCTAGAAATGTCGATGAGTGAGAAATGTTGACCAGCTGCCTCTTGCACACCCCCTACCAGGGATGTGCCCGCAACCAAGGTACATGCCCCTGACTGGAATCAAACACGGGATCTTTCAGTCCACAGACCGACGCTCTACCACTGAGCCAAACCGGTTTCGGCTCAAAGAAAATTTTTAAAGTGTTATTCCCCCGAATCAAAGAGCAACATACACAGCAAAAATAAAAGGAAGTTAGTTATGGTAGAGAAGTGACAGCTCTGGCTGATGTAATTCTGTGGTTAGAGTGTCAGCTGGAGCACAGAAGGGTTTTGGGTTTAATTCCAGTCAAAGGCACAAATCTGAGTTGCAGGTTTGATCCCAGGGCATGGTGAGGCATGTGTAGAAGGTAGCCAACCAATGTGTCTCTCTCACATAACTTTCTCTCTTCACCCTGCCTTCTCCTCCTCTCTGTACCTCCCCCCTCCCCCCCCTTCCATTATCTGGAAATCAATGGAAGAAATATCCTCGGGTGAGGATTAACCAGAGAGAGAGAGAGAGAGAGAGAGAGAGAGAGAGAGAGAAAAGTGACAGTATCTGATTTTAACAGATCCTATATAGTTTATTGATGTATATTTACAGTGTTAGGCTCTCAGCTGATTTATTTAAAAAAAAAAAAAGAAAAGAAAAGATTAATATTCTGGCATTGCATTTGTTTCTAAATGCCCCTTTAAATAGCTTTAGTCAGGGTTAGGGATAGTATATAATTCACAAGATATAAAATTTACCTATTGTGTACAACTCAGTGGTGTGTTTAGTATATTCAGAGTTGTGCAGCCCTCATCAAATCAATTTCAGAACATTTTTGTCACTTGGAGAGAAACCCCAGACCCATTAGCAGAGTCACTGCCCATTGTTCTTGTCCCAGACCCTAGGCAACCACTAATCTACTTCCTGTTGCCTCTTCTGGGCCTCTGAAAACCTTCTCATTGTTTGTGGAATCATAACATTATTAGGCAAAACCATCAAGCAAATAATTAATTGGCCAGTCATTTCTATAAATATTTGGTATGAAGAAATTCATATTTTTCAACATTTTAACTTTTTTTCTGTTTGTTTCTAAAATGTGATGTCACTAACTTGATTAAAATATATATACACATATATAAATATATACTTAATCACTCATGGATGGGTCTAGTTTCTCAGCAGAATTTTTCACTGTGGCTTTTTTATATACATATTAGAGGCGCAGCGCACAAAATTCGCGTGTGATCAGGGCCATCTTTCCCAGTTGCCCACAGCCGGTGATTGGTGCCTGACGGCAGGGGGAAGGGACCAAGAGCTGGTCAGTGCACCTCATAGTGACTGGTCTAGTGGTCGTTCTGTCATTCTGCCATTAGGGTCAATTTGCATATTACCCTTTTATTATATAGGATAGAGGCCTGGTGCACAGGTGGGGACCGGATCCTGCACTGAAGGGGTCCCCAGATTGGGGTGGGGGTCCCAGCTGGGGCATGACCAGCCTGAGCAAGGGGCCTCGGGCAGTTTGCAGGCCATCCACACCCCCATCAGGGCAGGGGTTCCTGCTGGGAGGTGAGACTAGCCTGGGCGAGGGGCTGTGGTTGGTTTGCAGGCCAGCCATGCCCCTGGCTTTGTCAGGAAGGACGTCCAGAAGACATCTGGTCTATCCAGTCCAATTAGCATATTACCCTTTTATTATAGATATCTTTTTATTGATTTCGGAGAGGAAGGGAGAGGGAGAGAGATGAAACATCAATGATGAGAGCAAATCATTGATCGGCTGCCTCCTGCACGCCCCCTACTAGGGATCGAGCCCACAACCCAGGCATCTTGAATCCCAGACCTTTCCACTGAGCCAAACCACAGTTCTGATGTGGTTTTTTTGTAATCAGAGAAAATGTCTATTTTTTTTGTAATCAGAAAAAATTTTCCCCCCAGATATAAAAAGTACCATGTTTGCTCTGAAATTTTCAAACAATATCCAGATGTGAAGACACCTCCTAGACTATCCATTGTTATAGCCATTGTTAACAGTTTTCCCAGATGTTTTTGCTTTATGTATGCTGACACAAAAAATATTAATTTTATTTACTCAAAAAGGGATCATATACCACATTATAACTTTTTCACTCACCTGTCCCTCTTGCAGAGTTTGGATTACGATCGCTGTATCAATGACCCTTACCTGGAAGTTTTGGAGACCATGGATAATAAGGTGAGTCCCGTATTGATCTCTTGGGACTGAGGACGTCTTATGACAGTTCCTTTACCTTTGCCCCTTGTCCTTTTAACCCTCATGAGACAGCAGCATTTATCCCTTAGACTACTTCCTCCTGCCAACCTGAGTACCCCCTGACCCAACCTGTTAGAGTCAATCATTCTTGCATTATAAAGCACCCTCCATATCAGACATCATCTTTGACATTTTTGCTGTCCTTGTGAAATTCACTCTGAAACTGGTTGGCCAAGATGTGTTCCTTCCCTGATGCCAACATAATCCTGAAACAAACTGAGTCATTTTTTCCTTTGTGAACAGAAAGGTCGCAGGTATGAGGCGGTGAAGTGGATGATGGTGTTTGCCATTGGACTCTGCACGGGTTTGGTGAGCAGGCGGGGCATGAGGGAGTAGCGGGCCCGAGGGCTGGAGTGAGTCAGAGGTCAAGCTCCAGCCTGACAAATAAGTTGTTTGTCATAACAGGGACCGCCTTGTCTTTTTTCTCCTTTCATTTCTTAATAATCTGACACTCTCTTATACTTTATAAAATGAAAGCAAATCATACAACTTCGGTGTTCTTTAACACACTCAAAGGTTTGGTCCAGTTCTCTTAGATAAGCTGTGGTCCTGTCAGGTAGACAACATGGAGTGGAGAGCACTCAGTTGAGTCACTCTGTAGGGGAAAAGCAAAGTAATGGGAACAAAACTGTAAAGATTTGTTCTTTTAGCACAGCCACCAGGATATGCTGTCCTGGGCCTCTTCCCTGCACATTGCTCATTTTTTCTAGAAGGTGGAGCTGGCAGTTGTGGGCAGAGGAATACACCTGAATGCACAGGGTTCTGAGGTCAGCACATTCACACACCAATCACCGACAAGAAAAGATTATGAAACATTGCCAAAGATGATAGTAGCACAAAGTCTGGAACCATAGCTGCTGATGTACCGTGGTAAAACCTGGCAAAGAAAAGCTGGGGAAGGTAGCAGCCAGTCCAAATAAGACATGTTCAGTCTGATTCTCCATCATTGCAGTGTTAACTAGGGGTTGTCTTGGCCATTTAGGCTGCTATCACAAAAATACCATAGACTAGATGGCTTGAAACACATTTATTTCTCACAATTCTGGGGACTAGAAGTTCAAGATCTAGGGCCAACAGATTGGTGTCTGGTGAGGATCTGTTTTCCAGTTCAGAGATAACCATCTTTTTGCTCTGTCCTCACATGGCAGAAGGGAGCAAGAGAGCTCTCTGGCTGGGGTCTCTCTCTTTAATCATGATAAATGTGGTATATAAGATAATACATAGTTTAAGTATATTATAGTTCAACTAGAGGCCCAGTGCATGAAATTCATGCACTCTGGGGGGGTTGTCCCTCAGCCCCTTCCCCATCAGGCTTAAGCTGGCAGTCGGACATCCTTAGTGCTACCCCAGAGGCGGGAGATGCTGGCCTGACTTATGGCTGAGTGGCGCTCTCCCTGTGGAGTACACTGACCACCAGGGGGTCTTAGTAACCAGTCATTCTGCTGTTGGCCTAAAGCCAGCTTTCCAACATCCCGTGAGGGGTCCTGGATTGCAGAGGGCGCAGGCCAGGCTGAGGGACCCCACTGGTGCACGAGTGGGGCCGGGGAGGGACACAGGAGGACTCCAGGGCGTGTCCATTCATCTTGCTCAGTCCCTGTCGGCTTAGTACCAGTAGCAAGCTAACCTACCGGTCTGAGCGTCTGCCCCCAGGTGGTCAATGCATGTCATAGCGACTGGTCGACCGGTCGACTATCTGCCCTCTGGTGGTCAGTGCAGATCATAGTGAATGCTTGGTTGCCCTTAGCATATCATTTGCATATTATACTTTGAATGGCCAGGTGGCTAGACACTTAGCACATTAGGCTTTTAATATATAGGATAATGTATATACTACATAGTGTTTATTACTATAAGTCTAGTAACCCTCTCACCATATGGTTGATACCATACTCACAGTTGATCCCCTTCACCTATTCTGCACTCCCCCAGTTCCTTTTCCCTCTTGGGGTCTCTTTATAAGGGTTCTAATCCTATTCATGAGGGCTCCTCCCTCATGGCCTTATCACCTTCCAAAAGCCATCATGTTGGGGGTTAGGCTTTCAACATGAATTTGGGGTGTGGGGCAAACACAAACATTCATTCAGTCCATAATAAGGGACATATAAATTCCCAAGCAGC
The DNA here is from genome assembly GCA_963693515.1 of Pipistrellus nathusii. NCBI lineage: Eukaryota > Metazoa > Chordata > Mammalia > Chiroptera > Vespertilionidae > Pipistrellus > Pipistrellus nathusii. The sequence continues at coordinate 5,914,688 of OY882859.1, forward strand.
AGCCTGTTTATCATCTTTCCCTAGAATTGACCACACGTCTCATACTTAAGTCTACGTGATATACCCATGAGATGTAAACGTGTTTTTAATATAATATAGCCACAAGGGCTGACCATAGTTTTTGTTTCCATGGCACTTGTCCAGTTTTTACTGTAGTAAATTGGAGGTCAAGGAACATCTGAGTAGTTAAGACTAATGGCACTTAGAGGCCTGTTTGGTAACATTCTGATGGATACCAGTGTGGGGCAACTTGGGTGGATTTAATTTTATGGAAATTTCAGAGTATAAATTTTTCTATGTATGGTTCTGATTGCAAATTTCCCTGTAATAGGCACAGTCATTAGCTATCTAGTTGTTAGTCTTTCTGTCACTTTCATATCAAACTCCTTTGAACTGCCGCTTATCAATACTAATAGCTTTACCTCCCACCCTCGTGTTAAAGGAGGGCAGACCTGCCTTTATAACGTGCTACCTGTTCCCCTTGCTACTGGCTCTCTTGTCCTTTGATCTATCACCACTTACTGCTTTAATGTTTAAAAGCCTCGGCATTGGCTTGAAGGAAGTCTGGAGTTAAAGGCATGAATCCTTTGATCCTGAATCTACAAAACCAGAAGTCTTCCCAGTTCTCCTTTAAGCCCAGAGCAGGGACTTATGAGAGTGGAAGAGTGGTTTACCAGGGTAACCATTAACTATATAAGACAGTCATAAGTCAAAGTAGTAGCTTATGTAAAATAGAAATAACCAACTTGCAAAACCCACATACCTCTAAGTGCATGTTGTCGTACAAGTAATTTAAGCTAGCCCAGAGCAGATCGGCTCAGTGGGTTGGAGCATCATCCCATACACCTGAAGATGGGCTCCATTCCCAGTCAGGGCGCTTACCCAGGTTGTGGGTTCAATCCTGGTCAGGGCCCATATGGGAGGCAGCTGATAGATGTTTCTCACATCAGTGTTTCTCTCTCTCTAAAATCAACTTAAAAGTTTGCTGTTTTTCAAAGTCATCTAAGCTCTGTGCTCATCTAGCTGAGCATCACTGAGACACAGGGGTCTTCCTTGGCCTCATATCTTTTCTGTATAACCTTCTCTCGTTGTTCTACTTTGCTCCTCTTATTATAGCTGTCTCCATTCTTTGGTTCTCTAGTGGGCGGTGGGGCATGGCTGGAGCAGGGCCTTCTGGAGAGCCAGAGTGACTAACAAAAGCCCCTTCACCCACTGCTGGTTGATAACGCAGGTGTGCGTGCCCAGCTGGTGTGCGTGCCCAGTAGCGTGAATGCAGTGGGGGAGGTCTGCTTCTGAGGGCAGTGCCTATGACACCGCCAGGAAGCTGTGACTGACGGCTCTTTGCTCTTCCCAGGTGGGTCTCTTTGTGGACTTCTTTGTGCGCCTCTTCACGCAGCTCAAGTTCGGAGTGGTGCAGACCTGTATCCTTTCCACGGTTGCTGATTTTGCTTTCTTATCTAGAAATGAGTTTAACAGTACACATGATCTGCGGAGAGCTATTATTAGCCATTCGGCTTTCTGGTGTTTATCATTGAAAGACACAAAAGGAACACAGGAATAAGTCAAGAGATACTTTCATGGTTGGTAAGACACAAACCAGCAAGATGCCTGCTTTCCTCAGTCAATCGATACTAGTAAATTCAGTGTAGTTTCAGTGAAAATGCAATAGAATCGTTCATAGAACTTGAACATTCTCTTCCTAAGTTTGTTTGGAAGAGTCAAGAGCCAAAAGTAGTTGAGGTAGTTTTGAATAAGCAGGGGACTTATATAATTTAAGATATAGTCTTTGGAACAGTGTCACATTGGTCCAGAAACACCCAGTTAGACAGTGGGAAATAGTGAAGAAGCAGAAACTGGCCTGTAGGGGCGTAGAAGTGCCGTGAATGGCGGAGCCCGGGTGATAATCGGTGAGGATAAAAATGGGTCATTTACTAAAAGATGCGGGAACATTGGTTAACCATCTGGAAAAACATATAATTAGATTCCTACTTTGTACTAGAAATTAATTCTGGATGGTTTAAAGAGGTAAATAGGCAAAGTGAAACGTTAAGAGACTGTATGATGTAAAGAGTAGGGAATCGACTCTGGCTGGTGTGCTCAGTGGTTAGAATGTTGGCCCTAGCACTGAAGGGTCTCGGGTTCGATTCCCAATCAAGGGCACGTTGCCTGAGTTTCAGGTTCCATCTCTGGCCCTGGTAGGGGCTCAGGCAGGAGGCAACCAATCAGTGTGTCTCTCCCATCAAGAGAGTTCAGAAGGTCTTATTTTCCATATCTTTATTTCTGAGTAGACTGTAACAACATGAAATCTTGCATATAAGAAGATAGCTTTAACACACACACACACAGAAACAAGCAATCAAAAACCCCTGCAGTGAATAAATGAATACTCTGAAAAGGGTGGACTGGGACATGAGCCTTAGAATCTTCTCTCACACTAACCCAGCCCAGCAAATGGGCTCTGAGTGGCACAAAGCCCAAACAGCAGAGACAGAGGATTCCTTATGTTCATAAAACAGTGAAGAGCAAACTAAGTCCCCCAGAGGAGAAAGCAAGCAGAGAACATCAGTAACCCAGTTACATTACAGATAAGAACTTTAGGAGTTCCCAGTGGCTGCTGCCTTGAGAGGGAGAGCAGGAAGGGTCCCCAAGGCTAAGAATTCTTGGCAGCTGCTAGAAAGTTCCTGCAATCCCTGCCACAGGTCAGCCTGCCACGGGCAGCTGGAGTCCCTAGCAAAATAGGACATGTCCCATCTTTAAACAAATTAAACCAAACAAAGACACAAAACAACAGCAGAGACACACTATGTACAATGTTTACAGGTGTGCCCAGCCCACAGATACACCGTGCTCCTTGTCTGTCCAGCCACAGAAACCTCAGAATGCCCCGCGTTTAAACCTGGCCAAGGCAGAGCAATGTCTCATCCCAGAGTGGATCAGACTGAGGGCTCAGAGACCTGGCAAGGACCGCTGGAGGTCCATTGCCGTCAGGAGCTGATCAGGCTCACCCAGGGGAGAAGCAGTAAAATGCCTCCTGTGCCATACACAGTGCTGCCTTATGCAGTACATGCATCCTTACAAGGAAGCCCAGACTGGAGGCAGCCACTGCTTCTTGTAAAACGTGCTTGATTCCGCCTCCCAAAACGCTTGGTTCAACTTAGGTCTCAGGTGAGACGACGGGGCTTACTGAGCCTGAAACTCAAAATGAACAGCCCTGGCAGCGCTGCAAATAAGAGTCCGGGCCTCAGCCTAGGAACCCGCAGTCCAGGCAGCAAGCGTATTCACTCCAGAGGAGTCTCTTGCTTACGTCCCTTCCTGGTTGCCAGAATATGCAGCCGGACAATCGGTGGGTCCGGGCTGCCTGTCACTACTTGAGCCAATTAGGCAGAGACAGGGTTGAATCATACATGAGCGTTTATTCAATACCACCAGTATTATGGGAGAGCAGCAGGTCATCATCCACAAACATCTGCGCTCTCACTGTTTTGATTTTTTTTTAAAAAATATATTGATTTTTTACAGAGAGGAAAGGAGAAGGATAGAGAGGTAGAAACATCTATGAGAAAGAAACATCAATCAGCTGCCCCCGCCACACCCCCTACTGGAGATGTGCCTGCAACCAAGGTACATGCCCTTGACTGGACTCGAACCTGGGACCCTTGAGTCTGCAGGCTAACACTCTATCCACTGAGCCAAACCAGTTAGGGCTGTTTTGATTTTTAAAAGGACCTGGAGCAAATATGCTATCACCCTGATCCTTATAATATTATTTTTTAATATATTTTATTGATTTTTTTACAGAGAAAAGGGAGAAAGAGAGTTAGAAACATCCATGAGAGAGAAACATCAATCAGCTGTCTCCTGCACATCCCCTACCAGGGATGTGCCTGCAACCAAGGTACATGCCCTTGACCGGAATCGAACCTGCGACCCCTCAGCCCGCAGGTTAACGCTCTATCCACTGAGCCAAACCGGTTTCAGCCACCCTGATCCTTATTAAAGGTCAGGCTGGGAAGGGATGGGTGATGGTTCCTTTTCACAATGTTGGAAGCATTTCATAAGGAGAAATGGTGCCTGGTGTAGGCGCCATCTCAGGCAGTTTCCTTGTTCACACACGGAGGCGTGGAGGCGCAGTAAGCCTTTGAGCAGAGGAGGAGCTGCCAGTCAGGTGTGTGCAGGAAAGGCCTTGGCTTCGCTGGGGGACACGGCTCCTTAACTCACTCTCTAGCGGTGGAGGAATGCAGCCACAAAGGGTGCCTCGCCTTGTCCCTCCTTGAGCTCCTGGGTTTCAACTTGACCTTTGTCTTCTTAGGGAGTCTTCTCGTCCTGATTGAGGTAAGAGGCCTTTTTGTTGTCAAGATTTTGGGTCCTACACTCCTTATCTCCATCGCCATGGCTGGGAGGCCAGAGAACTGAATTAGACTTGGAATGTAGATTCTTGCAGACAGTGGCCTCTCCTTCACTTAGAAATGTTTCTGAAAGTCAGGTTTTAGCCTGCGGTGAGATTAGAGAGCAAACATCTAGAGGAGGGTGTTTCTCCACCTTGGGGAGCACATTAGGATAGGATCCCCTGGAGAACTTTTAAGAATGATTGGCACCCGGGCCCCAGCTCACGTGAGTGAGGTCAGGGTCTCCGGAAGGGGGTGCCTGCATGGAATGTTGAGGGGCTCCAGAAGGGGGTACATGCATGAAAAGTTGAAGGGCTCCACAGGTGATGCTGAGTCACTTTTTAGAAATGCATGGCCTCCCATCCCCCTCAGACCTGCCGAGTCAGAAACCCAGGCCAGCAGGTTGTCCCTCCGGTGAGGCGCTGGGTTTGAGTGTGTGGCTGTGCCTCCTCTTCCAGCCTGTGGCAGCGGGTTCCGGGATCCCCGAGATCAAATGCTACCTGAATGGGGTGAAGGTGCCCGGAATCGTCCGTCTCCGGACCCTGGTCTGCAAAGTCTTCGGGGTGCTGTTCAGCGTAGCTGGAGGTAAGGGGGGAAGGGGGGGAATTTCTGACTACTTTCCTTCAAAGGGTGAAGAGGACAAAAAAGCATTTTGCATGTAAATGAAGTATAGATTTGGATGTGAGGGCTTGCCCTTAGCAGATCTCTGTACTTTCTGACCAGGGCTGAGTTATGTAAGCGCAGACCTGCTAGTTACCATTCAGCGATCTCTGAGTAACTCATTAGGTTTTGCAGTAGACCCACCATCCACTTGGTTTATGGAGTTGGCTTTCAGCAGAGTCAGTGAGCTTTTTGTGTAACCAGCTAGATAGTCAATGTTTTAGGCTTTGTGGGCCAAAGAGGCAACATTGAAAATATTATTTAGGTGCTTAAACTTACATAGTCATTTAAAACATACCCAGGTGAGAATGGAAAAATTATTCTTAGCTCACCAGCTGTAAAAAACAGCCAGTCGTTGGGCCCACAGCTGTAGTGTGCTGATGCCCAGTTGAGAGTTTAAAGAGTATTTCCTCTTATTTGATGGGAACTTGACTCTCCTTGTTAGATAGTCACAGGAGCATCTCTGTTTTATCAAGAGGAAGGTTTATACAGCAGAGGTCTCTCTACTAGCGTGGGTCTGTGCTGACTGACAGTCTCCCCTTCTCCACGTGCTCCCAGGGCTCTTCGTGGGGAAGGAAGGCCCCATGATCCACAGCGGCGCCGTGGTGGGCGCTGGCCTCCCTCAGGTAAGGGTGATGGGTTGGGAAGGTGAGTCCCTTACAGTGGTCTCCGGGCAGGGGCTTCTGGGAGTCAGTCTGGAAGAAAATCCATCGGCAGCACCCTAACACGGCTTTGGAGTCTGACGTTAGTTTGGGTTGATGTAAAAACTATGTGGCCTGTCTCCTGGGAGAGGGGGTAACGGGTACCCCGGAGTTTTAACTAGGTCCTAGGAACAGAAATAGGACAGAGAACGTCTGTTCAAATGCAAGTCATTTAGTGCTCCCACAGTCATTGCTCGCGCCTCCCTGTAAGGTGGCTCAGTGGGTCAGCTCGGCGCTGCCCTATCCCAAGATGCAGGTGGTTCCGGGCACAGGGTTGTGCTGAGTGCCCTGAGGCAGCACAGGACTAAGAACACACGGGGTGAGGATCTAACCCAGGACCCCAAAGCTCCATCCTTACGGGCTATTCCGGATTCAGGCTGCAGGGTGGAGACAACCTTGGTTCCTTGTGATCCGTCACTTGTGGGCATGTTCCTCTCTCGTCCTGAGAGGAGGGGATGATGCCAGTGAGCAGTCAAAGCCAAGGAGAGGAGGCTTGCCCACAGCCCGTCTTCTGCTCTCTCTCTCTCTGCTGCTGCCTCACCCTCCCAGCCAGCCCCCAGCCTCTCAGCGTGAGCCTTTGGGGGACAAGTTGAAGGTGGCGCTTGTGCCCTTCCTTACCGCCACCCTGAGCAGGGCTCACTTTACCTCCGCAGGAGCTTTCACTTCCTCCCCGCCCTTCGCTCAGCTGTTTCCTTCCCGTTTCCTCTCTAACTGATCGGGTACAAAATGCAGTTTCTGAAGAGCATAGCAATTCAGGGGCAGGAAAGGAAGTTCTTCCCAGAGACAGTTCTTTTCCCAGGCTGCTCTTCTGGACTCTCCCTGTGGCAGCACATCTGCCAGCCGTGGGGGCGGGGGGTTCAAGGCGGGGACCCCCTCAGGGTTCCTGCAGGTGGGCCCCCTCTGACCTTGTTTTCTCTCGTTTCAGTTTCAGAGCATCTCCTTCCGGAAGATCCAGATTAACTTCCCCTATTTTCGAAGTGACAGGTATGGAAAGGTTAGGAATTGGATTTTCTTTTCTTTAAGTTAAGTCTATTGGGGTAACATTGGTTAATAAGATTATATAGGTTTTAAGTGTGGATTTCTATGCTACATGACCTGTATATTGCATTGTTTTACCATCCCCCTAAGTGAAATCACCTTCTGTCACCATACATTTGGCTCCCTTTCCCTTTACTACCTCCCACCCCCTTCCGTCTGGTAACTACCATACTGTTGTCTGTGTCTGAATTTCAGTTTTATATTCTACGGATGAGTGAAATCATACAGTTCTTAGCTTTTCCTGATTGACTTATTTTGCTTGGCATAATCTGAAAGTCCATCCATGTCACAAATGGCAATATTTCATTTCTTATGGCTGAATAGTACTCTATTATGTATATACTAGAAGCCAGGTGCACGAAAATTTGTGCCCTCGAGGTGGTCCCTCAGCCCGACCTATGCCCTCGCAGTCCAGGGGATATCCACCTGCCTGCTTAGGCCCGCAGCCCTGCAGCGGTCCGCCCAGCTTGTGGCTGAGCAGAGCTCCCCCTGTGGGAGCACACTGACCACCAGGGGGCAGCTCCTGCTTTGAGCATCTGCCCCCTAGTGGTCAGTATTTATCATAGTGACCGGTCATTCCACCCTTAGGGTCAATTTGCATATTTCAATTCGCATATTACCCTTTTATTACATAGAATACCACATCTTCTTTATCCAGTTGTCTATTGAAGGACATTTGGTTGTTTTCATGTCTTCAGTCACTGTGAACAATGCTGCAGTGAACATAGGGGTGCATAAATCTTTGCCAATAAATGTTTTCAAGTTTTTTGGTTTAAAAATGCTGAGAAGGATTGCTGTGTAATATAGTAACTCTTAATGTTTTGAGGAACCTCCACACTGTTTTCCATAGAGGCTGTACCAGTTTACATTCCCTTCAGCAGTGATGAGGATTCCTTTTTCTCTATAACCTCTCCAACACTTAATTATTACTCGTCTTATTGATAATAGAAATTGGAGTTTCTTTTTTTTTTCTTTTTTCTTTTCTTAAAGGTTTTTTAAAATTGATTTTTAGAGAGGGGGGAAGGGAGAAGGAGAGACAAACATCATTGGCTGCTTCCTGACCACAACCTGGGCATGTGCCCTGACCCGGAATCAAACAGGCAACCTTTTGGTGCGCGGACAACACCTAACCATTGAGCCACACTGGCCAGGGCAGAATTGGATTCTCTTGAGAAAAATAAACTGTTCATTTACTGCCTCTGAGACCCCATACTCGCTCTAGCCAGCTTATTGCCTCCCCTGCTGGGCAGGCTGCATGCAAAACCCGGTGTCAGAAAGAAGGTGGGCTGAGCTACTGTCCTAAAAATAAGCAACCAGGGCCCGGATGGTCTCCTGGCTTCCACTTTGTCATGACCTAAGGCCTAGAAGTATCTGAGGCAGTGGAGATGAAAAACACGGCCGAGACAGTCCACAGGCGTCCTCTCTAGAGCATGTCCTGGGTCACCGCCTTGTGGCATTTGTGTGTGTGAAACTGCCCCGCCCACAAGGCCCTTGGAATCAGGCCCGGCCAGAGCTGTGGTCTACCTCCCGCCTTGGTATTCCTCTGTGTCCTTGTTACCTGCTCCTCTGCACGTCACCAGCGCTTCGGCGTTTTCATGACGCTGTGACCTTTGGAAGGAAGATCTGGGGAGGGTGTAGCTCAGCAGGGACTGAGCTGGGGCTCAAATTCCATCTTCGGAGGAGCCGGGTGTGAGGAGGCCTCTCCCCCTGAGGAGCTCGGCTGCGGAGTGGGTCTGGCTCTCAGGTGAATCTGTTTGTTGCCCAGTTGGTCTACCTCAGACCCTGACTTCATGGCTCCTGAGGTAAAATGTTGGCAGATAAGGCCCTGGCCAGTGTGGCGTCATTCATGCACCAAGAAGTTGCTAGTTTGATTCCCCGTCAGTGCACATGCCCAGGTTGCAGGTTCAATCCCCACTTGGGGTGTGCAGGAGGTAGCTGATTGATGTTTCACTCTCACATCAACGTTTCTCTCTCTCTCTCTCTCTCTCTCTCTCTCTCTAAATCAATTTAAAAACAAACAAACACATGGGCAAAGAAGGCAGGAAAAACTGCCTTTTGTGGCCTGAGGGCCCTCTGTCAATAAAGCGTCTTCCTCTTCTCTCCCCAGAGACAAGCGGGACTTTGTATCAGCTGGGGCAGCAGCTGGCGTCGCTGCAGCCTTCGGGGCTCCCATTGGGGGGACCCTGTTCAGTCTGGAGGAGGGCTCGTCCTTCTGGAACCAGGGGCTCACGTGGAAAGTGGTGAGGAGGCCTTTGAAGGAAAACCCTCTTCTAAGCATAACCCCCATTTAAACTGTCGTTCTGACGCGCCCAGGCCTTGGCGTTAGCCACCCTCACTGCCAACGAGGGCCTTTCCCGTGCTTTTCATGTGCACACGCTCCCCTCCCCCCACCAGATGCCAGTGTCGCCTCTTGATGATGAGGCACCTGGCGTGCAAACGTGGAACTGGTCATCAGGCAGCGGCGGCAGAGCCCAGACTTGAACCCCGACTCCTGCCTCGGAGCAGCGCATTCTTCCTCCCGTGTTCACTCTTCCTTCGGGCACAGGATTCAGTGTGAGCCTGGCTCTCAGTGAATAGTTCTCACGGCAGGCTGCTGACATGAGAGCTGCCGTGGCCTGGGTACAGATGTCCACCCGGTGCCTTCCTCGCAGTGGTTACTGGACGCCTGTGCCGGGCCGGGGTTGGCAGGCTTCTCTGTAGAGCAGCAGGTTTTAGGAAGAGGGCAGGGAGGAAGCAGGACTTGGCACTATTGAATGTCCTGTCTGTGTCACCCGTCCCTAGCTCTTCTGCTCCATGTCGGCCACCTTCACCCTCAACTTCTTCCGCTCTGGGATTCAGTTTGGGAGTTGGGGCTCCTTCCAGCTCCCTGGATTGCTGAACTTCGGCGAGTTCAAGGTATGCTTTGTCCTTTTCCTCCAGAATTTCTTTTATTTTTAATAAGATGCAATTAAAATTTTTTAATATATATTTTTATTTCAGAAAGGAAGGGAGAGGGAGAGATCAGTGATAAAGGAAATCTTTGATTGTCTGCCTCCTGTATGCCCTCTATAGGGAATTGAGCCTGCAACCAGGGCATGTGCCCTTGACTGGAATCGAACATGAGACCCTTCAGTCCATAGGCTGATGCTCTATCCACTGAGCCAAACCAGAGAGGGCCCCCCAGAATTTCTTGCTTGCTTGGTGACAGTTGATCTAAGTAATGCACAGATAGAAGCAATCAGCAGGGCAGGGGCAGCTCCTGGTGGGCTCTCGGCCCCTGCAGCCTCCTGTGGGTGCCCCTGCCGGTGGGGGCAGGCCCTTGAAGAGAGAAGATGGCCTCCCCTCCTGTGTCTGTCTCTCCGATTCCATCCCTTCCCGTCCTCATGGGCGCCTGGTTTTCTCTCCCTTTCTCTCAGTGCTCTGACTCTGATAAAAAATGTCACCTCTGGACAGCTGTGGACTTGGGTGTCTTCATCGTGATGGGGGTCTTTGGGGGCCTCCTGGGAGCCACATTCAACTGTCTGAACAAGAGGCTCGCAAAGTACCGAATGCGAAACGTGCACCCGAAGCCCAAGCTCGTCAGGTACCTGCGCAGCCGCTTCCCCAGCCTGCGGGGCTCCCCGAGCTCCGTGTGGATGGGCCGTCTCCCCGAGGGAGGTGATTGTGACACCCTGCTCCCCACACCAGCTCTGATTCCACACCTGAGACGGAAGGTAGAGGGGTCGTGTGCACTGTATTCGTCAGGCCTAAAGGCTGAGGCTGAGCTTCATTCATATGAGAGCCGCTGGTTGCCCCCCCTCGGCCCCCCCCCCCGCTCCCCCCCTTCTCTAGGACGTGTGACAGTCAGAAAGGTCAGCGTGAAAGGCATTTTGTTCCCCGGAGAGAGATGATGTGGACGCAGCAGCCATGTCCCTGCCGCCCACTTTTCCCGTAGGAATTGCTGGACACAGCACATGCTGACTGGCGGAGGCTCCTGCACATGCCTTTGGGGGGAAAGGGGCTAGGGGTCGGTGGGGTTGTGCATTTGTGTCTTATTACCTGTAACAGCTGTCCTTTGTTTCCTAGAGTCTTAGAGAGCCTCCTGGTGTCTCTGGTGACCACCGTGGTGGTGTTTGTGGCCTCCATGGTGTTAGGAGAATGCCGACCGATGTCTTCAGGCCAAATCGGGAATGACTCGCTCCTGCTCCAGGTAACCCCGTTCCTCTGAGTATGGAACCTGCGCTCTGCTTTTCGTGGAAACTGATTTCCAACGGGTGCTCTGGAGCTTCTCAGTGCATTGACTGCAGGACTTTCCAGAGAGCCTTCAGGACTGGTGTTCCTCCTGGCATAGTTTGGGAACCATTGCATGTGTGTCTTCTCAGCTCGGTTGCTGTTCTAAGCACGTTTCTCCTTTGCCAGCTCTTCCTGCCATGTTCCACCACTAGGGGGCACTGTCCTATTTCCTACGGCAGCCTGCATCTAACCGTGTTGGCCAGCCCGGTTCACCTGCTAGACTTATACAGCACCCAGGCCACCTAGTACCGTTATAGTGTTCACATGAGGGCATCTCTGCGGTGTTAGCCATAGAATGGAGTCCAGGAGAAGTCCATTCCTTACTGAGCTCTGTAACAACACTTGTATGCACAGCAATAGGTGTGAAGTACACCCCCTACACTATCAAATAGAAAACAAGAACTTTCACAATCCAGATTCCCTTACCCCTAATGAGCGAGGCAGTACTGGAATTGCATCTTCCTACAAGAGAGAATGTGGAGAGAATGGGAGGTCTGAAATGTGGAGAAGTAATCTCTTCCCAGGCGAGGTTTTGTGCAGCCAGGTGGAGGCTGGGGGAGGCAGCCAGGAGTGTCTGCACCAGTCCTCACGTGCAAGTGGTTCTGCTTCTGCAGCAAACTCAGGATGGAGGCTTTTTCCATTTGGAACCAAAGTCGGGGCATTAGATCAGGCCGTACCCTGGAAGCTCCTGAAAAGCTGTCAGCTCCTAACCACTAGGCTATCACCTGCCTCATCTTCCCCCAGTCCCTGTGGTTCCCAGCCAGGCTTCCAGGAGTGTCACACACAAAATTAGCACCGGGAGAAGAGACAGGGCAAAGTCCCTGGTGAATCATCGTATTATAGTTACAGTTTCATTATGAATGGAAGTCCGCGGGCCCACATCTTCATTCATTCATTCTCAGAATGCAAGGAATCTATTCTCAAAATGCAAGTTGGCCGCTCTTGGGTACAGATCTGTTTTTGCTACCTGTTTAATGTACAGGAAAAGCATGGATGCCAGACTTTTTTGGCCTAGGTGGGGACCTCCCACTTGAAGATTCAAGTGCCCTGGTCAAGTGCTGACCTTGTACTGATTTCCGTTTCTTAGGCCATATCAGAAGATGTGAATTCAAGTATCAAGACCTTTTTCTGTCCCAATGAGACCTACAATGACATGGCCACCCTCTTCTTCAACCCCCAGGAGTCTGCCATCCTCCAGCTCTTCCACCAGGATGGTGAGCTCCAAGGCACCAACCCATCCCTGTATGGTTGGGTTTTTCCTACAGAGAACAAATAGTAATTATTCCTGTGCTCCTCTGCTGGCCCTCAGCTAGAGCCAGGCTTCCCTTTCATGCTGAGCAAAAAAACAGGACTTTCCTTTGTAATTCCAACCCAGACAAGATTAGCCTTTCTGCCGCCAGTGTCGGAGGTGACCTGGGTGGTGTGCAGAGGACCTGTGGGAACCAAGGTGGCCTGGTGGGCATCTGGCACCTGGCAGCGGGACTCAGGTCTGTCCTTGCCTTGCAGGTACCTTCAGCCCCATCACTCTGGCTCTGTTCTTCACCCTCTATTTCTTGCTTGCGTGTTGGACTTACGGCATTTCTGTTCCGAGTGGCCTCTTTGTACCTTCTCTGCTGTGTGGAGCTTCTTTTGGACGTTTAGTTGCCAATGTCCTCAAAAGGTACAGTGTGTGTACGTGTGTGCATGAGTGTGCACATGTGTACATACATGTGCAAGTGCTCGAACCGTAGCCCTGCCCTTCCACCCAGCACGATGCCAAGCCACATTCTTGTTGTCTCTCTTCACCAGCTACATTGGACTGGGCCATGTCTATTCGGGGACCTTTGCCCTGATTGGTGCCGCGGCTTTCCTGGGCGGGGTTGTCCGTATGACCATCAGCCTCACGGTCATCCTGATCGAATCCACCAACGAGATCACTTACGGGCTTCCCATTATGATCACTCTGATGGTGAGCACTGCCTTCTAGGCCACTTTGGGGGTCAGCGCCACGCTCACCCCACAGCAGCCTCTTTTCAGGTCTTCACTCTGTGTTTCAGGTGGCCAAGTGGACAGGGGACCTTTTCAATAAGGGCATTTACGACATCCACGTGAGCCTGCGAGGAGTGCCGCTTCTGGAGTGGGAGACAGAGGTGGAGATGGACAGGTGAGGCCAGGGGGTCTGTTCACATCCGAGGGCCCAAGGAATGAGGGTGGGAAATGGTCACTTAGAATCTTGGGTTAGAATGAAGTGAAACGGGGTCATTGAAAGAGCAAGTACGTGTGGGAACAGTGAGCAGTTCTGTGTGGCTGGGAGCTGGGGCAGGGCAGGGAGGGCAGGGCCGATGCATGGCTTTGTGTGGGTCCTGTGTTCTGGTTCAGTAGGAAGTGAGGGCTGTGCCTAAAGTCTGTTTTAGACTTGAATGTCTAAACAAAGGGCTTGCTAGCCCTGGCCGGTTTTCCTCAGTGGTTAGAGTGCCTGAGGACCAAAGGGTTGAGGGTTCAATTCCTGGTCGTCCCCACCCCATTCAGGACATGTGTAGGAGGCAGCAGTCGATGTGTCTTCACATCAATGTTTCTATCTCCCCTCCTCCTCCTCCTTCCTTTTCACTCTAAAAAAAATCAATGGAAAAAACATTTTCAGGTGAGGATTAATCTAAGGTTCTCCTAGCCTGCCTCACGTGTGCCTAATGAAGTCGCATGTTATAATCACCAAATTACCCAGCAGCCCACAAATGGTGTGGGCCTCCTACTTCTGGGTAGCACACAAGTCCCCTGTGGTCGAATGTAGGGTCATCAAGCCCTGTAAAGGGCCCGATAGTCAATGTTGTCAGCTCTGCAGGCGTGTGGGTTCTGCAGTCACCAGCTCTGCGCTGGCGATGCAGGGGCAGGCATAGACGGTATCTAGACAAGACAGGCAGGGACTTGACCTGTGGCTGCAGCTGCCATCCTGGTCTAAGGGGCACCAAATGTTGTTTTTTTTTTAATTCTAATAGTGTAATTACCAATTCAGTGTGATACGGGGAGTGTGCCATGGAGTGCTGAGGAGGGGCGGGGTTTGTGGTAAGGGGACTTCTCGTGTTGAGCCGAGGGGTAAATCCAGGCCCACCCATTGGACAAAGCGGGGAAGGGCGTTTCCGGCCTGGGGAAGGGCATGTGCGGACAAGGTGGCTCAGGAGGCGCCAGGAGAGCCAGGGCAGCCCATCGCACTGCTCCCGGGTGCTGTGGGCTCCAGCGTGAGGCTGATGGCTTCCCTCCTCCCCAGACTGAGAGCCAGTGACATCATGGAGCCCAACCTGACCTACGTCTACCCGCACACCCGCATCCAGTCGCTGGTCAGCATCCTGCGCACCACTGTCCACCATGCCTTCCCCGTGGTCACCGAGAACCGGGGCAACGAGAAGGAGTTCATGAAGGGCAACCAGCTCATCAGTAACAACATCAAGTTCAAGGTGAGAACACAGCCGAGAGGAGAGGCTGGTGACAGGTGGTTCCGTGGTGCTCACACTGCCTGGTGCTCATCACGCCCCACAGGTGGGGTGGCTCTAAGGAGAATCAGCACTCCTTTAGGTGCAACAGTGAATGTAGATGTGACAGCAAGTGTGGACTCCGTTAGATCATCAGGGCATGTCCATTCTTCTAGTAAGCACGGGGATAAGTTTGTTCTGTTTTTAAGTGTATTTTTATTGATTTCAGAGAAGAAGGGAGAGAGAAATAGAAACATCAGTGTTGAGAGAGAATCATTGATCAGCTGTCTCCTGCATGCCCCACACTGGGGATGGGAGCCTGCAACCCAGGAATCGAACTGTGACCTCCTGGTTCATAGGTCAGTGCTCAAACGCTGAGCCACACCAGCTAGGTGGGACAGATTTGTTTTTAACCGGCAGTCTTCGGGATTCCTGCACGTTGGATCAGCGAGGGTTCTAGAGTTGCCAACCACAGAAGTGGACTTTGCCCTGCTTAAGAGAGGAAAAGAAATCCATTGGAAGCTGCAGGACCGGCAGGAAAGTGAAGGAGCCAGAGCGGTGTGCTCGGGCATGCAGGCGGTGAGGGGACCCTCTGAGAGACCTGGCCTCGGAGCTGCTGTTCTGTCTTTGGGATGCTCGCAGATTGAAATCCAGGCAGAGGGAGAGTGCCGTTGCCTCACGTGGTCCTGTGCCCACCCCTGGGCTTGCTGGAGAGAGGGTTTGTTCCCCACTGGAGAACTGAGATGCTTTTCCAATTCAAAGAGCAAGGACGTTGGGCCGGCAGAAACCACTGGGTCTGCAACAAGCCCTGTGGTGCCCAGAGGCTCCTGTGCACCGGCCCAAGGCCACTGCCAGCGTTTCTGACAGTACCTGTCGGCATGTGCTTCTATCCTCACTGCCCCCCAGTCCTTACGCTAAGTCAGGGCTGTGTTGGTGTGCCTGCGTGCCATTGTCACCCCTCCCCATCCACAGAAATCCAGCATCCTCACCCGAGCCGGCGAGCAGCGCAGGCGCAGCCAGTCCATGAAGTCCTACCCGTCGAGTGAGCTGCGGAACATGTGTGACGAGCACGTGACCTCAGAGGAGCCGGCCGAGAAGGAGGACCTCCTGCAGCAGATGCTTGAGCGAAGGTGAGCACGCAGTCCTCCCACCGCGCAGGCCCAGCAGCCTGCAGGGGTCGGGAAGGGCAGCCTCTGCTCGGACGCTGTTAGGTAGCCCCGAGTTTTTGGGGATTTGGGGGGTGGGTTGGGACGTGGGTGAAACGCGATCCTGCTGAGGGTATACTAGGCAGCGTCTGGTTTTTATATAACAGATACACTCCCTACCCCAACCTATACCCTGACCAGTCCCCAAGTGAAGACTGGACCATGGAGGAACGCTTCCGCCCTCTGACCTTCCACGGCCTGATCCTGCGGTCGCAGCTGGTCACCCTGCTCGTCCGAGGAGTGTGCTATTCCGAAAGCCAGTCGGTGAGTGTCTCTTGCCCGTACCAGCATTCCGGAAGGCAGGAGGATAGCGCACACCTCCGCCTCAGAGAGAAGGGGAGGCACAGTCATGTGCCAGCAGCTGCTTAGGGGGCGCATGCTGCCCCCGCTTCCCTCTGCTGCAGTCGGTGTCCTCCCGGGGTCACCAGCAGGGGGTGTGAGTCCCCCCCTTCTCCACGCAGCCTCTGCACCTGTGTCGGGTGTCTGCCAGCCTGCAGGCTTTCCGCAATCTCTACATTTTAGTTTCTGGTGTGCGTGAACCTTCTTACCTGTGTTTCCAGAAGCCCCATTCTTCCCGTGAGTTCCCCTGTAGTTTCTTTTCCTCTTTTGCTTGGTTTTTGTAGAGATAAGCGGAGGGCGGGTGTTGTTCGTCCCGCTCACTCACACACTCACCCCTTCAAGTGGAGCCTGAGAGAGGAGCCTGAAAGCGCTGCCTGGAGACCTGGTTTCCACGCTGGCTCTCCTGGTCCGGGTCTTGTCCTAGGGCTCAGCCTCAGGTCCCCCGTGGCCCAGTGCCTGCAGAAGAGCAGCTGTCAGGGCCGGGCAGGGAGGGCCGCGGTGCAGAGCTGGGCCCGAGCGTGTGGTCTGTGGGGAGGACCCGCCTGGCTGGGAGTTGGGGACAAGGAAGTGGAGGCGTGAAGCCAGATGACAGGGGCCTCACCTGCAGGCAGGAACCAGCCAGAGCTGGATGGTGCCACGCTGGGAGGCAGTGGTGCACGGAGAAAGCTGTGTCAGGTGGGACAGCAGTGACCGGTACGTGTGGTCACTTGTTTTGGCCCAGGTGCCCAGTGACAGCAGCAGAGAGAGTCGGCATGGAGGAAAGCAGCAGCTGTTGTCTGTTTGCTGTGCCGCTGTGTCCAGTTGCCACTAACGTGGCTTCAAACCAGTTTGCTTTTCATAGCTTTCAAGGCCGGAGCACAGAGTCCAGGTGCCGGCGGGGCCACGCTCTCTCTGGCGGCTCCAGGGAGATCCTTCCTCGTCCTCCTATGGTGGTGCCAGCGGTCCTTGACATTCCTGACTGCAGACCAGTCACTTCCCCCCATACCCCATCATCACTCTTTGAATAAGGACGGTAGTCATGGGGTTTAAGGCCCTCCCCAACCCAGTAGGACCTCGTCTGACCTTGATCACATCTGCGGAGCCCTGGTTTCCAACAAGGCCACATTCACAGGCACCAGGGGTTGGACTTGGACATCTCTTTTGGGGGCACACAAATCCACCCACGCAGCTACTGTTAGCCCTTTTCTCCTTTAGACCTCCCTGCCCATGTCCATCTTACCGGAGAAGGAAAGGAGGGTTTGGGGGCTTAGGAGGCTTGGCTGGGGGACACAGCTGGGAACTGGCTCCAAAGCACGTGTTCCGGCCACTGCCCTGTCCCCCTCACTCTGGGGACCATGGCTGGGCGGATACAGACCGGACGAGGGAGGGGCTCTTCACGTGACCCTGTGCTCGCTGCAAGGACAGTGTCTCGGTTGGGTTTGCAGAGCGCCAGCCAGCCGCGCCTTTCCTACGCGGAGATGGCGGAGGATTACCCACGGTTCCCTGACATCCACGACCTGGACCTGACGCTGCTGAACCCGCGGATGATAGTGGTGAGAGGGCTGTCCCCCCGTAGGCCGGGAAGGACCGCTCTGGTCGGTGCTGGTTGGCGTCTCATCCGGGTTAGGGCAGAGCTGGCTGCAGGAAACTCCAGTTGTCTTTCCTCTGCAGGATGTCACCCCATACATGAACCCGTCACCCTTCACCGTGTCCCCTAACAGCAGCGTCTCCCAGGTTTTTAACCTGTTCAGGACCATGGGGCTGCGGCACCTGCCGGTGGTGAACGCGGTGGGAGAGGTGAGTGAGTTCCAGGGGAGGAGGGAGCACCCGCAGGCCTGTAGCAGCCCAGCCTCGCCCCCGCCCCCTCCCCACCTTCGGGAAAGGACCCTCCAACCACAGAACCCAGCAGGGAGGGCCCTAGACCAAAGCCTCCTGTGAGCCCCCACCAGGAGTGAGGAGGGAGTGGGCGCCTGGAGCCTGGGATAACCACACACCTTCCCCCTTTGCCTTCTGTTTTTGTTTTTGTTTTTGTTTTATAATATATTTTATTGATTTTGTACAGATAGGAAGGGAGAGAGATAGAGAGTTAGAAACATCGATGAGAGAGAGTCATCAATCAGCTGCCTCTTGCATACCCCCTACTGGGGATATGCCCGCAACCAAGGTACATGCCCTTGACCGGAATCGAACCCGGGACCCTTCAGTCTCCAAGCCTACGCTCCATCCAGTGAGCCAAACCGGTTTTGGCGCCTTCCGTTTCTTATACGCCGTCTCCAGCGCGGCCAGCAGGTGTCGCCAGAGGCACTGTGGGCTAGGAAAGTTTAGAGCCACATCTCTTCTTCACCCAAGACTGGCAACACCTAGGGGGCTGGGTGAGGTGTCGGTTCCCCGGCTGTTCGGGCACTGTAACCTTAAATGAGAGGCTTTCAAGCCAAATCCTGGGGGCGGGAGGAGATGGGGACTGAGAAAGCAGGGAGCATGTGCCCTGGCTACACAGATGACAAATTGAGATGGTCACCGGCTGGACCACAGCCCATTGGCCTCCCCGTTAGGAGCCTTAGTGATCTGTGCATCCTGTTCCACAGAGGTCAGGTGACCTTTGAAGTGAGTGTCATGATGTCTGCCTACAGGACCCCGTCTGTCCTCCACCTCCTGACAGGCTGGGCCAGCGCCGTCCTCCTGGGCTTGCCCCCTGCGTTGGACTCGGCAGGTGACTGGTCTTTCTCTCCTCGCCCTAGATCGTTGGGATTATCACCCGCCACAACCTCACGTACGAATTCCTGCAGGCCCGGCTGCGGCAGCACTACCAGACCATCTGAGGCCCCTGGACTCGGGGAGCAGCTCTGCTCCCCCACGGCTGGGGGGCTGCCCCAGGGCACGGCAGGGCCCCGTCACCCCTCGCGCGGAAACCTGCAGTCATCGAACGCTTGCTGGTCTAGATCCTGGGGATGGTCTGACCGTCGGAGTTTGGGTTTGTCTGACTTCCTCAGCGAGTATCTTCCCGGTCCCCGCTCCCCGAGCTCCTGCCATCCAGGGCGGCACAGGCCCCAGCCCCCGCCCCACGAATGCCAGGACCCGAGAGGGGTCAGGCTCACCGCTGGGGGGACACCGAGCAGTGTTCTGCCCCTCCGCTGCTTTCCCGGGGGACCGCGCTCTGCCTTAGCCGTGAGGGAGGGATGTGGACACGGCAGGCCCTGGGAAACGCCAGGTGGAAAATGACGTGAAAGACTGGCTCCGGGCTGGGCACTCAGAAGATGGCCCAGTTCAGGGCGGCCTTCCTCTGCGCTCCCACCGTCTGCAGGTTCCCAGAGTGGGTGTGTGCTGCTTCCAGGTGTGAGCTCAGCTCAGCCCTGTGGTTTCAGTCTCCTTAGAAAACCGCTCCCCCCACCCCCCCCACCCCCCCGCCCAAGAAGCACGAAGCATTAACCCCACTAATCGTCCCTGAGCAGTGGATCTGACAGTGGGGCCAGCTTTACATCTGCCCTGGTTTTAACATTTCAGCTTTCTCTCCACTTCCCAAGTGACGCACAGTCCCAGGTGATGCATTTTTACCCCGATTTGTCCCTGCTTCGTTCTCCTCCACGGAATCCCTAAACTCCCCACACTTGCCTGCGTCTTCCTGTAAAGCCCAGAGGGTCTTGAGGCACCTCCCCCCATGTTAACTAAATAAAAGCAGGCCTTCCAAGTTAACTGAGAGCAGCCCCCCGACCCCCCACAGTTTAACTAAGAGCAGGGCCCCTAGATAAACCGCTGGTCTCTGGAGAACGGTACAGTTACTTCCAAATGGGAAGGAGGGAGTCTGAGCCAGCGACCGCCACGAGGTACGAGATGCGGCTTGAAATGCCCAAGTGCGGCGATGAAGTAGGTGCGTGTGCGAGGACGCAGGTGTCCGCACCCGCAGGCCCCGTCACTTCCCACTGCCACCCCAGCCTGCTGAGGGGCTCAGCAGTGAAACAGGATGCTTCCTGCCAGGACGTGCCCGGGGCTTTGGCATCAAACCCGGGCAGCCTCCCTCTGTCAGTGGCTCAGCTTCTCCGGGCGGCCGGGCCTCTGCTCAGGCCCCCGAGGTGGGCCTCTGGGCGTCAGCGTTTGCCCTCACTGGCCTCTGCTCTCCACGGTGAGCAGCATCCGGGCCATCAGGAACCCAGGCAGGTGGGCTCAGCACTCGAGGTGGCATCGGTTGGTGTTTCATTTTCTCGTGCTTCTATCTGGGAGTTGCCTGGAGGGCGTCCTGCCTGGCCGTGGCCACACTTGTCGCCCTTCACCTCGAGGTGACTCCGGTGGAAAGACCCTTTCCAGGGGTGGTTGTCCGCCTGCTCTGCCCGCCCAGGTCTGGGCTCGACACGCTCAGTGAGGGGCCTCCGACCCATCTCTCCTCGGCCAAAAGTACTCTGAGGTCTGAGCGTGTCAGCTCCCTGGAGGCACTTGGTGTGTGAAACGATGAAGCCCCAGTGCATTGTTGGGGAAATCACAAGGACCCAAGAGGCCAGCCCTTCTCAGCGTGGTGTGAGCAGCTGCCACTTTGCTTCGAAGTGTTCAGAGCTTGCCTGCAATCTTCTTCCTTTCAAGACGAAGGAAGCCAGCTGCACGTCAGGAGAATGGCCTGACCCCCTCACGGGAACTTGACCCTCTTCCCAGGCCTCCCTGAGGGGGCCGGGCCAAGTTCTTAGTGGGTCACCAGGCCTCTCGTCCTGGGCTGGGTCACCAGGAAATGGTCCTCATGCACATCGTGTTGCTTTTAAGGCACCAGACACTTGTTCCCTTCGGTGGAGCCCAGAGATCGACGACAGAACGCAAATGCCTCTCCTCTCCCCCTCCCTTCTGCACTCCCAAGTCGGCTGGACGGCTGCCGGGGAGGGCCAGACCCAGGCCCCTCGGGAAAGGCGCTTCCTGTCCCCTGTGAAGGCCATCCTCTCCTGGTGCCCAAAGAGCCATGCCCATTCCTGCAAGCCTGCTTCTCGGAAGTCTCAAACCTGCGTTTCCAGCCTCACCCGGTGCCAGCAGCCCCGGGGGCTCCGGGATCTGGGCCTCCATAGACGGCAGCGCGGGCTCCAGGCGTGGCTAGCGGTGGCTGTTTGGGCTCTGGTGTTTCGTGGTCCCTGACTGCGGGCAAGGAAGGTGGGGTAGAGGCCCCACGGCTGCAGGACTTGCACTCGAAGGTGGTTTGCTCATGACCTTGTTTAACGAGTGGCTCCGGGCTGGAATGGACATGGCCTGACCCAGCCGGCCACATGGCGTGTCCGGTGTGAGGTTGCACCCTGATCCCGCCCTGGGTGTCGGAGTGGCTGGCAACAGTAGCGTTTGTGTGCGGGATTGCACGCCAGCTGCGGGCCTTGGCGTGTGGACAGCAGCAGCTTCCTTTGTTGTGTTTGCACTGTTGGTTTATACATAACCTTCGCTAATTCCATGTGTATATAAATTGTATTTTTTTAATTTGTAAAATCCTATTTTTATTTGAACTTTTAGAACTTGGAAGTTCTCGTCATAACCTTACCACGTCGGAATAAAACGTCTCCATCGGTCTCCTTAGCCAGTCTCCATGGCGTTCTTTAGAGGGGGTTTTTATCTTACCCCCTCACTATCAGAGTGGCAAGCCAGGAAGTGGCTTCATAGTCTCAGTTTCCCCGCAAGGCGCTCCCCTCACGCGTCCTCTCACTGCCTTGGAGACCAGGGTGTCCTGTGGGTCCTGGCAGACACCACCACGTTGCCCCTCCTCCAGTCTCTTCTCATTCGACCTAATGACTGAGGCTGGTCTTGTGGACACTGCTCCTTCCCCGCTGCCTCCCACCGCGGTAGTGGAGAGCCTCCAGTGGGATCGGGGATCCCCCAGGGATCGGGGAGAGCTCCCAGCGGGATCAGGGAGCCCCGGGTGATGGCGGAGAGCCCCCGTCGATGGCGGAGAGCCCCGGTGATGGCGGAGAGCCCCCGGTGATGGCGGAGAGCCCCCAAGGATCGCGGAGAGCCCCGGTGATGGCGGAGAGCCCCCTGTGATCGCGGAGAGCCTCGGTGATCGCGGAGAGCCCCGGTGATCGCGGAGAGCCCACTGTGATCGCGGAGAGCCCCGGTGATGGCGGAGAGCCCCGGTGACCGCGGAGAGCCCCAGCGGGATCGGAGAGCCCCCTGTGATCGCGGAGAGCCCACTGTGATCGCGGAGAGCCCCCTGTGATCGCGGAGAGCCCCCTGTGATCGCGGAGAGCCCCCTGTGATCGCGGAGAGCCCCCTGTGATCGCGGAGAGCCCCCTGTGATCGCGGAGAGCCCCCGTCGATCACGGAGAGCCCCGGTGATGGCGGAGAGCCCCGGTGATCGCGGAGAGCCCCGGTGATCGCGGAGAGCCCCCGTCGACGGCGGAGAGCCCCCAGGGATCGTGGAGAGCCCCTGTGATCGCGGAGAGCCCCGGTGATGGCGGAGAGCCCCGGTGATCGCGGAGAGCCCCGGTGATCGCGGAGAGCCCCGGTGATCGCGGAGAGCCCCGGTGATGGCGGAGAGCCCCCAGGGATCGTGGAAAGTCCCCAGAGGTAGCGGAGAGCCCCAGCGGGATCGGAGAGCCTGTTTATAGTCCTGTGTTTAGGAATTTGCCCCACAGATTCCCTGAGAGCCAACAGGAAACGAGGCTGATGCTGAGCCTGTGGAGGTTTGGCCGTCGCCGGCTTCGGGTCTTTTTTTTTTTTTTTTTTTTTTTTCCTTAATTTTTATTGTTCATATTATTACAAATGTCCCTTCCCACCCCACCCTCTGCCCTTTCCCCTCCCCCCATTGTCCTCATCCATAGGTGCACAGTTTATGTTCAGTCTCTTCCCACATCCCCCTCTCCCCTTTTCCCCAAGAATCATCAGTTCACTCCCCTTCCATACCTCTGATTCTATTATATTCAACAGTTAATATTGTTCATTAGATTTTTTTTTTAATTTCCTTGGTTTTTAGATTCACTTGTTGACAGTTACGAATTTGTTGTTCATAATTTTTATCTTTATTTACTTTCTCTTCTGAAAGAACCCCCTTCAGCAATTCATATAATTCTGGTTTGGTGTTGATGAACTCCTTTAGCTTTTTTTTATTAGTGAAGCTCTTTATCTGACCTTCGAATCTGAGTGATAGCTTTGCTGGATAGATTATCTTTGGCTGTAGGTTCTTACTATTCATCACCTTGAATATTTCTTGCCATTCCCTTCTGGCCTGCATGGTTTCTGTTGAGAAGTCAGCTGACAATCGTATAGGTGCTCCTTTATAGGTAACTACCTGCTTAGCTCTTGCTGCTTTTAATATTTTCTCTTTGTCTTTTGCTCTTGGAATCTTAATTATGATTTGTCTTGGTGTGGTCCTCTTTGGATTCCTTTTATTTGGAGTTCTGTGTGCTTCCTGGACTTGTAAGTCCAATTCTTTCCCCAGGTGGGGGAAGTTTTCTGTCACTATTTCTTTCAATATGTTTTTGATATCTTGCTCTCTCTCATCTTCTGGGACCCCCATAATTCTGATGTTGGATCGTTTGAAGTTGTCCCAGAGGTTTCTTACATCATCTTCAATTTTCTGGATTCTCTTGCCTTCTAGCTTCTGCAGAGGAGTATCTTCTGGCTCTTTATGTTCCAAATCTTTGACTTGATTCTTGCGATCTTCTATTCTGTTTTTAGGACTCTGTATAATAGTTTTTATTTCAGACAATGTATTCTTTATTTCTTGTTGATCCCTTTTCATATCCTCATAAGTCTCATTTATTTTATCCGCCTTTTCTAGGAAACTCTTGAAAAACCTTATAAGTGTGGTTTTGAACTCTATATCCAGTCGCTTTTTGTCCTCCATTTCTTTCATTTGTGATCTATTTGGTTTAGGCATTTTCGCAGGCAGCTTTCCTGATGGGGCGGGGTTTCAGGGTGGAGCCTACAGCTTTGGCTTCCGTCAGCCCTGCCCTATGCGACTCCTGAGACTCAGGGTCCTTCAGTACTTGTTGTAAGCGCCTCTGAGAGAAAGGCGCCCTCGATTTTCGCCTGCTGCCAAACAGTCAATGCTCTCCCCCACTGAGCCCGGAACTGGGGTTCAGTTCAGTTGGAAGTGGAGTTGGAGGTGGCGTTCAGAGCAGTCTGGAGCCCCTGTCTCCTTCCCGCCAGGCAATCCCGCGGCACAGCCGGCCGTCTCTGCGCGGCGCCGCCAGGACCTCCTTTCGCCTCTTCCCCGGGTTCCGCCTTTCAGCCCGGCTCCCTCTGTGTGAGCCTGGGTCCCCGGGGTCTGGCCTAGGCCTGGGGTTCAGAGCAGTCAGAATGGGGCCCAGCACAGTCGGAGCTTTTATCTCCTTCCCGCCAGGGAACGCCCGCCAGGCACTCCGCCGCCCTCCTCTCCGGCTCCGTCCTCTCCGCGCGCCGCGTGTCTCCGTACCTTAGGCTTTTCCAGCTCCTCCGCGCTTCCTTCTGGTTATCTCCTTGCTTCTTGTTGTAGAATTTCCAGTCAGTCGACTTTCCTGTAGTTCTGGGTGATGTCCATTTTATATTTTAGTTGTATTTTATTAAAATTGTTGCGTGCGGCTGCGGCTAGGTGCCTACCCGAGCAGCCATCTTGGATTCTCCTCCAGAGTCGGCTTCGGGTCTTGCCAGAGACGTGCCCTTTTCTCTAATGATCCCCGCGTCTCCTGTTTCCGGAGCATTTTCTGTGCATTCGGCACTCTGAGGCGGCCACTGAGTCACGGTGACACAGGGACACTGTGGAGTATGGCCGCTCCCCTCCCGCCCTCCCAGGATCTGGGGTGGAGGACGCTGCTCCCGTCTCTCCCCTTGTCCTTGCCAGTCTGGCGCTCGGCTTCCTCCCTCCGGTGCGTGCAGTCCACACAGGGCCGTTCTCAGTGGAAGTGGGGAGGTCAGAGGTCTTCCCTCGTCTCCGCTCCCTAACGATCATTCACTTCTGCCTTCCCCATCCCGGCCTCGGCAGGGAGCCAGTCGCTACCTTATTACCCCTTTCCCAGTTCCCACGCAGCCAGGACAATCGCACTGATCTTTACTGAGCACTGACTGCCGTGTGTGCGGGGTGCCGAAGGGGCATTCACCCTCACAGAGCCTGCAACCCAAGGACAGACACAATTGTACCAAGACAAACTGCCCTATTATACTAGCTCCGCAGCCTGGCCAGCGTGGCTCAGTGGCTGAGCATCAGCCTGTGAACCAGGAGGTTACAGTTCAATTCCCGGCTAGGGCACAGGCCCGGGTTTTGCGGGCTCGATCTCCAGTGTGGAGCGTGCAGGAGGCAGCTAATCAATTATTCTCTCTCATCCTTGATGTTTCTATCTCTCCCTCTCCCTTCCTCTCTGAAATCAATACAAACACACACACACACACACACACACATATATATATGAGACCCAGTGCACATTTGTGCACTGAGGGAGGGGTCCCTCAGCCCGGCCTGCACCCTCTCAGTTCGGGATCCCTCTGGGGATGTTTGCTTTTCGGTTTAGGCCCGCTCCTAGGCCGGCAGGCGGACATCCACCAAAGGGTCCTTAGCGCTGCCGGGGAAGCGAGAGAGGCTCCCACCACCACTGCACTTGCCAGCTGTCGCTCCTCCCTATAGGAACGCACTGACCACCAGGGGGCAGCTCCTGCATTGAGCGCCTGCCCCCTCGTGGTCAGTGTGCATCATAGCGACAGATGTTTCTGCCTTTTGGTCGATTTGCATATTAGCCTTCTATTATATAGAATACACACACACAATAGTCATACACAAAACACTGCCAGTGAAGTTTAATTTATACTGGCATGTGGTATCAGGGAAGGCTTCAGGGAGGAAGTGGCATTTGCAATGAGCCTTGAGGAAGACTGAGTAGATGTTCCCTGGAGAAAGGGTGATCTGGGTGAAGGAACAGCATACACAAGGGCACAGAGGAGCTGTCGTGTGGGTGTGGGGAGGAGTGTCACAGAAGCTGACTCGGAGAGGGAGGCGTGGGGAGGCGATGGTGGGAAACGGGTGTGAGGGCTGCTCCCTGTTGCCGGTGAGCTTAGTGGCTGGTTGTTTCTACGTAGGACACCTTTTCAGAAGCAGATACAACAGAACTGTCTTCTCCAGGGGCTCCCACCTCAGTAAGGCCTGCAAGTCCAGCACCTGCGGCCTGAGTTAGTGAAAGGCAATGGCTACTGTTGAAACATGAGTTAGCGCCTAAATGGTGCATGAACTTGAAGTCTGCCAGCAGAGCAAACCTTTCTTCCTTCGCTTTGCTCAGCTTTTATTATTATTTTTATTATTGTTTGAAGTATTACAAATAGTAGTACATATGTCTCCCCCCCCCCCATTGACCTCCCACCCACCCTGGCCTCCCCTCCCCCCTTGCTCAGCTTTCAAACCCAGCCCTTTGCCTCCTCTTCTTAAAACACTGAGTGCCACTCACTCATTGCAGCAGCTGTCTCAAACGGCTCAGAAAATGTGGTGCCCGCCTGATAATGTGCCCTTGTTAAAAAGCTGTACCCAAAACGTACCAGGTATGAAAAAATCCCCTATTGCATGCAAACTACGTTGGGTGTAACCGGAGAAAGGAAAGCGTGTAGATGCTTAAGTTTTCTTTTTCGTAGAAAAGGTGAAAAATAAAGGCCCTGTCAGTCTCTTTTTCAGGGGCTTTTTCAGAATCTGTGATGAGGCTGGAGTGAGAGAGCCGGTTCAGACCTGCATTTAAATTCAAACCCCAAAAAATAACAGAGGGAAGGAAGGAAGTGAGGGAGGGAGGCAGGAAGAAAGTAAGGAAGGAAGTTAGGAAGGAAGGAAGGAAGGAAGGAAGGAAGGAAGGAAGGAAGGAAGGAAGGAAGGAAGGAAGGAAGGAAGGAAGACATAAATTGTCCAAATCCACAGAATGAACACCAAGAATGAAGTCTGTGTAAACTATGGAACTTGGATGACATGACGTGTCCACGCAGGTTCATCAGCTGACGAACGTGCCCTCCAGGGGCGGGTGTTGATGGCGGGGAAGGCGGAGCATGTGAGAGCAAGGGGTCCCTGGGAAGTGTGCCCTTTCTGCTCAATTTCGCTGTGACCCTAAAATTGCTCTAGAAACGAAGTTTATTAATTACCTTTAAAAGGAGGAAGAAAGGCACTGAGCACTCTTCTTCCCGACAAAAGGTAAAACGATAAGGAATACCAGGCTGCCTTCTTTTACCCCCACCCCCTTGCCCGGAAAGAGAAAGGAATCACACCCACACCGCGCTCTCGGCTTCTGTCCGAGGTGCTGAAGTTTATTCATTTTCAAACGTCTTTCCATCACAGGTGAGGAGGTACCGTAAAACTTAATGCACGGGGAGGGCGAGGCGGGGCAGCCATGGGGAAGCCATTTCATCTACATTCAGCGTAAAATGTGAGACATGGCGACAGGCAGCAGGAAGAGGGTGCTCGTCACAGCTCCAGTGGCCGGCGATGAGACGGGACAAGGAGGAGTGGCAGACCCGGGGGGCCCGGCCACTATCTCCGGTACTACAAAGGAAACACGGGCACGGTTAGCGCGGCGGCCTGGCTCTCACAGGACAGTGCTCACATCCCACCAGCCCCCGCTTCAGCCCGACCGCCCTCTGAGTTGCGTGAACCGACAAACAAGTCGCTCTCTAGACACTTAGTCGTAAGGTCAATCCTGGTCCGTTTCAGTCGACCTTTAGGATCTGACAGTTCCGGGGAGGGAACATCACCTGCCAACCAGCAGGATGACAGTGACTTGGTCCCATGGACACGTTAAGTACCCGATGCTCAAGGCAGTGACTTTTTTTTTTTCCTCAGGAAGCGGTAGCTAAGGAGGAGGCCATGGTCCCTAGGTTCATGGGCCAGGCCCCCTGTTGGGGCAGACACTTCTAAGGGGGTAGCGTCTGTGCCAGTCCCTCTCCCAGGGAGGGCACCACCGCGGTGCCTTCTATGACGAGGCATGAGACTCGGTGAAACACCTTCCTGCCTCCCCGCCCCGTTTCCACCCGCATCCAGGCCCTCTCACCCGGAAGCTGTTGCAGCCCAGGCCGCTCTGGGCCCCGATCCTGTCCATCCGGCCCCCGAAGCAGCTGGACCTCCGCAGGCTTCGGGGGGCGGCGAGCAGTGCCCTCAGCTTGCTCTTCAGGAGGGCAGACCTGTCGGAGGCGTCCCAGGGGCCCCGCCCCAGGGTCCCCTCCTCCCTCAGGGCTGGGCTGACCTCCCCCGTCCAGGGCGGCAGCTCGGGGAGGGGGCTGAGCGCGGCCCCGGCTTCCTCGTTCTGCTCGCTCAGTCCCTGCGGGGGCAGCATCTCGTCTTCCAGAGGCATCTTGTCCTCCAAACGGTCCAGCAGATTCTTGACGAAGGGAACACACAGGGAAAGAGAGAGGTCTCACTGACTGGCAGAGTCTCCCCATCACCCCTCTCCCCCAGGGCCCCAGACCAAGCCCCTACCTTGAAATCCATCAGGTCGGCGTTGGCCACGGAGCCATACACGGGGTTGGCTCTGGTCTGCCCTGGGAGCTGGACCACCAGGAGGAGGAGGAGGCTGGCGGTGATGGTGGAGCAGGAGCCCATGCTGGCGGCGTTCGGTCGGGGAGTGGTCTGCTGCTGGCTGCCTTCTCTCTCTCTCTCTCCTCTCCGGCTCCTCTCCGCTGACCTTCGCTCGGCTCCGGCTCCCGGCTGCCCTGCGCCTCCTCTTTTTATAGCCCCCCCGGCTCTCGGAGAGCGCAGGAAGGACAGAACCCTCCCCATTCTGTCACTTGCCGCGATAAAGCGCAGCGTGAGGAGCCAGCAGAAGATGCCCTTTTAAAGTTATCGGCCCGGCCGGCTGGCCGCTCCACCGCCCCTCGCCTTGAGCAGCCCCAACCGCCTCTGGGAGCCTCGGCGGCAGGAGCCACATTCTTGTTGATTTGCCTCAAGAGGTCCCCACTTCAAAGGTGTGAGAAGAGCAAAAAAGAGTTCTTGGTTATCTCGCAGCAATGCGCTGCCGTCTCCGCCTCGCTGCCTTCTCCGGGGCAACGGGTCCCATGCCGGGAAGCCGCCCAGTGGGTCTGCGGCTCGGCTGCCCGGGCGCCATATAAGGGTGGGAGAGGAGGAAGTGGGGGCGGCCGGCCCGAGGGACAAATTAGTCCCGATGCTCGCACCTGACTCATCAGCGGCCAGGGCAGAGCCCCGCGGTCCACGGGGCTGCCCTCTGCTGTTGGCAGCTGCAGCCAGCGGCCAGGGGGAGAGGGGGTGGTTTTCCTGAGCACTAACTCAACCGGGGACCAAAGGCGATGAACGCCCCAAGGATGCAGCTCCCAAACATGAGCACCAAGAAAAGTCTGGGGAGCCCAGGCATTCCTCTGCCGAGCTCCGCCCCCTTCGCCCCGTGGCCCCTCCAAGGTGCCGAGGGAGACAGGCCCCGAGCGAATGACTCCTTTCCTGTCGCTGCCTCGAGGAGCTCAGATTCTTTGAGTCTGAAGCTGGTCATACTCCCAGGAGGCGGGTGGTATTGTACCGCTGACTGAAGGATGGAACTGAGACTAGGAACTCAGGTCACTTGCTCAAGGTCATAAGCGGCAGAACCAGGACTTGAACCGCAGGCCTGATAGCCACGCCCATGTCTTTCAGCCATCTCATGGAGACCTTGGCTCCTTAGCAAGGTGGCTCCTGGCGACCCTTTGGTGCAGTCCCTGGTGAAATGCACCCTGCTCCCCCCTCTCGGGCTGCCTCTGAGCGGCACCTCGTCTCCCAGGGGCTGTGGCTTTGCGTTTGCGGCAGGTATGTGCGTGTGTGCACGCGCATGTGTGTGTGTGTGTGTGTGTGTGTGTGTGTGTGTGGATTGTCTCCAGGACAATGCCATATCCAACCTCCTCGACCTCACGGACACAGCTGACACGTCTGCCCAGGAGCTCAGGAAGTGAGTGTTGGTGACCGGCTTCCTCCCAGCCGGACCCTCCCCCGCTGTGCCCACTCCTGGGCCCACGGGCAGCGAGTGCCGAACATGGCGGTGGTTTTATTCTGAGACGGAGAAAGGATCCCTGTCAGTCACCGGTTTGGGTCGGCCAGTCTCAGCCTGAAATCAAAAGGGGCGTCGCCCTGAGCAGAAACTCTGGGGGCACAGAACCGTGGCTCCCTGATGAGCCCCCGGAATGTGCCCAGGCTTAATTGCCAGATTGGCAGGGTTATTATTAGCGAGGAGGGCTCACACAGCCGTCTCCTGGAGATGCCCTTTAGCACGGGCTTTGATGCCGAAGAGGACCTCCCTCCGGGAGGGCGCCGATCGATCCCGATCGTGGCGGGTGGCCGCTGAGGGCCCACCCTGCCCTGCGCCCTCAGCCACTTCCAGAGTCAGCGGGAGGCCCGAGGAGAAGAGGAAGTCCTGCCCAAGGTTCCAGAAAGAGAACTCAGAACCCACCCCCCGCCTCTGACTCCAGTCGGGGTCCCTCCCCCAGGGGTGGGGGTCAGTGCCAGCCACTGAGTGTCAGTTAGCCAGGCTTGGTCTGTTGGTTCACAGAAGGCGCTGGGAGAAAAAGAACGTTTTTGCTGCCCTGAGGACTTTGTATGGAACCAATACTGCCTCCTGCGCTCATGGGACCCCGAAAAAACACAGGCAGTTCCAAAATACACCCATTTCCCCCAAATCCCAGGAAACCCAGGGGCTTGAGCCTGAAATGGACTTGACATGAAGCTTCTCTTTCTTTCCATGCTCCTGCTCAGTTGGGGGAGGGGGGAGGGTTTAGTGTATGGAGGAGCAAGTATGTAATGGGGTGTTTAGGAACCAGCCTGGAAGAGAGAAAGAGAAGAAGAGCAAAAGGCACAGAAAACCACCTCCACCCCCACCCCTTCCACTGGCTGCCAAACCAAAGGCCTTCAGCTCCTCCCCACTGGGAAGAAGCCACGCTGGTCATTGACCGAGTGATCATTGCAAACGGCTGGGAGAATCCAGAATTGGGGTAACCCCATGGGGATGCTGTGGGCAGCTCTGGGGAGCCCTAAGGTCCAGGGGTGTCACACATGCATACCTGGCATGAGAAGCCCATCCTATTCGTGGCACGAGTCTGTCAGACCCAAGTGGGTCTAACGCAGAAGGCCCGGTTGGGAGAAATGGGTAGGGCACTGTTGCCTACGTAGGGATGGTTGTTTCTGACTCTGAACACGATGTTCTGTGTCTTCGGTACAATATGGAGGTTCCCGGGATGGGAAGCGGGAACAGATCCCCTAGAAAACAAAGCCCCCAAGGGGAAACTCATTTGCATAAAGCATTCTGGGGTTCCGGTCCAAGGGAAGCATGCGCGAGGGGGAAAGGGAAGTGAGGTGGTGTATTCGTCGGCTATTGCTGCGTAACAAAGCACCCCGAACCTCACCAGCGTCAAACAGCACGCCCCGGCTGGTGTGGCTCAGTGGGTTGGGTGTCACCCTGAGCACGGAAAGAGACTGGGCAGCTCTGAGGCTGTGCATGGATCAGCTGCAGGAAGCCGCTGCATCCCAGCACTTCGCACAGAGCCAGCACCTGCTGCTGCGTTAGCAAAGCATCCGATCGTTCTCTGAATGACTGCATCAGTGAGTTTGCCTTCCGGGCCTCTTGGACACGCCCTGTCCCAGGTGCATGCGGGCACCTTGCCCTCCCTGGGGGCCTCACAGGAAGGAGGAGTCAGACTCAGACTGAAGCATGAAGGGTCTGCTCTCTCCCTGGTGAGGGAAGAGCCCCGTCAGGAACCGGGTCGGAGAGGCCAGTTAGGAAGCTGGTACGCCAACGTCTGCACAAGTGGTGAGGGTCTCAGCCAGGATGGCAGCGAAGGACAAGGCGCAAGAGGTGCCCGGAAGGGAAGGGATGGACGGTGCCTGCCTGGGTGGTTCAGCCCAGAAGGGAACCCAGGAAGCTTGCCGGGGCTCTCACCACCGAGGGTGGGGCCGGGGGAGAAGGCGGAGTCATTCTGGAGCGTCTCCAGAACCTGAGACAAGGAGTCAAGTCAAAGTCGTTTCCTTTGGAGCGGAAGCCAGGAGAGAGGGGAAGTGACGAGGCTACGCAGGAAGTCAGTGACCACCTTGGGCAACTGGAGCTTATCCCTCCCTCCCCGCAGAGAACTCTGGGAGCCAGGTCAGATGGGTCCCACCTGGGCTCTTTAAGTGCCCACGCCTGCCCGATGCTGGGTGAGTGCACCTCCTGCCCGCCCCAGGGGAGCCCAGTGGGCTCTGGCAGCCAGAGGAAAGTGGGAACTGCTGGCCCTGGCTGGTCTGGCTCAGTGGATAGAGCGTCAGCCCAAGGACTGAAGGGTCCCGGGTTCGATTCCGGTCAAGAGCACACGCCTCAGTTTCAGGCTCGATCCAGCCCTGGTTGGGACACACCGGAAGGTAACCAATCCCTGTGTATGTGTCTCTCTCTCTCTGTCTCCCCCCCCTCCTTTCCACTCTCTCTAATGATCAATGAGGAAAATGTCCATGGGTGAGGATTAACAAAAAAAATAATAAAATAAAATAGGGGGTGGGGGTTAGTGGGGGAAGAAAGTACGAACTGCTGAATGGAATTGCGGCCGGTGCCCTGAGGCTGAGGGCAGGGACGGTGCCCAGTGGAGAGGAGAGCCCTCGGGCACAGCACGGGGAGCCCAGGACAGGCACTAGTCTGGGTTCAGAAACGCTTCAGGACATCCAGGCCGCTGCCTGGGGCTGGCTCCTGACCCGGTGAAACAAACAGGCCACTCGGTGGAATCAGACTGATCGGTAAAGCTGTTCTGCTACCTTTCCTCTCGGGTCAGGTGACGAAGATGAGCCCCTCCCAGAACACCCAGCCAAACCCTCACAATCCTCCCAGGTGGGCCTGCTCTCCCATCCCACCAGCAAGCCTGACTCACTGGCTTGGGGGAGGCCGGGTGGTGCAGTGGTCAGGGGCCTGGGTGCCGGGGCCCAGCTGGGAGGGCTGGAACCCTGACTCGGCCCCTCACTCACTTCGTGACCCTGAGCAAATTCCATCGCTTCTCTGTGCCTCAGTTTCCCCATCTGTGAAGTGGGAGATAAGAATTTTTCGCAGAGCTGTTGTCAGGAACATAGGTAAAGTTGGCTCACTGTTTTATTGGCAAATAAATTGTTCCTAAAGCCTCATTTTATACACTGCGTAGCCAGATTATTATGATATCTGAATGCATAATAATCTGGCCACTCAGTATATTATAGTAGAGGCCCAGTGCATGAATTCCTGCACGGGTGGGGTCTGGTCAGCCTGGCCAGGGGGAGGGGACATGGGTGGTTGGCTGGCCGGCCTGCCTGCTGGTTGAACTCCTGGTCTAGGGAACAATTTGCATATTAGCCTTTTATTATATAGGATATACATTGCATTGAGCCATTATAATAGTCTGGCCACTCAGTGTAAATCTCAGTAGATCTCATTAGGCAGCCATGATCTCTGATGCACAGTGGGTTACAGTGAGAAACAGCACAGAGACCCACTGCTTCCCTTTCTCTCAAAGAAACATTGGTGGGACGAACAGAATGACTGTGTGAGTGCAGTTCGAGGCCAGAGCTCCAAGGAGGAGCAAGGCAGAGGAGTCCCCAGGATCTGCGCCCCCATCTCAGCGCTGGCGCTGAACAGCTGCATGCTGACGGTAGGACAGCTTCCTTTTCCGGGTCTCAGTTTTCTCATCTGTAAAATGGGGTTATAATAATCTGCCTCCTTTGCTGCGTTGGATCATAAAAGGAATGGCCCCAGGACCTGAAGAGCAGGTGCAGGCTCAGTGCAGCCTGGGGTGCCTAAAATGCAGGGGGAGTGCCCCCAGAAGACAGGGTGGGGTCCCGGTAGGGTCCTGACTGAGGCAACAGGTTGGATTCTGGTGCTTGTCTCCTCTTCTGCCTTAAACAAGGGGTTTCTCTCTCTGGGGCAGAGAGGAAGTGAGGCTGCAGGGCCCAGTGGAGGGACGCCCTGAAATGCTGGGCCTCTTGATTGACTCTCTGAAGCTGGTGGGTTTGGGGAATGAAACTGCTTTAAAACTTGGGTTTTTTTGCCGAAACCGGTTTGGCTCAGTGGATAGAGCGTCGGCCTGCGAACTGAAAGATCCCAGGTTCGATTCCGGTCAAGGGCATGTTCCTTGGTTGTGGGCACATCCCCAGTGAGGGATGTGCAAGAGGCAGCTGATGGATGATTCTCTCCCATTGATGTTTCTAACTCTCTATCCCTCTCTCTTCCTCTCTGTAAAAAATCAATAAAATATTTTTTAAAAATAAAAATAAACTTGGGGGTTTTGAAGGCACCTTTCAGATGATGTCATGAATTGAAGGCGTGAAATTGGGGGTTTATGTGAGGATGGAGGGCTCACCCCATTCAGGAGTGCAAATGAGATGTGTCTTGGCACTTGTGCACAGGCGTATGCGCGTGTGCATCTGTGTGTGTGTGTGTGTGTGTGTGTGTGCACATCACACACACTCTGCCCCCAGGCTCAGAGGTGTTAGCTTAGAACAGGGGTTCTCAACCTTCCTACTGCCTCATGTTGTGGTGACCCCCAACCATAAAATTATTTTCCTTGCTACTTCATAACTGTAATTTTGCTACTGTTAATGTTCGTAATACAAATATCTGTGTTTTCTGATGGTCTTAGGCGACCCGCTACCAGTTCTCAACCTGGGGGTCACAACATAAGAAACTGTATTAAAGGGTCGAGGCATTAGAAAGGTTGAGAACCACTAACTTAGACCTTCTGGAAACGGCAGGCACCAGGGAGAGGGCCTCTGACGGACCCTCCGGCAGAGGAAAGACCGGTGGGACGCACCCTCACGCTGCACGTAAACATCAGGCCCCGTGCTGCTCTTTGGAAAACAGTCTCTGGGAAGTGTCTCAATTGCTTGAGGTATTTCTAGACGTTTCAGAGCATGAAGACTCTTACAGGAAAAAAGAGCCTCCCCAGCCAGCTGGTGTGGCTCAGTGGTTGAGTGTAGACCTATGAACCAGGAGGTCATGGTTTGATGCCTGGGGAATGCAGCCTCAATCCCCAGCAGGGGGCGTGCAGGAGGCAGCCAATCAATGATTCTGATCATTGATGTTTCTATCTCTCTCTCCCTCTCCCTTCCTCTGTGAAATCAATAAAAAATATATTTTAAAAATAAATAGAGAAGAAAAGATAAAAAGCCTCCTCCACCCCCTTGCTTGACCAGCGCTTGAGGCTGTGTTCCCACCATTAAGACACCTTCGGGGCCTCCAAGAAAACACGTAGTTTGGGGTTGTTGTTTGGTGTTTTTGTTGTTTTATGATGAACTATTTTGAATACACTGAGACAAACCAGTTTCCAAAGAAAAAGCTTTAATGTTGACTTTACCTCATCATGGAAAATGAGGGCCCAAAGGTAAGAACTGTCTTATATAAAACAATCCAATAAATTAAGAAATAATAAATAAATAGGAGTTGCTTCAAAGGGGACCAAGGGTCGATGGCGAGTCAGGCATGGATCTCTGCAGCCAGGACTTCCTCCTAAGGCCTCTTCAGCACTGTGGGGGAGAGAGGTGATGTTGGTGAGGGAGAGGGAGAGGGGCAGATCCTAGCTTCTCCCCCAGAGCCATCCCCGCCCCCCCCCGCCCCCGTCCTCAGCTGATCTGGGCATTTGATGCTTTGGAATAATCCATCTCGGATTCTCAGTTTCCCGTGAACGGGATTGTGTCCGTCCTGGTGACCATGCCCTCAGTCTTTGCAGCTACAAACGGGAGGGGAAACCAGGAGGAAATATTTAGGGCTCTCTTTGCTACAAGGAGGGGCTGCCAGGCAGGACTGCCTTGTGGTAACAGCTGCAGGTGGAGGCTGGTGGGCGTGGTCATGAATGGTGTCCACAAGGAGATGGCTCCAGAAAGGCACCCCTTGGCCCTGAGGCCCATCAGCGAGAGGGAGTGATGTCCGGGTGGCCCCTTCTCAGAGTGTGGTCCCAAGAGACAACGCACCATGCAGGCGTGCCTGAACTGGTGGGAGCCACGGAAATGGGGTAGGGGGATGCCCAGGGTGGCTGGGTGGGAGCTCACCATTGCAGCCCAGACCCGTGAAGGAGCCGATGCGGTCCATCCTCCCGCCGAAGCAGCCCAAGTCGCGCATCCTCTTGGGGCCGCGGAGGACGTCCCGGGGCCCGAGGCCGGCAGCGGAAGCTGCACGTCTGGTCTCCCCGACTGCCTTAGACCCGCGTCCCTGCTGGGGGGGCTCCGGGGCGGCCTGCTCCTCCTGTGATTTCCCCCCTGTGCCCGGAAGATGGTCCGGCGGCTCCTGCAACAGATGGGAAGAGCCTCGGGAACCCTCACCTGAGCCCAGCCACCCTCGATGGTGAACCAACCCCTTGGGCACAGGGTCCTGGCTCCCAGTCTCGCCACTCTCCGGCTCTCAGGGTGACCTCTGTGAGGGCAGGCGAAGGCCTGTTCATTTCGGCTGCCCGGTACCCAGTCCTGCTGCCTCTGTGCAGCCCTGCACTGCTCACCTGGGCTCCGGACAGTTCCGAGTGGGGGGCTGGGCTAGGGCCACCCAGCGGGTGCGAACGACCTAGCGGCATCAGGTGCAGGAACAGAAGGAGCAGGAGAGCCCTGGACAGCCCCGTCTGCAGGTCCATGTCGCTGGAGAAGCTTGTAGAAGCTGCTGCTGCTGCTCTGTCCTGGTTTTCCGGCTCACCTCCCGTTCCTCGGGCGGGCACTCTCCTGGGTCCTCCCATATCCAGGGCCTTTTATCCTGAGCCTGGGTGCCCACAGGCCCTGCCCTCTGGGGTTATCTCCGATTTATCAGTCACATTCCCACCCGCTGAGCTCAGGGCCGGGGAATGCACCCCTCCATGCCTGGGACGCTACTGGCCAGGGGTGGGGGCGGAGGAGAGCAGGCCTTGTATAGAAATGGGACTGGCTGCAGGCAGGAGCGCAGGACTGCGGGGGGAGGAGAGTTAGGGGGTATCTTCACCTCCCCTTCCATTTCCCTGCAAAAATCCCGAGACCTAAGTGTGACTCCTTCCCCTTCCCTTCCCACCCCAACCATTCTGGAAAGGGCAGGGGGAACTTCAGCTTATGGAGGCTCTACACAAGTGCAGGGTGCAGGGGTGACTGCACCAGCAACCCCCCACCCCTGCACCCCTACAGCGCATCTTCCCTTACCTCCCACCAGCTCCTTTGCTCTGACCTCCAGCCTGCTGGTCTACCCTGTGTCCTGCTCGCTGTCCATGGTCCTGATCTCCCTGAGCAAATTCAACACAAGAGGTTTTCCTCCAGCATTGTAGGGCTAGCCAGAGGGACAAGCGTGGGGCAGGGACAAGACTCCCTCCCCTGACCCTCCCACAGCCCCCTGCACTAGGATGCCAATTCTCCAGTGTCACCTCCGCCAAAGTCTGGGTGTGACGAGGAACTTCTGGAATGCTGACCCTGCTTCCAACCCTTACAGGGTAGAGCTGATTTGGCTGGAATTTTGAGAGGCAAGGCCTCGAGATGAAGTCATCCAGAAAGACCTCCAGGTGCCAACACCTCTTCTCCGTCACCACGCAGCATATAACGGAAAAGGCAGGGGGAAGCGGGGGGTGGTTATCTGTCTGGTGGGGTCCTGGGGAGGGGGGGAGGAGTGCCCTCCCTCATGCCTCCTCCTGTTGCTCATCTCTGGTCTACTTCCCCTTAGCAGACAGTCAGGACCGCTCGTCTGTGATTACAAACGAGGCTGCAAAGAAAGGCAGCCCTGGGAAGAGACACAGCAGATTAACCCCCCGAGACTACGCGTGACCAGGGTCACCACCCTTCCCGATAACCTGTGTTACCGGGCAGCAGGCTGAGGGGGCAGGTCACCCAGGAAGGAAGATGGCTTATGACAGAGTGGAGAAAGGACATCACGGGGCAGAAGCTATGGTTTCTAAGCAAATCTTGCCTTTTTTATTAAAAAAAAAAATAGCATCTGCCAAATACAAGTGACAAAACTACTGTTATTGTCCCTCCGTTTTCAGATCAGGACACTGAGCTCATAGGAGTTCATTCAAACACACACACACACACACACACACACACACACATACACACACACACTGTACATAGATGAAGTGGCAGCGAGAGAGATGGCAAAATCCAGCCACGTGGGAAGCGGGGTTCGAGGCGTGGAGGCCGCCGAGGATGGAGAGGGTCCCACAGAGGACTATCGAGGAGAATGGCCTGCCTCTATGAAAAGGGCAGGAGTGTTGAAACCGGTTTGGCTCAGTGGATAGAGCGTCGGCCTGCGGACTGAAAGGTCCTGTGTTCGATTCCGGTCAAGG
The DNA here is from genome assembly GCA_963693515.1 of Pipistrellus nathusii. Lineage (NCBI taxonomy): Eukaryota > Metazoa > Chordata > Mammalia > Chiroptera > Vespertilionidae > Pipistrellus > Pipistrellus nathusii. The sequence continues at coordinate 5,952,802 of OY882859.1, forward strand.
GCATGTACCTTGGTTGTGAGCACATCCCCAGTGGGGGGTGTGCAAGAGGCAGCTGATTGATGATTCTCTCTCATCGATGTTTCTAACTCTCTATCCCTCTCCCTTCCTCTCTGTAAAAAAAATCAATTAAAAATATTTTTTTTAAAAGGAAGGAAGGAAGGAAGGAAGGAAGGAAGGAAGGAAGGAAGGAAGGAAGGAAGAAAAGAAAGAAAGAAAGAAAGAAAGAAAGAAAGAAAGAAAGAAAGAAAGAAAGAAAGAAAGAAAGAGAAGAAAGGGCAGGAGTAATGGCCACTCCACCTGCTGGCCGCGTCCTTCCAGAAGCTCTGCTGTGCCGAGGCCACCAGCTCTAACCTACTCACCTTCGAACCCCCTCCCCTGTGGCTGGTGCGGGGAACTGCCAAACCCCAGATCTGGGCTCGGTATTTGTGCGGTGGGCTGTCAGACAGGCTCAGCAGAACAGGACGATGGACAAAGGTACAGGAAGTAACCAGGGCGGAAAGCCCCAGGTGCCAAACAAAGAACAATTATGGGGGGAACCTCACCCCCAGGGTGGCCTTTCCTCCCTAGCAGATGGCTGGTCCTGAGGTTTGGACCCCTGACCTCTCCTCCCTGGAGAGGGCATCCAGGCCTCAGTTGTATGTCAGCTCCAGGCCCAGAGAAGCAGCCAATCAAGACCAGAGAGCCCACGGCTGCCTCAGAGCCGCTGCCCTGAATAACATCCCTGCCCTGGGGCCCGCCAACCAACAGTGCAGACCCAGCCCTGACAGGACACCTGGAAAGCTGCTGGGTATTCTACTGAGACTTCCCCTGCGACCTCCCCTAAGATCTCCCTTAAGACCCTTAGGACGGAGGACCCGGCACGCTCTCTCCTAGCTGCAGCTCCTCCTCCCAGGAGCCCACCAGCGGGCCCTTCCCCCTCCATCCCCCTCAGCCTCCCCTTCCTCCAGGGGTGTTGCCATAGCCTTCCTGGCCCCCAAGCTCCAAGGCCCTTCCTTTGCCTCTACACCTTGTTTTCCTAAGCCAGCTCTTCGGTGAATGACTTCTGCCTCTGTGCTTTACCCAATAAATCTTCTCATAGTTTGGCTCTTGGCTCTGCATTCTTTCCTGGCCAGAACCCAAGAGCCAAGGTTGCTGAACCCAGGTCCAGTCGGACCCCATGGGTCTAACACCTCATGCCGTTCCTGCCCTGCAACAGCTGGACACTTAGGTGGACGTCAGCTTTCTGGGACTGATTTTGTCGATGACCTCTGCTTCCTTCCTCTCCCTCCTCCTCCTCCTTCCTTCTTCTTCTTCTTTTTTAAAATATATTTTATGGATTTTTTACAGAGAGGAAGAGAGAGGGATAGAGATTCAGAAACATCGGTGAGAGAGAAACATCAATCAGCTGCCTCTTGCACACCCCCTACTGGAGACGTGCCCACAACCAAGATACATGCCCCCAACCGGAATAGAACCTGGGACCTTTCAGTCTGCAGGCCAACTCTCTATCCACTGAGCCAAACCAGTTTTGGCTCCTTCTTCTTCTTGTTACTGAATCCTTTAAGCCTCCCTCCCCAGCTGCTTCCTCCTACAGGCTGGCCATGGCAGAGTAAATCTGCTGGGATTGGCGTTTGTTGGTGGTTGTGTTCTCTGTCTCGGAGTACTGCTGAAGGCACGGGTCATGTGAGGAAGGTAACGGTACATGTGCCTGGGGAGTCATTGAGAAGAACAAGCACGTACTGGCCTCGATCCTGCGGACACTCTGGAAATGGAGAAGGGGAGGAAGGAGAGAAGAAACAGAGAGAGGGCACAGGATGGAGTGGGGAGTCTGCCAAGCCTGGGGGGTCACATTCATGAATGGGGTGGAGTGGCGTGGAGTGGGGGCTCATGTGAGGACGAGATCATGAATGGCTGTCCCAGAACACCCACATGAAGGCTATTAATAGAGCTGTCACCCAAGGGGACACTCCGTGCCCGGGGAGGCTCAGGCCTGGGCAGGGCCAGGCCCTCTGACAGCCCCACCACCGGAAACGCAGGCGGCGTTGGCAAGGCACCGATGCCCTCTGGCTGGCTCTGGTTCCCTGGCATGAGTGTCCAGTGATGTCCATCATCCCCACGCAGGCTCGGAGTCCCAGGCCCTCCCACGCAAGCTCCGGCCTCCTGGACATGGGTGGGAGCCTGGAGCTGTGTCCCCACCTAAAATGCTGTGTCGGTCGAGAACGGTTTGGCTCAATGGATAGTGTTGGCTTGGGGACTGAAGGGTCCCAGGTTCAATTCCGGTCAAGGACATGTACCTTGGTTGTGGGCATATCCCCAGTAGGGGGTATGCAAGAGGCAGCTGATCGATGACTCTCTCTCATCGATGTTTCTAACTCTCTATCTCTCTCCCTTCCTCTATGTAAAAAATCAATAAAATATATTTTAAAAAAATAAAGAAAGAAAGAAAGAAAGAAAGAAAGAAAGAAAGAAAGAAAGAAAGAAAGAAAGAAAGGAAGGAAGGAAGGAAGGAAGGAAGGAAGAAAGAAAATGCTGTGTCAAGCAGTGTGAGGGGCAGAGACTGTAGACAGGCATGACAGGAGAATCCTAAAGGGTGGAACGATGTTCCCCAAAATGCATGAATCCTACTGGGTGGAACAATGTTCCCCAAAATGCATGGCCACCCAGCATTTCAGAATGTGACCCTACCAAGAAACGGGATCTTTACAGACTCTTTAGTGTTAGGGTCGCCAAAGGAGGATCACAGGAGGCCCAAAGGGGTCCGGATTCTAAATGCATTAGACCATCTGCAGGCCAGATGGGCTGTGCCCCCAAATGGCGCCAGCACCCAGGGACGGGGAGGCAGAGTCTGAAAGCACTCCAGGCGGCCGGGCTTTCTCAGCAGGGTTTCTCTGGGTGGGTCCAGATCCTGGGGAAGCCTGGAGGGGAAGGTTAATGGTTTTAGCAAGTGGGATGTGGGCTAAGCCAGTGGTCGGCATACTCATTAGTCAACGGAGCCAAATATCAACAGCACAACGATTGAAATTTCTTTGGAGAGCCAAATTTTTTTAAACAAACTTCTTCTAACGCCACTTCTTCAAAACAGACTCGCCCAGGCCGTGGTATTTTGTGGGAGAACCACCACACTCAAGGGGCCAAAGAGCCGCATGTGGCTCTCGAGCCGCAGTTTGCAGACCACGGGTCTAAGCGAAAGGCAATATCAGTTGTGAAATGGTCTAAAGGTCAGTTCCCAGGAGAAGGGGTATCGATTCAATTATTTGATCAGACCTAACAATCAGGATGAGTCTTACTGAATTAGGGGGGGGCCCTAAATCCAGTGTGACTGGAGTTCTTCTAAGAAGAGGAGAGACACACACACAGACAGACAGAGAGAAAGCCAGGTAAAACCAGAAGCAGCCTGGCCCCACCTGGTGTGGCTCAGTGGACAGAGTGTCGGCCTGCGGACCAAAGGGTCCCGGGTTTGATTCCAGTCAAGGGCACCTCGGTTGCAGGGCTCTGCTCATGGCACCTGCAGGAGACAACCAATCGATGTGTTTCTCTCACATCGATATTTCTTTCTGTCTTTCCCTTTCTATCCCACTCTCTAAAAAATCAGACTAACTCTCTATCCCTCTCTCTTCCTCTCTGTAAAAAAGTCAATAAAATATATATTTTTAAAAATCAATGGAAAAATATTCGTGGTGAGGATCAAAAGACACACACACCAAAACAAAAACAAACAACAACACACACACAAACAGGAGCAGCCTGGCCAGTGTGGCTCAGTTGTCTGCATATCCTCCCATGACCAAGAGGTTGCAGTTCAATTCCCAGACAGGGAACACGCCCCAGTTGAAGGCTCAATCCCGTTAGGGGTGTGTAGGAGGCAGCCGATCAATGTTTCTATCTCTCTCTCTCCCTTTCCCTTCCTCTCTCAGAAATCAATAAAAACATGTTTTTTAAATTTAAAAAGCATCCCTCACTGGTTTGGCTCAGTGGATAGAGTGTCGGTCTGTGGACTGAAAGGTCCCGGGTTCGATTCCGGTCAAGGGCATGTACCTTGGTGGCTAGCACATCCCCAGTGGGGAGTGTGCAGGAGGCGGCTGATCGATGTTTCTCTCCCATTGATGTTTCTGACTCTCTATCCCTCTCCCTTCCTCTCTGTAAAAAAATCAATAAAATATATTTTTGAAAAAACAACACACCTCATGATAAAAAATAAATAAAAATAAAAAGACAGCCTCGAGATCTCACTCAGGCCACTGCTCAGTCCTCAGGAGCAGCTGGGCTGGGCCCTGAGATGCTGTCCCTTTAAATGAGCTTTGCAGTTCGGGGCCTAGGGTGGGCATGTGTAGTCCCTCCTCCCCTGCTCCCTGCTCTGTCTGGAGACTCATTCCAGGGGCTTTGGCCAGGGAAAGACCTAGGCCCTGCCCCCTGAGACCGAGGCCAGCGCAGGCATAAGCCTCAGGATCTGCCCAACACGGACTGGCATTACTGGGGTTTGGAGCGGCTGGGGCTGGGGCTGGGGGCTGTCACCCCAGCCTCTGCTCAGAACAAAGGCAGGGAGGACTCGGGGAACGTCCCAGGCCCAAGAGGCCCAGCTCCCTGCTCAAGGCTGTTCGGGGCTGAGAATGGAGTTTCTCTTTTGTGTTGAGCACCTACTATGTGCCAGGCACAGACTGGGAAAGTTCTCTCCGGGGCCCTGACATTTCAGACTTGAAGAATGAGGAGGAGCCAAGATTCCAGGGAAGAGTCAGCAGGAGGCAGTCCGACTGGTCAGGTTCTGTGGCTGAGCGTCAACCTATGAACCAGGAGGTCATGGTTCAATTCCTGGTCAGGGCATGAGGCAGACAAAGGAGCTGGGACCAGTGGCTGGAGCAGGGAAGGGGGGAAAAGGCTAATTAACAGCCCCCCCAAATGCCCACATTCTAATCCCAGTCCCCTGTGTCACCCTAAGTGGCAACAAAAGGACTTGGCAGAGGTGACGGGAAGGAGCCTGAGGTGGGAGGTCATCCTGGATCACCGGGCAGCCCTCGATGCCATCACAGGGGCCCTCCTGGAGGGAGGGAGGCAGAGGGAGGCCTGAGGCACGCCGAGCTGAGTGGGCGTCCGGCCACACAGGCCACCGGGGATGGAGTGATGCAGCCACCAGGGGCTGAAGGCACAGGATTCTCCCCAGAACCTCCCAGAAACTGTGCCCCAAACTCCCCCACCCCCACCCCACCCCTCACACACACCTGAGGTTAGCCCTGTGGTACTGAGTGTGGACTTCCAGCCTCCAGACCTGGGAGAGTTCCGTTGTCTGAAGGCAGCAAGTTTTGGGCAATTTGTTCAGGCAGCAGCCACCGCAGGACAGCACGGGAGAGGCTTGGAGGGAGCTGCAGAGCCAGGTCAGGGCGCCGGGGACGGGAAGGAGTTGGGATTTTGTTCCTGGTGTGCCGCCCTGCACCCCTTCTCTCCGCTCCTTCTCCTTTCTTCCTCTCATGTGCCCCAATCCTCCCCAACCCCTTTCTTTTCTTTTTTTTTCTTTTTTTAAATATATTTTATTGATTTTTTACAGAGAGGAAGGGAGAGGGATAGAGAATTAGAAACATCGACGAAAGAGAAACATCGACCAGCTGCCTCCTGCACCCCCCCACACTGGGGATGTGCCTGCAACCAAGGTACATGCCCTTGACCGGAATGAACCTGGGACCCTTCAGTCCGCAGACCGACGCTCTATCCACTGAGCCAAACTGGTTTCGGCTCTGCATCCCCTTTTCAAATAATTCAACTTGTTCAGCCTTGAAACTGTAAACACACACACACACACACATATATATATATATATATATATATATATATATATATATATATATATTGATTTCAGAGAAGAAGGGAGAGGGCAAGAGAGACAAAAGCAACAATGATGGGAGAGAATCATTGACTGTTGCCTCTTGCACCCCCCATGCTGGAGACCAAGCCTGAACCCCGGGCCATGTGCCCTGACTGGGAATTGAACCTTGACCTCCTGGTTCGTAGGTCAACGCTCAACCCCTGAGCCATGCTGGCCGGGCTTTTGCAAAGATTTTAAAATGTGTTTACAGTTTCACCCAGCCAGAGAGGCACTGGGCACTGGGCACTGGGCACTGGGCAGAAGCCTGCCCACCCAGCTCCTGGCTGTCAGCACATCGCCCAGCAGGACTGACGCGAACTCTGACGGCTGATAAAGCCCCACGACCTGTCCGTCTGGAGCCTGGGGCTCTGGGCCTGATAAGTCCGGCCTGTCAGCGCCGTGTCCACACCTGCTCCTGGCCAGCCGCAGAGCCCACCCCGGCTGGACCTGTGCTTCCTGCCGACAGTCCACAGCCAAGCCCGGGCCACCGTGCCTAGGCTGGACCCCAGTCACCTTGGGATGCCCTCCGGGGGCCAGGCCCGAAGCAGCAGGATCGAGACCAGTTCATGCTGGAGGCGGAGTGGGGCCCCAGAGCTGTTCAGGCTGCTGCTTCGAGATCCATCTGTGTGGAGTTCTGATCACACTCGAGACTCACAGCATCTGGCCCTTCCTAGGGCAGCCAGCTGGGCCGGGGGAGACCTTGACCCTGGGAGATACCTGGCACTGTCCGGGGCGTGGCTGGTATCATAATTAGGGAGGGCAGCTGCCTGCCGCTGGTAGGTAGAGCCAGGAGTACCGTTAAACATGCTACGTGCACAGGACACCCCAGGACAGAGGATGATCGGCCCCTTGTGTCCACGTTGCCGACAGAGGGAACTCTGAGTTGGAAGGCACGGGAGCAAGCCCGGGAAAGGGGCCTCCGGATGCCTCACCCAGGGAGGCAGAAGCCAAGTCTAAGGCCGGGAGCCTGGGCCTGGACCGGGGCAGGCCCAGCGCACCCTCGGGGACCGAAGGCCAGGCCTGAGCTGCCCGGCCCGGCCTGCAGACACCCACGGGGCCCAGTGCCTCCTGCCCTGTGTCCTCTCATCCTGGGAACGTCATAGAAATCAGTGGCTGCTTTCCCAAGCACCAGTTACACGAGCTGGGCACTGTGCCACGTGGGCTTATTCCTTGTAGTGTTTCTACACAGCAACTCAAACGAAGGGATTATCGCCAAGCCCATGTTACAGATAAGAAAACCAAGGCCTGCCCTAGCCGGTTTGGCTCAGTGGATAGGGCATCAGCCTGTGGACTGAAGGGTCCCAGGTTTGATCCTGGTCAAGAGCACAAGCCCAGGTTATGGGCTAGATCCCCAGGGGTATGTATGCAGGAGGTAGCCGATCAAAGTTTCTCTCTCATCATTGACATTTCGCTCTTTCCCTCTCCCTTCAAGTCTGAAAGCAATAAAAAATATATTTTAAAAGATAGAAGGACCCCTAGCCGGTTTGGCTCGGTGGATAGAGCGTAGGCCTGTGAACTGAAAGGTCCCAGGTTCGATTCTGGTCAAGGGCACTGCGGGAAGCCGCCTCTTGTCCTCACCAGCAGAGAGGTGTGGACAAGGAACCCGGAAGGCTGGTGACCCTTGAGCTCCGGCAAAGGTCAGGGCTGCACACCCACTGTTTAGACCAGACAATGGTAGCTGAAGCAATTTCCCCACCTGACAGTCATGTAAATTCTTACAGATAAGATAGTTTGGCTCAGTGGATAGAGCTTCGGTCGGCGGACTGAAAGGTCCCAGGTTCGATTCCGGTCAGGGGCATGTACATTGGTTGCGGGCACATCCCCGGTGGGGGGTGTGCAGGAGGCAGCTGGTCGATGTTTCTCTCTCATCGACATTTCTATCTCTCTATCTCTCTCCCTTTCTGTAAAAAATCAATAAAAATATATTAAAAAAAAAAAAAGATAGCCTGCTTGCTACTGGAAATTGACTGCCTAAGGGCTATAGGAGTGTCCCAAATTGAATAAAAGGATGGTAAGGCCTGAGCCCAAGCAGAGTCCTTCCTCTTGAGTTGGGCTCCCGCCTGGTCCCCCAACATTTCCAAATTATTATTTCTTGTCTCATCTCTCTCATTTGCATGTGGCCCCTCTTCCAGAGCCTGAACCCTGAACCACCTGGGATGTGGAGTATTCACAGGGCACATGCCCGGGTTGCTGGCTCAATCCCCAGTGGGGGACTGGCAGGGGACAGCCAATCCATGATTCTCTTTCATCATGGATGTTTCTATCTCTTTCTCCCTCTTTCTTCCTCTCTGAAATCAATAAAAAAATATATATTTTTTAAAAAAATTTTAAAAAAATGAGGTCAAGTGCTATTACCTGACTTACCCAAGGGCTCTGTTAGGGTCGTGCTGAAGCCCCAAACCCCAGAACCTCAGAACGAGCTAACTCGGAGACAGGGCCTCTACAGAGATCATCACATTTAAGGAGGTCATCCGGGTGGATCCTAACCCACTAGGACTGGTGTCCTTATAGGAGGGGGAATTTGCACACATGTCCTAACAGGATGGCAGAGCCCAGGACGGTGCACCTACAAGCCAAGGGCTCCGAGAGTGCCTCTGAGCCGACAGAGGCTGGGAGAGGGGCACCGTCTCCCTCTCAGCCCGAAGGACAGACCCTGGACACCACGTGCTTGGAATTCTAGCCCCAGGACTGTGAGGCCAGACATCTCAGCCATTTAAGTGCCTGGTGTGTGGCCGTTCGTACACCAGCCCCACAGACAAATCGCTGCCTGGGAGGGGCATGCTCTGGGGAGCACACCGGCCTGTCCAGCTCCAGCTTCGGACCATGTTCCAAATACTCCCTCTGGGGCAGCTGCCCTGCAGGTGACAGGTCCCTGGAGGTAGGAGTTCCGCTTCCAGAAGCTTCATTTGGTGGCTGCCCGGGACACCTCAAATGATGCTCTCACTACCACCGTGAGTCAGTATAAGCACGCACCATCCCTGGCCGTGTGGTGGGATGATATTTTTAAAATATTTTGTTGTTGTTGTTTATTTCATGTGAAATGGTTGTAACGATTGTGTGCCCCCGTGCAGTTCTTGTGACGGTGAAGTGAGATCATGGCTGCAAACTGCTGGGCACATTGCCCCTCAGGACGAGCTGCTGCTGTGACTGGTACTACTATGATGACTCTGTTCAGTCCCATTAATGTCAGCTCCGGTCCCCTCTGCACCTGCCCTGTCCCTCAGAGCTGGGGCTCCAGGGACCTTGGAGAGTCCGAGTAGGGATTCGGCCCCCCCATCCTCCCCCCTCACACACACACACACTCTCGTCTTCACCACCCCTGAGGAAGTCACACGGGTGGCCACTCTCAGACCGTGTGAAGTGCTGTCAGCAGCCCCGCCACGTTCCTGGGATGCTTCAGCTGCCCGTGCATGAGCCTCGGCTGCCATCACTCAGCTAACGTGCGCCCACCCGCTGCCATTGCGCAGGGTAACCTTTACCCCAATCCTGGCAGGCGCCGCTAACCACACCCAGAGCTACTGCCGCCATCGCACCAGCATCTGCCCCCAGACGGAGCCTGCTTCCCTCCGGGTGGGAGACCCAGACAAGCTCTCAGAGCAGAGGGCAGCCCAGACGTTTCCTGAGTGATCCCGCAGGCGTCCTGCTACTAAGAGGCAAGTCGGCCTTCCTCCGTCCAGGGGCTCGGCAAGCGTCTGCCGACCCTGACCAGGAGCCGGCTCTTCGGGGCAAAGGGGACCCAAATGCCCTGCCCCAGGGGGATCTGCAGTCATGAGGGGGGAAAGGCCAGTCCAGGCTGTTGTTGTATTTTGCTTTGTTGTCTGCTCATTACCAAGGCCAGATCTCACCACATTTCCCACCAAAACTGAGAAATAAGGGAGAGAAGAAGAGCAAAGGAGAAAGCCCTGAGCTGCATGATAAAACCCTGGAGTGCCGGCTAGGGAAGGGGTGGGAGATGACTGGCCTTCTCTTTTCTGGAATTTTCTTTTTTATTTATTTATTTATTTATTTATTTATTTATTTATTTATTTTTGCAAAAAAAAAAAAAAAAAAAAAAGTAACACATATTCGTAGTAGTAAAAAGAAAATCAAGCCCAGCTGGCGTGGCTCAGTGGTTGAACATGGACCTATGAACCAGAAGGTCACAGTTCGACTCCTGGTCAGGGTATGTGCTGGGTTGCAAGCTTGATTTCCAGTAGGGGGTGAGCAGGAGGCAGCCAGTCAATGATTCTCTCCCTCTCTCTTCCTGTCTGAAATCAATAAAAATATATTTTTAAACAACAACAAAGTAAATCAAACTTTTGAACCAGGTGCACCCACCCGGAGCCCCACCCTCGATCCTGCTCCCCTCGGCGCCGGCCACTGGCCCCGTCCTCACAGCCCTTCCATGGCCAGCCCATACCCACACCCAGGGCGCAGGTCTGCCTGATTGTATGTCAGTAATTTGCATATTTCTACTCTTTTATTAAATTATGAAGCCCTGGCCTGTTTAGCTCAGTGGATAGAGCATTGGCCTGCAGACTGAAGAGTCCCAGGTTCGATTGCGGTCAAGGGCATGTACCTTGATTGCAGGCACATCCCCAGTGGGAAGTGTGCAGGAGGCAGCTGATCGATGATTTTCTCTCATCGATGTTTCTAACTCTCTATCCCTCTCTCTTCCTCTCTGTAAAAAATCAATAATATATATATATATTTTAAATTAAGCTGTTCAGTTGCTAGATTCCTAAATAATCTTAGGGATAATCATCCTTTGTGAGCATATATTGACCTAGCAGCATAGTCTGTCATATGAAGTCCAGACCAGGATGCTTCTGAGCGTGGGACGGGCATGTGAGGAGCCAGGAGACAGACAGCAGCCGGGACTGCCAGGCAGGGGTGACGGGAGAGAGCCAGCCGACGCCGAGGGGGACAGCTGCTCGCGTCTTCTCTGAGGGGTTCGCGTGTTTTCTAAGCACGCGATGGAGGCTCCGGGCGGTGGGGCACCTCGGGCCAGGCTTGAGCCCTCTGCATCATCGGTTCCCACAACAGGGGACTCCCCGAAGACCACCTGGGGCTCGGGGGCCATGTGGGGAAGACCGCACATCCTCTTCCCGGTGGCTCTCTCCCGTGTTTGCCTCCGGAGCCCCGCAGGTGCCCGGGAAGCTGGTTCCAGCCTCCTCTGTCCATGCCAGGCTCTGCTGGTCCCGGGCCCCGGGCCGCACGGCCAGGCCAGGGGACCGCGTGGCCCGGAACGGGGAGACACCCCTGCATGTGACCACGTGGACACGCCCCGGGCCCTGTTCTGCATGCCCCCTCCTCTCCTCCCCCCTCCCACTTGCCCTGGTGGCCAGTCCCTCCCTGCCCCGGTGGAACTGGGCATAAGAGGAAAGGCAAGTGACAAAGTCACAGACCCCCGGCCAGGGCCTGGGATGGGGAGAGGAGCCAGCTCTGAGCACGAGCATGGGGCTGAGACCTCCCGCCCTCACCCAGGAAGTGGGTGTCATAGGACTTCCCCAGCTCCCTGGGGGCCACACCCGTGAGGTGGGGGGAAGGTCTAGGGACAGCGGAGGAGATAGGGAAGTCCAGTGGTAAGGGGCTTCCGTGGCCCTGAGGGACAAGGCCCCACTGTGCTGGGACACCCGGCCCCTCACAGGCTCACACCAGGCCCCACCCTGGCAGCACCAGGCTTCGTGGTGGCTGATGCTTGTTTTCTGTTTTGTGTTTTAATCTTTATTGTTAAAAGTATTATATTATGTCCCCTTCCCCTCCTCATTGGCCCCTTCTAGCCCTCCCCACCCCCATGCCTTCACCACCCTATTGTCTGTGTCCATAGGTTTATGCATATAAAGGTGGCCCATTCTTGTGAGCCCCCTGCCCTCCAACACACACGCACACACACACACACACACATATTGACATACACACACTCACGCACACATACACATACACAAACTCACACACACACATACACACACACCCCACACACACATACACACACACATACTCACACACATACATTCACACACACATATACATACACACACACACTCACACATGCATACCCACACACATACACACACACACTCACACACACACAATCTCATACACTCACACACACACATTCTCACACACATTCACACACACATATACATACACACACATACACATACACACACACGCATACACTCACACACACTCACACACAATCTCATACACTCACACACATACACACACACTCACACACACATATACATACACACTCACATACACACACACACACACATACACACACACAATGGAGCAAAAAGCATGAGAGGCAAAGGCAAAGGTGTGGTAAAAAAAGGGAAGCGGCCATGACTGGTTTGACTCAGTGGATAGAGCATCGGCCTGCGGACTGAAAGGTCCCAGGTTCGATTCCGGTCAGGGGCATGTGCCTTGGTTGCGGGCACATCCCCAGTGGGGGGTGTGCAGGAGGCAGCTGATCGATGTTTCTCTCTCATCGATGTTTCTAACTCTTCCTCTTTGTAAAAAATCAATTAAAAATATTTTTTAAAGGGAAGCTCAGCAGACAGGAGGTCAGACAGCGCCTGGCATGGGCCCTTCCCTCCCTTGCAGGAGGTGGTGGCACCAGCTCCAGAATCTGGTGCCACCCGGCGGGCGGCGGGGACCGTGCCCGTGACCCCCGCCCTCGCGGCCTCACCGGCCCGCGGGCTGACTGACCTCACTGCCCAGGCCCGCGGAGCTCTTCCTGGGGCCACATTCCCCGCTGAAGAGCCCCTCTCCACGGCCTCCGATGGCGCCGTGTCTTTTTAGGAACCAAGGGGCTAATTTTAGTGCCCCGGCCTGCGACACCTTCTCGAAATAGCTCCCTGTTTTCCCCTCTCGTCCTGCCCCTCCTCGGAGAAGGTGATCCCCCTGCGTCCCCGTGATCCGAGGCGGAGAGCCCAGGCCCAGGCCTTGTACGGGTCTGGGCGGAGGGCCCGTGTCCCTGCCGTGGCTTCCGTGTCCCTGCCGTGGCTCCCGTGTCCCTGCCGTGGCTCCCGTGTCCCTGCCGTGGCTCCCGTGTCCCTGCCGTGGCTTCCGTGTGACCAGGCTCACCTGGGGAGCGGGCGGCTCGCAGGGCCCGCCATGCGGGTCCCCCCCGCACCGCAGCAGCCGGTGCTCCTCCTGCCTCCTCCCTGTCAGTCAGCCACGCTCAGCCGTGGCCCCGGCTCCTGAGGCCTAACGTCAGGTCCCCACCCTCCGGAAACCACGTCTAGCCCGTGGGGATCATGGGTCAGCTGCCGCCTCGACCCAGGAGCCTTATGCCCTGTGTCGCCGATTCTGTGCCACTTCTGTGTCAGTGATAACAATCGCTGCCCGGCCCGTGTGGCTCTGTGGTTGAGCGTTGACCTGTGAACCAGGAGGTCACGGTTCGGCTCCAGTCAAGGGCACATGAAGGGCGTGTGCAGGAGGCAGCTGATCAATAATTCTCATCATTGATGTTTCTATCTCTGTCCCTCTCCCTCTCTGAGATCGCTAAATATATATATATATATATATATATATATATATATATATATATATATATATTTAAACATATTTTATTGATTTTTTACAGAGAGGAAGGGAGAGAGATAGAGAGTCAGAAACATTGACGAGAGAGAAACATTGATCAGCTGCCTCCTGCACACCCCTACTGGGGATGTGCCCGCAACCAAGGTACATGCCCTTGACAGGAATCGAACCTGGGACCTTTCAGTCCGCAGGCCGACGCTCTATCCACTGAGCCAAACCGGTTTCAGTGCTGAAAATATATTTAAAAAAGAAAGAACAGCCGGGACCGGTTTGGCTCAATGGATAGAGCATCAGCTTGGGGACTGAAGGGTCCCGGGTTCGATCCCGGTCAAGGGCATGTACCTTGGTTGTGGGCACATCCCCAGTAGGGGGTGTGCAAGAGGCAGCTGATCGATGACTCTCTCTCATCAATGTTCCTAACTCTCTATCTCTCTCCCTTCCTCTCTGTATAAAATCAATAAAATATATTTTAAAAAAAGAAAGAAAGAAAGAAAGAAAGAAAGAACAATAATAATCATTGCTAAGCCTTTTCTGAGCACTCACTGCGTCACCGAGTGCTTCCGGGGCATGCTTTCATTAAACCTTCTGTGACTGTCCCCAAGGTTGTGAAGGCACCAGATCCGGGGTTTGAACTCAGCCTCGGCCTCATTGCTCACCGGGTGCCCCACACTCCCATCCTCACGGCAGCCTCTCTCCACACCCCCCCAGAGCATTCCACTTACTTACCCCACCCCCCTACCCCCTCAGAGCACTCCACTCAGGGCCTCGGCTTCCCAGGAGCAGGCCGGGCAGCCTGCCGGCGGGAGGACACACCAGCTCTGGAGCTCTGGGATCCGGCGGCTTCCCCGGAAGGAGGCTGCAGCCCCCGAGGTGGGGGCCACACCTAGTCAGAGAGGGAGGCCCGGGGACACAGCTCGGTGTGTGCCTCTGGGATGGGAGGCTCAGCCAGCAGCCCTCCCTTCCCTGAGAGGCAGGAAGCTGTCGTAAGGGGCTGCCATCTGAGTCCAGGAGTGCTGAGGCAGCGCCCCCCCTCCGCCCCCCGGGACACTGCCCACGGGGCCTGTTGATCTGCTGGGAAATGGACCGGCCACAGAGGAGAAAAGCCAGACGGGGCCTGTGAGGCCTCCTCCTGCGGCAGTCACAGCCCAAACCCCAAACCCCAAACCCCACACCAAGGGGCTCCCGGGAGGGGTCCCCAGAGGTCCCTGCCCTGCAACCTGGGAGTCTGATCATGTGACCAGGCTCTCCAGAGACCAGGTGGGATCTGATCATGTGACCAGGCTCTGCAGAGACCAGGTGGGGTCGGAGAAAGGCTGAGGTGGCGCTATGGGGCAGGGTGTGGTCGCACTGGGTCAGCCAGAGCCCGGCACTGAGTCAGGAACTCAGGAAGCTCCTCCAAACCCCAAAATGTTTTAAGTTGTCTCTATTCATCCAAGCTCCTTGACTGCCAGGGCAGGAAAGAGCCTCGTATTGTCTGAGTGAACAGAGAGCCTCCCTTCCTCCAGAGCCAGAGCTGGCAGCTTGCTTTTATTTTTTAAATTTATTTTTGTTGACCTCAGAGAGAGGAAGGGAGAGGGAGAGAGCCCTGGAAACATCACTGATGAGAGAGAATCATGGATCGGCTGCTTCCTGCATGTCTGCTACTGGGGCTCAAGCCCGCAACCTGGGCATGTGCCCCGACCGGGAATTGAACCCTGACCTCCTGGTTCATGGGTCAACGCTCAACCACTGAGCCACACCAGCCAGGCACCAACAACTTTCTTAAATGTCGCCAACCTCCAGAGTCAGTGCTGGGTGCCAGGCGCGTGGGCACACACGGGGCTGGGGGAGCAGCGGTAAGGGTGGGGGGCTGTCACCCCGCCAGAGGTGGGCTAAGCCTTGAGATGACCAGAGGGAGGAGGACAATACTGTGCTTCCCGTGCACATGACACACGCGTTACAAACCCAGACACGCAGGGGCTGGCCGGCTGGTGTAAGGAGTGGAGCCACTACATCCCTTTGCCCTACGTGTGGGGACACAGGCCATGCAAAGGCCAGGGGACGTGGAGAACCTTGTCTGAGGGGAGCCCAGCCTGCCTGCCTGCTGTCTGGGGGGAAGACACTTGCATTGTCAGATGCAGAAGTAAGTTCAAAATCTTCCGTAAAAATCTGATTTTCAAATCTGGGTCAAAAACTTTTTTTTTTTTTTTTTTTTTACTGCCACCAAGAGTTTCTAACAAAATGTGTCTGCAGCCGAGACCGGTTTGGCTCAGTGGATAGAGCGTTGGCCTGCAGACTGAAGGGTCCCAGGTTCGATTCCTGTCAAGGGCATGTACTTTGGTTGCAGGCACATCCCTAGTAGGGAGCGTGCAAGAGGCAGCTGATTGATGTTTCTCTCTCATCAGTGTTTCTCTCTATCCCTCTCTCTTCCTCTCTGTAAACAATCAATTTAAAAAAAGTTTAAAAAACAAACAAACAAAAAACACAAGTGCATCATCTTGTATAATTGTCGCCCTGACCCTGAGAGCAGACGGGGCCGGTCTGCTGTGCCCATCTGACAGATGAGGAAGACTGAGGTCCAGAGGAGGGAAGCACTGTGACGTGTCTCACAGCAGTGGGAGAGCACGATTTCAACTTGTGTTTCTCTGACCCCAAAGAGGGGTGTTCGTTCCCCTCAGCTCTGCCAGGGCTGCGTGGGGAGGGGCAGGGCCAGCTGCCTCAGACGCGGGGACCACGTCCCCGTTCCGTGCCCTGAGCCCCTGGCTCCCGCTCTCAGCCCCCTGAGAAACGCGGAGGGCGGTGATAAGGGTGCCGAGGTGCTGATGGGCCATGTGACGCCGAGATGTTTGCAGCTCCATGGACCGCGCCACCCGCCCCGGGGTCTGGCCCGGGTGGAATGCAGAAAAGCAGGGTCAGGTGATGGACAGGGTGTCGGTGACGGACAGATTCCAGTGTCAATCCCGGGAGCTCCGGGCTGAGTCCTGCCCCGTCCCCGAGGCCTCCTCCCCATCCCTGGCCGCCTGTGTCTCACCCCCTCTGGCTCCTCACCCTCTACAGGGTCCTCACTCCCTGTCTGCCTCTCGGGGTCCCGCAGCCCCGCGTTCCGAGGTGCCCGGTGTGGGGAGGCCGCCCGCACGCCTCCCACTGGACTCCTGGGCCCCGTGGGCAGAGGCGAACTGGTCTGCTGTGGCTCCCGCCTCTGAGGCCAGCGGCATTGCTGGTTCCCTAAAGGAGGCCCAAGAGAAGCCACTTGGGACCAAAGACAGCCCCACCGGCGCAGGTCACCCACAGAGGAGGCTCCACCTCTGAACACCCAGGTCGCACACGGTGGAAGCACCTGTCTAGTTTGTAAAGAAAGTTGAATGTTTCCTCTAGCCCTGTTGTGAAAGAAGCAAGGAGTGTTTGAAAATCGGGGTGATGTGCCCAAGTGGGCGGGAGGAGGGACTAAGGTGGCTGTTACTGAGACTTTGCTCGCCCCACCCTAGTTCCCTCTTACCAGGAGCCTGGTTCTATCTTTGCTCAGGGAGTAAAAATTACAGCCTCTTGCTGGGCTCAAACTGCCTACCGGGCTGCAAACTGCTACAGAGCATGTGGGGGAGGGAACCAACTCACAGACCCCTGTAGGACTTGGTGCTTTTACATGATGACCCCTTTAATCCTGATGCTGACCTGGCGTTAGGCATCAGTACCCCATTTCACTGGTGAGTAAACTGAGGCTCAGAGAAATGTGGCAACTTGCCTGCAGTCACACAGGCCTCAACAGGCAGGGCTGTGTAACTGCAAGGTCTTCCTTTCCAATGCCCCGGGAACCATTCTGGGGAGACAAAGTGAGGTTGGCTTTGACCACCATGCAGCCGATCCCAGACAGAAGGGGGACAGGCCCTCCTTCACAGGCTAGAAATGCCACACCAGGACCAAGATCTCTTCTCGGAGTTTCCCTGCCTCACCTGCTGGCCTCAGGCTGAGCCACTGCCCACTCTGGCCCACCTGCTCCTTCTCAAAGCGAGGACCCAGCAGTCAACGTCACCCAGGTGAAGAGCGGGCCTCTAGCGTCACCTGCTGGAGATACGGTAACAGCGTCTCCAGTGGCCCCGCATCTCCCGAGTGCATTGTCCCTGCCCACTGAGGAGACTGGGTGAGACATGACTGAGGGCAGGAAGAGGGGCCAGAAGTTTAGCTCCTACACTTGAGCCTATAAACAGGTGTGGGTGTCACTCCTGCCAGAACCTTAGAAATGTGCAGCTGGAAGGCTCAAAGCAGGAGCCAGACCTCACAAGGATGGATGGATGGATGCTACACTTGATCTTAACCAAAAGGCTGAGAAATAATGGATGAATGGATGGGTGGATGGGTAAATGGGTGGATGGATGGATGAATGGATGGATGCTATACTTCCTCTTAGCCAAAGGCTGAGAAGTGGTGGGTGGATGGATGGATGGATGGATGCTATACTTTCTCTTAGCCAAAGGCTGAGAAGTGGTGGGTGGATGGATGGATGGATGGATGGATGAGTAGATGGATGGTTCGATGGATGAATAGATAGATGGATGGGTGGTTGGATTGGATGGATGAAAAGATGGATAGGTGAGTGACTGATGGATGGGTAGATGAGTGGATAGGTGGATGAATAGATGGATGGGTGGATAGATTGAAAGGATGGATAGATGGATAGGTGGATGACTGAATGGATGGGTGGATGGGTGAATAGATGGATAGATGGGTAGGTAGAGGCATGTCTATTGCTGAGGGCCAGGCTAGGAGGAAGATTATCTAATTGCTGTAGCATAAAAGCAAAACAATCCTACATAATAAAAGTCTAATATGCTAAGTGTCTGACAGTTCATTCTGTTTGACTAGTCGCTATGACATGCACTGACCACCAGGGGGCAGACTCTCTGACCGTTGGGTTAGCTTCCTTCTGGGATGCAGCTGATCGGGACTGGGTGATACAGGCCAGACAAATCCTGGAGCCCTCCTGCAGTCCCTCCCCAGCCCTGGTCGGGCACCAGTGGGGTCCCTCAGCCTGGCCTGCGCCCTCTTGCAATCTGGAAACCCTCAAGGGACATTGGAGAGCCAGTTTCGGCCTGATCCGGTAGGCCAGCCTGAGGGACCACACCAGTGCATGAGTTTGTGCATTGGGCCTCTAGATTTCTATAAATTTTCTGAACACTGGCCTGGCTGTTTGAGCCCCAGAGGGGCCAGCTAGGACCTCCTGGCATTCCTATTTCTGATCAGCGCAACATTTTCATATCAATCAGGACCATTGGTGGGACTGTGCTCTCTGTCACTATAAACCTCCCCTCTCTCCCCTCTCCCAACCAAACTGTCCACAGCCTCCACCAAGGGGCCTGGGGTGATGCTGGCTCGGGGAACCTGGGAGAAGGGGGCAGCAGGGCCCTAAGGAATGTCCCTCATCCTGACTTTTCCCCCTCATAGTAGATATTTCTTCATCCAAATGTCACATGTTCCCCTGACCTCTAAACTACCAGCCATCAGCTCTGCAGGCCTCATTAAATTCGCGTTTGTCATTGTTGTATCTTATATTGACTGACATTACATATATTGAACAACAGCTTTTCCAACGTTTCATGGGACTGTCCGGGGATGTAAGGCTCATCAAGGGGCTTGGCTTACAGCAGGTGCACATGAATTCCAGCTGCGACCCTGAACCAGGCAGCCTGCAGGATGCATCCTGACTACAGATGTGCTTGGTCTTGTTTTTTAGTTTTGAATTAATTCTCAACAAGTAAAAAGCTGGACCTTTTAAGTAAAACCCCAGATTTCTGGCTCCTTTAGCAACCCCGTGTCCCTCTCTGCATGGCCCCCCTCTGCGGGAGTGGATGGCAGGTGCGCCCTCTGCAGGACACGTGTGGTTGGAACTCCTAGTCCAGGCTTCCCTGCCCCCCCCCCCCCCATCTTGTCTGAAGAGAGGGGGTATTTCTGAGGTCCTGTTCTGGTAGTCTTAGTTATCATAGGTCTGGAGTGGGTGGAGCATCCCTAAGGGGTACCCAGGAATGCTTTGGTTAATCCAGGGACCACGCAATGTTTTAAACACTGATCTGGTCACACTACTCTTTTTTAAAGGATTTTTAAAATATATATTCTTATTGATTTTAGAGAGGAAGGAAGAGGGAGAGAAGAATAGAAACATCCATGATGAGCGAGAATCATGGATCAGCTGCCTCCTGCAAGTCCCCCACTGGGGATGGAGCCCACAACCCGGGCATGAGCCCTTGACCAGAATCGAAGCTGGGACCTTTCAGTTCTCAGGCCGACGCTCTATCCACTGAGCCAAACCGGCTAGGGCACGCTATTCCCTTTTAAAGCTCTGCTATGCCTCCCTTTTCCTTCTAGGTAAACCCAAGCTCTTAGCTTGCTCCTGAGACCATTAGTACTAAGAATGGCCCCTTCAGCACTGTGCGTCCCTGCTGGGATGCCCTCACCACCCCACTGCTCTGGATCCTTTCCTGCTCTGCCCAGCTGTCAGAGAGCATTCTGTGATCATTGCTGACCACACACACTTGTGTCTCCCCTCCCCGCTACCCCCAGCACATAGCATGCTCCTTGGAGATGACATGTTAGGGAGCCCAGCACAGGGTTTAGAACGGTGCCCAATGCGTTTTTGTTTAATGAAGAAAATTCTGTGCATGTTTTGTTATTTTACAATTGTAATTACTTTATTTATTTAAGTCCCAAGGAAATTTTACTTGGAGGGCCAGTTATAAAAGAGTCAGACTTTTTCTGGTTTGGACAAGGCTCCGGTTGATACAGTATTTCTTAAATCTGGCTTCCGCTCTGCCCCCTGGTGGTAGTCCCCGTTGCAGCACCAAGACGAAAGAACTATTTAAGGTATTTCCGGAAACCGGCTGCGGATCATTTGCATATCCACAATGCATTGCACGTGAAACGGAACAATTTCCAACCTAGAAAAAAGACTAGATTCTCTTATTTTCTTTGAGCTATTCTTCCCACAAAATGAGACTTTCCTCACGGAATTGTCTGGGGAGGGAGAGAAGTCGTTAGCTCTTCCCGGTAAATAACCACCATTACAGATTTAGGGGTAACAGATACCCGAGGAATGTGGGCTGTAGAGGCCGGGCATACTCTGGTTTCTCTTCAGATCGCATAAATCTTTCGCCTTTTACTAAAGATTTCCGTGGAGAGGAACAATTCTGAGTTTTGTGCCAATTTTTTGAGGCCTTGTGTCTGCAAGGCTACCCAATGGTGTTAAAAAGTAGAACTTGGTTTTGCAAGTAGCTATGTGGTTCACCTACAAGTAGTATAAGAGCTTTACTGACTGTGTGCGAAGTTGCTTAGTGAGGCTGTGCAGAGCTTACAGACTGATGAAACAACAGGCAGTCCCGTAAACTAACTTACGCTCAGAGCAGAGCGTGTTTCTAGACGGAATTGTCATTTACCCAGACGCCTGGTGCAGCTGCTGCAAGAAACGGTAACTTCCTCACGAAGCTCACCAGCCGGCAAACATGCTCCCCCCGGGGAGTCGCGTGGGTGGGGCCTGGCTCCGACATTTGCTAAATACAGAACCAGTTGCGCCGACCTTAGACAAAACTTCTTACATTTATCTGAAGATGATTCGTGGGCACATGTAGCCACAAACATTTTTCACGGAGGGAAATACCAGTTGAGTCCCAGCACCCTCCCAACTCTGTTAAGTGTTGCACGTATTGTCAGTTTCGACCGCTTTTTAAATAATTTTTTAGGTTTTTCTATAACATGTTACAATGATAACTGGTATTGTTTTTCTGATCATGTGATTCAGTCTTAACACTAGAACTGGATCTTTTTTATTTTTTTATCATTTGTTAAAAACAGGAATGAGAAAGACATTTGATATATGTGATAAAACTCAGAGCGGGAAGTCAATTTTTTTCCCCACCAATCCTATTGGCCAGAAGTTAGTTTCTTTCTTTCTTTTTTTCTTTCATTCATTCATTCTTTCTTTTTTTTTTTTTAATATATTTTATTGAATTTTTACAGAGAGGAAGAGAGAGGAATAGAGAGTTAAAAACATCGAGGATAGAGAATCATTGATCAGCTGCCTCTTGCACACCCCCTACTGGGGATGTGCCCGCAACCAAGGTACATGCCCTTGACCAGAATCGTACCTGGGACCTTTCAGTCCGAGGCCAAGCCGACACGCTAACCATTGAGCCAAACCTGTTTCGGCTTAGTTTTTTTCTTTATTTTTTATTTTTTTTAAATATATTTTATTGATTTTGTACAGAGAGGAAGGGAGAGAGATAGAGAGCTAGAAACATCGAAGAGAGAGAGTCATCGATCAGCTGCCTCTTGCACACCCCCTACTGGGGATGTGCCCGCAACCAACTTACATGCCCTTGACCGGAATCGAACCCGGGACTCTTCAGTCCCCAAGCCGACGCTCTATCCATTGAGCCAAACCGGTTTCGGCTTAGTTTTTTTCTTAAAAAAAAAAAATATATATATATATATATATATATGTATGTATATATATTTTTTTAATTGATTTCAGAGAGGAAGGGAGGAGAGATAGAAACATCAATAATGAGAAAGAATCATTGACTGGCTGCCTTCTGCACGCCCCCTATTGGGGATTGAGCCCCAAACCTGGGCATGTGCCCTTGAGCTGAATTAAACCCAGGACTTTTCAGTCCGAAGGCGGATGCTCTGCCCACTGAACCAAACTGACTGCGACAGAACTTAGTTTCTTGACCACACCTAGCTGCAAGGCAGGCTGGGAAATGTAGTCTTTCTTCTGGGCAGCCATGAAGCCTGCCTTGGTGTGAGAATACCCAGGAAGAAAATTAGCCTTTCTGCCCCAATAAAGAACGGAGGGAATCTATCCCCAAGTTCCTTCCTTTGCCTCCATTTCTCAGCCTCGCACGCTGCTCTCTGTGGCCAGCTCTTGTGCCCACAGTCCAGCCGGCTCCTTGGTCCCAAACACTATTCAAGTGATAAGATGGTATTATTCTCACACACACACACACACACACACACACACACACACCCCGACAAGCTGCTCCTCACATGACCGGCTCTGGTCAGTCAGAATCAGGTGCCTGTAGCCAGTGCTTTCTTTGGGCTCTGAAGGCTGGGTGTGTATCCAAAGCAGGGATTTTTATCTTGTTTGTTGTTCACCTTCGGCAAAAACAGAACCCAGTGTAAGGAGCACTCCACGCCCCCAGATTACAGTCAACAATTCAAATGAAGCCGGTTTGCTCCAGCTCATTGGTGGGCAAACTGTGGCTCGAGAGCCACCTGTGGCTCTTGGGCCCCTTGAGTGTGGCTCTTCCACAAAATACCACACGCAGGTGCACACATACAGTGCCATTGAAACTTCGTGGCCCATGCACAGAAGTCAGTTTTTGGCTCTCAAAAGAAATTTCAATGTTGTACTGTTGATATTTGGCTCTGTTGACCACTGCCGACCACTGCCCTAGCTGGTTTGGGGACTGAAGGGTCCTGGGTTCTATTCTGGTCGAGGGCACATGCCTGGGTTGTGGGCTCGATCCCCAGTAGTGGGTGTGGAAGAAGCAGCCAATCATAGACTCTCTCTTATTGATGTTTCTCTCTCTCTCTCCTTTCCTCTCTGAAATGAATCATATATATAAAATAAAATAAATAAAGGAAGCAGGTTTCTTAGAGAGATGGCTGATTTCAGACACGGGCCAGGAAAGGCTCCCAAGAGCCCAAGATGGTATCATTGGACCATCAGGAAGATTAAGAGTACCCCTAATTTCCTTTAGGAACCACTCCTCTCCTATTATTCATTTTTCAGTGGTTTGAGGTTGACCTGCCCAGCCCTGAGGAGGCAACTTGAGTGGCCTAATCTAATTACCATGCCCCTGGCAACCTGGCAGTGATTGGCTCATGGCTGGGCCGTCCAATGAGAGGCGAACCTGAGCACTTTGAATAGGAATGCTGGGACTCAGACTCCGCTGGCCTTGGCTAGGAGGGCATCGGCCTTGTGATAGGTAACTGGCCATTTTGTTACCCCAAGGGCAGCAGCCAATGTGAGGACGAAAGCCCATCTACCAGAAGCAAGAGATGCATCTTACCGAAGTCACTTGAATCTGGATCAAGCCATTCCTGAAGCTCCTACTACACTACATTGTTATGTGAATCAGTACTTTACCTTTTGTTTAAGTCAGTTACAATTAAGCTTTCTGTCACTTGCAACCCCTGAAGTCTTATTTGAAACACAAGGATTAAATGGCAGAGTGCGTACACATGCAATTCAAGGGGCTTCTCAATGAACATTTACTGAAGCAAGCAGCTGTCTGAAGCTCCCACTGGCCAGAGTCGCAGGAACCAGGTAGCTTGTTCAGGTTGAGGCTGTCTGGTGACACCCAGTCGCTGAGAGGATCCCACCCTCCCTGAGAGGATCCCATCCCCTCTGCAGGGAGGGGAGCTGGCCCACAGCCTGGGGTGATGAGCCCCTAAGCAGACCAGAAGCTCAGGCCACTGCTGCTTCCAGAGAAGGGGGTCAAAAACAAGACCCTGCAGGGCAGGCTCTGTTGTTCTGAAAGTTTTTAAAGTTGGGCATCCTTTGAGAATCTATAGGACCTCTCATAAAAATAAATAAAAATGCACACACATGTTGCAATTCCAGGGGTTACGGGCCCCTTGAAGCCAGTTATGAACTCAAACAAGAAAGCTCTAAGGCTCCCTCCTCATCTAAGGTCCTGTGACTCTGGATTCTTGGTGTTATCATCCCTGGGAGTTCTGTTCCTTCGCTGGAAGAATATGCTTGTCTTAGACTGTGTGGGCTCCCGTAATACCATAGGCCAGGGGGCTTATGTGACAGGAATGCATTTCTGGTCATTGGTTCGCCCATTTTGGGGAGCAGAGACCTCCCGGGGTACAGTTGGGTGTGGCAGATGGTATGACATGCCCTCTAGCCATCGCATTAAACTGGAAGCTGCTTGACCCAGGCTGGGGAATGGGAGGTATGTCTCAGCTCTGTGCTGCCCACGCCAGGAGTGGATGGTGCCCGGCCTGGGGCCGCCAGGGCAGCTGGTAGTAAAGCTGAGGCTTGTTTACTCTGTCTCTTGGCCGTCTCCTGGCCATTCAGCTCCTTGGCCAGCAAACCAGTCTTCCGGGTGAGGGGCTGCTGGAAACAGCACGGAGGCCACACCCTCCCCAGGTGGCCACCACGCCCAGCTCTGTCCTTGGTGGACCAGCGGCAGCTCCGTTCTCCTCCCCAGAGGCAGGGTCAGGCCTTAGCTTTAGCACACAGCCGGCAGAAGCCTGGGCTGGCAAGTCTAGGCTCCTTAGGGCAGGTAGGGGGACAGGGCCTATGGCAGCGAAAGGACCGGTGATGCTTTGACCAGCCCATGGGGCGGGACCACCCAGGGACCCCACTCTCCGGGGGAGCAGAGAAGTGGCCGCCTCCCCATCTGAGTGGATGCCTCTGAGAGGAGAAGGAGGAGGAGGAGAGGAGGGAGAAGAATTCCTATCGTCACGCGGGGGCGAGGTGGCCAGCCCTTCTGCTTCAGACACCACCCAGTCTGGTGACTGAGAAAGATGGGATGTCTCCAGAGGTTTCAACCACACACAAACGGACCACGGAAGTTTGAAAGAGATTTATTTAAAAACGGAACAAAAGAAAGCTTTGGTATTTCAAAAACAACAATCAGCAATCACTAGAAAGTTAAACATTTCCCCTGAAGCACAGAAATACAAAACACAGATCTCCAAAGGGACATGTGCAAACCCGAGGGAATCCCGAGCCCTCCACGCAGGCCACGGGGGCCCCGGATGCCAGCCCTGCGGCGAGCTCAGAGACCACCACCAAGAATCACTGTCGACAGTGGAAGGAAAAGCCATCAGCAAAATCTCAGCAATAAATTAAAAATCCAGTTAAGAAGGAACACATTAAATTAGGAAAAAGCCCACAATTTCTCCTAGACGAGTCTTTTCCAAAGAGGTCTAGTTCCTGGGCAGAGGAAAGGGGGAAAGTGGAAGGAGTGAGTTCAAGTATTTCCCACGTGGGTTCATTTTATTGAGTGGAAAGCTTACAAAGTCCACGGCCCCCTCCCCCGCTCCCCAGTGCGAACTCCTGAACATCCACACGTGCTTCTGCATCACTGCTGTCCCCAACAAGGCACAAAAGGGCGGGTGCTTTCAAAGGATCCCTTGTTCGCTGCGGCAGGAGTGTCAGTGCTGGGTGTCTTGTGCCATGGGTGGCTGAAAGCAGGAATGTTGGTTCACTCAGACACTGGGATCTTCCTGTTCAATTAACAAAACAAGTTGTTACTGCTCGCCGCCGCCGACCCTGTGGGCAGCTACAGAAATGCTACGGGGAGCGGCCACGGAGACCGCCCTGGTGGCGCCCAGCCGGGCTCTGATCTGGCACGCTGACCGCTCCCGGCCCAGGGACAGGCTGGAACTGCTATGGATTTGCTGTCTGGGGACGCCGGGGCCGGTGCAGAGCGAGCACTGGGCTCTGCTGCGGTGTGGCCAGCTCTAGCACAAGTAACTGAGGGACATGGGGCAGTGCTGCATGAAGGCAGTTTGGCTTGTCCCCCGGGCTGTGTGGGAAACCACGGTGAATAGGTGTGTGCCACTTTAAGAGCAGGGAAAAGCAGCCTGGGGCAAAACAGAGGCTGCCACCCACACAATGCAAACCCAGAAGGCTCCCCGGATGGTGTCTGCACATTTCTTTTTGATCTGACTTTGTTCTTCAAGCTTGAGGAGCTCAGACCTGCCTCCCACCCTTTTCCCACTCCTTCAGGCCCAATGCTCCTTCCTCCTCCCAGTCCTGGCCACAAAGCCCCCGGGGGAGGTGATGGGGCATTTCTCTTTAGCTACTTGAGAACCAGACCTAGACCTTCATCTTCCTCTCTACTCTCAGTCGGAGGAGGGCAGAGGCAACAAGCTCCCTCTAGCACTTCCTCCTGCGACTCCCAACAGCGGATTCCCTCCGGTCTTCCCCCAGGACAGCCTGGAGGTGAGAAAGCACAGATGACAGCTGACAGGGCAGGAGGTGGCCTCCCCGGAGACATCAATCCTGATGTCCTGAGATATGGTCCAGACACAAGCCCGCAGCTACTGGGGTCAAAACCAAGGCTTCCTGGGGCACAGCCACGTGAGGAACTGAGGGGAATGGCCTCGTCTGAGCTGACAGATGACCCCCTCTGGCCCACAGTGCAGGCTGCCCGGGTTCAGATGGGGTCCCTCCAGCAGCTTAGAGAGAGACCTCGGGTTAATCTAGGGCTTTGCTGCAGTTATTTTCAGATGCTGAGATTCATCTGGGGTGGGGTAGGGTGGGGGACAGCTGCCCAGGTCCCTGGGAGGCCGGCGGGCTCACCCATCCGCAGCTATCCCTTCCTATGGTCTCCTTTTCACAAGTCACTTCTCATTGGCCTTTCAAACACACTCGCTCCTGTCTATGAGTAAAGGGCTGAGGACATGGCTGAAAGGGCACCCCGTGACGGCCCAGGCCTCACCCCGTCCTAGAGCAGGACGGAATGCAAGGCCTGGCCTTGGCTCTGCCGACACCAGGCTCTATACCTTACTCCTGAAGAGGGGCTTGGCCCCAGGCCCACAGTACTCGTTGTAGATGAGCTTGAAGAGGAAGAGGTGGAAGAGGGTGATGAGGGAGGCCACGCTGAACCAGAAGAGGAAGGGCAGGCCGGGGTCCTGCTGGGCCATGTGCTCGTCGTGGGCCAGGATGGCCTTGAGGTGCAGCGTGTGCCGCAGGTCCTGCAGGTGCGTGAGGTCGGTGGAGACGTAGAGCAGAGGCGTGATGGGCTGCGTCACCATGACCGGGAAGGTGAGGCCCTCGGGATCCGAGGTCAGCTCCATGGGATCCGCCAGGCAGCCCGCCTCGCAGGCGTAGATCTTGACGGGCTGGCCGTGGGTGTCCACGGACACGTGCAGGTACGGCTCGCCCCTGGGGTCCTCGAGCACGGCCAGGCTGATGTGGTTGTTCTTGTAGCGGATGCCGTGCAGGGCGTAGCTGTTGTGCAGCACGTCCGGGTCGGCCTGGAACTGCAGGTGGTTCTCGGTGAACTGCAGGCCGCCGAAGCTGAGCACCATGCCCTGCAGGATGCCGGGGGCGCCCACCTTCACCAGCCCCTTGCAGCCGCGCTTCTGCAGCGTCAGCTTCCACAGGTCGGAGAGCTGCAGGATCTGCTGGACGGAGGACAGCCAGCTGGGCCAGAGGTTCTCGGCGTGCATGGTGGCGTGGCCGCTGAAGCAGTGATCTTCATAGTTGAGCGTCGACTCCATCTGGTCCCGCTCCCTGTGGCTCAGGCTGGGGCTGAGCAGGGGGGCTGTTGAGCAGGACAGCATGTAGTAGAGGGTCAGGTTCACGGTCAGGCCAGATGGGGTGTGGGCGTCCGTGATCTTCTTCATTTCCACACCTGTAACGCCACCAAGACTGCACGTTACGGAGGATGGCACGGTATGAAAGGGAGAGCGCAGGCAGCAGAGACACAAGGTTTCTGTCCCGAGGGTGTTCCTGCCTGGCTTCCTCACATGACTAACTTGAGCCCTGTGGGCCCCAAACCTAAAATCTTATTAAAAGACACCGCCCTGACTGGTTTGGCTCAGTGGACAGAGCGTTGGCCTGCGGACTGAAAGGTCCCAGGATCGTTTCCAGTCAAGGGCATGTACCTTGGTTTCGGGCACATACCCAGTAGGGAGTGTGCAGGAGGCAGCTGATCGATGTTTCTCTCTCATCAAATGTTTCTACCTCTCTATCCCTCTCCCTCCTTTTCTGTAAAAAAATCAGGGGGAGGGGGATTGGAATGGGGGTTGAGGATAAATATGTGATACTTTAATCAATAAAGAAATTTTTAAAAATCAATAAAATATATTTTAAAAAATAAAAATAAAAGGCAGCAGTGCCTCCTGCCAAAGCCCCAAAGAACAGACGGAGCCAGACCTTGGCCCCAGCCATATGGAGTCAAGGAGAAAGTCCGCTCCAGGACACTGTCACTCAGGCCCTGGCCAGCCCTGGGCTTCTCCACTCTATCCTCTCTCTCTCTCTCTCTCTCTCTCTCTCTCTCTCTCTCTCTCTCTCTCTCTCCAGGCCTGTAGCTGTTAACATTGTTTATGTTTTTATTGCTTTTAGAGAGACGAAGGGAGAAGAATAGAGATAGAAACACTGATCAGCTGCCCCCTGCACACTCCCTACTGAGGATCAAGCCCGAAACCAAGATCTCCAAAATATGTATCCCCTCTAGACCCAACCAGCGAACAGCCCGCTTGGTGTCTCCACCTGGACGACAGGCATTTTGAACCTGACGTGGCTGAATTCTTCCAGCCCCATACCGATCCTTCCTGAAGTTGTCCCCAGACACCTGCTCAAGCCCTTCCTGTAAACTCAGGGGTCACCTTGGCGTTCTTCCTCCCCGCAGCCAGTCCCTGGAAAGTGCTGGCAGCTCTGCCTCCAAAGGTGTCAGAGTCTGGCCCCTTCCACCTCCACAGTCACAGCTCCGGCCCAGCCACACTCTCTCATCTGGTCCCCACGCTCCACTTTGCCCCCATATAGTCGATACTCTGCGTACGGCAGCCACAGGGACCTTTAAAAGCGCGCACGATGGTGGCTCTGCCCTGCTTTCCATCCCATTTACAATACAATTCACCCTCCTCACTAAGGCCTGCAAGACCTTTTAGGATCTGGCCACTGCCAGCCTCCCCTGTCTGACCCTCCCCCCCCCACTACCTTTCCCACCCCCACCAGCCCCCTCAGGCTCACTCCCTGCGGGCCACACTGTCCATTCAACCAAACTGGCCGCTGCCTCAGGGGCAATGGCCTGCTGGCTGGCTTCCTGGCCATTCAGGTCTCAGCTTCAGTGTTTCCTCCTCAGAGAGGCCTCCCTGACACCTGGGGCTAAACAGAGTCTGCCCCCTGCTTTTACCTCCCCCTTCAGTCACCTTCAATCACTACTTTTAACCTTTCTCTAGCACTTCTGATTCTAGAACGCTTTCTTAGCTATTCAAAATTTCAATTTTCTTTTTTTTTTTTTTTTTTTTAAATATATATTTTATTGCTTTTTCACAGAGAGGAGGAGAGAGGGATAGAGAGTTAGAAACATCGATGAGAGAGAATCATCGATTAGCTGCCTCTTGCACACCCCCTACTGGGGATGTGCCCGCAACCACAGTATATGCCCTTGACCGGAATCGAACCTGGGACCTTTCAGTCTGCAGGCCGACGCTCTACCGCTGAGCCAAACTGGTCCCGGCCAAAATTTCAATTTTCTAATATTTGTCTTCCTCCCATCCAGTGTGAGCAAGCCCGGTGAGCACAGAAGGCACCGTGAGCCAGGGCCTGTGCTCGGCCCATTCTGTCTTCTCCCGGGAGGACAGACCTGGCAGCGGCAGGCACACACTTATTGAATGAATTAAAGATTCTTTGGGCTGAGGCCAGTTTGGCTCAGTGGATAGAGCGTCGGCTTGGGGACTGAGGGGTCCCGGGTTCGATTCCGGTCAAGGGCATGTATCTTGGTTGCGGGCATATCCCCAGTGGGGGGTGTGCAAGAGGCAGCTGATCGATGACTCTCTCTCATCGATGTTTCTAACTCTCTATCTCTCCCTTCCTCTCTGTACAAAATCAATAAAATATATTTTAAAAAATAAAAAAAAAATAAAAAAAATAAAAAAATAAAGACTCCTTGGGCAACTAAATAGAAGGATCCAGACGAGAACCCTGCAAACCAAAACCTCTCTCATCTAGAGCAGGATTTATCTTCAACAGTCAGGGGGAAGAAGCTTTCCTTTGACAGAGCATCCCACCTGCTGAAAGAGGTCCCGCTATCTCCTTGTGAAAAAACTGCAGCCCCCTCAGCTCGGGCACCTCAGCCTGGAGCTGGTCACCAGGAAACCCGTGCTGGTGGTCACCAGCCGTACTCCAGGGAACTGAAGAAAGAATCTGGGTGGGGACTGACCAGGCCTCCCTCTGCCTGCCATTTTTATCCTTTACAAATTGACCCTCTAAGCCCGTGATTCTCAACCTTTTTAATGCTGGACCCTTTAATACAGCTCCTCATGTTGTGGTGACCCCCAACCATAAAATTATTTTCTTTGCTACTTCATAACTGTAATTTTGCTACTGTTATGAATCATAAGGTACATATCTGTGTTTTCCGATGGTCTAAAGCAATCATGCTGGCGGTTCTCAAATTAGTTATGAAATAGCAACAAAAATAATTTTATGGTTGGGGATCACCACAACATGAGGAACTGTATTCAAGGGCTGCGACATTAGAAAGATTGAGAATCACTGCTCTAAGCCATTTTGCTCAAATCAGGCCTCACCTACAAGGACAGAAAGAAGACCTTAGCCATTACACTCATTCTTACGTTAGAATCTCATTAAAGCCTCTGAGGCAGGTGCTACTGTTACTACTGAATACAAGTCCAGAAAGATTAGACTACCGGCCCAGGTCACACGGACACTAAGGGATAGAACAGGGTCAGCCCCAGGTCAAAGGCCACACCCAAAGTTTAACCTCTGCGGACGTCGGAGGGGCACCTGCAGGGTGGGCCAGGCTCACCCCGGTGCGGACTGTGAACCAAGAAGCGAGGTGCGGACTGTGAACCAAGAAGCACCTGCCACGCCTCACCTGGGCTGAAGAGCTGGGCCCAGAGGCGCTGGTGGTCCTGGAGCAGCTCGGCGGCGGGCATCTCCAGGAGCTCCAGCATCTCCTTCCGGGCCAAGTCCTGCAGCACCTTGAGCTCCTTGGCGGCTTTGCTTTTGAGCGCCTGCGGGTTCAGCGGCCCTGAGATGTGCACCACCCACAGCACCGTCTCATCCAGCTGCGTCTTGGGAGCCACCTGGAGCCGGTCCACTAGCTTCTTGGCGGCCACCACCACGAGGTGCACCTGCCCCTTGGGAAGGGGCGGGGACAGGCCCGAATAGAGAAGGAACTGATGGTCTCCGGCCTTCTCCAGGGTGCTGGTGTAGGCCCTGGGGAGCGGCCTGGCGGTGGGCCCCACCGTCTGCAGCGTGGCCACGCGCTCCGTGGGGTTGCTGAGCTGGATGCGCTGCAGGTAGACGTGGGGCCGGCCCCGGTGCGCCAGGAAGTCCTCCTGCAGCAGCACGCAGTCGCGGGCGGCCCCGGTGACGAGGCCGGAGGCGGAGGCCGGTCCGGGGGCGGCGGCGGCGGCGGCGCCGGTACCCGGGGCCCCCAGCTGCAGGCAGCGCACCCGGCGCAGCAGCCCCTCACGCAGCAGCAGCACCGACTCCCCGGCTTCGGAGAGCGCGTTCAGCGGGCGCAGCTGCACCAGGGGCACGAAGTCCGGCGCCACGGCGGGCTCCCGCTCGCCGGGCGTCACCCACAGCCGGTTGGCGGCCACGTCCAGGGCCAGGAAGCCGTTGGCCACCAGGGCCGGCACCCCGCGGCCCGGCGGCACCGCCTCGCCGCGCTCCCGCAGGCCGCGCCAGGCGCGGGTGGCCGCCTCCAGGCAGGCGGACGGCGCGGCGGCGCCCGGCGGGCCGCGGGCCCAGGGCAGCAGGTGCAGGCCGCCCGCCGCGCGCCGCGCCCCGGAGCCGCCGAACCACAGGAGCAGCAGCAGGAGGCCGAGCAGGCAGAGCAGGCGGCGGGCCCAGCTGCTCGACAGCAGCCCCGGCAGCCCCTTGAGCCGCTGCTGCAGCCACATCGGGCCGCCGGGCGCGGGCGCGGCGCGGGAGGGGCCGCTGGGCCCGCCGCCCCGCCCACCGGCCCCGCCGCCCGCGCGCCTCACTCTGCAGCCGGGACCGCGGGGCCCGCCACGGACCGCGTCGCAGCCGCTGCGGCAGCCGCCACCGTCCCTTCTTCTTCCTCCTCCGACGCCTCCGAACGTCAAACGACGCCACCGTCAAGCGCCACCGCGTCTTTTGCGACACATGGAAATGAGGGGGCGGGGACGGGGCGGGTCTTGGGGACGGGGCGGGGCCACAGCGGGAAGGGCGGGAGCCGCGGGTGGAGGTGGGAAAGGGGCGGGGCCACGGCGGGGACGGCGGGAGCCGCGGGTCCGGGTGTGGATGGGTGGAGGGAGCGGGATTGGGCGGGTAGTACTGGAAGCATCCGACCAACTTGTAAAAAGCACGTAGTGGGCCAAATCCAGCACATGCTGGGCCCCCTTTGCTACTGATAGAGTCAACAGACCTAAGATTTAAATGTAATAATAATATGTACACAGATAATAATTTAATAAAAAAAACTAAAAAAAAATGTAATAATAAAACTTTTTTATGTAAAAATGACGATCCTCATCGCAATAAAACAAAACAAAAAGAGAGAAAGGGAAGGAGAGAGAGAAGAAAAGAAGAGGAAGAAGAGAAAGGAAGAGAAAAGGAAAAAAAGGAAAAGAGCCGAAACCGGTATGGCTCAGTATCGGCCTGTGGACTGAAAGGTCCCAAGTTCGATTCTGGTCAGGAGCATGTACCTTGGTTGTGGGCACCTCCCCAATAGGGGGTGTGCAAGAGGCAGCTGATGGATGTTTCTCTCTCATCGATGTTTCTAACTCTCTATCCCTTTCTCTTCCTCTATGTAAAAAATCAATAAGATATATTAAAAGAAAGAAAGAAAGAGAAAGAAAGAAAGAAAGTTCGAAAGAAAGAAAGAAAGAAAGAAAGAGAAAGAAAGAAAGAAAAGGAAAAGGAAGTAGCCCCTCTAAACTAGACTTTCTGGGAAACATGTTGCTGACAGCTCATCCAGACCGCCCGGCAGCACATAGAATCTAAGGGACAGAAATCCAGCCCCGGACTGTCCATGTCTCCACCATACCAAGCCGTCTTCATGTGAACCCTGAGTTAACTTACTACATAACATGAGACACTAAAGTCCCATGCTTTGAAAAGGCCTTTAAATTGTGAACCATCAATGCAAAAAGAGGCATTTAGCTTTGTTACTGGAGGAAAACATTCATATGAGCAAGGGCAGACAGTGGGGCCATTGTTCCCACTTCGCTGTCCGGATATTCCGAAGCCAGACAGTGCTTCCCAGTCGTTGGAAATTAACTGGGCATTTGAGGTGGCTTCTTGTGGGCTGTGGGGAGACAAAGATGCGTTTGCCAAGTTGCAAGTCTGGGTGATGGTACAGTAGCCCCTTTATCCCTCCAAGGTTATTATCAAAACACAAACACAAAATTCCTTTTAAAAATATATTTTTATTGATTTTTTTTTACAGAGAGGAAGAGAGAGGGATAGAAAGAAACATCGATGAGAGAGAATCATTGATCAGCTGCCTCTTGCGCACCTCCTACTGGGGATGTGCCCGCAACCAAGGTACATGTCCTTGACCAGAATTGAATCTGGGACCTTTCAATCCGTAGGCCGACGCTCTATCCATTGAGCCAAACCAGTTTCAGCTTTTTTTAAAAATATATTTTATTGATTTTTCACAGAGAGGAAGAGAGAGGGATAGAGAGTTAGAAACATCTATGAGAGAGAATCATCGATCAGCTGCCTCTTGCACACCCCCTACTGGAGATGTGCTCACAACCAAGGTACATGCCCTTGCCTGGAATCGAACCTGGACCTTTCAGTCCGCAGGCCGACGCTCTATCCACTGAGCCAAACAGCTCTTTTGTTTTTAATGTCTGCTTTTTAAACACATTTTTATTGATTTCAGAGAGGAAGGAAGAGGAAGGAAGAGAGAGAGAGACATCAATGGTGAGAGAGAATGATTGATTAGCTGCCTCCTGCACATCCCCCACAGGACCGAGCCCACAATGGGGCATGTGTCCTGACTAGGAATCGAACTGAGACCTCCTGTGGGGTTCATAGGTCTCCACTGAACCACTGAGCCATGCCCGCAGAGCCAAAAAACAAAATTCTTAATTACCACTGGGAGTTCACAAACCCAGGAAATAGGCTGGTGGACGAGCAGGAATCCATTTCCTGTAGCTAGAGCGATAGGGTCCCTCCAACCTCCTGACGAGGCAGAAGGACTTGGGAGGCACAGTGACGTGGAAGCATACCAGACCAGGTGCATCCCGCCTGTGGAATGGGAAGGACCAGAGACCCTGCCTCTCTCATTTTGGAGAAATTAATAAGTTAATACAGACAAAGCAAACAAGGTGCATGGCACACACTAAGTAATTTTAAATTAGAAACCCAATTAAAAAATGTCATTATTGCTGAAACCGGTTTGGCTTAGCGGTAGAGAATCGGTCTTCAGACTGAAAGGTCCCAGGTTCGATTCCGGTCAAGGGCATGTACATTGGTTGCGGGCACATCCCCAGTGGGGGGTGTGCAAGAGGCAGCTGATTGATGTTTCTCTCTCATCGACGTTTCTGGCTCTCTATCTCCCTTCCTCTCTGTAAGAAAAATCAATAAGATATATATTTTTTAAAAGTCATTAATTTTTGCCGAAACCGGTTTGGCTCAGTGGTAGAGCGTCAGTCTGCGGACTGAAAGGTCCCAGGTTCAATTCCGGTCAGGGGCATGTACGTTGGTTGTGGGCACATCCCCAGTAGGGGGTGTGCAAGAGGCAGCTGGTCAATGTTTCTCTCTCATTGATGTTTCTAGCTCTCTATCTCTCTCCCTTTCTCTCTGTAAAAAATCAGTAAAAATATATTTTAAAAAAATAAAAAAAATAAAAAGTCATTATTTTTTACAATTACAAACATCCATGAAATAGGTATATATCTTGGCCCATTTGCATGATTTTTTTTTTTAGGGGGGAGCAATTTCTGGAAGCAGATTCCTAGTCAAATGAAAGGCCCCGTATTCAGGAACTCCCTTGCCACTTTCAAACACCCCAAGGGAAGGAGACTCACAGGGAAGGGTCGGCACCACAGCCACAACAAAGCCAGGGAGCCAAGAGTGAGGACCGTGGCATCAGGCTGCCTGGGTTTTCATTCTTGGCTTTACCCCTCACTAGCAAGTCAACTAACTTCCCTAACCCTCAGTTTCTCTATCCATAAAATGGGGAACATGAGAGATAGGACTGCTCCGAGGCTTACATGGACAAACACAGGAAACATTTGGCATGGTGCCTGGTTCAAAATAACCACTCATTACTCACTTTTCCTAGGAAGCAGGATATATGATACAAGATCCAACATGTGCAAAAGGGTGAAGAGCGACTATTAAGTCTTCCTCCCTCCTGGGGCCCCACCCAGCCATCTGTTCCTCTCTGCAGATGCAACCACTGCCACGGGTTCCTTGGGTACTCTGCCAGATATTCTATTTGCTTACAGATATATAGGCATCTAGACATGTAGCACCAAGTTTTTCTTTCACAGAAATTGTAGCATATGATTTTCACTTGTATCTTTTCCTTTTTTTTTTTTACTTAGGGAACAGCTTGGAAATTCTATTTCTTTTATTATTATCATTTTTACTAGAGGTCTGGTGCATGAAATTTATGCACTTAGGGAAGGGGCCCTCTTACAGTCCAGGAGCCCTTGGGGGATGTCCAACTGATGGCTTAGGCCCGCTGGGGGTGGGAGAAGTGGGCCTAAGCTGTCAGTTAGACATCCTTAGCCCTGCTGCAGAGGTGGGAGAGGCTCCCGCCATCACCGCTGCACTGGCCAGACATGAGCCCGGCTTCTGGCTGAGCAGCACTCCCCTGTGGGAGGGCATTGACCACCAGGGGGCAGCTCCTGCATCGAGCGTCTGCCCCCTAATGGTCAATGTGCATCATAGCGATGGGTCGTTCAGCAGGTAGGTTGACTTGCATATTAGCCTTTTATTTTATTTTTAAAAATATATTTTATTGATTTTTAAAAATATATATTTTATTGACTTTTAACAGAGAGGAAGGGAGAGAGATAGAGAGCTAGAAACGTTGATGAGAGAGAAACATCGGCCAGCTGCCTCTTGCACATCCCCTACTGGGGATGTGCCCGCAACCAATGTACATGCCCTTGACCGGAATCGAACCTGGGACCTTTCAGTCCGCAGACCGACACTCTATCCACTGAGCCAAACCGGTTAGGGCTAGACTTTTATTTTACAGGATTATTAAAGGGGCTAAGGGTGAGTGGAGTGGGATTAGCTGATGGCTGTAAAGAGGGTAGGGGTCTGCCTAGCCTGTCTGGCAGCACAAAGTATGACTGTCCTCGGGACAAGAAAGAACAAGAAAGGACGTGGATGAAAGGAGAGAAGGAATGTGAGCACAGCCCCATGGCAGCAGACAACTGCCCTCCAGGCCAGCTCTCCTTTCTGTACTTTCCCAGGGAAGCAGGGTCCTGTGCCTTTCACTGTGTACAACATGTGCTGCACGTAGCGGGAGTAACATCTGGGCAGCAGCCACCCCTGGTTAAAGAGACAGGACCTCTTTTCGGGTGAAGCTTGGACTGGGTTCAAGTTCTAGCAATTTGATGAAGGGAGCAAAGAAATGGAACCCAGTGTATGGAGGGCAGGCTTGTCCAGGGTGAATCCTTTCTCCAGGGGAGGCCAGCAGCCTTCAAATGGTCCCCCCTCCTCCTGATTTGCAACGATTCTGGGGTCTTGGGCTATGGGAACCCCACTGCCCAAGGGTTTTTGTTTGTTTGTTTTGTTTTGTTTTGTTGTTTTTTTTTGTCCACAGAACACCACCATTGAGGTTCTTCTAGGGCCCCAGCCAACGGGAAGTTAGAGCCGTGTTTTGAAGCTGCCACCCTTCCTATGGTCCCATATCAGCAATGTGACTTCAAGCAGATCACTTAATTTCTTTATTTCTATTTTTAAATATATATTTTATTGATTTTGTACAGAGAGGAAGGGAGAGAGATAGAGAGTTAGAAACATTGATGAGAGAGAATCATCCATCAGCTGCCTCCTGCACACTCCCCACTGGGGATGTGCCAGCAACCAAGGTACATGCCCTTGACCGGAATTGAACCTGGGACCCTTGAGTCCGCAGGCCGATGCTCTATCCATTGAGCCAAACCAGTCAGGGTAGATCATGTCACTTTAAATGGGTTCCTCATTTCCCCAATGGGGGCAATGCTGCCTGATGTGAAGGGCTGCTATGCACATGGAATGAAATGGAGCTTTGAAAATGAACCCAGCTGACATAAGCTCATTCTCTTCCTCTCTGCTCATCCTTCCATTTTCTCCTCCAAGGCTCTGGAATTCCAGTCTGCTTCTCCTGAATTCAAAAACATCCGGTGCATTCCGGTGCCAGGTCCTAGCCCAGCTGCAGAAGCTCCCTGCCCTGGTCCCCGCTGGGCGGGCAGGAGAAGCCCTGGATGGCATCCATGCCTCTGCCCTTCCCTTGCTTGGTGCCCTGGGCTTGCTGCTGGGTCCCTCCGGCCTCGCTCCTGCCATCTGTGCAATGAGCAAACCTCCTTACTGTGAGGTGACCGAGCGGGTTCCCAGAGATTGTACTTAACCTCTAAAATCACATGTGCTGCCTGGCCAGTTTGGCTCAATGGATAGAGCATCCGGCAGGGCAGCACATGTGATTTTATTTTATTTTTGAGTCGACCTGCGAACTCAAGGATCCCAGGTTCCATTCCTGTCAAGGGCGTGTACCTTGGTTGCGGGCACATCCCCAGTGGGGAGTGTGCAGGAGGCAGCTGATCCGTTGTTTTTCTCTCTCATCGATGTTTCTAACTCTCTATTCCTCTTCCCTTCCTCTCTGTAAAAAAAAAATCAATAAAATATATATTTTTTAAAATCAATAAAATATATATTAAAAAATTAAAATAAAATAAAATCACATGTGCTGCCCGGCCGGAGTGGCTCAGCGGTTGAGTGCCAACCTGTGAACCAGGAGGCTGAAACACAAACTGTTGTACTTTTCTCGGCCGCTGTGTCCCGCTCTCCGTCTGTCTGTCTGTCGCCCAAGTCTCCTTGGCCTGGCTCACTGGCCCGTCTCCCGCCGCCTCCAGGGACAGAGAGGGAACTCAAAGGGTTTCCTGCTTTGGGGGCTGGTGATCAGCAGCCGGGAGGGTCTGGGCCGGGGTGTGGACGCCTTTGAACACGGTCCTCCCGGGCCCGGTCCACCCCCTGCCCCAGGGTTCGGGGAAGGACTCCTGAGATCCTGGGAGCTGAGTCCCCGCCGAGGGCTTATCAGGGCCTGTTCCGGGGCGCGGCAGGTCCCGGTGCCGTTAACCCTGCCAGACCCGGCAGAACCCCCACCCCGGGCTCACAGTCCCCATGCCCTCCAGCCTGGGCGCGGCATCGGGGGCGTAGAAATCAAATCGATGCCTCTCCCGCCTCCCTCCTCCTCTCTTAGGCCGGACAGGGGCCCTGAGACGGGAGGGAGGAGGGCAGGCGGCGGGAGGACCCGGGGCCGCGCAGACAGGCCCCAGGGAGCCTCCCCAGCCCAGAGGCTTCAGTTCTGGCTCGGCTGCAGGGAAACCTCCTCCCCAGCCCTCCTCCCCGCCTGCCCAACCCCGGAGGGCGCCGGAGCGGAGGGGGCGGCGCGCTCCGCCCCCCTGGGCGGGCCCCGTGCGTGGCAGCGCCCCGCCGCCGCGTCCCGAAGTTTCCAGCCGCTGCTCCGGGGCTCACGGACCGACATCCCCCCCGGACCCCGACCCCGGCGATGCGGCCGCTGCTGCTCCTGGCCCCGCTGGGCTGGCTGCTCCTGGCCAGGGCGAAGGCGGACGCCAAGCCGGAGGGTGAGCGCCCGGCAGGGGGGTCGGGCCGGAGGGAGGCTGGGGACTGATCTGGGGGGCTGAGGGCTGATCTGGGGGGCTGAGGGCTGATCTGGGGGGCTGGGGCTGATCTGGGGGGGCTGCTTCGGTGAGGACCGGTACCCACAGGAGGCCTGGGCTGGCGGGGTGGGGAGGGGGTGTCCGGGTTCTGGCTGCTGGTCCGCTGGTTCGCGGGCGACTTGGGAAAATCACTTCCCGTCTCGGGCTGGTTGGTCCCCACATCTGGGAGGGAAGTCCGGTCCGTCCGGCACCCACCGGAGAGACAAATAACGGCGTTCCTAATGACAGCGGCTCCTATTGATGGGGCACTTACTCCAGGCCCCGCGTCCGTTAAGCCTGATGGCAGCCCTCAGCTGTGCATCCTTCCCCTATCCCCATTTTCCAGCTGGGCAAACTGAGGCTCCAGAGTGGATTCACTTGCCCAGAGGTTAGGCAGCTTGTGGGCTTGGGAGCCAAGATGAGCACTCAGTGGCGTCCGGTTGCAGAGCCCCGCTGGCCAAGAGCTCAGGGGGATGAGCGGCCACCTGGAGAGGTGGCTGGGGTGGGGGTGGGGGTGTCGGTGGGGTGTGTGTGGGGGGTGGGTCCCGCTGCAGAGCTGCTGGCACTTCCAGCTGCATTCTCCAAGGTCTGTCTGCCCTGCGCCTGCCGGTGTGTGTGTGTGTGTGTGTGTGTCTTCCTCTCCCCACTGTGCACATGGGGGCACAGGCCCCATAGGTGCGATGACAGTGGCTGCTCCCAGGTCCCCTGGACTCCGCGTCTAGTGTTCCTTCCACATCCCCAAGGCAGAGGGGATGTTGGCGTGGGCCCCGCTATCCTGAATGGGTAGCCTCCTCCGGGGCTGCCTGCTGGGCATCGGAGAGCCGCCAGGAGGGCATAGGGAGATCGTGGCAGTCCCACGGAGGCAGATCTGAACTGGCCACCCCTCCCGTGATCCTCTGTTCCCCGGGCCCACCCTCCTGGGGAACCTGGGAGCTGGAGGGGGCGGGGTGGTAGGTTAGCAGACCCGTGGACCGGTTCTGGAGTGTTCCTTTGAGCCCCGCTTGCCCGGGCCACGTATCTCCGGTGAAGTCGGTTGTGTGATCGCCATGAGGCCTGGTGTCCTGGCCTGTAAAACTGGGGCTACACTACCTCCCTCCCAGATCTCTTCCAGGGATCCCATGGATGAGAGTTCAGCTCGATGCCTGGCCCATAAAGCCTTCTCTGGCACATGCTGCCCTCTTTCCTGGAGTATACCAGCCAGGCAGTAAGACAGGTCAAAAAATCCAGTGAGTGGGGGAAAAAATCCAGCAAGGGAGGTGTTGAGCACAGGGCTGGGCTGGTGGTGTGTGCAAAGGGCCTGTGGCCAGGGTCCTCTCACTGGCTGGGAGCTACAAACTCTGGGCCTCTGCTGGCAGTTCCTCTGCTTCTGTTTTTCTGTGGGTTTGTTTTTTTTTGTTTGTTTTGTTTTTTTTTTGTCGTTGTTGTTGTTAATCCTCACCTGAGGATATTTTTTCATTGATTTTTAGAGTGGAAGGGAGGGGGAGAGACTGAGAGAAACATCGATGTGAGAGAGACACATCAATTGGTTGCCTCCTGTATGCTCCCCAATCAGGGCCAGGGATTGAGCCTGCAAAACCAGGGTAGGTCCCCTTGACCAGAATCGAACCTAGGACTCTTCAGTCATCCCGCCGATGCTCTATCCACTGAGCCAAACCAGCCAGGGTCTCTGCTTCTGTTTTTGTAACTTCTTCCATCTGAGACCATCTCATGCGAGAAACGTAGCCCCCTCCGAGGAAGGGAGGGGAGTCAGGGAGGGACCAAATCAGTGGCAAGGCTTCCGGTGCCCTGTACTCCAGCAGGGGATGGGAGGGGCAGAGCAGACACAAGGCAGCTGGCCCCCACAGCAGGGTGTCGCTGAGACCACCCAGCGACCTCATAGGTCATAACCGTTCACTGATGGAGAAGGGACAGCAGGGCCCAGGCATGGGGCTGTTGTCAAACTGCTCTCAAGTTGAGGCTCTGTGCATCTCTTGCTCCATTGAGAGCCTTTTGGGAACTAAGAAATTATCAGCCCCATTTTGCAGATAGGAAGACTGAGGCTCTGGAAGGTTTATAAACTCCTGGTCTGAGGTTGCCACAGCTGGTTGAAAGTGGAGAGCCTGAGGGAGGAAACATAACCCTGTCCCTGGCGATCCCCAAGACCAGTGTTGGGGGCAGAAAAATACCTTCCACAAAGAAGCATCCAAAACAGCTCCTTTGCCTTTGCTGGTTTGTTTGGCTCAGTGGATAAAGCATCGGCCTGCAGACTGAAGGGTCTCAGGTTCGATTCCGGCCAAGGCCACATGCCAGGGTTGTGGGCTCGATCCCCAGTAGGGGGCGTGCAGAAGGCAGCCGATCAATGATTCTCTCTCATCATTGATGTTTCTATCTCTCTATTCCTCTCCCTTCCTCTCTGAAATCAATAAAATGTTTTTTTTTGTTTTTTTGTTGTTGTTTTTTAAAGCACCTAAACAAGCAAATTTTCATAGAGTTGAGGAGAGTGCAGACCCCTCCCCCTCTTCCCCCCATGGCCCTTTCTCCCTTTTGCAGAGCTTCTGGCTTCCTCCCAAGCTCCTGCCTGTCCCTGCAGGCCGTGATGTGAGAGGGAAGGGCCCAGGAGACCCTGGGTTTGGGCGGGGGTCCTGCCTGCACTGTGCAGGGCTCAGAAACAGTCCCCGGGTCAGGCAGGCCTGGCTGGATGTGTATGTGTCAGGAGGAGACCTGCGGCTGCTAGACTCTCCATCTCCTGCCCCTCTGCCTGACCCTGTCACATCAGCCTGGCGTGAGCTGGGGGAGAAGCTTCCCTGAGAGCAGACGACGGGGTGTCCTGACAAGCCTGAGACCAGACCACACGCCTGGGCTGGCACTGCGGGGACAGGGGACATAGGCCAGGGCCCAGGAAACCCAGCCTGAGCTCTCAGCTTCTCTGAGGGCCCAGAGAGGGGTCTGCACGCCCCACCCTGGCTCAGCCTCTCAGGAGGGGCTCCGCTCTGCCCCGGACCCCGGAACCTGCCCTCACCCCTCTCAAGGGAGCTTCCCTGGCACAAGGCTGCATGGAGCCCAGTGGCCAGCGGCCATCAGCTCCTTTAACCCGTGTGGGAGCGTCTGGAGGAGGGTGCGTTCTGTGGTTATTACTCTCCTTTAACCCGCGTGGGAGTGTCCGGAGGAGGGAGCACGTTGGCGGTGATTACTCTCATTTTGCCGATGGGGACACAGGCATGTAGAGGCGGAGGCAGCTCGCCGCTATCTGTCTGCCACTCCTCTCCTCTGTCCTGCTTATCTCGCTGGCCTGGATCCTGGGCCATTCTTCGGGGAAACCAGGTTGGACTTTGGGCAGCAGGTCGGCAGGACCCAGAGCTGGGTGTCAGGCCTCATGTGGGCCCTGGCCCCAGCTCCTGTCACGTGGTGAGCCTTTTTTCTTTTTTAGTTAATTCATTTTATTATTACTTTTTAAATCCTCACCCGCGGATATTTTTTCCATTGATTTTTGTTTATTTTTAAAATATATTTTATTGATTTTTTTTTACAGAGAGGAAGAGAGAGGGATAGAGTCAGAAACATCGATGAAAGAGAAACATCGATCAGCTGCCCCCTGCACATCTCCCACTGGGGTTGTGCCCACAACCAAGGTACAAGCCCACAACCAAGGTACATGCCCTTGACCGGAATCAAACCCGGGACCCTTGGGTCCACATGCCAACACTATCCACTGAGCAACACCGGCCAGGGTGCGTGTTGCGTCTTTTCCGGCTCCCCGCAGGCAGGGTCAGAGCTCTGGGCCCCCGCTGGGTCACCCTGGGCTTTCAGTTTCCCAGCACCAGCCCCGCCCACCTGCTTTCCGTCTGGGCTCCCCACGGTAGGGGGAGGGGACTTAGATTGTGCAAAGGCTCAGCACAGAGTCTGGGAGCCCAAAGTGTTCTGTAGAGGTTAGAGGTCATTGCTATGGTGATTTGGAAGCAGAAACCCCAAAAAGAAGCCTGAAACCTAGCACCCCTGCCCGCCTCGTTGCCTGGCTTCAGGAGCCGGGATCTAATGGAGAATCCAGAGTCTCACACACGCTGGCTTTTTCCATCGTGAAATGTGACACTTCCCGTCCCCAGGAGCCCTGTGGACAACAAGAGGGCCTCAGACAGGAGGCCTCGGAGCTGGCTGCACTGCCTGGACTCCCTGGGGCAGGGGCTCAGCCCTGGCGGGAGTTAGGGGGACCTCTTCCCCAAGGGTGAGGGGCGCCCCTCT
The DNA here is from genome assembly GCA_963693515.1 of Pipistrellus nathusii. Lineage (NCBI taxonomy): Eukaryota > Metazoa > Chordata > Mammalia > Chiroptera > Vespertilionidae > Pipistrellus > Pipistrellus nathusii. The sequence goes on from OY882859.1 coordinate 5,995,931, forward strand.
GCCCTGGACCCCAGGGTCAGGGAGTGAGGCCTCCCCCTCCACACCTGCCTATTGCACCCACCCGCCCCTCCTGCCCAGGTCCCTGCGCCCACCCGGTGGATCCCTGCCAATCCCTGCCCGGCTGCCTGGCGCCAGCCCCCTGCCCGGGGCCAGCCCCCTGCCCCTCCGCTCAGTGGCTCTGCCAGCTCGGCCAGCCTGGGCGGGCCCCTTTGTTCTTCTATTTTTGTAATCCTCACCTGAGGACATGTTTTTTAAATTTATTTTATTGATTTATTTTTTAAAATTAATTTATTTTTGCATATTTTTTTTCATTAAGGTATTATATGTGTACATATCTTACCATTGCCCTTCCCTCCCATACATGCCCTCCCTCCCCAGAGTTTTTCGTCCAGTGGTTATGCTTATATGCATGCATACAAGTCCTTCATTATTGATTTATTTTAAAATATATTTTTATTGATTTCAGAGAGGAAGGGAGAGGGAGATAAAAATATCACTGATGAGAGAGAATCATTGATTGGTTGCCTCCTGCACGCTCCCAACTGGGATTAAACCTGCAATCTGGGCATGTGCCCAGACTGGGAATTGAACGATGACCTCCTGGTTCAGAGAGAGAGAGAGAGAGAGAGAGAGAGAGAGAGCGAGAGAGCGAGAGAGAGAGAGAGAGAGAGAGAGAGAGAGAGAGCACAATAGGTTGTCTCTCATCTGGGGATTGAACTATAACCCAGGTCTGTGCCTGTTGGGGAACAGAGCCTGAGACCTTTCGGTGAATGGGAGGATGCTCAGCCACATGAGCCACACCCTGTAATTCTTTGAGCCGGGGCTCCTCCTGACTTCTAGGATGGGATTGGGGTGCCTCACCCACCTTTGCTGGCCTGGTCACACCGCTTAGGGTGTCTGTTCATCTAAGTCCCCGATCCCAGGGAGAAAGGGCCACCCAGTGGAACCAGGATGAGTGCTGCAAAGTGAGGCCCTGCCTCAGAGGGAGGAGAGAGGCCAGGAAAAATCTGGGAAGGCTTCATGGAGGTGGCAGGGAAGAGGCATCACTGTCCCTGGCCCTGGGACCGGGAGGAAGGTGAGGGAAAGGGCAGAGAGGGGGCCCTGGCAGGAGGGACGTGCCCAGCCAGGTGTGACTTCTGGGTGGGAGAGGGTCCACTCGCTGCTGGTAGGAATGCATGTGTCATTGGACCGATCAGCAAGGGCCTTGAGTGCCAGAGTGAGGCGTTCGCTTCTCATTCATCGTCACCCGTTACAGCTCTTAGCCTGTGCCAGCCTCCCAACAGGACTGCACAGGTCCGATCCCCTGGAGTTAGTCCAGAGGTCCTGAGAAGAAGGTATTGTTATTCATCCCTATTCTTTTTATTATTATTGCAAATCATTTTATTTATTTATTTATTTATTTATTTTTTTAATCAATCTTTATTGTTCATATTATTACAAAGGTTCCTCATTTCTTCCCCCCTCCACCAGGTTCCCACCCCACCCTCCGTCCCCCCCCCATTGTCCTCTTCCATAGGTGCAGTTTATGTTCAGTCTCTTCTTCCCTCAATTTCCCCAATAGTAAATCCCTTTTCAGATAGTAAATCAGTTATTTAGCATTTTCTCATGTCAATAATACCTCCACATGCCCAATGATACACTTCACACAAAAGACATTTCCCTCTAGGTCAACCAGCCTCATCCAGGCCCCACCCAAGGCACTCACAGATCAACACCCCAGTCCTAAACTAACTCAACACATCCAGATCTAAGCCTTCATCACTTGATTCAGCAGACCCTCAAGTTCCCACGAAAGTTTCCAGCCATGTCTGAGAAGCAGCCGTGGGGCAGGGGCAGGCAAGGAGCGAGCTATTCTGGGCCTGGCTGCTCAGGGCCTGGCCTCTGTTGCTCTGGTTCATTCCACAATCAGCTGCTCCGGGTCTGGTCACTGCTGCTCCTGACCTAGTTGCTCTGGACTTGGTTGCTGCTGCTCCGGGCCTAGCCGCTCCCAGCCTGGCAGCTGCTGCTCCGGGCCTGGCCGCACCCGACCCGGCTGCTCCCCCGGGCCTGGCCGCTCCCAGCCTGGCAGCCGCTGCTCCGGGCCTGGCCGCACCCGACCCGCCTCTCCCCCGGGCCTGGCCGCTCCCAGCCTGGCAGCCGCTGCTCCGGGCCTGGCCGCACCAGCCCCGCCTGCTCCCCCGGGCCTGGCCGCTCCCAGCCTGGCAGCCGCTGCTCCGGCCCTGGCCGCACCCGACCCGCCTGCTCCCCCGGGCCTGGCCGCTCCCAGCCTGGCAGCCGCTGCTCCGGGCCTGGCCGCACCCGACCCGCCTGCTCCCCCGGGCCTGGCCGCTCCCAGCCTGGCAGCCGCTGCTCCGGGCCTGGCCGCACCAGCCCCGCCTGCTCCCCCGGGCCTGGCCGCTCCCAGCCTGGCAGCCGCTGCTCCGGGCCTGGCCGCACCCGACCCGCCTGCTCCCCCGGGCCTGGCCGCTCCCAGCCTGGCAGCCGCTGCTCCGGGCCTGGCCGCACCCGACCCGCCTGCTCCCCCGGGCCTGGCCGCTCCCAGCCTGGCAGCCGCTGCTCCGGGCCTGGCCGCACCCGACCCGCCTGCTCCCCCGGGCCTGGCCGCTCCCAGCCTGGCAGCCGCTGCTCCGGGCCTGGCCGCACCCGACCCGCCTGCTCCCCCGGGCCTGGCCGCTCCCAGCCTGGCAGCCGCTGCTCCGGGCCTGGCCGCACCCGACCCGCCTGCTCCCCGGGCCTGGCCGCTCCCATCCTGGCAGCCGCTGCTCCGGGCCTGGCCGCACCCGACCCGGCTGCTCCCCCGGGCCTGGCCGCTCCCAGCCTGGCAGCCGCTGCTCCGGGCCTGGCCGCACCAGCCCCGCCTGCTCCCCCGGGCCTGGCCGCTCCCAGCCTGGCAGCCGCTGCTCCGGGCCTGGCCGCACCCGACCCGCCTGCTCCCCGGGGCCTGGCCGCTCCCAGCCTGGCAGCCGCTGCTCCGGGCCTGGCCGCACCCGACCCGCCTCTCCCCCGGGCCTGGCCGCTCCCAGCCTGGCAGCCGCTGCTCCGGGCCTGGCCGCACCAGCCCCGCCTGCTCCCCCGGGCCTGGCCGCTCCCAGCCTGGCAGCCGCTGCTCCGGCCCTGGCCGCACCCGACCCGCCTGCTCCCCCGGGCCTGGCCGCTCCCAGCCTGGCAGCCGCTGCTCCGGGCCTGGCCGCACCCGACCCGCCTGCTCCCCCGGGCCTGGCCGCTCCCAGCCTGGCAGCCGCTGCTCCGGGCCTGGCCGCACCAGCCCCGCCTGCTCCCCCGGGCCTGGCCGCTCCCAGCCTGGCAGCCGCTGCTCCGGGCCTGGCCGCACCCGACCCGCCTGCTCCCCCGGGCCTGGCCGCTCCCAGCCTGGCAGCCGCTGCTCCGGGCCTGGCCGCACCCGACCCGCCTGCTCCCCCGGGCCTGGCCGCTCCCAGCCTGGCAGCCGCTGCTCCGGGCCTGGCCGCACCCGACCCGCCTGCTCCCCCGGGCCTGGCCGCTCCCAGCCTGGCAGCCGCTGCTCCGGGCCTGGCCGCACCCGACCCGCCTGCTCCCCCGGGCCTGGCCGCTCCCAGCCTGGCAGCCGCTGCTCCGGGCCTGGCCGCACCCGACCCGCCTGCTCCCCGGGCCTGGCCGCTCCCATCCTGGCAGCCGCTGCTCCGGGCCTGGCCGCACCCGACCCGGCTGCTCCCCCGGGCCTGGCCGCTCCCAGCCTGGCAGCCGCTGCTCCGGGCCTGGCCGCACCAGCCCCGCCTGCTCCCCCGGGCCTGGCCGCTCCCAGCCTGGCAGCCGCTGCTCCGGGCCTGGCCGCACCCGACCCGCCTGCTCCCCGGGGCCTGGCCGCTCCCAGCCTGGCAGCCGCTGCTCCGGGCCTGGCCGCACCCGACCCACCTCTCCCCCGGGCCTGGCCGCTCCCAGCCTGGCAGCCGCTGCTCCGGGCCTGGCCGCACCCGCCCCGCCTGCTCCCCCGGGCCTGGCCGCTCCCAGCCTGGCAGCCGCTGCTCCGGGCCTGGCCGCACCAGCCCCGCCTGCTCCCCCGGGCCTGGCCGCTCCCAGCCTGGCAGCCGCTGCTCCGGGCCTGGCCGCACCCGACCCGGCTGCTCCCCCGGGCCTGGCCGCTCCCAGCCTGGCAGCCGCTGCTCCGGGCCTGGCCGCACCAGCCCCGCCTGCTCCCCCGGGCCTGGCCGCTCCCAGCCTGGCAGCCGCTGCTCCGGGCCTGGCCGCACCCGACCCGGCTGCTCCCCCGGGCCTGGCCGCTCCCAGCCTGGCAGCTGCTGCTCCGGGCCTGGCCGCACCTGACCCGGCTGCTCTGGGCCCGGCTGCCCCGGACCCGGCTGCTCCGAGCCTGGCCACTCCCAACCTGGATGCTCTGGGCTTGGCTACTGCTGTTCTGGGTCTGGCTGCTCCCATCCCGGCTGCTCTGGGCCCGGCTTCTCCGGGCCCGGCCACTCCGGGTCTGGATGTTCCTGGACTGGCCACCCTGGGCTTGGCCGCCTCCGCCTCATGCCTGGCTGCCACTGCCCCAGGTCTGGCTACTCCAGTGCTGGCTGTTGATGGTCTGGTTCTGGCTGCTGTTGTTCTGGGGCCTGGCCGTTGCTGCTCCGGGTCTGGCTGCCACTGCCTTGTGCCTGGCCACTCTAGGCCTGGCCGTCGCTGTTCCAACATTCTGTCCTTTTTTTTTTTCTTTTTAAAACGCATTTATGTTGCAATGTTGGCTGGTGAGTTGAGTTCTGACTTGGTCTTTGATTTTTCAAGATCTTCTTCATATTCTTTCTTAAGTAATTTTACTATTGTTTGCTCTCACTTGATTTCTTCACATTGAGAACTTCTTTGGTTTCTTCCTCCTTGTCCTGGGAGCTCAGCAGGTTGGCCTGTGGCACCCCTTTGTTCTGCGCGGGCTCCTGTGCTGCTTCAGCCTGTTGCCGGGACGGCGCCGCCCAGGAAGCAGCCCCCGGCCTTGGCTCCATTGCCCGAGCTCAGTGGTCAAAGGCTCAGGGCACTCACGCCCCCAGGGGCCCCGTGGCCCGCCTCCTTGCTGGTGCCCGGTTGGCTGGAGTCCGGCAGGGGCTTCCGCTCCCCTCCGCGTTCCCCCAGCCTAGAGCTTTTTTTTTCTCCTTCCCGCTAGGGAAGTCCAGCATCAGAGTCAACAGACTGTCCTCTGCGCGCAGTTTGCGCGAGTCCCACAGACTGTCCTCTGCGCGCAGTTTGCGCGAGTCCCACAGACTGTCCTCTGCGCGCAGTTTGCACGAGTCCCGGGGGCCCGGCCTTTCGCTGCTCTCCCCGGACTCCACCTCACAGCCCCGTCTCCCTCTGCCTGAGCCTGGGTTCCCAGGGATTGGCCCAGAACTGGGGTTCAGAGCAGTCCGGACTGAGGCTCAGCGCCGCCGGAGGCCTTGTTTCTTCCGGCTAGGGCAACCCAGCTTCAGAGTCAACATTCAGTCCTCTGCGCGCATTGCGCGCGACTCCCGGGGCCCTGCCTTTCGCCGTTTTCCGCCTCACGGCTCCGTCTCCTCCCGCCGGAGCCTGGGTCCCCAGGGTCTGGCCCATAACTGGGGCTCAGCGCTGCTGGTTCGGGGGGGCTCAGCGCTGCCGGTTCGGGGGTTCAGCCCAGGGTGGAGGTTTTATTTCCTTCCTGCTAGGGAAGGAAAGGCGGCTCCCCGCCCTCTCCTCCTCTCTGGCTGCGACCTCTCCGTGCGCGCGTGCGGGCGGGCAGGCGCGCGCAGCATGTCTCCGTACCTTAGGCTTTTTTTCAGCTCCTCTGATTTTCTTTCTGGTTTTCTCTTTCCTTCTTGTTGTAGAAATTTCAGTCAGTCGACTACCTGTAGCTCTGGGCAATGTCCACTCTACATTTTAGTTGTATTCCATTGAAATTGTTGTGTGCTGCCGCGGCTAGATGTCTACCCGAGCAGCCATCTTGGATCCTCCTCTCCATTTTTTTTTTATTTTTAAAATATATTTTACTGATTTTTCACAGAGAGGAAGGGAGAGGGATAGAGAGTTAGAAACATCAATGAGAGAGAAACATTGATCAGCTGCCTGCTGCACACCCCCCACCAGAGATGGGCCCGCAACCAAGGCACATGCCCTTGAGCGGAATTGAACCAGGGACCCCTCAGTCCGCAGGCCAATTCTCTATCCACTGAGCCAAACCGGTCTCAGCTATTAATCCCTATTCTACAAGGGAGAACCTGAAGGCAGAAAGGTCAGGGACTCGCCCAAGGTCACGTAGCTGGGATTTTGGACCAGAGCCCTCACTACTCCTCAGAGGATTCAGCCTCCAAGTGTGAGTCCGGGAGGGGCTTCCCCAGGGCTCCCAGAGATGCTTTCCGGGGAGTCCTTTCCCATGGGCTCCATTGTAGAGGGGAAGCTGCACTACTGAGCCTGGGAGAGGCCCATTGCTAAAGAAGTACTACAGCCCTGGCCAGTGTGTTCAGTGGTTAGAGCATCCGCCACCCAAACACCAAAAGTTCCCGGTGAAGGGCACATACCTGGGTTGCAGGTTCAATCTCAGCTCCAGGTGACCACACGGGGGAGGCCACCGATCCATGTGTCTCTCGCACATCGATGTTTCTGTCTCTCCCCCTCCCTTCCAGTCTCTCTGAACATCCATGGGGAAAATATCCTCAGGTGAGGATTTAACCAACAAACACAAAAAGGTAACACAGCTGCTCTGGTCAACGGCCAGGATTTCAAGTTGATTTCCTCCATGCCTCGCTGACTCTCATTGGTTATGCTGTTGGGAGAATCCAAGGAGTGAGACTCGGCTAGAAAGTCTGTAGGAGTCGATTAGCAATGTCTGCTCTGGGTGCTGTGTGGATAGTGGTGCTGCCTCTGTCTGGGCTGATGTCCCATGTGGGCCGGAGAGGTCTTCCCAGAATTCAGCATCTGGAGTGAATCCTTCCCTCTGCCCTGTGGCTGGCCCAGAGCCCCTAACGCCAGAGAGGCCGAAACCAGTTTGGCTCAGTGGATAGTGCATTGGCCTGTGAACTGAAGGGTCCCAGGTTCGATTCCTGTCAAGGGCATGTACCTTGGCTGCAGGCACATCCCCGGTGGGGGGTGTGCAGGAGGTAGCTGGTCGATGTCTCTCTCTCATCAATGTTTCTAGCTCTCTATCCCTCTCCCTTCCTCTCTGTAAAAAAATCAATAAAAAATAAAAAATAATAAATAAATAAATAAAGCCAGAAAGGCCCAGTCCCACAGTGCAAGATGCAGACACCTCTGCTCGAGACACTTCCTGTCGTGCTGGTCAGTGACGGGTGAAGGGAGCCCTGCAGGAGAGGCTGGAGACCACAGGTGACATCCCAGCTCTGTCACTAACCAGCTGGGTGACCTTGGGCACAGCACACCCCTTCCTACCTGGGCCTTGGGCTCTTGTCTCTAATGGAAATGGGGACACGGCCTGTGGGATTTGACAAGAACCGTGACCTGGCCCTCCCTGTCCCCTGCCCTCATCCTCCATCCCATTCACCCCGCCCTTCTCTGTCCCCAGACAACCTCTTAGTTCTCACGGTGGCCACGAAGGAGACCGAGGGGTTCCGACGCTTCAAGCGCTCCGCCCAGTTCTTCAATTACAAGATCCAGGTACCGGGTCTCCCCAGGTGGGGCAGAGACACCCGAGGAGGGGAGGGGGGAGTCCAGGAGCTGGGTGTCCACCTTCCCCAACCGACATGGAGCCACAGGGGGATCTGCTGGAAGCCTGAACGTTGTAAGTGCGTTAGGAAAAGCAAGAGGGAGAAAGACATGAGCAAAACCCACGAGGGGCTGGAGGTGGAGAGTGTGGGGAGAGTGAGACTGAGAGGTGTGTGGGGGTGCTCAGTGTAGTGCGGCTGGGCTCTCGGGGAGCAGGGGAGTGGCTAGGTTAGTGGGCATAGCTTCCCGGGATGGTTTGGGGAATGCCCACAGTCTGGAGACCTTACTGTGCAAACACGCCTCTGAAGCTGTGGCCAGTCCACGGAGTCATAGGGGTGTGTCCTTTGTGTCTGGCCCCTAGGGCTGAGCCCACAGGGAGGCATGTATCCATTTAGCTGAGCGTGCTGAGTGCCTCCTTGTGTTGGGCACCATGGTAGGCACCAGGGATGATGGACAACACAAGCCACGTCTCTGCCTATCCCACTGGCAATCGAGCGGCATTAAGCCAGAAAGGAAGCGTGTCCGCTCACAGAAATGAGATTTGAAGTATGTTTATTGCTTCAGGCACAGCTGGATCTGGGGTTCAAGTACAGCAAAGTCTTTGTCTTCAGGCCCTGCTTGTTTTCATTTGCAGACATGCTCTCCCTACGTGGTGGCAAGATGGCCACCGGCTTCTCAACCTCAGCGGAAAAAGGCAGTCTTTCCTTAATTTTAATATTACAGTCCCAGGGAAGACTCTGATAGGCTCTTCTTGGTCACATGCTCACACCATGGCTATGGGAGAAGGAGGGATGGGACGCAGACTGTTGCACATGGTCGCTTGGCCATCTTTTTTTTTTTTTTTTTTTTTTTTTTTTTAAATATATTTTATTGATTTTTTACTGAGAGGAAGGGAGAGAGATACAGAGCTAGAAACATCGATGAGAGAGAGTCATCGACCAGCTGCCTCTTGCACACCCCCTACTGGGGATACACCCGCAACCATCGCTTGGCCATCTTTAATGGGCCTTTCTCCGCAGGCACTGGGCCTGGGGGAGGACTGGCCTGGAGAGAAGGCAACGTCGGCGGGCGGAGGGCTGAAGGTCCGGCTGCTGAAGAAGGCTCTGGAGAAGCATGCAGACAAGGAGAACCTGGTCATTCTCTTCACAGACAGGTCAGTGGCCAGGGACCACCTGGATGGGTCCCTCGGCAGGGAGATAGGGGAAGATTTTTTATTAAAAATTTAAAATATGTATTTTTTTTATTGATTTCAGAGAGGAAGGGGGAGGGAGAGAGATAGAAACATCAAGGATGAGAGAGACTCAGTTGCCTCTTGCACGCCCCACACTGGGGATCGATCCTGCAACTCGGGCACATGCCCTGACCAGTAATCAAACCGTGACCTCCTGGTTCTTAGGTCAATGCTCAACCTCTGAGCCACATCAGCCGGGCTAGGGAAATATATATATATATATATTAAAATATATTTTATTGATTTTTTACAGAGAGGAAGGGAGAGGGATAGAGAGTTAGAAACATCAATGATAGAGAAACATCGACCAGCTGCCTCCTGCACACCCGCCACTGGGGATGTGCCCTCAACCAATATACATGCCTTTGACTGGAAACGAACCTGGGACCTTTCAGTCTTTAGGCCGACGCTCTATCCACTGAGCCAAACCGGCTTTGGCTAGAGGAATATTTTAAATTGAGGTTCTCCCAGGACATCTGAAATGGGAGATTGCTCTAGCTAAGCTTGTCTAAGTCTCAGGGGGTCTGCGTATCCCAGGAGAGACTCCCGATCTTGGTGAAAAGATGGGTGGGGACCTGCCCCGGGATGACGAGCCATGCTCTGAGTGGGAGAAGGGCACGGGTTATGGGGACCATCTCTCTGTCCTGGGTGGGGGTGGAAACATGGCGGGCAGGGCCAGGGCTGGTAGAGCAGATCCGGTCCCTAGCCTGGGAGCAGGGGGTTGTAGAAGCTTCGATGCAGGTCCTGGGCCCTCTCCTCACGCCCGCTCACCTCTGCCCGTCTTCTCCTGGCTCCGCTGCAGCTACGACGTGGTGTTCGCCTCGGGGCCCCGGGAGCTCCTGAAGAAGTTCCGGCAGGCCCGGAGCCAGGTGGTCTTCTCGGCCGAGGAGCTCATCTACCCCGACCGCAGGCTGGAGGCCAAGTACCCGGCGGTGGCCGACGGCAAGAGGTTCCTGGGCTCCGGAGGTGAGGGGCTGTGGCGGGGCTGGGCAGGCTCAGAGGAATCCTCCGCAGGCTCCATGAGGGACATGTCCCTCATGTCCCAACCACAGGCTCTCCTGAGTAGAATTCCTGATTCTTTATTTTTATTATTATTATTATTTTTAAAAATATTTTTTATTGATTTTTTACAGAGAGGAAGAGAGAGGGATAGAGAGTTAGAAACATTGATGAGAGAGAATCATTGATTAGCTGCCTCTTGCCTACCCCCTACTGGGGATGTGCCTGCAACCAAGGTACATGCCCTGGACCCGAATGGAACCTGGGGCCTTTCAGTCTGCAGGCCAACGCTCTATCCACTGAGCCAAACCGGTTTCAGCTATTTTTATTATTTAAAAAATATTTTTATTGATTTTAGGGAGGAAGGGAGAGGGAGAAAGAGAAACATCAGTGATGAGAGAGAATCATTGATCGCCTGCCTCCTGCACGCCCCCTACTGGGGATGAAGCCCGCAACCCAGGCATGTGCCCTTGGTCAGAATCGAACCTGGGACCCTTCAGTCTGGAGGCCCATGCTCTATTCACTGAGCCAAATCAGCTAGAGGGAATTCCTGATTCTTTAATCCTTAAACTCCGCCCTCCCTCCCATATTTTTTTTTTTTTAATTTGATTTTTTACAGAGAGGAAGAGAGGGACAGAGAGCTAGAAACATTGATGAGAGAGAATAATCAATCAGTTGTCTCCTGCACACCCTGTACTGGGGATGTGCCCACAACCAAAGCACAAGCCCTTGTCCAGAATCCAACCTGGGACCTTTCAGTCCGCAGGCCGATCGATGCTCTATTCACTGAGCCAAAGCGGTTTTGGCCCTCTCCACCACCTTTTTAATCTCATTGACAGCCACCCATTGGCATAGGGCGAAACCTGCCCTCCCCCACCTCAGTCCTTTGGTGCGTCACATGACTCCCATTTCTAAAGATCTCTTGCCCTGGCCAGGTGGCTCAGTTGGTTGAATCGTGGTCCCATATACCAAAAGGTTGTAGGTTGGATTCCCAGTTGGGGAGCATATGAGAGGCAAGCGATCAATGTTGTTTTTTTCTCTCTCTCTCTCCCTCTCCACCCCGCCCTCCATCCTCTTTCTCTAAAACAATAAACATATCCTCTGGTGAGGATAAAAAAAATACCTCCCAAATCTGCCCTCTGAGGTCCACACCCATTGCCATTGCCTCACTGGGCTCCTGGCACCTATAAGTCTCCACACTGTTCTGCCAGCTCCGCCCTCCCACTTCCAGTCCATTCTCTGCCCAGCAGCCAGAGGCAAATCCACGCTCATCACTCAGTGGCTTCCCACTGCAGAGCATAAGATCCCTATTTTATTCTGGATTTCTCTGTCCAGCCACAGAAGCCACTTTTTCTTTCTTTCCTTTTTTTAAATATATATTTTATTGATTTTTCACAGAGAGGAGGAGAGAGAGATAGAGAGCTAGAAACATGGATGAGAGAGAAACATCGACCAGCTGCCTCTTGCACATCCCCTACTGGGAATGAACCCGCAACCAATGTATATGCTCTTGACCGGAATCGAACCTGGGACCTTTCAGTCCGCAGACCGATGCTCTACCACTGAGCCAAACCAGTTTCGGCCAGAAGCCACTTTTTCCCACCAGCCGAGAGAGTTGGCACAGTCCAAATGGCCTGGCCCTGGCCCTGGGGTACAATGTCCCCTGGGGCAGGGCCCTCCCTGGCTGCCCACCTTCTTCCATTTCCCACCTTCTCTCACCAGCCTTCCCCATGGCAGGGATCTGTGTGGGTTTTTCCCGTTAAGCCCCCATGTGTAACCTTGGCCCAGCCTCTGCCCTTCTATGGGCCACGTTTCCCACCAGCTCTGCTCTCTAGGAACTCCTGGTGCAGTCCATTCATTCACCATCTGGGTGGTGCCCAGCACCTAAGCCGGTACAATTCAGTGGGCACCATTGATCTTCTGCTCTGAGCTCGGCGGGAACTGGCATTAAATGACACAAACTGGCAGGCTGTGCCCAGCCTGTAGACATCACCTCCTCTCAATCTAGGAGGACTTCTGAGAGGAGGCAGGGCTTGTGGATAAAGGAGTAGGAAATGGAGGAGAGCGGAGGCTGGGAAGAGGCCCCTCGCTTGGAGGCTGGAAGCTAAGCATCTGTTTCTGTGAACCCTCATCCAGGCTTCATGGGTTATGCCCCCAGCCTCAGCAAGCTGGTGGCCGAATGGGAGGGCCAGGACGGTGACAGCGACCAGCTCTTTTACACCAAGGTCTTCTTGGACAAGGAGAAGAGGGTAAGAGTCAGCAGGTGGGGCTGGGGAGACCTGATCCCCTGGGCCAGGCTGCCCAGGGAGCAGCCCCTGCAGGTCTTAAATCCCTGGCTTGGCCTTGACACCCCCATTTCTCCATTCATCGATTCACCCGTTTACTCAGCAGATCTTGATGGGGCGCCCACTGTGTGGGGCAGGGCTGGGAAATGGCAACAAACAAGAGAGTTGGGTTCTGTGCCCTCCTGCCCCAAGTGGGGAGACAGGGATTTACAACCCATGTCAGTTGATGGCGATGGGGATGAAAAGATGACAGGCTGAGCTGCCCACTGTGCTGGAGGGCTCTTGGGGGGCTGATGAAAGCCTGACGGGCCACTGCTGAGCCTGTCTTAAAGGGGCAGGGGTCATGGAGGGGAGCGGAGATACTAGAACCAGGCCAGTGCAGCCCCAGGCCCAGCCAGGAGCCTCTGGGTAGACAGGAAACTCAGGGTGCTCTTAAGTGTCAGGATTCCTGGATTCTGCTCTGCTTACTTCCCCATCCTCCATCCATGTTGTGCTGTGTGACCTAGGGTCATTCACTTCCCCTCTCTGGGCAAGTTTTTAATCATCCAACAGAATGATGAAATGGAGCAGCAAGGTCTGTACAATGGAAACTATAAACTTTTTTTTAAATAATATATTTTATTGATTTTTTACAGAGAGGAAGGGAGAGAGATAGAGAGCTAGAAACATCGATGAGAGAGGTACATTGATTGGCTGCCTCCTGCACACCTCCCACTGGAGATGTGCCCGCAACCAAGGTTGCGGGAATCGAACCTGGGACCTTTTAGTCCACAGGCAGATGCTCTATCCACTGAGCCAAACCGGTTTTGGCTACAAACTTTTTGTTAATGCATCCTTCCTCCTTCCCCTTTGCCTCCAGTGACATCCCCACAGAAGCCCGGGACTGAGCCATAAAAATGGAACTGCTCTGCTTGGGATGAGGGCGAAGCCTAGAGTGGTGCCCCTTGCCCGTTCTCGGCCTGGCCTTGGCTCCAGGAGACACAGTGGAGTGGGACAGGCAGCATTGTGCCCATGAACAGGGACTTCGGGGCCAAGTTACCTGGGTTCAGATGCCAGTCAGCTACTTACGAGCTGTGTGACCTTGGGCAAGTTACCCAACCTCTCTGTGCCTTGTTTCTTAAATCTCAAATGCAGCCATGATGGGATTTCCCCAGGGGGATGCTGTGCAGGTTAAATTAATTAATGTGGATAGAACACTTAGAAGAGCGATTGGCACACAATCAGGTACTAGACAGTGTTATTTTATTTTTTAAATATTTTTCTTTATTTTCCACAAACAGGAAGGGAGAGGAATAGAGAGCTAGAAATGTTGAGGAGAAAGAAACATCGACCAGCTGCCTCCTGCACAATCCCTACTGGAGATGTGCCCACAACCAATGTATATGCCCTTGACCGGAATCGAACCTGGGACCTTTCAGTCCGCAGACCGATGCTCTATCCACTGAGCCAAACTGGTTTCAGTTAGACAATGTTATTATTAGGGTGCTTGTTGCAGTGGGGCCTGCTGTTTCCTTAGATTCCTTCCAGTGCTGAGAGCCCCTGGTTCTCTGGAAAGGGGGCCACTCAGCCAGGGGGGATTCCAGGGGTGTGGCCACTGGCCGGCCTTCCCAGGGCTCCCAGCTGGCCTGGTGCGCCGGGCAAAGCGGACATGGGGAGGAAGAGGCAGAGGTGGAGGCAGGCTGCCCGCAGTGGGTGCCATGGAGCCCTATCCTTGCCAGGGCCTGTCCCTGATGCAGCCTGGCGCCCTGTCTCCTGCAGGAGCGGATCAACATCACCCTGGACCACCGCTGCCGCATCTTCCAGAACCTGGACGGAGCCCTGGGTGAGCAGTCCCCACAGGGAGGGGGTGGAGAGGAGAGGAGGATCCAGGCAGGGCCTGAGCCCGCGGGGGAGAGAGGGAGGGTTCCTCTCTGGGGGTTGTGCTGGGGGGTCGCTGGCCTCATCCCCAGGGCCTCCGACGCCACCTGGTGTCCTGGGGCAGAGCTGTATGTCCCTGCGGGTGGAGAGAGGAGGGTCACGAGATCAGCTTACCGAATTCACCCACCACCGGGGCAGGGAAGCAGCCGGAGCCTGGTAATGCACACAGCAGGTGCCCACCTGCCCCTGACGCCCCGGGGGGCCAGGAGCTTGCACAGAGGGCTTCCCCTCCTTCCCCTGCCCTCCACCTCCCCGCTGAAGGCTCCCTGGCCTGGGGGCAGGGACTGACCTGGCAGGGAGTTGGAAAGTGAAGGCCAGTTGGTTCTTGAAACTACAAACGCCCTTGGGCTGACCCCAAACCTCTGGCTGGGGACGGCATTGCTTTGCCACTAGCTTGCTGGGTGACTTCAGGCCAGACACATATTCACACACCTCAGGCCTCAGTTTCCCCATCTTTATTTATTTTATTTAAAAAAATATATATTTTATTGATTTTTCACAGAGAGGAAGAGAGAGGGATAGAAAGTTAGAAACATCGATGAGAGAGAAACATTGATCAGCCACCTCCTGCACCCCCCCCCCCCCCCACTTGGGATGTTCCCACAACCAAGGTACATGCCCTTGACCGGAATCAAACCCGGGACCCCTCAGTCTGCAGGCTGACGCTCTATCCACTGAGCCACGCCGGTTTCGGCGGTTTCCCTATCTTTAAAAATGAGAAGCTGGACCAGATCACTGATGGGTGAATTTATGGTATAAACGGGGCCCTTGGAGAATCCAAGCAAAGCCATGGCCCTCCGCCAGGAAGGTGCGGGACCATCACACCCTTTTGCTGTGGCTTCTGGGAGTTCATGAGTCCAGGTTAATAAACTGGCCCAAGTCACCCCGTGGGGGGCCGGTGCTGGCACAGAGGGGCTCCCCTCCCATGGTCAGCCCACAAAGCCCTCCCTCCCCAGCATTTCTCAGGCCTTGGAAAAGGCTGCTCTGGGTTCTATAGCTGTCCATCAAGACAGCTTCCTGTCTTACGTGCAGACGAAGAGGGTCCTCGCGTGGGGATTAGGGCTCTCTCTACCAGGCAGCATCTGTCCCCTGTCCCTCCCGGGCCTCCCTGTGTCGCTGGCATGTACGCGGGGCTGCCCTGCATGCCTGTCAGAGCGGGCACCTCCCAGACCCTGCCTGTGGGGCCTCTGAGCTGCGTGTGGAGCCGCGATATTTCAGCCTTCACTTCCTCCCATCCCCGGCTCCCAGCTCTCCTCAGTAATCACAGTAACGAGCGTGGGTCTCTGTGGATTCCGTGCTCACCCTGTGCCCGGCATGGCACTAAGGGCTCACTGGACAGGCAGTCCTCCCACTCCTACCCCCATTTTACAGATGAGGAAACTGAGGCCCGGAGAAGTGAAATGCTAACGTACGGGCATCCCCTGCTCCTTGGGGATTGAGTCCTGCCTGCCAGCCCCGGAGTTTGGCCTCTGGGCCTGACGCTGGGTGGCGCTGTGGTTTCTCGTCCCCAGATGAGGTTGTGCTGAAGTTTGAAATGGGCCACGTTCGAGCTCGGAACCTAGCCTACGACACCCTCCCAGTCCTGATTCATGGCAACGGACCCACCAAGGTAGGGGGGGCCCCCCAGGTCCTGGGGAGCGGGGGCGGGGGGGGAGGCGGGCGGGGGTCAGCTTCTCCTTGGGGCCAGGGCCACCCACCTCGTGCCCGAGAGCTTGTAGGCCTGGCCCTCAGATCTGAGTTCAGCGGGGAGCCTCTTTCCTGCGGCGATGGTCGCTGATGCCCTGTCTCTCCTGCTGGACTGCAGGGCACAAAGGAAGCCACTGCCCCACCCAGGCCCAGGCTCGGCGGCCCCAAGTCACCCACACTCCGCCGCCCCCCGGAGCTGGCTCGCTTGTTCCTTTAAGAAATATTTATTGAACGTTTGCACCAGGGCCTGAGGCCTGGTCGGCCATGGACAGGACAGGCGGGTCCCCATGCTCCTGGAGCTACGGACGGGCCCCTGGGGAACTGGGCCCCATCCTCCCCTCCCCCATTCACACCACAGTTCTCTGACTGACAGGTCCTCAACCACCCCAATCAGAATCCATGGAAGGGAGAGGAAGGGGGATGTGTTAAAATGCAGAATTCCCTTCCCCGCCCACAAGCTGGCCAATGGGAATCTCGAAGGGGCGGGGCCTGGGAACCTGCATTTTACAAGCTCTGGGCCCATCCAGAGATGGAAAAGCACCAGGGCGCCAAGCCCTCCCTCAGCGGTGGGATCCCCAGGGCATGAGCATGCTCTCTTCGAGGCCCACCCAGAATAAGGTCCCGTTCTGCTCCGTCCCGGGTGCAGTGGGCTGGGGCCCAGGAAGAGAGGCCGCCGTGGCTGCAGGGGGGTGGGGAGACGGGCACCGCTCAGACCCCTCGTCCCCCACAGCTGCAGCTGAACTACCTGGGCAACTACATCCCGCGCTTCTGGACCTTCGAGACGGGCTGCGTTGTGTGTGACGAGGGCCTACGGAGCCTCAAGGGCATCGGGGTAAGGCCTCCGGAAGCCGGGGGGGGGGGGGGGAGATGGGTGATTCTGGAAGAGACGCGAGTCTTTGGCAGGAGGTAGAGGGATTACCTCCCTGTCTGGTGTTCCGTCCTGCTCCTCGCCGGGCACCTCCTCCCGGAAGCCTTCTCAGACTGCACATGGCTCCACGTTTCCCCCGATGCCCGTGTTCCAGTTTTTCTGCCTGGTCGTTCAGGCTCTCCTGCAGCCGCGTCCCCATCCCACAAACCTTCTTCCTCACCGGTGGCCCCACATCAAACCCCAAGCTCCCCAACAGTCTGCCATCAACGCGTCCTCGCACCCACTGAGTCAGGGCCCACGCTCCTCCTGGTCCCCAGCAGGGGCCGCCTCCTGCCTCCCTGCCAGTCTCTGCCTCTGTCCACCTGCCCATCCTCCTCAGAGCTCCCTGCCCAAGCCCCGAGCCTGCTAGGGCCATAGGCCCCTGGCTCGGAGGTGGCTCGCTGGCTGGACTCTGCTGCCCCCTCTCCACGCAGGACGAAGCTCTCCCCTCGGTCCTGGTGGGCGTGTTCATCGAGCAGCCCACGCCGTTCCTGTCCCTGTTCTTCAAGCGGCTCCTGCGCCTCCACTATCCCCGGAAACGGATGCGGCTTTTCATCCACAACCACGTGAGCAGAGGGGCTGGGCAGGGTTGCCGGGTGGCCCAGCGCAGTGGTCGGCAAACTCATGAGTCAGCAGAGCCAGATGTCAACAGTACAATGATTGACATTTCTTCTGAGAGCCAATTTAAAAATATATATATATATATATTATTGATTTTTTTTTTTTTTTTTACAGAGAGGAAGGGAGAAGGATAGAGAGTTAGAAACATCGATGAGAGAGAAACATCGACCAGCTGCCTCCTGCACACTCCCCATTGGGGATGTGCCTGCAACCAAGGTACATGCCCTTGACTGGAATCGAACCTGGAACTGTTCAGTCCACAGGCTGACGCTCTATCCACTGAGCCAAACCGGTCAGGGAGAGAGAGAGAGAGAGAGAGAGAGAGAGAGAGAGAGAGAGAGAGAGCAAAATTTTTTATTTATTTATTTTTTAAAATTATATTTTATTGATTTTTCACAGACAGGAAGGGAGAGGGACAGAGAGCTAGAAACATCAATGAGAGAGATACATCGATCAGCTGCCTCCTGCACACCCCCCACCAGGGATGTGCTCTCAATCAAGGTACATGCCCTTGACTGGAATCGAACCTGGGACCTTTCAGTCCGCAGACCGACGCTCTATCCACTGAGCCAAACCAGTTTCGACAAGAGCAAAAATTTTTAAACTTCTTCTAACGCCACTTCTTTAACATGAACTCACCCAGGCCATGGTAGTTTGTGGAAGAGCCACACTCAAGGGGCCAAAGAGCCGTGTGTGGCTTGCGAGCCGCGGTTTGCCGACCACGGGCCCAGCGGAATCTATGATCTGGGTGTGAGGCCTGTGGGTGGGGGGTGCTGTCCTGATGACAGAGGCTCTGAAGAGACCAGTGGACCTGACCTGGGCAGGGGAGGGTGGCCAGGGAGGGCATTCCAGGCAGAAGGTCTGGCCTGGCAAAGGCGTGCAGTTTAGGGAAGCAGGTGGCCAGGGAGGTGCCAGGAATGGGGGGGCGCAGCCAGCCTGCAGTGGCAGAAGGTGCGGTGGCCCCTCATCCTCATCTTCATCCTCAACACCCTCCCCAGGAGCAGCACCACAAGGCTCAGGTGGAGCGGTTCCTGGCGGAGCATGGCGGCGAGTACCAGTCCGTGAAGCTGCTGGGCCCCGAGATGCAGGTGGCGAACGCCGATGCCAGGAACATGGGCGCGTGAGTGGGGGGTCAGGGAGGCATGGTCGTCTCTGCTGACGGTGGCGGGCAGAGGGGCCACCGTGTCCGGAGCCCCAGACCGGGAGGCGGGAGTTCGGAAGGCTGGGTGGGTGGTCTCCGGCAGGGCCCTGCCCCTCTCTGGGCCTCGGTGTTCCCATCTGTCAGATGGGAAACAAGCCTCCGTCCTGCAATTGGCTGG
Source organism: Pipistrellus nathusii (assembly GCA_963693515.1). Taxonomy (NCBI): domain Eukaryota; kingdom Metazoa; phylum Chordata; class Mammalia; order Chiroptera; family Vespertilionidae; genus Pipistrellus; species Pipistrellus nathusii. The sequence goes on from OY882859.1 coordinate 6,014,525, forward strand.
GGCTGAGCAGTGTCAGCGTTTCGGAAGCAAATCTGAGAGAGGAAGGACAGGAGGACCGGAAGTCAACAAATGCTGACAGCGTGAGAGATAACCTCCGGTTCCCTCGTAATGCACGCTGACTGGAAGAATCGGACTGCCCAGGTCCGTGGTTGGCCGCCTTCCCATGAAGGACTAGGTTGTGACTCTGTGCAGACCAGCTTAGTGGGCTCAGCAGCGTGGCTGGTGTAGCGTGCGTGAGCGTGGCTGGGCTCCAACCAGAGTTTATTTATGGACACTGACGTCTGAATTTCTGTGACTCTCACGCAGCGTAGATTCTTTCCCCCAACCAGTTAAAAATGTAGAACTGTTCTTAGCTCAGGAGCCACGCGAAACCAGGCAGGGGGCTGGATCTGGATCGTGAGTCTTAGTGAAGACTTTTTAAAAAAAATATATATATATATTATTGATTTTTTTACAGAGAGGAAGGGAGAGGGATAGAGAGTTAGAAACATCGATGAGAGAGAAACATCGATCAGCTGCCTCCTGCACATCCCCCACTGGGGATGTGCCCGCAACCGAGGTACATGCCCTTGACCGGAATCGAACCTGGGACCTTTCAGTCTGCAGGCGGACGCTCTATCCACTGAGCCACACCGGTTTTGGCATTAGTGAAGGCTTTGATACAAGTACCCAGACACCCTAGAGGAAGAAGGCACAACCAGTTGGCCCCTGGCCCTGGGCACGGTGGGAGCCTGTCTGTGGGCGGTGCGTCCCCGGTACCAGGGTTTTCGGGGCGCTGGGTACCAGCTGTCAAGCTCCGGGCCTTCATCTTGCAAGTTTGGGATCTGCCTCAGGGTTTGGGCCTTGGAATTGGGAGGGGCCTTCGAGGCTGCTGGTCCCAGCCTGCACCAGGCGGTCAGCCTCTCTGAAGACCCGTGGCCGGTCCCTGGTGATCGCAGGGCGGGCTGGGGTGGCGAGTGCAGCTGCCGGGAGCCCCGTGACCCTGGGTGGGGAGGTCAGCACTGGAGCCCCACCCCCACGGAGCCTGCATCCCCCCGCCTGCAGGGACTTGTGCCGGCAGGATCTCGGCTGTACCTACTACTTCAGCGTGGATGCCGACGTGGCCTTGACCGAGCCCCAAATCCTGCGGCTGCTGATTGAGCAGAACAAGTGAGGCTGTGGGTGGGCTGCGGCTGGCAGGCAGATGGGCCCTGAGAGCGGGGCTCCTGGGCTGGCATTGCCCCGTTAGGCCCGGGCCCCAGCTGGGAGCCCTCCCCTGCCTGTGTCCTCCTCCCCGCCTCACAGACTACCCTGAGCTTGCCCCCGCGTGGCAACCTTGTCTTGGTCTAGGACCGTGGTCGGCAAACTGCGGCTCTTGAGCCACAGGTGGCTCTTTGGCCCCTTGAGTGTGGCTCTTCCACAAAATGCCACAGCCTTGGGCGAGTCTATGTTGAAGAAGTGGCGTTAGAAGGAGTGTAAGTTTAAAACACGTGGCTCTCAGAAGCAGTCTCAATCGTTGTGCTGCTGATATTTGGCTCTGCTGGCTCATGAGTTTGCCGACCACTGGCCTAGGATGTCCCTCCTCCCCTCTCCTCTGCCATAAGCCCTAAGCCACCCCCCCCCCCCCTCTCACGCTCTGTTCTTGGCTGCCCTGAGGGAGGGGAAAGCTATCCGATGGGCCAGGGCCACCTCCAGGCCCTGCCCCAGGGAGGTGCTTGCAGGTTGAAACGGACCCCCCCGCCCTTCCCCACCCCCAGTTAGACCCGCCCCAGACTCCGGCGGGCAGGGGGACCCCTCTGAGGCGCCCCCTTCCTCAGGAACGTCATCGCCCCGCTGATGACCCGCCACGGGAGGCTGTGGTCCAACTTCTGGGGCGCGCTGAGTGCCGACGGCTACTACGCCCGCTCCGAGGACTACGTGGACATCGTGCAGGGGCGGCGAGTGTGAGTGCCGGCGGGGTGGGGGGCAGCCTCCCATGTCTTCCTCCTGGCCTTGCAGCACCCCCTTCCCCAACATGCGTGTCCTTACCGCCCTCACATTCCCACCGAATTGAAGCAAGGGAGACTGCGGTCAGACACACAGAAGGACTTCCCGGCAATTACCCGGGGCCCATTGCCCGGGGTAGGGGGCTCAGCTCAGCACCATCATGCCCTTCCCCCGGCCCCGGCGGGCCCCCATCTTCCTCTCCCTCCCCAGGGGCGTCTGGAACGTGCCCTACATCTCCAACGTCTACCTGGTGAAGGGCAGTGCGCTGCGGGCGGAGCTGCAGCAGACAGACCTGTTCCGCCACCGCAAGCTGGACCCCGACATGGCCTTCTGTGCCAACGTCCGCCAGCAGGTCAGCCCGGGGGCGGGGGGCGGAGGAGGCCCCGTGGGTGGGGGAGGTGGGCTGCCTGGTCACCGTACGCCCTGGAGCTTCTGAGGTCCCAGCAGGGCCGCTCAGAGGCGGCTAGGCCCGGCGGGGACACAGGAGGGGGGCCCCACTGGCATGCGGGCTGGTCCTCGGGGTCTGCGGGGATCATTTCAGCAGACCCAGGTTTTACACCATCTATTTTATTTTTTGAAGCGCAGTTACTGATTTCAGAGCAGAAGGAAGAGGGAGAGAGAGAGAGAAACATCCATGATGAAAAAGAATCGTTAGATCAGCTGCCTCCTGCACGTCTCCTACTGGGGATGGAGCCCACAACCAGGCATGGGCCATGACCAGGAATCCAACCGAGACCTTCTGGTTCATAGGTCAATGCTCAACCACGCCGGCCCGGCTATTTTATTTACGTTGTTGGCAGCACCTAAAAAAACACGAAACTTTCCATCTAAATGCCCTCCAAGTAATGTGCCCCAAAACACCCTTACCCTGTTCCTGTGCCCCACACAATATTTTTTGTGGTTTTTATTTATTTATAAAATATACTTTATTGATTTTTTTACAGAGAGGAAGGGAGAGGGATAGAGAGTTCGAAACATCGATGAGAGAGAAACATCGACCAGCTGCCTCCTGCACACCCCCTACTGGGGATGTGCCCGCAACTAAGGCACATGCCCTCGACTGGAATTGAACCTGGGACCCTTTAGTCCACAGGCCGATGCTCTATCCACTGAGCCAAACTGGTCAGGGCTTTTTTTGTGGCTTTTAAAAAAATGTGTCGGCATGTTGATGTTTCCTCCTGTGCCCCAAGCTTCAGGATCGGAATGCCACCCTCTTCTTGGGCACATTCGTTCTTTTATTCCATTCAGTCCCCCGGGAAGCCTTCCCTGACCGCATCCGAGTGTCAGGTCTGGAGGAGCTGGGGGCAGAGGAGGCTGCCGCCCAGCCCCTTCCAGGGCGTGCAGGGGAGGTGAGGGGAGGGACTCTCTCATCGGCCTGGTCTCCCCAGGAGGTGTTCATGTTCCTCACCAACCGGCACACCTTCGGCCACCTGCTCTCCCTGGACAACTACCAGACCAGCCACCTCCACAATGACCTCTGGGAGGTGTTCAGCAACCCTGAGGTGAGGCCTGGGTGGGTGGAGGGTGTGGTGGGAGTGGAAGGGGCCCCGGTGATCCTGTAGCCGGAGCTGCCTCCCTCTCAGAGCTGGACACTGGGACCCTGTGGGCCACCCCTCTTCCTTCACCCCAGGTGGCCTCTCTGCAGGTTTGAATAGGAAGAGGGGCAGCGCCATCTAGTGGAGGAAGGACTCGGAGTCAGAGGCCCCTTAGCTGTGACTTAGTTAAGCCTTAGTTGAACCTTTGGGGCCTCAGTGATCTTAGCTCTAAAATGGGTACACTGTCCCAGCTTGCCTTGCCCCTGAGAAGGTTGTGATCAGAAGAGGAGGAAATGGTGACAGTGTTCTTACACACTGCGGGCTTGTGTCTGATGTGGGCCCGTGCCTGTATCTTCACATAGACCTGTACACGTACGCACACGTGTACATACCTATGCAAACACCAGCTCCCGTGGGCACACTTTTACGCTCAAACAACACAGTGCACCCCGTAGGCACAGAGGCATGGAGATGTTCACTCACACTGTGCATGGGCTGTGGGCTGTGGCCTGTGTGGCCTGGTGGGGGGCGGCCCTCGTGGAGCATCCTGTGGAGTGGAGCCAGGGGTGAGTCCAGCTGGCCCAGGCCAGTTCCCAGGACCCCATCCCACTTTCCCCTCCCCACAGGACTGGAAGGAGAAATACATTCACGAGAACTACACCAAGGCCCTGGCGGGGAAGCTGGTGGAGATGGTGAGGACGGGGTGCCCCTGGGAATGAAGCTCCTGGCTTTAGACCTGACCAGACACCCAGAGGGCGGAGGTGGGGGGCGAAGCTAGCTGAGCCGGGAGGAGGCGCGGCCCCTTCCTCCTGCTGGCACTTTTCAGCTGGAACCTGCAGAGTCTGGGGGGCCTCCTGCTTCTTTTCCGGCCCAGGCAGGAAAGAGGGGAAAAGCATCCCCGAATGTGGCCTCAATGGCAGACCATGGCCATGTTTACCCCAGAGCCAGCAGGCCTCTGCTCCCTCCGTGCCCACACACTGGTGGCTTTGGCCTTGGCACTGGTAGTTCCGTGACCTTGGCCAGCTCTGAGCTCAGTTCTTTCTTCCTTCAGCATCTCGCTGAGTCCGGGCTCCCTGAGGACTCTCGGGGGACACTCAGAAGCCGTCAGACCAGGGTGGGGCAGGGCACAGACCACACAAGGGGTCTTGCCCGTGGCGGGTTCTGCGGGGGGCCATGGGGTCAGGGGGAGGATGAGGGATGGCCACTCTGGACCCCGGTGACCGCGTCCTCACCCTCCCCAGCCCTGCCCGGATGTCTACTGGTTCCCCATCTTCACGGAGACGGCCTGCGACGAGCTGGTGGAGGAGATGGAGCATTTCGGCCAGTGGTCTATGGGCGATAACAAGGTGGGAGCTCCAGGCGCCTGGACTGGGGCTGGTGGGTGGCCGCCCCTCCCCCCGGGCCCGCCCTCCGGGCTCTCTGCCTGGGACTCTCCGGGTGGGAGGCTGGCATTGAGGGGTAGAGGGACTGCGGGGTGGGGTGGAATGCTGGTCTCTAAGCTGCCACGCCACAGGGTGACTTTGAGATGCCTTCACCTTAAGGTGCTAGGTTTCCAGTCCCTCTTCTTCCAGCGATTGGGCTTCCTTCCCCGACTGGGCGTGGAAAGGGGGAGGAGTGAGCAGGTGTGGGTGAGGAGCAATTAGGAAGCAACATCACCCAACCACAACCACTGACCACTGACCACCGAGCACCCTGCTAAGGAGGAACCCCATTCCTGCCCTCCTCTGCAGAGCCCAGGACCCCTGGTTAAAGGCACATGTGCCTCAGAGAGTGGCTAACCTCAGCCTGGCAGCTGACTCATCACTGGTCCGGGAGCTTAGCTCCAGAACCAGTAACCGGCACAGCCTGTGCGCTCTGGATCTGGCTGGTCCTCACGCTCCAGTGCCCCGGCTTCCTGGGACGCTCGTGCCCGAGCTAACCTGTGCCCTCTTCCTGGGTTTTCTCTGCTGCGTAGCCAGGGACCACCAAGCTTCATGGTTTAAAACATCCGCGTATTCCCTCCAGGTTCTGTGGGTTGGGGTCTGGGTGTGGCTTAGCTGGTGCTCTGCTCAGGGTCTCCCAGGGCCCCCGCCAGGGAGTCAGCCGGGGCCCGTGCTCAGCTGAGGCTCAGGGTCCTATTCCAAGCTCGCTGGCAGAATGCGTTTCCTTGCAGCTGCAGAGCTCAAGGTGACTGGCCTCTTCCGGGCCGGCAGGGAGATTCTCCCTCCAAGAGCCTCCTTTATTTGTTTATTTTTAAAAAATATATTTTTATAAATTTCAGAGAGGAAGGGAGAAGGGGAGAGAGATAGAAACATGTGATGAGAGAGAATCATTGATTGCCTGCCTCTTGCACGCCCCCCACTGGGGACTGAGCCTGCAACCCGGGCATGTGCCCTGACTGGGATTGGAACTGTGACCTCCTGGTCAATGCTCAGCCACTGAACCACACCAGCCGGCCTCCAAGACCCTCCTTTAAAGACTCACCCAGTGCCCTGGTCGGTTTGACTCCGTGGATAGAGTGTTGGCCTGCAGACTGAAAGGTCCCAGGTTTGATTCTGATCAAGGGCACATGCCCAGGTTGCAGGCTCAATCCCCAGTAGAGGGTGTGCAGGAGGCAGCCGATCAATGATTCTCTCTCATTGATGTTTCTCTCTCCCTCCCTCTCCTTTCCTCTCTGAAATCAATAAAAAATTAAAAAAAAAAGACTCACCAGCATCATCTCCCTTTTGATTCAACCAAAGTCCACAGACTAGTTCCCTTAATTACTCCTGCAAAACCCCTTCACCTTTGCCCTTATCCCATCAGGTTCAAGGTCGAGGGGAAGGGGTGGGGCAGGTGGCGGGAATCGGGCCGTCTTAGAGGTCTGTCTGCTCACCTCCCTCTGGGTCTCTCCCAGGACAACCGCATCCAGGGCGGCTACGAGAACGTGCCGACCATCGACATCCACATGAACCAGATCAGCTTTGAGCGGGAGTGGCACAAGTTCCTGGTGGAGTACATCGCGCCCGTGACGGAGAAGCTGTACCCCGGCTACTACACCAGGGTGGGCAGGCGGGGTGCCCGGGACCAGGCTGGGGGGAAGGGGCCGGGGAGGGGGAGAGGCGGAGGGGGGAGAAGGCCTGGATATCTGGCCTCTAGGCAGGAGGGGAGCCTCCTCTGTCAGGTGCTGGGGCCAGGGAAGGCGGGGCCACTCTGCCTCTGTCCTCTGGCATTATCTGTCCATTTGAGTCCTCCCTGGATGTCCTTGGCCCCTGCACCCATGGCTGCCAGGGCAGCTCACCAGACAAGCCCCCGGTCAGGGGCCAGCCTGCCCTTCCTCCCTCCGGTCCCTCTAGCTCCCTCCCTCGCGTGTCTGTGGATGTCTCTCTGGCTTCTGTATTCGTCACTTCCTCGTTCACGGGGTTTTCTCCAAACAGCTGCTCTGGGTGTGCCTGGGCCCTGCCCTCAAGGGACCACCCGGCTAGATAGTTGGGAGGGTGTGAGGATTAGATTCATTCATTCCCCCTTCCTTCCCTTCTCTTCCCTCTCTCCCTCCCTCCCTTCCCTCCTCTCCTGCCTCTCCCTCTCTTCTCTCCTTCCTTCCCTGCCTCCTGTCCTTCCCTTCCTCCCCACATTTAAAAAATATATATATTTTATTGATTTTTCACAGAGAGGAAGGGAGAGAGATAGAGAGTTAGAAACATCGATGAGAGAGAAACATTGATCAGCTGCCTCTTGCACACCCCCTACTGGGGATGTGCCTGCAACCAAGGTACATGCCCTTGACCGGAATAGAACCTGGGACCTTCAGTCCGCAGGCCGGCGCTCTATCCACTGAGCCACACCGGTTTCGGCTCCCACATTTTTATGGAGAGCCCTTTCTGTGCCAGGCACGGCACCAGGCCCTGGAGAACACGGCATTAGGTAAACTGCCCTCCGGGAGCTGACGGTCTAGCAGAAGCTGAGGGGCCTTGTGGACAGCTGCCCTCCTGGCCTGCGCAGCCTCATGCCGGCTCTGTCTCTCCCCGCACAGGCCCAGTTCGACCTGGCCTTCGTCGTCCGCTACAAGCCTGACGAGCAGCCCTCGCTGATGCCACACCACGACGCCTCCACCTTCACCATCAACATTGCCCTGAACAGAGTGGGGGTGGATTACGAGGTGAGCAGGGGCGGGCCGCTCAGGCCCAGGGAGCAGCAGGGGGGGGGGCTGGCTGGGGAGCAGCGCGCAGGGGGTTTGAAGCGGAGGAGCCCGGGGTAGCACAGCACCAGGGAACCGGGAGCCAGAGAGAAAGGGCGCTAGGCCCATGGGGAAGGCTCGGAGCGCAGTTTGGCAGGAGGGAGAGGGACCCAGGAGGCTGGAGCCAGTCAGGTGACCTCATCGGGGTCCTGCCCCCCCCACACACACACCCCCTTGCTCGGGGGCCTCAGACTGTCTCTTGGGAAAACTTAAAGCGCCCTCCCCACAGCTGTGAGGATGGCCTGAGCTCCTCCAGGGAAGGCGTACGGGGACCCACAGTCAGGACCCACGGAGCGGTAGCTAGTGGTAACAAGTTCAGGGTCCGCATCACCCTTTGGGGGTGACAACCCCCAGGCTTGTGGCTGGAGGGGAATCTGGGGAAACCAGGACGACATGAGGGTGAGGAGGAGCAGTTCTGGGCCTTCGGACCCCAAGGGAGGCCTGTGGGGGTGACCAGCTATAGCGCCAGTCATCCATTCACTCACTCCCTCTATCAGCAACCGTTTTTAAGGAGTTTTTTGCGACTCAGGTCCGTCTGTCCGTGTGTGTGTGTGTGTGTGTGTGTGTGTGTGTGTGTGTCCCCGTTACACACTGTGAAGGACACCCCTAAAAACACCTGTTTTTCTGAGAGTCGACAATGTGCCAGGGGCTCTCATAGGAGACAATGTTGCCAAAGGACATATCTGAAGACATGCTCGGTGCTCCTGGCATCTAGTGGGTAAAGCCCCCACCGGAAAGAATGATCTGGCCCGTCGTGGTGATGCTGTGTAACCGTATGAATGTACTTGATACTGTTGAACTGTTCACTTAAAATGGTTACCGTAGTAAAGTGTGTGTTACATGTATTTTACCACAAGTTTAAAAAAAGGAATTCTCTGGCTCAAAATGTCCATAGTGCTGAGGCTGAGAAACCTGGCCCTAAGCTCTTACTTGTATCATCTTATTGAATGCTCACAACTCTGTGCAATTTAATGCCCGTTTTACAGAAGGGGAAAATGAGGCGCAGGCTGGTCACAGTTAATAAAGGGCGTGGCTGATATTTGCCCAGGGCCGCCTGACTATATATATATATATATATATATATATATATATATATATATATATTATTTCAGAGAGGGAGAGAAAGAGAGGAAAAAAAAAAAAGAAAAAAAAAAGAGAGCCAAAACTGGTTTGGCTCAGTGGATAGAGCGTCGGCCTGTGGACTGAAAGGTCCCAGGTTTGATTCCAGTCAAGGGTATGTACCTTGGTTGCAGGCACATCCCCAGTGGGAGGTGTGCAGGAGGCAGCTCATCGATGTTTCTAACTCTCTATCCCTCTCTCTTCCTCTCTGTAAAAAGTCAATAAAATATATTTTTTTAAAAAGAAAAAGAAAGAAGAGAGAGAGAGAGAGAGAGAGAGAGAGAGAAATCAATGTTGAGAATCATTGACTGGCTGCCTCCTGCATGCCCCCCACTGGGGATTAGGCCCGAAACCCTGGGTATGTGTCCTTGACCGAAGTCAAACCCAGGACTCTTTGGTCCACAGGCTGATGCTTTATCCATTGAGCCAAACCGGCCAGGGCTGCCTGACTCTTGATTACTTGGTCTTTGCTGAGTGACCTCCTTAGGCAGCACATGGCTGTCACCCCACAGGCATCCCAGGCAGGCTGTGCTGAGGGCTCTTGGTTGAAGAAGAGGGGAACAGGGGGGGGGAGAGAGAGGGGACGCTGGGGGGGGACCAGCTTCCTGTTGGGGAACTGACACTTCCTGTTGGGAAACTGACATGTGACGTCTCCTAGGGCGGTGGCTGTCGGTTCCTGCGCTACAACTGCTCCATCCGAGCCCCGCGGAAGGGCTGGGCCCTCATGCACCCCGGGAGACTCACGCACTACCACGAGGGGCTCCCCACCACCAAAGGCACCCGCTACATCGCCGTCTCCTTCGTCGATCCCTAACCGGCCAGGCCCAGCCGCCTCGGACTTTTCCTCTCTGCCCACAGCCATCGCCCGGGACCCCGGGGAACCCCGTCCGGCCTCAGGTCCTCGGCCTCCCGTTGCCCTTGGAGCTGCCACGGGGGAGACTGGGCCGCAGGCCGGAGGCCAGGCCGCCTCCCGGGCTGGGACTTTCCTGGTGCTCTGCTCCCAGCCCCGGGAGGCTGTGTGCTCACTCTCACTGCGTGCAGCAGCTCATCCTCTCCCACTGTCTTCCTCAAAAACCCAGCCCTTCCTCCGACCTTCCATGAGTGACACTTGAGCAGAAGGGGCTTCCCCAGCTGCCCGGGGATCTGGGGGCGTGGAGCCACACCCCTGAGCTTCTCTCACTGGAGCGGCAGCCCGGATCTTCCGCCTCCGGCTTCAGGGCCCACACGGAGACCTGGACCAGACTCAAGTCCTCACCCAACTGCGGGAGCCCCTTCTCCCTGGCTCCTGTCACAGACGCTGTCCCTGCGGAAGGTGACTCGGCAGACCTGGAAGGCGGGAAAGGCATGGATGCCACAGCGCCATCCCTACCTGATTCTTTTTTGGGGGGGAAGGGGGAGTGACATGTCCACACACTGTACTGCGTCACCCTGTCCTGCCTGTCCCCGTGCCTCTGGAGAGAGGGACAGACAGAGCAGGAGAGTCTCTATTAAAAGTCATTCAAACCACCGAGGGGGAGCTGCCTGCGTGGGTGAGTGCCCGTGTCGGGGGAATGTCTGCAGGGAGGGGTGTTAAGAGCCCGTGATTGGCAAGAAAAGATCTCTCAGGACAGTGGTTGGCAACCACTGGTTCACAAGCCACCTGCGGCTCTTTGGCCCCTTGCATTTTTCTCAAAGGCCAGCTTAGGAGTACCCTAATCCTATATACTTTGTTTCCCCGAAAATAAGACAGTGTCTTAGATTAATTTTTGCTCCCAAAGATGAGCTAGGTCTTATTTTCAGGGGATGTCTTTTTTTCCACGAAGAAGAATACGGTACCCATTTATTGTTAAATCAAAATAAAGGAAATTTATTTCCTGTATACAGTACAGTAGTACGGTAGTTGTCAACACAAACCAGACAAACTGTGACTCCTACAGTATCAAGAATTTACTCATTTATTCAATGACAATCATGTCATCATCTTCTGGAACATCATCATCACAATCCAATTCCTGAATTTCCTGGTGAATTTCTTGTGACTCCATTTCTTTCAGAATCAGTGGACCAAATCTCTCATGTTTAGCCTGGGGGGCCTTATTTTCAGGGGGATGCCTTATATTTCACTCAGAAGGAAACCTGTATGTAGGTCTTATTTTGGAGGAGGTCTTATTTTCGGGGAAACACGGTAATAAAAAGCTAATATAATATGCAAATCTACCAAACTGCAGAACAATCCCTATGATGCACACTGACTACTTGAGGGCAGACACTCAGCACAGGAGCTGCCCCCTGGTGGTCAGTGCGCTCCCACAGGGGGAATGCCGCTCAGCCAGAAGCCGGGCTCACAGCTGGCAAGGGCAGCGGTGGTGGGAGTCTGTTCCACCTCCGTGGCAGTGCCAAGGATGTCCGACTGACGGCTAAGGCCCACTCCCAGCACAGGCTTAAGCTGTCAGCTGATTCCCCAAGGGCTCTCGGGCTGTGAGAGGGGTGCAGGCCAGGCTGAGGGACCCCCGAGAGCACGAATTTCATGTACCAGGCCTCTAGTTAATAACAATGTACCTACCTGTATAGTTTAAGTTTTAAAAATTTGGCTCTCAAATTTCAGTCGTACTGTTGACATTTGGCTCTGTTGACTAATGAGTTTGCCCACCACTGTCTCAGGAGACTCAGAGCCCATGTTTCCCAAACAAGCACGTGACCCTGGCATCGGGTGTATATTCTGCAAACCCTTATGTGTGAGCCAGGCACCGGCGGCCTGGGGCAGGCTTCTTCACCGTCAGGATCTGCAGTGCATGTCACCTCCTCCCTGAAGCCTTCGATGACTGCCCTTCCTGCAAACATGAACATCGGAGAACTCCCAAACGCCTGTCAGCCCGCCCTGCCCCAGGAGACTCTTCCCGTGGCACTAACAACTTGGGGCATTTATTCATAACAAAAGTGAGCATCCATCCATTCAGGCTGGGCATTGTGTCTGCCGGGCACTGGGCACACAGTCCCCTCTGGGTGGAGCTGTTATCCCTTTTTATAGATGAGGAAATGTCAGCTCACAGAGGCCAAGGAATTGGCCAAAGGTCACACAGGTAAGTGCTAGGGACAGGGATTTATTTCATATTTTTTATTTTTATTTAAAAAAAATATATTTTATTGATTTTTTTTACAGAGAGAAAGGGAGATAGAGAGCTAGAAACATCGATAAGAGAGAAACATGAACCAGCTGCCTCCTGCACACCCCCCACTGGGGATGTGCCCGCAACCAATGTACATACCCTTGACCGGAATCGAACCTGGGACCCTTCACTCTGCAGACTGACGCTCTTATCCACTGAGCCAGACCGGTTTCGGCTATTTCTTATATTTTAAAATTTAATTATTTATTGTTTGAAGTATGACACAAGTCTCCTGTTCTCCCCATTGACTCTCATCAGCCGCTCCCACCCCCCAGGGACAGGGATTTGAATATTTCAACCTGCCTTCCCCCCTCCTCCGCTTGTCCCTTAGTCGGCAGCCAGGGCAGAGAGGACCACATGCATCCGCTGTGGACCAGCGTGAGAAGGGCCACATGGCCGGCGGGCTGCTGTGGGGAAGGCAGGGCTGGTGGCCTGTGTTAACTCCGTGCTGCCCAGCTGAGAGCGATTTTGCCCCCCAGGGAACCTTGGACAGACATTGGGCAACGACTGAGGGCATTTTTGGTTATCACCACGGGGAAGGGGCGAGGAGAACCACTGCACCAGTGGGCAAAGGCCAGCGATGCCTCTAAACATCCTCCATGCACGGGGCAGCTCCTCCCTCCAACCAAGAACTACCCAGCCCGAACCTGAGACGTGCTGTGAGGAGCCTGATTGCAGAGGCGCTCTCAGCCGGCCTGCAGGCCGGGGAGGTTTCCCTGAGGCAGAGAGACTCCAGGTCAGGAGCCAGCCGGGCACAGATGGGAGAGACTCAGAGTAGGGCAGGTACGACTGAGAAGGGGGTCAGACGGTCAAAGCCCATTTCCCCAGGCGAAGGAGAGATGGACTTTATGTAGGAAGAGTTGGACTTTACTATTTAATGGGGGTCATTTGGCCCAGGGTAAATTCAAATAGCACAAATCTTTTAAAAAGTATTTTATTAATTATTATGATTTTTTTTTTTTAACAGAAAGGAAGAGAGAGGGATAGAGTTAGAAACATTAATGAGAGAGAAACATCAATCAGCTGCCACCTGAGCACCCCCTACTGGAGATGTGCCCTAAATCAAGGTATATGCCCTTGACCAGAATTGAACCTGGGAACCTCCACTGAGCCAAACGGGTGAGGGCAAACAGCACAAATCTAAATCGCTTTCTTTTTTTCTTTTTTTTTCTTTTTAAATATATTTTATTGATTTTGTACAGAGAGGAAGGGAGAGAGATACAGATTTAGAAACATCAATGAGAGAGAGTCATCGATCAGCTGCCTCTTGCACACCCCCTACTGGGGATATGCCCGCAACCAAGGTACATGCCCTTGACCGGAATCGAACCTGGGACCCTTCAGTCCCCAAGCCGACGCTCTATCCATTGAGCCAAACTGGTCCCGGCCTAAATCGCTTTCTTATCTCTCACCCCTGGCTGCCCAGTTCTCCCCAGAAGCACCCATGCGCAACCGGTTTCTTGGGTGCCTTTTCTAGACGGTTCTAGTGCATGCGTTAGGGGTATTTTTAACTGCTTTCTTTTTTCTGATTGCAAATGCAATTCCCGTCCACAGTGAACAAGTCCATCAATACAGAAATAGGAAACGTAGAGGGTGGGAGACGGACTAGAAGGCTAGGGACCGATTCTGAGGGTCCCGCAGTCCAGGCAGGTGACCATGGCCTAGGCCAGAGCACACGGGAGGGGATGGTCAGAATAATGATTACGAAGGAGGGCCTCCAGGCAAGATGCCAAAGAAGGGGAAGGAAATAGAATTTGGTGAATCCCATCCCCACCCTCGCAGAAGTGAGTGTCCTTAGGGCGGCCAGGAGCTGGGAGGAGGAAGCAGTCAGTGGCACTACAGGCAGTGCCTCCAGCCTGAGGTGCTGTGAATCCCATCCCGGAGGCCTGGCCACACCCCAGACACTGTCTGGTTGCAGCTCCATAGTCCAGAGTCTGAGTCAAGGCCACTGGCTCACTGGGCAATAGGTCGGGACAGCTTCCTGTGACCAACCTCCCGGGGAACTGATAAGCGGGTAGGTCCAGCGGGTACCGGTTGCCTCCGGCGGCGTTTGTGGCAAGATTCTTCCGTGGTTACTGACCAGCGATGTCCAGTAGAAAGAGAAAACTCTATTGTTTTCCTTTATGCTCCTTACAAGACTCCACGTCTGAAACCTCTGATCACCCAATGGGTGGGCTTTTCGCCACACCTAAGAATTCTCCCGCTCTCAGCCGACACTGAAAGGGTTTCCTGGGTGGGCTCATATTCTTAAAGAACCAATATATACACATACGAAGCAAAGTTGGTCATTTTCTCCCGTAAATCTGTCTCATGTTAATTTGATTAGTAGTCCATCCAGAAAAACTGAAAAAGGTAGGAAGAAAAACTGTATTTGTCCACAATGACCCGTTCTAGTCAGAGATTTCCACAACCCCCTGGCTCGGGTTAGATGAATTTTCTAGGGTGGCAAAGAGAGCCCAGGACAGCAGTTTACTTACTAGGTTACGAGTTTATCATCAAGAGAACACAATCCCAGAATGGCCAAGTGGAACTGATGCATAGGCCACGGTATGTGGGAAGGGGTGAGGAGTATCCATGCTCTCTCCAGGGTACCACCCTCCCAGCGCCTGCAAGCGTTCCCCAACCCGGAAGCCCTCTGAACCCCGTAACTGAAGGATGTGTATGGAGGCCTCATTACTGAGGCGTGATTGGCTAAATGATTGGCCATTAGTGATCAAGCCAATGCGCGGCCCATCTCTGCTCCCAGGAGGTAGAATTGGTAGGGCTGAAAGTTCCAACCCTCTAATCACATCACTGGTTTCCCTGGCAACCAGTTCCCATCCTTAGAGGTTTTCTAAAAGTCATTCCTTAACATCAATCCAGACGTAGTTGGAAGGGGCCGTGACCAGTAACAAAAGACACACCACTTTCATTTTTAGCTCAATAGCCTGGGAGCTATTCCAGGAACTAAGGTCAAAAGTAAAAATTACAACAAAAGATGTCCCTATGGTTCTTAAACAGAGAACTATAAGGATTTCAGGAGCTGTGTGTCAGGAACGGTGGACAAAGACCAGCTATATAGATTTCTTATTATAAACCACAGTATCACCAGGAGACACTTAATGTAATTTTAGACTTTTTAGTAGCCATATTTTATAGCTGTGTTTTTTCTATTTATAATAAAGCTGTTTTTAAAATGTGTTTTAAAATTATATTTCTTTATTGATTTCAAAGAGAAGGGAGAGGGAGAGATAAAAACATCAACGATGAGAGAGAATCATTGATTGGTTGCCTCCTGGATGCCCCCTACTGGGAATTGAGTCCGCAACCCGGGCATGTGCCCTTGACCGGAATCAAACCTAGGACCCTTCAGTCTACAGGCCAATGCTCTATCCATATTTTAAATAGTAAGAAGAAACAGATGAACTTAATTGTAGTATATATTTCATTTAATTCAATTTATTCAAAAATGTTATCACTTTGTCTACATGAGAAATGTCCAAATCTGTAGAGAATTTTTCTTTCTTTCTTTCTTTTTTAGTAGTTGATGGATTCTTTATATAAAAAAATATATTTTTTATTGATTTTCCACAGAGAGGAAGGAAGAGGGATAGAGAGCTAGAAACATCGATCAGCTGCCTCCTGCACACCCCCCACCGGGGATGTGCCCACAACCAAAGTACATGCCCTTGACTGGATTCGAACCTGGGACCTTTCAGTCCGCAGTCTGATGCTCTATCCACTGAGCCAAACCGGTTTCGGCTGAGAATTTTTTCTTTAAAAAAACTTTATTGTTGAAAGTATGGCATATATCTCCCTTTCCCCCCTATTGAACCCCCTGTAGAGAATTTTTATGAGTATTTGAGCCAAACTGATGAGTTATGCCAGGGAGCACGATCTCAAATGGTCCAGAGAGTAACAGTTTGGCAGCTTTTATGTGTTTGAAATTAAGGAGGGAATGTAAGGAAGGTTACATGAAGGTGGGAGGAAGCAATGTGGGAATGGGGTTACAGAATAGTTAGGATTATGTGCTGTCTGGAGGGGTCTGAAAGGGGGCATTTCAAAGGTGTGTTAACCTAGAAGGACAGAAACAATGGACAGGGCTTGCCTAAGGCAAAGATAAGCCTTTTAATAAAGAAGCTGTATGCCTGGGGTGTGACTACCATCACCTACCAGATAGGAATTTATGCTCAGATGATCTGTTGAAGTTACTTTCCTTTATTCCCCAACCCCCCTTTTTTAAGTTCACAACTTTAACACACAGCCAATGCAAAGATATCAGTGAGGTCATTTACATACTTTTTTTGGTCCTTAGTCTTACAGCACATCTCAATTTACACTAAGAGTTCCGAGGGCACATGTGACTGGGGGCTGCCATACCGGGGAGCCCAGATTTGGGGCCCTCCCTCCTATGACTGTGGCCATCGGGAGACCTGTTCACTGCTGTATCCAAGTGCCTGGCACATAATGAGGCCCAGTGATCCGCGCCTGTGAGCTGGGGCGATCTCCCGGAGACTTCTGGAACTGTGGCGAAGGTTAAATGGAATGAGGTATGTTAAGTACCAGCTCAGGGACTGTGGTTACTGTTCTTCTCAAAGTCAATCGAAGGGCATCCGGCCCCAGCCTGCTTCCTGTTTTCCTCTTGAGAGCGCTTCTCTAACATTACAAACCAGAGGATAGATCCCCGAGTTAGCGGAGCCCTCGGGATCAGGCCCGCGGGGGCCACCCAACAAAAGAGCGGGAACCTCCGTCCACGCCCTTGTTTTCTTTGCCCCTTGACAGCTGGAGGCCCCACCCACCCGGGCCCAGGCTCCCGGCAGAACTACAACCCCCATGATGCAGCGGGAGCCCCGAGGCTTGCGTCATCGGCGTGGGACGCCCGGGCGGTGAAGCGGCGCGCTGACATGCCCCTCTGGGCGCTGAGCAGACGCACCCCTGCCCCCTAAAGAGTGGTGGGGTCCAATCAGTGGAGCTTCGAGTCCGACGACTCCCCCAGGCCAGAGCGGCCAGCCTGCGGCGATCGGTGACACACGCGTCCTTCCTCCTCTTCCCGCCTCCCCTCGGGCTGGCGCTTGCTGGTGACGTTGGGGGCCATGATGGCCGCCGTGAGGCCGGGAAGGTGAAGGTGAGAGGGCGAGCGCGCCGGGTGGTGGGGACGGGTGGGTCCGGCCCCGCTCGGCGAGTCTCGAGCAGCCCGGGGGGGAACGTTTGGAGCCCCGAGGCGGGATGCTGGGGGTCCGGGGGGTCCTGATCCGGGCGGGCGGGCGGGCCGGCGTCCCCACGCCCCGGTCTCGCCGCCGGGTCCGCCTCGGCCCTGCGGAGAGGGGCGGGTCTCGGGGTGGGGTCCCCTGACACCCCTCGTCACCCCAGGCTTCCCGGCCGCATGTCACCCCCCTGCCCGTCTCCTCCTCGTACCCAGCCCTTATCCTGGCCAGCATTTACTCCGCACGTGAGCAGCGCCCGCGATCTTCAGCGCAGCGCCCTGCGCTGCCCGCCCTGCCCTCCTTTGGGCACTTCCTACTCTCTCACACGGTTGTCTCTTTACTGGTTTGACTTCAGACACGATGGCAAGCCCCTGGAGGGCAGGGTCTGTGGCGTTTTTTTTTTAAGCCATCCCTAATGCTAGGCCTGGCACACACAAAGAAGGCACGCAGAAAATGCCGAATAATAAGCTGTTTGGGTGCACAAGCCAAAACCTGCCCATTCTCCGCCTCTTGTCATCCTTCACTGCCCTGTTTCTTTAATTTCTCTATCTTCTCTCCTTCCCTCCTCCCAGAAAGGGCGCTGATGATGGCCCGCCTATCTCTAGTTCTCAGTTCCGCGCCCTTAAGCCCTGTCCTCCTCCTGCTTCCTCCTCCGCTCCTCTCCCCACTCTGGATTCGCCCCTACCGGCGCCCCTCCTTCTCCCCAGCACATGGCTGACCCTCAGGCCAACACACAGGACTGCATGTATGTTTGTACACACCCAGGATTGGCCCCACGCCTGCGTGTTGTGTTTTTTTCCTTGGGGCACTTCACATGTCACCCGGCACCCCGGTGAATAAGCAAGCTTCCCTCAGTGAGTCAGCTTCCCTCAGGGATGAGTTTGCTGAGCTTTATACCCCATTAGACATGCTTTACGTACCAGTTGTTGTTTTTTTCCCCCCGTCTGTTGACATGTCTCCTTTTCTTTCCGAAGTTGGAATTGGTGGAGTTAACACAACCAGTAGCCAACTTCAATCTGAGACTTGACCTAGGAGAACTGCAATACCTTTGGTCTTTTTGGCCCGGCCATGCCCATGATGCCCACCCTGTGAAGGTCCTTCACCATCTAAAAAGTAAGTGGTGGCTGGGACTCGTGGTGCTCTGGTCTGGGTGGAGGGAAAGGGACAGCTCTGTTAGGCAAGTCTCTGGAATGGGCCATTTTTGCTCGGAGCTGGAGTTCCCCAGCCCCGGCTGAAAACACTATCTCCTTTCTGTTTCCGTGGAGGATTTCGCTGGTTGCGGAGAGACCCTGCTTAGTGGTTGACAGTTCAGGAAGCAGCTGGGATCTCTAGGCTCTCGGAGGAATTAGTCCTCCTGGCTTGTGCTCTGCTGTGCTGGCTCCACCCCCCCACCCCCCCTCTGCCCAGCAGAGATTGGCTCCTTATCACACGCTTCTAAGAGTCAGCTCTGCCCGCTTTGCCCGAGTATGCTCTTCTATTTCAGTTTCTCAGCCTCTCCTCTGGTTTCAGTTGTGCCAGCAGACGACCCGTGGATCCGTTTTCTTTTCCCTGCTAGGAGTTGCTCTACGTAAATCTGGGTAAGGAGGTGGTGTGGATCCAGGGACTGTGCTTGGCATCCAGACGTAGCCCGCGGTGAATTTTGCTACTGCTCTCCCTACACCCAAGACACCTAATGCTTCTCTACTAACGGCCTGAGTTGAGGCAAAGCTTTCTATTAGCATGGAGTGCTAATAGGCTGATAGTTTCAGTTTGGAATTTGGTTTGGTCCTGGTCTTAGGTTAATATTAATAACAACATGTGTGTATGTTTGTGTGTGTATGTGTGCGCGCGCATGTGTGTGTATTTGAGAGAGAAGAGAGAGAAACATCAATTGGTTGCCTCCTGTACGCACCTGACGGGGGTCGAACCTGCAACCTGGGTATGTCCACTGAGTGTGTCCCCGAACCCGAGACCATTCCGTGTACAGGGTGACAATCCAACCACTGAACTACCTGGCCAAGGCAATAACAGTCTCTTAATATTGTTTCCCCTAGCAGTTCTTTGGGGTGGGAAATTTTTCCCAACGTGTGATCAGGATTTAAAAAACTGTTACATAGAAGAAGGGCTTCTTCAGACAAATCTGTGAAAGGCTGCATGAAGTCCAGTTCAACTAGTGTCTTTACCACAGGCCTTGCTGCCCAAAGTCTCTACTGCGCGCATGTGCTCCAGGGGAGGGGTGTGAAGCCCAGAGTGGAACAAGGGGTGCACTAGCGTGCTGTGGGCCACGCGTGAGAAGTGCTTTCGTGAACTCTCTGAAACCACGACCTCAGGATGCTTTGCAGCAGTCACATCTGCAAGCACAGGGGACAGCTGTGACTGGGGTGGCCTCCCGGACTGTGGGGAGCCCTGCAGGGAAGTAGGGGCTATCAGGGCTTTCCAGAGGGACAGGAACCCAGCGCCTCCCACTTCCTGGAAGGCTGGGAAGCCAGCAGGCGAAGCCCAAGATGGTAGGGACCCTATCTTGTCTTGTGTGCGTGTATTTTGCAACTTTGGTCCGTTGGTGTGCCTATGCATGTTTAGCTGGCTCTTTGGGAGGATTCAACCTTGGCATCTGAAAGGCTTGTTCCAAATACTAAGAAACACATGCTTAGTCAAAAGCTGCTTTTTAAGAAAAAAGTAGATGTGGGTGCTCCAGGGATGAAAGGGTAAGAAGATGCTGCCCATGAAGGGCAGTCTCACTCAAACCATGGTTCTCCCAGCTGTGGAGGAGGAAGTAGAAGTGGAAATAGGCCACTGCTCTGTGTCGGAGATTGGCTTTCTAGAAGCTCATAGACTAGACAGGGAGACAGAGTAAGGCAGTGGTTGGCAAACTGCGGCTCGCGAGCCACATGTGGCTATTTGGCCCCTTGAGTGTGGCTCTTCCACAAAATGCCACGTGCGGGCACCCACGTACAGTGCGATTGAAGTCGGTTTTCGGCTCTCAAAAAAGAAATTTCAATCGTTGTACTGTTGATATGTGGCTCTGTAGACTAATGAGTTTGCTGACCACTGGTGTAGGGCAAAAAACCAAAATGTCAGGTAAGGTGGTATGTCCTCCCTGGAGACATCAGGGGAGCTTCGTGGAGGGATGCCACTAGAGTTGGGCCTAGAAGGTCAGTAGGAGTCAAATGAGTGAAAAAGGAAAGAGGATTCTAGGCTGAAAGCAGCAGCTCAGCTCGGGAGTTAGCAGAGCCAGAGCCATCAGAGTTTGGAGAGGTTGGAGGTTCCACATGAGCGGTTCCACGTGAGCCATGTGGGCGTGGCATGCAGCTGCAAGTGGGGAAAGGGGAAAGCAGTCAGCTCCCTGGGCAAGCTGAAGTCCCAGTAGACCTTGTAATGTCAAAGAAACACTGAACTTCTACTAGCATGCGTACCTTTGAATCTTGCACTCACTGGACACTAACACCTTTCATTTCATGTCCTTTGGGCTTGTAAGCAATGACCAGAACTTTAAAGCACTTGCTTCTAAAAGCCATTCGACCCTGGCCAGTTTGGGTCAGTGGATAGAGCATCAGCCTGCATACTGAGTGGTCCCCGGTTCGATTCCGGTCAAGGGCACATGCCCAGGTTGCGGGCTCAATCCCCAGTAGGAGGTGTGCAGGAGGCAACCTATCAATGATCTCTCATCATTGATGTTTCTCTCTCCTTCTCTCTTCCTCTCTGAAATCAATAAAAATATATAAAACAAACAAACAAATAAAAGTCTTGTGGTTCTCAGGGAACTTGCTGCCTGGAAACAAGTCAGCCTTGGGTCTGAGCAGACCTGCTTACTCCATCCTCCTGGCAGCAGGTGTGGGAGCTGTGGGTGTGTTGTGGAGGTGTTGTGATCTTGCTGGCAGAGTCTGTGGTTGCTATGTAACATATAAAGTTACCTTTGAACTTGTACTGCCATTCCCAGTCTTCTTAGTCTGTGGGCATCACGCTTGTACATGTGATGAAGCCAAGGCTTTGAGGATAAATAAATTGCTCAAGTTTATATAGCTCAGAAATAGACTGAGCACGATTTGTACCCAGCTGTGTGCATTCCAGAATCTGTCATCTGCACGCTACTTCACGCCCGTGTCAGGTATCCCTGTTCTCCCGTCAGTGGTTTTCCTCTCTCACTCTTGCATTCTTGTTTCTCTAACAGCCTTACCTGCTGGGCCTCCGTCAGCCTGATTGCATGCTCTCTCCTCTTCTGCTTTGGAGGAGAGTGATGTTTTCTTCCCAGTGTCCCTTTAAAAAAAAAAAAAATTTTTAAAGGGACACGGAGAGAGAGAGAGATCAGTGATGAGAGAGAATCACTGACCAGCTGCTTCCTGCATGCTCCCCCATTAGGGATCAAGCCTGAAACCTGTGCCCTTGACCAGAACCGAACCTGGGACCCTTCAGCCCACAGGCTAACACTCTATCCACTGAACCAAACTAGCTAGGGTCCAGTGTCCCTTCTCAGAGCACTGCTGTCTCTCTTATTTTTCTCCAAGGGTGCTGGACTAGAAGCTTAAAAAAAAAAAGTGTGTGTGTGTGTGTGTGTGTGTGTGTGTGTGTGTGTAATTGATTCCAGAGAAAAAGGGAGAAGGAGGGAAAGAAAAATCAATGATGAAAGAGAGCCATTGACCGGCTTTCCCCCTGTATGTCCCCCATTTGGGATGGAGCCCACAACCCCAGCATGTGCCCTGACCAGGAATTGATCCATGACCTCCTGGTTTATGGGTTGATGCTCAACCATTGAGCAGCACTGGCCAGGCTTCTGTCTCTTAGTAAGCCCTTGACACGTGGCCTCCAAGCTAAGAAACTCTCCCACAGTTGTGGTGTTTTACTGAGGAGGAAGGTAGAAATGGACATACAAGTCACTCCTATCTTCCCCGAAGTCATTAACAATGCAGAGTAATCTGTGGCTGTGGGCAAAACATGCTGGTTGCAATTTCCCTGTGGGTCTGTCTGTCTTTCTGTCCATTCTTGGGATGGCTAGATCCTAGGATCCAGTTTTCAGGTATGCAAAATCTACTTTTTCTAGATATTTTGTTTCTTAGGAACTTAAAAAAAAAAAAAAAAAAATATATATATATATATATATATATATATATATATATATATTATTTTTTTATTTTATTGATTTCTTACAGAGAGGAAGGGAAAGGGATCGAGGGCTAGAAACCTCGATGAAAGAGAAACATCGACCAGCTGCCTCCTGCACACCCCCTACTGGGGATGTGCCCGCAACCAATGTACATGTCCTTGACTGGAATCAAACCTGGGACCCTTCAGTCCGCAGGCTGACCCTCTATCCACTGAGCCAAACTGGTCTCAGCTGTTTCTCGGGAACTTTGACACCCTTTGGAAGTTTGTCGTGTGTGTGCTTATTCATGAGCAACGCCTTCTCCTTTCCCAGTGAGAGAGAATGATTGCTTGGCCTTGGCCATGAGAGGGCTGACAGCTCTGATTAGGCCTGCTGGAGAGGGAGTGGCGGACAGGAATTTGCCGGGTGTTGCGGAGGGCAGAGCCAGGCACACCCACATGGCTGTGGTACACACTGACTCACCCACGGAGGGCTTTTTCCCTTTCACTTCGCAGGATGCCAGGCTCTGCCAGCGGAGTAGCTGTGTGTGTAGTGGAGTCTCTGAGCAACAGCCTGCCTTTGGGACCAGAGATTCCCAACCACACGAGGGTGCTACCTTCTTCGTTTCCGTCTGTCTGTCCTTTTGACTCGAGCCAAATGTCTCTAGGGCTTGGGAGTGAGGTCTGGAGACCCTTAACATGTTACTACTCTCTGGAAAATCCGGGCTGGGAAGATGTGTGAGTGCGGGAGAGCAAGAGAGCCTCCCGCCCAGAAACAGGCCGTGCCGATGGACGTTATCAGTGTTTATCACAGGGAGGTGATGTCCGAGAGAACTGCCAGCCCTGT
This sequence comes from Pipistrellus nathusii, assembly GCA_963693515.1. Lineage (NCBI taxonomy): Eukaryota > Metazoa > Chordata > Mammalia > Chiroptera > Vespertilionidae > Pipistrellus > Pipistrellus nathusii. Next base: position 6,037,570 of record OY882859.1, read on the forward strand.
AAATAGAAATATTTACAGAACCCCCAGCCCCGCAGAGATATGTACAGGACTTTGTTAGAGTCAGACTAAGGACATGCCCAGGAGCAGGATCGAGGAAATGCTGGCTGAGAACATGCTATGGGCATGGCCGATCTGCAGCTCCTTTCATGCATGGGGAATGAAAGGAGGGAACCGAGGGTGATTACGTGAATCCATTGGTGGCAGAGCAGAGCTGGGGAACCTCTGATTGGATGGAAAGTAAAATGGGCAGACGCATACTTCTTTTGTACTGGTGTGTAAGAATAGTTAACCTTTGACGTTTACAGTTAACAGAGGTGGCCTAGAGATGATATGTGTTCCCATGAGGGTGGGTATGTCTCTGAGGGGGCTGGAAAAGAGCATTACTCTGATATTCAGAAGTCCCCAGATACCCAAGAACAGAAGGTTCAGGCAAAGATTAACTTTTTACTGAGGAGGTTCTTGGCCTGAGGTGTGATTGCCCACCATGACCTACCCAGTTAGGAATTTATCATCGGGTCATCCTGTGCTGTGACTTTCGGCCCCTGAGCTTCTCAGTTACTACATAGCTCCTCGGGATTCTTTTTACCTTTAGTTTCCACACTTCCTACTGTGCACACATTGATGATGAGGGAGATCAGTACATGTTTTTAAGTAAAGTATAGACCTCTCCCTTGAGGATCATCCTGCCTCTGTGCTCCCAACCCCCAAACCAAAATCTGTTAAAATTAGGGTTGTCTCGCCAAAACCGGTTTGGCTCAGTGGATAGAGCATCGGCCTGAGGACTGAAAGGTCCCACGTTCGATTCCAGTCAAGGGCATGTACCTTGGTTGCGGGCACATCCCCAGCGGGGGTGTGCAAGAGGCAGTTGATCGATGATTCTCTCTCGATGTTTCTAACTCTCTGTCCCTCTCTCTTGCTCTCTGTAAAAAAATCAATAAAATATTTTAAAAAATTAAAAAGAAATAAAATTAGGGTTGTCGGGACCCGGAAAGCAGGGGAGAGTGGTGGGAGTCGCTGACTTTGAGTGTCACTTTGCTTTCCTCTTTCAGTGTTCAGTGCTGGGTGTCAGGTGGGCGATGTGTAGGAGAGAGGTGGGTTTCTGTTATGCTTTTCTGCCTCTCGATTTCTCCTCGTCTCTCTGAGGTGGGGAAGGCAGGGCTGTCACTGACCAGCAGGCGAGGCATAGCCAGTGCTAGGCCTGAATTCGGACGCTGACTTCGCATCTGAATGCCCAGGCTCCGTGATAGGGAGCCTGGCCCTACAGTCCTGAGAAGTCCTGCTTACTCGTGAGATGTGGCTCCTACCTCCTGGCCCTGCCTTGGTCCTGGAGCCCGTGTTCTCGATGGGCCCCCGCTGGTCCCGCCCCCCTGCAGCCCCTGCCACACACCAGCGTGACGCCAGCCCGTGTCCCGGGCTCGCTGACGGTCTCCTCTCTTCCAGCGCGATGTCCCTGTTCTTCCCTCGATGCAACTCCGTTGTCACCGTCAAGAAGGATAAGAGACACATGGCGGAGGTGAATGCTTCTCCCCTCAAGCACTTTGTCACCGCCAAGAAGAAGATCAATGGCATCTTTGAGCAGCTGGGGGCCTACATCCAAGAGAGCGCCACCTTCCTGGAAGGTGAGACGGGCTGCTGAGCCGGGCCCGCTCCTGTCAGTTTTGATATTTAGGGGCAGGGTTTGGGGGTGGCCGGGAACAGCCCTGCGCCTGGGGGGCTCCTGCCCAGATGTGTTGTTACTTCCAGCCACGCTCTGCTCGGAATGGTGTGGAGTTGGGTGCCAGGGAGATCGGCCAGGAAAACAAGGGACCTGTCATTTAAGGATTCCCTGTATGACTTAATTTAATCACGAGGGGTGGGCGGATCTAATCCCCATCTGAAACACATGCAGGTGGAGGGTGAGGTGCATGATAGCGTGTAAGTGGCACACGGGGCTTTACCCCGGTGTTTTCCTTGGCCCAGCTCTGCTGCCATTCATCCGGGGCTCTTTCTGGGTGTTTATTTCTGACCGGGGTGTTCTCTGATATTTTTAGACGACAGGACTATGAATAGGAAACTTGCCTCACCGGCACCTTTTTCATTAGTTACTGATTGGAGCCCGGCCTGGAGGCTCAGCACAGACGGGCTGGTTCCCAGGGTCCTGCTCAGTCTGAGTGCCCCTCCAGCCACTGACTCCTCAGGAAGGCATATCCTGACTCCGGATCCTGGGATGGTCAGGAAAGATGCAGTAGCTGAGTCTTATCTGCCCTTGGTCTCTTCACTTAGGAAAGCAGGGCTCGGGCGAGACCAGGGGTTTTCCGATTCTAGTCTGTGGAACCCTAGAGGTTCAGTGGAAAAGTTCCAGGGACACGCTTGGCTCATGCTTGGTTTACATGTCAGGCTGCGATTTCTCAGAACTATTTCTAGGCCACCTCTGTTCTGAGGATCGTTATTTAAAGGAAAGGAAACATGTCTAGTACTACGGTCTGAATGTTTGTGTCCCCCTAGATTCCCATGTTGGACTCCTAAGGCCCATGTGATGGTGTTAGGTGGTGGGTAGGTGGGAGGTGATGAGGTCTCTTTTATAAGAGCACAAATCTCATTCATGAGGAGGGAGGAGGCCTCATGAATGAGATTTGTGCTCTTATAAAAGAGACCGCCACGAAGCTCTAGCCCCTTCCACCAGGTAAGGATACGAGAAGTTGGAACCCGAAGAGGGCCCTCACCCACCAGCTGGCATTCCGATCAATACATTTCCGTTGTCTGTGAGGCGCCCAGTCGGTACAGCCTGAGCGTCTGAGATTGAGAGTGGACTTATCTATGCCCTGCTCTTAGCATGGACCTGAGGCAAGAGAAAGTATTTTCTAAATATTTGTTAAACTTCAAAATCTGAGTTTTAACGTGATAAGGTTGGTTGTTGACATTATTCCTGTTGGTGACCTGCTTATTTAGCAGTATCTCTAGCGCCTAGCAGTGGCATGCAGGGATGGGGCAGACCAGGCCTCAGTCCTCCCAGAGCCCAGACTATAACCTCTGAGTCACTTACTCAAGTGGGCTGTGGGCAGACACATGCTTAGGGAAGGTTTTTATGAGATGGCATCAGGAGGGGTGTTTCCATGTCTTTCTTTTTTTTTTTGGTGAAAATATGAGGCCTTTCCTGTTGGTGGACTGGAAGGGAAAGAGCTGGAGAATTCTGGGATTCTGTGTTGGGATTGCCCTGGCTGGGGAGGGAAGAGTTACTGCTTTAGGACTGAGAGTTTGTTCGCCTATTGGCTGTCTCTTTTAAATATATTTTATTGATTTTTTACAGAGAGGAAGGGAGAAATATAGAGAGTTAAAAACATCGATGAAAGAGAAATATTGATCAGCTGCCTCCTGCACACCCCTTACTGGGGATTTGCCCGCATCCAAGGTACAATCGAACCCAGGACTCTTGAGTCCGAAGGCCAACGCTCTATCCACTGAGCCAAACCGGATAGGGCTGACTCTTTTAAATGTAGCTTTGAAAAGTGGTCAAAATTGTACCTGGCAGGTAGTGAGAAGTTGGTATTTATTAAGTACTAAACATGAACGTAAATGATGACAGTTAATATTTGAGTATCCGTCATGCACTAGCCACCATTTTTAGTGCTTTTTGTGCTTTTAAAAGCGCTAAAAATGGTGGCTGGTGCATGATGGATACTTGTAGTAGTCATAGGAGGTAGGGACTGTTACCTGCATTTTAAGGGTGAGGAAACTAAGACCCAGGAAGATCCATTTGTTTGAGGCCACAAAGCTAGGAAGAGGCGAGACCAGCACGTACTTCCAGCATGGAACCAGGTAGTCCGGCCCCGGGAGCCGTGTTGGTCACTGCGCCCTGCGGCCACAGCAGGGAATCGGGACCTCAGCCCGGCAGCAGGGAGCCTCCTCGGTGGCCTCTGTTCCTCTCAGACATGACAGTGGAACTCCTGGGAGCGGGTGCTGACCCATTCCCCCTCCCCGCCTCCAGACACCCACAGGAATGCAGAGCTGGACCCCGTTACGACAGAAGAGCAGGTTCTGGACGTCAAAGGCTACCTGTCCAAAGTGCGGGGCATCAGCGAGGTGCTGGCCCGGAGGCACATGAAAGTGGCTTTCTTTGGCCGGTGAGTTTTCGTCCTCACACCTCTTCCTCCTGGGCTGGGTGGGAGTGCGGGTGAGAGAGACACTTTGGGCAAGACCACAGGCTGAGCATCTCACAGCCCCGAGGGCACGGGAGGCTGCCCTGTGGCAGCAGTTACCCGCTGGGCAGACGTGGTGGGGCCTCATGTGAGGAGGAGCACAGGGGGAGAAGAGCAGCACACTCGGCCTTCTGAGGGAGCCAGGGACATCGGGGCCATTCAGCCGGGGTCACTGAGACTGAGGGTCAGTGGTTTCGGTGGAAGGGTGGGTCTCCTTCAGTGGTCCCATCAGTGACGCTGAGAGGCTTGCGGTCAGGGCAGGCCTGTTTACGGACATAAGCCACATCGTGCTGACTCCCCACCGTGTGAGTGCCTTGCATGTTGGTTTGCAGTGATGAGCCAGGAGCACCTCACAGGATAGGACAGGCATCTGTCCGCGCATTTCCATAAACTCAGAGCGCCCGCTCTGCCTGTCCGGGCACTGCTGTCACTGCAGACAACAAGGCCTCGGGCCTCCGGGCTGCTAACTTCATTGCAAAAGCCCAAAGTGCAGATGTCGGTGCCTCGCTGACAGCCAGTGTTCCCTTCCCACAGGACGAGCAACGGGAAGAGCACCGTGATCAATGCCATGCTCTGGGACAAAGTTCTGCCCTCCGGGATCGGCCACACCACCAACTGCTTCCTGCGGGTGGAGGGCACAGATGGCCACGAGGCCTTCCTCCTCACGGAGGGCTCGGAGGAGAAGAGGAGCATCAAGGTGCGGTGCTGGGTGGGACTGGGGGCAGGGCCGCGGCCCTGGGCATCCTGGAGGGTGAGTCTGGGCTTAGACCAACTAGCAAGACAGGTGGTGCCCGGTGATGGGTGTGGCGGCCCTGCTCCCTGGCTGTTTAGGAGGAGAGCTGTTCCAGGAAGGGCTGGAACCGGGAACACCAGGAATGGGAGCCTGCAGGTCCTTGCCTATTACCCAGCAGGCTTTTCTCTTGACCTGAAGAGAGTACTTGCCTTGTTCTCCTTGGGGAAGTTTCCAGAGAGCGATTCCTGCATTTGCTTGCGGGTTCTGACATACCAGCTAGGAGCTTGTACATTTAATTTTCCCGAGAGCCAGCCGCATTCTTGTGTGGGGCCAGATGCTCATTTCGGTTCATAAAGACTTAGTACAGGCACCGCCCGCTTTAGCGCAGTGTCTGAGGGAGAAGCTTGAGGGGGAGTGAAGAATAGTTGGTTCTCCTGGCAACTCCCAGCTCTTGACTTTTATGTGTGCAGTGAAAGGAAAGGGGAAGCAAAGCAGCCGCAGGCCACTGTGCCACGCCAGGCAGCACAGGCAGTCTGCCCTGTGGCGGCAGCTCCCAGCTGGGCCTGAGCCGTGAACGTCCCTCCCCTCCCCCCACCAGACGGTGAACCAGCTGGCGCATGCCCTCCACCAGGATGAGCAGCTGCATGCTGGCAGCCTGGTGAGTGTGATGTGGCCCAACTCCAAGTGCCCGCTGCTGAAGGATGACCTCGTGCTGATGGACAGGTAAGAGGAAAGGTGCCTGCGTAGGAAGTCCAAACCTAGAGGGCCAAGAGTCCCATTTCTGGATCATCCAAGCCAGTGTTCCCTGGGCCCTGTCCTTGCTCTGCTTATGTATTGGCTCTACCACCTCCCCCTTCCTCTTGGATTCCCTCCGGGGTCTGGTTATGGTTTCATTGGCACCAGTGCCCTGAAGATGTGCCAGTGATGGCCTGTGGGGAGGAATAGGAGGGGTGACCGAAGCCTCGACCCAATGCTAGTACGTGTGTCGGGAGGTGGTGTCCATGTTGTACTTTATTTTTGGGAAAGGAGCACTTTATTTTGTTCCTGCTTTGTGGGCAGGTTGCAACTATACCAAGAAATACGATATTGTAGTGCTTATTGGACTCTCATGAATATAACACTTCACCTTTTTATTTTATTTATTTATTTATTTATTTATTTAAATATATTTTATTGATTTTTCACAGAGAGGAGGAGAGAAGGATAGAGAGTTAGAAACATCGATGAGAGAGAATCATCGATTAGCTGCCTCTTGCACATCCCCTACTGGGGATGTGCCCGCAACCACGGTACATGCCCTTGACCGGAATCGAACCCGGGACCTTTCAGTCCGCAGGCCGACGCTCTACCACTGAGCCAAACCGGTCCCGGCACACTTCACCTTTTTAAAAATTATTAATTTTAGAGAAAGAGAAACATCAATTGTTTCCACTTATTTATACATCCTCTGGTTTGTTCTTATATGTGCCCCGATCGGCGATTGAACCTGAAATCCTGGTGTATTGTGGTGACGCTCTAACCAGCGGAGCTACAGGCCAGGGCAGCACGCCACCTTAATTGTTTATCTCCAGAGTAAAATTATAAATCATCATGTTTTTGTAAAAGTGATAGACGCACGTGGCAGGAAACACACTCGGGATTACCTGGAGTGTTATGAAACGAAAAGGAAAAATCCCTTCAGGAAGGGATGACATTTTACCCCCTCTTTAGCTGTCTCTCCCTTGCTTGGCTGCCTCAGGTCTGCCACAGCAGGAAGAACAGGACCCACGGCCTGTGTGCCTGATATTGGTTTAACCCTGTCACCTCTAGCCCTGGCATCGATGTCACCACAGAGCTGGACAGCTGGATTGACAAGTTTTGCCTGGACGCTGATGTGTTTGTGCTGGTGGCCAACTCGGAGTCTACCCTGATGCAGACGGTAACCCCTCCTCCGCCTTTCCCACGCTCCCAGGGCCTTGGCTGGCGGGGCCCCTCCGCTGAGGCCTTTCCCTCTCGTGCAGGAAAAGCAATTCTTCCACAAGGTGAGCGAGCGCCTGTCCCGCCCCAACATCTTCATTCTGAACAACCGCTGGGATGCGTCTGCCTCAGAGCCCGAGTACATGGAGGAGGTTGGTGCCTCTCTATTCAGCAGTTTGGGGACTGCACCCCACATGTGTATGTACCCGTTGTGCACTCCCAGGCTGCACCAGGTTCAGCCTTTCCTAAAGGAGTTTCATCACCACAGATTTCCCAGGTGTTCCCTCGCTCACTGTGGGGTCTTCTGCCGCCTTTAAACACTCTCTTCACCTCCCCGTCACTTTCCCGGATCTCTCCACCCTTCAGAGGTTTTCATCCGGCTCTGCAGAGCGTCCCCAGCACGTTAGCTGCGCCTTGTTTGGGGCCTGTGCTCACTTTGGTTCATACAGGATTAATCATCGCAGGACCAGCTCAGCTCTAGGAAGATACCCAGGAAGGAGGCTTAAAAGAGGGACAGAGATAATTGGCTCATGTGTGTGAGAGGAAAGGAACAGGAGTCCCAGATTGGTACTGAGGGGTGAAAAAGCGTGCAGTCAGCAGGCTGACATTGGGCAGTGTGACTTGTGAGGTGGATGTGAAAGAATTACAGCAGGGATGAAGTCTCTCAGCATTGAGATGGGCATGTGGCAGATGGCCCCAAGTGGCTGTTGGCATGTGAAAGTTCTAGTAGTAGAACCCTAGACTTCAGAGCCAGACAGGCTTGTGTGGGGGACATTTCATAGATAAGGCCTTGGAGGACTCGGCTTGTCAGCATAGAGCCCAGGTGGAGGTTTCTCAACTCCGGGTTCCTTTCCTTCTGGGGCACGAAAGTGAGACACTGGTTAGGCCCTCACAAGAGGCACCTTGAGGCATGCGTTGGCATTTCTGTTTATCTACACTAATAAAAGAGTAAGATGCAAAATGATCGTATCTTTGTGACACCCACCAGCCAATCAGGAGTGAGTATGCAAATCAATGCAACAAAAATGGCAGGTTAATTTGTATATGCAGGCGCAAAGCAGCGGGGGTGGGGCGTTCCACACCGCCCCAGCTGCTTCAGGCCTCTGGGCAGCATGGGAGGGTGGAAAGGCTGCTCCATCCTGAATGAAGGCTGTGCTGGCAGCCAGGGGAAGGAAGGCCCATTCTTCAACCAATCTCCGCGCATTGGTCCTCTAGTTCATCCCTAAAACCCCTTTGGCAGGCCATCCCCTAAGGGACTCCCGTGGCCATATTGCTTCTGAGGAGTGCGGTGACTAGAGAGCAGAAATGGTGGGAGACGGTTCACCTGCCCACCTGGTCACACGCACCCCCCTTGCTTGGCTCCAGGTGCGGCGGCAGCACATGGAGCGCTGCACCAGCTTCCTGGTGGATGAGCTGGGCGTGGTGGATCGGGGCCAGGCCGGAGACCGCATCTTCTTCGTGTCTGCCAAGGAGGCGCTCAACGCCAGGATCCAGAAGGCCCAGGGCATGCCCGAAGGAGGTGACAGTGAGACCCACTTCCTCCTTTTCGCTAATGTTTGAGACGTTTGGTCTCATGCTGTGAGCTGAGAGAAAATAGTTCTGAGAAGGATGTGGTGAGAACAGCCTGAGTGAGGAGCTCTCTGCTCCCCCCAGTGTTTAGCCAAGTGTCACATTGGCATGCATGGCTTTGTGGGTTTTCACTTTCCTCCCCTGCAGCTATTTCCAGACTAACATGCAGTTCTCCTAGGGGGCGCTCTTGCAGAAGGCTTTCAAGTGAGGATGCTCGAGTTTCAGAATTTTGAGAGGAGGTTTGAGGTGAGTCCTTGATTCTGGTCTCTGGTGCTTCTGGCTTCCCAGCGGTCACCGGCCCTGTCCTGGGCAGTGACACCAGAGCCTGGCCCTGCTGGTGGCCATGTGGCCTCCTCAGCACCTCTTGTCTGTTCCAGGAGTGCATCTCCCAGTCCGCAGTGAAGACCAAATTTGAGCAGCACACGGTCCGGGCCAAGCAGATTGCGGAGGCAGTTCGCCTCATCATGGACTCTCTGCACATCGCGGCTCAGGAGCAGCGGTAAGGACCCGGGAGCTCGGGCAGGCCTGGGGAGAGGGGATGCTGGGAAGTGACCGCCTCACCCCTGCCTGGGACGATGGGCCCAGGGGCAGAGCTCTGCCAGCAGAGCTGAGTCTCTAGGTTCCCCTGCAGGTGCCCTTCCCAGCCACCAGGCCTCACTAGAGGTACCCGGAGCAGCCTGGTGAGGGGACCATTGGGGTTCTGTCCCATTGGGCCTGTGCAGCATGGGGCTCTGAAATGCCACCTCACAGCACATGCTGGAGGCCTGGCCCAGAGCTGCCCTGGGCACTACAGCCATGCTCAGAGTCCAAGGCGGAACACGTTTTTAAAACAACCTTTTTTTAGAGAGATGTTGAAATATAGGAAGGCACCAAAAGTTAAAGCACCTTGCTACCACACAGAATTGATAGGCAGTGTTTGCTTTATATTATTTTTACGTTAAAACACAGAAAAAACACGGAAGTACCTTTGATTCCTCAGCCCCTTGACCCTGTGTCACGCTGCTCACCCCCCAAGGCGACCATGATCATGAATCTGGTGTGTAGTCCTATGGTCCATGTCAGAAGAACTTTTTGCGTAAACCCTGAAGAACATGCAGAACATATAGCCACAGCGTCATTCTGGTTACTGCGCAGCCTTTCTTTCACTCACCTCTTCTTTGCCTTCATCCGTGGGTACATGTGTTAGCAGCTGTGACTGTTAACTGCTAGAGAGTATGCCATGTGAATTGAGAATACCTCATTTTCCCATTGACTGCTTTTTTTTTTTTTTTTTTTTTTTTTTTTTTTTTTGTCAATCTTCACTAGAGGATATTTTTCTTTTTTCTTTCTTTTTTTTTTTTTTAGAGAGAGTGGAAGGGAGGAGAAGGAAAGAGAGAGACATTGATGTGAGAGAGACACATGATTGGTTGCCTTCTGAAAGGGGCCCCGACCAGGGCCAGGGATCGAGCCTGCAACTGAGGTACACGTCCTTGACTGAATCGAAATAAGGCCCTCAGCTTTCTAACCCATTTACTAAGAATCAATTGACCGGATAAGTATGGATCTACTCTTCTATGATGTTCTCTGATTTGAGTGACCCATTTTCTTTGGAAGGTCTTTTGATTATTAGCAAAGTATATGGTTCTTTTTCACAAGCTCACACAGGCTTCCCGGCAGCCCCTCTGGCTCCCTTCCTGGTGGAGGGGCCTGGGTCCTGTAACCAGCCCTCTCTCCCAGGGTTTACTGCCTGGAAATGCGCGAGGAGCGGCAGGAGCGGCTGACGTTTATTGACAAACAGTTGGAGCTCTTGGCACAGGACTACAAACTGCGGATCAAGCAGATCACGGAGGAAGTCGAAAGGCAGGTGAGAAACGGGGTCAGGCTCAGAGCAGAGTCCGGGGTGGAAACGTGGAAAAGCAGACTCCTCATCCGGGGCCCTCTCAGCCTCCAGAAGGAGCCCGTGGCCTGATCCCACATGCAGAGCCTTCGCCGGGTTCACCTTCTCCAGGTCTTAGTGAGCATTTGGTCAGCCGACCTCTCACGTTCCTTCTACCTCTTTAATGCCACCCTGAGCAGAGGAAACGGCTGGCTTGGGGGGTGGGGGTGGGAGGGGAATAGAAGGATATTGGAGTCTGAGACTCTAGATGCTCTCCCAGTGCAGATATGGACACGTTCTTTCTCCATCCCTAATGTTTCCTTCTACAGGTGTCGACGGCGATGGCCGAGGAGATCAGGCGCCTCTCCGTGCTGGTGGACGAGTACCAGATGGATTTCCACCCTTCTCCCGTCGTCCTCAAGGTTTATAAGAATGTGAGTCATTAGCAGCCGTGCCCCCATAAGCACCCCTCGATCCCTTTGGCCACTGGGTGGCATCTCTAGCAGCCCCGCTGGTCTGTCAGGACCCCTCAGCCGGGCAGACGGGACCAGGCCTCACTCAGCTCTCCCATGTCAGCTCCCAGGGCGCGGGCTGCCCAGCCTCCGTGTCCTTTGGCTCCCAGAGGAAGTCCTGACTGGGTGCCTCTTCCCTCACCCTCTCGTCTGGTTGCAGGAGCTGCACCGCCACATAGAGGAGGGCCTGGGCCGAAACATGTCGGACCGCTGCTCCACGGCCATCACGGGCTCCCTGCAGACCATGCAGCAGGAGATGATCGGTGAGTGCTGGAAGGCGACTCAAGGCCAGGCCGCAGGGACCACTTCCCGTCTGTCACCTTGGTGATGAGTCACCTGGATGCCTTCAGATTCTGGGTGATGTCATGAGTTCGTTCCACATGTAGCCCCGGAGCCGTCTTGTGTTTACCAAACGGGACCGTCCCCGCTGAGTGGCCTGCTCCTTAACCCACATGAGGCATCATGTCAGCAGGAGCAGAGCCCAGACCTGCACCCCTGGGAGAGCTGGCCTGTCCGCCCGAGTGTGGCACTCCGGTCCCACAGCCCTCCTCCGGGCCTGGTTTCTGGGCAGAACCATCAGTGTCCTTGGCCACAGCTGTGGGCTCGGGTTCCATGCCTCGGCCCTGGTGCAGCACGCGGAGCTGAGGTGCTCTCCCCTTCTCTTCCTGACAGACGGCCTGAAGCCCCTCCTCCCTGCGTCCGTGCGGAGTCAGATGGACATGCTGGTCCCTCGGCAGTGCTTCTCCCTCAGCTACGACCTCAACTGTGACAAGCTGTGTGCTGACTTTCAGGAGGACATCGAGTTCCATTTCTCTCTCGGGTGGACCATGCTGGTGAACAGGTTCCTGGGCCCCAAGAACAGCCGCCGGGCCTTGATGGGCTACAATGACCAGGCAAGCGCAGCCCCTCACCCCGGCCGTGCGGGAGGCCCACAGTTCCGGCGGCCCCACGTCCACGCTGGCCATTTCCTGAGCACTGATCCTTGGGAAGTTGCAAATGCTAGCTGTATTTTTTTTTCCTTTCATTCGTTATTTATTTTAATATATTTGTATTGATTTCAGAGAGTAAGGGAGAGGGAGAGGTAGAAACATCAGTGATGAGAGAGAATCATTGATCAGCTGCCTTCTGCTTGCCCACTATTGGGGATCAAACCCGCAACCCAGCCTGTGTGCCCTTGATCAGAATCAAACCTGGTACACTTCAGTCCACAGGCTGATGCTCTATCTAGGGTTGTATTTTTTAAAAATATATATATTTTATTGATTTTTTACAGAGAGGAAGAGAGAAGGATAGAGTTAGAAACACTGATGAGAGAGAATCATCAATCAGCTGCCTCTTGCACACCCCCTACTGGGGATGTGCCCGCAACCAAGGTACATACCCTTGACCGGAATCGAACCTAGGACCTTTCAGTCTGCAGGCCGACACTCTATCCACTGAGCCAAACCAGTTTCGGCATGTATTTTTTTTTTCTTCTAATGCATATTAAAGTAACCATTATTACTATTAAGTTAAAGTAAATATTTCTAAATAACCATTATAATAATATATAACTTAAATCTAAATGACATAAAATATCTCTCCATATGCCATTAAAAATTTATTTCCTCACTTAAGGACATGTTTATTGATTTTAGAGAGAGGGGAAGGAAGAGAGAGAGAAGCATCAATGTGAGAAGGAAGCACCAGTGGCTTGCCTCCTGTGTGCGCCCTGACCGGGAACCAAACCTGCAGCCTTTTGATGGAAGGGGTGATGCTCCAACCAGCTGAGCCGCCCGGCCGGGGCTCCGTGTGTTGTTGTGAAATTTAGATTTCACACCATCCCTCTGCATCGCACTTCAGTTGTTGCACGGGCTGCTCTTGGTATATATCTCACTCTTAGGGATGCTGAAGCCTTCCCAGGTGGTCACTGCTCACGTTCTGGGGTATCCCACAGTGCTCACCTTGGGGCTAGCAGGTCTGTTATGAAGCTCATTTCCCCCTTTTGGCCTTTTGGGAATTGTTTCAGGACCCCTCGCTTTGAGGGTCACTGAAGGTTCATTGAATGAGCCTCATTTCTCTCCCCCCTCCTTGTTTCTCTCTTCAGGTTCAGCGTCCCATCCCTCTGACGCCAGCCAACCCCAGCATGCCCCCCCTGCCTCAGGGCTCCCTCGCCCAAGAAGAACTCATGGTTTCCATGGTCACCGGCCTGGCCTCCCTGACGTCCAGGACCTCCATGGGCATCCTGGTTGTTGGAGGAGTGGTCAGTGACAAGCCCTGGTGGACGGGTGGGAGGTGGGGGACAGGGGCTGACTGAGGGCACAGTCCTGTAGTCCCTGCGTGGCACGGCTTGTTCACCTCCATCCGAGACTGAGAGCTCTCTTCACTGATCGGTGCTGAGTGTGAGTCTCAGTCCCTTAACATATATACTTAGTGACCTGTATGTCTCTCTCCGCTGACATTTAGGGTAGCTCATTCCCATTTGACAGACGGGAAAGTGTCACTACCTTGCCAGGCTGTGAGCTCTGGCCCCGTCTGTCTCTAAGGCTGTGCTCTTTCCCCTGTGGGGCCCGGGTGTGTGGTGGGTAGAGAAGTGACCCATGAAATGGGCAGGCCTAGGTTCTGGAGAGGTGGGTGTGACCAAGACTTTCTCATTTGTAGGCAAGAAAACCAAGAGCAAAACTTGAAAGGGTTTAATACAAAAGAGGCCAAGCCTGCCTTCTTTTAAAAAATATATATTTTTATTGATTTCAGAGAGGAGGGGAGAGGGAGAAAGAGGTAGAAACATCAATGATGAGAGAGTCATTGATTGGCTGCCTCTTGCACGCCCTCTACTGGGGATCGAGCCTGCAACTCAGGATTGTGCCTTTGACCGGAATTGAACCTGGAACCCTTCAGTCCAAAGGCCAATACTCTGCCCACTGAGCCAAACCAGCTAGGGCTGCAGGCTGCCTTCTTGATAACTGGGGTGTCCTGTACTTCCTTACTTCCTTTCCCAGGAGACACTGCAGCCAGGAAAACTTATGCCTTGAATTTTTTTCTTTTTTTAAACTTATGTTTTTAAAAAATATTTTTTTATTGCCGAAACCGGTTTGGCTCAATGGATAGAGCGTCGGCCTGCGGACTGAAAGGTCTCGGGTTCAATTCCGGTCTAGGGCATGTATCTTGGTTCCGGGCACATCCCAGTAGGGGGTGTGCAAGAGGCAGCTGATCGATTATTCTCTCTCATTGATGTTCTAACTCTCTATCCCTCTCTCTTCCTCTCTGTAAAAAAATCAATAAAATATATTTTTAAAAAATTTTTTTATTGATTTTTTTTTTTTTTTTTTTTTTTAGAGACAGGAAGGGAGAGGGAGGGAGAGAGAGAGAAAAAAGAACATTGATATGATAGGGAAACTTGGATCAGTTGTCTCCTGCACGCCCCCTGCTTGAGGATCGAGCCCACAACCAGCCATGTGCCCAGACTGGGAATCTAACCAGCAACCTTTCAGGACAATGCTCAACCAAATGAGCCACACTGGCCATGGCTCTTTCTTTTCTTCCTTTTTTATTTATTTATTGATTTTAAGAGCATGTGCATGAGAGAAACATTGATTTGTTCCACTTTTTTATGTATTGGTTGATTCTTGTATGTGCCCCGACTGGGGATCAAACCACAACCTTGGTGTATGGAAATGATGCTGCAACCCACTGAGCTGCCCAGTCAGGGCTACCTTGAATTTTCTTGATGATGTGGGCGAGTTGCTCTTTATGGACATTTGATTTGTAGAAACGGTGGCTGAATGTAACAAACATAATTGCTTTCTAACCTGTAAGACCAGGTGAGACAGCCGAGGGCCCTCTCCCTCCGCCTGCAGAGGCACCTGTTCCGTTTCTTCCACAGAGGTGACCTGGCCGAGGGTCATTGGCCCTTGATGGCTATGTAACCCTTTTATAACATCTCGTTTTACCCCAAAAAAAAACCTTGTGAATTGGTGAAGACGGTTATGCTGGTTTTGGGGGAACAGGTGTACCGAAACAGCCAGGATGGCAGGCAGCACTGGAGCTCGATTTCCGGCTCCAAGCCCAGTGCTCTTAGAGTGTAGCCACACTGCCTTGAAGCAGAGTGCTACAGACAGGACAAAAAGGAGCCGTCTGCCGAGGAACGAGGTGTGGAAGGTGACTTGCCAGTGTCAGCAGAGCGTTTATCTTCAAGAATTCTGTGTGCCGCCCGGCGGGATGGCTCAGCTGGTTTAGTTGGTCCTGTGGACCAAAAGGTTGCCAGTTCTGTACCTAGTCAAGGCACATACCGAGGTTGTGGGTTCAGTCCGGGTCAGGGCACATACGGAAGGCAACGAGTTTCTCTTTCACGTTGATATTTCTCTTTCTCCTTTCCTCTCTGTAAGCAAGTTCTCAGGTGAGGATTTAAAAAAAAAATTCCGTGTGCCTGGATCTGTATCCCAACCCACTGTTTTGCATAAATCATATATGCAAACACCAGGTTTCCCTTATTTAATTTAATTTTTCATTTTTGGATAATCCTCACTTGAGGATATTTGTCCATTGATTTTTAGAGAGGGTGGAGAGAAGCGGGAGAGACAGAGAGAATGAAACGTTGATGTGAGAAAGAAACATTGATTGGTTGCCTTCCACACACGCCCTGACCAGGGCTGGGGATCAAGCCTGCAACCTAGGTACATGCCCTTAACCAGAATCCAACCCGGGACTCTTCAATCTGCAGGCCAGTGTCCCATCTACTGAGCCAAACTGGCTCGGACCTTTATTTTAAACTTTAGCCTGCTCTTTGGGCCTCAGTGGGAGTAAAGGACCCGTTGAAAGAGGTGTTTTGAGTCGGGGAAAGGCTCCTTGCCTGGGGCTCTCGGGAAAGTCCTGGCAGGGTCGGGCTGAGAGGCTGGGCGGCAGGGGCCTCAGCTGACAGTTGTGCCTCTGCAGGTGTGGAAGGCGGTGGGCTGGCGGCTCATCGCCCTGTCTTTCGGACTCTACGGCCTCCTCTATGTCTACGAGCGTCTGACCTGGACCACCAAGGCCAAGGAGAGGGCCTTCAAGCGCCAGTTCGTGGAGTATGCCAGCGAGAAGCTGCAGCTCATCATCAGCTACACCGGCTCCAACTGCAGCCACCAAGTCCAGCAGTGAGTGGCCGGCAGCCCTGCGCCAGCGCCAGCTCCCGCGGCTCAGGATTCCCTCTGGGTCCCCTTCTAACCTGGAAACCATGGGGTCCTGAGCACCATCTGACCCTGACCTTCCGCTGTGCGGTGCTACCTGGCAGCCAGGGACGGGGATAGCATCTCTCCAGGGGTACCTGTGTCCTGGCCTGGGACCAAGTAAGAGTCTGGTTCCCCAAGGAAGGAGGACATGGAGAGATGAGGGGCGTTACTTTAAAGGTTGCCTTAGAGGCTTGCATTCTGGATGCAGCCTTGCAGTTCTAAGGCAATGCTCATTCTTCACGGCACAGCTCTGGTCAGGGGCGAGCGGATCGCTGCGTCTGGTGGTGGGCGAATGCCGGCTGCCGTGTGGCAGGCCCTTTGCTAGGCATTGGCTCCTCCCACCCTTTAGAGGCAGGCATTTTTCTGGGCGTTTGCTTTTTCGAAATGGAGAAATGGAGACTTGAAGAGGAGTCACTTGTCCCCAGTCACATAGCAGCAGAGCCAAGATCTGAATCTTGGTCTCAAGCTCTGGGAGCCCTGCGCTGCTGGTTCCTCACGGTGGTGAAGTGCAGGACTCAGCGTGGGGCAGGGAGGGTTCTACCAAACCAGGCCTGGCGCCGGGCAGAGCTGCCAGCAGGTGACAGGCCTGGCGGCTGCCCTCCTCTGGGTGGGTTGGATTTAGTCACCAGCTTCGTTCTATAAAACAGCCACTTTGCCCCGTTGATCCCGGCTCTCCTCCTAGGGAACTGTCTGGGACGTTTGCTCATTTGTGCCAGCAAGTGGATGTCACCCGGGAGAACCTAGAGCAGGAGATTGCTGCCATGAACCAGAAAATCGAGGTTCTGGTTTCACTTCAGAGCAAAGCCAAGCTGCTCAGGTGAGGAGGCCTGGGCGGGGAGGCCTGGGCCGTGGTGTGTGGCGTGAACACACATCTCCTGGCGGGGATTTAGCTTGTTCCCTGTAAGACCTTTGCCCGGCACCTGGGATGCCAGGTGTGGTGCCAGCACTGTCCCCCAGGCACCGGCAGTGATGGCCGTGGTGGCAGCCAAGGAACCAGGTGGGCTGGGGCCAGAGGGTTACAGCTCACTGGCACCTTCTCAGCTGGAGCGTCTTGGGCACTTGACATGCGCTGCTCTGCTCAGCGTTCAGCATCCTTTCCTGTCCTTGACTGCCCACTGTGTGCTGCGGACACTGGGCTAGGCCCCTGCCGCATTTCAGTCCGTTTCTCTCTGAGCTCACGAAGGGGGAAGCCAGCATTTTACCCATAGGGAAGCTGTTAGGTCACAGGTAACGCAGGAATCAGTTGGGAGCCCAGATCTGCACAGGGTCAGTCAAAACAGAGTTTGCTAGAGAGAATATTGATCTGAAGAGCCAGGGGTCCTGGGTTCTGGTCCAGGCACTCGTGTTCCAGCCAATCACTGAGCTTCTGTGCGCCTCACTGTTCCCATCTGTAAATAGTAAGGTTTCATGCAACAGCCACAGAGCTGAATGTGTGTGCTTAGCCTGATAGAGCATCAGTTCACGGGGGACCTTGTACTTCCTGCCTTCGCCCCTAGGGGGCAGCACCCCAGGAGCTTTGTCTTTGGTCACAGGCTCCAACTCAGGGAAGTAGACTTCCCTTCCCCTGACTGGGTCCCTGTGCCCTCCCGCCCACCCCCGGGGCAGCCATTTTCCAGGGACGTACTCATCCCCTGGGAGCTAGCAGGTGCATGTGGGGAGCGTCTGCTGCTTGTCAGCCACGGGGGACAGGATGGACTGAAACAGACAGGTAGGGAAGCAAGAGTTCCCACCAGTTCAGGGCCTGGCCTGTGGTCCCAGGGCGAAGCAGACAACAGCTTGCAGCTTGGAAAGTCTCATTTTCCTCGTGTGTAAGAAGGGGTTTTTTGTAGGGGTTTGTGTAAGGTGACCAGATGTCCCGCTTTTGGTGGGACAGTCCCGATTTTTAGCAATTTGTCCCGCATCCCAAGGTGTTTTAAAAAAGTCGCGATTTTTTTTTTTTTTTTTTTTAAATATATTTTATTGATTTTGTACAGAGAGGAAGGGAGAGAGATAGAGAGTCAGAAACATCGATGAGAGAGAGTCATCGATCAGCTGCCTCTTGCACACCCCCTACTGGGGATATGCCCGCAACCAGGGTACATGCCCTTGACCGGAATCGAACCCGGGACCTTTCAGTCCCCAAGCCGACGCTCTATCCATTGAGCCAAACCGGTCCCGGCAAAGTCGCGATTTTTTAAAAGAATTCATGACAAGCTAGGGAACCGCGAGAGAACGGGAAGGGAATATACAGTTTTCGGCAGCCACGTGGCTATTTAGCCAGGATATGAGTTTTATATTATTTTTGTTAATTTTATAATGTTAAACTTTAATAACAAATAATTTTGTTGAGAACTGATTATCGAGAACTGCTTATCAAAGTTCGCATTGTTGATCAGTTGTTAGAATTGTGGAATACGCGTTGTCCTTACCAGGAACTAATGCTGCGACTGAACACGTTTTTTTCTATGGTAAATAAAGTGTGGATATCAGAAAAATCACAATTAAGTGTTGAGACTTTGAAAGCCATTTTATGTGTGAAATATAATTTAACAAATTCTTGTGAAAAATTTCATGACCTTTTATTTATTTATTTATTTATTTATTTATTTATTTATTTAATATATTTTATTGATTTTGTACAGAGAGGAAGGGAGAGAGAGAGAGCGAGTTAGAAACATCGACGAGAGAGAGTCATCGATCAGCTGCCTCTTGCACACCCCCTACTGGAGATGTGCCCGCAACCAAAGTACATGCCCTTGACCGGAATCGAACCCGGGACCTTTCAGTCCCCAAGCCGACGCTCTATCCATTGAGCCAAACCGGTTTCGGCTTATTTATTTTTTTAAATATATTTTATTGATTTTCCACAGAGAGGAAGGGAGAGAGATAGAGAGCCAGAAACATCAATGAGAGAGAAACATCGACCAGCTGCCTCCTGCACACCCCCTGCCAGGGATGTGCCCATAACCAATGTACATGCCCTTGACCGGAATCGAACCTGAAACCTTTCAGTCCGCAGACCGATGCTCTATCCACTGAGCCAAACCGGTTTCAGCTTCATGACCTTTTAAACAATGACAGCATTCTACTAAAAAAATTCACTAAAATGAGAAATATGCCAAAGAATAAAATAATACTGAACATAATTTTATTTATTATATTTGTAAATTGTACTTACATTGACATTTAAAAAAATATATTACAATACTATTTTTGCGTTTTATGAAAATTTTTGTTGCTCCATATAGACCAAATTTTTAATCAGAGGAACCCCCCCCCCCCCCAAGAAAATGGTGTCCCGCTTTACCAGTGTTAAAATCTGGTCACCTTAGGTTTGTGCCAAGAACAGAGCTTGGCATATAATGCTAACATTACCTATTATAATCAACTATTATCTCTGCACAATCCTTTCTCTGCAGGAATAAAGGTGGCTGGATGGACAGTGAACTCAACATGTTCATGCACCAGTACCTGCAGCCCAGCAGATAGTGCAGCCGGAGCGGAGCCGGCGTGGAGAAGGCAGTGCCAGCCGCGGGGGCGCCCCAGGGCTGCTCCTGGCCGGCCGCCGTCGTGAGAAGGAAGCACCAGTGTCTCGCCGTTTTGAGCCCTTAAACACTAGTCGCTTTCCCCCCTCCTTCGCCTGCTGCAGGGAGATTTTCCGGCTCACACCCTAGAGGAGACTTTTTCAACGACGTGACACCGAGGAATCAAGTGGAGTCTCTGCTTTGTCAGAGTCACTTGTCTGAGCATCATTGGGTGCTTGTAAAGCCCTGGCTCCCAGCCTCACCGCATGCCTGCTCGGAGCCTGCACACCCTCCTCCCGCCAACACTGACGCCGGCCCAGCACGCCTGCAGGAAAGGGCCACTCTAGGGAAGGCCTGGACTTTCTCCCCGATCGCATCGGCATGGTTCTGTCCCAGAAGGACTTGGCTTGTGTCAGCCGGTCCTTCAGCTTCCGTGTTTTGTCCGCGCAGAGCTCTCGGGCACGCGCTGATGATGGGGCTCAGGATTTTGGGTGAGGTGGGCCTGAGCCACGAGGGGGAGGAGGATGCTGCAGAGGTGATTTGCTTGCGGTGGTGAGAATAGTTTAGGGGAGCTTGTGTGTGGAGGGTTGTGCCCCTCCTGATGCCTGTGCTGTCGGAGGGGTGGCTGTTACCGTGATGAAGAGGGACGTGCCTCCCTGCTCTTAGTTGTCAACCTTGTTCTAGTTCCGGTCCTTGGCCTGCGTGGTCTGGTTTTATTGTTAGTGAGAGGGGGTCCGGTCCAGGTTGTTAAAGGATGTGGCAGAAGGAAAGACGTGGCAGGAAGGGGGCCTTGGCGGCAGGCTGGGGGCGTGGGCCTCTTGACAGCCGGAGAAGGTGGAGTTGGAGCAGAGCAAGGCCCTCCATTAGACCTCACTCTGAGGGCCCACGAGGTCTGAGAGTCACCCCACTAGCTTGATTGCATCCCCGTTGTGCCCCTTAAAGAGACATGTCCCACCCCCAGCTTGGCCCACCTGCCCCGGCCGAGCATCCTCTGGGCTGAGTCTGCGGTGACGCTGCAGCTGGCCAAGGACAGTGGGAACCCCGGGCCCGCTCTGCACTCCCACCACACGCGTGGCTTCCTCCTGTTAACTTCGAGACGAGCTTTCCACTGTTAGTGGTCAAAGTGGGGGCAGGTTCCTGTCTCCAGAGTGTTAACTGTCTGGGCAGGCCGCCTTCGGGGACAGCCTTTGCAGCGCAGGTCAAAGAACGTGCTAGAAAGAAGGAGCCCCTCTTCCAGCGAGGGGCAGGGCTTGTCCCGCCCTTTTGAGTCTACGTGCTCTCTGGCGTCAGGATGTGAGTTGATGGTCTCTGCACACGTGGGCGGCCACGCAGGGCATCCCCTCCAGGTCCCACTGGTCTCCAGCCGCAGCCTGCGCTGGGGTGTGGAACAGAGCGGTAGGAGGGCTGCCGCATGTCCTGCAGGCCTGCACGGTGCCACTCAGCGCGCCAGGGAACCAGTGTCCCACAATCCCGACGAGTCTTGGGCTTTGGGGGGGAATTATTTAATATAACTACACATGAATTTTTTTTAATGTAGCCCTTGGGCAGTGAATGAAACTTTGAAGCTGTACCATAAATAAGATGAAATACGTACCACCGAGGGGGACTTTCTGAAGGAAGCGTGGCAGAGACACCCAATGCAATGCTGCTGACTGACTGTTTTTTGTGTTTATGTTCATTTGCTGGAGTGAGACGTTGCTTGGCAGTGAGTTTTTTCTCTGATGTATTTAAGGTGATATATTTGCCTGAATTGCTCCTGTATCATTGCTGATCATATTGGAAATGAAAATAAAGCTAGTTGGGAACCCTTTGTGGGATCTTCTCAGTTTACTATTCTTCTGCAAACTCCCTCTGACATAACTGAGTCTGCAGGTTAATATTTTTAAAAATATATGTTACTGCCAAAACCGGTTTGGCTCAATGGATAGAGCGTCGGCTTGGGGACTGAAAGGTCCCGGGTTCGATTCCGGTCAAGGGCATGTACCTTGGTTGCGGGCATATTCCCAGTAGGGGATGTGCAAGAGGCAGCTGATCGATGACTCTCTCTCATCGGAGTTTCTAACTCTCTATCTCTCTCCCTTCCTCTCTGTACAAAATCAATAAAATATATTAAAAAAAATTAAGCAGTTCTATAATTCTTAAAAAAAAAATAAAATAAAATATATATATATATATATATATATATATATGTTACTGATTTTTTTTACAGAGAGGAAGGGAGAGGGAGAGAGAATTGGAAACACCGATAAAAGAGAAACCATCAGCTGCCTCCTGCACAACCTGTGCTGGCGATGTGCCCGCAACCAAGGTACATGCCCTTGACCGGAATCGAACCCGGGACCTTTCAGTCCTCAGGCCGATGCTCTATCCACTGAGCCACACTGGTTAGGGCTGCAGCTTAGTATTTAACATGACCTTGCCCTGGCCAGTGTGCACAGTGATTAGAGCATCGACCTGAGCACCAAAGGGTCAAGGGTTGGATTCCTGGTCAAGGGCACATACCTGGGTCGCAGGTTCAGTCCCCATGAGGAGGCGACCAATTGATGTATCTCTCTCCCTCTCCCCCTTCCTCCCTTCTACTCTCTCAAAAAATCAACGAAAAAAATTCTCTTGGGTGAGGATTAACAATAATAAGCCTATCTAATAAAAGAGTAATATGCAAACTAACTGCCACTCTGTCACAAAGATGGCAGCACCCATAGCCACAAGATGGTGGCGCCCAGTCCTCTCAGCCCTGCGGGAATCCCCAGCCCCAGGGGAAGAGGTTGGGGGAGCAGGGGGTGAGGGTGAGGGCTGCTGAGAGCAGGCACAGTGGATGCTTGCTTCGTCGCCGTGGCAACGAGGCAAGTGTTCCTCGCCTGGCCAGTGG
Organism: Pipistrellus nathusii; assembly: GCA_963693515.1. Taxonomy (NCBI): domain Eukaryota; kingdom Metazoa; phylum Chordata; class Mammalia; order Chiroptera; family Vespertilionidae; genus Pipistrellus; species Pipistrellus nathusii. The sequence continues at coordinate 6,059,925 of OY882859.1, forward strand.
CCTCTGGGCCACGGAGAGCCTCTAGGCCGCAGGCGCAGAGCAGCCAGGCCCCGCAGAGAGCTACTGGTGCACAGATTTGTGCGGAGGGCCACTAGTGATAATAAAAAATAAAATGACCTTCACCTGGGAAGTTCCCTCCGTAATCGGCCTGCGGTTCCTCCTCACTCTTGGAAGGAATCTGGTCCCCTCAGAAGAGCAAAGGCGTAGCTTATCTCTAAGGACCAGGAAATCGAGTGATTTCTTTACAGATTTCACTATAACTCTGAGCCGCTCATTTTTGACTTAAGTCATGACTCAGCCTGGCCTGCCCTAGCTTGCTTTCTGAGAACTTGGTTGTGACCTTTTCTCTTTCTGTGAAGGGCCCTCCGCAGTGGCTGGGCATGACGAGTCAGTTTCCTGGGCCACCACCCAGCCCCTGGGCAGTGCCCTTCCACCGCCTGCTCTGCTGGTCTCTTTCAGAGGCCTCCATGGCGTGGCGGGTGGCAGCCTCCTCCACTGCCAGGCTCCAGGCCACAAACCGGGCATCATCCTGGACTCCACTGTCACATGCTGCATCTAAACCCGGCAGGTTTTCTTTTTCTTCCTTTTTGAAATGAATTTATTGGGGGTGACATTGGTGCATAAAATTATACAGGTTTCAGGGGTACAGTTCTATAAAATATATCATCTGTACAGTGTGTGTCCATCACCCCAAGTCTTCCCACCCCCTCCCCCTCTGCTGATTGCCATGCTGTTGTCTTTGTCTATAATGTGCCAGTTTCTGTCTTCAAAATACACATAGCACTTCCCTCCACACAAAAATACCACTCCTCGGACCCAGGTTACTGCCCCCTGCCTCAGCCCTTCCTCCCACCCTGGCCCTCTTGTGTTTGTGTCCCGGTAGCAACCAGGGGGACCTTGCTAGAGATTTGAAGTAGAGCTCAGACCGTGCTGCTTCTCTGCTGGAAACACTGTTCTGGTTCCCTGCTCCACCCAGAAGGAGGCCAAGACCCTGCAAGTGGCCTTTTGGGGTCTGCGCTGTCTCCCACCGCCCTCCCTTCTCGGCTGCCTCCGCTTCAGCCACACCGGCTCCTTGCTGTTTCTTGAAATTGCTCAGCACGCTTCTCCTTCAGGGCCTCTGCCCTCCCTGACCCTCGCCTGTTCTTCCGGATCTCACCGGAGCTTACTAACTCCTCTATGTCCAAGGCTGCTGAAGTGTTACCTCATGGGGTTTACCCAGAACACCTTCCTCAAAGCCGCCTCTCCTTCCCCGATCCCCAGCACTTCGGAGTACTCTCACCCCACAACACGCGTAACATGTTTTTCTAAGTAGTTATCCTCTAACATGTAATGTGCGTGCCTCTCCCCGCTAGAACGTACGTTCTGAAGGGCAGAGGTTTTTTTTGACTGATGTGTGCCACGCATCTAAACCAGTGCCTGGCTCAGAACCGGAACTCGGTGCACACTTGCTGAGCTAACGAATCCTGTCCTGGGCACAGTCCACCCATTTATCAGCTCTCTCGTGTGGGGGACGCAGCAAAGGCTACTGGAAACTTCTAGAGGTTTCTAGGGGCTTCCAAGTGTTCCAATCTCAGCAGCTGGGGTGATGGAGTCCAAGACCTAGTTTCCCCGAAGCCGGGGGCTTTCAAACTGCTCATCCTGACCCACAGGCAGGTACACAGCATTATCCTGGACACACGTCTGTGTAGGTGAAACCAAACATTTTAAACCAGTCATTTCTCTGCCTGCAACCCACAGGCATTTTCTCCTGAAGCCGCTGTTTGCAACCCTGCTCCCTGTTCACTAGCTACTCCTGGGTGACCACCTGCATTTGAGAAGAGTGTCTACACTCTGTTGCCTCACTCACCACCATCTCGTTCATCCTTCCCAGCAAGGCAAGGCTCATGCCTGTGGTCTCCAAAGCTACTCATCTGCCCACCGCGAGTTTTGGGAAATCTGAGAGGCAGGGAACTGCTGGCCCCCCAGTACCAGTGTCCCCATTTAATCACAGAGAGGTTTCACCCAGGTTTCAAGGCTGGGCCCTCCTCACAGGCGCCAGCTACATTCACTGTCCTCCAGAGCTGCCTTCTGCCTCTGAGTCAGACTCTGAGTGAGGTTGGGACCAACGGCAGCTTTTGCTGAGGGCTCGCCATGCGTCACGTTTGTATGCGTGAACCCAGCCACTGCAAAACCCCAAGCGGTCCGTTTGCCTCTAGAAATGAGAAAGCCCGTTCGTTCAGCAGAGCGTTTGAGAGAACATGATGTGCTAGCAAGAACGGTTCTGAGCGCTGGAGGTACAGCAGTGGGTGAGGTGGACAAAAATCCCTGCCTTTATGGAGCTTGCGTGCTAGTGGTGGAAGGCAGGCAACAGGCAAAAACCCCCAGTGAAAGACACAATATCAGAAGGTGAGGGCTGTTATGAGGCAGAGAAGGGGGGGAGGGTGTAACGGTAGTGTGGGAATGGGATGAGTGTCACTGAGAAGACATCTGAATAAAACCCTGTAGATATCTGGACAGGGCATTCCAGGAAGAGGGACCAGCATGTGCAAAGGGTCTGAGGTGGGAGCAAGTCCAATATCTTCAAGGAACAAAATGAGACTCTGGAGCAGAGAGAGGGAGGTGGGGAGTAGTTTGTGTAGCAGATAAAGTGTGAAAAGGAATCAGGGTGGACTGGGGTCTGGCAGGCCACTGTGAGGACTGACTCTTGCTGTGAGTGAGGGAGAGGCCATTGGAATCTTGAGCAGAGGAGTGATATGAGCTGACTGACATCCTAAGTCCCAGGCTGCTAGAGAGTGGATGAGAGAGATGAGGATAGAAGCAGGGAAACTGGATAGGAGGTGGCTACAACTTTCCAGGGAGGAAAGAATGGTGCCTTGCATTGGGCACTTTAAAAAAAAAATAGTTGACTAAAATTTTTGTTGTTGTTGTTGTTTTAGAGAAGCGGGAAGGAGAGGGAGAGAGAGAAAAACATCAATGATGGAAGAGAATCATTGATTGGCTGCCTCCTGGGGACCGAGCCTGCAACCTGGGCATGTGCCCTGACCAAGAATTCAACCTTGATCTGTTGGTTTATAGGTCAACATTCAACCACTGAGCCACACCAGCCGGGCAAGTGTCATTTGTATCCCACAATTTGTTTATTCACTCACCTCTTGACAGATATTTGCATTTACGATATAGCTGCTGCGAGCATTCATATGCAAGTCTTTATATGGACAATTTTTTCCCCTTGCTTAAATGCCTACGAGTTGCTTATGAGGTTCATCTATGTTTTGCATGTGCCAGTACTTTCTTCCTTTTTTAGTGATAGTTCCCACTGGTATGGATATACCAGATTTAGTTTACCCATTTGTGAGTTGATGGACATTTGAATTGTTTCCTTTTTTATGTGTGACTATTATGAATAATGCTGCCAGGAGCATTCATGCACAAGTCTCTGTGTGGATGTCCTTACTGCCCAGAGAACCTTCTCCTCACGGGATGCCGACTAAGGTAACCCCTGCGTAAGTCCTCTCATGATGGGGCCAGGTCGGGGTAGGGATCTCAATCCCACCTGGAAAGTGCCAATACCAGGAGTCCCTCAGCCCGCTGAGGTTTCAGGTTCAGTCTCCCGTTGGGGCACATACAAGAAGCAATCAATGAGTGCATTAATAAGTGGACCAACAAATCAATGCTCTTCTCTCTCTCTTCCCCCTTCCCTTTTTCTCTCTCTCTTAATAAATTAAAACAACAACAACACCCACACACCTTAAAGCGTGTTTATGAGGCTGGGAAAATACCTGGTGAATAGTAGGCACTCTATTTAAATTTACTTATATTTTACAGACTGTATCCACTTCTTAACCTGCTCCTCCAAGTAGGGCCCCCTCTTAATTCTAACCTGCCTCCCACTGCATAGGAACGATAAATGTTTTAAAGAATGGATGAAAGGCCTGGCCAGTGTGGCTCAGTGGTTGAGCTTTGATTTATCCACCAGGAGGTCACGGTTTTTAAAAAAAAATATATATATATATATATATTTTATTGATTTTTTTTCTTACAGAGATTTAAAAACATCAATCAGCTGCCTCCTGCACACACTCCCCCCCCCCCCCCCCACCCCGCCACTGGGTATGTGCTCACAGCCAAAGTACATGCCCTTGACCTGGGACCCTTCAGTCCACAGGACTATGTGCAATCCACTGAGCCAAACCAGCTAGGGCAGAAGGTCACGGTTTGATTCCTGGTCAGGACACATGCCCGGTTCAGGGATGGATCCCCAGTAGGGGACGTGCAAGAGGCAGCCGATCAATGATTGATTATTATCATTGATGTTTCTATCTCTCTCTCTCCCTCTCCCTTCCTCTCTGAAATCAATAAAAAATATATTTGAAAGAAAAAGTATGAAAGAGCTCTAGCTGGTTTGGCTCAGTGACTAGAGTGTCAGCCTGAGGACTGAAGGGTCCTTGGTTCTATTCTGGTCAAGGGCACATGCCTGGGTTGCAGGCTCAATCCCCAGTAAGGGGCGTGCAGGAGGCAGCCGATCAATGATCCTCTCTCATCATCGATGTTTCTCTCTCTCTCCCTCCCCCTTCCTCTGTGAAATAAATAAAAACATATTTAAAAAAAAGAAAAAGTATGAAAGAATGATTCGCCAGCCTCTCGAATCAACCGCACTCGCCCAGGTTAAAGCCCCACAGCTGCATCCCACAGCTTAGGAGCAGCCTCGGGGCAGCCTCTGAACCTGCCTGCGCCAAACGTGACACAGCCAGCCTCCCAGGAGCCCGTCCCATTCCGAACACCCTGACCTCGGGAATTGACCAATCAGCTGTTGAGAAACGCTGTAAGTCCCGCCCAAATATTGAAACTGTCGCTTCCGAACGCGGAGTTACCTTCCCAGGCGCGTCTGGGCCCTGCCACTCACCTGACCAATCAGGGCGGCCTTTTGGGCCCCGCCCACGTGACGTCACGTAGGGTGCACGGGGCGGAACTTCTTCCGGCACAGGCGGCGTCCGGCGGCGCGGATCCGTGGCTTCCGGGCTGTGAGTGCAGAGCGGCTAGGCCGGGGATGGGGTGGGGGCGGGGGAGAGGGCTCGGTTGGAGGCCCCGCGTGTGCCCTCGCGGGGTTCGGGGCGCGATGGGAAAGATGAGTTTCCCTGTAAGTGCTAAGGTAGGTAGGCTGAGTCTCCCTTTCCCGGGGTCCCGCCCCGACGTCCCCCCGGCTTTTGCTACCCATCTCTCTTTTGAACTTTGCCTTCCTGTTGCATTTGCGCAGCTTTTAGCTTTTCTTTTCTTCCCACCAATTTTTAAAAAAACGTTCCTTATTTAAAAAAAATACTTTATTGTTAGCTTTTAGCTTTTCAAATCGGGCTTGAAGCCGGAAGGAGGGCGTTGCAGGCTGTTCTCTTTTGTTGTTATTATTTTTAGAGAGTGGGAGGGAGGGGGAGAGACAGAGAAACATCCATGTGAGAGTGACATATCAATTGCTTGCCTCTCCCACGCACCCCAGCCAGGCCTGGGGATCGAGCCTGCAATGGAGGTATGTGCCCTTGACCGGAATCAAACCCGGACCCTTCAGTCCGCAGGCTGATATTCTTTCTATCCATTGAGCCAAACCGGCTAGGCCCTAGGGAATCTGACCAGATGAGGGCGGGCGCCGGGACTTCCGGTCCCACGGATCTGGCTGTTTGCTGAGCTTGCATAGGAGAGTCCTCGCATCTCCTCTGTACCCCCTTCCCTGCGGGTTGTGTGAGGGGTAGGGTGTCCAGTGTAAGTCTGGCTTCTCTCTGCTTTAGGGCACTGAGGAGGCCCCATGCCCACCCCGGTGTGGGCGGTCCACAGGCGAAGGGTGTGGGTGGGCAGAGTTTCTGAGGTGCCTGTCAGACGACCCAGGGTTGAACAGGGATAGTGTGTGTTGAGAGAGACTTTCTGTTCCGGGGAGTCCGGCCTTGGGGACCTGAGGGAAGTGGGGAGCCCCTTCCCCTAGCCTGCAGAAACTCCTTCCAGAGGCATCTGTGTATCCCTGAGCCTGGATCCCTGGGGAAGGTGGGGGAGGGGGAGGCAAAGACGGGAAATAGGAGGCAGCTTTTCAGGCCCCTCTCCACACTCCTGGGGAAAGGTGACTGTGGATCCTGGAACTAGATTTAGGTTCAAATACTGATTTTGCCACTTATTGGCTGTGTGATATGGGGCAAGTTGCTTAACTTCTCTGAACGTTAGCTTCTTCATTTATAAAAAGAAAAGGAAGCAGGAAGAATGGGCAGGAGAGAGGAGAGTCTGTGCAGGAGCCTGGGATGTGTTGGATTCACAAGTTATAAAGCCTTACATTTGTGGAATTGCCCTCATTATTTTCTGTAAGTCAAACTGGTGTACTGTCTTAGTTCAAGCCGTTAAAGAGCGATTGTTCTCTTTGGGCTTTTAAAAAAACACACTGACCAGAGGAATAATAACAGACATTTATTGCATACGTGCTGTGTGCCAGGACCTGTATCAAGATGTAACATGCAGCCCTAACCGGTTTGGCTCAGTGGATAGAGCGTCGGCCTGCGGACTATGGTTCGACTGTGGTCAGGGGCATGTACCTTGGTTGCGGGCACATCCCCAGTAGGGGGTGTGCAGGAGGCAGCTGGTCGATGTTTCTCTTGATCGATGTTTCTAACTCTATCTCTCTCTCTTCCTCTCTGTAAAAAATCAATAAAATATATTAAAAACAAGCAAACATGTAACATGTATTACCTCATTTAATCCTTACAATATCCTTATGAGGTAGATACTGTTATCTCATTTGGCAGATAAACGGAGGCAGAGGAAGGTTAACTTATTTATCTGAGGCTGCACAGTTGGGGAGTGTCAAAGTGGAGGGATTGGGACCCAGGCCCCTGACTCCACCGGCAGCCTCCTCAGCCCTGTGTCCTGCTGTCTTGGCTGCAGGTGGCAGAGCTGGGTCTGGAACTCAGCCCTGAGGGCTCTGCAGCCGGGAGTTGGCGACATCCGACATCGCTGCGGGAAGCCAGACGCTATGCCCGGGACGGTGGAGATCAAGGACCTGGCGCAGCTGCGGCAGCTCAACCTGGAGCTGCTGAGGCAGCTGTGGGCCAGGCAGGATGCCATGCGGCGGTCGGTGGCCAAGGCGGCCTCAGAGGTGGGTGCTCACCTTGGGAACTCCCAGAGGATGGAGGAGGAGGGGCGTGCTACTGACCCTAGGCCAGAACCCAGGCCTCCAGGGTTGTCCTGTGCAGCGTGCCCATTGCTGATGAGAAAACTGAGGCCCAGCAAGGGGAGGGACTGGACTGGGCAGCAGAGGCTGGAGCAGGAACTCAGGCCTTTATGCCTAGTGCATGCCAGGCAGGGAGGTGGCTGGTGACCTGGCCTCTCTCTTCTAGTCAAACGCGGACGCCAGCAGCAGCCGTGACTCAGAGATGTCCTTGTCCCAAAAGACGCCTTCAGCGGCCCAGAGAACCTCCTCCCCACGGGATGCCAGCGAAGGTGACTCCTGCGACATGTCCTCTCTTGGAGGGACCAGCTCGGGGGTGACCTCCCTCCCACCTGCCAAGGAGCCCCTGAGGCCCTGCGGGGCACCGCTGCTGGCCACCCCAGACTCGGATGACTCGGAGCGATCCACAGCGCCGGAGGCATGGGCCCCGAGGTCCCTCCAGGGTCAACAGAGAAAGCTGCCCAAGGTAACGTGGGAGAGAGGGGCATCCACCCGTGGGCGATCCCTTGAGCCTCAGTTTCCCTGTCTGACAACTGCTCTCATGGGCAGCCTCCTGTGCGAGGCGAGAGGTTGTCCAGGAGATGCCACAAGTTGTATCCAGCTCAGCCTCAGTGCTGGGTAAGTGGTGGTGGTTAGTTCCTCAGACGGCACTTTGGGAAGGAGGCGAGGAACCCCATTCTACAGATGGCAAGACCGAGGCTGAGGTCACACTTATTCAGAGTCACACATAGAAAGGGGCGGGGACCAAACACATTATCTATCAATAAAAAGAGGCCTCAGCTAAGCCTTGGGGCCCACATCAGCGTGGAAGTTAAGACACAACCCCTTTGCTTCCCCTAAGCTGGGGCCTCCTTCAGGCCTGTCCTGCTGGTCTAACCCTGTGTCTTTGCCTTGTCAGCTGAGTGTGACCTTCAACAAGGAATCTCCAGTGCCCGAGAGGAGCTGGCGCCTCAGACCCTACCTGGGCTATGACTGGATTGCAGGTGTGGCCCGCCCCATGCACACGCCTTGCCTGGGAGGGGGCTGGAGGAGGAGGCCCCAGCTTGCCTGCACCCCTGCCTGAGCCCCCACCCTGTGCTGCCTAGCGTGTCTGAATGTCCCGCCCTTGGTGGTGAGCACCTTCTATCAGCTCCTGGTACAGGGACAGGCACAGAGACCGTGCTTGAGTGTTGCCTGGACTCTCCTGTCTTTATGTCTGGCCCACCCCCTCCTCTGAGTTCTAGACTCTGTATCTGGCTGTCTTCTCTGTATGGCACATGCAGTGTCTTAGATTGCTTTCATGTCCAGAATCAAGGTGAGGGTTTTCTTCCCACTTGCAGTCTTTCCTGTCTTTGCAAACGGCAGCTCTAAGTGCCCAATTATTGGTCAGGTCCTAACCTTGGGATCGACCTTGATTCCCATGCCTCCTTTTTTTTTTTTTTTTTTTTAAATATATTTTATTGATTTTTCACAAAGAGGAAGAGAGAGGGATAGAGAGTTAGAAACATTGATGAGAGAGAACCATCGATTAGCTGCCTCCTGCACGCCCCCTACGGGGACGAGCCCGCAACCAATGTGCATGCCCTTGCCCGGAATCGAACCCGGGACCCTTCAGTCCACAGGCCAACACTCTAGCCACTGAGCCAAACCGGTCCCGGCTTCCCATGCCTCTTTTTCACATACTCCTCTCCCAGCCCACCAGCACACCCTGGTAGCCCTGCCTTCAGCGTATTGCTAGCTTCTGACCACTTCTCTCTGCCAGGATGCCCGTGGTCACTTCAGACCGGTGCCCCTGTCTCCCACCTCACAGCAGCCTGAGGGTAAAAACACATGCCGATCTGAGTATGCCACTCCTGGTCCCCACACCCTCTGCGGGCTTCCCAGCCTCATCTCCTCCACTCTCATCCCTTCCCTCTAGCCACTTGCACCGACTGGCTGTTCCTCACTTACACCTCTGCCCCAGGACCTTTGCACTTGCTCTTCTGCCTGAGATGGCTGCGCGGCTCCCTCCCCCCTTCCAGCTGTCACCTCCTCAGAGAGGCCTCCCCTGACACCCCCTGCCCTAACCAGCTGGGCTCCCTGGTTCTGCTCTCTTCTTCCTGGCACACGTCCCCCCCTCAGTGTTGTACCGCATGCTTCTCAGGTGGCCAGTTTGTTGCCGCCATATTAGTGAGGGAGAGCGGGAGCTTGTCTAGGTCACTGCTCTCTCCCCAGCACTTAAACAGCGTCTGGCCCATGGCAGGGGTTCTGTAACACTGTTTGCTTAGTCGGTTGGATATGCATCAGGGTGGGTGGACACCCACAAAACCAACAGGCTCCGTGAGTGGAGGGTCCCTTCAGGTCTGCGAGGCCCGGTGGGGACAAAGCAGGCGGACTGGGAGCCGGCACTGAGTGTCCACTGAGCCTTGGCCAGCGGCCGCCCAGCAGCCCCCCGTGCTTTGCCGCTTCAGGGTCCCTGGACAACCGCTCGCCCATCAGCAGCAAGCCCGAGGCCTTCTTCTCGGAGCTGCAGGCGTTCCGGGAGGCCAACAAGGAGGAGTGTATGCACAGGGAGCCCGAGTGAGTAGGGGCAGGCCAGCGGTGGGCAGGCGGCGCAGGGACCCTCCCTGTCGCTGGCCTGTTCACCCTCTCGCTCTCCTAGACCCCAGCTCCCAGGCCGGCGGGGGAGCGACAGCGGCCCGGAGGACCACGAATGTGAGTGTAAGCCCCGCGGGCCGCCCCGGAGCCCCCCGAGGTCGGAGGGGGGGGGGCCTGGGGAGGCGGCTGGGCGTTGGGGATGAGGGAGGGGAGGCTGGGTGTCTGGACAGGGCAGAGCAGGCCCTGGCGGGGAAGGGAGGGAGCCGAGGCCCTGCCTCCTGGGCATTAGGGTCAGCCTGTGTCACTCTGACTCCCGCTCCGCCTCAGCCTTCGTTTGCTTCTCAGCTGCCCCATTTCCTGTGTGCTCCCTCTCCCATGCCCTCCTCTCTCCATATGTGTTGCCTGTGGGGGGAGGGTCCCGGCTCAGTCACAGCACATAAGTCTGCTGTGAGTTGCATGTGTAGCGCACACTGTGCATATGTGTGTAAGGGATGTTCATGTGAACAGGACTCTGTGTGCACCCTGTGTGTGTGAGACTGCAAATATAGGCACGTGCATGTGTCCACAAATGTGACTAAAGCCATGCTTTGTGTTTGCACACGTGACATTTCCACGTGCAAAGGTGCCGGCCAGTGTGCGTTTGTGTGCACACATGTGTCCAGCTTGAGGAAGTGGTGCTTCCATAGTGCCTCCCATAACGTGTCTCCCGGGTCAGGGACCCCCGTCACTCCTGGGGGAGCTGGGCCTGGGGGAAGAGAAGGGATGCCAAGGAGAGTCGGTTTGCACATCTGTAAAATGGGCACAGTGTTGTGTGTGAGCATAAGTCTGCGTGCACGCTCTGTGTGTGCACACATGTACCGGTGAGTGTGAGGGGGGCGGTTGGCAGGGTTGGCGGGCCTGTGTGGTCGGGGCAGCAAGGGGCCCGGGATTAGGCTTGCAGCTGAGGCACCTGCTTCTGCGGGCCTCCAGGCGTGTTCTGTTACCGTGTCAACCGGCGTCTGTTCCTGGTGCCCTCGGACCCCGGCGCCCCCTGCCGCCTGTGCAGGACACCCCGGGACCAGCGGGGCCCTAAGACGCTGGCAGACCCAGCGCAGGTCCGGTGAGTGACCAGAGCAGGGCACCTGGGGGCAGCGGCAGCTGAGGAGGGAGTCAGAGCCTGGAGCCCCCGGTGTGAGGGACGGAAAGATGGGCCTGGGGCTGTGACCCCACTGCAGCCAGGAAACCTCTGCGCCAATGCCCCCACTGTTGCCCCCCACCCCAGGGTGAGCATCCCACAGTCCGTCCTGGACCCGCCCCACCGCTACCGCATCCACCGGCGGAAGAGCCTCGACGCCTCCGACACGCTGGCCCTGCCCCGGGTGAGCGGCCACGGGGAGACTGGGTGGGGGGAGGTGGGGCTGGCCCGGGGCCCCAGATGGAGCCCGAGGCCCAGAGACTGTGCCAAGGGACTGTGCCAAGTCCACCCAGCGAGGCTGAGCACCTGGACCAGGCCACTTCCATCACTGTGCTCTGCTTATTCCGGGGCGTGGGGCACCCACCCACACCCTGGCATCCAGGAGTGCCTGCCGCACGCTGGTGTGAATGGGCCGTGCACTGAGCTCTCGTGTGGGTGCGCAGTGCTGAGGAGCATCGTCTCACGGAGCCCCACGCAGCCGGGAGCGCAGGCTCTGCCGCCGCCCTCTATGGAGGAGCACACGGAGGCAGGGGGCGGAGGCGGTCCGAGGGCAGCAGGTGGAAGAGCTGGGATTGGAACCCCAGCCCTTGTGCTTCCATAGCGCCTCCCATAACGTGTCTCCCGTGTCAGGGACCCCCGTCACTCCTGGGGGAGCTGGGCCTGGGGGAAGAGAAGGGATGCCAAGGAGAGTCGGTTTGCACATCTGTAAAATGGGCACAGCGTACTGTCCTCAGGCTGGTGTGGTGAGGTGGGGCGTTGAGTGAATCAGTACCAGTCCCCGTGCGTGGGGCAGAGCCCAGCGCACAGGAAGTGCTCCGTCAGTGTTCGCAGCCTTCCCTCCTCCCACCAGTCTGGGTCAGGGCCTGGGCCAACAGGGTCAGGAAAAGGGAGGCCCAGTGGGTAGACACAGCCCCTGCCCTGGGGGAGCCTCCGTCTCCAGGGGATACCAGGATTATTTGAGGCCTTGACCCCTTTTCCTCCACAGCACTGTCTGCTGGGCTGGGATATTCTCCCTCCAAAGTCCGAGAAAAGCTCCGGCCCCCAGAGCCTGGACCTCTGGTCCTGTGTCACCGCCAAGGCCCAGCACCAGCAGCGGTCCCCCGGCCCTTCCCACCCGGTATGGTGTGGGGCCCCTGGGAGGGGCGGGGGCCTGGAGGGAGCCTGGGGACTGCGGGGTCTTGGGGACAGGATTGGGGGTCTCCCTGCAGGGGCCCATCTCCTGGCCCTGACCCAAGGCACCTTCCAGGATCCAGCACTCCCCGCGGGCTGCCCCATCCCTCCCAAGGTGACCCGGACTCTCAGATCCTGAAGGGGATGAGGCTGGAACTGGGGTGGCTCTCTGACACCATCTTATCCACCACCCAGGCCCAACCAGCGCGGGTCCCGTCCCCCACCCCGATCTGGTCCGAACCTCAGGCGCCCCAGCCCCGCCCGCGCACCCTGGAGGACAACCTGAGGGCCGGCCCCTTTGAGGACATCGCCTCCGGCCTCTTCCCTCGGGCAGGAGCGCCCGTGAGGGGGGAGCCCTGCCCGGCCTCAGCCAGAGGTGGACTCAGGCCCTGCCCTCCCCGGTGGGGCCGGTGGGTGGGCCCAGGCCTGTCTCCTTCCTGGGCTCAGAAGGGGTGACGGTGGGAGGTCAGGGCGTTCTGTCCGCTGTGTCTGGAAATAAAGCCCGGTGCTGTCGGCACCTCCAGGTTCCCACGTGTGTCGAGTCTGTCCTGTGATGTCCTTTGTGCCCGGGAGATGCCCTGGCCTCCGCCCGCCCCCCTCACCTGGGAGACACTTCCCACAGTCTGTGCTGAGTGGGTGGTCCAGTGCCCGGTGCAGCTCCCAACTCTGGGGAGGGGCCTTCTAGGTGGGTGAGGGCTCCCAAGATAGGCTGAGGTCAAGGTCAGTTTAAAAACCATCTCAGCCAGGAGCTCGGGTCTCAGGCTGTTCCTGAAGAGGAAGCTGAAGTTGTGAGGGGAGTGAGCAAGCTCACCCCTTCTTGGCTCCTGACACCGGATCCATTTATCAAGGGGCTCCCTGAGGTTCCTGCGTCCAGCCCTGGAAGCCGTGGGTGACCCCGAGAGATCAGACGGGGGCCGGAGGGCCAGGCGGTGAGGCTGGCAGTGAGCACGCAGCACCTGTCTCCTTCCCTCGGCCGAACAATACAAAGTTCCTGTTTTTCTAAGATTAACATGGGGGACCGAAGCCCAGGCGGAGCATGTGCTTTCTCTGAGGTTTCTCAGCATAGAGTGTGGATCTAGGGCTGCGGTCTCCGTGGTAACCCTCTCTTCCCATCATACACTATGTGTGTGAGGATAAAGCAAGGTTCTAGTGCAGTGACAAATGATCCCCAGATCTCAGGGATTCAAAAAGGCTTAGTTCTTGCTGACTTGCTCGCACTACCTTTCCGTCATGAAGCATTGGGGCCTGTGCTTTTAGCATTGTCTGCTGGGGACCCAGGCCAGGGAAGGCTCCACCCTGGGGGGCAGCACCTGTTGCTTCAGCCCAGTAACCCCACAGCACACAGGCCGCTTCTGCTAATGGTTTATTGTCCAGAGCTGGTCATCTGGGCCCCCACTGACAACATGGGTTTGGGATGCAGAGGGGACTCGTGATACACGTCACTGTCCTCCGTGTCCTGTTACCTGACTCCCACCAGCTCCGCCCATGCAGAGCCCCAGGCCTGGGGCGGCAGAGGTCACGAGCAAAGTAACAGGCATTGCAGATTCTCTTCCTTCAGTCTCTGTTCCAACCTCAGGCGCCTCCAACAGCCAGCCAGGCAGGTGAGGTGATGGAGTCTGGAGCTCAGGCTGCCTGGAGAGCACGGTTCCTTCCGGAGGCGGTCAAGTTCAAATGCCTACGTGATCCGAGCTGCGTGTCTGTGGCAGATCCCACAGCAGGTCCTGGTTTGCTGCTTGATTCCAGGACCTGAAGAAACAAAGTCTCTTTTCACATGTAATTTTGTATTTTTTAAAATTTTATTTTTTTTTAGAGAGAGGGGAAGGGAGAGGGATAAAGAAGATGGAAACGTGTCCTGATCAGGAATCGAACTAGCGACCTGGTTCCTGGGTTGACGTTCAACCACTGAGTCACATGTAATTTTTAAAGAATTTCAAAAACATATATAACATACAGGTCGGTGGCACCTTGTTATGCAATCATCACTGCCAGCCATCCCCAGAATTACTTTTCATCTTGCAAAACTGTCCATTCTCTCCCAGCCCCTGGCAGCCACCATCCTACTTTCTGTCCATGAATCTGACTCCTAGGGCCTCCGATAGGGGAATCTTACAGTGTGTGTCTGCTGTGACTGCCTCTCCTCCTGTAGCGTGATGCCCTCAAGCTTCATTTGTGGTGTAACGTGTCAGAATTTCCTTCCTTTTAAGGCTGAGTAGTACTTCACAGTGTGGGTGGACCACATTCTGTTTACCCATTCAGCCATGATGGACACGTGGGTAGCTTCCACCTCTCAGTTGTGAGTGATGCTGCTCTGAACGTGGGGGACACACCTCTGTTTGAGCCGCTGCTCTCCGTTCTTGGTTACACCGCCGGAAGTGGGATTGCTGGGTCCTATGGGTCATCTGTTGAGGAAGCACTGTTCAGTAGGTCCTCAATTAATGGCGTAAATAGGTTCTGCGACTTTAAATGAAGCAAGCACAATGAGACCCATTGTGCCACAGGCTAATTGATGTGAGTGAGTTTCTGTGGCATCAGTGTTAGGAATGGAAGGACATTACTGGGGGGCCTGCTGCCCTGGGTGTGGCAGTCGCCCCGTTTTCCATCCCGGCCAGCAATGCCGAGGGATTGCTCAGCAGCACTCACCTTCCGCTCTTTGGCTCCTCGGCTGACAGCCATCCTGGTGGGTGCGCGGCGTCTCATTGCAGTTCCGGTTTGCATGTCCCTGGTGATTGTGATGCTGACCATCTTCCCATGTGCTTTTTGGCTATTCCCGGGTCTTTGGAGAAATGTCAAGTAAGTCCTGTGCCTCCTTTTAAATATCTTTATTGATTTCAGAGAGGAAGGGAGAGGGAGAGAGAGATAGAAACATCAGTGATGAGAGATTCACTGATTGGCTGCCTCCTGCAAGCCCCACACACCGGGGATCAAGCCCAAACCCTGGTATGTGTCCTGACCGGGAATCGAACCACGACCTCCTAGTTCATAGGTTGACGCTCTACCACTGAGGCCTGCCTGCCAGGTGTCCCTGTATGAACAGGGCTTCATGGTTGTTCCTGTCCTACATGGAATTTTCAGTCCAGGAGCCTGTGAGCCAGTGACCTTGTTAGGAATCCTTTGGCCAGATAATTCTTTGGAGTCTGAAAGCCTCTCAAACAAAGACGGCAAGATTTACGGCTGAGATTAGTCTGTGAGCTCTGCTGACAAGAACAAGATACACATGTTTTTCCCAGGAAAGCTCAGAGTCCATGAAGTCAGTGGCTTCTCCTGAAGGGAGCTGTGAAAGCGCAGGCAGTTTCTGTCCGCCTTGCTTTTAGTCAGCTCCAAGCAGGAGGCCACAGTCGGGATCTCCAGACTGTTTCACCAAACCCGTGACGCCGCTTGAGACTCAGCCTGACTGTGTAGCACCAGGAGAAGTGTGAACCCGGGCTGGGAGAGAGCGCTGTTGCAGATGTTCAAACCTGCAAAGACTGGCCTCTCAGGATCAATGGACGCATGAGGTCTTGAGCCTAAGAACTCTGGTCTTTTGGTTTCTGATTCTGGGCTCATGCATAGTTCCTCGGGGCCGTGGGGAACTATGGCTGGAGTGGGGAGACAGCTGGCCCCCCCACTGCCGCTCTGCCTGCCAATGCTGCAGGGAAGGACTGGGGAGGGAGGGCCTGGGCTATTGGGGCCCACGCCGCCCCTCCCAGCCGCTCCCCCAGTAGGACTGCTCCAGGTCGGGGACTAGGCTTTTTCAAACCTGAGGCCCCAAGAATGAAGGTCACGGGCGGAGTGACCCCAGCACAGAGCTGCATGTCTCCCAGTATTGCCTCGTTCAACCCATACCCCCGCTCTCAGGTACCTGCCAGCCACCCCTGATTATTCCGGGCCTTCCCTCTTCCCACTTGGGATGTAGGATCTCTTCCTGTGCCCCACCTTCACCCCCTACAGCTCCTACTTGCCTTTGGCGTCTCAACATCTCAGCCAGAGTATGTCTTCCTTCCACAGGCTACCCCGGGAGCCCGGATCCATCCCACCCATTGCACACTCCACCCCTGCCCCCCGCCCCCTCCTTTCATCTCCCCCTCACAGGTTAGTCCAGTTCATCGCTTAGTGTCTCTCCTGTAGAATTTAAGCTCCATGACAGCAGAGGTGGTATTTTTTTTTTTGGATTCTTTGTTTCCCGTTTCCTTTAAAGGGGTGGCTAAACTATTTCAGGACTTGGCTTTCTCCCCAGCCTGGCTTCCCACCTGTGACATAAAGCGATGGGAAGGGTGCTTTCATTTCTCTGAGCCACAGGGGCCACGTGGTCGGGCACACACCCTCGTACACCTGACATGCTTCCCCCTCCTCCAGGTCAATAGTGTCCATCCACACTGCCCTCTCTCTCCTCCCACCCAATTCCCGGTTAGGCCGAGGCTCTGCGTGCACTCCTCACAGGCCTTCCCTGACCCGCAGCCTCAGGATCTGACCGGGAGCCAGGACACCCCGAGTCTGAGGCCTGCCGCTGCCTCCCTGCTGTGTCCCCTGCTGCACTCAGTGGTAAGATCCTTGGGGCTGGAACCAGCCGGTCTTGCCCGCAGCTCTGTCCTGGCACAGCGCGCAGCATGTGGCAGGTGCTGGGTGAGCACCTGGGGGGTGAATGATTGTGGGAATGAGTCCTAGGTCTCGGGAAGTGGGAGGCCACACACCTGAGGTGAGCGTGATCCGGGGGCGAGGCACATGGGCTGCAGCTGCTCTGACATCACTGTTACCAGCGCCTCAGGTCCTGAGTGTCAGGCAGAGAGGTCCTGGCGGTTTGGCCTCAGGGTGGGAGGTGGGGGGTGACAGGACAGCTGTGCCAGCTCCATCCTGGAAGTCTCTGCTCCTGTCATCACTGCCAGCCCCGCCTCAGCATAGGGTAGGGGGTGTGGGGGGCAGCCAGCAGTGGCTGGCCTCTCAGGGGCTTCTCCCAGCTTCCCCCAGAACGGAAACACCCCCTGCCAGCCACCCCAGAGGGCGAGAGTGGGGAGTGGCCACGCCTCTCACTTCTCCGCCCCAGGGAGGGGTGCCAGGGGAAACAAAACCAATGCATGTTCGGAATCGCTTCCCCACGGGCCCCTGGATGCAGTGTCCTGATGGTCTGAGGATGAAAGTGCCTATTCGGTGCCAGCCTTTGTGCCAGGCTCACCCTGTGGTCGCCGGCCCACGGTGAGCCACCCCAGAAGGTGGTCTGGTACAGGGGCACGGAGCGGGGCCTCAGAGAGATCGGGGTCCGGTGCAGACCCCACACCACTCGGCTGCTTCCTGACTGCACCCTCGGGCGCGTGTCCGACCTCAGGCCGGTCTGCTCCCTGGGCAGGGGCCGTGTGCGGGGAGAGGTGAGGGAGGCGGGCAGAGCCACACGGGCTGCCTGGGGACAGCGATCAGTGATAACATGGGTGTCGTCGGCTCTTCCTGTCCCCGTCCCCTCTCCCCGTCATACCTGCCCGCTGAGTCCACTCTGTCTCGCTCACACGGCCCCGGGGAGGCGGGAGGGAACCGGAGCTAGAGCTTCAACATCAGATAAATGGAGATGAAGACGCGCCGTCTCCCAGCTCCTGGTGGGCGGCGGGGCTGTTGCTAAGAGCAGTGGCTGCGTGGAGCGATGGTGATCAGCCCCTGGTGACGGGTATGTGTGTGTGTGTGTGTGTGTGTGTGTGTGTAGATGGGCTGAGGCTGTGCAGGAAGTCAGGAGGGGAAACCCGGTCTCGCCGAACCCTCTGTGGCTGGTGGGAGTGGCAGGAGGCTGGTCTCGGTGACTGGGCACAGGATGGTGGTGAAGGGGGCCTTTGGGGACATCCCCGTGTCGTGAGTGCCCGACCACAGTACTCTGAGGTCCTCGGTCTGCGGCTGAGGGCGGCCGGGCTCCTCTGTCCACACCAGCAGCCCCAGCACAGCCTCTGGGACAGCAGAGGCCCTCTGCCTGCCCTCCCCCCCCCCCCGACCCCACAGGGCACCGGGGACCGGGCGCTCCAGGCAGGGACTGGTAGGCTAGCCAGGGCTGGGCCGATGGGACCAGCCGGGAGAGAAGAGGAGAGGGGCTTTGAGAATTCCTGGATCTCAGATCCGATGGGGGTTGGGGCTTGGGGGTCAGAAACCCCAGCTCAGAGGGAGACCCGTCTGTATCTTCTTCCCACTCCCCACAAAGTCTGTCAAACTTCCCCTGGCCATTCTCGGCAGAGGCAGGTGGGAGAGGGAGAAGCCGCTTAAAGAAGCCCTCCTGGCCCTCGCTGGTTTGGCTCAGTGGACAGAGCGTCGGCCTGAAGGGTTCTGGGTTGGATTCTGGTCAAGGGCACTTGCCTGGTTGCCGGCTCAGTCCCCAGTAGGGGGCATGCAGGAAGCGGCCGATCAATGATTCTCATCATTGATGTTTCTCTGTCCTCCTCCCTTCCTCTCTAAAATTAATAAATAAAAAATATTAAAAATAAAATGGTTCTTCATTAAAAAAAAAAGGGGGGTGGGGGGAACACCCTCCTGGACATGTGAGGCCAGCGCCAGCTGTGTGGACAGAGCACTGGACCTGGAGCCGCGAGCTCTCGGAACTCGGCTTCCTCGTCTATAAAATGGAGACTAAAACGCTATTCACCTCACAGGGGTGTTTTGGGGGTTAAACGAGACCATCAGGTAATGAAATGCTGGTGCAGTAATATGTGGGTGATACATGTGAGATGCTATTTATTATTTGAAAACGGGGCCCATGTGTGTACTGAGTTGGGGTCCTGGCTTTGGGGGTCGCCCTCACATGGCCTGAATCAGAGGAACGAGAGCGAGGGGGCAGTTTTAGGGCCGTGGTCGGCAAGCTCATCAGTCCACAGAGCCAAGTATCAACAGGACGACGATTGACATTCCTTTGGGAGCCACATTTTTTAAATTAAACTTCTAACGCCACTTCTTCAACATAGACTCGCCCAGGCCGGGGTATTTTGTGGAAGAGCCACACTCAAAGGGCCAAAGAGCCGCATGTGGCTTGAGAGCCGCAGTTTGCCCACCATGTTCTAGGGAGTTTCTCCAGAAATGACTGGTGAAGGGCTCTGCTCCGTGTCTCCTATAGACGGCCCCTATAGGCCTGAATGCCTGGGGAGGCGGAGGGGAGGAGTGAGAGGGGGGGGGGGGAAGGGATGAGAGCAGCCCTGCTGGGCTGAGCTGGGAGGGGCAGAAGCCCGAAAACCACGTGGGCCCTTCCAGGAATCCTTGGGTTCAAACTCTGGGGCTGGGTGCCAGGGCCCCATCTGTCCCTCACTCCGTCTGCCTTCAGGAACTATTGCCCAAACCTTCCCTGGGTCTCCCTGCCTGGCACACGCACCCCCAGTCCCCACCACCATTGGACGTCGTTCCCGGCATTTCCTCTGCCCTTCCTCTCGTCCAGGCCCACGCGGGCTCATCAGTCTCACCTTGCTTGGGGGCCTCTGAAGGCAGGCGCTGCTCCTCAGACCCCCCTGGCCAGGGCTCTCCAAGGCCGCAGTGGCCTTCACTGGGAGGGGCCAGCGTCCCTCCTGGGGCCATGGCCTGGGGGCCCTAAGACACAAGTCCCCTCGGAATCTTGGGATGTGACCTCATTTGGAATAAGGGTCTTGGCAGATGTAATTAAGATGAGGATCCCGAGATGAGATCATCCTGGACTAGGGAGGGGCTTTGCTCCGGCAGCGGGTGTCCGCACAGACAGGGAGGCAGGCGCACAGACTGGGAGCATGGACGTGACCACTGGGGGGCAGGAGAGAGGTTGAGACAGTTTTTCCCTCAGCACCTCCTGGAGGGACCAGCTGTGCCAATACCCTGACTTCGGCCTTCTAGCTTCCAGAACGGTGAGAGAATGCAACATCCACATCGAAACCGTAACCTGAGCAAACTCAGCATGTGACAGTGTTAAGAGAGAAGGGCTTTTAACAGGTGATTAAGTTAAAATGAGGTCTTTAGCTGAAACTGGTTTGGCTCAGTGGATAGAGTGTCGGCCTGCGGACTGAAGGGTCCCATTTTCGATTCTGGTCAAGAGCATGTACATTGGTTGCGGGCACATCCCCAGTGTGGGGTGTGCAGGAGGCAGCTGGTCGATGTCTCTCTCTCATCGATGTTTTTAGCTCTCTGTTCCTTTCCCTTCCTCTTTGTAAAAAAATCAATAAAATGTATTTTTTTTTTTTAAAGTGAGGTCTTTATAACTGGTGCCCTTATAGAAAGGGGACAGTTGGACTCTGCGAAGCACAGGTACAGCGGAAAGACCACGTGAGGACACAGCGAGCTTAACAATGGCCGCCTGCAAGCCAGAGGCCTCCGAAGGCACGGCCTGCCCGTCTCAGACCTGCAGCCTCCAGGACTTGAGGAAATAGCTCTCTGGGAAGCCAGGCGCTGTTTTAAGAGCTCCACATCTCTGACCTCCTGGACCCCTCAGAGCCGTCCTGTGAGGGAAGGTCATTATCCCCGTTTTGCAGATGGAGAAGTTGAGGCACAGAGAGGTTGGGTGACTTGCCTAAGGCCACACAGCTGGCATGTGGCCAGGCTGGAATTTGAACTCGGACCACCGTGAACTCCAGAGTCCAGGCCTCTAACCTGCACCACGTGTCCCTCGGTGACAAATGTCCCGGTATTTCTTTCCTCCGGAGACTGGCCGTGGTCCCCACACCAGTAACCCAGGCCGTCACCTCCCAGCCTGAGCCTAACTTCTTCCCCTGGCGCTGGCATTGCTGCCCAGGCCGCTGTGACACTGGGCAGATCCTGAATGGTCTGCGGGCCATACCGCCCTCACACACATGCACATGTACACACACACAGCAATAAGCACGCACACGCTCACACACTCGCATACACACAATCTCAGACACACCCTGTACACACACACACACACACACACGCAAACGCACACACACGTGCACATGCGTGATCACGAGGGCATGTGCCCCCTCACGCTCACACATAGCTTTGCACACTTGTGGGCACACAGCCTCATGCACACAGCCTCACGCTCATCCATCCTCATCCATCCTCACACGTACACACACACGTGCTGCAGAAGGCTCTGTCATTGTCACTGTCATTGTGGCCTCAGCACTTAGTCATTTAACAACCTCCTGCGCTGTGTTTCTTTCATGGAAGCCAATGCTCTGTTTCTGTCTCACTTTTCATTCTGACTGGGGTGGATTTTTCTCGTGTGCTCTCCCCCCCTGGGCTCTCTCTCGCTCTCTCTCTCTTGTGGTTTTGACAGCACCAGAGGCTGCAGCTCAAGCCCACGCCTCCTGCCTCTGCGACGTGTCCACTCTGCGGCGACAGGCCCGGGACTGCCTGCCTGTCAGCCCTTCTGGAAACGGAAGGCAGAGAGGAAGGCTGCGTGAGGACAAGAAGTGATGTCACCGCCAGGGCCGTGGACATTCCCGGGGCCGTGAGTCTGCTCAGCCGCCTGGGCTGGGAGTTCCTGTGAGCCATTCGAGAAGTGCCTGGGGAAAGAGGATGCTGATAGGGCTGAGCCCCTTCGGGGCCCTTGCGGCCACCAGCTGACACAGCTTCCCCGGGGAGGCTGGCACCCGCACCCACCTGCCCCAGATGCGTTGCCCGTGCCCCTGCCCCCGGGGATGGAGCCTGGGGTCTCGCAGGAAGTTGGAGTTGGGGGAGGAGCAAAGGGAAGTGTCAGTCCCCGGCTTCTTTCCTCTTTTCTGATGGGACCCTGGACAGGTCATCTCTCAACTCAAGTTCATGTCGATGCCTTGGCTGCTGCAACGCCACCTGCTGGGATGGGGGCGACCACACGAGCCCGTGCCGCCGGTTGAGTGTGTCTCCAAAGTCCTGACGTTGGAGCCCCAACCCCCACTGGCTCTTTGGAGGCGGGCCTTCTCTGTGCTTATTTTAGTGATTTTTAAAAATTGGTTTTTAGAGAGAGAAACATTGACTTGTTGTTCCACTCACTTATGCATCCATTGGTGGATTCTTTTATTTATTTATTTATTATTTATTTATTATTTATATTTTATTGATTTTTTACAGAGAGGAAGGGAGAAGGATAGAGAGTTAGAAACATCCATGAATTAGAAACATTGATCAGCCGTAACTGGGGATGTGCTCGCAACCAAGGTACATGCCCTTGACCAGAATTGAACCTGGGACCCTTCAGTCTGCAGGCCGACGCTCTATCCACTGAGCCAAACTGGTTGTGGCCATCAGTGGATTCTTTTTTTTTCTTTTTTCTTTTCTTTTTTTTTTTTTTTTTAATATTTTATTGATATTTTACAAAGAGGAAGAGAGAGGGATAGAGAGTTAGAAACATCAATGAGAGAGAATCATCGATCAACTGCCTCTTGCACACCCCCTACTGGGGATGTGCCCGCAACCACGGTACATGCCCTTGACCGGAATCGAACCCGGGACCTTTCAGTCTGCAGACCGACGCTCTACACTGACCCAAACCGGTTTCGGCGGTGGATTGTTGTGTGTGTCCTAGACCAGGGATCGAACCTGTAGACTTGGCTTGTTGGGGCAACTCTATCCAACTAAGCCACCTGGTCGGGATGGAGGTGGGCCTTTTAGAAGCTAATTGAGGTTAAAGGAGGTCAGAAGGGTGGGGTTTAATCCAATAGGACCGGGTCCTAAAAGGAAGAAGGAAGGACCCCCAGGAGGCACCCCGAGAAAGGCCTGGCGAAGGCCAGGAGAGGCCGTCTGCAGCTGAAGCTGCGGGCACCTGAACTTGGACTTCAGTCTCCAGACCCGTAAAAGATAAGTCATCGGGCCAGTGGGATTCTATTAGAGCAAAGTAACCACACGGGGCTTGGATCGCCACCCCTCCCTGGCCTGGGCCCGGGCACGGGAACGGTTGGCGTTGTTGTTGGGAGAGAATCTCCTGGTGTTTCTGCACGTCGCAGGTCAGCCTTTGTCCTGGACAGAGACAGGGTGTCCCTGTGGGTCAGGAGCAGGTTCAAGTACAGGTTCAAGCTTCTGGCTTGTGTAAGCAGGCGGGTGGCCCAGAGTGTGAGCCCAGAGGGACCCAGAGATGATGAGGCCCTTCCCCCCGCAACCACATCTGCCCCACCAGTGTACAGGGACCCCGAGGCCAGTGGTGCAGGGATAGCCCCAGGCCCGGCCTCTGACCCTGCCCAGCCCCTCCGCCACACCGGCTTCCTCTGCTGATTGGATGGCTTTGGATTGTCTGCCCTCCCCAGGGAGCAAATGGGAGGCAAGGGTCTGCTGGGCTGTCGTGACTGCAGAGACTGACAGACCAGACCAACCAACCGATCGTCGGGGTGGGGCAGTTGGCCTGTGAAACTCTGCACGCACAAATGCACACACACGTACACACCCATGGCCACATGCATGCACTTCCCAGCTAGGCCCCTGCCTTGCAAATGCCCAGGACAGCTTATCCCCTGACCACCAGGGCCCGTGGTCTGGCAGAGTCACTGGGGAAATAAATGCGTTGGCAAGGCCACCTCCTGGGGTCTGTGCATGGTGGGCTGACATTGGCATTTCAAACTCCCACCGGTTGGCTGCAATGTCCCAAAGGAAGCAGCTTGTCCCTGAGGCTGAAGTCTGGCCCCTGGTGCCTGGTGGCAGTTAGAGCGGCCACCGCCCCAGCTTGGAGGGCCCCTGCCCAGGGACCATGGCCCCTTCTGGGCCAGGGCCCCCCAGCACGGCGGGAGCCATGAAACACAGCCAAGCAGAGAGACTGTGGGCACCTACAGGTTCAGGTGGCCGTCACTGGGCCCCCAGCCGAGGCCCCTCCGTGGCATGGTCCTGAGGCCAGGATGGCGGGGATGGCATGCCAAGGAGAGCTGGGTGCCCCCCGAGGCCTGCCTCCCCCAGGACCCTCCAGAGCTCCCTGGTCTAACCCACTGGGGAGGAACAAGAATGTTTGCATTGGAGGAATGCACTTGTTCAGGGTGAGGGCAGGCTGCTATTAGTTCATTCATTCAGGCCCCGGGCGGGTCCTGGGCTACATCAGTGACCCTGAGACTCAGAACTCCCTGCCTTTGAAGAATTTCCATCCCAGTGATGGGAAGACCGACAACCAATAAAATCAGTGGGTAAAGTACCCGCATGTTAGAAGGGAGGGGGTGCTACAGAGAATCGGGGAAGAGAATGAAAGTGGGGTGTGCTGGGTTGAAGGGTGCAACATTAAGCAAAATGGTCAGGAAAGACCTCACAGAGCAAAGACATGAAAAATGAGAGAGGGAAGGAGAGAGGGAGCCACGCAGACAGGGGGCAGCAGTGCAAAGGCCCTGAGGTGAAACTGAGCCACGGGCGGGTGAGGGTGAGTGGGGGCACGATGGAGGGTCCTGTTGTGAGGATTTGGAGAGAGAATGTTCAGGATTTGCTGACCAAGGGGTGGAGAACAGCTCAAGGGGTTTGGCCTGGGAGACGGGAAGGATGGAGTTGCCTGCAGCTGAGACGGGAGAACCAATGGGGCAGTTAGTTAATTACCCACCGGTGACCGTCAGGGAGGGCAGACTCCGCCCCAGCACATGGCGAGGGCCACCCCCGAGATGGCGAAGGGCGGGTATTGTTGGAGAGGGCTCCCTGAGACAGCGACGTGTGAACTGAGAGCGGAGGGAAGAGGGGCCGGGGAGCCAGGACCGGAGGCTGCTGGGAAGACCTGGATCAGGGCAGTTGGGGGGAACTTCCCGCAGCCCCCAGGGACCCGCCGCCACTGAGGGCGAGGAGAGGGAGCTCCAGATGAGCCCCAAGGTGGGCAGGGAGGGCGGCTTGGGCTGCTTACTCAGCACCCAGGAGGAAGGAGGCTCGGCCCTCGCGCAGCCCAATCAGACCGAGAAACAGATGAGGCACAAATAGCTGCAGGTGAGTCATCTCCAGCCCCGAGCCTGAGCCGGCCCCACGCTCTCCGTGGCCTGCATCCTTCCCTGCCGGGGGGGCCCCTGATTTCAGAATGACCGGGTCAGGGAACCCAGGCCTCAGCCTCGTAAAGGGAGCTCGGCCTGCAGAACCGCAGGGGCGGATTAGCTGCTCCGCCTCCCCTCCCGGGGCTCAGAAGGACGTGCGCAGCGCACAGCAAACCTGGTTCGCGCACCAGTGCTTCCCGCTCAAAAGAGGAAGGAAAGAAAAGCCTCGAGCTAATAAAATGTCATCGGAGTAGCCAGGTGTTTCCAAAACAAAAGCATTTGGCCAAGTCAGGCAGAGCTGGGTTCCAGTCCCATGGGGTCACCCCCAGGCAGCGCCCGGACCACCTGGTTAACCTCCCTGAGCCTCCTGCCCCCCCTTCACCCAGGTGTGCACAGATGAGTGCTGATGGGCCTCAGCTCTGAGCTGGGCACACAGGAAATACTGGGCACTCAGCACTAATCCTACACAGGCAAGCCAGATCACCTTCTCATGGCCCACCGCCCACAAAGGCGGGACCAGGGGTCTCTTCTCAACCTGTGGCCACCTTCTTGGGGCCCAGCCACATGAGTAGATAAGGAGTTTTTGTCGATTTCTTCGGTGCTTTTTATCCCCGGGGCTTCGCACAATAATTACCTGTTGATTTCATGATTATAGCATCCGGAGTTGCTAATAATTGTAGAGCAACTAGTTGGGCTTGCCACACCCGTATGGGTGCAGGTGGGCTGGGTTAGGACAGGGGTCGGCAAACTCATTAGTCAACAGAGCCAAATATCAACAGTATAGCGATTGAAATTTTTTAAACTTCGAATGCCACTTCTTCAAAATAGGCTCTCCCAGGCCGTGGTATTTTGTGGAAGAGCCACACTCAAGGGGCCAAAGAGCCGCATGTGGCTCGGGAGCCGCAGTTTGCCGACCACGGGGTTAGGAGACCCCCCATCCCCTGCCCAAGCTTTGCCCTGAGAAGACATCAACTTGATGACCCAGGACTGGGAGCGAGTCTCTGTGGACCGGGGACCCTGCCATTGGGCATATGCCCTTGATTGGAATCAAACCATGACCTCCCAGTTCATAGGTTGATGTTCAACCATTGAGCCACCGGGCCGGGCGAGCTATACCCAGCTTTAAATAGTCACATTCCATAACAAACCAGATCCTGAAGGCATAAATCATTTGCACAGTCAGATCACAGACACCCCCTTGTTCACATCATGAGTTCCTCAGTGCATACCATGCATGGCTTCCTGGGTAGTTTCCTGTGACCATGTGAATAGAGATAAAGCACCTGTGCTTGGTTCTCTACGAAATGCTGAAGGGAAATAGTCTGCAGCCTTATGGATCCTACAGGAGTGGCCCCAAAAGACAGTGCAGACAATTCAACCTCTTTTTGGCCAGAACACCAAGCATAACAATCCAATGTTCGCTTTGCCCGAAAGGAAATGTTGGCCTACAATCACCATCTGTATTGATTTCGGAGGCAAAGTCATTGTCTCGCCCTGGTTGGGGGAGAGCAAGGTTGGAATATGAGTGACAAGAAGATCTAGGGGAGGGCTGTTGGGATGGGTCTCTCAGAATGAGCTGAGAGAATTGGACCTCAGACACACCTTTCAGAAAACTTTCACTGCGGAAGAGACTCTTAGGTAGACAGGATGGCCCACAGATGTCATTTTCCTTTCTTAGCCTGCACAGTGTGTAAGCGGTGGCAGAGACGGACGCCATGCTCACTATGGGCTTGACTGCACAAACTGCCTCTTACTGATCTGGTTTGCCTGTGTAGGCCCAGTATTTCAAGCAAAAGCACCCAGTCCTCTGACCACCTCTCTCCCAGGATTTAAACACACACACACACACACACACACACACACACACACACACACACACACTGCAGGCTGCGGTGCAGGGTGCCTTACAAGCACCTGTGGCTTATTCATTCTGCTTTTCTTTGCTGGACGCCACCCGGGTGGCAGGCACTGAACAGACGGCAACATCCCTGCCCGGGTCTCTCTTCTCTTCCCCCCCAGAAGCCAGCACCCCAGCCTTGATGTTCCATCTGCCAGTGGGGGCGGTGCTCATGGGGCAGGGGCCTCACTGGATAGGGAGAGCCTGGTGAGGAATGGCGCTCTCTCTCGCTCTCTCTCTCTCTCTCTCTCTCTCCTCTCTCCCTCCCTCCCTCCTTCCCTCTCAGGGGGCTGCCCCAGGCCCTCCTGTCCCGACACAGCATCAGGGACATCCCTGCAAGGCACCGCCCAGGACACACGCTGTCCTTGACTGAGCTGCCGGTTGGTTCTGTGGCCACCGGTTGCTTCTATTCGTTTTTGTGCCCAGCGCCTCTGGTTCTGTGATTAATACTGGACTCGGTTTGGTTTCCTGAGCATCTAAATGACTCACCCCATTCACAACGGCCTGTGAGCCGGAAGGTCTGGGGGGGTTGGAGCGTCGTCCGTGCACCAGAAGGCTGCGGGTTCAATTTCCGGTCAGGGTTTGGTCCAGGTTTTGGGTTCGATCGCTGATCAGGTGCATGAGGGAGACAACCCATCGTGTTCTCTCTCTCTCTCTCTCTCTCTCTCTCTCTCTCTCTCTCTCCTCCCCTCCCTCCCTCTTCCTCTTTCTAAACAAATAAAGCTTAAATCCTTTAAAAAAAATAAAATAAAATAGAAATTGAGGCTCAGAGAGGGTGAGTGACTTGCCTGACGCCACACAGCTAGGACCTGTCAGAGACAGGAATTGACCCCGAGGAGCGGAGCTGGAAGTGTCCCCCAGACTCGACGGGAAGCAGACCTCCTCTCTCTGTCCCCAAACCTCATACGAGGGGCCTCTGAGGCAGGCCATCGATTCCCAGCCCCTGATGTCACCAATAAAGCCGTCAAATCAAATAAAAGCGCTGTGGCCTGGAGAGGGCGGGCCACGTGCTGATTGCAGATCTGGGCTCAAACCCAGGCTCCCGACTCACCATAGAGTCTTCCCACACCCAGAGCTGCCCCATACCCAGCTGGGACCCCAGAGGAACCCCACTGGGTGCCAGAGGGTTGGGGAAGTGCCCCCGCCATGGCTGTGCCAGCAGCAAGCTGGCCTGTGCTGAGGCACGGGACGTGGTCACCTGCCTGCATCACCTGACGGCTGGGAAGGACCTCTGACCCCCGAGGTCTTGCCTGGCCCGCAGCCGCTGTGTGACTCGCTTTGGGCTGGAACGGTGAATGCCATGGTACATCCGTCCCCTGAGGAGGGGAACGCCAGGCTAGGAGCACTCCAGCTGTGGACTTAAATGGAGAGGTGTGGGGGCCAGAGCAGGGGCCCGGGTGCCCAGGGGGAGTGAGTGGGCAACGGGCAGCGCAGCCCTTTCCATTCCTCCCCTTGCACCCCAAAGAGCTTTCTCTGCCCCCTGTTCTATTCAGGGCACAGCGCAAGCCTGAAGGCTGCCTGGGAGCGGTAACATCCACGGCTGGCACATCTGGCAAAGAAGGAACTATGTCTCAAGGATCCCCACCTGTCTCCTGGTATTCTCACACCTGTGCAGCCCCACCCACCCTGGGGAGAGCCAGGCTGTGTTACATGTATCGTGGACATGACCAGATGTGACTTCTGAGGCTCGGTCCCCAGCGTGGCTTGCATCTGGCTCTCTTGGGGTCCCTTGCTCTGGGGGAGGCCTGCCGCGTCCTGTGAGGACACCGGCAGCTTCCTGCCCACGGTGCTCAGCCCCAGTCTAGCCGGCAGATGATTGCAGTCCCAGCTGGCGCTTTGTGTTGATGTTAATCCTCTCCCAAGCATATCTTTTTCCATGGATATTTATTTATTTATAAAATATTTTTGTTGATTTCAGAGAGGAAGGGAGAGGGAGAGAGAGAGAAACATCAATGATGAGAAGGAATCATTGATTGGCTGCCTCCTGCAAACCAGCAAGCCAGGCATATGCCCTTGACTGGAATCAAACCCGTGACCCTTCAGTCAGCAGGCCATGCTCTATCCACTGAGCCAAGCCGGCTAGGGCCATTGATTTTTAGGGAGAGCGGAAGAGAGGGGGAGACAGAGGGAGAAACGTCAATAGGAGAGAGATGAGAGACACTTTGATGGGTTGACTCCCGCATGTGCCCTGACTGGGACTGGGGATCGGGCCTGCAACTGAGGTACATGCCTGCCTCTGCCCTCGATTGGAATCGAAATCCACAACCCATCAGTCTGAGGGCCGAAGCTCTAACCACTGAGCAACTGGCCAGGGCCCAGCTGACATCTGAGAGACTCCAGAGTCCCCATCAAGTCTCTCCTGAATTGCTGACCTACAGATATGAGGTGACATGATGCTTCTCGTTGCTCTAAGTTGCTACGTTTAGGTAACGAGCACACTCAGAGACGAGAAGCCACTGGCCTGCAGTCACGTGGCCAGACCGGTCACCTGCCTCGTGCTCTTTCTCCTGGGAAAGCAAGGGTGGCAGGGGCCTAGACGGGACTGAGAAGGCAGCTGGCGCCTCAGAGTCAGAGGGTTTGAGAGCCACATCCCAGCCTTGCCACGCTCAAGGTGTGTGACCTCCAGGCAAGCTACTTAGTCTGCTCATCTGTGAAATGGGGATAGCTATACTGACTTGAAATCTTGTTGCCAGGATTACATGTCCGGCCAAGGGCCTGGTTATAGGGTTGTGGGGTGGGAGTCGGGGGTAGGGGGCGGCGGCTGGGGTTCGCTCAGGCAGGGGGGAACCCCAACTCTGAGGAGTGAACTCCCTGACGCCAGCCTTCAGTGGCGACTTCTCACCACCGTCCTAGGGACCGGAGCCGAGTGACCAAGTTGCAGCTGGTGCCCTGGGCCTCGAGAAGGGGAGGCTTCTGGGGTTTGAGTTGGAGGCAGGTCCTGCCGGAGAAGCCCCCCACGAAGAGGCACCTGGGAAAGGCACCCCAAAAACTGCCTGAGCCAATCAGAGCAGAAAGAGGCAGGCTTTCCCCCTCCAGTTTGCGGCCTCCTACCTGCCCGCGGCTGCCCGGGTCAGAAAGCATCCCTTTCTCTGAAGAGGGTATTTTGGGGCCATTTGGGGCTGGGGTTCCCAGCTGTTGGGGAAGCCCCTGAATTTCCTGAGCCGGGCCAGAGCCTGGTGTCTTGCTCAGCATCCCTTTGGTGACATGGGTTCCCGTTCCCTCCAGATAGCTCTCCGCCGCACCTGCCTCCCGCCCCCTTGCTCTGAGACGCTGCTCACCTGCCCGCCTCCTGCAGGCCCAGCCTGGCTCCCGCGGCGAGGAGGGGCCTTGACCCCCACCATCCCACATCAGGGCCTGCGCTGCGGGCCAGGGACTTCCCCTCCCGGCTCTTCAAAGCACTTTCACACGCGCTCAGAGTTCAAGGCGCCTGAGACCTGCAGACACGCCGAAACCCCAGGCGCCTCCATCCCGGGCCTTCTCTCGAGAGTCCCCCCAGCTGCCCCAGCTGCCGTTTCCTAGGCCTCCGCATGTCCCCCGCTCAGGCCGCCTCCCCCGGGATGGGGTGCGTTCCCTGCCACCCATCACCGGCTCACAGCCACGTCCCAAGCACCCTGGCTCTCTGGGAGCCCCCGCTTCCTGGGCCAGATGGATGGCACAGCCAGTCATTACAGTCCTGACACAGCGAGATCAGTTCTAGAATTGAGGCACAAAAAAACGACAGAAACCGCCTTTCTGGCTGGGAAGATGCTGAGGGAGGGGCAGGAGCAGTGCCAGGAAAGCAGCAAAGAGGCAGGTCTGAGGCGTGTGCTATGTGGAGGGCCAGGGTGGGCAAAGGCGTGGAGTGTGGCGTGTGTGACTGGAGCAGGGGTGAGGGGAAGAGGCTGCCAGTGAAGCTGGAGAAATGAGACTGGTCTTGGGAACCATAGGCTCTGGGACCCTAGTGGAATCGTGGCTCTGTGCCTCAGTTTCTCACCTGCAGAATGGGCACAATAGGATCTTCTCCATGGGGTTTCCCTGAGGATTTGAGGAACATCGGTTCCTGAAAACTCTTAGCAGAAAGTAAGCACTCAAAGCCATCAATTGTTATTACCGTTAAGTAAATGTTATAAATTTTCAGGTGACGAAAACCCAGCTTCCTTCCCCCTCCCCCTCCCGTACTTCTGCAAGATCCCTTTAGAAAGTCTAGGGAAGGGAAGGACAGGAGAGAGAGACAGGTGTCCATTGCTATGATGATCTTAAAAAATTATTTTAATTAAAAATTTTTTAATGGATTTTAGAGAGGAAGAGGGAGGGGGAGAGAGACGGAAATACCAGTGATGAGAAAGAATCGTTGATCTTCTGCCTCGAGCCTGCAACCCAGGCATGTACCTTGACCAGGAATTGAACCGTGACCTCCTGGTTCATAAGTCAATGCCCAATCACTGAGCCACGCTGGCTGGGCTATCATGATCATTTTTTAATATAATGATTAGTATTGCTTTTTTAAACTATGACTTTTTAAAATCTTTTTAGATATATTTTATTGGGGTAAGGGGAAGAGATCAACCAAAGGACTTGTGTGCATGAATATGGGCCTAGCCAGTGGCCATGGACAACAGGGGGGTGGGAGCATATGTGGGGAGGGGTTTGGGATGGGAATGGGGGGATGAGGACAATTATATAATACCATAATCAATAAAATAAAAAAATAAAATATTTTATTGATTTTTTTATAGAGAGGAAAGGAGAGAGACAGAGAGCTAGAAACATTGATGAGAGAAAAACATCAATCAGCTGCCTCCTGCACACTCCCTACTGGGGATGTGCCCATAACCAAGACACATGGAAGGTCCCAGAATCGAACCTGGGACCTTTCAGTTCGCAGGCTGACGCTCTATCCACTGAGCCAAACCGGTTTCGGCTATAATGATTATTTTTAATTGGTGTGTAATATTTCATTAAAAGAATATACCACAATTTACTTAACCATTCTCAGTTGTGTTTCTTGACATATTTCCAAAATTTACAAATACTATTTCAGGAAACATTACTTATTTATAGTTTTGTTTTTGTTTGTTTTTTTCTCCCCAGTTGAACCATTTCCTCAGTTTTTCTTTGCTGGGGTGAAATTACTGAACCATGAGCCGTAATTTGTGTGTGTGTGCGTGTGTGTGTGGGACTTTGCTAAGAATTGCCCATGGCTTTCTGAAAAGGGTTGCAACATTTACCAGCAGCGTCTGAATGCATGTTCCACTTTGGGGTGGGATTTTACCCAAGTTGTTGTTATAAAGGAAAAAAAAAAAAAAAACCCTAACGAGTTAATGGCTCAGAGAGATCAGAGGTTGTAATTTGCATCTCTTCAATTGCTAGAAAGATGGAACTTTTGGAACGTGTAATTGTGTCGACTTGAGTTTCCCCTGGTGTCAGCATCCTGATGTTGTTGGGTTGCGTTTGCGTGGTGAACAAACATGTGTTTATTCAGAGCACCTGTGGGTCTGCAGGGCAAACCTCTGGATGGGGAAGGAGCATGCTGGGGTGCCCACCGCTGTCCGGGTCTGTGGCCATCCTCCAGGGTCACTTCAATAACCACTTCCTTGATTGTTTAACAGGGTCCCAGGGAGAGCACCCGGTGCGGCAGGTCCTCCAGGGAGAGGCCTGGAGCTCCAAGAGGCTTGGCAGGGGGTGGCCCCTCTCCTGGGCGGGTCCCGGTGGGAGACAAGGGCTAGGGGGCCACGTTGGCAGGATGGGGCTGAGGACACCTTGCAGGGAGGCCGAGGTGTAGACCTCCGAGGGGGCCGAGGGCCATGCCCGGCATGGGGGAGCCATCGAAGCCCCAGGACTGGCTGCCTGTGTCGGGCCTCAGTTTCCCCATCGGAAGAAAAGCAAATGCAAGGCAAGCGAACGAGCCCTTGACCATAGTCTGCTCGGATGCTCAGCAAACTGTGGGGGGTGCAGGGTGCGAGGAACAGAGAGCTCGTGGGAGGGAGAGGCACGTGTAGGGAGAGGCATCCATGCCAATGAGACTTCCTTTGAATGGGGTGGGCATGCCTCCTCTCCCAGGTCAAACCATTAGGCTCCTCTCCTGGGCACAAAACTCAGGGGCAGGGGACACCTGTGAATCGATAACCAAATGCTCTGTTCTCACCATCGGTCCCTCCGATAGTCCACCTGCCTACTCACCCGCCTGCCCATCCCCCACTTGCCCATCCATCTACTCACCTATCCCACCCACCCGTCCATCTACCCACCCATCTATTCATTCATCTACCCACCACCCACTCACCCACCCATCCGTCTCCCAATCACCCATTCACTCACCTACCAACCCATCCCCCACCACCCATCCATCCATCCACCCATCTGTTCATCCACTCACTATCTGTCCCCAAACCACCCATCCACTCATCTACCCACCCATCCACCCACCCATTCACTCACCTACCCACCCATCCACCCACCCAATCACCCATTCACCTATCCCACCCACCCATTTACTCACTCACCCATCTATTTATTCACTTACCTACCCACCCATCTGTCCCCAACTCACCCACCCACTCACCTGTCCCACCCACCTTCCATCCACCCACCTACCCCCCACCCATCCATCTATTCATCCATCCACCCACCACCCACTCACTCACCTATCCGTCTCCCAATCACCCATTCACTCACCTACCAATCCATCCCCCACCACCCATACACCCACCCACTCACCCATCTATTCATCACCTGCCCACTCACCATCCTTCCCCAACCCACCCATCCCCTCACCAACCCACCCATCCACCCATTCATTCACCTACCCACCCACCCATCCACCCATTCATCCACCTACCCACCCACTCACCCCCCCCCCCCATCCTTCTCCCATCCATCTGCTGTTGCATGTTGCAGTGAACACACATGAATGGGATGAGTGGTGGTGGTGGTGGTGGGGGCTCTCTCCAGTCTCCCTCCTCCAGTCTCTTCCAAACACTCTCCCGGGAGGAGAGACGTGTGAGCTGGTCCGTGGCAGGAGCAGGGACCCACTCAGGTTCTGCTTTTCCGTGGGGTGGGTGTGCCCTGGGACAGTGAGACAGCTGGAGGCTCCCCATCCCCCGGGAGTCCCTCCCTGCAGGGCGGGAGCTGCCCTCTCCGCCCCCCTCCGTCCCCTGGAAGGGGCCACCCCTCTGCAGCCCAGGAGGAGCCCGCACAGCGCGGGGGGCGTGCCCTGCTGAGTCACCCCGCACGTGTCTGTCCCTCTTCTTTCGGCTGCCAGGTGGCCCGTTCTTTGAAGCGGCTCTGGGTCCACCCGGCGCCTCCGGGAGGCAGAGGAGGGGAGAGCCAAGGCGAGACCTGGGGAGGGGCAGCGACTTCGCAGCGTGAGGCTGGGCACCGGGGAGCAGCTGGTCTGGTCCTGCTGAGCCGGGCGTCTCCGGGAGCCCAGCTCCTCCGGGATGCTCGCTCTTCCCGCCGCCGCCGTGCTGGGGCTGCTGCTCCTGGGGGTGCTCCACGCCCTCCCGCAGGTAAGGGGGTGCCGGGAGCCCGGGGAGGCGCTGGCGGTCCAGAGCGCCCTCTCCCCGCCGCCGCCTGGAGCCGCGGATCGCGTGGGGCACGCAGGACACAGGAGGAAGGAGCCCCCTCGCCTCCCTCCCCGCCCGCCGGAGTGAGGGGCTGCGGGGGGCAGGCAGGGGGACCCGCATACGCAGTGGGGTGAGGTGGGAGGACGCTGACAGCTGTGGGGGTGCCCTCCCCCGCCTGGCAGATTATTCACTTATTCCGCAGCCACTGAGCTGTGGGTCTGTGGGCAGCAGAGCGGCTGCTTGTGGGTGGGGGTCAGGGCGGGTTAGGTGAGGACCCAGGGCCCGACAGGCCAGCGGGGCCTCCCTGGGCCAGAGAGGCTGCTGTTGGGGCTCTCCCCGCTGCACACCCCGGCCCCTAAGCGGCCACGGGCTGAAGAAGGTCCAGGCAGGAGGGAGAGGCGGGTGACATGCTTTTGAATCTTAGGACAGGCGGGCGGGCTTCAGGCAGGAGGAGGGAGAATGCAGGTGCTCCTTCCCCTCTTCCCAGGCACCCCCTTCCCTCCCCGCTCCCCCTCCCCATGCAACAGAGGGCAGAGGAGGCTGCTGACAGGGTGACAGGACAGACCGCGGAGAACCAGCCCAGCCCCCTGAGCCCATTGCTGATGGCCCGGTGGAGGGGGAGTCTGGGGTGCCCAGATCTTGGGGAACTCAAGGGGAGGGAGGGAGGGAGGGATGTGCCTGGGACCTCGGGGAGCTTTGCTAGTATTTGGTGGCGGGAGACCATGTGCTTCCTTTCTGTGGAGTGGAACCTCCTTAAGTCAAAACAATAACGCGCATTTTATTACACACGGAATATAGCGGCTATATCCTCAATGCCAGGGGTGGAAGCCTGACAGACACAGTGAAGTGTTTGGACACTGTCTCATCCTGATTCCTTCCTTTGGTTTCTAGAACTCACCGGGCTTGGCCTGGACTGCACCGTAGGGAGCACATGGCTTAGAAGCAGGATTCTGTCCGAGGTGGGGGAGGGAGGCGAGGGCCCCCAGTTTAATGACCTCCCTGATGGGTGGGTGCCGTGTGGGTGCGTGGGGCTGTGAGTGCCTCTTCCAGAGCGGAGGCTGAGGGAGGGGAGGGGACGCGGAGGCTGAGGAGGGGACGTGGTGCCGGAGAAACGCGTACACACTGACAGATGCGGCGGACCCGCCTTCCAGGAGGCCGCCACTCGCCCTCCCACGGCCGCCCGCCCGCCCGAGAGTAGCAAGTTCCCCACATCCTAACCGACTCTCGATCTTATCTGCAGTTTGTATTTTTGTCAATGTAACCAGCGATAAGGCCCTATCTTTGTTGTCTTCATTTGCATTTCCCTCCGACCAGAGAGAGCCAGAGAGAGAGGCTGAGACTCTGGGCCGCTTCTCGGCGGGGCGGGCGCCGTGGGGGAGGGGGCTTGGTGCTCGCCCGGACCGGCCCCTCCAGCCTCTTCCATTTCCGTCGCTCCAGGAAACGTTTATTAGAAAAAACAAACAAAACAAAAAGCAATCAGGGCTTGAAATTTCAACCCGTTTTTCCCGGTTTGGCGGCAGCAGGAATGCGTCCTAGCTGTGCGTCACATTCTGAGAAAGAGATTTGGCCTCTGCCCCAAGAGTGGTTTTTGTAATGTGACTCCGATTACTCCCCCGATCTGGAGAGAAGAATCCAGGGCTCCCTCCCCTCCCTGGCCTCCACCTTCTCCAAGAGGCACCCGGGAGGGGCTGGGGGGCTGGGGCTGGAGGCTAAGGTCTTTCCCTGACAACTTAGGACCCACCCCCACCCCCCAGTCATGTTCAGGCCAGGCTGAGGCTGAGGCAAGCCTCCCTCCCACCTCCACGCCCCTGCCTCAGCCAGATGTAGACCTGGGCCCCACATGAGCCTCGGGGAGTGGGGGGAGCGGGCTGAGGGGGTGCTCTGATGGCTCTTTGCTGGGGATAAATAACGAGCTGGGGACCGCTCCCCTGGAGGGAAGTGCTCACGTGGGATTCTCTGGCAGGGGGGCTGGACAGATGCTCTGGGTCTGCTTAGGAAAGGGGGTGTCCCCAGGGCGCCCACCATCTGCAGGAAGGCCAGGTCTGCCTGGATGAGATGACCCTGTCCCCGAGAGGGAGGCCCTGACGGACGGACAGATGGACGGACGTGCCGGGGGAAGGGGGGGGCAGGCTGGTGGGAATCAGGGCCTCCCCTCCTCAGAGAGGCCAGGGGGGCAAGGTGCACGGAGTGGGGTGTGTGTGTGTGTGTGTGGGGGGGGCATTAGTCAGCTTGAGAGCAGCCAGTGCTGGGCGAAGGGCAGCGCTTACTGGAAGTCCCCGCCGCTCCCACTCCTGTATGACCCAGACGCGCTTCTTGAGTTCGATGTGATTCACCCTCAGGCTCTGATGCACCCTTCTCGCCCCCACTTCGCCTAGGAGGGGTGCCGTGTCTGGGCCTGGGGGGCACCTGGGGCCCGGGGGCCTGGGCACAGGTTAGGTGAACGTGACCTCCATTTTCCAGACGAGGACATGAGGTCTCGCTTGCTGTCCCCGGACTGGTCAGGGGCAGAGCAGGACTGGAGTCCCAGACCAGGAGGAGAGCATGTCCACAGAGGCAGCTCCAGGTCAGGGCCAGTGCTCTGGCGTCTCTCTCTTCCACCGGCGGGCTATTGGGCTCTGGGTAGCAAGCCCTCCTTCCAGAATCTTCGCTGCCCGTGGTCAAAACCCACGGGGCATTCTCAGTGGCCTCGCTGCTGGGAAGAGACTTTCTATACGCCCCTCAGTCCACTTTCTCAGAGCGCCTG
This sequence comes from Pipistrellus nathusii, assembly GCA_963693515.1. Lineage (NCBI taxonomy): Eukaryota > Metazoa > Chordata > Mammalia > Chiroptera > Vespertilionidae > Pipistrellus > Pipistrellus nathusii. Next base: position 6,096,986 of record OY882859.1, read on the forward strand.
GATCTTGGAGGACATTCATCCAAGTACTCAAGTATTTATTCATGCATGCATGCATTTATTCATTCATTCATTCATTCATTCATTCATTCATTCATGCATGCATGCATTTATTTATGCATTTAGGAAACCTCACAGGAGCAGCTGCCCTGTGCCAGGCATGGCTCCAGGCAGGCACTTCTGTTCCAGGTGATCACCAGCCTCCGCTTGCAGGCCTCTGGGGACGGGGCGCTCTCTCCCGCCCAAGGCAGCTCGTGCTCCCCTGGGCTAGCGCCCACCTTTAGATGGCCTTTATGGGGCGCTGGAATCTGTCTCCTCAAAGCGTCCACCCATTCGTGGTGGGAGCTGGGCTGCACGAGTAAGTGGGCTTCACCTTGGAATTGCCTGGCGCGTGCAGGCTTCCCCCTGGGGCCGGGGCCTCCTGGCCAATCGCACCGCCCAGGGCCCCAGCATTCCTTCCTCCGGTCGCCTGAGCGTGATGCCTGTTCACAGGTGATTTGAGAGAGAGAAGAAGAGAGAGGGAGAGAGAGACAGAAACATAAAGGATGAGAGAGGAACAGCAATCGGCTGCCTCCTGCATGTTCCTCATTGGGGACCGAGCTTGCAACCTGGCATGTGCCCTCACTGGGAATGGAACCGTGACCTCCTGGTTCACGGGTGATGCTCAACCACTGAGCAACACCGGCCTGTCTTACCAATCCATTCATTCCCCAAACATTGATTGAGCCCTGCTATGTGCCAGGAGTGTTCTGGATGCTGGGGGGGAACCCCATGCCCAGCCCAGCCAGCCACTGCCTCATGGAACTGACATTCCCTTGCTGACAGACAGGCTGGAGCTCATTGCCGTGGAGGTGACTATAACCAGGAGTGCCTGCGGGAGGTGGTGACGTACACAGGGATGAAGGAGGGAGTGGGACCTGAGCAGGAGCTTTGGCCCAGAGAGCAAGGGAGGAAGGGGAAGGAGCCAGCGTGGGCAGGAGGGATGTGGTGGAGAAGGCGCAGGGAAGTAAGGAATCGCCCAGGCCTTTGTGGGCTGCGGTGCGGAGGGGGAGGGAAGCACCGGACCTGTTGTGGTGTTCCCGTTCCCGTCTGCTGCGGTGGGACGGGTGGGCGAGCAGGGAGCCGGGCTGGTGCGGTGGTCCAGGCGAAGGGCCAGCACAACCAGGACAGTCCTTTAGGGCGGAATCCGCAGGACCTGCTGATGGGTGAGGGCAAATGCAGGGAGCAGGAGGGGGTGCGGGATCCTGTCCAATGGGGGCTCTGCCTCTGGGTGAATGGTGGTCGGTTCTGGAGGCAGGAAAACCGGGCCCGGGACAGAAGCGAGTTTTGGTCCGTTTTGCCCACATCCCAGCATCCCGTGGGGCGGGAGCATGGACATACGGAGCGCTCTGCAGCGCTGGGGCCCCTCATCTCCATCTCAGGTACCAGAGGCATCAACACCTCCCCTGCTGCCGCCCCTCACTTCTGTTGATGTAGCCCAAGATTCCCCATTTTCTTGGCCACCACGTTATGTTGTCGATTCGTTCCAATCCGAAGGTAGGGTCTTCCGTTCATCCCGCTGGTGTGTTCTGTTGGCTTTCTCTTGCTGCTATAGCAAGTGATCACAAACCCGGTGGTTTAGAACAGTGGTCGGCAAACTCCTTAGTCCACAGAGCCAAATATCAACAGCACAATGATCGACATTTCTGTGGAGAGCCACATTTTTTAAACATAAACTTCTTCTAACGCCACTTTTTCAAAATAGACTCGCCCAGGCCGTGGTGTTTTGTGGAAGAGCCACACTCAAGGGGCCAAAGAGCCGCATGTGGCTTGCGAGCCGCAGTTTGCCGACTACTGGTTTAGACCAGCATGTTTACCCTCTCAGAGCCGAGGCCAGGGAGGTCACATTCCTTCTGGACCTCGGGGGCAGCGTGCTTCCTGGGCTCTCCCAGCGGGTGGGGGCTGCCTGCATTCCTTGGCCCGTGGCCCCGGCCACTCTAACCTCTGCTTCCACTGCCTTGTCGCCTTCTCTGACTTTCCCCTTGTGATTACACGGGGCCCACATGGAGGACCCGGGGCTGTCTCCTCATCTGAGAATCCTGAACCAAGTCACATGGGCATAGTTTCTTGCCAGTTAAGGGAACATACTCCTAGCCACACGCTCCAGGGATTAGGACGTGGACATCTTTGGGGGGCCCTTATTCTACGTCCCACGCCTCATCTGGTCGAATCTGGCCCATCGCTTGTCTTTTTTTTGGGAGAGTGTAGAGCATTTTGGTTAAGAGTATATATATGGGCTTTTGCCCGGCTGACCTGGCTCAGTGGTTGAGTGTTGACCTGTGAACCAGGAAGTCATGGTTTGATTCCCGGTCAGGGCATCTACCTGGGTTGCGGGCTCAATCCCCAGTGTGGTTCAGGCAAGAGGCAGTCAATCAATGAGTCTCTCTTATCACTGATGTTTCTCTCTCTCCCACTCTCTCCCTTCCTCTCTGAAATAAATGAAAATATATTAAAACAAAACAAAACATTAAGAGATGAAATATTTAAAAAAAAAGTATGGGTTTTGGGTCATCCTGCCAACTTTGTACCCTGCTTCTGACACTCACCATAGGGTGCTCTTGGCAAGCTAAGTCACTTCTCTGTGCCTCAGTTTCCCCGTCCACGGAAGGGGGATAAGAGCAGCAGCGGCCTTGCAGGGCTGTGGGGAGAAGTCCATGGGCTCCTGTGTGAAAAGTGCTGAGCACAGCTCCTGGCACTGAGCGAGTGCGGAGGGAAGGCAAGCCATTCCGAGTGCCTGCTGGGGGCGAGGCACTGTGGGCCCGGCTGCAGGCCAGCCAGTGACAGGGCTGGCCCCGAGGGTGGCGGCTGGGAAGAGAGTCGCAGGGGACAGTGTGACAGCGCTGTGCAGAGATCTGTTCTGGGTCTGCGGCGCCCGCAGGGGCCACACTCACCTCCCCGGGGTCTGTGGGGGAGCAGGCCCCGGGTGCAGACCCCGCTGCAACCCCAGGGACTGTAACCCGAACTTTTCAGGAACTGTAACTTGACCGCTGGCCCACCCACCTGGGGGGCTCTCTGGGCAGGAGGGCCGTGGGAAGTGGGGAGTGAGGAGTCAGCAGCTGCAGCACTTGGACTCGGGCCAGATCTTGGTCGTGTTTGACTTACTCATCTCCATCCCACCATCTCTTTAAAAAATATTTTTATTGATTTCAGGGAGGAAGGGAGAGGGAGAGGGAGAGAAACATCAATGATGAGAGAGAATCATTGATCAGCTGCCTCCTGCACATCCCCACGCTGGGATGGAGCCCACAGCCCCGGCAGGTGCCCTGGGTGGGAATGGAACCGTGACCTCCTGGTTCCTAGGTCCGTGCTCGACCACTGAGCGATGCCAGCTGGTCTCTTCCCTCCTATTAGTTGCTCTGCAACCATGGGTGGCTCCCCATGGCCGAAGGCTACATTTCCCAAAGTCACTTCCAGGGAGTGGTAGTTCCATGAGAAAAGGAACTCTGTGGCCAACTAAGTTTGGGAAACATCTTGTCCCTCTGCCCCAACCTTTCCTTGGAGAGTCAGAGAGCAAGTGAGCACATACAAGGCACTGCCTCCCTCTCTCCCTTCCTCCTTTCCTCCCTCCCTCCCTCTCTCCCTTCCTCCCTCCCTTCCTCTATTCTTCTCTCCTATCTTCTTTCCAGGAATTGCTATTTATTGTCTCCCATGAGCCTGTTCTGGGAGCTGACTCATGCCATGGAACAGTCTAGAATCGGCTTTTGTGTCTCCCTGAGCACTGAGCCCAGTGCCTGAACCCTTTGATGAGTGCGTGATGGCAGGGGACTTAGGTTTCTGTCTTCCCAGGCGGGGCCCTGTTTTAGTTTCCTATTGTGACTGTGTCATTACCATAAACTCAGTGACTTAAAACAACACACACGATGCTCTTTCGGTTCATAAGTCCGAAACCGTTGTCACTGGGCCAGAGTCCAGGCCTGGGCGGGGCTGCCTTCCTCTCTGGAGACTCTGGGGGAAGTTCCGTCCCCAGCCTTTCCAGCTGCTGGAGGCACCTGCACTCCTTGGCTTGTGGCTCCTTCCTCCGTCTTCACACCAGCTGCAGAACATCTCTCCGACCTACTTCTGCCATCCTCACATGTCTTTCTCCAACTCTGACACACTCTCTCTCTCTCTCTCTCTCTCTCTCTCTCTCTCTCTCTCTCTCTCTCTCTCACACACACACACACACACACACACACACACACACACACACACACATTTTTAAGGATGCTTGTGATGACATTGGGCCACCCAGATAATCCAGGATCACCCACCCATCTCAGAGTCACCGATTAGCAACCTTAATTTCACCTGCAACCTTAGCTCCCCTTTGGCTTGGAGGTGATTTAGCCAGAGGTTCTGGCGATAAGGACGTGGGCATCTTTGAGAGCCAATGCTGACCACAGACCCTCCTCATCTCCTCCGTCCCTCCCCCCAGGAGAGTCTCAGTGAGGATACTGCTGTCGTCAACTCGGTCCCAGAGAGGGTGCTCACGGGCCTGGGCTCGGTCCTGCCAGGGCTCTGGATTCCATCCTCTGTGGCTGTGTCTACCTTTCCTGGGTTTTACCCCCAGCTGTGGGCAGCACAGAGCCACGCCTACTGCCCCTCAGCTCCTTGGAGGCCAGAGGCGGGACCTGGGGGAACTTCCCTGGCCCCGGCACACAGGAGTGACAGTGTGAGGGATGAAGCTTGCATGCGGCAGGGACAGGCTGTGTGTCTGACAGGGGTGGGGGGGTGTAATGAGGGGTGTTTGAAGTTGGGGAGGAGGATGACTTCATTTCAGGTGTCTCTTGGTCTGGAGCTAAGGTGGGACCTTGGAGTGGAGAGTGGGGCTCAGGGGCCAGGACTAGGTGACAAACCCCAGTCTAGTGGTTATTTATGAGCGGGCTGTGATCTAGAGGATAATGGCCCTTTAAGATGGCCACAACCTAATCCTGGGAACCTGTGACTATGTCACCTTGTCTGGAAAGGGGACTTTTATTTATTGAAAAGGGGACTTAAAAAAAAAAATACACACACACACACACACACACACACACACACACATATATATATATATATATATATATATATAAAATTTTATTTTTAGAGAGAGAGGAAGGGAGAGGAGAGGGACAGAGAGAAAGGAACATCAATGAGAGAGGAAATCATCAACTAGCTGCCTCCTGCACATCCCCCACTGGGGATCAAGCCCAAAATCCCAATGTGCCCTGACCGGGAATCGAACCAGTGACCACTTAGTTCCTGGGTTGACACCCAACCGCTGAGCCACACCAGCTGGGCTGGACAAGGGGACTTTGAAGAAGTGACTAAGGGTATGGTCCTTGAGCTGGGAGATTAGCTTGGATTACCCAGGTGGACCCGCTCTCCCCACAGGAGCCCTCCACGTAGAGACCTTGCTGGCTGAGTTACACGGGATAACACGGAAGAGAGGGATGGGCAGGGCCCGACCCCCAGTTTCTGGCTTTGCAGGTGGAGGAAGGGGCCCTGAGCCAAGCGAAGGGAGACCCCGTGGCAGCCCCCGAGGAGCTGGGAAGGACCTTGATCAACAACAAAGAGACAGGGCCTCAGTGTTAACCACGAGAAATGGGTTCCCCTAGAGGCAAGGACCCAGCCCTGCCCACACCTTGATTAGCCTGCTGCGTGTGAGCTCACCTGGACGGGTGACCAGGGAGGGGTCCTGAGGAGGGGGCGTGCGTGAGTGAAGCCTGAAGGAGGAGTTGAGGTGTTCTGGACGAGGGGCCGGGGGTGGTCAGGGAACCAGTGTGTGCAGGGCTGCTGGAGGGAGGGTGGAGTGGGTGTAAGCGGGGATGGGAAGAAGGCTAGGGGGCCAGTCTCCTGGGCCATCGTCAGGACGGTGGGCTTCATACCTCGTTGGGTTGAAGCCATCTGAGTGTCTTCCATGGCGGGCAGGGAGGAGAGGGGAGCAGATGTGTGTTTTGAAAAGATCCCTCTGGCCCTAACCAGTGTGGCTCAGTGGATAGAGCGTCAACCTGTGGACTGAAGGGTCCCGGGTTCGATTCCGGTCAAGGGCATGTACCTTGGTTGTGGGCACATTCCCAGTGGGGAATGATGTTTCTTTTCTTTCTTTTTTAAAAATATATATTTTATTGATTTTTTACAGAGAGGAAGGGAGAGGGATAGAGAGCTAGAAACATCAATGAGAGAGAAACATCGACCAGCTGCCTCCTGCACACCCCCCACTGGGACCTTTCAGTCCTCAGGCAGACGCTCTATCCACTGAGCCAAACTGGTTTCAGCTCATTGATGTCTTTAACTCTCTATTCCTTTCCCTTCCTCTCTGTAAAAAACCAATAAAATAGATAAAAATAAATAATAATTTTTTTTAAAAGACAAGGTCCCTCTGGCATCGCACTGTGAGTGGGCTATGGGGGGTGGGGATGGGTGTGAGGAGACCCTTAGGCGGCCGCTGTCAAGACCAGGCGGTAGGGAGGTGAGGGAGAGCCGGTGGATCTGAGGGCAGAACTGGACAGGAGATCCTGGTGGGTGAGAGGCCTTGCAAGACGACCCAGGCTCTCACACCGCCTGGCTGTGTGGCTTTAGGCAAGTTTCTCGACCTCGCCGTGCCTCAGTTTCCCCGTCTGTGAAATGGGATAGATAGTAGGTATAGGGTGGGGCCCGGGATTCTGCATTTTGAGCAAGTTCACCTGCTGGCCCAGGTTCCTCACCTTGAGTAATAGGGGGAAGGGCCCCTCCAGATGGATTTGGGGTGCACCTCCCAGCTCTGCCCAGCTCCGGCCCCTTTGGATAGGTTGTGTCTGATTGTCCTCTCCCACCCCGGCCCACTCCCTTCTGTAGAAGCTCAGCGGCTACAGGTGTGGCCGGCCTCCCTCCCCCTCCGCGCTGAGCCAGGTGGGGCTTTCTGAGAGTGATCTGCACCAGGTTTTACAGGGAAAACCAAACCACCCGAAACCAGACGGCCTAGAAATGGGAAGGTTCCGGCCACTCTCGCTCTCGATGCTGCTAAGGCTGAGCCACAGGCCTCTGGTTGCACAGCTCATCACTCGGCGGACACCTCGCGCTGCCTCGAACCTGCCGGGGAACCCCACCCAAAAGCCCCCCCCCCCCCCCCGGCCTCGGGCTCCCCCCTCCCACTCCCCGCTCTGTCCCCGCTTCCCTCCCCGGTCGTGGCCAGAGCCCAGCCCAGCTGGTTCTCCTCTTCCCCTGGGGCAGCGGGAGCGACGGGCTGCCCGGGGGCTGGGCCCATGGCCAGTGGGGACTGGTGGGGCCTTGACACCCAGGAGGCCAGGCTTCCCGGCTGCCACTGCCGCAGATGCCCAGGCTGCTGCCCTCTCTGCCAGGAGCTGGGGGGGGGGTGAGGGGCCCCTGTGGTGGGCAGTGGGAGGCCATGGGGGTGGGGCAGTGGGGAAGATGGGAGAGAAGGCAGAGAGAGGGATGAATGGGCTGGGGGTGAGCGCTGTGCCTGGGGCAGGAGACTGGAGCAGGTTTTGGGGACCACAGATGGTGCTGCAAGGGTGAAGCTCAGGTCCCCAGATGCCACCTCTGGGAAGGTGGGGTGGCCTCCCCATGGGAGCCACAGATCCTAGAGGGCGCTCGGGGCCCACCCAGCTCTGCGCACAGTAGGTGCTTCCTGTGCTTGTGTGGTGGTCAGGGGTCAGCTGACCGGGACTCAGCGCCTGACCCCCTATGAGGTGGAGCTTGGGCAGGTCTTTCACCTCACAGACTAGCTTCCACGGTAACAGACCAGCTTCTAACAGGGCTGTGGGTTCCATAACCGCCTTTGCTACTTCTACATGTGTGCATGCACTGACCCCGTTTTCTGGGTGCCTGTAAAACGATGACATCATAGACAACATCAACAAAAAATCCCCATGTCTGCCGGAGAAGGAGTGGGTGGGGGGTGGGGCTGAGCGATGCCCCCACCTCAACCCCACCTACGTCTCTGGAAATGTCTGGGGGAGCTGGGGTCCAGCACCTCCGTAGGTTTAGGGGGCTAAACCCTTTCCCCATAAGCCCCGTATGAAATGGAGGCCACAGTCCTGTACCCCGTTGGTGTGGCTCTGATGGGCTACAATTGCCTCTCTGGCCAGCAGGAAGGCAGCTCCCCCTGGTGGCAAGCCATGGCCTTACACTGATTTATTGTTGAGCTCCTGTTTACCTGTGTGGTTTTATACAATGGTTTTATTCCTCTCTCTTTATGTATTAATATATACATCATCATCTTGTTGTTGTTGTTGTTGTTGTTGTTGTTGTTCTATTTTACTGAGCCATTTGCAAGTGTGTGGCAGACATTTTGATCCTTCACCCTAATCAAATCAGCATCATCTCTGACTTAAATTCACATTCAAGCATTCAGCATGGGTAGAACATAATCAGACATAAAGTCCCCATTCACATTTCATCAGCACCTCAATATTCTCCTCTACAGCGATACCTGCCTTCCACCTTCACTCCAGGCCCAACCCAGACATCCCATTCAGACATCCCGTCTCTCATCCTCTTTATTCTGGAAACATTCCATAGCTGTTCTTTGTTTCATCGTCCGCATTTTTAGAGCCCAGGCTAGTTGTTTTGTAGAAAGGCCTTTGGTTTGGCTTTATCTGATATTTCCTTGTGATTCGGTTCAGATTATGGACACAGATACGATAGGCCCTTCTCAGGACATTTTTATTTAACACGAGAGGCCCGGTGCATGAAATCCGTGCAAGGGGCTCGGTCCTCGCAGCCACGGCTTCGTCTGGAAGATCATCCAGAAGGACGTGCGGAAGGTTGTTCGGCTGTCCAGTCTAATTAGCATATTACCCTTTTATTATTATAGACTAGAGGTCCGGTGCATGAAATTCATGAATGGGTAGGGTCCCCAGGTCTGGCTGGCGATCAGGGATAATCTGTGGGGTTACTGGTGGGGTGACCAGGGGGCCCCCCCTACTGGCATCCACCTTGGCTGGCCTGGGGCCTGTGGGCTGAGGCCAGCTCCTGCGTTGAGCATCTGCCCCCTGGTGGTCAGTGCCAGTTGTTCTGCCATTCAGTCGATTTGCATATTAGGCTTTTATTATGCAGGATAGGAAGGGGGAAGCCTGTGGCCCAGAGAGGAACAGGGCACACAGGGAAGCCCCAGTGTCTTCTCTGCACTCAGTTGCTGTGTGACTTTGGGTGGGTGACTGCACCCATCAGGTGCAGTTTCCTCACCTGAAAGGCTGGGTGGCATAAAGGAGATGTGTGCCTGGGGCAGTGATGCCAGATACAGCGCGTTCCCCGTTCTCCACCCCGTACACTCCTCCAGTGGCCTGGGGTGAGGCGGCAGGAGGTGGAGGGCAGCCAGGCTCCCCGCCTCTGTCCCCCGGGCCCTGGGGAGCCCATAGCTGTTGATGAGCTGAGCAGGCAGGCCAGGCGGGGAAAACCCTGGCCCAGGACCTAGAAATTTCCCCGCACTCAGCAGGCCTGGCAGGCCTCCCACAGGCTTCCATGCTCATATGGTTGATGCTTTGGGCTGGGGGTCCTGGCAGGTCCCTGCCCCTGGAGAGGCCCAGCAGCCTGGTTTACCGGAGGGAGGAGGCCGGGCAGGTGCGGGCAAAGCTGGTGCTGTGTGCCTGGATGTGTGCAAACGTCAGGTTATCTCTATTACTTCAGTTTTATGTGGTGATGTTTCAGGTGAGCAAACAAAGAATGTAATACACACTCCACATACCCACCCACCTCCTGTTGCACGGGCCTCCTGGCTGCTCTCTGAGCTTAACAGGAAAATGTATTCACTTTTCACTCTTCCCTTGAGTGGAGAGAAGAGCAGAGGCAGCCAGGCCTCTGGGGTGGGGGTAAATGGCTTCTGCTTTCCTCTCCTCCTGACCAAGAGGGCCCCACCCCACACATCTCATAGGTGGCTCCTCCTGTCTGTCAGGCACCATCCGGGCTGCTGTAGGTACACTGGTGGGACAGGCTCCCTTCCACCTGGTCTTCTCCCCCCCCCCCCCTCCCTGGAGCTCCTGGTTCTGGGTGGACAGAAACCTGCTTCAGGCCCCACTTTCATTCTACCAGGAAGGACAAAGGTCCTTCCCCAAAGTCCCAGCAAGACTTCCCTCTCTCTCTCTTTTTTAAGATCTATTTTTATTTCAGAGATGGAGGGAGAGGGAGAGAGATAGAAACATCAATAATAAGAGAGAATCATTGGTCGGCTGCCTCCTGCTCGCCCCATGTTGGGGATTGAGCTGGTAACCCTGGCAGGAGCCCTGATCGGGAATCGAACTGGGATCTCCTGGTTCATAAGTTGAAGCTCAATCAGGGAGTCTTGAGCTATAGAGGCTGGAATTCGAGGAGAAGTGAGATCAGGTGTTTCCCATCCTGATTTCTCTTTGGTAATGTGAGGCTTGGTGGTAGGCCTGGCCTTGACAGTGAGTCAAGGACCTTGAGGATCTGGAGGGAAGATGGGTGTCCGGGACCCACTGGGCCCCACCAGTTTGTCTTACTTTCCAGGGTCGAGCCCCCACGGACCCCTGTGCTGGAGACCCCAACCGCTACTATGACAAGACTGCCGGGAGGTGCTGTTACCGCTGCCCTGTGGGTGAGTGGGGTGCTGGGCTGGGGGACGGGGGGATTGGGGTGTGGGGAAGATGGGAGCCAATGTTGTCATTGTCATGTTGGCTATCGATTCTGAAGGCCATCCCACCATGAGTTCTTGTTTTTGTTTTTAAATATATATACAGTATATCTATATATATAAAAGCATAATATGCAAATCGACCAGACGGCAGTATAACTGGTCACTATGACGTGCACTGACCACCGGGAGCTGCCTCCAGCCCATAGGCCCCGATCACTCAATGGGGAAAGGGGAACTGAGGGTGGGGCCGGCTGCTGGGGAAGATTGGCTCTGATTGCAAGTCAGGCCTAGGTACCCTACCCATGCATGAATTTCGTGCACCTGGGCCTCTAGTATTTTCATCTCTATCTATCTCTATATCTATATCATGATTTCAGAGAAGGGAGAGGGAGAAAGAGATAGAAACACCAATGATGAGAGAGAATCACTGATTGACTGCCTCCTGCACATCCCACACTGGGGATTGAGTCTGCAACCCGGGCATATGCCCTGATAGAGAATCAAACTATGTTCATGGTTCATAGGTCGACGCTGGCCAAGCTGTGAATTCTTGTTTTTGATTGACAGCTGCCCCTCAGAGGACATGTGCTATATGTGCACTAGGTTGAGGTGGTCACATGTGTTTCTTTGTCTCATCAGATCCTCATCATTATCCGTTAGGATTCCCGTTTGCAGATGAGGCTATGGGGGTGCTGCAAGGTTAAGTGACTTGCCCAAGGTCACACACTAGGAAATGGAGAACTGGCTGGGCTGGAGCCAGGGCTCTGGGCCCCCAGAGTCAAGCTGTCAATACTCCCCTGACCGCGTCCCATTTCTGGGCCTGGATGTGCACCTTCTAGGCTCCTAAGCATTGCCGTCTGGCGGGGGACACTGGGTCATTGGGGGCCGATGACCTGAGCTGGGCAGGAAGCCTGGTCTGTCTGTTCCCAGACCCCGAGGGCCAGAGGAGCCCATGCTCAGGCCAACTGAGGGCCAAAAAGCATTTAGGGAAAGGATTTGGTATTTTAAAAAAATATATTTTATTAATTTTTTACAGAGAGGAAGAGAGAGGGATAGAGAGTTAGAAATATTGATGAGAGAGAATCATCGATCAGCTGCCTCCTGCACCACCCCTACTGGGGTGTGCCCGAAACCAAGGTATATGTCCTTGACCAGAATCGAACCCGGGACCTTTCAGTCCGCAGGTTGACACTCTCTCCACTGAGCCCAAACTGGTTTGGGCGAATTTGGTATTTTCTATTTCTAAAAATTGCTGTCATGACAGGAGAAAAAAAAAATAGCCTTTCTTGCCTTTATTTTGGGGGTTGGTGTTGGTTTTGAAGTAGATGTCAGCTGGGTCCCCGTGCTTGTCTGTTTTTAGTGTTTAGGGCCTCACTGCCTAACTGGCTGGCCACCACCCACCCATGTTCCTGCCCACCCACCCATGTTCCTGCCCATGCATCCTTTCACCCACTCACAGCTCATCCCCTGGCTCTCCTGCCATCTCCTCAGATCCCCTCCTCCCAATCCCATCCCTCTTTCCATCCCCTGTCCATCTAGCTGTCTGTCTCAGTTTGCTCAAGCTGCTACAGCAAAGTACCAGAGTCTGGGGGGCTTAAGTCACAGACATTTATTTTCTCGAAGTTCTGGAGGCTACAAGTCCAAGATCAAGGTGTTGGCAGGACTTGGTTTCTGGTGGGAAATCTCTTCTTAGCTTTCAAACAACTGCCTTCTCATGGCTGAGAGAGGGGGGGGGGGGGAGAGAGAGAAACAGAGAGAGAGAGAGGAGGAAAGGAAAGGAGAGGAGAGGAGAGAGATCTCTTTCTCTTTTAATAAGGCCACCAATCCTGTTGGGTCAGGGCCCCATCCTTATGACCTCACTTAACCTTAACGACCTCCTAAAAGTCCTGTCTCCAAATACAGTCACATTGGTGGTTAGGGCTTCAACATATGAATTTGGAGGGGACACAGCTCTCCCCCTTCCATTCATCCCCATCACCTCCCTACCCCCTTTCCATCCACCCGTCCATGCAGCCATCAGACATTGTTTATGGCTCCTTCTCACGGCGAGGCCACTGGTCACCTTTCTGCAGGAGCTGCTGTGCTTGGTGTCCTCTGGACCTACTGTGAGCTTTCCCGTCTTTGGGCCTCTGTCCAAGCCTGTGGGCACCAGGGATACCCTCCCCCACTGCCCCTCCCCCCCAGCTCTGCACCCCTTCAGGAAGCCGGCCCTAACCAGCCTGCTCTGGGCTGTGTGGCTGGTAGCACCCTGCCTCTCCCAGGCCGACTGCAGCCAGAGTTCTGGAGCGTGGCCCACTGGCCTTCCTGCCGACTCTCAGATCCTCCTCACCTGCCATCCCTCTTCCCATTCCTCGGGCCACCCACCCCCTATCTGCTGTCTGTCTGTCCCACGATCCAGCTGCAGAGAGCAAGGCAGACACTTCCCACCTCCTCAGGCCCCCGTGACCCCAGCCTGAGGGGGCCTTGCCAGAGAGGTGGGGAGGGAGTGACATCCGGTCCCAGCCTCCCTCCTCGTAGACGCTATGGCTTGGGAGGAGGGGCCCTTTCCCCCACGCCCTCAGTGACTGGGCCTCCCCTCTTCCCCCCCAGCACCTCCTGCCGCTGCGGTGGGAGGGGCATTTTGGTGGAGTTTTATTGACCTTGTGCTTCCGGGCAGACAAGGGAGGAAAAATGAAAAACCCGCAAAACCCCCTTCCTCGGCACCGTGGGGAAATTTCTGACATTTTGCCGCCCTCCTCTCTGCCATCAGCGCTCAGCTGTGGGGCAGGGCGTGGGGGCGGGCTGGTGGAGGAAGGAAACGGGGGCCTGGAGCCTTTGAAATTGAGATGTCAGATGTCACCGAACCCGGCCTGTAGCCCAGGCCCCTAACGCCCTCTCCAGCATCCTTGACAGCTGATCCCCAGCCCTCTGCTTACACACCCCTGGTGACGGGGAGCTCACGCACTGCTCCTAACCGTGGCCGTGACTGACGTCAGAGGGTGACGGAGCCCGGTGCCTGCCTCTGCCCTGTGTGGTCCCCGCTCAGGGCACTGCTCTAGGGCTTTCCTGGCCCAAGTCCTCCCGTGTTGGTCCAGGATCCTCCTCAGCATGCTCTGTGCCAGCCACTGTGCCAACCTCTTTGCCTACCTATCTGCTCACTGAACCGGATCAGAAACGGGGCTGTCAGGGATTTGTCCATGGCCATGGGCCAGCAAGTGGCTCGGGTGGGGCTCCCCTGTGGCCATCTAACTCGGAACCCCAAGCCCTCCCACCTTATTTGGTGCTGACCCCCATGGCATTGCATCTGGGAGGTGGCAGAGCATATCCGAGAAGAGCCCAAACCCCCCACTTACTCTGCACCCCGCTTCCAGGATCAGCCCCCTGCTTGGGCCCAGAGCCGCTGCCTGCAGGGAGGGGCCCCCCTGCCCAGGGGTGGGAGGAACTGTGTGAAGCCAGGCCTCGTGCCAGCCGGAGAGCACGGTATGATTGGGGCCAAGGCAGTGGGTCCCACCTGTGCCAGGAGCTGAGGGTTTCTCCCAGGCGGTGAGCAGGGAGCAGGGGAGGCCTGGCTGGCCCACATCTCCTCTCCCTGTTCTCCAGGGAACAGGAGAAACACCGGGCAAGCATCTTTCACCCCCAATTCCAAAGCCAAGGTCAGAGCATCTGAGGGCTCAGAGGAGTCCAGATGGTCACCTCCACTCTGGTCCCCGAGCCAGGACTGCCCGGGGCCACTGCAGGGGCAGAGATGGGCCGGAGCAATTCCCTAAGAAGGATGGCCTGTGGGTGGGAAGCCTTCCAACAGGCAGTTAGCATCTAGAGGGCGCTGCTGGGAGTTGGGGACCTGGCCTGGCTGGAATATTCAGGGGGGCTTCTGAATATTGAGGGGCCGGCATCTGAAGGAGTCCTGAGGGTGAGCAGGGCTGTGCCAGGCCAGGGTGGGAGGAGGGGTGCTCTGATCAGAGGGCACGGAGGGTGCCAAGGTCTGGAGTGAGCAAAGGGGGGTGCACTCAAGGACGGGGTGGGGTCCGTGTGGCAGAAGCACAGGGCCTGAAGGGGAGGGGGAGAGGAGAGGACAGGGGCCTGGGGCCCAGACTAGGTGCGGGCAGTTTGTGGGGCCAAAGCAGCTGGGGTTGCCTGACCACCCCGAGGCTGAGCCGGCGGCCAGCGCAGGGACAGAACGTTGGGACAAATGGCGCGTTGGGGGTCAGAGCCCCGATCAGAGGCCGGAGCAGGTGTGGCGGAGGCGGGAGGGGACGGAGGCCACTTGGGAACCGATTCTGAGAGCAACATCGCAGCGGCAGCCTCGGAACCACCGCTGTTTCTGATTGTGAAAGTGATAGCGGGGACACCTCCGTGGGATCCGGGAAAGAAGAGAAGTGAGTCACCCTCATGGTTCTTAGGCTCCGGGGCTCCAGCCCCTGCGGCCTGTCTGCTCTCTGCTCTGGCCACCTGCCCTCCCTCGGGGCCTCTGCCCGCGCCTCTCCGCAGCCCCTTCTGGCCTGCGGGCCGGGCGAGGCCCCAGACCCGGGCTCCCTCTCCCCCCGCCCCACCCCGACCTCCTGCTTTACTCCCTTCAGTTTGCATCCCCATTGGAAGCGAACGTGCTGATTTCCACGGGACGCGCTGCCCTCTGTCCCGGGCTGGGGTGTGCACACCCGGGGGCAGGTCCCCGTCGCCAGCCTCTCCACCAGCGCCCGCAGCGGGTGTGGAGCGGGGAAATTCCCCCGAAATGAGTCACTCGGCCTCGGCGTCTGTGCCCTGAAAGCATCATTCTGAGCAGCGTCCACAGGCGCCCCCAGCATGGCTTCGGGGCGCAGGGGATGCAGAGAACCCCTGGTCCAGGGCCTTTGGGTTGTAACTAGCAGAAGCCTAACTCAGGCCCAAGCAAGACGGAGGAGACACAATGGGCTCACTAACAGAGAAATCGTGGCGCCATGGATTCTGGCCTGATGATGTCATCTGAGTCATTTCTCTGTGTCCATGGCCTCTGAGTCACCGCCTCCTCAGGTGGACCCGGCTCCAGCTGCAGCGCCAGGACAGGGCAGCTCGGGACCTAAGTTGCCCTTTGAACCAGGAAACAGTAAAGAGGGGGCTCTTTTCCGGTAACTTTTGTGAAACTCAGAGATGGGCTCATTGGCTGGCATTGGTCCCATGAACCAATCACAGCGTTGAAGAAGATGCATTCTGATTGGTCTGCCTGGGTCACTTGCCAATTTTGAAGGATGACGTATTCTGATTGGCCTGCCTGGGCCATGTGTCCATCCTGAAGGATGAAGCATTCTGATTGGCCTGCCTGGGCCATGTGTCCATCCTGAAGGATGAAGCATTCTGATTGGCCTGCCTGGGTCACGTGCTCAATTGGAAGGGCCATGGGGGACATCCGGGCTAGACTCAGACATAACGTGGGGCAGGACAGGAGAACACCCTGTGGACACCCAGGACTTTCCCAGCTCGTTTGCCCGGTGCATTGGGCCTCAGCATCATGCCTCTCCCATCAGAGACTCTGGGTGCTTTGCCAGCCTCTCAGTCAGCCTGGGTTAAGCTCCTCATGATCTGAGGACTAAGGCTCCCCAGTTCCCACAATGCAGGGGACCCCGGGAATAATAAGAACAGTGCTCCTGCCCAGCCAGTGTGGCTCAGTGGTTGAGTGTCAGCCTATGCACCAGGAGGTTACGGTTCGGTTCCCAGTCGGGACACGTGCCCAGGTTGTGGGCTTGATCTCCAGTGTGGGTGTGCAGGAGGCAGCCAATCAGTGATTCTCTCTCAGCATTGATGTTTCTATCGCTCTCTCCCTCCCCCTCTCTGAAATCAATAAAAATATAGTAAAAAACAAGATAAAAACAAAATCCCAAACGGTGCTCATCCAGTGCCTGCTGTGTGCCTGCCCTGCTGTGGGACTTGACGCATGCTAGTCTTCACAATCCCTCCAATCCTCTCAATGATCCTGTTATTAACGTAGTGCCCCTGAGGTCTCTGTGACTTGCCCAAGGCTACCCACTCAGCAGGCGGCAGCCCTGGAGTGCCAGGCCCAGCTCTTCTCCCTCACCCCTGCTGCCTGCCTGCCTGCCTGCCTGCCGGGCCACCGGGGGCAAGGCCTGCCCTCCTGGGCATCAAAGCCTCTGCCACAAGTTGCGCCGACACGGTGGGGGGTTAGGCGTGCTGCTGGGACAGGCTTCAGGGATGAGAGTGGAAGGAGTGCCCCTGAGAGTTTGCCACGGCGGCCTGCCCTGAGCTTCTCCGCTTCTTTTCCAGGGTCGTCCCCGCAGCACCTGTGCCCGCAGGGGCCATCCGACTGCAGGAAGCAGTGCCAGCAGGACTACTACCTGGGCAGCGCCAACCGGTGCACAGCCTGTGTGACCTGCAAAGGTAAGAGCCATCCTCCCCTTCGCGGCGCCTTCCAGCGAAGCGGCCTGGGGTGGGGGGTGGGGTTGGGGTTCTGGGGAGAGACAGAACCTAGAATGTGGGGGGCATGGAGATTTGGTGACTGCACTCTGGCCTGGCTTCCTGGTGCCTCCGTTACCCCTGTGGCTTTGTGAATTGATACCAGCCATGACCTTATGCACCCATACATTTTGGAGAGACTTACTTCACCTTTCCTCAAGGGAGGGACTCACGTTTACTGAGTTTAATGTTTGCAGGACCCGTAGGGGAAGATTCTTTCCTTCTCCCTGCTTTCCAGGGAGAACACGGAGGCTGAGGGAGGTGGGGCCTTCCCTAAGTCACATGGCTCTGGTGAGGGTCACCTGAAGTGTGAGCTGAAGGTCTGACACAAGAGCTTCCAGTGGAACTCTCTCAATAAGCGCCTTGTTGTGAATTTATTTTTTTTAAATTATATTTTATATATTTTTATTGACTTTTTACCGAGAGGAAGGGAGAGGGATAGAGAGTTAGAAACGTCAATGAGAGAGAAACATCGATCAGGTGCCTCCTGCACACCTCCTACTGGGGATGTGCCCGCAACCAAAGTACATGCCCTTGACCAGAATTGAACCTGGGACCCTTCAGTAGGCAGGCTGATGCGCTGTCCACAGAGCCAAACTAGTCAGGGCAAGTTGTGAGGTTCTTATGGTGAATGTGGTTTGTGTGCTACCTGGTGTGTGTTTTGCTTTTGTGTGGGTTTTTTGAAAGGTGGTGGTGGGGAATGTGTTGCGATTTCTTGGCCTAATGGATATTCTTATTTCTTAGCATGCTTAGTGTATTTGAAAAAAATGTATATTCTGTTTGTTCCATTCAGAATTCTATACATACCTATTAGGTCAAGTTTATTCATTGTATTATGTAAACAATACACCTTCTTATTTAGTTTTGTCACCTCCACAGAGGTTGATTTCTGAGGTAGATGTGTTAAAATCTACCTTCTGCCTGACCGGTGTGGCTCAGAGGTTGAGCATCAACCTGTGAACCAGGGGGTCACAGTTTGATCTTGATCAGGGTACAAGTCATGATTTCACGCTCGATCCCCAGTGGGGGTCATGCAGGAGGCAGCCGATCAATGATTCTCTTTTTAAAAAAAAAATATTTTATTGATTTTTCACAGAGAGGAAGAGAGAGGGATAGAGAGTTAGAAACATCAATGAGAGAGAATCATCAATCAGCTGCCTCCTGCACACCCCCTACTGGGGATGCGCCCGCAACCAAGGTACATGCCCTTGACCGGAATCGAACCTGGGACCTTTCAGTCTGCAGGCTGATGCTCTATCCACTGAGCCAAACCGGTCCCGGCCGATCAATGATTCTCATCCTGGATGCTTCTATCTCTCTTTCCTTCTCCTTTCCTCATTAAAATCAAGAAAAATATATTTTAAAAAAAATCTATCTCCCAATATGCTTGTTTTTCATCAGATTTTCCTTGTGTTCTATTTCTGCTTTATAAAGGTCAAAGCTGTGTCATTAGGTATAATGTTCATGAACATTATGTTTTCTTGGCAAGTTGGACCTTTTATCAACATGAAGGCTACTTCTTTGTTCCCTTATAATGTGTTTGCCTGGATTCCATTTTTGTTTGATACTAGCATTGCCATTCTTTGTTTATGTGAGCATTTCTCCGGGAGAGCTTTCAAGTTTTAAAATGAATGACTGCATTTGATTAAGTGAAAGTTATATGTGTTTTCTACCCCAAATTCAACCAATAGAGTAGTGTAAGAGAAAGCCCGCTCTGCCCCTCCCCCATCCCTGGATGATTGAGGCTTCTCTCTGTAGAGAGAAGAATGGGTAGGCTAGTAGCTAGCCTACACATATATAGAAAGAAGGAATTTTTAAGAGGAGAAGATAATACTATCTATGGCATTAAAATGATTACATTTATTTATTTATTAATATTTATTAATTTTTTGGAGAGAGAGAGAGATTTGTTGTTCCGCTTATTTATGCATTCATTGGCTGATTCTTTTATGTGCCCTGACTGTGGATGGAACCTGCAACCTTGGTGTATTGGGAGGATGCTCTAACTAACTGAACTACCTGGCCGGGACCGGAACTTTTTCATCTTACCCAACTGAAACTCTGTCCATTAAACATTAGCTCCTCAGTTTTCCCTACTCTTGTCTCCCACCCTTTGGCAACTACCATTCTACTCTCCATGAATGGACTACTCTAGGAAGTTCATGTATGTGGAATCATGTAATTTTATCCTTTTGTGGCTGGTTTATTTCACTCAGTATAATATCCTCATGGTACATGACGTGGTAGTAGCATGTGTCAGAATGTCCTTCCTTCTTAAGGCTGAACAACAGTCCATTGTATGTTTATTTATCCACTAGAGGCATGAAGATTTGTGCAAGAATGGGCCTTCCTTCCCCTAGCTGCCTGCACTACCTTTGCTCCAGCTCAGAGCTACCTTTCTGCCTTCCCATGCTGCCCAGAGGCCCAGAGATGCTTGGGGCAGGACTGAACGCCTGCGTCCCTCCCCACCCCGGCTGCTGGGTGCCTGTGTATGCAAATCAACCCACCATCTTTGTTGGGTTAATTTGCATATGCACTCCTGATTGGCTGGTGGGTGTCGAGAAGGTACAGTCTATTTGCATCTTTCTCTTTTGTTAGTGTAGATATCAATGGACACTGGGTTGTTCCACCTTCTAACTACTGTGACTATTGCAGCTGTGAACATAGGGGCCACGTATCTTTTCAATTTAGTGCTTGGATTTCTTTGAACAAATACCCAGAAGTGGAATTTCTGGGTTATAAGGTAGTTTTACTTTCAAAAACTGTTTCCCATAGTGGCTGCACCAATTTACAATCTCACCAACCAGGCGTGAGGGTGGGCAGGGGATTCCCTTTCATAGCTCTATTTCCTCTGAGAATATTAATTGTACTGACTCTAACGGCTGTTTTTCCTGTGTCTGCTTCCTCAAGCTTAGTGTATTTTTTAGTTTAGGGCTCTTTCGTCTCCATGCTGGTTTCCTCTCATGTTTTTTTTTTTTTTTTTTTTAAATATATATTTTTATTGATTTTTTACAGAGAGGAAGAGAGAGGGTTAGAGAGTTAGAAACATTGATGAGAGAGAATAATCGATCAGCTGCCTCTTGCACACTCCCTACTGGGGATGTGCCCTCAACCAAGGTACATGCCCTTGACTGGTATCGAACCCGGGACTTTCCAGTGCGCAAGCTGACACTCTATCCACTGAGCCAAACCGGTTTCGGCTCATGTTTGGTTTTAGTTTGCATGATGGATCTCAGGACTTGGGGGGCTTGTGGAGCCCACTTCAGTGGCCGTGGGGGAGTAGCAGGGGCAGGTCTGCCAGTGGCTGGTCTTCTGGGTTGGAGGGTCCTTTCCCCCCAAGTCTGACCAGCCGCAGGGCACCACCCAGATCCCTCCCCCCAGAGCCTCCTTGGGGAGATGCTTGGCCTCCAGCTCTGTGGCATCAGCGGGTGAGGAATCTGGGGCACTGACCCGCCTGGATGCTCCTGTCCTCTTCCCTGGGGCCCGGCCCTGCTGGGCTCCCACACAGAGACTGGGGCACCCCGGGGGCTCTCCCAGCCTCTTGGACACGTTTTGGGCTGTGGCCTCCTTCTCCCATCAATCCCCTCTGCCTCCCATGCTGGGGGGAGTCTATCATTTCTGGTTGGCCAACGAAGCCCCTTACTGTTTTCCAGAGATGTTTGCGTTCACTCATTCATTACTCTTCCCAGTGACTTTTCTATTTGAGATTAAATTCACCATTAACCGTTTTTTTCATAATGCATTAGGTATGGTTGGTATTTTTATTTCTTTATTTCTTTAAAAAATATTTTATTGCCGAAACTGGTTTGGCTCAGTGGATAGAGCGTCGGTCTGCGGACTGAAAGGTCCCGGGTTCGATTCCGGTCAAGGGCATGTACCTTGGTTGCGGGCACATCCCCAGTAGGGGGTGTGCAGGAGGCAGCTGATCAATGATTCTCTCTCATGGATGTTTCTAACTCTCTATCCCTCTCTCCTCCTCTCTGTGAAAAATCAATAAAATATATTAAAAATATTTTTATTGATTTCAGAGAGGAAGGGAAGGGAGAGAGAGATAGAAACATCAACTGATTGGCAGCCTCCTGCACACGGCCCACTGGGAACTGAGCCTGAAACCCAGGCATGTGCCCTGACCGGGAATTGAACCGTGACCTCCTGGTTCATGGGTTGTCACCCAACCACTGAGCCATGCTGACTGGGCCTGGTTGGTATTTTTTTTTTTTTTTTTAATATATTTTATTGATTTTGTACAGAGAGGAAGTGAGAGAGATAGAGAGTTAGAAACATCGATGAGAGAGAGTCATCGATCAGCTGCCTCTTGCACACCCCCTATTGGGGACATGCCCGCAACCAAGGTACACGCCCTTGACCAGAATCGAACCCGGGTCCCTTCAGTCCCCAAGCCGACGCTCTTTCCATTGAGCCAAACCGGTCTCGGCCTGGTTGGTATTTTTAATTGCTTATATGTGCTTAATTCAGCAAATTCTCAGGTCACCACAAAACCAAAGTCTATGAAATTTCAAAACACGGTTAGACTGCAAGCAGAAGAAAAGTCAGTCATTGCTGTGGCTTGCTTTGTGCATTCTATAATGAATAACTACCAGAAATTATTAATGGAAAAAAGTAAACCTTCTTTACATGTATCCTTGGTGCCCTGCAGGTTTAGCACATAATAATAATAATTATTTAAAAAATATATATTTTTATTTATTTTTTACAGAGAGGAAGGGAGAGGGATAGAAAGTTAGAAACATCCATGAGAGAGAAACATCGATTAGCTGCCTTCTGCACACCCCACACTGGGGATGTGCCCGCAACCAAGGTACATGCCTTGACCAGAATCGAAGCCAGGACTCTATCCACTGAGCCAAACCGACTTAGGGCAGCTCCTTATTTTTAACATAATTGGGATATTGTTTGTAAAATTCTTTTAGTTTGTAAAATTCACTATTTTAAAATATTTTGTTGATTGATTTTGAGAGAGAGAGATCAATTTGTTGTCCCACTTATTTATGCATTCACTGGTTGATTCTTGTATGCGCCCTGAATGGGGATCAAACCTTTAACCTTGGAGTATCAGGATGATGCTCTAAGCAACAGAGCTATCCAGCCAGGGCTAAAACTCATCATTTTAAAGTGTACAGTGCAGTGATTTTACTATACTGGACTCACCCTGTGCCACCAACACCACCATCAAATTCCAGAACATTCTACCTCTCCCCAAAGAAACCCATGACCTCCCAAGTCTTTCCTCCTCTCACCCACCCCACCCACTTTCTGTCTCTGTGGACGTGTCTGCCTAGGACATTTCATGGAAGTGGAATCCCAAGCTATGTATCTTCCTCAACTGAAGTGTTTTCAAAGTTGACCTGTGCGGTAACAGGTGTCACACTTCACGCCTTTCCACGGCTGAACGTGATTGCATTGCGTAGATGGGCCACATTTTGTTCGTGATGTCGGCGGACACTTGGGTATCTCTACTTTGTGGCTGTTATGAATAGAGCTGCTCAGATCATGTGTGAGTGTCTGTGTAGACATTTGTTTTTAGTTCTCTCGGTAGATATGTAGGCATGGAATTGCTGGATCATAGGTAAATCTATGTTTGGCCCTGGCTGGGCAGCTCAGTTGGTTAGAGAGTTGTCCCAATATGCCAGGGTTGTGGGGTCAATCCCTAGTTATGGTATATACGAGGCTCAACCAGTGAATGCATAAATTAGTGGAACAATCTCTCTCTCTCTCTCTCTCTCTCTCTCTCTCTCTCTCTCTCTTCTCCTCTCTCTCTCTCCTCCCCCCCCCCTCTGTCTTCCTCTCCCTTCCTTTCTCTCTCTCAAATCAATAAGTAAAACGAAAAACAATAAATCTATGTGTAATTTTTGAGAACCATCAAACTGGTTTCTACAGCACAATCTGATGACTGTCCCACTAGCACGGTGTGAATATTCCCGGTTCTCCACACCATTGCCAACACTTGCTGTTGTCTGTCTTTGTGGCTATAGCCATCCTGATGGGTGTGAAGTGGTATCTCTTTGTGCTTTTGGTTTGCATTTTCCTAAGGACTAATGATATTGAGCATCTTTTATATTGTGATTTGTATATCTTCTTTGGAAAAACATTTTCTTAAATCCTTAGCTCATTAAAAAAAAAATACTTTTTTTTTTAAAGTTAGAACAGCCATCATATATTTATTGATTTCAGAGAGAAACGGAGAGGGAGAGATAGAAATATCAATGATGAGAGAGAATCATTGATTGGCTGCCTCCTGCATGCCCCCTACTTGGGATCGAGCCTGCAACCGGGGCATGTGCCCTTGACAGGGGAATCAAACCCGGGACCCTTCAGTCCACAGGCCGATGCTCTATCCACTGAGCCAAACAGGTAGAGCCTTCATAGATTTTTAAAAGAACAGTTTTCAATTTATAGAAAAATTAGACAGAAAGTTCTGAGAGTCCCGTATGGGCCCCTTAGTCTCTCCTGTTGTAAACACCTTGCACGGGTGTGGTGTGTTGTAACAGCTGTTGAGCCAGTACCTGCATGTGATTAACCCAAGCTCATGGTTCATGTGAAGGTTCCCTCTTTGTGTTCGAAGTTCTGTGGCTCCTGACAAACGTGTCATGTCCTATATCCACGGCTGCAGTGTTTACGGGGTCGTCTCAGCCCCTAAGTCCTCTGTGCTCCCCTGTCTGTTCTCCCCCCCCCCCCCCCGGCCCTTTACCTAAACCCTGGCACCCCTGGTCTTACTGACTCCATGGTTTCGTCTTTTCCAGAATGTCAGAGTTGGAGTCAGCCTTTACAGATTGGTCTAGATTAGTTTCTTTCACTTAGAAATTGGTGTTTAATGTCCTGCCATGTCCTTTTTGCCCGTTTTATTAATACATATATATATATATATGTTTTTATTGATTTCAGAGAGGAAGGGAAAGGGAGAGGGAGATGGAAACATCAATGATGAGAGAGAATCATTGATCGGCTGCCTCCTGCACACCCCGTAGCAGGGATTGAGCCGACAGCCTGGGCGTGTGCCTTGACTGGAGATCAAACCATGACCTCCTGGTTCATGGGCCGACACTCAACCACTGATCCATGCCGGCGGGTGCCCTATTTTAAAATTGGGCCATTCATTTGCTTTTAATACCAGCTTAGTGGTCTCCAGGGTCGTGGGCTGGGAGGTGACAGCCTCAGGACCCTGCCTGTCCAGGGGAGCCACAGCAGCCCTCTCTCGCGTGCAGACTGACCCTGGCGGGTCCTCGGGGTCCCTGCCCTCGCCCTGCCTCTGTCCTCTGTGACCCTCTTCTGTGTCCTGTAGGCGACCAGGTAGAGAAGCAGCCATGTTCGCAGAACTCCCCCCGCGTCTGTGAGTGCCGGGCCGGCATGTACTGTGCCACGTCAGCCTCCAACTCCTGTGCCCGCTGCGTCCCCCACTCCACCTGCCCCCCAGGGACGATGGTCAAGTCTCCCGGTGAGTACCCCACCCCCAGCCCAGGCCTGAGATCTGTGCCCACACCGCACCAGCCCCGCCGACCTCCAGGTGACCCCGCACCTCCCACGGCCTCCCTGTGGGGCAGATCCCAACTCCTTTCGCAATGATGCCACCAGTGTGCCAGGCGCCAGGGCCCCTGTGCCCCTGTGCCCCCCCTCCCCCGTGTCCCAGCTCAGAGAGATCCTGGGGACCCCAGGCACAGGCCTGGCTGGAAGAGACCCTGGGATGGTTTGAGGCTCAGGGCACAGTTTCTCTGAGGCAAGAAGGAAACCTTAAGTGTCTGTCCTGGGAGAGTCCTGGGAGTCCGAGGAGAAGAGACTGGGCACCAGGCTCAAGACTGAGAAACGGCTTTCTTTTCCAACGTGCTGTGTGACCTTAGGCAGCTTCCTAGTCTTCTCTGGGCTTCTGATTTTCTGACAAGGAGGGCCAGGCGGCCAGGGAGGAAATAAGGGCCACAGGTCCTGGGTGGGCGCATGGAGAGGGCCTTTTGGAAGGGAGGCCCCGGGAGCAGGTGGGCGTCGACCACTGAGCCCCACGGGCCGGGCTAGGGGACTCTTGTCTGAGAGCCTGTGTACGTGGGCACTCCTGCTGCTGGTTTGTTGGGCTCCATGTCTGAGCTACATAAAGCAAAGAGAAGGCCAGGGGACGCTCCTCCAGCCCCACGGCCCCGGGCCTGTCTGCCTTCCCCTTTCCCGTTCAGTTATTCAGGGCCTCGTGGGAGGAGGCAGGGAAAGCGCACCCAGTCCCCAGAGCCTCCAGCATGCGGTTTGCACCAGGACTCCCCCCCCCCCCCCGTGGTGTGGCCCCTCCTTCCTCCAGCCCAGCGCTCAGCACCAGCCCCCTCTATCTGGGCCCCAGCTGGTCTGTCTCCTCTCAGTTTCGGGGATGGGCAGGACGTTCCCCTCTACCTGGCCTTTGCATATGCTGTTCCCTCAGCCTAGGACACCCTTCCCACCCCATTCCCTTAGTTCACGCCTACTCGGCCGTGAGCCGAGCCACACAAAACTCTCTGCTCAGGGACACGCAGAAGCCCGCCACCCGCGAGCAGGGGCAGCAGGGTGGGCTGGAAAGCACTCCAGACTGAGCGTCGGGTGCTTGGGATTTCATGGGCTCTGCATCTGTGCAGTGTGTTCCTAACTTTCTCTGGGCCTCAGTCTCTCCGTCTGTCAAATGCCTGGAGTTCAGTTGTTCCAACTAGGGGTGTGGACCAGTGGTTTCCTTGTGATTGCCACATGGTGGCGCCAGAGTCCTCTCTTTGCTGCCCTTAGACCCACCCTGCCTGAGGCTGGCCACACGTGGTCATTGAGCGCCTAGAATGTATCCAGTGGCACTGAGATATGCTGTCAGTAAGAACACGCACGGATTTCAAACAGTGTAACAGAATGTAAACCATCTCGTCATTATATATATATATATATATATATATATATATATATATATATATATATATATATATATATTTGATTTCAGAGAGGAAGGGAGAGGGGGAAAGAGATAGAAACATCTGTGATGAGAGGAAATCATTGATTGGCTGCCTCCTGCATGCCCCACAGTGGGGACTGAGCCTGCAACCCGGGCACATGCCCTTGACTGGAATCAAATCCAGGACCCTTCAGTCCGCAGGCCAATGCTCTATTCACTGAGCCAAACTGGTCAAGGCTCTTTTTACTTTTTAAAAATTAGCCTCAGCTGGTTTGGCTCAGTGGATAAGAGTGTCAGCCTATGGACTGAAGGGTCCCAGGTTCGATTCCAGCCAAGGGCACATGCCTAGGCTGTAGGCTCGATCCCCAGTAGGGGGCGTGCAGGAGGCAGCTGACTAATGATTCTTTCTCATCATTGATGTTTCTATCTCTCTATCCTCTCCCTGCCACTCTGGAATCAAGTCAATAAAAATATATTTTTAAAATATTTTTAAAATTGATTTTGAGAGAGAGAGGAAGGGAGAGGGAGAGAGAGATAGAAACATCGATGAGAGAGAAACATCGATTGCTAGCCCCCTTCCAGGGTGGAGCCTGCAAACTGGGCATGTACCCTGACTGGGAATTGAACCAGCAACCTTTTGGTGCACAGGATAATGCCCAAGCAACTGAGCCTCCCTGGCCAGGGCTGTACTTTTTTCTTTAAAAAAATATATATTTTATTGATTTTTTTTTTTTTTACAGAGAGAAAGGGAGAGGGATAGAGAGATAGAAACATCAATGAGAGAGAAGCATTGATCAGCTGCCTCTTGCACTCCCCCTACTGGGGATGTGCCTGCAACCAAGGTACATGCCCTTGACCTGAATTGAACCCGGGACCCTTCAGTCCCCAAGCCGACGCTCTATCCACTGAGCCACACTAGCTAGCGCAGGGCTGTCCTTTGATGTGGTGACTAGGAGATTTAAATGGCCTGTGTGACCTCATCCTATTTCTATGGAACAGTGCGCTTTGGGAGGGCTCAGCCTTTGGCTGCCAAACCCCGGCTAACATCTAGGTCCCCCTGTGGGCTCCCCCATGGAGCAGCGTCTCTCCAGCTGTAAAACGGAAAGTAGTGTCTGGGTCAGGTTCAGCCCCCGCTGAGCCCCAGCTAAGAGCTCGCACAGGCTTCCTGTTCCTGAAATTCACGAACTCCCACGAGGCGGACTGCATGAGCTCCATCCTGCAGGGAGGACATGGAGGTCCAGGCAGCGGGCACATGGCTCAGGATTGCCGAGCAGAGAACATGGGGCGAGGGCTGGGCGGTCATCCCCAGGTCCTTTCTCTGTGACAGGACGGGGTCCAGAGGAGGAAAGGGACAGGGCATTCACTGGGCACATGCTGTGTGTCCCACAGTGAGAGAGGCACACGGGGTGAACACTCTATCCCGACAGCAGCCTGGGTAATTATTATTATTATACCGTGTTATTATTACTATCCTTTGCCTTGTCTGTCGCGGCTACAACACGAGAGAGGTGACGGGCACACCCAGGCCCACTTGAGGGCAAACGCTGTGAGTTTTCCTCTCCACTCAGCTTCCACCAGTTAGTCTTCAGGATTCTTTGGGTTGCAAGTGGCAAAAATCTTACGTTTGTGGCTCATGTAACTGAAAAGTCGAGGGACAGCTCTGGGTAGCTTCAGGCATGGCTGGATCCAGGCGCCCTGACGTTTCCTACCTCTCAGCTCTATCCCCTATGCTTAGGCGTCTGTAAGATGCCTCCCAGCAGCTCCGGGCTTGCTTCATATCCAACCCCAGTGGAGAGGCAATGTCTTCGTCCTGCATTTCCAACAGCCAAAACCCAAACCCTGACATGGCATCTCAGAACGGTGTGTCTGAGGTCACGTGCCCGTCCCTGAGCCAGTCCATCTTGGCCAGGGGAATGGAAGAAATGGAAGGATTTGATTGGTCCATCCTGCCCCCATGGGGAAGGGAAGGGGGAGTGGAGGAAATCAGCCCTAAAAACAGACACTGAGATTGGGGAGATGGAGGCTGGGCTGGTGCGAACACCGGATGGCCACGGTGTTTGCCAAGTGCCCATCCGGACCGACTCTGGTTTGCGGTAGTAAAAGCTATTCCTGGAGTCCTCAGACTCCTCCCCACCAAGGCTGAAGGCATTGTGTCCCCTGCAGGCACCGCGCAGAGGGACACCGTCTGTGAGCCCCGCTCCCCAGGGGCCAGCCCTGCCTGCAGCGCGGGCCGGAAGGACTGCAGGGCGCCTGCCAGGTGACTCCGGCCCTTCCCATCCAGCTGGCCTCAGTGTGGGGCTGTTTCCCCCACAGGATGCCTGCACCATAGCTGGGCTGGGAGAGGAGGGGCGGTTGGCAGGGGCGGTGATTCAGCGCAGGGTGCCTGGGCTCCAGCGCATAGCAGTGAGCATGGAGAGAGGCCATCCCTGAAGTCATTTATGGCCCTACTGTGTGCCTTCCCTGCCTTGATTTCGCAGGAGCAAAGGAGGCCCAGAAAACACAGCCCTGGCTCCTTGACCGAGGGGGGGCCCTGCCAGAGACTGTAGGCAGAAGGTCTGGGGCCCCCTGCTCCATAGAAACAATTCCCCCTGAGCCCCGGCCTCCCCTGCCCCATCCCCAGAACTGTCCGTCCCATCTCTGGCTTTTCCCCCAGCGGCACCACCCCCCGGGCCCAGCCCGTCCTGACCTCAGCCAGCTCTGAAGCCAGGACCCCGCTTCTTGAAGGGGACACTCCTCTCACCCCCGAAGCAGATTCCAAAATGCTGAGGGCTCCCAATGTTCTCTCCTCCGTGGGGAAGCCCCGTCTGGATGCAGGTAATTTCTCCAGCGCTGTTTGGTTGGTGGGTGGCCTGTGCGTGGTGGTCCGGGCAGGCAGGCCCTGAGTGGTGGTCTTTGCCAGTGCGGGGCAGAGAGGTTGGAGTCACTGAGAACCAGCGTAGACAGTGGGGGCACCCACACATTTAACAGCAGTTGGGGGTGCCTCCCGAGTGCCAGACTATCGGGGGTGCTGCTGCTTGCAACAGAGCAGGTGAGCCTCGGCAGGGGTCGGTTTTCTCCCTCCTGGTTCTCATGGTGACAGGTTGGGGCCCCCAGTTCTCTCTTGTTTATTACTTAACTAGAGGCCCATTGCAGGAAGATTCCTGCAAGAATAGGGCTTCTTGCAGCCTTTTCCACTGCCTCTCACCCTCCTGTCTCTGCCACCTCACTCCCTTCTCTGCTGCTTCACTCCCTTCTGCAGGGCTTGGCTTCCTTCTATGCTATCTCCAGTCTTAGCTCTGCCATCTTTGTTGGATTAACTTGCATACTCACTCCTGATTGGCTGGTAAGTATAGTGGAGGGACGGTCAATTTGCATGTCTTAGTGTAGATAGCCTCCCATTGTAGAGGTATGCCACACTGCTTATTTAGACAGATATTTGGGTTGTTTCCCCTTTGGGGCTATAATGAATAATGAAAAATCTTGGTGTGAATGTATTTGTTCGTTTCTCTTGTGGTTTTTTAAAAAAAAATTACATGTAGGACTTCTTATAATTCTGGGTTGTGTCCTACAGTTGTGCTCAAATATGTCCTCTCACCTCATGGCTTGCCTTCTTATTTTCTTTATGGAGGCTTTCCCTGAAGAGATGTTCTTAATTTTAATGCAGTCCATCTTTTCCTTTGTGTTGAGTGCTTTCTATGATCTGCCTTGTAAGACTCTCCCTCCTCAGAGCTCTCAGAGACAGCCTGCATTTATTGCCTGGAATTATTATTGCTTTGCCTTCCATGTTTGACTCTGCACTCTACCCTGGTTTGTGTGTATGGCATGAGGCAGCGGTCATGTTAAAAGTGTCCATGTGACTATCCAGCGGAACCAACACCATCTCACCTAATAAAAGAGTAATATGCAAATTGTCACTTCAACACACAAGATGGCTGCCCCCGTGTGGTCAAAGATGGCGGCCCCCATATGGACACAAGATGGCCGCCACAAGATGGCCACCACAAGATGGCTAGCAGGAAAGGGAAGTTGAGAGTGATCAGGCCTGCTGGGGAGGGCAGTCGGGGGGAACCAGGCCTGCAGGGGAGGGTAGTTAGGGGCAAACAGGCTGGCAGGGGAACAGTTAGGTATCAAGATGGCAGGGGAGTGGTTAGGGGGTGATCAGGCTGGCAGGCAGAAATGGTTAGGGGCAATTAGGAAGGCAGGCAAGTGAGCAGTTGGGAACCAGCAGTCCTGGATTGTGAGAGGGCAGTTGGACATTTCTCGAGGAGTCCCAGATTGGAGAGGGTGCAGGCTGGGCTGAGGGATACCACAGCACGTTCCCCTCCCCCCCTCCCCCGCCCCTCCGCACAAATTTCATGCACTGGGCCTCTAGTTTACCAAATAAACGGTCCTTTCCCCACAGTTTTGCATGCCAGCTTTATGTACGTCTAAAGCCCATGTCTGTGTGGGTGTGACTCTGTGCGGGTGTCTCCTGTTCCACGAGTCTTCTTGCCTATTGTGTGAACACACACTCTCAATTCCTGTAGTTTTTCAGTCCGTCTTCATGGATGGATGAGCAACTTGTTCAGCTCTGTCCTTCTAGTATTGGCTATTCCAGTAATTTGCATTTCCATGTACATTTTTAAAGTTCGTTTTTGATGTTTTATTAAGTTGATTTCAGAGAGAGGAAGAGAAAGGGAGAGAGAGTCAGAAACATCATTGATTGACTGCCTCCTGCATGCCCCCTATTGGGGATTGAGCCTGCAACCCAAGCATGTGTCTTGACCAGGAATTGAACTGTGACTTCCTGGTTCATGGGTCAACACTCAACCACTGCACAACACCAGCAGGGCTCCACATACATTTTAGAATAAGCTTTTCAAATTCCACAGGATGTCCTACTGAGGTTTTGATGAGGGTTGCCTTGAAGCTGTAGATCAGTTTAGAAAGAATCCACCCTTGCAGTGTTGAGTACACGGCATAGCCCTACATTATTTAGGCCTTCTTCAATTTCTCATAGGAATGCTTTATTATTTTTTCTATGTAGAGATGCTCACATGTTTTTGTTAGAGTCCTATGTATTCCATATTTCTGATCATGATCCTACAGTATCTTTTTCAATACGTCATGTTCCAATTCTTTTTGAACCGTGTGAAATTGCCAATATATGACTGGCTGGCCTATCAAAAGAGCATTTTCATATGGGCTCAATCCACATATACAGACATTTGATTGACTCAGATATCATAACATTGTATCCAACTCCCTTGCTCATTTACTTATCAGTTCTAATAATGCATCTGCAGATTCTTTGGGATCATCTGTGTACTCAGATGGCTATCTTCCTTCCTAAAAATGGTCACTTTTATTTATTTTTCTTGCCTTATTGCATTGCCTGAGACCCCTGTATCCTGCTTGAATAGATGTTGTGAGAGTAGAGCACCTTGCCTCATTGCTGATCTCAAAGGGAAATTGGCCATCAAAGTCTTGAGGAGTGAGCGTGGAGCGAGGCCCTGGCATGGTGGAAATGGTGGATCGTTTGGGGGGGTGGGGTGAACACCAAAGATATAGGGGGGCTCAGAGCTCATCTCCTATGTGGCCTTAGACACAGCCCTTTCCTCTTTGAGCCTCATGACCCGCTCTGGGGATGGGTCTGACATGTGTGGGGGTTGGGAGCTGGCCACAGAGCTGGGGGGAGCTTCAGTGATGTTGAGGAGGTGAGGCCTGACCCGGACTGTCTGTGCTTCCATCCCCAGGACTGTCCCCGCAGCACCTGTGCCCTCTGGGGTCCGCCGACTGCAGGAAGCAGTGTGACCGGGACTACTACCTGGACAAGGACGGCCGCTGCACAGCCTGCGTGACCTGCTCAGGAGGTAGGGACCCGTCTTTCCACCAGGGGGTGGGGGTTAGACAAAAGGAGATTATGTGCATTCTTGAGTAGGCCCTGAGCATCCCTGGTGCCAGGCTAGATTTAGATATCAAACCCACATCCCCGCACCACGGGCTGAAATGAAGGCCAAGCTGACAACACCCTTGCCCTTTTGGCAAGGTGTGTTTCCAGGGCGTGGCTTTGCCGATGCCAGTGGGTTCAAACTGACATTAATTAAAGAATGCCCATGTGCATTCCCAGGGGGCCCTCCACATCTCCCCCATTTTTCAGTTTTAAATGGCACCCTAATGGTGCTGTCTCAGAGAGTGGTGGGATGAAGAAGATCAAACTGAGTTAATCAGGTAGAGTGTGAAGAACACTGCCTCTCGCACACACGATTATGTCAGTAGCCATAGGGGTGATCATAGTTGCCATCATCCCAAGTCATCTCGCTCATGGCCCAGCCCACTCCTGCCCTTTGCACAAGCTCCCCCAGTGCCCACCAGTGCCCACCAGTGCCCGCTCTCTCCGGAGGTGCGGCCCCTCGCCTTTGTCGTGTGAGGCCTCTAAGTAACAGCCCAGAAGAAGGGTTCTTACGGAGCGAGTCACCTTGGTCTCGTCCGAGGCAGCGACTCTATTTTCACATAAATGGAGCACACAAAACATCTCCAAACACATGCAAGTGCATGATTATACCTTTTCTTTTAGAAAAGCTCTAACCTTTCATTTGTTTGTTTTTGGGAAAAAAAACCTTAAAAAATTTTTTTTTTTAATATATTTCATTGATTTTTCACAGAGAGGAAGGGAAAGAGATAGATAGCCAGAAACATCGATGAGAGAGAAACATTGATCAGCTGCCTCCTGCACACCCCCCACTGGTGATGTGCCCGCAACCAATGTATATGCCCCTGACCGGAATCGAACCTGGGACCCTTCAGTCCGCAGACGGACGCTCTATCCACTGAGCCCAACCAGTTTTGACGGGAAAAAAACCTTCTTATCATTGACAATTTCGAACCTGTTCAGAAGTAGAGAGACCAGGAACGGGATGGGTGGTCACCAGTTTCAAAGCATCGAGCTCAGTCTTGGTGCATCTATCCCCGTGCCCTGTCACCCTGCCCTCTGGGTGCCTTTAGCAGCTTTATTGGGACAGTAGAGGCCTGATGCACGGAATTCCTGCAAGGGCTCGGCCCTCGCAGCCCTGGCCGAGAGGGAGAGGGAGAGAGAGAGAGGGAGATGAAGGGGGAGAGAGGAAAGAGGAAGAGGAGAGGGAGAGGGGGGGAGGGGAAAAGGCGGACAGGGAGAGGAAGAAGGAGAAAGGGAGGAGAGGGAAAGATCATTCTGATGGAGAGACAGTGACCCAGAGCCGTTCTGGAAGGTTGTTCTGCTGTCTGGTCTAATTAGCATATTAGCTCTTTATTATGTAGGATAGCTAATGTCTAATAAAACACACGTGTTTAAAGTGTGCAATTTGGTACATTCTGACATATGTATGCGCCTGTGTAACCACCACCAGTGAAGGTAATAGACCACCCATTGCTCCCAAGCTTCCTCATGCCCCTCATCTTCCCTCCCCCACCCAACCCCCAGCCACGCCCGGGCAGCCCTGCTTTCTCACTTTGGAATAAGCTGCGCCTTCTAGCACTTTCTGTCAGCAGAAGCGTGTAGGATTTGCTCCTTCCTTGTGTGCCTCCTTTGTGTGCTCAGCGTCCTTGTTCTGAGCGGGCCGAAGCCCAGCTCGATGGGGAAGTCAGGAGAATGACTGCTCCTGGGCGAATGCACCCCCGCCCTCCGGGGTCCCCTGCCCCCGCTGGCTGCCCTGGCCGTCCCCCACCCTCCCTTTCTCTGTGCCCCTCAGATCACCTCGTGGAAAAGACGCCTTGCACGTGGAACTCCTCCCGCGTCTGTGAATGCCGACCTGGCATGTTCTGTGCCACGTCAGCCAGGAACTCCTGTGCCCGCTGCGTCGCCTGCCCGGTCGTCCCGCCCAAGGGGGTCACCGCATGCCCGGGTAAGCAGCGCACCCCCCCGATGGGGGGCTGAGGTCTGTGCCCAGCAGTCGGGGGCCGCATCTCTCCCACCCCCACGGGGCAAAGGGCCTCTGACCCCCGCTGTGAACGAGGTCGGGTTTGGGCTTTGATTTTTCTTTGGATAACTAGATCCGTGAGTGGCGTGAGATCCATGTGGGTCATTTGGGTAAGAATTCCTGATGATGACATATGTCTTCGAAGTAGAGTTTTGGGTTTCTTCGGGTCAACGCCCAGAAGTGGGGTTGCTGGGTCATGTGGTAGTTCTATTTTGAGCCTGGGTATGGTTTCCAGAGTGTCTGCGCCGATGTACAATCCCACCAGCCGTGCATAAGAGCTCCCTCTTCTGTGCATCCTCATCAACAACTTCATTTATTCTTGCTGTGCGTTCACTCCTTCTTCTTCCTGAATGTGTTGGGCTGGTAAAATCTTGACTTATTGGCAAGGCTGTTGTACTGACTCAAGACAGACTCATGGGAAGAGGCCTCCCAGCCCAGCCGGTGGCCGCCCGCCAGATTGCAGGGAAGTCAGAACTCGGACCGAAGAGCAATCAAAGCTGGCTCAGCAGCAGGGAGAGGTGCCAACACATCCCTCGAAAGCAGAGAGGAGAGGAAAGGAGGGTGACGAGCGGAACCCAGGGGAGGGAAGCTCACCCCAGAATTCACGCAGGAGGGCCGGGGGACGGCGAGAGGTGACTTACTTACCAGAGTCCCCAGGGAGGCCCTGGGCTCAGAGCAGACAAACAAATCGAATGATGGGAGTGACACGGAGAACTGCTAAGTGTAACTCCATCTTTAAAATAAAATAAAATAAAATAAAATAAAATAAAATAAAATAAAATAAAATAAAATAAAATAAAATAAAATAAAATAGTCTGTACCAGTGCTGACCAT
This sequence comes from Pipistrellus nathusii, assembly GCA_963693515.1. Lineage (NCBI taxonomy): Eukaryota > Metazoa > Chordata > Mammalia > Chiroptera > Vespertilionidae > Pipistrellus > Pipistrellus nathusii. The sequence continues at coordinate 6,131,637 of OY882859.1, forward strand.
GGACACGGAGCAGTCTGAGCAGGAGGAGCCTGGGATTTTATCTCCTCATGAAAACGATCTGCTTTTTGGCTAAAAACCCCGAAAGGGTCTCTATGGGGAGCCAGGCTCGCGGAGATGCTGCCGCTCCAGGGTGCCGCCCTCGCCGTGTGTTTGGGAGCACGTCCTGTGTGTCACTGAGGGAGGACGCCAGCCCACATGGCCACCGCAGGCCAGACAGACCGCCTGCTCTGGGCAGAGACCCATTGGGGAAGGACACACTGATACCCCGGCACAAGGACCCCACCAGCTCCTGGGAGGCCGGGTCGTCCTTCGTAAGTAACGGGAGTGGGCGGTGCAGACGTTCCGGCCTCAGGGAAAACCAGAGAATAACAACACACATGAACGGGAGAGCTTCCTATAGCTGATGCCATGATGAACCCAGGAATCGCCGGGGACTTAAAAGATTCAAACCAAATGGCTCTAGCTGGTTTGGCTCAGTGGATAGAGTGTCGGCCTGCAGACTGAAGGGTCCCGGGTTTGATTCTTGTCAAAGGCACATGCTCGGGTTTGTGGGCTTAATCCTCAGTGTGGGGCTTGCAGGAGGCAGCCTATCAATGGTTCTCTCTCATCAGTGATGTTTCTCTCTCCCTCTCCCTTCCTCTCTGAAATCAATTAAAAATATATATATATATTTTAAATTGATATATATATATATATATTATATATAGATATATATAGATATAGATATATAAATAATTATTTAAACGTGCACACAGAAACATCCAGGAAGCTGTTACACCCACACAGCGAGGACAGAATGCTGTGGAAAAGGAACAGCAAAAAAAATCGGGAAAAAGGGGCTTCTAGAAGGTGTGCTTGTTACCCATCCATTGCCTCTCAGCTCCCAGTCACCCTCAGGGCCTGCTCTGCTGTCAAGGATTGGACTCGACTATTGAAGCATTTCTCCTTGTGAGCATGATGTTAAGCGTCACCAGTAGAGGGCACTGGTTCTTTATCCATTTATAAATGGACTAGAGGTCTGGTGCATGAAATTTGTGCACAGGAGAGAGGGGTCCCCTCAGCCCAGCCTGCACCCTCTCCAATACAGGACATCCCTCTTACAATCCAGGACTGCTGGCTCCTAACTGCTTACCTGCCTGCCAGCCTGATTGCCCTTAACTGCTGGCCTGGTTGCCCCAACTGTCCATCCTGCCAGCCTGGTTGCCCCATGCAGCCTGCCGTTCAGTTGTTTGGTCATCCCTCACTAACCTCCTCCCAGCCTGCTGTTTGGTCCTTACTGTTACTGTGACGGCATCCTGGACAGTTTACATATTCCTCTATTATTAGCACAGAAGGACACAGGTTGTTTCCCTGGCTTAGCTAGCATAAATACTGCTGCAATGAACATAGGGGTGCGTATGTGTTTTTTAATTATGTTTTAGGTTTCTTTGGTTCAATACCCAGCAGTGGTGTTGCTGGATCATCTGGTAGTTCTATTTTTGATTTTTGGAAGAACCTCCGTATAGTTTTCCAGAGTGTCTGTACCGATTCATAATCCCATGAGCAGTGCATAAGAGCTCCCTGTTCTCTGCCTCTTCATCCACACTTGTTGTTCTTTGATTTATTGGTGATAGCCATGTGACAGGTGCAAGGCGGCACCTCCCTGTAATTTAATTTTCACTTCCCTGATTAATGATGCTGAGCATCTTTTCACACGACTGTTGGCTGTTTGTAGGTCCTCTTTGGAGAAATATCTATTCAGGTCCTCTGTCCATTTTTTCATCGGATTGTTTGTCTCTTAGGTGTTAAGGTATATGGGTTCCCATATAGTTTGGATATTAACCCCTTATTAGATGCATCTCTGGTGAATGTCTTCTCCCATTCAGTAGGTTGGGTTTTGTGTGTTGTTGATGGCTTCCTACTCTGCACGAAAGCTTTTTAGTTTGATGCAGTCCTACTTGTTTATTTTTTTCTTTTGTTTTCCTTACCTAAGGAGACATAGCTAAGAAATATGGCTTCCCAGCGGGTGCAGTCATGTGGAGAAGGGTGCTGATGGTTGGGGGTTGGACCTACACTATCCCATCACTAATTAAAATCATTGCTTTGGCCCAGCAGGCGTGGCTCGGTGGTTGAGTGTCAACCAATGAACCAGGAGGTCACGGTTCGATTCCTGGTCAGGGCACATGCCTGGGTGGCAGGCTCGATCCTGGTGTGAGGCGTGCAGGAGGCAGCTAATCAATGACTCTCATCATTAATGTGTCTATCTCCCTTCCTCTCTGAAATCAATAAAAACTATTTTTAAAAAATCATTGCTTTGGGGAGAAAGACTTTATGTTTACTTATCTTTTATTTTTATTGCTGACACTATTACAGATGTCTCCACTTAGGACTGGATTTTTAAAAACAGCTTTATTGAGATAGAATTCCTATGCCATAAAATCTATTCACTTTAAGTGTACAATTCTATGATTTTTAAGAAACTTACAGCCCCGTCAGCATGACTCAGTGGTTGAACATTGATCTATGAACCAGGAGGTTGATTCTGTCAGGGCGCGTGCCCGGGTTGTGGGCTTGATCCCCAGTAGGGGGCGTGCAGGAGGCAGCCAATCCATGATTCTCTCTCATCATTGATGTTTCTATCTCTCTCTCCTTCTCCCTTCCTCTCTGAAATCAATAAAAAATATATATATATTTAAAAAGAAACTTACAAAGTTATGAAACTATCACCACTTAAAAAATTAGTAACTATAAACAGAGCCACTTTATTTTATTTTTTAAATATATTTTATTGATTTTTTACAGAGAGGAAGAGAGAGGGATAGAGAGTTAGAAACATCGATGAGAGAGAATCATCGATCAGCTGCCTCCTGAACACCCCCCACTGGAGATGAGCCCGCAACCAAGGTACATGCCCTTGACTGGAATCAAACCCGGGACCTTTCAGTCCACAGGCCGACGCTCTATCCACTGAGCCAAACTGGTTTCAGCAAACAGAGCTGAAATGGCCTCAGAGCCTCATCTTATGCCTCAAACCTTCAGAATGTTAGAACTGGGCAAATGAACCTTTGGACGGGGCCTAAGCAACCTTGCATTCCAAAGAACTGTTTGCAAAGATAAAAGCAGATCTGAGGAATACGGACAGGTGACTACAGGACTGAAAAGGAAACCATCCTTAGGACTGACATCATGAAGTCATTTTATCTGCTGAAGTGATTAACATTCTCTTGATGTGATATTCCTTCTACTGATGTAACTGCTCCCCTTGCCCTTCTCATAAGCACCCTTACCGGAACCCCATTTGGGTTTCTGTCTGAAGCAGGGCTTCCCCAATAGCTGTTGCGCTGGACCTCAGATAAACCCTTGCTGCCTCTCACTTTGGCCTTTCACTCTTAGGTTCACACCGTGATCTCAGAAGCCTCGTGTCCACTCATAGCCACCCCACCCCCACCCCCAGCTCGGAGACCGCTAATCTACTTCCTGTCCCTCTAGGCCAGACCCTGTGAGACATTTTCTGGATGTGTTCTTCTGGGTCCGCTTCTCTCCCTGGACGTGACACACGTGGGGTTCCTCCATGCTGTTGCATGCGTTCATACTTTGTTCCTTTTATTTTTATTGTTGTTAATCCTCACCCAGGGCTATTTCTCCACTGATTTTTAGAGAGAGTGGAAAGGAGGGAGGAAGGGGGGGATAGAGAAACATCGATGTGAGAGAGACACATTGATTGGTTGCCTCCCACGCATGCCTCAAACCGGGGCTGGGGATCAAACTCGCAACCCAGGTACATGCCCTTGACCAGGCATTGAACCCGAGACCCCCTTGATGTGCGGGCCAGCACTCTAACCACTGAGCACACTGGCCAAGGTGCTTTGTTCCTTTTATTGCCAAACAATATTCCGGTGAACAGAGATGCTTCATTTTGCTGACCCAGGTACCAGTTGATGGTCAGCTAGGCTGTTCCACTTCTTTGGCTGCTGTGAAGAATGCTCTGTGAGCAAGCGTGTGCAGGAGACCTGCCTGGATCGCTATGGCCACAGCCGGCCTCCCTGGCCTCCCTCCAGCCTCTCCACCATGCCCTCCTCCCTCCCGCCCTGGGCCTCCCACCTCCTGCTTCCTCTGCTGATGCCTCCGGGGAAGGCGGACTCACATCCCAGCCCCTCCCCCTCCTCGGGGAAGCCTTCCCATTCCGGAGAGGTTGTCCCTCTTTGGGGTGTCATGCTCTGTGTCACACCTGAGTCACACTCACCTGTGGGTCCCCCAGGTTGGTCTTGTGTATGTTACTCGTTGCTCTATTCCGGCTCCCAGCACAGTTCCCAGTCACAGGAGGTGCTCGGAAGGAAAGGAGGAGGGAGGGTGGGTAGGTGGAGGGAGGAGGCAGAGCCGGGACATAAACCTGCCCAGATGCAGTGTCCTCGGGGCCCCGCTGTGCGGTCTCCTGGAGGCCACCAGTCCCTGCTGGCTAAGCTCCTGGCACTGACTCTTTGCAGGTAAAGACACCACCCATGAGCCGCCTCACCTGGGGACCCACCCTAACCGCAGCACCCACCCAGAGGACAGCGAGGTGCCCGCCAGGTGACTCTATGGCTCCTTCTGGGGAACCAGACTCGGGAGGAGGTGGGTTGGTCTGTGCTCAGAAGCCATTTGGGAGAACATGTGCCCAGCTCTGTGCTGGCACCAAGCCAGACAGCCTGGACTGCAGGCCCTGCCTTCCGATGACCTCCAGGGAAAGGGAAGCATTCCTGAGTGACCCCTTCCCCCTCTTCCGGCTGCGTCCTCAGCCTCACCTCTGGCTTCTCTGCCTGCAGCACCAGCGCCTCCCAGATCTCCTTCCCCGACGCCCAGCCCGGGAAGGGGCTCAGAGGAGGCGCCACCCATGCCCAGGAGGACGCCCCCCCCTCCACAAGTGCCCCTGTCTCTTTCTCCTCCGCGGGGAGACCCATCCTGGTCTCAGGTAATGATCACCCCCAGGAGGCAGGCCCTCCCCACAGGTGGGCCAAAGGAGGGGTTTCTCCCCAATCTACAGTATCCACTGGGTTGGGGGGAGGGCGCAAGGTGGACCCCGGGTTTCCAGCTTCCTGGGCTGTGGGTCTGCCACTTGCTACCAATTCATTCTTGTGTGTCGGGATTTCATTCATAGCTTCCTCCCCATGGCCCATAATTGCTACTCAGGAAGTATTTGGTGAATGGTTTTATGACCTTGACTAGTTGCTTAAGGCCCCTGCGCCCCAGTTTCCTCCCATGTAAAGCTGTAATAGCATGCGCCATGCAGGGGAGTGGGTGGCTACCCGGTCCAGACCTTCCGGGTCGCATCACCCATTTGCTCTAAGTACACGTCACTCTAGGACTTGCAGTCCCAGCGTTGCACACCAGGTGGCGGTGGTCCTCAGGCCAGCGGTTCTCTGCGGGTCCTGAACTCACAGCGGCAGCAACGTGTTAGAAAAACAAATGATGGCCCCATCCAGCCCTACAGAACCCGATTCCCGCCCCCCACCCAGAGATTCCTCTGCACATGGAAGTCTGAGAAGCATTTGTGTGGCACAAACTACTTTTTTGTAGTAGTTAATTACAAAATTAAGTGACAGGAGAAAGGAGACAAGTTAAAAACTCAGATGTAAAGAGAGAGACCCAGATAGCGGGTCAGCACGTGGGCACTGGAGTCCCCCCGGCCTGTCTGGAGCCGAGATTCTGCCATTTATTTACCCTCAGGGTGACCTTGACCCAGTAACGTCACCTTTGAGAGCCTCAGTTTCCCTTGTTTGCAATGGCACCTGCTGCGTCCAGGGCTGAGTGTGCCTCTGTGGGAAGCAGACCCCACGCCTGCTTCATGGAGCTTCCAGTCCAGAGGGGACGGCCGTCATCCAGGCCTCCTCCGCAGGCCCCTTGCTTTGTCCTCTTGTTCTGCCTTCCAACTCCCTGGCTTCTCGATTGCCCACCCTCTAGAAATGGTGTGCTCTTTCCCCCACTATCAACCCGCCCTGACCGGCTTCCCGGAGCGGTGAGGGCAGGCAGGCGGGTGAGGCTGGACCAGGTCCATGTTTGGCTTCAGTGCTGGCAGCCCGGTGGAGACAGTAGGGCTGGGGACGGGGGGTGGGAGTGGGGGGCAGCAGGGCCCCTGGCTCAGCACCGGGAAGCGGGCTCCGGGCAGACAGTGCAGTCCACCTCCGTGTTGCAGGACCCATGCTCCTCTGGCTGCTGGCGCTGCTGGCAGGGGTGGTCATTGCCGGCTCCTTCCTCCTGTGCCACCGCAGAGCCTGCTGGAAGTGGATGCAGCAGAGTGAGTGATGTGTCCGGGGGGCCGGGGGAGGCGGGCGCGCTGTGCTAGCCTGGCCCCTGCCCTGCCCTGCCCCTGCCCTGCTCTGCCCGCCGAGGCTCTCCGAGGCTGGCATCTCCAGTACCCTCCTGATGTCATTCCAGAGCTGCACCTGTGCTACCCGGTCCAGACCTTCAGGCCCAAGCCCGAGCCTGCGGGTAAGTGGTCGGGGTCGGGAGGGGCTGCCTGAGCCGCAGGGACACACGGCAGGCTGGGGCTGGGCCTGGGCCTGGGCCTGCTCCTCTCTCTGGGACCTCATCTGTGATGGGAACACAATGTGGCGGGAACTGTGCCCCATCCTGCCAGGTGCTTGAATAGCGGGCTGGCAGGAAGCTTTCTTTGTATGCAGCTAAGGCTTTCTTTCTTTTTTTAAAAAAAAATATTTTTATTGATTTCAGAGAGGAAGGGAGAGGGAGAGAGAGGGAGATAGAAACATCAATGAAGAAAGCAACTCATTGATTGGTTGCCTCCTGCACGCCCCACACTGGAGATTGAGCCTGCAACCTGGGCTTGTGACCTCACCGGGAATTGAACCGTGACCTCCTGGTTCCTAGGTCAACGCTCAACCACTGAGCCACGCCAGTTGGCCTGCTGAGCTTTTCATTCCTTTCTCCCATGTGCCCCCAGGAGAGGCATTCCTGACTGCCCTCCCTCTTCTTTCCCTCTTTCCCAGCCCCCTATTCTCTCCTCTCTCCCCATTCTTCCCTGTCCCCTCCTCTGGCAGCCGAGAGGGCCGTAGGGGTCGGCAGAGAGGGCTGGAATCCTGGTTCTGCCACTTACAAGCGACACCTTGGGAGGTTACTTCCTTCCTCTGTCTTACTTCCCTCACCGTAAGATGGGGACAGCGGGACCTGGTCCGAGGGTGGGCGCATGGGTGAATGGACGGAGCTGGGCCTGTGCAGAGCACCGGCAGGCGTTGTGTGCAGTGAACAGTGACTGCAGGCTGCTGACCCACCTGTGCCCAGGCCGTGTTCCTCACCAGGAATCCCAGGCCTCCCTCAGCGCTAGATTATTTGGAACCCTTCCTTGGTCCTGTCTCTGACCCCTGCCCCGCCTCCAGGCCACCTCCTCCAGGCAGCCTTCTGGAGCCCAGTCCTCCCCCCAAATCCAGCAGCAGGCTCTTCCAGCGCCCACCTGCTGGGGGCCTTGTGCCCAGGGCCCTCTCCTGGACAGCCCTTTCAGGCGGGCAGGTCTGCCCGCTCTGCGCTGGGCGCTGCCCACAGAGGAAGCAGTGAACATGAGTGGTCTGAGTGTCTCTTCTGGTTTCAGGGCAGGCTCCCTCCCCTAGCAGGTCTCCCAGGAGCCCCGGGGGTGATGGCTGATGACCTATAAGGCGGCGGGTACCTGGCCCAGGGCCACCCTCCTAGTAAGCGCCCCTCCGGGCTCTGGCCCTGGTACTTGAGGTTGCTGCTCGGGCTGTAGCCTGCCCGTGGCCCCGTCCTATCCCCTCTGCCTCCCGCCCCCAAGCCCTGTCCACCCCCTGCCCACCCAGAGCCCAGTGGTCGGCCCCAGGCCAAATCACGGCTCCCTTGCCCCCCCTCCTCCCTTCCCCAGGTCCCTTGGAGAGCCTTGCTGTGGCCCCTCGGGCACGAAAACAGTCCAGGAGGTTGTTTTGAATCTGATGAGTTTCACAAGCAGGTGCTAGCGGTCTCTCCGCAGGGGTTTTCGTGTTTTGATGGTTTCAAGCCTTTTTCCGTGAGCTGTCAGGCTCCGTGTCTCACTGAAACCGGGTTTGCTTTCTTGACATTTTTCTAGTATTAGACTTTCCATTGCCGTCAGTCTATTTTTTTTTCTTCGAACCTTTGCGATAGCAGTTTTTGTCTCAGAGAGAGAGAGAAAATCACCTTCCCTTAAGAAGCCAGGCCTGCAAGGAACCCCGAGCCCTGAGCCTCAGCGGTGGCCGGGGCCGGCCCTCTGGCTTCTGGTGGGTGCCTGGGGGTCCCCAGGCTGAGAGGGAAGGGGGAGGAGGCCAGGGTCAGCAGGCAGGTCACAGGATGAGCACGGACGGAGCAGGCGATGCCCGTTCAATTTCTTCACTCCCTCCTGTACCCCAAGTCGTGTCATTGCGGGGTTTTGAGTGGCTCTGTGCGGGGCACAGAGGCTGCCCTGGCTCTCCTGGGCTCTGAGACCTGTGTCCGCTGCTCCAACGGGCGAAAGGCTAGCAGGCAGGGAGTGTACGCCCAGCCCGCCCCCTCTGGGATCCACAGGGCTGGGGGGGGAGGGTGTCTGGTGCCTGGCGGAGCACATAGGGGATCCGGGCAGGTGCCCAGTCAGTGCTCCCCCATCAGCTCTTGAATGGATTGGACTTTGTGCCGGGGGTCCTTGGCGGCAGGCGTTTGCGAAGCACATACATGATCTCATTTGACCCCTCTGAGCATCCCTGCGAGGCAGCCACCGCTGTTACCCCATTTCACCGAGGAGGGACGGGGCACAGGAAGGAGGGGACTTGTGTGAGGCCGAGTGGCTAAAAGCAGCCTGACCGGGGTCTCGTTGTCTCTGTTGGTGGCAAGGCTTTTGTCAAAAGGGTCTCACCCCTCAGCTAGTGACACTGGGGACTGGGCTCTCCTGTGCTTTGCAGGGTGCTGGCCAGCTCCTTAGTCTCCAGACCCACCTCCCCGTGTGGCCACCAAACATGTCACCAGACATTGCCAGGGGTCCCCCGGGCTGGCAGGGGGGGGCGGGGGGAGGGGTGGGGAGGGAGAAGGGGAGATCACTCCTGGCTGGGAAACGCGGTTAAAATCTGTTTAACCCTTTGTTTTGATGGCCACGGAAGTCATTGCTTTCTCAGTTCACGGGGGCAGGCAGGCGTGCTTTGGAAAAAATTGCGCGCCATCGTTCGGAAATAATTTCGACCTCACGGGAAAGTCACAAGAACAGTACCCAGAACTCCCTTTCCCTGGACCATCTAAGTCACCGGCATAATGCCTGTCATCTCTGACGTGTGTGTGTGTGTGTGTGTGTGTGTGTGTGTGTGTGTGTGCGTGCGTGTATTTCATAGGAATAAGACGTGTTTTTACACAACTGGAGTAAAACCGTTTACACCAGAGGATCTGCCCTGACGTGTTACCTTGAGTTCTCAGACCCCATTCAGGTGTCCCATTGCCCCCGGTAAAGCCCGCTGTGACCAGAGAATTCCGTCCAGAATCTAGGGCTGCGTTTGACTGTCTGTCCCGGCGACTCTGGTCAGTGCCTGTCTCGCCCTTCACCTTCCTGGCCTGGCCGCTGGGGAGGGTCCCATCGTGGTTGTGTAGGCGTCCCTGACCTCGGCGTGGCCTGAGGTTTCCCGGTGACTGGATTTGGTGGGAAGAACCCAGGAGCGACACTGAGCGCTTCTTGGCAGCCCCGTCCTCCCGGCTCCGCTGGTCCCGTTGCTGGTGGGTCACACTGAGGCCTTGGTCAGAGGACCAGGGTGCTGTCTGCCAGGCTCCCCCACTGGAAGCTGCTCTCTTCTCCGTGGTAACAAACGGCTCAGGCTTCGAGGGGCGCTCCTTGGAGGCTGTGAATGACCTGCTCCTCTGTCAGACTCTTCCTCTGCTTCATTCACGGGCTTTTGTCCGGCGTGTGCATTCCTGGTTTATTCTGCTGCCGTTGGCATTCAGTGTGAGGTTCCAATGGTCCCTGGTTAGGCCAAAGGGGCCACTTCCAGCTGGCTCCTGTTCCCTTTTGTTCCCATCCTTTGGCGTGGGGAGCACTTCTTTTTTTAAAAAAACATATATGTTATTTATTTTTTTACAGAGAGGAAGAGAGAGGGATAGAGAGTTAGAAACATCCATGAGAGAGAAATATCCATCAGCTGCCTCCTGCACGGCCCCCACTGGAGATGTGCCTGCAACCAAGGTACATGCCCTTGACTGGAATCGAACCTGGGACCCTTGAGTCCACAGGCCGACGCTCTATCCACTGAACCATACCGTTTAGGTCGGGGGCACTTCTTAAAGGGTTTCCCAGTGTAGCTTGTACTTCCCTGCCCTGCCCTGGACTCTGCCAGCTCTCCAGGGAGCCCAGGGTTGGAGTCGGCCGAACCTCTGGGCCAAACGCTTTCCTTGGGTCTGCTCTGCTCCCACAGCAGCTGGGACCTCAGGCCGAGAGGGGATGGGCCTGAAAGGGAGAGCAAGGAGGAGGGAAGGGACGGTGACTTGGGAGTCAGAACGCAGGGCTCAGCGAGGTGGCCACGGGGCAGCCCCGGACATCGGGCACTGTCACAGTGGGGCCACCGATGCCGTGTCCCTGGACCCACGTCCTGGGGTGCCGGACGCGGTTACGGGAAGACCGCAGTCATTCCAAAAGCAGTGAAACCAATAATTGAAAACCGTGGACCGAAGCCACGTTTTTAGGGGAAAAGCTCTGATGAAATCCGACCTCTGTGCTTGGCACAGTTTGTTCTGAGTCTTTATCAGAGTATGCACGTGGGCTGTGCCAGGCGGGAGCCATTGTTGGCACCTGCCGGATTCTGCCTTTTGTGCTTCTGCTCAGACTCCGAGTCAGATGTTGAGTTTCTGCTGCGATAGAGTGCCAGCATCCGGGGCCGCTGCATGCCAGGCGGTGACCTGAGCTCCTCCCCTTTTGAATGCCAACACATTTTAAGAAGACGTTATTCTTTAGAGCAGATTTACAGAGAGTCTGAGACGATAAAAAGAGTCTCCACATACCTCCACCTGTCATTAACATCTTACATCAGAGGTATTCATTCGTCACAGTGAACAAGCAACATCGAAACAGGGCTGTTGCCTTGACTGGTTTGGCTCAGTGGATAGAGCGTCGGCCTGCAGACTGAAAGATCCCATGTTTGATTCCGGTCAAGGGCATGTACCTTGGTTGCGGGCACATCCCCAGTAGGGGGTGTGCAGGAGGCAACTGATTGATGTTTCTCTCTCATCGATGTTTTTAACTCTCTATCCCTCTCCCTTCCTCTCTGTAAAAAAGCAATAAACTGTATTTTAAAAAAAAGAAAGAAAGAAAGAAAAGGAATAGGGCTGTTAAGTAAAGCCCATCCTCTATTCATATCACCTTTATTTTTAAAATTTTATTTTTTAAATGTATTTTTGTTGATTTCAGAGAGGGAGGGAGAGGGAGAGAGAGATAGAAACATCAATGATGAGAGAGAATCATTGATCAGCTCCATCCGGCACTCCCCTCACTGGAGATTGTGCCCAAAACCCAGGCATATGCCCTGACCGGCAATTGAACCACGTGACCTCCTGGTTCATAGGTCGACGCTCAACCACGGCGCCACGCCGGCCAGGCAGATCCGGGAGCCCACCTAGGACACCATGTGATGCTGAGTCGTCAGGTGTCCTCAGGCTCCTCGGGGCTGTGACATTTCTGACCTCCGTCGTTTCCGATGACCTTGGCAGGTGTGAGGGGGACCACTCAGTTGTGTTGTAGGAGGCCCTTCTATGGGAACCTGCCAAGCGCTTCTGTCCGGATTTGATTGGGGTTATAGGCTTAGGGGTGAGGACGGACCAGGGGCATCAGATCCAGGGGGCATCCTCACAGCCTGATCGGTCACGGGCCCCTTCACTTCCGAGATCTCCTTTAATCTTCATAAAAACCCTCCAAAGTGGGTGCGAGCCATCCCACTTTGTAGCTGAGACAGAGGCCGGGCGAGGTGGCCTCCTGTGCTGGGTCTCTCTGCCAGGACCGTGGCACCTGGCTCGCTCCCAGCGGCCGGTTCTTTCAAACACCAGGCTGTGCACAGCCTCGTCATCTTCCCGGTTATTTCCTGAGGGTGTGCCCTGGGGAGGGGTTACTGGGGCAAAGGGTGTGAGACTCCCATGGCCAGCTGGCCCTCAAGAAACAGTCACCGGAAACGTTCACAGGACGTGTTTACCCACGGCCCCTCCAAGACTGAGTTTTATCGTTTTTATTTATTTTGTCTTGTTACTGTGTCAACACCCTCCCCCAGTGACTTGTCACCGAGCCCAGTTGGCTGGTTGCAAGACTCAGAATCCCTCTCCAAGGAGGGCGGTTCAGCGCCACTGACGTCATTTAAAAGAATGTCCGTCCGGCCAGAGAGGGCGCCCAGGCTGGCTTGGACAGCGGGCAGTGGCCGCCTGGCGGGAGTGACCGCTCTGCTGGGGGCAGCAGGTACCAGAGGCAGTGAGTGCGACACGTGTGTTAAATCCAGGGCCAAGGACTGGGTCCCTGTGCACGTGTGCTGCTTTGCATGGCCGTTCTGGCCTGTTTCCCCGCCGGGCTCTTTCTGCCCGGTGATTGGCATCGTGTGGCCACACGGCTCAGCCGGCGCCTCTTACTTGTTACCGTGGTCGGGGGCCCTCCCGTGAGTTTCCAGCTGGGATGCGGGGCCAGGGGTGGCCCAGAGCTGCTGGCATCCAGGAAGGTTCTGGAAGTGACTCAGCTGATTTCTCTGGTCGGGTGTGCACACTAACAGCAATGGATCCCGAGTCTCCGCAGGCGGCCCCTGGATTCCGAAAAGGCTGTGCGTCCCTGCAGCGTGGTCGGCCGGGGAGCCGGTGTGCTGTAGGATAGACCAGCTGCCCGGGCCACGGTTAAATGCCCACTTACACTTGGCCGAGACCTGGCACCCGACTCAGTGTGAGAAAACAGTTGGAGTGGAGGAGAGGGGATAGGAGGAGAGGGTAAAGGTCGTGCCCTAAGAATCATGGCGTCAGCACCTCCTGAGCCCACCGAGGGGCTGCTTGCAGGAGGGGGAGGACTGGTGAGAGCTGTCCTCCTCGAAGGCGGTCACGTGGGCTTTTAAAAACAGGCCACAGAACATCCAACTCGCCGGAAGGGCTCCAGGATCAGCTGGCTTCAGCTCGCCTGGCACAGGACTCAGGAGCCATCCCCTCTGTCTCCTGCTCTGGGCTCTCCATGACCCCGGGGCAGTGAGGCGGTGGTGATTTCTGAGTCAGTGGGAGCCTCCTTGGCTCCAGCCGAGCGCACGCCTCCCCTGTATGTGTGTGTGTGTGTGTGGGGGGGGGGTCGGTGGACTAGGGAGGGGTCCAGGGGCAGAGGGGAGAGGAGTCCCCTGCTCTCTGACAGCGCTGGAGAAGTGAGCACTGGGGAGTGAGCCCGTGTGGCCCGGCCTGGGAGTAGGCATGAACCCTGAAACCTGCCCTCTGCTCTCCAGACAGAGGGCCCACGGGAGCATCTGCTCCCCCTGGGGAGCCAGCTGAGGCCCCTGTCCACGGTGGGGCCAGGGCTGTCAGGCCCTCCTTGGTGAAGCTGTCCCTCCTTTTCTCTTCACAGATGCCAGGCCCCCGAGGAACCAGCCAGTAAGTAGCCGTCCCGTGTCCCAGCGTGGTGCCCCTGAGTCTAGCTCCTGGGCAGACCTGTTGCTGCCAAGAGCCGCCTGGTCCCTGCCAGCTCCTGCTGGGTCTGGGGGGGAGGAGAGGACATGGAGGGAGCAGAGAGCTCTGAGCCACGCCCTGGCCCAGGATGCTGTCCCCCTCCCCCGCAGTGGCCTGGCTCCTGGCTCCTGGCTCCTGGCTCCTCTCGCCGGGGACTTCCAGAAAGGCCTGCCAGACCGCGGGCTTGGCTTGGGCTCCTTTGGGTGCCAGGTGTGTTCCGGTCACAAGGAAGCCTGGGCTTGCTTCCCCTTTTCTCCTTCCTTCTCCACCAGTCCTGTGCTTGCACTGGGGTGACAGATCAGCAGCAAGGATTTTAGGAATGTGGCTGTCACCCACTGAGCGGTTACCTGGAGCAGCTCCTCGCTCTGTGCGCTCTCAGCATCCGCTCAGGTGGTCCTCATGGCACGCGGAGGCCGGCCTGCGGTCCCGCTGTATAAAAGAGGAAACTGAGGCACTGCTGGGAGGGTGGCCCCACAGCGGGGAGCAGACCTGCTAGGGTTTGAGCCCCTGTTTTTTTTTTTTTTTTTTTTTTTTTAATATATTTTATTGATTTTGTACAGAGAGGAAGGGAGAGAGATAGAGAATTAGAAACATTGATGAGAGAGAGTCATCGATCAGCTGCCTCTTGCACACCCCCTACTGGGGATATGCCCGCAACCAAGGTACATGCCCTTGACCGGAATCCAACCCGGGACCTTTCAGTCCCCAAGCCGACGCTCTATCCATTGAGCCAAACCGGTTTCAGCTGAGCCCCTGTTTTTGACTCTTAACGCCAGAGCTCTGACCCGCTGCCCTGGCTGCCTCCTCGGAGACCAGCTTCATCTGCCCCGTGTAGGGAGGGAGTGCTGGCGGTGCGCAGGCGCAGGGTGAGGGTCCTGCAGATGTGACTGCTGATCACCCAGCACAGGGCCCAGCCACTGGTCCTCACTGGGCTTGTCCTTGCGTCCTGCTCTGTGCCCAGCCCCCTCACCCCCCATTGGCAGCTCCCACGGTGGGAGCTGAGGGAGGGGCAGGGCCAAGCTCTCCATATGGCCGGGTCTCAGGCGTGTATGTTCACGCACCTCATTCCCCTCATTATCACACCTTTCATGCCTTTCCTTTAACTCAGACACTGATCCACGGGATGTCTGCCGTCTCCATGGAACACCAGCTCAATGGCACGGCTTTCGCATGTACACGGCTCCCTCACCCTTCTCAGCACCCGTTCGCTACCAAGCTTTGCAAACTGGCTTTGACATATTACAACACTGTTTTGTTGCACCAGTTTTATAAACTTGTGCAATACGTGTTATTGTTCAGAGACCAACCAAAGGTTAATTTCTCAGGGTTCTTGCTGCCTGCTTTAGTGGTGTTTGATGGAGGATCCTTTACATACACTTGTAATAGTTGAAGATCTCTCTCTCTCTCTCTCTCTCTCTCTCTCTCTCTCTCTCTTTCATGCTCAAACCATGTTCCAAGTTTTTGGTCCAAATCATGTAGAATAAGTTAAACTTAAATTGCATTCTGTTAACCAATGTGAGTATATTTCTCTAAGCACAGTTAGGTTGAAATAAAGTCTTAAAAAGCAAAAAATAAAAATAAAAATGATCCACAATAAAACCCATTTATACATGGAGAAAGGTTTTCACCTTTTAGCTTTTTAAAATATATTCTTATTGATTTCAGATAGAGGAAGGGAGGGGGAGAGAGAGAAATATTAATAATAAGAGAGAATCATTGATTGGCTGCCTCCACACACTCCCTACCGGGGATGGAGCCCTGATCGGGAATTGAATTGTGATCTCCTGGTTCATAGGTTGACACTTAACCACTGAGCCATGCCAGCTGGGCTCCATCCTTTAATTTTTAAGCATAATAGGCAGAGCCACAATATGGTTTTCTTTATTTTTATTTTTTATTTTTATATATATTTTATTGATTTTGTACAGAGAGGAAGGGAGAGAGAGTTATTATAGAAACATCGATGAGAGAGAGTCATCGATCAGCTGCCTCTTGCACACCCCCTACTGGGGATATGCCCGCAACCAAGGTACATGCCCTTGACCGGAATCAAACCCGGGACCTTTCAGTCCCCAAGCCAACGCTCTATCCATTGAGCCAAACCAGTCCCGGCTCACAATATGGTTTTCAATATGAGTTCAATTTAAAATTATGGGAGATCACATTCAAATATACTTGGGTCAGACAAGTCGCTGCTGTAACACCGAGTCATTTATGAAAAAGATATTTGGTGATTTGTAAGAGAATCAAATATCTTTGCTAAAACCTTAATAGTAAATTGTTTAAAAATGCTATCTTTTGGACTTCTAATAGTTAGGAAGAAATTTTCAGGATTATGTAGCTATACTTTCTGAATTACTCAAACTCATTCCACCCTGAAGGCAGCAGGCAAATGCTATGGCCTAGAACCATGGTTGGCTCTTTGGCCCCTTGGGTGTGGCTTTTCCACAAAATACCACGGCCTGGGCGAGTCTATTTTGAAGAAGTGGCATTAGAAGAAGTTTAAGTTTAAAATGTGGCTCTCCAAAGAAATTTCAATCGTTGTCCTGTGGATATTTGGCTCTGTTGATGAATGAGTTTGCCGACCACTGGCCTAGAACATTCCACGAGACCGCTTCTCCTTTGCACTTACCTATCAAAATCAAACACTAGCCAACACTTTCCTGAAGACGTAGCCCTTTTCAGAATACATCAGTGTCGTCAGAACCGGCCGCTGTCCCAGGGGGTCAGGGCTGGGCAGGAGGACAGGCCTGGAGCCAAGGTGTATAGACCGGCCTTTCCGCATGGATCCCGGTGCCGGATGCCAGGGTTCAAGTACCGGCCCGGACACTTACTAGCCCTGAGCAAGTCCCGTGACTCTGTGCCTCGGTCTCCTGATCTGTAAAATGGAGAGAGTGCTAATGTCAGTCACCTCCTAGGCTGGCTGTGGGGATTAACATGTGTCACGGGGTACACACGTGTGATGTGGGCCACGGTCCTTACTGTGTAGTACATGCTAAAAGCAGCACGCTTCTCCCGAACTCCCTGGGCAGGTGCACCAGGCCGTCGGGGCTGGGAAGCCCAGTGGCGGGTGGCGGCCAAAGCAGGAAGGGGGACTGGCTGGGGCGAACAGAGATGAAGAAACGGGGCTTCGCAGTCCGGGGACGGGCGGCGAGGGGAGGGCACCCTGTCTCAGCACTACCGCCTCTGTGCCCACAGGAGCTGAGGAGCCTGTTGGTGACGGAGCCCCACACAGAGAGGTTGGGGTTCACCAGCCCCCCGGCTGTGGAGTCCTGCACCCACGTGGGGGCCGCCGGCCTGGAGAGCCTGCCGCTGGTGGGGGCCAGTCCAGCCGGGACCCCCTCGTCCCCCAGGGACCTTCCTGAGCCCCGGGTCACCACGGAGCATACCAACAACAGGATTGGTGAGTCGGCTGGCGTGGGGGTCCCTGGCGTGGTCAGGGCGAAGAGGGCAGCGGGGTGCTGGGCCCCGGGCCCCCACCTGGAACGGGAGACCCAGGAAGCCCCGCAAGGAAGAGGCGTGGACTCTCCCTCGGCCTTATGAGTGGGAGGTGTTTTTTGTTCTTTTGTTTTTTGAAATATATTTCATTGATTTTTTTATAGAGAGGAGGGGAGAGGGATAGAGAGTTAGAATCATCGATGAGAGAGAAACATCTATCAGCTGCCTCCTACACCCTCCCCCCCTCCCCCACTGGGGGTGTGCCCACAACCAAGGCACATGCCCTTGACCGGAATTGAACCCGGGACCCTTGAGTCCGCAGGCCGACGCTCTATCCACTGAGCCACACCGGTCAGGGCTGGGAGGTGCTTTTGGTGAGAGTGTTAGATGTGCTTGGGAGACAGCGGTGGGGGTCCTGACTTCTTGGGGCCGGGGGGAGGGTTCCTGAAATAATATTGTGGTGGTGTCTTGTGGGATGGGTGGAGGGAAGGGGTGCCTGGTGCCTTCTATTGCTAAAGGGGCATCGGGAAGACATACGGTGACGTAGGAGCTGCCAGGGCCTGAGCATTCCGGGCACCGGGTAGGGGCCAACTCACCATCACTCGCCTCTGAGGTGATGCCTTCCCCTTTCGCAATCGGGGAAACTGTGGCCGGGGCGGGGGTGACGCTGTTTTTCTGGGCGCACGGCTAGGGAGAGACAGGCTGCGGCCTGTCCGAAACCGCCGGTCTGTCTGCACTGCCAGTCCCGTGGCCGTGCGGGCACCGCGGCTGGCACTTCCCCAAAGACAGGTGCCCTCTGGCTCCAATACCACCCCCTCCGGCTCAACGGCAGCTTCCTAAGCTTACCGAGCCCTTGCTCACTTCTAAGCTTCTCTGCGGGAGCTGTCTCCTCGCCTGGGACAGCCAGCGCCCCCCACTGGAAGACCCTGTTTATTGCCTTCTCCTCCAGGAAGCTCTTCCCGCTCTCCTGTCTAGGCCAGATGCGCTTCTGCTTTGCTCCCCCAGACGCCAGGCCTCCCACCCAGTGTCCTCAGTCTTGGGCAGTGTGGGGCAGTGTGGCTGTGTCTGTGGCCTTCTCCTGCCCCTCACCTGCCTCAGAGCCCCCAGGGCCTGGGCCTCAGTGAGCCCCCTCCCTGTCCTCTCTGGGGGGTTAACCACCACTCGGATGACACCAAAGAGGCATTTGCAGTCATAGCACACATTTCTATGGCAGGCATGGTGGACAGAACTTTTTTTAAAAAAAGTATATATATTTTATTGATTTTTATGGAGAGGAAGAGAGAGGGATAGAGAATTAGAAACCGATCAGGTGCTTCCTGCATGTCTCCTACCAAGGATGTGCCCACAATCAACATACATGCCCTTGACTGGAATCGAACCTGGGACCTTTCAGTCCACAGGTGGATGCTCTATCCACTGTGCCACACCGGTCAGGGCTGGATAGAACTCTTTAGGGCAGAGTCTTTGTATCAAATGGAAATGTTGGGAGCTGCAGCTTTTGGCTATTTATTTATTTATTTATTTATTTTTATTTTTTGCCCCCCTTCCTCCCTCCAATGTATACCCTCCTTCCCCAGAGTTTTATGTCCATTGGTTGTACTTATATGCATGTATACAAGTCCTTCGGTTGATCAGTTATCTCCCCCAGATCTCCCTCCCCTCCCCACTGTAATTTGACAGTCTGCTTGTTGCTTTACTGTCTCTATATCTATCTTTTGGTTCATCAGTTTATAATGTTCTTTATTATCCATAAATGAGTGAGGTCATGTGGTATTTCTCTTTCATTGATTGGCTTATTTCACTCAGCATGATGCTCTCCAATTCCATCCAGGTTGCTGCAAATGATGAGAATTCCTTCTTTTTTATGACAGCATAGTATTCCATTGTGTAAATGTACTATAGTTTTTTGATCCAATCATCTGCTGACGGGCACCTAGGTTGTTTCCAAATTCTGGCTATTGTAGATTGTGCTGCTATGAACATAGGGGTGCATATATCCTTTCTGATTGGTGTTTCTAGTTTCTTGGGATATATTCTTAGGAGTGGGATTACTGGGTCAAATGGGAGTTCCATTTTCAGTTTTTTGAGGAAACTCCACACTGTTCTCCACAGTGGTTGCACCAGTCTGCATTCCCACCAGCAGTGCACGAGGGTTCCTTTTTCTCCACAACCTCGCCAACACTTGTCGTTTGTTGATTTGGCTTTTTATTTTTTTTAAATGAGTTTTGGGAAATATTGCCAGAGGCACCTCCTTCCAATTTCCAAAGAAGCCCTAATTTGGAGTTTGAGCCTGTGCTAAGTGCAGTGCCTGGAACTGCGAGGGTGGGTCTGAGTGTTGGACGGGGTGGCGGAGGCAGGTACCGGACTGCCAGGGCGGCTGGAGTGTGGGCAGTGGCGTGGGCAGTGGTATGGGCAGCCTGCCCAGAGCCAAGCCAGCCTGCAGGCCTGCTGGGCGTGGGGTGGTGGGAGGGAAAGCCTTGGAGGCTTTCTGGGGATACCCAAGGGACGGGAAGCCCCATGTCCCTCTGATGCTACCTCCGAGGGGCACCTCCTTGTTCCATTCCCAAGGGACCAAACTCTTGCTGAGCTCATCACTCCCCCTGACCATAGCACCAGGCAGGCAGCCCTTTCCCCTCACCTTCCCCCCACCCCCACCCCACTGAGACAGCTTCCCTGGATTCTGGAACCCTGGGTGAGTCAGGAATTCCAGGAGCTTCTGGAAGATGCTCCCCCTGCAGACTGGGGGCTGGGCAGCTCTGTGATGGGGTCCAAGCCAGAGGACTCGGGACCCAGGAATGTGAGGGGAATGATAGTCTGGCCCCCAACTTTGGTCTCTTCAGGCTGGACAGCCCACCCCTGCTCCTCTCTCTGTCCGTCTCTGTCTCTGTCTCTTGTCTCTGACTCCTCTAGTCCTGCCTGGTCCCCTCTGTGCCCTCCTTCTCTCCCCTCCCGGAGCAAGGGGCCTGCAGGTCTTGGTGAAGGTGTGTGTGGCTGAGGCTTGAGGCCTCTTGGGGTGTAGGGGGTCCCAGCCCACAGCTTCCCTCTCTCTCTCTTCCTTCTCTTTAGTTCCTGCTGCTATTTTGAACACTTCTCTCTTTCCTGGGGGTGTTATAACCAAAACAGAAGCTCCGGCATTAGGTAATGGAATTGAGGGCACAGGGGCCCCAAGAATATTTTGGAGGTTCCTGAGTCAGAGGGGTGTAACTGGTTACCCAAAGAAGCAGGGATCCCGAGCTCCCTACCCCACCCCAGCTCTTAAGTTCCCTCCCGGGCTTCCCCATTCAGCCTCCAGAACCCAGGGCCGAGCAGCTGGGAGCTGGGAGCCTGTCCTGAGCCTGAGACACTGAAAGAAGCCGAGCCGGTGCTTGAAGTCAGCTGACCTGGCTGCGGGCCGGGCTCTCCACTTCCCAGTGTCGTTGGCAGCTTCCTTTACTCCCCCGAGCCTGCCTCCGGAGTCCCTAAAGGAAGGAAATGGTGTTGAGGGTCCAGGGGAATCACACCTCTCATGGCTGGGCAGGTCTTTCATCCAACTGGCATACATATGCAGTCCTACTGTGTGCTAGGCAGGCACAGCCATGAGGCCTGGAAAGTGGGAGGGGGAGAGAGATGAGCGCTCCCCACTGAAATATCCCGCCCCTCCCAGAGCTGCCCGAACCTCAGGCTGCTGAGTTACTCGCCGCTGAGGGTTCTGGGGGATGACAGCTGCCTGCTTTGCTGGGTTGACCTTGCCCGGCGAACTCCAGAGCATCCGGGGCAAACCGGGCCCCGCTGGTTTCTGCTTTGGGCCCATGGAAAGGGCAGCGGGGCAGGAGTTGCTTTGGGGTTTGTGCTAAGTACCCGGTGACCTCGGGCAGGTCACTGAACCTCCCTGGGCTCCAGGCCTTTCCCTGTGACTGGGATCAGAACAGGCTGCGCCTGGCGGGAGGGACGTGAGGCTGCAGGAGCTCAGGTGTGGAAGGCAAACCTCTCCTCGCGTTCCTTGGCGCTGTTATTATTATTTTAGTCTTTTTAAAAAATATATAAAAATATATATTATATTGACTTTTTTACAGAGAGGAAGAGGGAGGGATAGAGAGTTAGAAACATCAATGAAAGAGAATCATCAATCAGCTGCCTCCTGCACACCCCCCATTGGGGATGTGCCTGCAACCAAGCTACATGCCCTTGACCAGAATCGAACCCAGGACCTTTCAGTCCACAGGCTGATGCTCTATCCACTGAGCCAAACAGGTTTCGGCTATTATTTTAGTCTTATTTCTCCACTCCAGGGGATATCGGCAGGAGCCAAGGTGATTGGTTTTCCTTGCTTCCTCCCCATGCCTCGCTGTCTTTCCTTATCTCGTTCCCTCCTCCCCCCCATCTCATCCAGGCAGAATGCTGAGAAAAATCACAGGCATTGCCCGTAGGGAGCAAATGGGCCAGCGGCTCACACCTTGGCTCACTCCTCGGCACATGGTTGCCAGCTGTCAGGCTGGCGGGGCTCACTGCGCCCCAGAGTGGCTGTGCCGCCCGCCTGAGCCACGCAGCGGGGGTGGCCGAGCTGGCCCGGGACTCTCCTCCGCCTCCTCCTCACCCTCTGCGCTCTGGGCTCTCACCGCGCCTCTCCTTCTGCTCCGCAGAGAAAATCTACATCATGAAGGCCGACACCGTGATCGTGGGGACCGTGAAGACGGAGGCGCCCGAGGGCCGGGGCCTGGTGGGGCCGGCGGGGCCGGCGGGGCCGGTGGAGCCGGTGGAGCCGGAGATCGTGGAGGATCTGGAGGCGGACCATGCCCCGCACTACCCGGAGCAAGAGACGGAGCCACCGCTGGGCAGCTGCTCGGACGTCATGTTCTCCGTGGAGGAGGAAGGGAAGGAGGACCCCTTGCCCGAGACGGCGCCGTCTGGGAAGTGAGGCCTGGCTGGGGCTGAGCGAGCAGCTGGGTGTCCCTGGGACCCGGGCAGCACGGTGGGCCACGCTGGTGCAGAGGCCCTTCGGCTGACCTGAGTTTCCGGCGCCCAGTGGTCCATGCAGGAGGGGCCTGGGGGTCTCTGCCTGCATCACCACCCAGCCGCCCCCCACCCTGACCCTGGGGCAGTGGGCTGTGCAGGAGAATCAGCCAAGGTGCTGGATCTGAACGGCCGCGTTTGCTGGGGCAACAGGAAGACGGGCAGCACAGACTGGACACTTTGCCTCCACTGCTACTGAGAAGACACCCCGGAGTCCTGGCATGGGCCCCCTGCCCTCCAGGGTGGAGCCCACCGGAGGCAGAGGCCATGAGGCCCACACCCGTGCCTTCTCCCCTCGCCCGGTCCCCTGGAGAGATCCCCACTGGGCCTTGCTACCAGGCCAACAACCCACAATTACTGTAAACTCGGCCCCCGGTGGCCCCGAGCCAGCGTCTGTGGTTTCTCCTCAGTCTGAAGGGAAACAGGGATCGGGCGGCCGGCTGGTCCA
Organism: Pipistrellus nathusii; assembly: GCA_963693515.1. Classification (NCBI taxonomy): domain Eukaryota; kingdom Metazoa; phylum Chordata; class Mammalia; order Chiroptera; family Vespertilionidae; genus Pipistrellus; species Pipistrellus nathusii. Next base: position 6,154,111 of record OY882859.1, read on the forward strand.
TCGCAGCCACCGCAGCCATGCTGTTCCCTGTGCCCAGCCAGCCTCTATCCCTCGGTGGGCCGAGGCGGACCCTCCTGGTGCTGCCCCTTCCCGGTTCTGTGGCCCCACGGTGGGCCCTGGCTTAGGATCAATCAGCTCATCTACGAATGTCCCTCCCAGGCCCAGTGACCAAGGGCCCATCTGGGTCTTTGTCCACTCGGCAGGCACTGCCCGCTCTGTCCTGGGAAATGAAGATGCCCACACGGACCCTGACGGTACTGGGCCTGCCTCTTGTAGGGGCTGTTCCTCACCCGTGTTGGGACACGGATGTCAAAAGCTGGTTCTGCCTGATCCCGGGTCAGGATGTTTGTGTCGCACACGAAGGAATAACCAAAAGCTGGTTCTGTGCAGCTCAGTCCCGGGTCAGGATGTTTGCGTCGCACACGAAGGAATAACCACCGGCTGGCCCGCCCTCCCGGGGCTTTCGGACGCGTGCACACAGGCGCGTGGCCTCAGAAAGGGGCCCGTGGGCAGATGACAGGGGCGGCAGGCCAGGCACGGAGCCCCGGGTCATCGCAGCTCCTGGAATTACCCACCGAAGCCGGGCCTGAGAGCTGCTGTTTACGCACCAGCCGCTCGGCTGGAGGAAGTCGGGCCGGCTCGGGAATGGCAGGGGCAGGTTCTGAAACCGCTCTGATATTTTGGGGAAAGTTGGAGAGGCGGGGACGCCGTGAGAGGCCGTTACACCAGACCCTGGAGAAGTTCGCGCGGGATGGGTGATCTCTGCCCAAATGCCTGTGTGGGCAGCTCTGCACCCGAGCCTCCGTGCCCGAGGTCGGTCGGCACGCACCAAGCACCCCGCGGCAGGGCTCAGGCTGCCCGTGGCTGGACGCGGACAAATGCTTAATGAAATGATGCACTCCCTCGAACATGAACTTGAAAAATTCACAAAGTTCCTTACCAGTGACCACAAGGCTGAGGAATCTCTCGTGGAGACTGAGAGTCCTGGAAAAAGCTCTGAGGATGGGGATCCCCCACCCCTCTGCCCGGCCTCCTCCCTGTCCCTCCTGTGCCCGGGCCCCGGCCCGCCTTGTGGACACTCCGAATAAAACTCTCTGCCCCAGGATCCCGGTGGGTGTTTGCAGAAGGGCTGTGGGGAGAAGGCATCACAGAAGCAGCACCCATGCCCCACCTGGAGGTCACAGGGAGGGGACTGAGGCGTCGAGTGAGCCCAGGGCTTCATGCAGGACCCGTAAGGTTCCCCCCCACCTCCCCAGGTGGTCAGATGGGGCCGGGGCGAATATCCCTGCCCTCCAGTGACAGCCTTCTTAGCCTCTGCTGTTCAGATGGGCAGATGGACCAGGGCCCTGCTGCCCGGGGTGGCAGTTCCCAGGGAGCATGGAGCCTCACCCACGCGCACACCCCCTTCCTGAACAGTCAGGAAGGAGTGATGGGTGTCCTGCGGAGGCTGTCGCATTCAGAGGAACCCCGCTGTCCCCCAGGGCAGTCTCGGAGGTGCTTACGGCCAGGCCTGTCCCTCAGATGGAGCAGGAGGCTCAGCTCCCCTGTCTCCATCCTCCCGCCCCTCCCGTCCGGTCACTGCTGTCCCACAGCCCAGGGACCGCTCTGCTGGGCTGAACAGAAATGACTGTGCAGAGGCGAGAGGCCGCCCTCCAGCTGAAGTTTCTTGGGCGCCTTCTCACCTCCACCCCTTCCTTGGTCCTCCCTGTCCTCGTGGGGGGCAGGGAGGGGCTGGGGACGGATGGGTGGGGCAGGGACTGGATTCACTCACAGGTCTTTGATTGCATCAGTCCTGCTTGACCGGAAGCCAAGGTGAGAACATCAAACACTTTAAGGATGGCTACTCCAGCCCGAGGAGAAGCTGGCCGAGCCCACCTGGGGCTCCTGCACCCTCCCCAGGCCCCTGGCCCTGGCCCGCACCCATGCCGGGCACACACCTCGGACCCTGCGGGGCGCCCCAGAGGAGCAGGTCTGCAGCAGAAGTGACCGAGGTGCGGGCAGACAGTGTGGGCGGGGACTGGGATCCAGACCCAGCTCTGCTGCTTAGTGGGGCTGTCGAGGTGAGGTGCCTTGGTCTCCCTAGAGCTCAGTTTCCCGATCTGTGAAATGGGCCGGGGTTGTGGGGTCGCCTTAACGCCACCTGACACGGGGCTGGCGTTTGCTGTGCGGCAGCCGCTGTCCTCGGTCCAGCCCAGCGGCCACTTGCCAAGGGTGAGCCCGTCCTGGGCCTGCAGACTTCAGCCCCGCTCACTCACCAGCAGGCAGCCTCCAAGGGGCACTGGGCTGAGAACACTCTTCTCCCAGAAAAACAACGTGAACGCCGGGGGCTGGTTCCTGTCCGGCATCGGCTTCAGGGAGGCTGACGGGGCTCCCAGGCTCCCCAGGGGCCTGGCCTCCCTTGGGGTGTGATGCTGTGGGAACCCATAGTGGACAGTCTGCTGCTTGCTCCGGGGGTGGGGGAGGAGAGACCCAAAGGGCCCCTCCTGTCACAGTCCCAGGATGGCTGCTGGCTACATGTCTGTAACTCTGTGCGTTTGTGAAGCGTTGCAGGTCCCTCAGCAGGAATGACCTGCTCGTGGTTCCATGGCGTTCCAGGCGGCACACCATTGCTGTTCAAAACCTCCTTTCCTCCCCTCCCCTCCCGCTCCCTCCAAACACACCCGAGATGAGCCAGGGCCAGTCCAGCTGCAGAGGATACGCTGTGCTCAGACCGTGTCTCGTGGGTCCTGTGTCCAGTGGCTGAGACCCACGATGGCAGAACCGAACCTGCGAACAAGTCACTCGGCAGACCAGGGGTCGGCAAACTCATTAGTCCACAGAGCCAAAGATCAACAGTACAACGACTGAAATTTCTTCTGAGAGCCACATTTAAAAAAATATATATATATTTTATTGATTTTTTACAGAGAGGAAGGGAGAGAGATAGAGAGCTAGAAACGTCGATGAGAGAGAAACATCCAGCTGCCTCCTGCACACCCCCTACCGGGGATGTGCCCACAACCAAGGTACATGCCCCTGACCGGAATCGAACCTGGGACCTTTCAGTCCGCAGACAGACGCTCTACCACTGAGCCAAACCGGTTTCGGCTGAGAGCCACATTTTTAAAACTTAAACTTCTTCTAATGCCACTTCTTCAACATGGACTCGCCCAGGCCGTGGTCTTTTGTGGAAGAGCCACACTCAAGGGGCCAAAGAGCCGCATGTGGCTCGAGAGCTGCAGTTTGCCGACCACTGCCGGAGACGATGGGGTGATGTGCTAGGAGCGCCCCAGTCAGGGGACCATGCCTACCTGGAGGGCAGGGTCGGCTCTAACCAGGTGGCCCAGGAGGTGCCCTTTGAGCTCCAGCTGAGTGACGTGATGCGTGGGCGAGGGGTGGACTTGGGACCCAGCGATCTGGGAAGTCATGGGCCACAGCTGCAAAGGCCCCAAGGTGGGGATGCTCCTGGGTTTGGGATCTGAGGAGCACTGGTGGGAGCACCGGGGCCGGGCGGAGAGAAGGTGAGTGGGCAACCCACAGCCAGGTGCTGGAAGGCCTCGTGGGCCATTGCTCGGTGTTCAGCTTTGATCGTCAAACAGATGGAGACTTGCGTTGGGGTGGGGGACACACAGAACTGTGCACCTGAAACCTGTGTGATTTTGTTAACCGGTGTCACCCTAATAAATTCAATAAAAAAAAAGGGGGGGGGGAATAAACCTGAAAGAAGAAAAGCGAAAAAGAAAAGACTACATTTATTTCCCTCCCGCTAGAACAGCAAACATCCTGCTATTCTCTCAGCAGTGGGCGGGAAAGGCCAGCAGAGGTGGTTTCAGCCGATTTCAGACAAAGGCTGAGGCTGCCGGTGGCCGGGAAACAGTTGGCTGCTTCTCAGAAAGGCCGGCGGGAAGGCTGCTCCCGGCCGATTGACAAGTAGCAGCTCCGGGGCCAGGCTGCTGTCCCGAGGGCGGCTGGCAGGCAGGCAGGCTGGCAGTCTAGGTTCCTCTTTCTTTGGGTGTCTTCCAGAAGAGTCAAAACCAAACCAAGAAATCCTGGGGAGGCCACGGGCCTTTGTTTGTGTTTGCACTCTCCTCCCCGGGCTACTGGAGTCGGGGGAGGAAGGAGGAAGAGGCCTTCGAGTCTCAACCTCCAGCCCAAGGAGTTCCCAGATGCAGGGCCTCAAGCGAAGCCCTGAAGCGCTTTCAACTTTGGTTTCCTGATCTGCAACCCGTGCATGATCATGACTGTGCGTTAGGTGGCTGGAGGGTCTGTGGATAAGGATTCGGCCTGGAGCCTGGCGTGTTTCCTGTTCAGAAAGTGAGAGTCACCACCAGCAGCCCCTCGTCAGAAAGAGCTTTCAGGGTTGTGCAAGGCTTTCTGCGTTCTTCATGCACCTGGGTTTCAGAATCGCAGCTGGAAGTGGGTAGGTGGAGCATCAGCACTCGCTTTTACAGCCTGAGGCTCAGAGAGGTGAAGCAACCAGCCCACAGTCACACAGCCAGGGAGTGCCAGAGCTGGAGTCCAATCCCCCAACTCTGTGGTTCCAAGTCCCCCTCTGCCCATGCGCCCCCCTCCCCTTTCCCCTTCTGCCCGGCATAGTTATCAGCAGACACTGTCCCCTCTGGACAGGTTTCCTTTTGCCTCAGAGTCACCACAGCTGGGAGGTAGGGAGGAGGTTGATTTGATTCCCCGTTTTATGCAAGCAGCTAGGCACCTAGCCTGAGATCAGGCGGCAGCCCAGCTGCGATTTATTTCTGATCCTTCTGCCGCAGAGCTAAGCCAGCCAGAGCCTCGCTCCTCCAGGCGGCTTTTCTTGGAGGTGGCCTGATTCTGGAGACCCAGGCCTGGGTGGACAGGTGGACTGGCCAGCCCCAGGATCGCCTTTCACATTTTCAGAACGCATTCCCCCTCTCTCTGCCCCACACCAGGATCCAAGGTCCAGAACCAGCCTCCCCATTTACGGGACGGGAGACTGCGTGCTGAGTCGGTAAGGTGGTTTGCCCAAAGCGCCCACTTGGTGCGTTTGGTCCCTTGCTGTGTAAGTTGGGACCGGGGCAGGGAAATGACCGTCTAGCCCGAGTGAACAGTAAAGATTATTTACTGATTCTCAATCTTCCTTAAAAGACAACAACCAAACCCACAACTTGGTGTTAAAGTAAAAGCACCTGTGGTGAGAGCTTTGGGTTCGTATTTATCATCAGATGGCGTTGCAAGAGCCAAGCGGTCCCCTTAGCCAGACAGACACACACAGACAGGAAGCGGGATGCCTGCCGCCTCCTGGCCCTCTGGCCCGTGCCGTCCGCAGGGTCCCTGCTGGAAGGGCCGCGCCTGGCTCACACTCTGCCGTCGCCTCTGGAAAATGATCGATACCCACTGAATGGGGGCTCTGGGTTTTCATCTTCCCGGCTCCCACACATGATGCAGCCCAGTGGTCGGCAAACCTTGGCTCGTGAGCCACAGGCGGCTCTTTGGCCCCTTGAGTGTGGCCCTCCCACAAAATATCACGGCCTGGGCGAATCTATGTTGAAGAAGTGGCGTTAGAAGAAGTTTAAGTTTAAAAAATGTGGCTCTCCAAAGAAATGTCAATCGTTGTACTGTTGATCTTTAGCTCTGTTGACTGATGAGTTTGCTGACCACTGATGTGGCGGATCCCGCACCAGGGACAGGGGACTTGTCTGTTAGGGACTTAATGCCAGGGCCCTTCGTTTGCATCTCCGTTTGACCTCCCAGTAACCATGGTTACAGGTGAGCACATGGCTTCCCAGGTCTCCAAGTGTTGACTGGCTGGTGGCTGACCGTAACTGTCCCAGTGGTCTCTTGTCACCTCGAAACTTAGTGGCTTAAAGCAACACCAGTCATTCATTTCGCTCACACATCTGCAGCTGGGCCTGGCTGGGTGGGGAAGGCTCCTCTCTGCTCACGGCACCAGCTGGCACCGGGCACAGCACTGCTGAGGCGGCTGGCAAGCCGGGTGCGCTGTGAGCTCCCCGCAGCGCGGTGGCCGGGTTCCTAGAGCGAATGACCCAGGCCGGGTAGGAAGTGGGAGCCGCCAGGATCTGAATATCTGGGCCCAGAGACAGGCGCGGTACCACTTAAGTCACATCCCATTGGTCCAGCTGTCAGCGCGCCCAGGTTCACGGGGAGGGGATGAGAGCATCTGTGTCAGGCCCTACCCTGAGCATTTCCGCTGCCTCATCTCATTCTCCTGATCATCTGATGCTCAGTGTTCCCAGAGGCGCCTCAAGGAAGCGAGGTGACCTGTCCGAGGTCGCCTGGCTGGAATTTGAATCCAACTTCGTCTGTCTCCTCCGGAGTGTGAGCTCGGGACCCTGGGGCTGACCTGTGTCTCCGGGGCTCCCAGCAGTCAGCACCGGGTGGGGCCAGGATTCAAACCTGCACCCATCTGATCAAGAACATTGAGGCTTTCAAAATAATCAGCTCCAAAGCGTTCATTTTCCAGTTGGGGAAACTGAGGCTCCGACAGGTCTTGCTGGGCCTCCTCTGAGCAGGAGGGCAGGGCTCGGCACCTCCCAGGGCAGGAGGGGCCCCCCCACTCCCCCAGAGCCTGGTCAGGAAGCCGCAGAGCGCTGTGGGCAGATTATGCAAGAGCAAGCTGTCCCAGAGACGTTTTTCACACGATTACTCTTCACTCAGGAAATACCCACAGCCTCAGGGGGTGGGGGGGCCAAGGGCACCTCACCTCGGGCTGAAGACCCCTCTCCCCCAACACTGGGCACTCCTGAGGGGGTCCAGCGTCCCCTGGGCCACGGCCATTCATTGAAAGTTTCCCGAGAACCACTGTGCCTCCTTTAGCCGGGCTCTACCCACAGCGACGTGCAGGCCTCCGAGGGGCCGTCCGGGAAGTCACACGTCAGGTAGCATGGCATAGGAGCCTCCACTGCTGAGGCTTTTTGTGCAAACTCGGTTACACCGCACAGTGAGTGCCCCAGGCAGTGGTTGCTGTTATTACCCCTGTGTTACCGGCCAGGAAACCGAGGCACAGGCTGGTTAAGTTCCTGCCCAAGGTCACATAGCAGCTAAGAGGGGTAGGCAGGATTCAAGCCTGGGCATCTGGCTGCACTCCCCGCCATTCGGCCTGCTGTTGAGATCACCTCGGTGCTGTGGCCCCAGCCCTGAGTCCTGGGCCCTTCGGAACACTGCAGGCATCCCCGGGGCCCGGGGGATGGATAGGGAATGCGTCCTGGCTCCCATCCACCTTTTCTCCCCAAAGCCGGGTCTGCCCATGCCACTCCCTCACGGAGCCTTCCGTAGTTCCCCAGAACCTGCGGGCCGGAGTTTGCCAAGCCAGCCCTGCCAGGCATGTCCTGCTCCCTCCCACAGCTCCTGTAGTCAAATCCCCAGTGAAACCCAACTGCATCGCCGAACACTGCTCAGTGCCCAATCCCAGACCTCCATCCTCATCTTCCCCTTCCTCCTCCAGGAAGCCTTCCAGGACCAGCTGGGACCAGGACCTTTGTGTCCTCCGAGTTCCCACGGCGCTGACTGTCCCAAAAGCCTGGCAAAAAATATCTGTATGAGAAGATGAATTTGTTTATTTTTTGTCAGTCATTTGAGCAACAGATCTGTATAGAACACCTATGGTGTGTCCCGAACTGTGCTGGGGAGCACAGCGGGTGTAGGTGGGGACAGGGCTGTAGCGCTCACTGTGCCATCTAGCCCAGATGGTGTGTCCCCACTCCCGCCCCTGTAAAATGGATGGAATGAGAGCACCTGTTCCAGAGTGGGGGTGCGAGGATGAGGTCCATTCATTCACGCAGAGGGCAGGAAGAAGCATGGGCGCTAACCCCACCCAGGGGTCACGGCAGGCGTGTGTGGGGCCTTGAGTGTGGGTCAGGGGGCAGCCAGGGCTTGGGGACTTGGCCCATCCCACAAAGGTCCGGGGAGATGGAGAAATTTGGGACACGTGGGGGCCAGTGGGCAGTTGGGATGGGTGTGCCTACAGCAAGAGCATTGCCCAATCGGTATGGCTCAGTGCTTGAGCGTTGACCTATGAACCAGGAGGTCACGGTTTGGGTTCCCGGTCAGGGATCATGCTGGAGTTTCGGGCTCAATTCCCAGTGTGACGCATGCAGGGGGCAGCTGACCACTGTCATCATAGATGTTTCTCTCTCTCTCCCTCTCCCTTCCTCTCTGAAGTCAATAAAAATATATTTAAAGCAAGAAACGAGAGCGTTGGTGAGTCTGGGGAGATGCATTCCCTAGGTCTCTGGGGGAGATGAAGGAGGTGGTTCGGAAGCAGGCATTGTTCTGCAGGAGCTGGGCTGGGCAGTTGGTGGGAAGTTGCACCGCCTTAGGAGGGCTGGAGAGCTGCAGGGGAATTGGGGACCCATGGGGGTTTCCTCTGAGTGTGACTGAGGCTGAGCACTGGGGGAACTTCACAGGGAAACCTTCCCTGGACCTCAGGGGATGCCGGGCTCGCTGGCGGGGTATGTGTGTATGGGGGGAGGAGGGGAATATTTGGCTGCACCTACCATGGGCCAGGCTCTGTGGACTCCTAAACTCTGGTCCTTATTTCCTTGCAAAGGGTACTTATTTCTCCCCATTTTATAGATGGCGCCTGAGCTGGTCCCTCTGTCCCTCCCGTCTCCTATGTCCTCCGCGTCCCCTGCTGGGGTTGTGTCTGAATCAATTCCATCCAGCCCTGCCCAGTTCTGGCTGGTAGACGTGTCCTCATAACATTCTGAATGAGTGAAGATTGGGAAACTGTTCAGGGGAAAGATTACTAACTTTTTCCTGCTTTGAATTGGGGAAGGGATGGCCAGCCAGGGAAATGAGGTCAGTAACTTGACTGTGCGTCTCCTTGCTGGTAAGCTGGGACTCAGGGCCTCCTATCCTGTGTGCCCCAAAGGCTGGTATCATGTCAGGAAAACTGGTCAGAGCCACCCACATGCAGCTGGTAGGGGACTGCCCCAGGCCCTCTCACTGCCTCCTGGTTGCTCCCCTCTGAGCCAAGGTCTCGAGGTCTCAATAAGGAGAAAACTGCTGATTCCTGTTGCTTCAGGCCATCTGGCTGGTGGGATGCCTGGGAGAGGGGCTGACGAACATGAGGGATTCCTCATAGTCTAGATCTCATAGCCCTCATAGTCCTCATAGTCTATGACCTCATAGTCCCACAGATGGGGAAACTGAGGCTTAGAGAGGTAACAGCTGTGCCCAAGGTTGCCCAGAGAATCGGTGGCTATCAGGACTAGAACTCAGGTGCTGGTGCTTTAAAAATTTAAATAAAGCCGTGCTGGCAGTGTGGCTTAGTGGTTGAATGTGGACCTATGAACCAGGAGGTCATGGTTCGATTCCCAGTCAGGAATCATGCCTGGGTTGCGGGCTCTGTCCTCAGTGTGAGGCGTGCGGGAGGCAGCCAGTCAATGATTCTCTTGCATCATTGATGTTTCTATCTCTCTCTGGCTCTTTCTTCCTCTCTGAAACCAATAGAAAATATACAAAAAAAAAAGTAAATAAAAATTTAAACAAAAAAGACAACCTTTATAAAGAGAGAGCTAACCATAAGTTTTGAAAAAGAACACTAATAAAAACAGGAAAAGTATAGGGAAAATAATAGAAATTATGCACGATCTTATCACCCATTCTAACCCCTCAAACATTTTGGTTTCTTGCCTTTCTTCTAAAAAACTCTTTTCAGTGATTTATTAACAAAACAAAATCTCTCCATTTATGGGTGTAATTGCTATGGGTGTTGGTTCACAGTCACCTCACACTATTACAATCCTCTCTATCCTATAATCCTCTCCACCCTACAATGACATATTGTTGGAAATCCATGCCATGGGCTGTCAGCATGGATCCTGGAGGGAATTTTTAGGGGACACCAGCTTTGAGTTCTTATTCATTTTACGTACAAAGCCAGCTTTTCTTTCTTTTTTTATTTTTTTATTGATTTTATACAGAGAGGAAGGGAGAGAGATAGAAAGTTAGAAACATCGATAAGAATCATCGATCAGCTGCCTCTTGCACACCCCCTACTGGGGATATGCCCGCAACCAAGGTATATGCCCTTGACCGGAATCGAACCCGGGACCCTTCAGTCCCCAAGCCGACGCTCTATCCATTGAGCCAAACCAGTCCCGGCAAAGCCAGCTTTTCTTAACACAGCTTAGTCTGTGCTGTGTTAGGGAATCACTTTGCCTACTTCAGGTTTTAAATTACTCATATTATTCTACAGAGCCAGGATCACTGATCCAGACTGTGGGATTTAAGGGTTCTAGGGATGTGCCTGGCTGGTGTAGCTCAGTGGTTGAGGGTTGACCTATGAACCAAGAGCTCACAGTTTGATTTCCCATCAGAGCATATGCCTGGGTTTTGGGCTCAATCCCCAGTGTGGGGCATGGGGGCGTGCTGGAGGCAGCTGATCAATCAATGATTCTCTTTCATCATTGATGTTTCTCTCTATTTCTCCCTCTCCCTTTCTCTATGAAATCAATGAATATTTATATTTTAAAAATCACCTATAAAATAGGACTGCAGGGTCCTGTCCTTCAGCTCACCTGGAGTCACTACAAACATGAATGAGAGCCCATGTGCAGAAGAGGTGAGTACCCCGGCTGCACCCAGCCAAGGAAACATCCAAAGGATCAGAAGATGTAGTAGAAGCTCTGAACAGATGAAGGGTGTTCCATGTTCATGGACAGGTGCTGCAGTGATGTCCCTTCCCCCCCACATCAATCAATTCAGTGTCCTCTATGTTGGCATCATAGCTGGAACTTCAACATACTCTAAAATGAACACAGAAGAATGAAGAACCACATGGAATTTAAATGATGTTGACAGAGAAGAGCAAGGGAGATTCATCGTCCCAGACCCTGAACATTCTACAAACTCTGCTAATGAAAGCCATGTGGGACCAGCCTAGGAACAAGGCCAGGGGAACAGCATGGACCATTCAGTGATCGACCCATGCAATTAGGATCGATGATGAAAGGGTGGACTGTTTGGCCAGTGATGTGGGAAAGAATGGCTCACACTACGAAGAAAAATGAAGTTGGTAGGTTTATTCCCCCCTAGGTCTTCCACACCACACATAATCTGGTTGTACTAAAGACCTAGATATGAGAGGTAAAAATCATAAAGCTAATGAAAGAAAATAAAGAAGTCCATTTCACAATGGGGGGTGGGGTGGAGAAGGAACTTTTGACTAAGATCCAAGTGGCAAAAAGAAAAAAGAAAAAAAAAGGATGGGTTTGATTATATTAAAATCAATGATTTTTTTCTGAAAAGCAAAGGACATCATAAACAAGAACATCAAACATGACAAAATGGGGCAAGTATTTGTGATATATATAAAAATGACAAGGGATTAATATCTAGAATATATAGAGAATTATTGCAAAGCTACAAGAAAAGGGCAGGAAATGATAGAAATTTGGTCAAAGGATATGAATAGGCAGTTCAGAGAAGGGAAAACCCAAATGACTAACAAACAGCAAAGAGGTGCTCAAACCCACGAATGTTCAGAGAAATAAATGCAAATGAAACAACAGCGGCTTCTACTTCATACCCAGCAAGCCAAAATCAGAAAGTTGGCTAATGATGAGTTTGGGGGAGAGTGTGAAAAAAAATGGGGACCCTTCTGACCCTGCTGGTGGGAGGGAGCATGGCTGGCGTGGTCATCCTGGAGTGGCCCCTGGGAGGGTGGCTGGCATGGTCTCCTGGAGTGGCCCCTGGGAGGGAGTGTGGCTGGCGTGGTCTCCTGGTGTGGCCACCGGGAGGGAATGTGGCTGGTGTGGTCATCCTGGGGTGGTTTCCTGGAGTGGCCCCTGGGAGGGGGCGTGGCTGGCGTGGTCATCCAGGAGTGGCCCCTGGGAGGGAATGTGGCTGGTGTGGTCATCCTGGCATGGTCTCCTGGAGTGGCTCCTGGGAGGGGACATGGCTGGTGTGGTCTCCTGGAGTGGCCCCTGGGAGGGAGCATGGTTGGCGTGGTTTCCTGGAGTGGCCCTTGGCGGGGAGCATGGCTGGCTTGGTCTCCAGGAGTGACCCCGGGGAGGGAGCGTGGCTGGCGTGGTCTCCTGCGGAAGCTCCTGGAAGTGTTAGTGAAATAGGTGCACAGGAACTCCAAGACACAACAATCCCACCCCAGAGGAATTGAGACACCCACAGCCAGCACCACGTGCTTTACAAGGACAAGTGGCCTGAGCACATGGCAGGGCATCAGGGGGAGCAGGGCTGGGGCAAAAGGAAAGCACAGCAAGCACCTAGGGGTATGATTCACTGAAACCACCATAGGTCAGGTCCAAGAGCTGAGAGCGAGAGAGAAGCCGTGCAAAAAGATTCCATTCCCGCCAGCCACCAAGCTATGAAATGCCCAGGAACAACTTACTAATCAAGGGAGGGGCTGGGGGAGAGGCTAGTTGAGGGGAGTCGTGGTTCCTGCCCAGACCCGTGGCCCAGTGTGGAATGGGGTAGAGGCCTCAGAGGAAGGTGGGGAAACTGAGGCCTAGGACAGACAAGGTGGGTTTGGAGAGAGAGCCAGGTGGCAAATGGGGACCAGCTGCTTCTTGGCTCTGCTGGGGCCTGAAGGAGAGGCAGTGAGGTGGGTGAGAAGGGTGTTTGGAGAGTGGGATGGTTGGTGGGTGGTAGTTGGGGGTGGTGTAAGCAGGGGTTAGAGATGGAGAACGAAGGTGGTGGCTTGAGAGTTGGAGGAGGGGGTGCTCACCCGTTAAACGAGAGGAATATTGGCAGGGCTGCGGCGAGGCTGAAGGAGGTAGGAGAATTGAAAGCTCTTTGAGAATATGAAACCCACTGATGTGGGCACGTGGGCATCTCACATGCTGGTGGGAGTGGAAGTGGGTACAGCCCCATGGGAGAGGAGTTTGGCAGGACCCAGCGAAAATGAAAATGTGCAAACCCCACCGCCTGGCAGGTCTACTTTCTAGGTTTACGGTCCTAGACGCACTCTCCATCCTGTGCTCAGGGCACAGGTGCAAGACAGCGTGGCAGAGCGTGGACCTAGCCCCTGCCACTGGTGGGGCTGCGGGCACACAGCTCAGGGCAGGCCAGGGGGCAGCTTTGCCCAGCAGGCACGAAGAAGCCAGGACCCAGCTCATCAACACGGAAAGTTCTCAGAAACACAGCGGGCTGAGGGGCGGGGACTCAGCAAGAGGCAGAGCAGCGCTCCTGGTGTTCATGAAAGCCGTCGAATCCTTGAACATCGAGGGGCACTCGGTCCTAGTCCAGAAATGGCAGAGGCCAGGTAATCATTCTGTGGCTGACTCGCCACCCCCCCCCACACACACACACAGACACACACACGCACACACACACACACACCTAGCTAGGTGTCACATATCCTTTCTTGCAGACTCCACATGCGGGCTCAGAGTCCTTCTCCACACAGAGCCCGGGGCAGCCACCACCAAGGAGAGTTGGCATTTAGGATGAAACCAGCCCGTCTCCTGGATCTAATCAGCTCCCTCCTGTTATGGATCAGGACACTGGCCCAAGGTCACACAGGCAGCGGCTAGAATGGGGAATCCCCCGAGACCCCGCTTGCGGGATTTAGAAACTAAGAGTCTTCTACAGAAGGTTTGGGCCTGACTCAGGGGCTGGTTACTGGGCAGAGGCAACCCCGAACAGGGAGGTTTGGGGAGACTGGGCAGAGGGGGAGGCCTGCAGGCTCCCTTCCCTAAGTTGCCTGGGGTCCTCTTTGCCGGTGGGGACCGGACCAGGGGTAGGAGAGCTACACCCCCTGGGCCTCCCCTTATTGGGAAGGAAATCCAGACGGGAGCCAGTGAATGTGTCTCAGTCCCGCGCCCCCAGCCCTCACTTGGTATGGCCAGCTCAGCCCCAGATGTGGCCCCAGGGAAGGTGGGAGGGCAGGTGGGAGGGGCCGATGAAAAGGCAGCTGCAGGGCTGCGGCTAACACCCAGGGCTTCTTCCTGTTCATGATTTTAGGACATGAGTCATCGAGGGGCTGGGTCAGGGCCCTGAAGGGGCTGGAAGGGGAGAAGGTGGGGTTCCGCTTCCCAAGCAGCCCCTGCAAGACAGGATGCTCCCGGACCCCCGGGACCAGGTTAGAAGGAGGCGCTGGCTTTGTGGCCGGTTCTGAGACATCCCTCAGCGTGCCAATCCCAGCACCACCACAGTTATGCCTCCTACACCGTCCTCAGCTACGGCACCTCTGCAGCTCACTCCTCTGGGCAGGTTTCCCAGAAGGTGCCTAGCGGTCACCCGGGGGCTCAGGAAAATGCCAGATTGTCAGACAAGGGAGGAAGGAACCCAGGAATCTGCATGTGCAAGAAGCCGTTGAGATGATCCTAATGCTGGCTGAAGCTGAAGAGCTCATTAGAATGCCTGGCACACAGGAGGTGCTCAGTAAATACTGGTGGACAGACTGGCTACTATTTGTGTTACCTGCTGCTGCTGAGCCTTCATCTGCAACTGCTTGCCAAGCAAAGCCATAAGCTAGTGGGGTGATGGGGGCTCTCTGAGGGATAGGGGGAACCCTGGGAAGTGAGGAGAGGCTCCAGGGAGCCCGGGCCAAGGTTACAGATACTATGCATGCAGCCCATGGTCCCAGCTTCTAGAAACTAGTCGTTATCCATTACTGAGGAGCAGGTGGGCTTTTCCTGCCCCGGGGGGCTGGGGCCTAAGACATGCATGGTCTGGGAGACCAGGTTGAGTGGGTAGGGCCTGGGAGCGATTGGATTTGCTGGATTCCTGGGCCTTCACCCTGACATCCACTCATTCACTCACCCAATTGTTCATGCATTCATTCATTCATTCATTCACTCACTCACTCACTCACCCCTGCATTGTCTCCTGCATACATTAGTCTTACACGAAGTCCTCATGCACTTGAACTTTCTTGAGCCCCTCCCTCTGTGTATCATCCACTCACCAGGGAAATAGAGGGGGCCGTGACCGAGCCCCCACCCTGGAGGACCGCACAGTCCAGCCTCATGAGAGGCAGCTCTGCTGTAGGTTTAAGGCAGCTAAGCTTGGTTTGAATCGCTGTGCCTTTTACTAGCCACACAAACTCACTGTAAAGCTTGACCCTGCTCTCCCAGCACACCGTCTGCAGTCCTCTGACTGCTGGTGTAATTACTAAGGGAGAAGAGGGACTAACCAGACGGAGGGGAGTGTATGCTAACCATCTGTTGAAGTCCCAACTCTGCCTGGGTAGGTGAGGTATGGTTACCGACAAGTTTCACAGCTGGAGAAATGGGCTTCGATTTGAATAACAAAGAGGTGATCACCAAGCAAACAGGAGGGAGGGACATCCCAGGCTTACGAACCTGTGTGGACCAGGTATGGAGGTGGGAACCTGGGATTGCAGTGTGGAGGGGGGGAGGGGGGAGAGCTGCCTGGTGGGCAGGCTGGGCCGGGGGCAAAGGCTCCTGCATCTCACGGAAGAGCCTGAGCTCAGTCTGAAGGCTGGGTGAGCCATGCATGAAGGTTTCTCAGCGTCTATCAGCCTTTGGGGCTGGGTAATTTGTTTGGGGGGAAGTCCTGTGCATTGTGGAATATTTAACAGCACCCCTAGTCTCTATGCCCCGGATGCAGGGAGCACCTAGCCCAACCCCCTGCAAGTGTGACAACCCAAAACATCTCCAGATACTGCCAATGTTCCTCTGGGGCAGAGGTCAAAATCACCCCTTGGTTGAGACCTATCAATACTAGACTTGGGAGAATAACATGACTGACTGATGCTTTTGAGAGCTGGCCCTGAGCACATCATAAAGAACAGATTAGAACGGCAGAGCCCAGAGGCCAGAGGACCAGTCGGGAGGCCCCTGGAGGATCGCAAGTGAGAATGGCCAAGGTCAAAGCCAGGGCTGGGCTGAGGGGTAGGAGGAGAGGGGCCAGGTGACCTGGACTGTGGCAGCGGATTAAAGGGCCTCCCCATGCTACCGCTGAGTTTGACCAGATTCCCCAAAGACGGGTACCATGTGATGGGCGCTGAGATCAAACTCCACCTTGAAGAGAGATTCCTGGGCCACCTGTGTGGATGATGTGAAGAGACTCCATGTCGGATGGCTCACCCAGACTTTGCCATTGTCCACCTCCAGCCTAAACAGGATGTGGGGTTTGGAGAAGCCAGAGAAAGGATTTGGGGGAAGGAGTCACCATTGTGTTGAGTGCCCTCTTGGGGAGCTGGGTGGGGGTGGTGCCAGGCAAGAGGAGCTACAAGGGACCACTCTGGAACTTGATAATCACCAGAGTTTAGGGACCACAAGACGGATGAGAAGTTCTCGTCCGCTTTGCACATATCCCGGACCTGGCACACAGCAGGTGCTCCACAGAGGTTTCTGACTGAGTTAGAGCTTTGGCTGGAAGGGTCTGAGGCTGCAGACGGGATGGAGATAGGATGCACAGGTATAAGCTGAGCTGTGGGAGAGGTGGAGTCAGAGGCACTCAATGGGTTTGAATGTGTAGGGGACATTCATGGAGAACCAGCTGCCCCTACCCCCACCAGGTGACACCCAATTTGTGGCCTTTGGCTCTCTCTTATGAATCAGGGAGTCCTCAAAACTGCTCCCAGATGAGACTTGTAAAGGCCAGAGAAATTGTCACATGAGTTTTAGAGGCTGATGCTGGAGTTAAGGTTGTGGGCTGGCCGCACGCTCAGCGAGGCCCATTCCCACAAATGTGTGGGAACCAGGTGATTTCCCAGCCTCCTGATCAGGAGGTGGGATTTTCCATCTCCCAAGAGTCACTTCCCAGTTCCTCACTCAGCATCTAGAAGCACCGTCCTTGCTGTCTCCATCAGGGGGGGTTGGTGGCCCAGAGCAGGGGTCCCTGTACCTCTTGGGGCAGCCTGCAGTGAAGGAACAAGGGGACAGAATCCCTGCTGCCACCCTGCCCACCCAGCCCCTCAGAAATGTCCTGTGTGCTGGGGACAGGGACTCCCAGGGCTGGGGAGTAAGTTCTGGTCACACAGGGCTGACCTTGGCATCAGGATTGACATCCAAAGCAAAGAGGGTGGAGATGGCAGTTAGTGTGGGCGCTCAGTCATGATGTAAACTCCAGGGGGGCCCGCTCTGATGGCCCTTGGCTTGGCCAGCCCCCCCTGGGGGCCCCTACAACTTCCCGGAAGGCTTCTGACCCAGCCACCTGTCAGCCTCCTGGATAAGGGTTCAAAAAGCAAGGTGGGACAGAGTCTGGCTCACTGGGAAGAATGTTTAAGGACAGAAAAACAAATGAATCCTAGCAATAACAGCTAATAGGTGTACAGAGTGTATTGAATTACATATATACTTTGCAAGTATAGATACATATAGAATCCATACTGTATTATGTGTTATGTATCTTTTCACCATCATAATAACTCTGTGAAGTTAATGCAGAGATTCAGACCCAGGTGGCCTGGTCCCAGAGTCACAGTGAGTGAATGATTGAGAATAGCAGTGGTCCCCCAAATTATTAATGTAGAGTTTGTTTTTTTTTCTCCCCAAATTGGGACCACACCTCAACAGGAGTGGGGGGCTTGTGGGAGAGGGAAGGGTAGGTGTCATAGGGCAGGAGGGGGAAGTCATCTGAAGGGTGTGCCCCACATCGCAGGAGGAGCAGCACCCCAGAACAGACCACCTGTTGAGCGACAGGCACAGCCCCAGGGCAACCACAAATCTGGTGGGATCTTGTCCCTAGTGTGGGTCTCCTGCCCCCACACTGAGAGGGGGTGTCCGGGGAGGGGGCATTAGAGGGAAGTTGAGGGGTCCCCGAGGGCTGGGGGTGGCTGACGCTGGATAAAGCACCGAATTGGCAGAGAGGGCCAGGATGGGCTCTTGCGAGAGTGAGGGTCCTGGTGGGAGGGCCTGCCGGGCAGCAGGCTGGGACGGCGGAGGGGGTGGCGTGGGAGGAAGGAGGAGGAGCAGCGGGAGGGAAGAGCCCCGCCCCGTTCCGATAGCCCCGCCCCCTGTTTTCCATAGCCACGCCCCTAGCCTCTAGCCCCGCCCCCACGCCTCTAGCCGGGCGCGCGGTCTTTCGCTTTCAGTGGAGGCGCGGCGGCGCAGCGGAGCGGAGCGGAGGAAGCCCCGAGGAGCCTGGGCCGCCGGCCGGACCTGCCGCTGCCGCCGCCACGCACCCCATGGCTCCCGCCGCCCTCGGGGCCGTGCTGGCCTTCGGACTGCAGCTCTGGGCCGCGGGCCACGCCGTGCCCGCCCAGGTGGGTGCCTCACGGGCCCCGGAGTGCGCCTGCCCTCACGCCCACCCGGGAGCGCCGGCCGCGAGCTCCGTCCCGGGGCGCCGAGACCGGGGTGCGGGGCGCGGGAAAACGGGGGAGCAGCCCCGCGCCCCGCCGGGTCGGACACTGCGCGCCGCTGGGGGGACCCGCTTGGCACCGAGGAGAGGGTGTGGGGGGCCCCAAACTCTGGCTCCCGGGGTCGGGGCGCAGCCAGGTCCCAACGCCAGGACCGGCCGGGGCGTTTGGACATCCCAGCGACGTTACCCGGTGACTGCCGAGACCGGGCTTCCCGCGGGGCAGGCGGTGTCTGCTCTGGGGTGCTGCGCCTCCTGCAACGCGGGGCACCCTCTTCAGAGGACTCCCCCCTCCTCTGGGTCCTGGCTTTCCTCTTTCTTAGAAATACAAGGGCCGCGTGTCTGCAAGGAGAGGGCCAGGTGTACAGCAGGCGCCTAATAAGGGCACAGGGGAACCGTGGGCTCATTTCCTTCCCAGGAGCCTGGCGTGTCCAGCGGCCACTTGAGAATCTCTTCTCCGGGGGCTGTGGGGTAATGAGGAGGAGATGGTGTCCTCGGTTTCCCCTGGACCCACCTGCCCTCGGGGCCTGTCCTATGCTCGCGCCCTGGGGACCAAGGAGGAGAGGGAGGACTTGTGGGTGTTTTCAAGGGGCCCCAGGAAAATGGAGAGGGCAGGAAGCCCAGAGCCGTTATTCTAACTGCACCCACCGACCAGCAAGGCAGTGGAATGATTTGTCCTCTGCTTTTGTGGCTGCCTCCATGCTCTGGTCCAATAGAGGGACCCATTTTACAGAGAAGGAAAACTGAGGCTCAGAGAGCTCCTGGTATTTCATGGAAGGACGTGGGGGGCAGTCTTCCTCCAAAGGGTCATCTCTCCCCCCTCCCCCCCATGGCTGGGGAGGGGGTGGGCCTTCCCCATGGACATGTAGTTTGTAGGGAGCCATCTTGGATGTCTTGACCAGGAAGGAAGGTGGGGGAGGTGGCCTTGGCTCATGTGGCCCTGTGTGGTGACTCACCGGCAGAGGCTGAAATTTCAGAGTCCAGTTCTTGAAGGCAGAGGAGGGGCTGTCCAGCCAGAATGGACTCTCACGCAGTGGATTGTGGGAGACTGCCCCAGAGGTTGTCCTGGAAACAGCGGTGGTCCTGGGTGGAAAGTCCCAGCGTGAGAGCTGAGTGTGGGTGCGGATGGCGGTGGTCCTCAGCCTGACCATGGTGTCACCCTGCTCCCGTGCCGTGAGCCCCTGGGGTGGAGGCACAGGTGTCTGTGCCCCACGGGACACCAGGCCCGACCGAGTCCTGGATGGAGATGAGGGGTTTCCCTTGCATCGCTCACTTCCCTCCCCTCTCCGGCGCTGGGGTCACTGCAGGCTCCCTCCTCCTGGTACTGTCTCCAGAGCCTCCGAGCTGATCTCTTGGCCCTGCGCCCACTCCCGTGGACCCTCCTGGTGGCATTGCGGGGGCCCCTATAGTTGGAGCATCTCTCTCCCTGCCTGAGAGGCCTCTGTGGTCCCCAGTGGCCGAGGCAGAAACACCGCCCCCCTAAACCCTCGTGTCTCAGGGCAGAGGTATCCAGGTTATTGCTGCCCCCTCCCTGCACCTGTACTTGACACCCTGTGAAACAGTGTACCCTGTGCTATTAAGGGGGCACCCCTTGCCCTGACCTCAGGGCCTTTGCAAATGCCACCCCCTGCATCCTTCATTCTTCCGGCTGGCTCTGATCCTTTTCCCTTTCCCTCTCAGAGCCCTTATCCCTCTCAAGGACAGGCTACATTCTGCTTTAAAAAATATTTTTATTTTTATTTTTATTGATTTGAGAGAGGAAAGGAGAAGGAGAGAGATAGAAACATCCATGATGAGAGAGAATCATTGATCGGCTGCCCCGTGGGGGTCAAGCCCGCAACCCAGGAATATGGCCTGGCCGGGGATCGAACCCTGACCTCCTGGTTCATAGGTGGTCGCTCAACCTATAAATCAAGTTTTTATCCGCCTGGATACATAGAAAGTTCCTTGAGGGCAGGGATTGAGGAGCCCTCCTCCTCCTCGTTATCACCAGCACCATCGCTCCAGTTTCTGGAACATCTCCTGAGAGTCTGGTGCTGTGCCAGGAATTTACCGCAGAATCCCCCTGGAATTTTCCTTCCAGCAGCTCCTAAAAGGTGGACGCTGCTGTTCCCATTTAGAGATGTGGGAACTGGCCGAGAGGTGGTGGCGTTTCCCAGGATTGCAGAGCTGAGGGCGAGGAGGGGGGAGGCAGGGATATGAATGCAGGTCTGCCTGATTCCGGAGCCCTTCGCACTCGCCTCCCCGTGCCCGGATCCCTGAGGGCCGTTCCTGCCCTCAGCGGGTCCCTCGCACACAGTGGGTCCCTCGCACACAGCGGGTCCCTTGCACACAGTGGGTCCTGTGTAATGTGGGCTGTCACTGGACCGAGTCACACAGAGAGCCCAGGGCGACCTGAGCCGGCTGCAGGGACAGCAGACTTGCTGTGTACTCAGGGCGTGTGCCTCCTTTAAAAGCTGTGTGTGTTGGCTGGGATGGAATGGATTGGACGTTCCTTCGTTCATTGGACAAATAAATGCCAGTGAAGTTGGGAGGATAGGTGAGTGGTTGGTGCCCTGTAATGGGGGTGGGCAGGGCCCCGTCAGTCTGGCTTTTTGTTATTGTCCGGGAGGAGCTGAGGGGATCCCTACCTGGCTAGGTCTGACCTACCTACCTCTGGACATCTTGGGGTGTGGGGGCTGCTGTTTGCCTCCTCAGTACCCAGCTCAGGTTACGGGAGAGGCGGGGACTTCCAGGCTGGCCTGGGGGTGTCCAGGTGTGTGCTGGCCCAGATGTCCCTTTGCCCCCTCCCCGACACCCTCGCTGGGCACCTGGGTGCTGCATGAGGATGTGGCCCAGGCATCATTGCTTCCGAGGGCAGTGGTCGGGTGGTCTGGCACCTTGAGGCTGTGCCATTCATCCGTTCACCTTCCCAGCAGTCACAGACGCCTACTCCGAGCTCAGCCCAGTGCTGGGCTCCAGTGACCACAATGACCACGACCCTTCAGCCTTCTGGGAGCCACGCTGCCAGTGCTCACTGACCTGCGCTTTGCCCCTCACTGCCCCTGGCACCCAGGCCAGGGTATCAGCCTCTGCTTTCCTGCGGGCCTGAGAACTCCCCAGGAGTTCTGTCCACCTCCTCTTCCTCTCAGGGCTAAGAGGGTATGGAAGGCCTGGAGCCGATCAGACTGAGAACCTGCCAGTGTCGGGTGGCCCTCCCTCGTCCTGGCCCTCACAGGACTGGAGATGTTTTACTGCCCTGCCCATCCAGTGCTTCGTGGGCGAGGAGCCGTGGAGATTGTGGGGAGGGAGGGAGGGGAGGAAGAGATCGATGCCCGCTGTGCTGTGTTGTACGTGCCCGTGTGCTACGTTCAACTCAGCACATCGGCTTAATTCTCAGTGCTGTGCCCGCTGGCTTTTTTCTGTTCCTCAATCAGGCCCCGCCCATGCCCGCCTCCGGGCCTTCGCACTTGCTGTTCCCTCTGCCTTGACCGTTCCTCCTGCTGGCATCTCCCGGTGTCCTTCCCTCCCTTCCTCTGCTCTTACGAGGAAGGAGGTCTTCTCTGGTCAACCTGCCTGAGAAAGCTCCCATCGGGCACTCTCACTCGCTGCCCCGCGTTGTTTTCCTAAATAACACTCATGGCCTCTCCTGGTTTTTCACTTTTACGTGGGTCTTCCACATAGAGTGCACGCACGGCGAGGACAGGGACGTGCCCACCGCGATAGAGCGAGTTTCTCTGGACATCTGGGTGCTGGTTGCGTGGGCTGTCCTGCTCGTCAGAGGATATTCAGCAGTGACAGGACTGGCTTCCAGTCCGTCTCCCTCTCTCTGGACTGTTTTTTCTGGGCTTGTCTCTGCTCCATCGAGTCTGCAGAGGCCAGGGGTGCTCTCCTTAAAGGGCTCACCCCTCCTTCCCACCCTGGCTCACAGGGGCCACTCACCGGCTGAGGCTCGGGTAGGAACGTGCTTTGTCCAGAAGCTGGCAGGGAGGGGAGCTGGGGCTCGGGGTAGGGACAGAGGTGCTTAGGATGGGGAGATAGTGGAGATGCCGTGGCTCCCAGTTCCGGCCACTCTGCCGGCCACGGGGAAGCAGTATTGATGACTTAGGGAATGGGCCCGACCTCAGAATCCGACAGAACCTCAGCACAAATCCTTCCTCTGCTCTTTACAGACTGGGTGTCCGTGGCATGTCTGGGAGCCTCTGTGTTCCCATCAGTAAAATGGGACTGATCCCCACCTCCCTGGCTGGTTGTCAGGATTAAGAGTACTTTATGGGTGGCAAAGCCCGTGGACAGCTATTGGAGCATTGGTGGCTTTGCAAGTCTGACCGCCTCTGGTCCTGGGGCAGTGCCAGGCTGAGCGGGGCCACTGTGGACTCCGGCTCTCTGTCTGAGCCACAGAGCCATGAGGTGTGGGTGGCAGACCGCCAGCTGCCCAGAGCTCCTGCTCAGCATCCCTGAGGTCAGTCTCCCTGCTGCTGGGCTGTGCTTCCTTCCCAGATGCCCCCGTGCTGGGCCTCTCGCACCCCCTGCCCAGCGGCCTGGCTGTAGGCCCCGAGGAATGTGGCACAGCCTGTCAGGAAATCAGGATCCCGCCCCTCCCCACTCCTTCCATTGAGTGACAGGTCCTGAGCAGGGTAACCCCTGTGGGAAGAGGCTGCAGGAGGCCCCCGCTTTCCCACCTGCAGGGTGGGCATGGCTGGCTCCAGCTGCTGTCTCTAAATAGTCTCTTCCATCTCGCCTGGCAGGTTTGGCTCAGTGGATAGAGTGTCGGCCTGCAGACTGAAGGGTCCTGGTTCAATTCCAGTCCAGGGCATGTACCTTGGTTTCAGGCTCCTTTCCGGTCTAGGCCCTGGTTGGGGCTCATGCCAGAGGCACCGAATTGGTGGGCTTATTTCCCATTAGTGTTTCTCTCTGTTTTTCCCTTTCTCTTCCACTCTCTCTAAAAATCAATGGGGAAATGTCCTCGGGTGAGGATTTAAAAAGCAAAACCCGCCTCTTCCATCTCTAACCTCCTGGAGCCTAAGGTCCTGTTTCTGTGTAACCAGGGAGGCACCGTGGGTCGTGCTGTCCACCCCCAGCCTTCACGTGACTTCCGAGGCGCAGGGCTGCAGTGGAGGAGCCTGGCCTGGGTGTCAGGGGCCAGCGTCCCCTCAGGCGCTGTCCCTGGCTTGCTGGTGACCTCAGGCACCCCTGTCGGTAAAACCCCACAGCACGGAGCCCAGCACGCTGCTGGAATGCTGGGAACTGTCAGCTTCGCATGTGCGTGGCAGGCCACGGACTGGGGGGTGAGGGGCCTGAAGTTTTTCCGGGAAGGAGCCCCTCATGCCTCACCTTCATATGGGTGCTTCCCAGCTGCTCTCCCTGCTGCCCACAGTCCCAGGGCTTGGGCTGGAATGAGTTCTGGGACTCTGTGTGTGTGTGTGTGTGTGTGTGTGTGTGTGTGTGTCCCCCCCGTCCCCCCTGTGCAGAACAGGATCCTGGCCCCTGCCTCCCTGCCGCTTAGAACCCCGTTAGCACCTTTTGAAATTCAGCAGCCAGACCCTTTGGGCCCAAGATTGTGAGCAAGTCCATGCTACGGGCACTCACTGCCGGGCTGGCTGTGTGGAGCCCACTGGCTCAGGGAAGCCTTGAGTAGTGGGGGGCCAGTTCCCTCAAAGAGGCACTTTGTCCCTGGCGATGGGCACTCCGGCCTCCCTCCCCCGCTGGAGTGCCGCAGGCCTCCCTCAGCCCCGGGCGCTGGGCATTTGTGCCCTTCTGCCACATTGTGGCCTGCGGGGCTGGGACTGCAGCTCAGGGCTCACCTCTTTGGGCCCACAGTCATTTTCCACGAGGTGCGCGGTGAGGTCACAGGAGGTGGTGACGTCTCTGTGGTTTGGGGGTTTGAGCCCAGGAGGAGGAAGTGTCTGGTACTGACGGGTCTGGGAGACTAGCTTTCCCTCTGCCCTGAGGGTGAGCTATGCTGGGGGGGAGGGAGGTGTACCAGAGGGGGCAGCTGTTCAGAAGGCCCCAACGTCCTTCTTCCCTCTCGTCCCTGCCCTGTTTCCTGTTGCCCGTGACCCACACGGCTCTGCCTCTCTGCAGAGGAGAAGGGGATGTCACTGGTGTGAGCACCAGACTATGGCTTCATTGCTGAAACAGGAAGCCCGTTAGCAGCTCCAGTTCATTCACACCAAGCGCAGGGGGGAGGTGGCAGAGCAGCTTCCCCCGCCCCAGGCAGGCCGGCTGCCCCACGACTGTGAGGAATTGCAGTGAGTCCCTCTCGGGAGCGCCCGGCCTCAGGAGGCCTGCCGACCCCTTGCTCTGCCCCTGCTTCGGAGCTGGGTCCCGGGCTGCCCCGGCCACTCCGACCAGGGTCGGGGCAGAAATCCCCAGAGGGTTTTGTTTGTTTGGCTTTGCCGTCCAGACGGTGGCCCACCGTCGGTCTCAGTCTGAGCCCGGCCTGCAGCGCGCGTGGCAGATGTGGCCACGGGTTCAGGGAATTGAGTGGGCCTGTGGGTGAGCACGAGCAGGAAGGGCTGGGAGGTGGATAGGCAGCACGTCTTCCAGGGCATTGTGGGCAGCCTTCCCAAACGCCAGGCAGGAGAGGTGCCCGAGGGCTGGGAGGCTGGGGTTCCAGGCCCCAGTCTGGCTCAGGGGGACTTGGCCACTTCCTTTATCTCTGAGCCTCAGCTGCCCCAGCTGGAAACGGACCAGCAAGGACGCCATCCTCCCCACTACAGAGGCCTCTGGCCCCCAATGTTCCACTGGGGCAGGTGGTGAGGGGCGCTGGTGGCTGTGGGTGGCGTGGTGTGCAACTCTGGCCTCCCCAGGGCCCCGCCCAGAAAGCCAGGCCTGGACTTGACAGTGAGTCTCCAGGGAAGGGCTCCCAGCACTTGCCTTAGTTAGAGGGACCCCTGCCAGAATCCTGAGTACCCCTGCCTGTCCCTCCTCCTGCTGGCCCACAGCCTGGCTTCTGTCTGCCACTCACAGAAGTTCAGCTTGTTCCTGGCGAGCCTGTCACCTGAGGCTCCAGCCTCCGGGTCCTCTGGACCCACAAGCCCCCAACCCTGCTCCTTTTTGTCCTGTCCTCCCAGCAATGTCCCCCCCACCCCACCCCGCCCCGCCTCACCTCCTGGCATCATCCCCCCGTGTCCTCCCACCCACCCCTCTCCATACCCCATGGCTTCGTTCTCTTCCTGGCCTGGTCCCTTGGTCACAGCCATATATATAATTGATTTCAGAGAGGAAGGGGGAGAGAGAGAGAGAGAGAGAGAGAGAGAGAGAGAGAGAGAGAGAGAGAGAGATACATCTGTGATGAGAGAGAATCAGATTGGCTGCCTCTTGCACGCCCCCTATTGGGGATCGAGCCTGAAACTGGGGCATATGCCCTATTGGGAATCAAACCGTGACCTTCTGGTTCATAAATTGATGTTCAACCACTGAGCCACACTGGCCAGGCTCTTGTCACCTTTTTGACTCTCCTCCCACAACCCGTCCCCCTTCAGGCCCTCTTCCCACAGTGACCACACGGGGGTCATTCTAAAGCTGAGCCCTGCGGATGGGCAGGGTTGGCTGAGCAGGTACCGGGAGGAAGACAGAGGCGGGAATAATAGGGGACAAAGAGCTAAACCGTCCTGCTTGGAGCGAAAGGCTGGTTGGGGCAGTGCCGGCACAGGAGGCTCTGAGCTGCTTGGGGCCAGCGTATGGAAGTAGTAATATCAATTATATTTAAAAAATTGTACCAACGCTGACTTTTGGAGACTTAACTAAACTCTACCTGTGTTACCTCCTGGATCCTCACTACAGGGATGTGTGCACAATTCCCAGTTCCATTCAATGGATGAAAAGGTGGAGGTGTATTAACCTCTTTTATTGGATACACAGCTTCTCCGATGCTGCCTGCCAGTAAGAGGGTGTGTGTGTGTCTGAATGCCGAGTCAGACATTTTTACTCCGGAGTCCATGCTTCTGGCTCCCACGCTCACCTTCTTTTGGGAGCTGCGGCTGTGGGGAGCCACCAATAGCTTTTGAGCAAGGGAGAGACCAGAACAGAGAATATATTAAAATCACTTTGTCCTCGGGGGCAAGGACAGACGATTGTAATAGTTTCAGCTAAAGCTCTGGACGGAGGGAGTCGTAGCAGACTAGGAAGGAAGGAAGGCAGGCTTCAGGGAGGAGGAGGCCTTTCGCCTGGACCAAAGACCTAGGAGGGAGCAGAGGCACCGGGGGAGGTAGAGGACCAGTCCCTCTTCTGGCCTCCGCCCTGCCTCAGCCCAGGCCAGGCGCCCTGATTTTGGGTCAGCCTTGGTGTTCCCGGATCTCCTGGGGCCAGGCCTAGGGGAGCCCAGCCTCGGCCACCCGGTCACTGCTGGCTATGCGTGGTTGGGCAGGGCTATCCCGCTCATCTTTGGAGTCAGCTGTGATGCACCCCCCTCACCCCACAACCCCCACCCCCAGGCAGGGGAGCGGGATCCCTGGGCCTCTGTCTGACTGCCAGTCACAGCACCTGGGGACCTCTGGCGCCTGTCTGAGCTTTGGTCCCCCCAGTGGTAAGATGGGAATAAAAGCGTCCCTCTGTCATGGCCCACGGAGGCTGGGAGGCGCTGGGAGATACAGTGAACCCAGAGGTAGGACTGGCATCAGGGGTTTTTGCGGGTGCCAGGAAGGGTCTAGTGCACTGCATGAGCCCGGTGGCTTTAACAGCCCCCGGAGGGAGTGGGAGGGACCATCACCGTCCCCATGTGTGGGAGAGGTCGTGCAGCACAGCGGCCACCCACGGGGTTCGGGCTCCAGAGCTCTGTTCCGAAACCACCACCGGACGTAACGGTGGTCAGGGCGGCCTCTGCAGGGTGCCATTCCGTCTCCCCCGCTGGGACGCCTCCCCCTCCCTGTATAGCCATTTCCTGCCCAATTCTCACGTGAGCCCCGCTCATTCAACGGATGGAAATGAAAGCTCTCCTATTCAACAATTCCACACCTTGTGAGCACCTGCTGTGGGCTGGGCCCTGGGCTGGGCGTGGTGATGAGTAATAAAAACCCCCCGTGAGCACTGGCCACCTCTCCCTGCCAGCCGGCCGTGCCGAGCGCTTTACTGAAGCTGACTCGGTGAATCTAACAGCCCTCTGCGGGGGGCACTGTGTTTGTCCCCATTTTATAGACGACAGAAACCCAGGCTGGTGAACGACAGAACTAGGATTACAACCTGGGTGTCCGGCGTAGAAGTCACACAGGCCCATGCAGAGGGCATTGTGGTCCCTGCCCTGCCTTGGGGGAGACGCAGAGAAATAGCCAACCAAAAAGCGCTCTGGACTGGAGAGCGAGACACCCAGGCTGTCGCTGGAGCCCCGAGGAGGGACCTCGGAGCCCATCTTGGGGTTCGGAGGAGGTTTCCTTGAGATGCTGTTGGAAAGGACTTTTGAAAGAAGCTGAAGAGATAACTCTGCAAAGCGGGGAGCAGGGGGAGTACCTGCGTGGAGGGGAGCGAGGGAGCCAGCACTGCTCTGGATGAGGGGCGATGGGAGATGCTGGCTGGGCAGGCATTCAGGACTGTGAGCTGGGCCTGAGGGCAGGGAGGGCTGCTGGGAGTTTTTGATCGGGGCCGGACTTGGATGTAGGAAGGTGGCTTGGGGTCCAAGAGTGAGGAGGCTGAGTCGGCAAGAGGGAGGAGGGGGAGCCATGGGGAGGCTGAGGAGGCGATATTGACAGGCCTTGGTGCGGGGGCTGGGGGCGGGGAGCGTAGGGGGTAGTGGGCGGAGGATGGAAAGGGTTGAGGTGTTCTCTGCAGCTAGACTGAGGGTTCCTTGGGGCAGGTACCACACCCTGGAACCGGATACCAGCCTGGGCTTCCTGTCTGCCCCCAGCTCACTTCTGAAGGGACATCACAGGCGGCAGGGTGGCGGTGGGATGTGTCACCCCGAGCCACCCCCTGTGATGTGGTTGTCCTTCCTGACGCAGGCGCTGCTCCTCTCCGTGACAGCCGCTGAGCCTCCGAGCCCGGCCCCGGTGTAGGCCTGGCCCGATGCGGCTGCACTCACAGTCCATGGGGCTCCCACGGACCCCCTACGACGGAGGCCCAGCCGGCTCTGCTGCTTCTCGCCATCCCCGGGGGCCCCAGGGACCCGCCATGCAAAGGAAGTGGTTTCTGTATTGCTCGAAGACAGTTGCCACCTGTGTGGGGGGCCCCGGGGTTCTGGGCAGACACCTGTGCCCTCCCACAGCCTCGCGGTCTGCCTCGGGGGCTCTGGAGACTCTTCAGCCCAGGAGAGCAGGCACCTGCCCGCACCCTACTCGCTGCAGGTTCTCGGAGGAGCCGCTCCCCATCTCTGGGCCTTTGTCTATAAAATTATCACGAAGAGTCCCAGCTGGTTTTGCCCAGTGGTTAGAGCGTTGGCCTGTAGACCAAAGCATCCCAGGTTGCAGGCTCCTCCCTGACCTGGGCCTTAGTCAGGGCTCACGTAAGAGGCAACCAATCTGTGTGTTTCTCTCACATCGATGTTTCTCTCTGTCTGTCTCCCTACACATCAGTGAGGATTAGCAGTAACAAGCAATCATTACTTGTTACTGCTTATTACTGCTAATCCTGGTGAGGATTAGCAGTAACAAGCAATCACAGAAAAAATGGTGTAGCTGTGACCCTCTATTCGCCGTTTGCTGGCCACATGGCCCCTGACGTGGTGTTGGTGTCAAATCTCTGGACCCGTCTCCACGTCTCCAGAGTGGGGTGCACTAAGCTCGTGGAGTTGGAGGAGGGGTACCATGAGAGAAGGCGTGTGCCCAGCACCGTGTCTGCGCACAGTAGGCGCTTCTCCTGAGTCTGAACAGTCTCCGCGAGTCTTTTCGGCTCTGTGACAAGGCTAAACCCGAGAGATGCACTGCTCCCCAAAGCCCGAAGCTTCTCCCTGTGCCTTCTTCCTGCCTCATCCCGGTCTTCTCTTAGCCAGACCCCTGCCCCGGGAGCTCCAGGGCGGCCCGGAGCCTGACCGCTTCCCCAGGGTGCTGCCGTCTAAGGGGAGGCTCCAGACGGTTAACAAGCTGAAGACCCAAAGGTGCTGGGGTACCGGTGGCGGGAGCAGCAGAGGCCCGTAGCTTCGTGCTTCTAGATGACAGCGTGTTAGTGGCGGCCTCTTCCTCCTTCCCCAGGCCTGTCCCCTGCCTTCCTCTCTCTCTCTCTCTGTCTATTTATAAATAGGGGAAGAGATTGAGGGCCCCCACCGTGGGGTGCACTCAGGGTCTTGGTCAGAGAGGAAATCGGTGAGCTGGTGCAGGGTTGCCCAATTGCCCAGTGAGAGCTGATGCGGACGCTGGGACCAGAGACCTGCGTGGCCGCCCGCTCTGCCCCTCCCTGGCTACGGGCCCTGGTGCAGGGCCCGCCTCGAACTAGTCTCCTTGCCCAGTCCCAGCAGCTGGCCGTGGCTCCTGCCCTCTGGGTGAGAGTTGGGAGAGTTCGGGAAGGGGGAGAGCAGCAGGCTCACCAGGTAGGTCTTGACTGGCTGCAGCTCGGCCTCTGGGGCTCATTTTCCTTCTGGGACTCGCAGTGACATTGCTGTCCCTGATCCTGGACACTGTGTCCTTCGGCCATTTAAGGGACCCCAGGCACTCACCCAGACTCATTATTTTGGGGTCCCTCCTGGAGTTCCTCTTGATAAAGTCCCTTTGAGACAACCCGAGGCTCGTATCCTAGGAAACGCACCTCTGGCCTGTGGGACTGTCCCCCTCCCTGTGCCCCCATAAGGCCCCCGCTCCACTGTCGGGGGCTGGCCTGGATAGCCTCCTGACGTTAGGCTTCTGCAGGGACTGGTCTGGGGCCCGTTTGTGGTGACCCCGTCACTCTGAGGGTCACAGGTTAACTTCTCTACACTGTCCCTTCCTCTGCAAGGCTCCCCTGGACCCTCTCATCTCACACCTCACGAGAACTGCACAGCTTGCCCGGTCTTGTCCTCGCCCACTGGGTCTGGTCTCAGCAGACACCTGGCGAAGGAGCCCCGCTCTGATATCCCGTCTGACCCAGGGGACAGCTCAGGGCCTCTGCACACCCTCCCAGCTCCCCCGTGGACTCCCCGAGAGTCTGGGAGAAGGTGATGGACCCACTGCCTTGGCTGCTGCAGCGACCCCAGGAGGAGGCAGGGCAGAGCGCCTGGCACCGTCTCATGGGTTAACAGTGTCGAGGCGCAGGGAGCAGGTCACATCACCAGCATGTGTGCCAGGGCCTCTGACCTGGGTGCTGCTCCTGCGATGCCAGCTGTTTGTGTACCTGGGCGGGCAGCCTTCGCTGCTCTCTCCTCCCAGGCCACCTGCCCAGGGTGCCCTCGCCCTGGGAGAGGGGAGGAGGGGCCGAGGCTGGGGCACGGAAGCCATACTCCACACCCACTTTCAGCCTGGCCTCCTTCCCCAACCCCCTCCCCCCCACCTCCAACTCATTCAGTTTTTCCACCTCCTGTGGGTGGGCTGCCCTCCCACCCCGCACGCCTGTGGTCTCGGGAGGGGTTGAGCGTGTTGACACCCATGTTTAAGAAGCGGAAGCTGGAGAGGGCTGAGAGCACCAGCCAGGCTGCTGCTGCCATTTTACAGATGAGAACACCGAGGCAGGCAATGCCCACCATAGAGGGGTGTCTGCGGAGGGGAGGGGAGGTCTGCGGGGTGGGCCTGGGGTTGAAATCCAGTCTTTTGTGGTGGGGGACACACAGGTGTCAGCTTGATGCTGGGGAAGAAATTAGGCCGGAGGTGAGGAGCCGCTCCGAGGCTCAGTTTTCTCACGTGACTGGGAAACAGTGGTAATACCCATGGCCCAGAGCTGGGACGAGGACTCGGAGAGACAGGGCGGCACGTGAATGACGCTGCACGGTGTCTGCGGGGAGCCAGCTTCAGGAGGAGGTGCTGCGTGCCTCCGTGTTCATCTCCCCGCACCCTCGCCCTCGCCTGCTCTGGCCCCGATGCCCTGGCTTCCTGGCTGCACCCAGCGCACCCAGCACACCCAGCACCTCTGCCTGTTGCTCCTGGCCCCACCTTGCTTTTCCTCTTTGCCAGGCTCCCGCTGCCACCTCACATGTTTCTGCCATGTGTGTCTCCATCTCCCCACCAGAGCTCAGCTCCCCAGGGCAGGGACGTGGACGTGCTCAATGCTGTCTGCCCAGCACCTAGAATAACAGGTGCTCAGCACACATGAATGAGTGAATGAGTGAATGAATGAATGTATGTTTTCACCTTTGCCCCTGACTTTCTCCACGATTAAATGGGAAGTCGCTGAAATGTCTTTAAGGTCCCCGAGTGCTGCACCTCAATCCCGCCCCCCTTCTGGGCCTCCGCCCCCTTCCTGGCTCCCTGCCATCTTTCTAGCACCTGGCACAGCTGCGGGTCAGACTCCTGCCTTTGCTCCCGCTGTGGGGCTGCCGGCCGAGGACGGGCCCTCTCAGGAGCCAGTGCCCTGGTGTCCGCTTGTCACAGACGTAGACTGCAGTGACTCAGGGACGAAGGCGGAGGGTGGATCCCAGAGCCGCTTCCTTCAGCTGTCCCGAGGGGACCAAAGATTTCTCCAGTGGGACGGGGCAAGAGTCACATCCCAGGCCCACCTCCTCCTCCTCCTCCTTCCTGGATGAACTCAGACAAGCGGTCTGGCCTCGGCTTCCCTGACTGTGAAATCGGCACACGCCCACCGACGTTTGGGGGCAGAAGTGGGGTTCTGTGTAGTGCCTGCAACCTCACCTGCCACACGGGGAGGTGTTTAAGAAATACCCATTGTTTCCCTTCCTCCCCGAAGGGCCAGCGCTCGGTGCAGGGGACTCCCGCCCGAGGAGGACAGAGGCCAAGGCTAGAGAGGAAACAGGCCACAGGCCCTGACGGGAGGCAGCTCTAAGGCCTGTGGTGGGTGAGGGGTGGGCCCTGATAGCCTATTGTGCACATCCTCCATCAGCCCGCCACCAACCCTGAATGGCCCTGAGCCTGTGGGAGAGCAGGAGGTGGCTTTGCTTCTTTCTATCTCCATTTCCGCGTCTGTGAAATGGGCACAATCAGACCTGCCTCACACAGTGGATGTTAGATGGTCCTTCCTTTCGTCCTTTTCCTCCTTCCTTCCTATCCTCCTTTTATTTGTTATTCCCTATCAACCAATCTATCTGGGTATCTCTGTATGTATCTATTATCTATCTGTCTGTCATCTATCTATCTATCAATCATCTATCATCTTCTCTCTTCTCTAATCCCCCACCCTCACTGGGCACCCATTGCCCACCTGTCACATGGTGGTTAACGCCCATCCATAGTTTCCAGGCTTCCTCCTGGGCCCTGTGTTTTGAAAGCTCGGATCTGCCAAACATGCTGAGCGAGTCAACTACTCTCCACTTAGTTCCTCATTTTAAAATGTCAGTCAGCACTCCCCTGAGGGGGCGGGGGGCGCGTGGCTTGAAGCCTCCCCAACACCAACCAAAGACACTGGAAGCTTCCATAGCCCCACACTTCCCAGAGGCTGCTCGCCACATTCTGGGGGCCTCCAGGGACCCCCGCCTGCCCGTGTGGCCCCTGCGGTAACCCGGCTCCGACCCTGTCGCCTCTGCCTTGGGGGCCTGCAGTGCAGGGAGTGACCTTTTGTCCTGCTCCGCCAGGGGCTTTCTGTTCCTCATTGTTTAGCCATGACAGGGCTGTGGTTTTTTTTTTCTTCTTCTTTTTTTTCTGTCCCAGAGGATAAACAGGCTTAGAAATTGCTCAAGAGAGGACCCACCCCCTTCACACGGAGCAGTGGGGGGTTTGGGGGAGGAAGGGCACTCAGACAGGCCTGGTCCCCTATGGGAGGCTGCCGGGCAGTGGCTGGGGGCCGTGGGGTTCAGCTGCTGGTCTTTGCCCAGGAACCCTCAGCCTGTGGGTGGAGAGAGAGCCCACATGTGGCCAAGGCAGGCCCTTTCCCATCAGGCTCTCTGGGCCTGACAGGAAATCCTCCCCCAGGCTCCCTTGGGCTGCATATGGGGGGGGGGGGGGGGGGCTGTGGTCCTGTGGTCCTCTGGCCGCACAGGAATGGGGCTCCCCTAGTTACTGCCTGGGCGCTCGTGGGGATGCAGGTCCATGAGATCCTTGGGGCCACCTTGCATGGCCCCCGCCCGCCTAGGGCACGCTCTGAGTGGAGGGCACAGCCGCTTCCCCTGGGGAAGCTCCGCACAGCAGCAGCAGCCCACAGGGAAGGCCGTGTTGGGGGGCCATGGGGGACAGTCAGGCCCTCTGCTTCAGTGCAAAGGGCGCTGCAGAGGTATGCTCTCTGGTGGCGGGGCGCCCCATCTTTGATCACCTGATCTCCCCCGTGTGCCCCTCCCCCAGGTCGTCTTGCTGCCTCTGCAGTGTCCACCTACCAGGTGTGTTGGGCAGTGGAGCGTCAGGAGCACCTGGGAGGTTTTCTTTTTCTCCTTTGGCAGCTTCCCAGGCCCACCCTTGAGCTTCTTATGCCCTCTTTGTTGGGAGGGAGTCAGCACTAGGCCAGGGGCGTTGGACACGGGCAGTGAGCCCACCCCAGCGTGTGGGGCCTTGCTTTCCTCTCATTCAGGTACCAGGCGGACGGAAGGATGGGGATGGAGTGTGTGTGTGTGTGTGTGTGTGGCATGGGAGCTTACAGTCCAGACGGGAACGGGAGTTATCTTTTAGACTCTGTGTTGTGCAGGATGGTTCCCACGTCTCTTGCCAGCGCCTGCGCATCTCCCGCCCTCACAGAGCTGACTGCGGGGGCTGAGGGCCTGGGCTGAGCGGGGGAAGGCCTTCAGCTGGTAGCGTCCTGGGTGCTCCCATGTCGGGGCTCAATGTCCTGGTGCAGGGCCCGATCCCTCTGGGAAATGGCGTTGAGGTGACGCTGGCTGCGTGGATTAGTGAGCCATGGGCACCTAGGATGTGCCAGGCTCTGGGCGGTGGCGGCATCAGCCTCAGAGGGCATCCGTTCAGTGGGTACAGCCT
This sequence comes from Pipistrellus nathusii, assembly GCA_963693515.1. Taxonomy (NCBI): domain Eukaryota; kingdom Metazoa; phylum Chordata; class Mammalia; order Chiroptera; family Vespertilionidae; genus Pipistrellus; species Pipistrellus nathusii. Next base: position 6,188,196 of record OY882859.1, read on the forward strand.
TGTGTGCCAGGACCCTGAGAGAGGAAGGTCAGGACTCAGGGTGCTAGTGAGTCTTCGGGGTGGGCTGTGGGCAGGGAAGCCTTGAGGCAGAGCCCACTGTCAGAGGGACAGTGGGGATTTGTCAGGCAAGCAAGAGGTTTTCCAGGCTGTGGGGGAGGAGCTGCAGGTTGCTGGGCAGCTGGAAACCCTGGCCCCGGGGTGGGGGTGGGAGTGGGGGTGTCCAGGAGCCAGGACGGCTGTGGGACTGCCTGTCGGGCCAAGAAGGGAGGGAGCTGGGTTTCCGTTCTCAATGCAGAGGCCAGCCGCGGGCCCAGCTGCAGCAGGATGGCCGAGGGACAGAGCATGGACTCCACCACAGCAGCCATCCCCCTGGGCCGGGTCTCCCAGGCAGCACCGTGGCAGCTGGGGGTGGGCGCTCTGGGGGGTCCGCCCAGAGCACCTGCCACATGTAGACCAAGCCTGGCAGCCTGGGGAAACGGTCGCTGCTGTTTCTGTCATCAACAAACGCTCATCTGCTGAGCACCAGCTCTGCCGGGGGCTGTGCGCTGGCCGCTGAGGGTCCAGAGGTGGCCAGGCCGTCACCCCTGCCCTGTGCATTGCAAACATGCGTGTGCATGTGTGGTGTGTGTGTGCACGCACATGCACATGCACCCATGAAAGATGGGAGAAGTGGGTACCCCATTTCAGCACAGTGAGATGACTGTTTGGAGGGGCTGAAGCAGCCTGGGGCGGCAGGGAGGGCTTCCCAGAGGAGGCAGGAGCTGGTTGGAAGGACAAAGGGGCGATTCCAGGTGCAGGAAGGAGGGAGAAGGAGGCATCCTGGGCAGAGGGCCACACTGTGCTGAGCACTTTGGGGCAGTGCCCTGTATCGTGGTGGGGCCAGCCTCACCCTCCGGCCAGCTGGCTCAGTGTCTCCGCCTGCAGACATGGGTGTGCCACCCTGAGGGGGGAAGTGGGGAGGTGAAAGGAGGCAGGGACGCTCCCTTCTACCTTCTCCTTGCCCCCACCCAAAGGGAGGAGTCCTCAGGTCCTCGGTCCATCCATCGGGGAGCCCCAGAAGGGGCTTGGGGGACACAGGATGGGGGGCTAGGTGTCGGGCATGGCCAAGCTCACGGCTGTCCTTCTTCCCCCTCCAGGTGGTGCTCACCCCCTATGTCCCGGAGCCCGGGAGCTTGTGCCAGCAGAGAGAATATTATGACGAGAGGATCCAGATGTGCTGCAGCAAGTGTCCTCCTGGTGAGGGGCAGCCCTGGCCCTGGCCCTCACGCTGCCAGCTCCTGGGGCCGGTGCCCGGGAGGGAGTGTGTGTATGAGGGTGGAGCGGGCAGGGTCATAACTCTCCATTCTTCCTGAACTCCCTCTAGTTCCACGAATCAGTCCTCTGGTCCGTCTTGCTTCTGGGGCCTCGCACATGCTGTTCCCTCTTCCCAACTCCTTTTCCCTGGAAACCCCTTACTTCTTTGTTAGACTTCAGCTTAGACGGCCCCAGGTGGAGAATTTTAGCCAAATGCAAAGAAGAAGAAAGCTGGCAAATCAGTTCTCACTAAAGTGTGACTGACTGATGGGCAGGCAGTTTTGATGGTGGGATTCCAGGCTTCTGGAACGATCAGTGTGGGTTCAGAGATGGCGTGACAGCTGGTACTTGCGTCGATGGAGGAGTTGGGGCCCCATCAGAGAGCCTTCGCAGCTCCACTACCGAACTCTGGGGTTCTGGGGGGCAGTGGATGAGCTCAGGGTCCGGGCAGCAGCCACCTCCCCTGAGACCCCGGCCCTTGCTTCCTCAGGCTACCACGTCCATTCCCAGTGCACCGAGACCTCCGACACAGTGTGTGCCCCCTGCGAGGACGGCATGTTCACCCAGCTCTGGAACTGGGTGTCCCACTGCCTGAGCTGTGACTCCCGCTGCAGCTTTGGTGAGTAGGCCCAGGGCGAGGGGTGGCCCCCAGCATCCTCCCCTGGGCACCTGCACCCCAGCCCCTGTGGCGGAAAGCTGATGTGGGGTACTCCAGACCCGCTGCTTCCACGGCCGGGGGCATGAGGCTGCGTGGGCACAGTCATTTGCTACCTGTCCGGGGCATTCTCATCCTGTCTTACCGAATCCCCTTCTGTCGCCCCACGAGGCAGGCAGGCCGGCCCAGAGCAGCGGGGAGACCTGTGTCCGCCATAGTCATGGCTTGTGCTATGGGGCGGAACGAGACTGCGGGCCTCGGAACCCGTGGGGAGGACAGGGACCACAGCCTGCGGGAGAGCAGAGGGGTCTGTGGGTGGGGCCTGGCTGGGAGGGCAGGGTGGCCTGGCAGTGAGCAGGATTGGTGGAGGCAGGAATGACCCCGCTCTGCCCTCTCACCCTCCAGAGCAGATAGAAACTCAAGCCTGCACCCGGGAGCAGAACCGCGTGTGCGACTGCAGGCCGGGCTGGTACTGCATGCTCAAGATCCAGCACCGGTGCCTGCAGTGCGAGCCGCTGCGCAAGTGCCCGCCTGGTTTCGGCGTAGTCACCCCAGGTACGGGGGCGGCAGCTGGCCTCGGGGTCCCCCCTGGGTCTCTCCTTCACGGGCATCCGCTCCTCAGCTCCTCAGCTCGGCCTGGGAGCATCATCCGTGGTTAGGCACCTGCTGTGTGCAAGGCTCTGGGGATCGATAAACGGGTCAAATTAAGCCCTCAGCTGCCGGGAAATCAGGTGGTGCCCCAGGAAGATGAACCCATTTGACCCCGAGACCAGGAAGTCACTAGAATTGGTTAAAGGACAAACTCCCAGTTGTGTGTGTGCACGTGCATGCGTGCATGTGTCCTTGTGTGTGTGTGTGTGTGTGTGTGTGTGTGTGTGTTTGGAAGTAGAGATGCAGATGGTTCCACGAGTCCTCTGACTTCCCCTAGGGCTTCAGTACCAAGCACACACCCCCCCCCCCCCCATCCCCGGAGCATCTGAGTTGGTGACAGGTCCCATTTTTTCCTTGAAGGAACCAAAATGTCAAATGTGGTGTGTGCTGCCTGTGCCCCAGGGACATTCTCGGACACGGCGTCCTCCACAGACACCTGCAGGCCCCATCGGTTGTGAGTGGCTGAGCCCCTTGGTTCTGGGGGAGCAGGGAGGGGCTGTCCCGGTGATGGGGGTCTAGAACACACAGTGGTGGTGTCATGGTGCCAGAACCCCCTCCCCCTCGCACCCTTGGGTGGCCGAGGCGTGTTCAGTGCCAGCACGGGCTCATCTCATGGCGGGCGGGTCCCAGGACCTGGAAGTCAAGGCTGAGTGGGGAGCATGGGGATAAGGGGCAGGTGAGGAGAGGAAGGGGTGGTCCTAAGATATGACAGGGCATGTACTCATTCCCCCATCCACGCTGCTGGGACCCTTGCCCTCTGAGCTGTCTCCCACAAGGGAGCCCGCCCCCCCTTCCCCCCTCTCCCGAGCCATCCTGCCCTCTGCTGCCCCCTGACCAAGCTGCCTCCTCTCACAGCTGTGAGTCGACGGCCATCCCCGGAAATGCAAGCAGGGACGCGGTCTGCAAGTCTGTGCTCCCCTCCCCGCGTGTGACCACAAGCTTAGACCTCAAGCCCCAGGCGGCGTCCACAAAATCCCAGCCCACGGAGCCCACGACAGGACCCAGCTCAGCTGCTAGCATGTCTGTCCTGCTCCCTGTGGTCCCAAGTGCCCCGGCCGAAGGGATCAGCACCGGGAACATCTCTCTTCCAGTTGGTAAGTCACAGGAGGGCGCATTCATCCTTCCGCCTCCTCCCTCAGGCTCCCTGAGAGCCCGCTGTGGGCTGGATGCTCGCGTCCCGGGAGGCAGGTGGCAGCGAGACTTGTCTCGTCCAGGACCTGGTCCTGTCACCGAGAAACCCCGAGTGGAGAGAGGTGGGCTTAGCTTTAAAAACAAACAAAAAATAATAATTAAAAAAAAAAAATATATATATATATTTTATTGATTTCAGAGAAGATGGGAGAGGGAGAGAGAGAGAAACATCGATGATGAGAGAGAATCAGGATTGGCTGCCTCCTACAGGCCCCTCCACTGGGGATCAAGCCTGAAACCCAGGCATGTGAATTGAACTGTGTCTGGGAATTGAACTATTGGAATTGAACTATGACCCCCTAGTTCATAGGTCAACACTCAACTACTGAGCCACGCCGGCCAGGCTGGGCTCAGCTTTTATCTCAAAGAGGAGGTGGTCTCCTGGTTGTTGGTTCTGATGAACCATCAGGCTGTGAAGACAGTGGGCGGGGCCATGTCCACCTGGGGTTAGGGACCACACCTGGCTTGAACTGTCAGGCTGGGGGCCCTTGAGCTTTTTTGGCACACAGTTCTGGGGTTGTTCGTTTTGTAATTGAATGCCAGACCTCTGGACTGGGCTTGCCCCTCGCCTGGGACCGCCCTAGCCATCATTGGTCACCGACTGATGGGCCAGGCCCCTGGTAGAAGCCAGGGTGCTTTTGGCAGCTGGTTTGAGCGTCTCCTTTCCTTCCAGGACTCATTGTTGGCGTGACAGCCTTGGGGCTGCTAATGATAGGGCTGCTGAACTGTGTCATCCTGGCCCAGAAGAAAAGTAAGATTCCGTTCCCTTTCCCCCTCTCTGTTTGTTCATTCACCCATCGGTTCAGGAAGCGGGTGCCTGCTGTGAGTCAGGGCCTGGGCACAGCCCGAGGGCTCAGACAGAGCTGGGTACCGTAGACGCTGTAGGAGCTGAGAACCTGGGAGAGGACCCTTCTGCTAACTTAGCTACCGACAGGCAGGGCTCCATGAGGGTGTCCCAGGGGGAGGAGGCCAGGATTCTTGTGGGGCATCCTGGGGGGAGGAGGCCTCTGGGCAGGGGGGTTTGAGCTGGGTAAGATTCAGTGGGGGGCTGTGTGCGGGAAGGGAAGGTGTGAGGACAGGCGTGGGCCAAGGTTTGGAAGGCAGGTGGGGGGACAGAAGGGAGTGGAACAGTGTTGAGCCAGCTGGAGGGCAGGGTGTGGGCCTTTGCGTGCCTTGTCTGGTAGATAATTATTTCCACTCGGCTGGGTCTACTCCCACCGGTGCTGCTTGGGCCCCACGCTGCTCTCCTAGTTAGAACAGCCGTGGCCCGAGGAAGTCACTGCCCCTGACTTGTCCCCTCTCCCCTTTGCAGAGAAACCCTTCTGCCTGCCCGGAGACGCCAAGGTGAGTGCCCTCCCCTGCTCTCCTTCCATGGGGGCGGTGCTCCCACAGGAAGCAGTGGGTTCTGTGGGTGGATCTGTCTAGGGCCATGTAGTGTGCTGAGCCCTGGAGGTGGAGGAAAGGCCAGCCAGGGCTGATCAAGGAGACTGAGTGCGAGAGGCCACGGCAAGGAGCTGGGGTTAGAGGTGTCCGTGGCAAGCATGTGGTCATGGACCTGTGGCGTGACCTTGGACAGACGTGAAATGGCCTGTAGCCCTGTTTCCTCACCATTAATCGGGGACCGTGCTGCTCAGGGGCTGTGCCATCCACCCAGCTGGCAACAATTCTCAGCATCTCTGAGGTGCTTACAAAGCACTTCCTCAAAGAGCAGTGGTTTTCAAACTGAGTGCCAGGGTACCCCGGTGTTCCACGGAAGGGCTCATCTCTGGGGTTGAGACGGTGGCTAGAGTGCTGGGCTCTGGGTCCTCCCTCTTCAACCGAAGCAGCTCACCTTAGATCTTTTTTATATAGAGAAGGGTCTGTGACCAGTTCTGAGTCAGGAGGGCATTTGGCCACAAGTAACTGAAAACATAAGGGTTACTTAGCAAGAGGGCTTATGTTTCTTCCGTGCCAAGAGGTCGAGGGGTTACGGCTGCTGGAATAGTTCACCTGCATCCTTCTCAGGGGCAGTAGGACCCCAGGCTCCGCCATCTTTAGTGTGTTGGCATTTGTCCTATTTTCTGTGGCTTCATGTCCTGGGAGTGTGATCACCACTTCCTGTGACCTCGGGTTTGAGGTGGGCACAAGAGGGGGTCGTGGCCAGCTTTGGTGCCTTTTATTAGGAAATCAGCGTTCTCCCAAAAGCCCTGGGTAGACTTCTCCTTTTGTCTCATTGGCCTGAAAGGTGTCACGTGACCATCCCTGGCTGCAAAGGAGTCCCTTTGCTTTCCCGGCCTCTGTGGTGGAGGGAGACAAGGGAGAGGGCTTGGAAATGGGTGTCGGTGAGCCAGAACACAGTGGCTGCTGCACTCCTGAATCTGGTAGGCAGGGCAGGGTTTATACCTGCTTTTACAGACGAGGAAAGAGCTCCCTCCAGTTCCTCCCTCCTCTTCCCACACCCCCCTCCGTTCCTGCTGGGCAGGGTTCCTCAGCCTTGGGGGCTGTCCTGTGCTTTGCAGGCTGCTCAGCAATAGGCTGACCTCTCCCCAGTGGATGGCAGCAGCACTGCCTCCACGGAGTGACAGCCGAAGGTGTCTCCAGACAGTGCTAATGCCCCCCCCTACCTCCAGGGCAGAGCCATCCCCAGCTGGGAGCCATGGTGCTGGGGAGCCACTCAGCCCTGGGCAGCCCAGTGCCCGAGGCTCACTAGGACTTGGGACTTGGTCAGACCAGCAACTGATTTCACGTCCTGATTTTGTGGACGAGCAAAGAGAAAGTGACTTGCCCCAGGTCACACAGCACCGTGCCCCTGGGCTCCGGCTCTGCAGCATTCCCGCAGATGGGAGCACTGGTTTGGGAGTTGAGACATTTTCTCATCCTCCCCCCAAGGGTACGAACGCCACTCCTTCCTCTTTCTGGCTTCCAGGCGGTGATGCTGACAGCTGCCGAGGGGTGGCACAGAGGGCAAGTGTGCCTTCCGGGCTCCTCCCAGCAGCCCAGCTGCCGTCTCTCTCCTTCCCGGCCAAGTGTTTCCCAACAGCCCCTGCAGCGAGTGTCCCAGGTGTGACCCCGCAGCCTCACTTCCCCTTCCCCCTCAGAGCTCTGTGCTCACCGAGCGTGAGCCACGCCGCTCACACTGTTTTGGAGTGCTGTTGGGTACAGAACAGTGTGCTGGCAGCGGGCCCTCCGAGCAGGGCAAAACCCCCGAACCCCTGATTTGTGGTGTTAGCTCAGTTCTGTGTCATAAACACTCTCGCTGTCCAGTTTCAAGCTGCCCAGTGTGGACCTGGGAAGACTGGCGCACAGGTCTGAGCTGGCCTTGCGCACGGCTCTGACTGCAGGACAGTCACCCTCTTTCACAGATGAGGAAACCGAGATTCAAGGAGGTTCTGTTCCCCGTATGAGGCCAGGCTGCTAAGGAAGTGACTGAGCCCAGGTTGGAAACCTGAGTCTGCAGGTTTGGCCGGGCCAGGCATTCAGGGCTGTTCAAGCGCCATGGCTCCCCCCCTCACCCCCCCCCGAGGGCTGCCCTCAGAGGCTGGCCACCTTCCCAGATGCCCTTCAGTGCCCAGGCTCCCACTCCCTCGTCTAGCCAGCGCCCGCTCTGTTCCTGGCTGCTAGCTATGGTCCCTGCTATGAGGCTGCCTGCTCGCCCCAGGTCTAGGCTGCTGGGGCGGAGAGTGAGCTCCGCCCCATCCCTCCTGCTGCTGCGGAAGGAACCCCAAGGCCTGATGGGACAGTGGCTTCCCCTCGTTTAGGAAAGGTCAGCGTTCCGTCCTATGTGCGCTCACCCACAGTCACCCGCACAGACACACTTGTGCACGCTCACATTTAATAACGAGAGCGAGCATTGATGAGGCGCTGAACATAGGCCCACAGCCGTGCTGCGACACAGGCGGTGAGGTGATTGCTCCAGTTTTACGGCCCAGATTCAGAGCTGTTAGGTAACTTTCCCGAGACCACACAGCTAATGTGTGGCCTGGGGCACAGCCCTAGGCGTGCCTGTCTTCATCACCTTCAGCCGATGTGCACACATGTCCCCCATAGACGCGCGCGAGCGCGTGTGTGTGTGTGTGTGTGTGTGTGTGTACACTTCACATACCTTCACACACACCTGTACACGAAGGTTTGTGCACCTCATGGACGCACACTCGCACATGCAGACAGACGTGGACCCTCTTCTGGAGGACCAAGTGGTGGTTCTGCCTGGGGCTCTGGCTGGCTGGGATCCTGTTTTTTTGCATGAACTCCCTCTGCCCCCCCCCCCCCCCCCCCTGTTTCTAGGGTCCCAGCCCAAGGAGCAGCACTCAGGATTTTTCGGCCCCACTCAGAGCCTGTCTGAACTTTGCAGCTTGTGGCCATGGGGGCGGGAGGGAGGCAGCCGTGACCTTTGGGGGTTTCTGTTCTGCTGTGAAAGCCCCTTCGCTGGGGTTGTGAGGAATGACATTTGGATGCGCCCTCCCCCCCTCCTGTCCCAGTTCAGGGCTAGGAGTGGGCAGTTCAGCGTGAACTAGAAATCTAGAAATGCCCTCCTTCCCTTGAACACTGGGGGAGGGGTGAGCCAGGGAGTCAGGACACAGTTACCAGCGTGGGGACACTGTTCTGGGCTGGTCCTGCCCCTCCCATGGACCAGCTGTGTGATCAGAGCAGGGACACACCCTCTCTGGGCCTCCATGGCTACCTTAGAAGGCTCCTCCTTGTCAGAGGGATGAGCTGGCCTCAGGGTATCGAGGGCTCCTCGGGGCTCAGGTGGGAGAGGCCACAGCCAGTGTGGGCGGGGCTGCGGGCGGGGCCTGCGGTGACTGGCCAGTCCCGGGAGGAATCAGGCATTATGCCTCTGCTCAGAGCACACCCTTGGGGTCTCTGTTCCCTGGGGAGGGGATCTAACGTGCCTGTGTCCCCCACCCTGTAGCAAACGCTCACCCTCTGACTCCCACCTCTCTCCACCGTGCTAAGATAACATCTCACCAACCCTTCCCTCGCCTCAGTTCTCATCTCACCCTCATCCTTGGCAGTGGGGGAAGGTGTGGCCCCTGATTTCACAAACCCTTGTATGGAGCTTTCTGTGGAACAGCTGCTGTTCTGAGCACTTTACCATTTACACAGCCATTTAGTCTTCACAGTGACCCTAACGGGTGGGTTGTTATTCCCCCTTTATAGACGAAAAACGGAGGCCCAGAGAGGCTGAGTCACTTGTTCAAGGTCACACGGCTCGTGAGCGATGAAGTCATGGTTTGCACCCGTGCGTCTGGCTCCGGAACCCATGCTCTTGGCTGCCGGGCCGTGTGCTGAGGGGGTGACCTTAGGAGAGTCACTCTCCTCGGGGTCTCCACTTCCTCATGCCAAGTGAGGATGCCAGTCCTGCCCCACCTCTGAGGAGAGGACCACTGAGAGAACAGGGCCCCCTGAGCCTGGCCCGACGAGGGCTGGCACTCAAGCAGCGCAGGCAGGTGCTAGTCATAGACACCACCGAGGGCACTTAGTGTGGAAAGAACACGCACTGTGGGTAGAAGCACGTAAAGGGTGAAGGGCTGTGACACGGTGCAGATGGTGGTGAGGAGGAGGAAGTGGGAGGGAGGGGAGCTGGCTGGAGGCCTGACCGCTGTCCCTCCTCCCTCCCTCCAGCCTCACCTACCTGCTGAGAAGGCCCCGGTCACTCCTGGCTCCGAGCAGCAGCACCTGCTGACCACGGCGCCCAGCTCCAGCAGCAGCTCCCTGGAGAGCGCGGCCAGCGCTCCGCACGGGGGGCCGCCCCCCAGGAACCAGCCCGGCGGGTCCGGGGAGGCCCAGGCTGGTGGGAGCTCAGGTAAGTGGAGGGGGCCCACCGGCTTCGTGATCCTTGGTGATGCCTCTTCCACGGTCAGCCTGGTGCGGGTTCCTCCTGGGCCCCCGTGTGGACCTCGGACCATGTCTGTCTTCCCTTCCACCCTCTGCCCCTTCTCTGTTCCCCTCCTGCCTCTCTGGCCTCTGCATTCCCCTCTGTCCCTCCCACCCACCAGCACCTCTCGCCTCTGTGGGTTAGGGTAAACCCCCGCACTGCGCCCCTTGTGGTCCCCCATCCGCCCCCACCGTGTCTCGCTCACGGTGTGCAAAGGCCATGGTGACCTGGGTGACATTTGGGTGCCATGCAGACGCAGGTGGAAATTTCCTTCTGGCCCCGAGTTCAGCCTTGCCTTGCCCTGGCCTCTTTGGGGTTGTTTTGAGTGCGAGCTCACCAGCTCTGACCTCATCTCAGATCCCCTGGGGTTGCGGGGGCTGGGCTGGGCTGGGGGGAGATGGAGAATAGCCAGCCAGTCCCCTTTGTGCTCCTGGCACCACACTGGCCTATGCTCAGCAGGTCCCCACAGTCCCAGCAGCAGCCGTCACCTTGTGAGAGGCTCTTGTGCCTCCGATCCCTTACATTCATCTCCTGGCTCCTCCATCATTCTGTCCCATGCTGCCTGGTTAGGAAACTCTTATGCCCATGGGGTGGGCGCAAGTGGGGTGAGCTTGTGGCCGGAAGTCCTTCCTGCCAGCAGTGTTCAGGTGTGGGGACCCTCCATGGCCAGATCGCTCACATCTGGCTCGGAGGGAAGCCATAAATCAGATTTTAAATACGTAAATTCATGAATTTTATTTTATTCATTTTTTGTTTTTAATGGAACCAAAGTTTATTGGGAGAAGCCAATCCTGGAAAAGGTGCAATTTTATTTTATTCTTAACTAGAGGCCCGGTCACAAAATTTATGCAAGGGGGTGGGAGTGGGGGTTGTTTCTGCCCAGCCTGCACTCCCTCCAATCTGGGACCCTCTCACAATCCAGGACTACTGGCTCCCAACTGCTCACCTGCCTGCCTTCCTGATTGCCCCTAACCACTTCTGCCTGCCAGCATGATCACCCCCTAACCACTCCCATGCCCGCCTGATTGATGTCTAACTGCTCCCCTGCCAGCTCATTTGCCCCCAACTTCCCTCCTCTGCCGGTCTGGTCACCCATAACTGCCCTCCCCTGCAGTGTTGCTTGCCTTCAACTGCCCTCCCTTTCAGGCTTATGCTTCCCAACTGCCCTCCCCTACTTGCCTGATCACCCCCAACTGCCCTCCCTTGCAGGCCTTGTCCCTCCCAACTGCTCTCCCCTGCTGGCAATCTTGTGTCCACATGGGGGCAGGATCTTTGACCACCAGGGGGCGGGCAGCCATATTGTTGTTGGAGTGATGGTCAATCTGCATATTATTACTCTTTTATTAGATAGGATTCCTGAATTTTAAATGTTGGCCAATTCTCTTAAAAAACACGACCACCAATGGGCCCCGTGCTTTCTCCCACATGTAACCGGCCTTCAGGCAGGGGACAGGCCATGATGGCCTCCCCACCGTGAGACCCCGGCTGACACCCTCTCCTCTTCTGTCTGCAGAGTCCTCCCCCGGCAGCTGCGGGACCCACGTCAACGTCACCTGCATCGTGAACCTGTGCAGCAGCTCTGAGCACGGCTCGCGGTGCTCCTCCCAGGCCAGTGCCACGGCGGGGAACGCGGGCCGCAGCCCCTCCGGCTCCCCGAAGGACGAGCACGTCCCCTTCTCCAAGGAGGAGTGCCCTGTACGGTCCCCGCGCGGGGCCCCCAGGACTCTGCGGCAGAGCCTGGAGGAGAAGCCCCTGAGCCTGGGCGTGCCTGAGGCAGGCACGAAGCCCAGCTAACTGGCCGGCGGGGGCCGAGGCGCCGCTGAGTGAGCTGGCCTTGGGGCCTCCCAGCCCCCATGCCCGGCACTCTGGCTCCTTCCAGGCCAAGTCCTTTCGTGGCCTCCACAGCCTGGCAGGCAGGGGGAGTCAGAGAACCCCTCGGGTCATGGGTATCCAAGGATACCTGGACATGCTGGGCAGCCCGGCGTGGTCCCTGCCACCCCTCGCTGCCCTCTCACTGGGCTGTGGCCCTGGCTTCTGAACTCCTTGTTTCATCTCTGGGCTCCGGCTTCCTGTGAGGTTCCAGCGTCCAGAGAGGCCATGGGGGCGGGGCGCTGTGGGGTCATTCATGGATAAGGGGCAGCCCATCAGCCTGGATGCTGAGCCTGCAGGTGGTCCCAGAGGGGGAGAGGCTGCCATCAGCCAGATGGCTCTGTGCCGGGGGGGGCGGGGGGGACCCTGGTTAGCTAAGGACCTTGGGGAAGCACCACCTCAAATCCTTTCCCACTGGTCCCGCCTCCTGTACGTGGTGTGGAAATCAGACCCCCCCGCGGCCCAGCACCAGGCCTGGATGATGCCCTGCCCCGGGCAAGATGGCAGACCTCTCACAGGCAGTCTAATTTCAATACGTGGCAGTTTAAAAACAGCAAAAAACCCTCAACGCCATGCAAACAAGCCAGCAGCACCACAAAGCCAATGTCTCAGAGTGCCTTCTCCGCCTTTGACCTTCACGCCCGCTTCCCCAGAGCAACCACCCCGCCGCCCGCCCGCCCCTCCTGAGCCGTCTGGTGTGGGCTCCCCGGCCACACTCCTATCAGGGAATCTCAGGACCCGGAGACCCAGCTCCTGCGGCCACGTTTCTCCTTCTACCTCAGCCTGGGCCTTCCTTTTTGGACTCCCGAGGGGCGCTCCTGTTCCCTCCACCTCTTCCCGCCGCCCCTGGAGTCCCAGGCCCCCCGGGGAGCCGCGGGACCGCGTTCGTACTGTGCCTGTCGCCATCCCAGGTGGATGGGAGATGCCGAGAGCCAGTCTGTGTGTGTGTGTGTGTGTGTGTGTGTGTGTGTGTGTGTGTGTGTGTTGCGTGCTGTGGGTCCGTGTAGCTGATGTCGGCTGAACGGCCTTCGTGAAGCAGCTGAAGCCAAGAGTTTTGCCAGGGCTTCCTTCCCTGTTAAAGAGCCTGTCCACTCCCCCCCGACACACTGCACTCCCTGCAGAGGGGGAAGGAAAGGGACTGGGGCTCCTGGACAAGCCATTCGAGTCCGTGGTACTTGGATCTTTGTTGAAAAAGACTTGAACTTTGCAGCTGAACTTTTAGAGAGCCGGAGAGTCCAGGAATTGCCATGGAGACACAAGAGGCTCCCCACCGTGGAATCAAGATGTGCTTACCAACGAACTACCTGGAACCTTCTGGGTCTCTGCCCACGTTGGACCCTGCGTGGTTGTGGAGCAGGTCTGCCCCCTGGTGGACAGTTCCGGGAGGCTCTCAAGCCTCCTTTTTCCCTCCCTCTCTCCCCCATCCCCCCCCAGCAGAGCTGGGAAGCCATGTATTAAAGAGAGACCCTTTCAGGATGTAGCCTCAGTTCCCCAGCTTGTGTTGATCCCAGACAATGAGAGTTTGCACTGTTGCTGGGCAGCATTCCTGCTTATAAATAAACCTGTTTGTGTTTTTACACTTGTCTGCCTCTCCTGTCTTTCCTCGGTCCTTGTGCCTCTTCACGAGTGTTTCCTGTACTTGTAGCTCCAGGTGCTGGGATGCAGCAGCTCCTAGGAGAGGCCTGTAGTAGGAGAGGAGGAGCTGACACTTGGGGCAGGGGTGGAGGGTGGTGGAGGGGTGCGGGTGCAGCGAGCGGGAAGGGGAGCAGCCAGGTCCTAAGGACTTCCTGCTGGGTGGGAAGGGGATTCTCTGAAAGCTGGAACCAGTGGGGAGAGGCCGCCAGATCTGTGTTTTGGAAAGATGTCTCCAGGGACGGGGGTAGGGGCCAGGCGGAGGGTGGCCCTCGTGGCCTCTACCAGGAGGTTGGGTGGCCCCTTTGGCTACATTGAGCGCTGGCGAGGGAGGGCAGTGAGAGACCAGCCATGTGCGGGTGGTTCTGCACACACCCCTCTAGTTCCTCTGTCCGCCCAGCTCTGTAGCCCGAGGCTGCCCCCTGCAGGCCACATGCCCGACCCCGCCTCAGCCTTCCAGCAGGGTTTGCCTTGGGAAGGCACCAACAGGAGACCGGGTGGGAGGGGAGGGAGGAGGCAGGTGTATTTCCTCCCCACACCCCTTCCTGTGGTTTCTACCTGTGACCACCCTCTGCTGTGCTCTGCTGCCCCCCTCCCTCCGCCTCCCTGGTCCGGTATCCCCGTCTGTATGCTGGGGTAGTCACAGGTAGAAAGCCATCCCTGTGTCTTCCTCTCAACCTTCTGCTTGTGGCACTTCTGATCACCAAATGTGGTTTTCTCTCTCGACACACCGAGCAGTTCAATGCCCACGCTACCTGCCTGGAGATGAACCCCAACAACCAAGGGGCCCAGGCTGCCTGTCACTACTGGAGCCGGTTAAGCAGAGCCAGCAGCTGAGTCATAGATGAACGTTTATTCCAGCGCTGCATGGGAAGCAGCAGGCCATCCACAAACAGGCGTTCTGCAGCCCCCCACAAGCCCACTGCGTATGCAGGGCAGGCCAGGGATTACAGGGCTGGGACGGGGCTCCATTGTTTGGGCAACAAGGTTGTTCATCTTTCCACGATACTAGGCAGTTCTTGAATGAAATGGACCTCGTTCCAAGGTTGGCTGCCAGACCAAGGTTGACTCCCAGGTCCCGGGGGTGTACAACTCCCAGCCAGGTTAGGATGTCCTTTCTTTAACCAGAACAAGGCAATCACAGTTAATCGAGCATGGTTAATATTGCTTATAATGATGGCTCTTCTCCACTGTTCTGTCTTTGCCCCTCACAGAGATGGCGTCAGATCCCGCAGGCAGCAGGCATAGTCCCGCAGGGCTGTCCGCACTTCAGAGGCCAGGCACCAGTCCCGGGTGCGCCTGTGCTCCTGCCCCATCACCTATGACCCCCAGGCTCCACGACCCCCTTCTTGGGCTTGGTCAACTTGCCAGAGCTGCTCCCAGAACTCAGGAAAACAGGGTACTCACTCGATTACCAGTTATGACCAAGGATACAACCCAGACTCAGGAACAGCCAGAGAGAAGAGATGGTGGGCAAGGTTTCTGTGGGAAGAGACCGAGGAGGTAGGTTTGGGGTTGGGGGAGGGGATATGTCCATGTTCTCTCTGATGCACCACCCGCCCAGCACCTCCACGGAGACAGTAACTGAGGAGCCCTCATGCTTTTGGGGTTAGTTTTTTTTTTGTTTTGTTTTTTGAGGCATCATTACACAGGCTCGATTGATTACATCATTGGCCATTGCTGATGGGTTCCAACTCCAGCTGCTGTCTCTAACCAGAGGTAGGGGGCCGGTTGGCTGAAAGTTCCAACCTTGAATCATGTGGCTGGTTTCCTTGGCAACCAGTCCGATCCATCCTTCAGGGCTTCGGAAAGTCACCCAGTAACATGATGGAAAGGGCTTTGATGGGAATAACAGACACTGGTCTCCCCGCTGTGGCTCTGGAGCTATTCCAGAATATGAGGCCACAGAACAAATATGGACTGAAGGGTTCCAGGTTTGATTTCACATCAAGGGCATGTACCTCGGTTGCAGGCTCCATCCCAGGGCGAGTGCGGGGAGGCAAACAATCTCTCTGTCTTTCCCCCTCCCTCCTATTCTCTCTAAAAATCCATGGGAAAAAAGAATATCTTTGGGCGAGGATTAAGCAAAAACAACAACAACAACAAAAGAACAAACATTAGAACAAAATAGGAGTGATAAGACACTCCCAGTGAAGTGACCTTACTTACACAGGCATACCTTAGACCACTGCAGTAAAGTGAGTCGTCATATTTTTAAAAAATATATTTTATTGATTTTTTACAGAGAGGAAGAGAGGGATAGAGAGTTAGAAACATTGATGAGAGAGAATCATCGATCAACTGCCTCCTGCACACCCCTTACTGGGGATGTGCCCACAACTAAGGTCCATGCCCTTGACTGGAATTGAACCCGGGACCTTTCAGTCCGCAGGCTGATGCTCTGTCCACTGAGCCAAACCAGTTTCGGCTGAGTCATCATATTTTTGCTAGTGGAAGGCCTTGATTTCAATTTATAAAAAAATGCAACATCCAGAAGCACCGAGGGGAGGAGCGCAATCGGACAAGGTGTGCCTGCATAAACCACAATACCACAGGGGCCAATTTGAAGCAACCGAAGACGGCCACTTGTCTGTGGGGTGACCATTCAAATGGGCCCCTCCTGCCTCTCTTTCCTTTAGCCATGCAGGAGCAAGATGTCTCTGAGGCAGAGCCAGCGGGGTGGGGAGGGAGCAGTGCGTTTATTCCTCTCTGCCTAGTTTTCCTTCATCCTTGTCCTGATGGAGCACCGTAGTGGATGGACCAGCACCGGAGTTAGGAGTTCTGGACTCTCACATCTCACCTGCCCGGGGGTGAATCCTGGCTCTACCACTTCCGGTCTGTGTGACCTCAGGCAGGTCACTGAACTTCTCTGTGCCTCACTCTCCTCATCAGTGAAAATGGGATTAAAATGGCACCTCCCTTAGAGTAAGGGACCACGTGATTTCCTACATGTAAAATGCTTGGAACTGTGCCTGGCCCATAGCAAGTGCTCAGTGCATATTAATTGCTGATGTGTGTGTGTGTGTGTGTGTGTGTGTGTGTGTGTGTGTGCTGTGGGTGCAACAGAGTTCAGGACAGACCAGGCAGCTGCTGAAGCTGACACACTGGGAGGGACTATGAATATAATAGAAATACCTGTAGGCTATGCCAGGGGGTGGTAAATGCTAAGAAGGAAAATAAGTAACATAAGGCAGCAGTCGGCAAACTCATTGGTCAGCAGAGCCAAATACCAACAGTGCGACAATTGAAATTTCTTTTGAGAACCAATTTTTTAAGGCAGGTACATAGTTATTAACTTAATTAGGGTACGTGGTATTTGTGGAAGAGCCACACTCAAGGAGCCGAAGAGCCTCATGTGGCTCGCGAGCCGCGGTTTGCCGACCACTGATCACAAGGGGACAGAGAAGGGTGGAAGGGCTGCTTGCTGGTCTGCAAGTGAAGTGTGCTAGCGATCACCTCAGGTAGAAACTGCTGTCTGGGTTCTGTACTTATGTGTTTGCTAAAACAATGGAAAGTTATTGATTTTCTGGGCTTACGTATGCTATCCCAATACCCCATGGATGATGGTTTGAATGGCCCATTGATTGTGATCTCACTGGTCATCGAAGCACATTCTTCTGGGTTCCAGGATAGAATAATTACCCTAATTTGTATCAGTAGCTACAGATAGTGCGCTCCTGTGGACTCAGTGGTCCCAGAATTCGGACAGCACAGTTATTGTAAATTGTCCGGTGGTCCGTCCCAGATAATGTGCTTCTGTCGATTCAGTGACTTGTAGATACTTTAGATAATTAAGTTGCTCAGTTTCAAAAATCGAGAAACAGGTTCCTCATTCCAGACCCAGAGATGTAATGGATCCTTTTGTGATTTTCTGCCAGTATAAGCCAGGCGGGGCGAGCTGTTCGGGGCTGCGAGATCTAAAGGGCTTTTGCTCCCTGATATGCCGCCGGCCTTTACTAAATGACTCCATAATCCGACTTTTTTGAGGCCTCCTTTGTAGGATGGGGGTTACATCACAACACAAGGTGAGCTGATGAAGAGCTGAGGAGCTGGCCTCTGCGTGGCCTTGGGGAAGGGAGGGCTGGCCACCCTTGGGGGCTGGGGGTCGGACAGAAGGCAAGGTTGGGGAGGGTGGTGTCAGAGGCCACGGGAAGGGCGGAGGGGATGGGACGGCTTCATTTTCAGCACGATGGGAGGGGTCACGGCCCCGGCCCGGAGTGTGGGAAGCCCTGTAGCTTTGCCAGTCAGAGTTGGGAAACTGAACTCCAGTTATTTTATCTGCATGATTGCCCTGAAAGGTAGGGAAGTGCCCATTAGCCCGCTTTGCAGAGGAGGAATCGTGTGGGAGGGCTGGCTGGGCTTCAGACTTCCCGAAGGAATCAGGTAGGATTGAGCGATTTTGAGGCACGCATGGGTGGGCTGGAACTTGACTGGTTACTGTGGGAGATTCTTGATAACCAGCTCCACAGAATTTCACAAGCAAGTCAACGGGACTTCTCTTTCATTTTAAATCAATTATTTGTATTGGCTTCAGAGAGGGAGAGGGAGAGAGAGAGAGAGAGATAGAGACATCAATGATGAGAGTGAATCATTGATTGGCTGCCTCCTGCACGAAACCCTACTGGGGTTTGAGCCACAACCCTGGCATATTCCCTGCCCCGGAATCAAACTGTGGTTCATAGGTTGAAGCTCAACCACTGAGCCACCCCAGCCTGGCTTGGGGAATAATTTACAGAAAAACAAAACAAAACAATTTACCAATTTTAATTGAACATTTCAAAGAATTTTGAGAACGGTGGACAGCCTTGTGACCACAACAATCTAGATCTGGACAGTTCCGTCACTCTGAAAAGTTCCCTCGTGCCCCTGCCTCGGCAATCCCCTCCCACCACCTCTGACCATGGGCCACACCGATGTGCTGGTGCCATTCTAGTTTGGTCTCCTCTAGAATGTCATAGAAATGGAATCATTACAGTGTGCCATTTTTTTGTGGTCTGGCATACACACACACACAGCTAATGCTTTTGAAGTTCCTCCAAGCTGGTGCCTGTATCAGTACTTTGTTCCTTTTCATTGCTGAGTAGTATTCCACGGCATGGGTAAATTGTTATCTGTTTATGCCTCTCTTGTTGATGGATATTTTGATTACTTCCAGTTTTGGGCTATCCTATATAATAAAGAGGAAACATGCAAATTAACCATCACACCATCACAAGATGGCTGCACCCACAGCGGAGGCAGGGTTCCCATAACGAGCAGCCAGCAGGGACCTGAGGTTTTGGGGAGCCAGGCTGGGGCGGGGAACCTGAGGCTGCACCCCCTGCCCAGTGGGGCTTGATGGGGGACCTGAGGCTGTGCCCCCACCCAGCAGGGCTTGATGAGGGTGGGAATGGCCGGGTCTGGATCTCCCCCAATGGGGGTGT
The DNA here is from genome assembly GCA_963693515.1 of Pipistrellus nathusii. Taxonomy (NCBI): domain Eukaryota; kingdom Metazoa; phylum Chordata; class Mammalia; order Chiroptera; family Vespertilionidae; genus Pipistrellus; species Pipistrellus nathusii. The sequence goes on from OY882859.1 coordinate 6,206,767, forward strand.
GGCCAGCCAGGTCTAGGTCTTGAGTGATTTTGAGGCACGCATGGGTGGGTGGGAACTTGACTCTGGGTCTCACGGGCTACCCCAGACTCTGACAGGAGGAAGATTTTCATTTACATTTTACTAATTTTATTTCATCTCTGACACTTCTATTATAGAGTAAGGGCAAATAGCAATACTAAAATATTTCCTCTAGCCGAAACCGGTTTGGCTCAGTGGATAGAGCATCAGCCTGTGATTGAAAGGTCCCAGGTTCAATTCGGTCAAGGGCATGTACATTGGTTGCGAGCACATCCCCGGTAGGGGGTGTGCAGGAGGCAGCTGGTCGATGTTTCTCTCTCATCAGTGTTTCTCTCTCTCTATCCCTCTCCCTTCCTCTCTGTAAAAAATCAACAAAATATATTAAAAAAATATTTCCTCTTATTAATTCCCTTTTAATGTGCACGAATTTCATGCACCAGGCCACTAATTATGAATAAAACTGTTATGAACACCTGTGTATAAGTCTGTGATGCATGTGCTTTCATTTCTTTTTTTTTTTTTTTTTTTTTTTTTTTTAAAAATATATTTTATTCATTTTGTACAGAGAGGAAGGGAGAGAGATAGAGAGCTAGAAACATCAATGAGAGAGTGAGTCATCGACCAGCTGCCTCTTGCACACCCCCTGCTGGGGATATGCCCGCAACCAAGGTACATGCCCTTGACCGGAATCGAACCCGGGACCTTTCAGTCCCCAAGCCAACGCTCTAGCCATTGAGCCAAACCGGTCTCGGCTGCTTTCATTTCTCTTGATTAAATACCTGGTGTGGGATTGCTGTATGGTAAATGTACTAGTATGTTTAAACAGATAAGAAACTGATGGCACAGACACTTTAAATAATACTGTGTTGAATGAATGGTGCCCCGGCACTTGCATTTAAAAAAATGTTTTTATTGCCGAAACCGGTTTGGCTCAGTGGATAGAGTGTCAGCCTACAGACTGAAGGGTCCCGGGTTCGATTCCGGTCAAGGGCATGTATCTGGGTTGCGGGCACATCCCCAGTGGGGGCGTGCAAGAGGCAGCTGATTGATGATTCTCTCTTATCGATGTTTCTGACTATCTGTCCCTCTCCCTCTCTGTGAAAAATCAATAAAATATATTAAAAAAATAATTCTCTTAAAAAAAAATAAAAAAATGTTTTTATGGATTTCAGAGAGAGGAAGGGAGAGGGAGAGAGAGATAGAAACATCAGTGATGAGAGAGAATCATGGATCGGCTGCATCCTGCATGCCCCCTACTGGGGATCGGGCGCATACCCAGGCATGTGCACCGACTGGAGTAGAACTGTGATCTCCTGGTTCGCAGTCCATGCTCAACCACTGAGCACACTGGCCTGGCCGGCACCTGCATTTTAAATAAACTCCTCCGGTACAGCCAGGTGTTGGCTCCTTTCCTTCTGCTTTTCATCTGTGGAGTCCAGGGACTTTATACCCAAACCTCGGCCCTGAGGGGACCCGGTGTTGAGGCGCTGATAGGTGGACGCCACTTCAGAGGAATGCCTCAGCCCGTGAGCTTAGCATTATGATGGCTAGTAATTACTTGGTAGATATACTATTGCTGCCTGGCCATTCCGTGTCCTGCATTTCCTGACTTTTTATGAGCCTATTGAGTTCTTCCTGTTGTTCTGGTGATGATGCAGAATGAAATGTCCATTTGTTCATTCATTCATTCTTAGCGCCTTCATTGAGTCTCGTCTGTGCTAGGCCATGTCCAGGTGCAGAAACCTCTGTGAAAAGAAAATCCCTGCTTCGGGGAGTGTTCAGGATGGGGAGTGTTCACCACGTGAAAGCAAATAAATAAGATAATCTCAGGTAGCATTGCATTCTGTAAGGAAATACAATAGGCTAGTAGATGAGGGGAATTTGAGGTAGGGTAGTAGGGAAATCCTCTGGGAGTGGAAACTTTTTAAAAATTATATTTTTTTATTGATTTCAGAGAGGAAGGGAGAGGGAGAGAAAGATAGAAACATCAATGATGAGAGAGAACCATTGATTAGCTGCGTCCTGCACACCCCCTACAGGGGATTGAGCCCGCAACAGGGCATGTGCCCTTGACCAGAATGGAACCCGGGACCCTTCAGTTCAAAGCTCTATTCACTGAGCCAAACGGGTAGGGTGGAGTGCTTCATTTGAAGCAAGAGGATTCAGCTTTCTGCCTGCTCTGTAACCATATGAGTTTAATGAGCACTTGGTTAGAACTCAGATGTGACTTAAGTGTAAAATACACACTAGATTTCAAAGCTTACTATAAAAACCCCTATAGTATCTCATTAATATTTTTTCTGTTAGCTACAGGTTGAGATAATAATATTCAGGACATATTAGATTAAATAAAATGCATTATTCATTTAGCTTTTCTGTTTTAAAAATGTGCCAACTCAGTACATTTAAAATGACTCTGTGGCTCGCATTATCTTTCTATTGGGCAGCTGTGGTGCAGGGGGAAGCACTCTAAGTAGTGAGAACGGCAGAGGAAGGGTGGGCAGCCTGGAGGTGCTGTGCAGAGTGGGCCAGGGAGAGAGGGGCAGAAACAGGAATGGGCCCAAGCCAATAGGATCTTGGTGTCAGCTCAAATGAAGAAGTGAGTTTTTTTTTTTTTTTTTAAATATATTTTTATTGATTTCAGAGAGGAAGGGAGAGGGAGAGAGAGAAACATCAATGATGAGAGAATCATTGATCGGCTGCCTCCTGCATGCTCCCCACTGGGAATCAAGCCTGAAACCTGGGCATGTGCCCTTGACTGGAATTGAACTCTGGACACCTTGAGTCCACAGGTCGACGCTCTATCCACTGAGCCAAACCGGCTAGGGCAAGAAGTGGGTTTTAAGTCTGATGGGGAAGCCGTTTCAGGCAGGGAAGCGGCGTGGTCTGAATTATGTTTTCACAGACCCCTGAGGCTGTTAAGCAGAGATCTGACTGGGTGGGTGCGATGGCAGAAGGAAGGACCTTGGGTTTCCATACGGCCTGCTGCCAGATTCACTTGTGGCACCGCGCTGCGCTGCAGGAGCGGCCGCTGCCGCCAGGGGGCGCTCCCTCGATGACTCGGCGCTCGGCTGGCCAGGCGCCGGCGCGCCGGCCCTCGATTGGTCGGGCCTGGGCGGGCCGGAGCGCCGCCTCAGCGCCATTGAGGAGCGGCGGGGAGGAAGCGGCGCGCAGTGCCGGGCTTGGGCGGGCGCCGGACCCCGACAGGTACGGGCCGCGGCGGGGTGGGGGCGCCGGGCTGAGTGGGGGCCCGGGGCGGGCGTGGGCTGGCGGTCAGCCGCTGCTTCACCTGGGGGTCGGGGTCCGCCCGCCCGCGGGGAGCGCGGCGCCCGGAGCCGGGACCCGGCGTCCGGCCTCAGACCCATCGGAAAGCCTCCGGGAGCCCGGAGCCGCCGACGGCGGCAGCTGCCGCCCTCCCGGGGGAGAAGGCGGGCCTGGCGTCCGAGTCCCCGCAGGCACCGCCGCCTCGGGCTCGGGCTGCCTGAGCCTCCGGGACCCCGGCGTCCGGGCCTCCGGGAGGGACCCCGGGAGTCCGAGCCCCCGCCGGACCCGGCGCCTCTCCAGGGTCCGGCACCTGCCGCCCGGAATTGGGGCGCGGTGTCAGCCCGCCTCGTCTCCCCTGACTCTCGGTCTCCGAGTGCGACCCTTCCATCTGATACCAGCAATGGGGCGCCAGTCAGTTCCCCCGAGGGTCCCGTCCCCCCCCCCCCCCAGCCTTCTGGGGTCACGCTCCGCGGGGGGACCTCAGGCTCCCATCTGCCCTCGCACCTCGCCTCCCGGGGTCACGCCCAGGCTGAGCCCCTCCCTCCTCCCAGGTATGGGGGTCCCCGGCGCCGGTCCCGCCAGGCTTTCCCTGGGAGGTGGGGTCCCTGCTCCGTGGAGCCGCGGGGGCGGCCGGAGGGCTTGTGGGAGCCTCGCCTTGGGGACCCCGGGCCTGGCATCCGCCCCGCCCCCCATTCCCCCTCCCCCACTGTCGCCCCCGATCCCCGAGCTTCCCGGGGGCGGGGTGCACCGGGCCCGGCCGCCTCTGGGTGCGGCGCCGGGGTCCAGGGGCCAGTCCTTCCTCCCCGGGCCCCGGCCGCCCCTCGAGGGAGTGGCCTGGCTCAAGGTCACTGCCGGGCTCCTGGGTCCGCCCGTGGGCGCAGCGCTGATGCCCCCCGGGGTCACCGGCCCCGCCGATCCCCGGAATCCGTGCCGGACGCGAGTGTAAACACGGGGGTTCTGGCCGGGCTGGCGGCCCTGCCTGATACCGGACTCCTCCCGGGAATGGCGAGGCGGCCGCCCGCCGGGGCTGGGTGCCCGGCAGAGCCGATCAGGCTGCCTGGCTCGGGGCTCGGTGTACCAACTGCTGGGGCATTTGACAGCCTCTGCCCCTTGCCCCGTCTTATAATCCGTGCTTTGCATTCTGCCACCGTCAGGCCCGATCTTGTGTATGAGCCCACGGCGGTGTCCGTTTACCGGGGGAGAGAGAGAGCGTTCGTCGCGGGCACTTGGGGGAGAGAGAGAGAGAGAGAGTGTTTGTTGGCAGGTAGGGCAGCAATCAGTGGCAGGGACTCCAAAAATAAAGAGTACTCTGGCGCTGGCGCTTTGCCCAAGGGTGCTCGGAGCCCGCACAGATCGGCCCAGGTTGGTCAGGTTCACATTTTTTGTTGTTGCTGGTTTGCTTTTTGAAGTTTAAAATAAAGAAATGTTTCTGTGACCCGGACTGTCACACATTTCTTATTTTAAAAGCATGTCCTCGGGTGAGGATTAAAAAGAAAACACTCGGAAAAACCTGTTCTTGAAGTGAATGCATCCGGGAATCTTTAGCACAATCCCAGGTTGACCCAATAGGTAGCTTGAAGAAGAAATCTTTAGAGAGAAAGGAGTACTTCACCAAAAGCTATCTGTTTACTTAGTAATTTGTACTGTCATTGTTGACAAACGGAAGTTAGTCTTCCCGTGGAAGTGCCAGACGATGTTGACAAACCTTTCCTGGGGGTTAGCTCTCCCAGGGCCTTGCTTTGGGGCTCCGTTGGGTGTGGCAGCCCTTCCGTTGGGACCAGTGTGTCTTCTGGCGCTGAGATGAATCGCTGGAGGAGGGGCAGAGCGCTTGGAAAGGATCCCGAAAGGGCTGGCTCCAGTGGGATGCCTGCCATAGCTGATCTGCTGTCCCGCGATTTGGAGCTCACCGTTCTCACTGGGACCTGCTCGTTGAGCGATCTGGGGACCCATTTCAGCGGTGTCGCAAGTTCCCAAATATTAGCTTCTTTAGAAAACTGATTTCAGAGAGGAGAGAAATAGAAACATCAATGATGAGAATCATTGATTGGCTGCATGCCCCCTGCTAGGGGGTGAGGCTACCACCCGGGCATGTGCTTTGACCGGGAATCGAACCATGACCTGGTTCATAGGTCAATGATCAACCACTGAGCCACGTTGGTCTGGCTTGAATATTAACATTTTGTAATACTAAAAAATCTATATGTACTTCTGTAATGCTAATAAATATGATACCTGTTGTTATTAATAACGACAGGCAGTAATGATTTAGTGCTGAATGTAAGTACTGTAGCCAGAACCAGATGTTCTCTGGGGTGTGTAATTACTGAGATAGTTCATTGTATCAGCATCAGGCCCCAGTAATGTACCTCCAGGACTTTTAAGAACTGTGAACAACCACTGCCTTTTCCCTTTTATATTATTTTACAAAAGATCCCAATGAACAAATCTGCAAAATTGAATTAGGGGAGCCTTAAAGAGGATCACTGCAGAATAGGAAGCTCATTGGAACAGTCTCTTAGTGCAGTTTTGCTTTCATCTGAAACAGGATTTCAGTCTCAGCACCGTTGACATGCTGGCTAGGTAATTCTTTGCTGTGGGGTGTTACCTACGCATTGTAGGATGTTTAACATCATCCATGGTTTCTACCCTCAAGATATCAGTAGCACTTCCTACTCCTCACAATCAAAAATGTCTCTAGTCTCTAGACATTGCCAAACCATACCTGGAGGAGAACCTTCAGTCAGGACAGTCTGGTCCCAAGGTGAGTCACTAAAAGCAAGCGGTTCAATGATCGGTTATATGGAAAAGACATGTGCCTTTGCATTGTGGGTGATATTTGGTAAATTTCCTTGCAGTTGCATCAGAACGACAATGTGTTGGTTTGGTCCTCCATTTACTAATGGGGTGTCTTACAGGGGCTTTCTGAAAGTTTTCTGAAACCTGTGCTTTGCGTTCCTCCGTTTTAGGTAGAATAGGAAACAGCTTAGAAAACCATCTGGTTTTTCTGTTGATTTCCTTTTTTTTAATTTTCTTTCAGATTCTTCTGTGATCATGAGAGAGAGAAATGAAGAATGATCCGTGATTTTTAAACACCTTGTCGTGGGGATCTAGTCATGTTGGAAGGGCTCGTAGCCTGGGTTCTCAATACCTACCTGGGGAAATACGTCAACAACCTGAACACTGACCAGCTCTCTGTTGCGCTTCTGAAAGGTGAGTGCGTGTGCGCCTTTTTGGCACAGAATTGCCTTTGCAGACGGCACTTCTCCTTTCTGTATCCTCTTTGCTAGATTGAGAAGGATAAAACATGGTGCTCAGGTGGCTTTTTTATTAGCTATGTGTAAAAGGAAATTTTCCCTCCCATATGACACTGATTATTATAATAGGGTAACTTAAACATGTAGCTGTATTGCTGTAGATTTTAGGGAGTTACCAATTTTTTTTTTTTTTTTTTAAAGCTATACTACTGGGGACTGCTTTACCCCAGTTCACGTTTTAGCCTTAGGAAGGGTTATGAGGGCAGCCATGATATGCTAATAGTGGCTTTGGCTTTAAATCCTGCTGTGTTACTTTTTAGCTGCAGAAATAAGCCATTGACATTTGGAGCCTCAGTTTCTTTCTTTCTTTCTTTCTTTTTTTTTTTTTTTTTTTAATATATTTTATTGATTTTGTACAGAGAGGAAGGGAGAGAGATAGAGAGTTAGAAACATCGATGAGAGAGTGTCATCGATCAGCTGCCTCTTGCACACCCCCCACTGGGGATGTGCCCGCAACCAAGGTACATGCCCTTGACCGGAATCGAACCCGGGGCCCTTCAGTCCCCAAGCCCACGCTCTATCCATTGAGCCAAACCGGTCTCGGCATGGAGCCTCAGTTTCTTTAGAAAGCGAGGCTGACAGACACGCCTCTCCAGGGTTGCTGTGAAGATCAGAGGGAGAGACAGTTGAAGCTCCTCTGCTGGCGTGTCACAGACACCCGCGTGAGGTGTCCCAGAACTCCGAGTCCTGTCTGGCTCAGCAGTCGAGTACCGAAAGCTTGAGACACTATAGGCTGTATAGGTCTCTACTCGGTAAACGCAGTTCCGAGGTGTGGTGGGGGGATTGGAAAACTGCTTTTTTTCCCCCTCTTTCTCCGTGTTTTAAGTTCTCTTTGCTCATCTCAAAATGTAACCCTTGACTGAATCCTGAGAAAGGAGACAAAAGTCAGTCCGCAAGCATGTGGGATCCTAGCGAGTGGACAGGAGGCCTCAGTGCGGTCAGATCTCAGCTTCTGGGAGCGGGACTCTTGGCAGGTGGGTCGGGACAGGCAGTGGCGATAGCAGTGAAGCAGAGGATGGTGCAGGCTGAGCATAGGGTGCCAGGCAGTGGGTACCCTCCCCCAGACGTGCTGCTTCCCGGGTCTTTCTGACCCATCTACCCCGGTGGAAGGATGGTGGGGAGCTTTCACTGTCACCCCTCCTATTCCTTCCTGTCATTGGAATCAGAAACGAGTTCTTTCCCAACCCCCTCCTGCTGCTTGTCCTCCCATCCTGGGAAGGGAGCTGCTGAAATGCAAAGTGAAAGTGACCAGCCTTTCCGGGAAGAGGCCATGTTCAAAGTTCAGTAGTCATGCCAAGTTCACCCCTTTGGCCACTTACTGAAGTTCCCATCCACGCTGTGAAGCTAACCAAGCTGTAAGGGCAGGTGCAGGCCTGGAAAGAAACCGGCACACCCTGGCCTTCTGAGAAAAGAGCTGGCGCTCGGCGGGGATGGTGAGAGGATGTTTGCCGAAGAAATGAATGCACAGGAATTTTTGTGGCATATGATGTATCGTGGACTCTATACTAACAACAGATTTCTAATCAGCAGTTGTAGACAGAATATATCTTGCAACAACTGTGTATCTCCCTGTTGCTTTCAACTGCTTTTCTATACTTATTTGCTTTAAAAAAATATTCTCTATGGCTTTTAATGAACCTGTGGAGTCTGAGGGATATTTCCCTGAAAAATTGAAAGTTGCTTTTTCTTTCATTACCACTATTAGTATACTGTCCATCCTTATAGATCCCAGAGTGTTGGGGTGTCACAGAGCACTGAGAAGAAGGGCTTTGTAAAGAAGTGGAGGGTTTTTGTTGATCTTGAAGACACAGTTATAGTTTTGCAGTGTTTAGGGGTAGAGGACACTAGGTGTTATGTTAATCTGTCTGCCCATATTCACTATCTGCATGGACACTGAAGTAGTGGTCAAAGCATGGACTTTATAGCCAGGCTGGGTTTGAGTCCCAGTTCCTCCGTTTACTAGTAACTGGGGCAAGTTCCTCGAATTCTTCATGTTTCAGTTTCACTTTCTGTAAGCTGGAGAGAATAGTAACCACCTCATAAGGTTCTGAGGGCTAAACACAATGACCTCAGTCAAAGGTTCTTGGCGTGTAGTGAACCCCTCAACTGGGGTTATCATCATCCACCATCCATCATGGTCATTAATACAGGATGTGCTGGTGGGTTGGACTTGAAAGACAAGTTGTGCATCCATGTCAAAAGCAATAAAAATGCATAGTTAGCGTATGAGTGGTTAAATGACAGAGATAGCATTGTGTAAGATTTCACTCCTTCAGTCATTCAGCAAACACTCTATGAACACCTGCCTTGGGTACAGCTCTGTTATGGAATGATACAGAAAGGGGATACTCAGAGCTCAGGCGTAGGAGCTAACCCTGGTTTCACCATTTGAAAGCTGTTTGTGACTCAGTTACTTCAGCTTCCCCTTCACCCCCTCTCCTTCATGCCACCTGAGATCAACAGATCTGGTATGAACTCCAGCACTACCACGTACGGGGTCTGTGGGTTTTAAGCGAACTGCTTGTCCTCTCAGCTTCTTGTTTCAAAAATGGAGCAGCCTTAGCTGGTTTGGCTCAGTTATGGAGCATCGGCCTGTGGACTCACGGGTCCTGGGTTCAATTCCGGTTAAGGGCATGTGCTTGGGTTGTGGGCTTGGTCCCCATTTGGGGGCGGGAGGTGGGGAGGAACATGCAGGAGGCAGCCAGTCAATGATTTTCTCTCATCATTCCCTGATGTTTCTCTCTCAACCTCTCCCTTCCTCTCTGAAATCTATGAACACATTTAAAAAATGGAGCAGATAATAGTATTTCCTCATACCATTGTGAGGATTAAATGAGATCATGCTTATGCAGGGCCTGGCGCCTAGTGAGTCCTCACTAAATGATGGCTGTTAATACTACTCCGAAAGTGATGGCTACTTATCACCTCCATCTCTGTAGTCCTTGTCCTTGGAGAGCTGGCTGATAATCTGTTGGGGAGACCGAAATCAATGGTAATTAATTACTAGACGTCTAGGCATAATGCAATGGGGTAAAAGCGGGGAGCCGTTCCTCCTGACTGGGACTCTCGGAAAGCTGGTATGGAGGCAGCTTCTGAGTGGAGTTTAGAGGGTTTTGATAGGAGTGCGGGTGGGCTCCAGGGCGAGTGAAGCGTGTGATTGGAGGCAGAGGCTGAAAGCTTGCAGGGTGAAAACTTGCAGGACATGTTTGGAGCCAGAAGGTAGTGGCTGCCAGCGCCATGCCAAGGAGTCTGAACTGTGGGCATCTCTGTGCATCTCTAACCCAAAACTTAGATTCCCTTCCTTTTCTTTCTATAAGCTCTGAATGTCAAACTGGCCCTATTAACGAGGGAAGAGGGTTCAATAGTCAATAGCAATTACTGAGAAATGATCCATCTCTAAACTCAGCCCAGTTCCAGTCACTAGATTTGCTGCTAATCTGAGCTGAGACATTTTTGGATGAGAGAGACATCCATGAATATGCCTGCATATTATTTACGTGTAAATTAATGAACGTCATTATCGTTTATAAAGTACTTGCCTACACTGGGTGCGTTAGGGCCGGCCCCTTGGAGGGATCTCTCCCAGCAGGGTCGGTTGTGGGTGCCTGTTCGAGTGGGTGAGGAAGTAGGAGGCCTTTGGTCTGGAACCACGCATGGCTGCTGCGGGTTTGCCTTGGTCTTCAGTCCTTCTCATCCTTTTTTCTGTTTCCGCTCCTTCCCAGGTCACCTCCTGCATTCTCTGGGCTGCAGCTTCTTTAATTTTTCATGGTGTGGATTGCCTACCGTTCGTCCCACTTCCTCCAGGCTGTATAGCGGCCAAGGAAGCGTAGGGCCGTCAGCCTCGTTTGGGGATTGAAAAATAGGGCAAATGATTCCGATTGCAAATGTTGCTCCTCAAAAAGAGAAACTACATACTTTTCTCCCTTTAAGCCACTTTCCACTGATAAGGAACATGTTTGATGATATTTTTTTCCCTTTAAGATTTTCTCCCCAAATGTGGAAATACAGTTTGTCCAGGCTCTCTGGGGTTATTAACTTTTGGTTAGTCTTTAGGTATATGGATTCCTCCATATGGACAGATGTTCCCGCAAAAGTCTGAGATGTCGATTGGCTACATTTGCTCAGAGTCTGCCAAATTGCTAGATTTGATTACTTAGAAGCCAAGTATGCACTGGTCTTGAACAGTCATTTAGAGGGAAAAGTAATCAAGTTTCTTGCATTAGTTGTCTTTGGAGAAAAATTTTTGCTTGTCTTTTTTTCTGGATTCCCTTACCAGTTAAAGGTTGCTGGGTGGTTGTTGTCTGTACTGCTTGTTCTTGAAAATAATGTATCTCAGACAGATTTCAGTGACTCAGAAATTGCCTTGTGTGGTGCAAACAATTTTGTAAGAATGATGGCTGTCTCCCGAGTTCTTTGAGGATGGGAATCCTGCCTTCTCTCTCTCTTTTAAAAAAAAATATATATTTTATTGATTTTTTACAGAGAGGAAGAGAGAGGGATAGAGAGTTAGAAACATCGATGAGAGAGAATCATCAATCAGTTGCCTCTTGCACACCCCCTACTGCGGATGTGCCCGCAACTAAGGTACATGTCCTTGACCGGAATTAAACCTGGGACCTTTCAGTCCGCAGGCTGATGCTCTATCCACTGAGCCAAACCAGTTTTGGACTGCCTTCTCTTTTTGTAATCCCAGCAGTTAGGATAGTGTCTAACAAGGACAAGGATTGGTATATGTGTGTGAATGAATGACTTCCATAGTTGACGGTAGGAGGGGGGGGTGAGAGATCTAGACTATTCCGTGGAGGCGTCTTGTACTTTGGGGTTTAAGTCATTGTCAGAGCTGGGTCTGAAAAGGTCTTCAGTGAGGGTCCTGTTTGTTCCTTTGCCTTCTGCTTGTTTATTGCATCTGTAAGTGGAAGTGCGGAGGAGAACCTGCGGAGCTGGTCCCTCCAGGAGAGAGTCTGATTCCTTTTCATGACCAACTTCGTTTAGCTCTCCCAGGCTCCCAGATGTTGTGTGCAATACACCTGCTTTGTGTGTGTGTGTGTGTGTGTGTGTGTGTGTGTGTGTGTGTGTGTGTTGGTAAGGAGAGCTTGTTAAAATTTTACAAATTTCTGTGTTTCAATCCCAGAGATGTCTGGCAGGGGGCCCAGGAACCTGCATTTCCTCCCAGGAGATTCGGATGTTAATGGTCCTCTGGTGAACATTACCCTAAACTAGGGGTTTGCAAACTGGCCAACTGGCCAGGCTCCCACCTGTGAGATGAATGAAAATGGCTTCTACACTTTTAAAGGCTTGTGAAAAAAACGAAACAAAAGGAAAATATACATCAGACACCAAAAAGGCTGAAATATGTACTCTCTGGTACATTACTTCATGCGCTGTAAACCTCAGCTATCATTTACATGTCAGAGCGGGAGCCAGGAAATTAGTATTGATTAGGCACATAGGCTGGTGCTTCCCTTGGCTTTTTGTCGCTGTGGTCTAGTTGTAAAACTTTCCCTTTAACCTTCAATGATTCGTACAGAGCAGGCATCTGCCGAATTTGTTGGATGTACAACAATATCATTTCATGATATTATTTTATTTATGTAATTATTTTTATTTTATTTTTCAATTACAGTTGGCATTCCATATTATTTTGTATTAGTTTCAGGTGTACAGCATAGTGGCTAGCCAGCCATGTATTTTATGGGAACACTTATAAAATTGGTCTCTATTTAGGCATCCCTCATCATGATCCCCTGATATTGACAATATTCTCTATGCTTCACTTTATGTCCCCATAACTGCCAATTTATAGTTCTTAATCTCTTCACCTTTTTCACCCAGATGTTGTTTTTGTTTTTTAGGTGCAGTTGAATTAGAAAACTTGCCATTAAAGAAGGATGCCTTGAAAGAACTGGAATTACCATTTGAAGTCAAAGCGGGTACGTGGAGCCGAGGAGGGGGAGGCAGTGTTGAGTGTTCATTGTTTGGGACCTGAAATGGAGAGTCCCTGACTTGGGCTCTCCGTGACCAGGAAGAGGCAGGGTAGGAAGTACAGAGTTTAGACTCATCTTAAAATGTGGTCTCTAGGCCACTAGTATCAGGATGACCTTGGGGGGGTGGAGGAAGTCACGTGGCCTTCGACTTACTGAATTAGAATCTCCAAGGATGTGTCATTCAACTTGTATTTAAAAAATAAAAAAATACATATATACGTATATATTTATTGATTTTTAAAAAATATATTTTATTGATTTTTCACAAAGAGGAAGAGAGAGGGATAGGGAGTTAGGAACATTGATGAGAGAGAATCATCGATCAGCTGCCTCTTGCACACCCCCTACTGGGGATGTGCCCGCAACCAAGGTACATGCCCTTGCCCGGAATCGAACCCGAGACCTTTCAGTCCTCAGGCCGATGCTCTATCCACTGAGCCAAACTGGTCCCGGCTTTATTTATTTTTTTTTAGAGTGGAAGGGAGAGGGAGAGAGAAAGATAAAAACATCAACGATGAGAGAGAAGTATTGATTGGCTGCCTCCTGTACACCCCTCATTGGAGATTGAGCCCACAACCTGGGTATGTACCCTTGACTGAAATTGAACCTGGGACCCTTCAATCCTCAGGCTGACTTCACTGAGCAACACCAGCTAGGGCTCAGCTTGCATTTTTTAATAAACATTTCCGTGATTCTTTTTTTTTTTTTTTTTTTAAATATATTTTATTGATTTTTTACAGAGAGGAAGAGAGAGGGATAGAGGAAGAGAGAGGGATTAGAAACATCGATGAGAGAGAATCATCGATCAGCTGCCTCCCACACACCCCCTACTAGGGATGTGCCTGCAACCAAGGTACATGCCCTTAACCGGAATCGAACCCGGGACCTTTCAGTTCGCAGGCCAACATTCTATCCACTGAGCCAAACCAGTTTCGGCTCCAGTGATTTTTATGTTTACTGGAGTATGAGACCTTCTGTTCTAGGTACAGGGGGTTTTATTTTCAGATAATTCATTATAAATATTACTGAGAGAGTTTACTCTATTGCATGAAAGTGGGCTCTGGAACAAAAATTGCCTTGTGTGGTGCAAACAATTTTTTATATTCTAAATCTGCCATTTTCTGTCTGTGTGACCTTGGGTAAGTTTCCTAACAACTCTGTGTTTACCTCCTCATCTTTAAGATGGGTTGATAATAGTACCTACATCAAAGGGGAATACCTGAGTTAGTACATTAAACTTACTCAGGACGATGCCCGACACATCAGTAGATGTTTGCAACTATATAGAAGCTCTACAGTTGTGAGGTTTGACGAGGAAGCAAGAATTGTTCTGGAATAAAATATTCCCCACTAAATGATCACTTATAAAATTGGTCTCTATTTAGGCATCCCTCATCATTCAACAGTAGCCAGTTAATATTAGTCAGTTTTTCTTCTATTTTGGAAAACTTATATTACAATGCAATGCAAGTACAATGCACATAAAAAACCTTACAGAAGATTTAGGCTTTCTTGAAATCAATTCAAGTGATGAGTGATCTGCCAGTCAGAAGCAGAAGCACCAACTCATTAGAATTTGAAGGAAAACTCTCAAGATGATCACACTTCAGAAAGAGTTATTGAAAGCTCTTGGGAAAGGTTGATGTTTTCTGATATTTTTGCAAAAATGATCATTTTTATGCTTGTTCTGCAAAATTAAAACCTCACAGAATTTATATTTTAGTCATATAGTTATTAGAATATTGTGTATTCGCTTCCCAATTAATTTTGGTTAGAATTGCAACTGTGCACTAGTTGTTAAAATTCTTTGCTGTGAAAAGTGATGTTTCAGTTTTAATATAAAAATGATTAAATATAAGAAACTTATTTTTATTGTTTTAGATAAAATCCAAATTAAAATATGTTTTCTTTTTCATTATTGTAGATATCTGAATTTGGTATTGGATTGCACAGTTGATCACTTGGTGTCATCATTAAAAATGCCATTGTTAATGATATTCTTTTATGTTAAACACGGGGGTGGGTACAAGTAGGTTTACGGCTGTAAGTACGTGAAACAGTTTATATTCTTGTGTTATTGCTTATTATTAACCTACTTTTGCCCACCCCTGTTTAAGTGATCAGTCTCACTTGAATTTTAGATCTTAAAGGGCAGTGGTTGGCAAACTCATTAGTCAGCAGAGCCAAATATCAGTAATACAATTGAAATTTCTTTTGAGAGCCAAATTTTTTAAACTTAAACTTCTTCTAGCACCACTTCTTCAAAATAGACTTGCCCAGGCCATGGTATTTTGTGGAAGAGCCACACTCCAGGAGCCAAAGAGTCACATGTGGCTCACGAGCTGCAGTTTGTTGACCACGGTTGTAGGGTAGTTAGAGGCCCAGTGCATGAAATTCATGCACTCAGGGTGGCCCTCAGCCCGGCCTGCTCCCTCTGGCAGTCTAAAGCCCTCGGAGGATGTCTGAATGATGGCGTAGGCCCACTCTCCACAGGGCAGCCAGCCGGACATCCTTAGCACTGCCCACTCTCCACAGGGCAGCCAGCCGGACATCCTTAGCACTGCCACGGAGTTGGGAGAGGCTCCCGCCACTGCCTCTGCGCTCGCCAGCTGAGAGCCCCGCCTCTCGCACACTGATCATCATGGGGCAGCTCCTGTGTTGAGCGTCTGCCCCCTGGTGATCAGTGTGTGTCATAGCAATAGTCATTTCGCCATTATGTTAATTTGCATATTATATTATATATGATGATCACTCCCTGAGAACTGTACTGCTTTCAGAGGTTGGGCTTTCAGAGGTGGATCCATGAGGACAGGCCAGATATTCTTGTGCATTATTCCTCAGTGGTGACTTACCTCTAATTAATTTAATTTAAAGAAGGTTTGAGTTCTAGGAGGCTTGGCTACAAATGGTAGAACTTGGGAAATAAGCATCACAATTCTTCCAGGCTCTTTAGCTCTCTCAGGAGGCCAAGTTCTCATAAAGAATCAATTCTTCCTCGATGGAGTGCCACTGCAGCATCTCTCACGTGTCAGGGGTATGCGCAAGATCTGATAACTCCCAATAAGCACTTACCAGCCAGCAGGTTAATAACAAACAGGAAGTGAGGTTTGTGCCCATGGGCTTGTGCAGGTGCCATGAGCAGAAAGATACTGCAGCTGGGGGACAGGTAGTTTGCAGGAGAGAGCTTTCGCAATTGCTAAGGTCAAGTCGCACTGAACTTTTCCCAGCTTCCAGTTTATTGTGCCTAATTATTACCGATCTCAGCCTACTAACGTTTGCTTCCCAAGTACAAGGACCTGGTGCCTGTTTTCTTAAATTAAAAAAAGGTAAAAATAATAATGCCCCCTCAAGAAAACTAGAAGAATGCAGAAAAAAAGGAGGAATTAAAAATATGTAAAGACCTTTAACAAGATTTTCTTTCTCCTAGGTTTAATTGGGAAAGTAACCCTTCAGATTCCCTTTTATCGCCCTCATGTGGACCCTTGGGTAATCTCCATCTCCAGCCTTCACTTAATCGGAGCCCCTGAAAAAATACAAAATTTCAACGATGAAAATGAGAATCTGTTGGAAAGGGACCGCAAGAAAGCTCTGCTTCAAGCCCTGGAGGAGAAATGGAAGGCAAGGCAGAAATCCTTTGCTCCAGAAGAGCATCGTGGTGAGACACGTGACGTGAGCAAAGCACCAGCTCCGGCTAACACTGGCTCTTTTCTTTGTAGAACGAACGCCAGCAGAAAGGGGAATCCTATTGGTATTCCGTCACTGCCTCCGTAGTTACGAGAATTGTGGAGAACATTGAAGTAAGTCCTACTGACTTATAAAGTAGGATCAGGAGAGGGGCTTATTTCTCAGGCTTCCCTGTATTTACTTCTGAGCTGTTTGTTTCTCGTGGGTCTCGCGGATACAGGGTGTACCCGGTAGGTAGGATGACTGTACAGGTGTGCCCTTTTCCAGGCGGTGCCAAGGGAAAACCTGAAAAGCAAGTCCCACGTCTAGGCTGTGGGCCCAGGCCTTGCTCGCTTCAGTGAGCGTGAGGAGTTGTTTTCGTTTCACTTACATTGCAGTTCACTTTCTGTTTGAGTGTTGGAGTCCCACTTGCGGAAGGATTTAGCCACGTCACCTGCTAGTAAGCTTTCGTGACTTCTGTTTCAGGGCAAATCACATAAGCTCTCTGATCTCAGTTTCTTCATCTGGAAAACGAGAGCGGTCGGATGCAGCGTTTCTAGTTGATTAGAGAGAGAATTGTGAACAGCTCACTAAGATATTTAATCTCTCACTAATGTATCTGGTGGCAATTTGATGAGTATCAGTATTAGGGCTATTGGCCATCTTTTCCACTTTAATTACAAATTTGTTTTGTCCTCAAAAAACTAGACCAGAGGCCATTTTCGTCAGCCCATACTTACTATCTCCAGGGTTTTCTTGCAATGCAGTGCCCGTTATATCACTTACCCCCAAAATAGTGTGAGGTCGTTGGTTTCATAACTTTGATGAAAAGGTTGCTACATTTGAGGTGACTGCTTTGAATTCTGTTTTATGAAGTTACTTCTTTTTTTTTTTAAGCTGTCATTGATTTTTAAAAATTCATCATCATTTTATTATTTTAAAACAATATATTTTTATTGATTTCAGAGAGGAAGGGAGAGGGAGAGAGAGATAGAAACATCAATGATGAGAGGATCATTGATTGGCTGCCTCCTGCACGCCCCCTACTGGGGATTGAGCCTATAACCCAGGCATGTGCTCTCACCTAGAATTGAACTGAGCATGATGATCACATTGCAAAGGAATGGCTTTCAGGTCCTTGAGTTGTAGGAGATTATACAAACACACTTCAAAGGGATGGAAAAAGGGTTAACAATTTTAAGCCCTTAGAGCAGTTATAAATGTTCTAAGCAAAGGAGGTTCTAAGAAATGATTGTCAGGTGTTGGCTGGAACAAACAAATAGCCCTGAGTTTTCTGGAGAGGAACTCAAAGAGGGCCTGGATTGTCCCAGGCACACAGCTTTAGGCTGCAGGAAGCCACATCAAAATTGGGTCAAGTTCTTAGGGGAGGGGCTTGAACAGAATGTACTTGGAGAGTTTTTGCAGTTCTCAGGATGTACCACACTTTGCTTATCCATTCATCGGTGGATGGACATTGGGTGTTTCCAGTTTTTGGCTACTGTGAATAGTGATGCTGTGAACGTTCATGTATAAGGTTTTGTGTGAACATATGTTTTCAGTTCTCCTGAGTATTATATACCTAGGAGTGGAGTTGGTGAGTCATATGGTAACTACATGTTTAATTTTTTGAGGGAACTAGCAAACTGTTTATCAAAGTGGCTGCACTGTTTTACAATTGTACCAATAATGTATGAGCATTTCAATTTTTCCTTCTCATCTGCACTTGTTATTATCTCTTTTGATTATAGCCACGCTAGTGGATATGAAGTGGTTTCTTACTGTTTGTTTGTTTTTTAATATATATTTTTATTGATTTTAGGAAAGGAGAGGAGAAGAGAGAGAGAAATATCAGTGATGAGAGAGAATCTTTGATTGGCTGCCTCTTATATGCAGCACATTGGGGATCAATCCCAAAATCCAGGCGTGATCCCTGACTGGGAATCATACTGTGATTTCCTGGCTCATAGGTTAATGTTCAACCACTGAGCCGCTGGCCGGGCTCACTGTGGTTTTGATTTGCATTTCCTTGGCTGACGATATGAGTATTGTTTCAGATGCTTATTGGCCATTTATATGCCCTGTTTGGGGAAATATCTATCCAAATTCTTTGCCCATGTAGAACTTGATTTATTGTTTTGTTTTGTTTTTAAATTATTAAGTTGTAAGTGTATTTTTAATATCTAATCTAGTCCATTAGGAGACATATGATTTGTAAATATTTTCTCCTGTTTTGTTTTCATTTTTTGTTATTCTTTGTTAATTCATTGAAGCAGCATGCCTTTTCGCTATCTTGCCTTCATGGGCAGAGGGAAGTTAAGAAATAAGTAGGTACAAAGCGTATATGTTCCCCTGATTTCCTATGTCTAGGTGTGGGGACACAGGCAACTCTGTCATAGAAGAGTGAGGGCCAGTTACCTGGGCACAGCGGTGCTCCTTCTAGTGTGTCTTTATGTGTCTTCTGAGTTGACTAGTGACAGTATTGTAGCTCTCTTCTGTGTGTGTCCAGTTTGTGATTCTATACTGAGGAGCTTGAGGAGCAGTGGTTCTGTGATGTGTGTATACAATGCCAGCTCTGATTTACTCAGTGTAGCTTAGGGCTGTGTGACTCCTACCGCCAGTATTACACCTGTAGCAGTTGCCTAAATGTGCTTTTATTTTTCTCCCCTTTGCAGTTAAAAATTCAAGATGTTCATTTGCGCTTCGAAGATGGTATTACCAACCCTTCCCATCCTTTTGCCTTCGGCATCTGCATTAAGAATGTGTCCATGCAAAATGCTGTGAATGAGCCTGTGAGTATGAAAGCAGTCGTTGTGGGGAGTTTGGGCTCTGCCTCTTGTCATTTTGCATCATGTGAATGAGATTGCATTCTTTCCACCGTGGTCTTCCCCTGGCATGCGTGTCTCCTGCCTGTATGTAATACATCTCATTTGCTGACATAGGGAAACAGCTAATTTTCTCTGACCTTTTATTATGTCACTCCTCCTTTAAATGCTGGTGCCGCCCCTTTCATTTTACCCACAAAGGAATCAAGGTACGGAGACACTTTGATTATCTTCTCATACCATATGCACTCCCAGGAAAATTCATCTGTTTCATCGTTTCAGTTCCACTTGGGAATATTTGCGGATGGATTCCACTTGAACTCCATTCTCCCCCTCCTGACTGACCTTTATGTTCATATCCATCTACTTGTGGATACAGACACCTCTCGGGCATTTAGGCTTGTCATAACCAAAACGATCCCATTATATCCCATCTGTCCAATTTGCTCCCCTGACATCAACTTTTTCCCTTTTTTTCTAACATGTTACTGAAGGTCCAAACAAGCAAATGAAAACCAGCATCTTATAAATGCTTTTATTGATATATATATATATATATATATATATATATATATATATATATGTTTTATTTTATTTTATTTTATTTTTTATTTTATTTTATTTTATTTTTACAGAGAGGAAGAGAGAGGGATAGAGGGTTAGAAACATCGATGAGAGATAATCATTGATCAGCTGCCTCTTGTGCACCCCCTACTGGGGATGTGCCCGCAACCAAGGTATATGCCCTTTGGCCGGAATCGAACCTGGGACCTTTCAGTCCGCAGGCTGACGCTCTATCCACTGAGCCAAACCGGTCTCGGCTTATGAATGCTTTTATGTGAGACACTGTTCTTTGCGCTTTGCACGATTGCTCATTGAACTCTCCGTGCTTTTTGCCACCACTGTTGTCCTCATGGTATGGCTGGGGATGCTAAGGTGCAGAGCACTAAGGGAGGGTAGATCAGCTCTGTATCTGGAGTTGGCAAATTGGTCCCCTACCTGTTTTTGTAAACAAAGATTTATTGGATCACTGCCATGCCCTTTGTGTGTATTGTCTAAGGCTGCTTTTGTGCCACAGTGGCAGAGTTGAGTCATTACAACAGAGACTATAGGGTCTACAAAGCCTTAATATGCATACGCTGGCCCTTTTCAGAAAACATTTGCCATCCCTGCTCCAGCTCATGTGTTCTTACCCACTTCCCTAATATCTAGAAGCTCCGTGCTCATCCTTCCACTTCTCATTCCTCAACAAAGATCACAGCGTCCTGCCGATTTTTCCTGCACAGTGTCTCAAATGTGGCTCTTAGTCACACTGCAACTGTCTGAAATCAGGATCCTGTCAACTTCTGCCTGGGCGGGCTGATAAAGCATCCTGTTCGGTGACCTTCTTGCTCCCATCCCGGGTTCTTGATTCATTCTGTGCCAACACTTCCCAAACTTTTCCATGCCACAGCACACAGAAAACAAAGATAGTATTTGTACAGGACACAGGAGCAAAGGATGTGGCTAGCTCAGAGTAACCAAGTATTTTTAAAAAGTAACTTGATCCTATAAACTTGCTCATCTTTAAAAAAAATATATATTTTTATTGATTTCAGAGAGGAAGGAGAGGGAGAGAGATAGAATCATTAATTGGCTGCCTCCTGCACAGCCCCCTACTGGAGATTGAGCTCACAACCCAGGCATGTGCCCTTGTCCAGAATTGAACCCGGGACTCTTCAGTTCGCAGGCCGATGCTCTATCCACCGAGCCAAACTGGCTAGGGTTTGCTCTTTATCTTTTTCTTTTTTTTTTTTTTTTATATATATTTTATTAATTTTTCACAGAGAGGAAGAGAGAGGGATAGAGAGTCAGAAACATCGAGAGAGAATCATCGATCAGCTACCTCTTGCACACCCTCCACCAGGGACGTGCCCGCAACCGAGGTACATGCCCTTGCCTGGAATCGAACCCAGGACCTTTCAGTCCGCAGGCCGATGCTCTATCCACTGAGCCAAACTGGTCCCGGCTTGCTCTTTATCTTGACGTGACTCATGGCTCCTTTTTTCTGGCACATCACGGGGAGCTCTGCTTTGCACTGTTGCCAGAGTTCTGTTTCTAAAACACTACCCGGTCCTGATGCATACCTGCGTCAGAACCCTCAGGGTTCCCTTCTCACATAAAGTCTGAGCTCCACAGTCCCTGGTGTGGTATATATGTCCTTTCTTAGTGTGTCAGGGTCCGGGCACAGCCATAACCAATGACCTCAAATGGGTGGCTTCAAACAACAGAAATGTATTCTCTCGTTCTGGAGGGTGGAAATCCAAAATGAAAGGGTTGGCAGGGTAGATTCTTTGGAGGCTCTGAGGGAAAAACGTTCCAGGCCTTTCTCTTTGCCTCGGTGGTAGCCTTGACATCCTGGGCTTGCAGATGCATCTTTCCAATCTCTGCCTCTTTTTTCACATGGCCTTCTCGGCTGTGTCTTCCCCCCCCTTTTTCTTTAAGGGCACCATAGGGCCCACCCTAATCCAGTATGACATCATTTTAGCTTGGTTACATCTGCAAAGACCTTGTTTCCAAATAAGGTCCCACCCACAGGATCTGGGAGGACATAACTATTTTGGGGGAGGAAACTATTCAACCCAGAACGCCTAGTAACATCCGATCTACTTTTCTCAACACCTAACTACCAAATATGTTCACACACACACGTATGATTACTGCACATGAGCCGTGCTCCCGTTACACAAATTCGCTGTCCTCTGAGGTTATCAGGCATTTTGTATCGTTGGCCCTACTCTTTGCAATGCGTCGCAGGCCTTTCCTCTTACCAGCCTTATGCCTGGAACTTACACATCTCTGTCATATAGTGCTGTTTTCTCTCTGTTTGCTCATGGCATCTTAAATATTCTCCCCCTGCTTAATTAAAATTATTTGCATGTTTGTGTTCCCACTTAGCTGGATTTGAACTCTGGGAGAGTAAAACCACACTTTAGTCTAGTTTTGTATCCCCAGCACCTTGCAAAAGTGCCTGATAGATGATTCTTTGCAAAATGGCTTGTTGAATGAATGAATGAATTCATGAATATGGAGTCATCTTGTTTTGTTCCCTGTCTTACCTCAGGTGCAGAAGTTAATGCGGAAAAAGCAGTTAGATGTAGCAGAGTTTAGCATCTATTGGGATGTCGATTGCACTTTATTGGGGGATTTGCCTCAGCTGGAGCTACAGGTATGATTCTGGCAGAGGGCTTTATCACAACATTACACTGAAGTAAAGTGGTGCAGGGTCACTGTCATATAGGTTTTTGTTCTCCGTGTCTCTGATTCCTGTGCCCATCCCCCTCGAGGCACCCACTCCCATGTGTGTTGCTTGAGGTATTTGCTATGTATGTAACTGAACAATATGTAGTGTTTTGTGTATGTTTTACATTTACATTGCATTTTAGATTTCCTTGTTTTCTTTTTTTCACTTAAGGCTATGCTTTTAGGATGGATCAGTGTTGCTGTTTATTCTTCTAGCTCATTGCTCTGACTACTGCATAATCCACCGTATGCATCAAATATATGGTTATCCATTTTTCTAGCCACCATATAGTAGGCATTCAGATTTTCATTGAACAAAGCACCAGAAAGGATTATTTTTTAATTTTTAATTTTAAAATATATTTTATTGATTTTATACAGAGCGGAAGGGAGAGAGATAGAGAGTTAGAAACATCGATGAGAGAGTCATCGATCAGCTGCCTCTTGCACACCCCCTACCGGGGATATGCCCGCAACCAAGGTACATGCCTTTGACTGGAATCGAACCCGGGACCCTTCAATCCCCAAGCCAACGCTCTATCCATTGAGCCAAACCGGTCCCGGCACCAGAAAGGATTCTTAAAGAAGAGCTTTTTTATGTTTATGTTGACACTTCACCTTTGGTGGAATTCCGTTAAGAACTACTTAGAACAACCGGTGTTCTGCAGACCACTGGTGGTCATTGAGTCCAAGTGGTTGGCAACCACTGACTTAGATCATTATAAATCATCGTATATAATAAAAGGCTAATGTGCAAATTGTCCTCTCTACCAGGAGTTTGACCGGGAGTTCAACCGCCAACCGCCCTTGGCCCCTCCCCCTGGCTGGTCCCAGATCACCCTCCACTTACCCCAATTGTGCGCGGGTCAGCCAGACCCCGCCTGTGCATGAATTCGTGCACCAGGTCTCTAGCTGTGTATAAAGTATTACTGTTTGTGAAGGCTTACAAACAAATCTGTTTAATCTTTTTCTAAAGTAATTGTAGTTGATTTAAGTGAAGTAGAGAAAAAGGATTCACTTTTTGTCCCACCCAAGATCTTTAGCTTGCATGCTATTGTATGGAATGGTTTTGTTTTGTTAGTTTGATTAAATAAATACCGTGCTTCCATACAGTACAGCAGCATGCAACTATAAAATAAGGGCAAAGGGCATGTATAATGGTCTCTAAGATACAGTATTACGTTTAAAAAACCAAGGCAAAACAGGATATATACATTTGTGTAAGAATGGCTACAAAACCAGAAAACTGATAGAGGTTCCCGTGTCGCTCAGGAGGCCATGGGCAAGAGCATGGAGAGCCGTGATCATCACTACATCTTGGAGCCTGTGTGCGCATCCGCCCTTCTGAGGAGAAACTGCTCCAAAGAGCCTCTGAGGTCTCGGCACACTCCCCGTTTTGAATGCGACATTCAGCTGGAGACCATCCCCCTGAAACTCTCTCAGGTATTCCCTGTCCCCCCAGTGGTCTGTGCTCTCACTGTCAGACTCGGAACTGGGGTGAGTGAGCATGTCGGTAGAAGGTACCCCAGGAGGGAGGAAAGGGCACAGAACGTTGTGTCCACAATTGTGGTAGGTGTAGAATCCATGGTCTGTAGTGCGATCAGATTGGGCGGATCTCAGGTTAGTTCTGAGTTGGTTTTTAAGTGCTGGGCAGAGCACAAGAGCACAGTCATATCAACACTGAACGATTTTCAGCACCAACACTGAACAATTTTCAGCACCAAGTGGCACTTCTCCCGGGTCATGTGACCCGGGAGAAGTGCCACTTGGTGCTGAAATTTGGTCTTCCGGTTTGCACTGGTTTTCAATTCAGTGGATTGACTAATATGAATTGTTCTTGTGAGATGCATGTCTTAACTGGGTAAAAGCAACAAATCAGTTCTAACCTAGCATCTCTTAATCTCTATTAAAAGCTGCAATACCGGCAAATCATGGGATTCCTCAAGGAGCTGGAACGGAAGGAGAGGCAGGCGAAGTTTCGAAAATGGAAACCCAAAGTGGCCATCTCTGGGAAGTAAGGCTCTCCAGTTGTTGTATATGAAGTACAGTTTGTTTGTTTTTTGTTAACAGATCAGAAATATCCCTCACTGTTCTTTGCATGTCACGGCTAGAGATAAAAGTAGAGTCGATTTTTCTGGCCTTTAAATGCCATTTCTGTTGTTTATCACTGCTGATATTCTGACCATCTGCTGATTTGGTGACGTGTTTCGCCTTCGGTTGGGCGTGGTGGAAGTGAGAAGGGCCTCTTGGTCTTGGTTAGCACATAGACTGGGGTTGCTTGGATGGGACCTGATTCTTTGAATCTGCTTTCCTGTGTCTTTTCTCCCAGGTTGTTCGGTCGACACTTATGTAGTGCACTTTCTAACTTCTATAGTGAAAAGAAATCTTTTCATGCTGCAGTGATAAACTGGGCCAAACCAGTATATTAAAATTTTCTTAGATCCTGTGCATTCCCATATCTTTTCTGAAGTATTCCACTTAAAATCTTCAGTGGTCAAATCCTTGGTAATTATTTTAAGATGGCATTTACCTTCTAGTCACTACTTGACTGTCGGTGAAGGGGACTGATATGGGTCATTCAAACCAATTGAGGGAAATGATATTATATGATGTGATTTGTTTTCCCCCATGTTGAGTTTATCCCAATATTTTAAAATGAGTTTTCGGCAAAAAGTGATGCCTGACGAGAGAAAAGTTGTCTCATAGGAGTGGTGTTCTGTGGGCTGCCCTGGGTTGTTAGCGTTTTAGTTGTTTTTAATGTAAGCAGTAATGACATTGTTATGAAATATTTCAGCTGCCGAGAATGGTGGTATTTTGCCCTGGATGCTAACCTGCACGAGATCAGAGAGCAG
Source organism: Pipistrellus nathusii (assembly GCA_963693515.1). Taxonomy (NCBI): domain Eukaryota; kingdom Metazoa; phylum Chordata; class Mammalia; order Chiroptera; family Vespertilionidae; genus Pipistrellus; species Pipistrellus nathusii. Next base: position 6,231,966 of record OY882859.1, read on the forward strand.
AGGAAGCGCTGTACCTGGGACTTCCTGTTGCACCGCGCCCGAGACAATGTGTTCTACACCGACAAGTACTTCAGCAAACTGAAAGGAGGCGTGCTGTCTGCAGACGACAAGGTGAGCGGACCCTTCCTTGTGTATCTTGTCATCAGGGGTTAAGAATGCTGTTCTCTCAAAGGCTAAGAAAATGGAATCTGGGAAGGAATCAAGTCCCTTGCTAAGGAATTTCATTTCATGGGATAGAGTGAAACACACGTAATTTCCTTTTCCTGATGTCAGGGTGGCTAATTCTGTCCTTTGCACATTTGTATGTAGCTGGCGGCCATTGGTCTTTCCTAACTAGCAAGAAACAAATGAAAATCACTACCTCCTTGCAAATGCTCGTGTGAAACAAAGGAGCTGGAGGCCTGCACACTTCCGGTGTAAACTGGGTCCTCAGTTTCCTCATCTGAAGTGGGAAGAATCATAACTAGTCACCTTCCCTGTAGTTACCGTTGGTCTCAGGGACCAAGTACGGTTGGGTTATGTGGACGAGCTGTTTAAACCGGAAGCAGAGCAGCCATGGACCTCACTCTTTGTCTTCACTGTTTCTTGGCCTCCAGTGGAGATGTTGGGGACCAGTCCTTGTAGTGAGTGGTTTGCAAGAGTGTCCAGTTCTCTGGAGCTATAACACCTGTCCTGTTTGTTTTTATTTCCACCCAAACAGGAGGAAATGTGTCGGATTGAAGAGGAACAGAGCTTTGAGGAATTGAAGATTCTGCGTGAGCTGGTGCACGAACGATTTTACAAGCAAGAGGAGCTGGCAGAGGTAAGGAGCCCTCTGAGAAGACGTGCTCGGACCCTGCACTCTGAGCGCTTCCCCTTGGATGTACTTACGCTTGGGGAGTGGAGAGTGGGCAGCCACAGCTGGTTCTGTCTGTGGGTCCTCATGTTGCTCATTGTTGATTGCCACAGAGCCTGCGAGAGCCTCAGTTTGATTCTCCAGGAGACTGCCCAGGAGAGCCAGGCAGCGGTGCGGGCAGTGGGATGCTGCAGTACCTCCAGTCCTGGTTTCCTGGCTGGGGCGGCTGGTCCGGGAAGCCAGTGGAGGGGCTGTCAGCAGAGCAGCACGAGCAGTGGACTCCCGAGGAGATCCTGGGTAAGGCGGGCTCTCCCCGTTAGCCCCCAGGTGGCGGTGAAGGGAGATGCTGGGTTCATAATAATGTGTCCGTTACTTTTGAAACGACCCATACTATTTTCAAGCAAACAAAAAGGTCCGTCTCATGTTCATAGAGGCAGAGAGGAGGTTTTGGGAGACACTTCATTTGCAACTCTGTTACTAGATTTGAACATGAGCACCTTGTCAGATAGATCTTAGCGACAGGCATGGTAAGAGAACTAAATGTGAGCGAGTTCAGGAATTTTAAACTCTGACATTCCAATCCCAGTCCAGAGCCGCTCTTCAGACTAACCCTGCCCAGTATGGTTTCCATAGCCACACATGACCGTTTAAACTCTAACTAATTAAAATAAAATAAAATAAAATAAAATAAAATAAAACATTTACTTTCTCAGTCACGCTGGCCACCTTAGCCACACGTGCCAGGGGTGCCCCCTGCCCTTGACAGTGCAGGTGAGAATGTTGCACCGTGTTGGGCAGCACAGCTTTATCCCATACTTGCCCATGAACCTGAACGTCCTCCCGGTTGGGATAAGTTGATAAGAGCCCCGATGAAGCAGTTGGGTCGTTTTAAATTATCGAATAAAACAGTCACCCCCAACTGTGGAGTTCTTTTCAGAGCAAGGGAAATGGATACACACGTCATCCTGACTGACTGGTGTGCCTGGTTTTGCTTCAGACACTTTCCCATGCACTTTCTTACCGCTGCTTCCTCCTGGGCAGGCACCGAGGACTTCTTTGACCCCGCTGCCGACGCCTCCTGCATGAACACCTACACCCGGCGGGACCACGTCTTCGCCAAGCTGAACCTGCAGCTGCAGCGCGGCACCGTGACTCTGTCGCACCAGGAGCCGGGCACCCCTCAGACACCGGAGAGTGCTTTCATGCAGCTCGAATTCTCAGGTACCACCCCAGGAACCCCCTGCTGGTGGCGATCTCTCAGAGGACCCGTGTCCACACGAACCTCATTATTTGAGTAGTTACGTGCTGGAAAGTTGCCGAGATTGTTGTCCCCAGGGGAAGCACACAGTTAGGTGCCTAGGAGCCTCTGGCTGTAACACCAATTAACCGATCAGTACAGAACCTTGTCTTACCTGTGAGGCGTTGAAAGATACCTTATCTAATATATGCTGTTGATTCATTAATGCTGAACTCATGGCCAACAGTAGTGTAACGCCTGCCTGAGTGAAGCGTATCTAACACAGAGATTTCTCTGTAAGACACATGGGCCTTTCTGTGCTCAGGGGCGCTAGACAGCACTGCAGCACTATACGTGGGGCCATTGTGAGCAGTGAAATCAACAAAAAGTAGGAAAAGGCAAAAACCTTGGCACTTAATGGGCCGTGAAAGGGCACAGTGTACAGTGCAAGAGCTGGAACAAGAAGGCGGAGCGTGCTTTGTTCAGCCTCAGCTGGGAACGCTCATTTTTTGCTGCTCTGCCCATGTCCTCGAAAGCGCCATGAGCATTGATTTGGGGGCGACATATAAATTTTAGTGAGTAGGCACACTCGCAAATACGGAATTGGCCAATGATGAAGATCACTGTGTTTGACTTCTTCTTGTGACTTTGCATTAAAGTTGTATAAATATATACAGATGTTGGTTTTTACATCTCACAAGTATCTTATTTCATTTAATAAAATAGTCACTTACCTGAAGTTTCTAGTATAGCTTAGAGGTAAATGACCCCCCCCCCCCCCAAAAAAAAGCCAGTTTGTTTGACTTTATAATCTTGAGAGTCAGTTAGGATTTCATAAACTTAATATGGACTAACGGATTGCTTGAATTTAATTGTAAAGTGCTCTCTTTAAAATTCATTCTGCTATGAAGTGTCTGATATCCTTATATATTTGTATAGGTGAGTTAACACACATAGACCTATAGAAAAACAGATAGGGGTTTTTTGTTCCGATTTCAAGGCAAAATAGTTCATGATAGCTACTAGTCCTCTGTAAAATATTATACCTAATGCTTATAAAACACTTTAGGCTGTCATGGCATAGTATCAACTGGTATATTTATTTTTTTTTTATAGACGTAAAGCTTTTGGCAGAATCCCTTCCTCGAAGACATTCTTCTTTGCTTCTAGTCCGGTTGGGTGGACTGTTTCTTCGAGACCTGGCCACAGAAGGAACCATGTTTCCTCTTCTGGTCTTCCCTAACCCAGTATGTACAGCGGGGGGTGGAGTGGGGGTGTGTGTGGCGAGTCTGGGTGATGGTGATGCAGGTCTGTTTTAGGCAAGCAATAGTTAACATTAACTTGATTCACTTTGACATTTGATCATCTTGAGACAGATGGACAATTAAAGACAATATGAAGTTAGATAGTTTTTTAATTTTTATTTATTTGTCTATTTATTTATTTTAATCCTCACCCAAGGATATTTTTTTTCCATTGATTTTTATAGGGAGGGAGGGAGGGAGAGAGAGAAACATTGATGTGTGTGTGTGTGTGTGAGAGAGAGAGAGAGAGAGAGAGAGAAACATCGATGCAAGAGACATTGCCTGCTTCCCACGTGCACCCTTACTGGGGCTGGGCATCAAATCTGCAACCCAGGTACAAGCTCTTGACCAGGAATTGAACCTGAGGTCCTTTGGTGTGTGGGCTGAAGCTCTAACCATTGAGCACTCTGGCTAGGGCTAGATAAGTTTTTGACATTTGTTAGAGAGCAAATGTTGGTGGAATTTATGGCAATGCCCTTTTCCTCCCCTGAACAGCTTTATAAGTCAGTGTTGTAGCGAACATGGAATAGTTTGCTTTGATTTGGAAGAAAATGCCATTAGCACTGCTGTTTTCTGCATTTCAATGTTAATGTTTGAATTTCCTCTGTGTCTGACAGACCTTTGTATGCATTCTGACCCTTAGTCACTTGATAGGACCTATTCTCTTTCTAAAGTTCCAAGAAAAACCATATATATATTTGTGTGTGTGTGTGTATGCTAATTTTTACATAGAATATTATTTACTAGTTAGATCTTCAGTCTTGACAAATTGTCGCAGATATGGTCAGAATAATTGAACAAACTTAGCCACTTACTCTGCCTATAATTTTTGTTGTTGGGGTGTGTGTGGACTTGTGGAGATAGTGGGAGTGCAGAGGAAGAGTTTAAACAGCTGTACACGGTTAATGTTCCTTATTTAGCAGTCATTCATTAAATGCTCAGAATGCCAAGAGGCACTGTCAATGCAGGAGAAAATGTGTGTTTTCACTAGGGTGGGAAAAAGGCACAGACTAGAGGGAATGTTCTATGTTGTCTGTGACCTGATGTCAGATGAGTTTTGATTTGCTTGTGCTCAGTGAGAGCGACGCCAAAGTTTTGTGCCCTCTCCCGCTGACATTGATGCATTTTGTGTGTTAATAGCAAAAAGAAGTTGGCAGAGTTTCACAGTCTTTTGGTCTCCAAACAACATCTGCAGACAGAAGTGATCACTACCCTGGTAATTTGTAATACGTTCTTAGAACTAATCCTGAAAAATGCGACGATTACACATCAGTAGTCCTGGTTAGCAGTAAAAGAGGGGGCGTGCCCTGTTGTGTGCCCGGGGCTTTGCAGTGTGGACCCGTGTGACTTGGAGGCCGCCTGGCGCTCTCGGGGCAGCCTCTCGGGTCTTCAGGGTGCTTGCTTTTCGTAATGGGAGCAGATGCAACCACCTTTCTTGAGGAGTCCTGTCACAATTAAGGGTCAGTCCTTTTTAAGGGTCATAAAATGTGTGTAAACGTGAACTAATTGGAAAATAATTTAGGAGATGACTTTTCTTTGAATCCCTCCTAGGGCCATTAAGAATCGGGTGGTTGATTTTGCCGCGTTCCGTTTTCTCACTCTGGTTCTCCCTCCAGCTGCGGACCCGGATGCCCCGGTGTTTGAGATGCTGTATGAAAGAAACCCAGTGCACAGCCATTTCGAGAGGCGGCTGAATGTCAGCACCAGGCCCTTGAACATCATATACAATCCCCAGGCTATCAAAAAAGTAGCTGACTTTTTCTACAAGGGAAAGGTTCATACCTCAGGTTAACTTTTTTGTTTGTTTGCTCTACTGTTCCTTTCTCAGGACATCTTTCCTGTCATTTCTGGCGCTCTGGACGAGGCTTATTGCACGTTCAGCTGGCCTGGTAGTGGTGGAAAAGGCCTGCAGAGCTTGTGGGTGGGGTTGTCTTCAGAAAGTCACTCTTCCAGGAGGAATCAATATCCTTAAATGTTGTCTTTTTCTCTGCCTCCATTTAACAAACATTTTTTAATTCTTCCCATTTCATTCGGATGGCGGTTTCCTTGGCTACCCAGGATATTTTTGATCACTTGAATTTAGGAGGCATGTCCAAGGATTCTCTTCCGGATGGCAGATAGAATCAATGTCTGTTTTTCATGCTTGGTGCAGCATTAAATTCTGCCAAGTTCATCACTGCTCTCTCCCACATCACTGACATTAGTTTTCCTGTTTTATGCAGTAGGTGCAGAAAAGGTACTTTTATTGAAGGGAAATTGATAAAACAACATTACTTGGCTAAATGTATTCTCCCTCCTTCTTATAATAATGAATGAAGCTGCTTTAGTTTTTGGTCTCTTTTTGAATTCTTTTCATGTAAATACCAGCCATACATGTCTTGGCTTCATTGCTCCTTCACTGATAGAACATAGAAGGTATTTCCCTCTAAATTTCATGTCTTCTTTCTTAAAAAAAAAAAATAAATAAATAAAAATAAACACACACACACACATATCAATACATATATTTATATATATTTTTTACTGATTTCAGAGAGGAAGGGAGAGGGAGAGAGAGAAATATCAATGGTGAGAGAGAATCATTGATTGGCTACTTCCTGCACATTCCCTACTGGAAATTGAGCCTCAAACCCGGACATGTGCCCTTGACGGGAATTGAACCCGGGACCCTCAGTTTGCAGGCCGATGATCTATCCAAATTGGCTAGAGCCCATTTCCTCTTTCAATGTAATGCCATGCTTTTAAGGTTTTGCAATAAAATAGTTTGGACTCTTTCAGACAATAATTCAAGAAATCCTAGTACCTTATGTACCTTCCCTGCCTTTTTTCCTCAGGGCTGTCCCTCACCCATCTGTGCCTCATCCCTGTTACCTTCTATAGTGCCCGGCCAGGCCGGAGGAAGGAACTGTTGTCAGAGACTGTTTTTTAAGTTTTGGTGGAAATTCTTGGTGAGAACAGATGTCGCAGCGCTTTCGACCACCACGCCATTTGCAAGGTCTGATTCTCCTGTCTGTTTCAATCTTGCAGGTTTTGGTTATCAGTCTGAACTTGAGTTGAGAGTGGCTGAAGCTGCCCGAAGGCAGTATAACAAACTGAAGATGCAGACCAAGGCAGAAATCCGACAAACTCTCGATCGTCTGCTAGTGGGGGACTTCATTGTAAGTGGGTGTCCATCAGCACTCTTGCAGGGCTGGGGAAGGGGCAGGTATGCGTTCTGTCAATTCTTTACCTGTTTCGGATGGGCATGCTTGTATCAGTTAAATTGATTAAATTGAAACTATGAAATCCTTATCAGCTAGCAAAAAAAAAAAAAAAATCTTTTGTAGTCAGAGTTTAGTGAATTAAAAAATAAAAAATAAAGATGAGTGTCTGTGACAAAATCATGTTTCTTCCTTGTCCCAAATCTGGAACATTCTCAAAACTCATCTTTGTTCCATTTTCTAGACCTGATATTTTATAAATGTTTCTCTTAAGAGTACCCCCTTTTCACTGATTGTTACTGAAGAAAAATAACCAGATTTATCCCTCAGTTTCATTCCAGGATATGATGGTCACTTTGTGATGTTAAGTGACCAGCTGATGCGTGGATGTCATAGACAGGGAGAGCCAAAAAACATCAGTCCAGCCAAACTCAGTTTCCCAATACTAGCATGGAGGTGCACTGCCAAGACACGGCAGTAGATGGCGCAGTTAGAGTGTAGCTTTTGGACAGTGCAGAGCTGGTTGGGGTGTAAGGGATGGCAGGAATGTTCTAAATAAAATGTTTCAGGGTCTGTGCATAGTAGGGGATGGAAAATCAGTACTGTTTTTTGTTTTAACACACATTACAATTAGTGTCCTATTAGACAAAGATTTCTCTTTGATAACATACACATTAGCTTTTACTACATACATGTAATTGAGGCCATTTTAGTTGCAGGGAAGAACAGGTGACACATTCATGACTTCTGTTTTTTTTTTTTTTGTTTTTTTTTAAATATATTTCACATGTGAAAGCTTATATTTTTCATTAAGGTACTCTAAATTGAAAGTCCATAATTACTACTCTATCCTATATAATAAAAACCTAATAACCTAAGTGTCCAACCATTTGACCTTTTAACCAGTTGCTATGATATGACTGACCACCAGGGGACAGACACTCTGACTGGTGGGTTAGCTTGCTGCTGGGGTACAGCTGATGGGAATGGGTGAGATGGACTGGACATTCCCTAGAGCCCTCACGCAGTCCCTCCCTGGCTCTGGTCGTGCACTAGGGGTCTGTAGGCCTGGCCTGTGCCCTCTTGCAAATCCTGGATCCCTCAGGGATGTTGGAGAGCCAGTTTCAGCCCAATCCCCACATGCCAGACTGAGGGACCACACTGGTGCACAAATCCGTGCACCGGGCCTCTAGTGAATAAACAAAAATGTTTGGATTTCTATGTTTATTTGAGTTCCATTATTTCTGCAGTACTTTATAGTACTAAGTTATGTAGATTTAAAAACAAGATCTTTCTTAAACGATGGGTCATCACAATTAAAGAGCAGATAAACCGCTAAACCAGTAATTTGCTAATTTCCCCCCACTTGACATTGCCTGTGGTAATGTCATAATTCGTTAAGCTTTTGGATCTGCTTTTGTTTTACACTTTATGTCTAATATCAAAGACAATTAAGTCATGTGATATCACTAGAGGTGGCCTTCAGAAGGCTTGAGCCCTGACTTATGAAGCTGTTCAGTTTCAGCAATGTAGTTAAAAGTTATTTAATTATAGTTTGTTTTATTTTTACAGGAGGACAGTAAACGGTGGACTGTACGACTAGATATTTCTGCCCCTCAAGTGATATTTCCCGATGATTTCAAATTCAAGAATCCTGTGTTAGTTGTTGTGGATCTAGGAAGAATGCTACTGACAAATACCCAAGGTACAGTGCGAATGGGGTGTAATGAAAACATAACTTGGTAGGTTAGTCTGTCTATGCTTAACCAAATAAAGCTTCAAAAAAGGTTTATTAACATTTTAAAACTCCAAAGTTCATTTGTTACTTTAAAAATAACAGCTTTATTGGGATATATTTTAATATGTATAATTCATTCGTTTTTGACATATTGCTAGAATTGTGCGTCTGTCACTGTTACGTAATTCCAGAACATTTTCATCATCTCAAGAAGAAATTCTAAACCCATTAGCAGTCATTCATTCTCCATCACCCCCTCTCCCAGCCCCTGACAACTACTAATCTATCTCTGGATTTCTCTGTTCTGAACATTTTTTATTTTTGAGAGGGGAGAGCGGGGAATTTTAGAGGATGTTTATTAAAGCTGGAGACAACAAGACAGGAAGATCTGGGGAAATGAGCCTAGTCTGGTCTGCTTTGGCTCACTAAGAAGTGAGAGAAGAGGGGGCCTTGGGGACAGGCTCCGGAGGTTTGCCTGGGACGAACTGCTGCTGTCCTTTGCTGCCCTGGTTGCAAGCCTTATGGGGTCCCTTAGCGTTTAGGAGATGCATGTCTTTGGGGAAAGAAGTGGAGGGGAGGACGTGGGTATGCTCCTGAGAGACAGAGAGTGCCCATTCGGAACAGTTTATAAGAACGGAATTATCAATAGGCTTTTTATGTCTGGCTTCTGTCACTTAGCATAGTGTTTTCAGGGTTTATCCACGTTGTGTCATGTATAAGTACTTCATTTCCACTTAATGGCTGAATAATATTCCTTGTATGAACATATCACATTTTACTTTTCCATTCATCAGGTGATGGATGTTTGTGTTGCTTCCACTTTTTGTTTATTATGAATGATGCTGATATGAACATTTATGGGTAGACTTTTGTGTAGATATGTATTTTCAGTCTCTTGGGTATACTTCAGTGTTGAATTGCTGGATTATATAGTGACTTTAGTTAAACATTTTGAGGAACTACCAGATTGTTCCCTAAAATGACTACACCCTTGACTCTTACTAGCAATGTAAGAGAATTTCTCTACATTCAATTTCTCTACATCCTCACCAACACTTGTTATTATCTGTCTTTTGGATTATACCCATTTTTATGAATAATATAGTATCTCATTATGGTTTCTTTTTTAAAAATATTTTTTAAAATTGATTTCAGAGAGGAAGGGAGAAGGAGAGAGAGATAGAAACATCAGTGACGAGAGAAAATCATTGATCAGCTGCCTCCTGCACACCCCACACTGGGGGTGGAGCCCACAACCTGGACATGTGCCCTGACTGGGCACATCCAACCATGATCTCCTGGTTCATAGGTCGATGCTCAACACTCAGCCATGCTGGCCAGGCCTTTTAAAAATTTATTTAATTTATTTTTCTCATTGTGATTTTTATATAACATTTTATATATATATTTTTAAAAAAATATATTTTATTGATTTTGTACAGAGAGGGAGAGAAATAGTTAGAAACATCTATGAGAGAGAGTCATTGATCAGTTGCCTCTTGCACACCCCCTACTGGGGATATGCCCGCAACCAAGGTACATGCCCTTGAGCGGAATCGAACCCGGGACCCTTCAGTCCCCAAGCCGACGCTCTATCCATTGAGCCAAACTGGTTTCAGCAACATTTTATATTTTAATAAATATTATTTCTCAGCATTTAATTTCAGGAATAGAGATTTAATCTATTTAGAAATATTAGGGACATATATAAAAAGAGACTCCTAGCCCTGGCCGGTAGAGTTCAGTTGGTTGGAACATTGTCCTATACACTGAAAGGTTGAGGGTTGGATTCCCAATTAGGGCACATAATGGGTTTGATCCCTGGTTAGGGTGTCTAAGGGAGGCAACCAATCGACGTTTCTCTCATTAATCTTTCTCTCTCTCTCTTTTTTCCTCCCTCTCTCTAAAATCAGTAAAAACATGTCCTTGGGTGAAACTTAAAAAATAAATAAAAAGTAAAGAGAGATTACCTGGAAGGTAATTTTATTGCTATTATAAAATCCCCAAAATAGTCATTTTTATCTTGAGGTGGGAGGGAAGAAAGAGAGGATTACTGGCAAAAGAGAGATTAAGGAAATTTAACAAATAATTTTAACCTTATCTTCACTGAGAAAACCCTAAAAAACAGACTAGGGTAGATGATTTGAGCAGGAGTGGTAAAGTTTGGTAAAGAAGGGAATGTTAAAAAGGAATTAGATCTGAAGGAAAGGATCACAACCACAAAAAAGCACCCACTTGAATTTATAAAACATCAACATGGAACAGGGACATAGATGAGCAAACCCAGTGGGTTTTTCCTTTTAAATCCTCACCTGAGGATGTTTTTTCCATTGATTTCTGGAGACAGTTGAAGATAGGGAGGAGGGGGAAAGAGAGAGAAACATTGATGTGAGAGAGACACATCGATTGGTTGCCTCCCACATGGACTCTCATCAGGGCTGAGGAACTTGCAACTGAGATATGTGTCCTCGACTGGGAATCAAACCCCCAACCCTTTGGTCCTCAGGCCAACACTCTAATCACTGAGATAAACCAGCCAGGGCCCCAGTGGCATGTTTTTGTAGTTGTCTCTGCTCTGTTCGTCTGTACAAGAGAGTGTGAACACTGGGGCTAGAACATGACATATTGAGAAGTCACTGCTTGCCCAGCACTGATCTAGGAGCTGAGGATATTGTGTTGAGTAAGATGGATGAGGCCTCTGTTCTTTTGGAACATTCTAGTGGGTGGAACAAAATGAACACACAGACAAAAAAAGGAAAAAGCAAGCAAAGACTTGTGGAGAGTGATGTACAAAGGGTTGGTGATAGCAGCTCAGCAGTGCAGCTCATGGTGGGGACGCAGTTTGGGGTAGCAACTTGATGGTTTGTGCACCCCTATATGTGTCCCTATGTATCCAGCAGGTCTCTGTGTTTTTTCATGTTCAGATACTTTCTCTTTGCGTTTTGATTTCCAAATAATAGGTAAGTTCACACTGAGAAAATGGTAAATACAGATATCAGTTTTTGTTCATTTATTTTTATCAATTTGGGGTTGGTTGATTCTCTAAAGGAAAGAAGGCAAGAGCAGACATAGACTTTGAATCCTCTCTTTTTTACCCGCAGATGACTCCGAGAGGAAGAGTGTGGATGAGTCAGCCTCTGAAGAGAACCAGTTTAGTGACGATGAGTATATGACCCCTCTTGCCACACCTCCTAACACCCCACCCCCCGAGACGAGCAGCAGCAATGAGGAGAAAACACCTCCATTTTCTATCAGCGAAGAGCAGCTCCAAGCACATTTATTGAGCACGAAGATGTACGAGAGGTACTCCCTGTCATTTATGGACCTCCAGATCATGGTGGGACGAGTGAAGGACAATTGGAAGCATGTCCAGGACATTGATGTGGGGCCCACCCACGTGGTCGAGAAATTCAATGTTCACCTGCAGTTAGAACGCCGATTGATTTATACTTCCGATCCCAAGTACCCCGGAGCCGTGCTCTCAGGTAACCTGCCTGACTTAAAGATCCACATCAACGAAGATAAAATATCTGCCCTGAAGAATTGCTTCGCTCTCCTCACCATGCCAGAAATGAAGACTTCGGACTCTCAGATTAAAGAGAAGATTTTCCCCCAAGAGGGTTCGCGGGGAACTCTGCAGGACTCTGTAATGAACTTAACCCAGAGCATCGTGATGCTGGAGCAGCACACCCGGGAGGTCCTGGTGGAGTCGCAGCTGCTCCTGGCCGAGTTCAAAGTGAACTGCATGCAGCTCGGCGTGGAGAGCAACGGCCAGTACATTTCCGTGCTCAAGGTGTTTGGCACCAACGCTCACTTTGTCAAGAGGCCTTACGATGCTGAAGTCTCCCTGACTGTTCACGGTTTGCTCCTGGTGGACACCATGCAGACATACGGTGCGGATTTTGACCTTTTGATGGCGTCACACAAGAACTTGAGCTTTGATATCCCAACAGGAAGCCTCCGGGCTAGCAGGTCCCAGTCTCCTGTCTCTGGATCCAACGTGGCCCCCTTCGCTAATGTTGTCCCCGTGAGCGACCCGTCAGCTGCTGGTGTCTCACTTGACAGGATTCTCACCAAAGAACAGGAGTCCCTCATTAAATTGGAGTATCAGTTTGTGAGTTCAGAGTGCCCCTCGATGAATTTGGATAGCACTCTCCAGGTGATTTCATTGCAGGTGAATAATTTGGATATTATTCTAAATCCAGAGACAATTGTGGAGCTGATTGGTTTTCTTCAAAAATCTTTTCCCAAGGAAAAGGATGACTTGAGTCCCCAGCCTTTAATGACTGACTTTGAGAGAAGCTTTAGGGAAGAAGAAACTTACCAAGCTACCTATGAACAAAACACCGAGGTTGCAGTGGAGATCCACCGACTTAACTTACTGCTCCTCCGGACAGTGGGGATGGCGAATGGAGAGAAACATGGCAGAAAAATTGCGACTGCTAGTATAGGGGGCACCAAAGTCAACGTCTCAATGGGGAGCACGTTTGACATGAATGGTTCTCTCGGTTGTTTGCAGCTTATGGATTTGACACAAGATAATATTAAGAACCAATATGTTGTCAGTATCGGGAATTCCATGGGCTATGAAAATATCGTCAGCGATATCAGTTACTTCGAATCTGTATTTGTCAGAATGGAAGAGGGAGCCCTCCATGAAGCATTGAGTTTCACGTTTGTTGAGAAATCGAAGCAGGAATGTTTTCTCAACCTCAAGATGGCTTCCCTGCATTATAACCACTCCCCTAAATTTTTGAAGGAGTTGACATTGTCCATGGATGAACTAGAGGAGAATTTTCGAAGTATGCTGAAAAGCGCAGCCACCAAAGTCACCACAGTGCTAGCTACCAAGACAGCCGAGTACAGTGAGATGGTATCACTCTTTGAAACTCCAAGGAAGACGCGGGAATCCTTTAGCTTGGAAGAAAATGAGATATATGGGTTTAGCCTAGCTGCTTCTCATGCTGACACTGTAAAGCTAATCTTGAACATAAATATTGAATCGCCAGTTGTTTCTATCCCTCGGAAGCCCGGGAGCCCAGAGTTGTTGGTAGGACACTTGGGACAGATATTCATCCAGAATTTTGTGTCAGGAGATGATGAATCCAGAAGCGACCGTCTGCAGGTGGAAATCAAAGACATTAAATTGTACTCTTTGAATTGCACCCAGTTGGCAGGCAGAGAGGGTCCTGGATCTGACGCAAGCCGGGCGTCTTGCCCTCCCTCTGGGTCTGCCAGTACCAACAGCCAGGAGGAAGCTCATTTCACCCGACATGATTTCTTTGAATCTTTGCATAGAGGTCAAGGTGAGGAGTATTAATCATGTCTCATTTTATTTAAAGACTAGAAGCCCAGTGCACAAAATTCATGTATGGTGGTGGTGGTGAGGTCCCCTCAGCCCAGCCTGCACCCTCTCCAATCTGGGACCCCTTGGGGGATGTTGGACTGCCGGTTTAGGCCTAATCCCTGGGACTGGCAGTCGGACATCCCTCTCATAATCCTGGAGTGCTGGCTTCTAATCGCTCACCTGCCTGTCTGCCTGGTTGCCCTAAGTGGCCCTCCCCCCACCGGCCAGGTTGCCCCCAACTGCTTCCCTGCCAGCCTGGTTGCCCCTAACTGCCCTCCCCTGCAGGCCTAGTTGCCCCCAACTGCCCTCTCCTGCCGGCCTGGTTGCCCCTAACTGCTCTCCCCTGCCAGCCTGGTCGTCCCCAACTAAAAAATCGTGTAAGAGTAGACCTTCCTTCCCCTGGCTGCCTGTACTGGCTTCCCTCTGGCACCCGGGACCTGGGCTTTCCTCCAGCCGCTGACAGGCACTGGGATCCCGGCTTCCCTAGCAGTCCCGGCTTCATATGGAAGGTCATCCGGTCTAATTAGCATATTATGTGTTTATTATTATAGATTCCAAACCCAGCTCATGTATACTTAAAGCAACAACAAAAACCTTTTCTTTTAGTATTATCCCTAGTTACTATTTACAAAATCACACTGGAATTTTAATAGAATGCTTCATATTAGGTTGATATGTTTTCTTTTCCATCCATTGCCATATTTGGTGAAATTAGAATTTCGTAAAGTGGCCCCCTTTGAAATTGGTTATATAGAGAGATGTTTCAGGAGTGGATTCTGTTAAAACCAGTGTTTAATTTGGTGAAATACATCTGATTTTTTAATTTCTAGTTAAATATTTCCTAGTTAAATATTATAGTCCAAGGCAGCTGGAGGGATTGACATAATAAGAATCTGAAATTTAGTCTGTGGATGTTATGTCCGCTTTTTAGTGTCCTACCCTTTTATAATGGGTTGGTTCAGGGTTCTAGAAATAAGATGCCTGCATTTGTGTTCCCAATCTGATATATTAAAACCCAACAGTTAATCTGTTGGTCTTGGCATCCTCAGAAATCAGGTAAGCCCTGGAGCATGGCTTTATTTATTGGTGAGGAAATTAATGCCTTTGAGGAATTCTTTCTCTGTGCTTCTCAGATGTTAATTCACTGATTACTTACATGCTTACCCAACGATTGCTTTCTCTGGTTGGTATAAAGGCTGTTCACTTAGAACCTTGTGTTGTTCAAATTCTGATTTGGGCCAGTTAAGAGGAACCCATCTATGCCTGAAAGCTGGGTAAGGATGAGCAATTTGGTTTGAAAAATGCCAATGTGGGGTTACGAGAAGCTTGTAAACCCTAGCCTGGATTCATGTTCACCACATCGTGTTTTGAAGCCACCAAATAGAGCATGCCATGAAAATATTGTTTCTTTCTTGTATAAATTGATCTTGGGCCCCTGCTTGCTCTGAGTTTTGGTCTTGGGATAGTCATCAAAGTTTGTATTTAATCATGGACCTCCTGCTCTGTTTTCTGTATCCTGCTCTTAATCAGTGATAACCAGTACATAGTAGTGTCTTCAGACTGTCATTTCTCCTCTCTTCTGCCAGCCTTTCACATCCTGAACAACACCACCATTCAGTTTAAGCTGGAGAAGATCCCTATAGAGAGAGAATCTGAACTGACTTTCTCCCTCAGTCCAGATGACCTGGGAACTTCTAGCATCATGAAGATTGAAGGGAAGTTTGTCAATCCGGTTCAGGTAAATAAATACCTTGTGGATTTTCATGTCCAGACAGTTAAAGTCACCTGTTTTATATTTAGAATATATGTATTTATGTATTTTCATATCATATATAAACTATTGGAAGGAAAATATATAAACTCAAGGAGATATCATTAATGCATATTATTATTGATAACTTGTTCTAGTCAACATGGAGTCTTTTTTTATTGTGTCCTTTTATCCCTGGGGAATCAGTCTTATCAGCCATCTTCCTGTGGAGGAGGGGTGTGTTGTATAGAGGAAGATGGAAGATCCTGAGTTCCATTGCCATTCAGAAACGAGGAAAATTATTGCTTAAATAGTCAGTGTCTCTTTCCCAGGAGGACATAATTATTGTCTCTCTTTGACATACTTGGCCCAACCCATAAAATAATCTGATTATCTGAGCTGTTGACAGATCCTTTCAAGGAAGAATTAGAATTAGTCTTGCCCGCTTTGAAATGAAATGGGCCTGGATAGGGATTTCGTGTGTGTGTGTGTGTGTGTGTGTGTGTGTGTGTGTACATACACTTGCCATCCCTTTTCCTTTAAAAGTGTAATTTTTCCTGCTTTCACAGAGATGAGAGAAAATAGCATAACATTATAAAACAGCAAGGACAGGCAGGATTTCAAGACAGTGGATCCTAGGCTTGGGCATTAGCTGGTCATCAGTCTGTGTGCTAGCATCAGGAGTGCTAACAGAATGTGTGTACTTCTTAGTATCAGTGGTTCTTGGATATGAGACTCTGGGTGATAGAACTGTTCCCAAAGCTTTTTCTATACATTTGCATCTTAAATCTAGCACATAATGTAAATTCTATTGAGTTCTATAGCCTTATTCTTATGGTTATCATTGAGTTACTATAGTTTTTGATGATATTCTTTATTATAAATTATTTTAAATTATTAAAAATAATTTTAAGTAATGTAAAATATTTTATTATGAAAAACTTTAAACATACACAAAAGTAGAATATCTAATGAACCTTATGCACCCATCACTCAGATTTTTTTTCCAATCACTCGGATTTTAAGGCAAATCCCAGACCTCATGCCATTTTTATCTATATTTTAGGAATGTATCTCTACAGACTACATACATTTTGACACACCTACAATAATATTATCATGTCTGATGAAATAAATGAGGATTTCTTAGCATCATTAAATTTTAATCCATTTTTCAAAAATGTCTTTTCACGTTAGGCTTGTTCAAATCAGGGTCCAGACAAGGTCTGCATGCTGCATTTGTAGGTCTCTATTAATTTAGGTTTCCTCTCATTTCCCCCCATGCTATTATTTTGTTGTGAAAACCAGGTCATTTGCCCTATAGAATGTCCCAGTTTCTGGATTCACTGTTTGTTTGTGGTGCTACTTAACTTGTCCCCCCACATTTCCTGTAAACTGTAACTTAACTCTACAGATTTAACTGGATTCCGGTTCATTTTTTGTTTTTTTGTTTAGGCTAGACACTTCAAAGGTAGTGCTGTGGGCTTCATATTGCATTGTGTGGGAGACATGTAATGATTGGTTGTCTCTCTCAGTGATGCTAAGATGGGTGATTGTGTCCCGGTGACAGGAACCTGATCCCTTCATTGCAAAATTCCCCGTCAGTCATTCATAGAAGAGCTTATTCTACATGGATGAACGGTGATGGGATAAATTATTTAATTAGGGGTTATAAAATGATCGCCTTCTAATTCCATCATTTCTATTATCTGTTTGGAATTCCTCTGTTAAAAAATTGCTCTTAAGTAAATAAAAACTTGCTTGAAAATATTTTAGATGAGAAGTTGTAATTAAAAACAAAATAAGCCGAAACCGGTTTGGCTCAGTGGATAGAGCGTCGGCCTGCGGACTGAAAGGTCCGGGTTCGATTCCGGTCAAGGGCATGTACCTTGGTTGCGGACACATCCCCAGTAGGGGATGTGCAAGAGGCAGCTGATCGATGATTCTCTCTCATAGATGTTTCTAACTCTCTATCCCTCTCTTCCTCCCTGTAAAAGAATCAATAAAATATATTAAAAAAAGAAGAAAAAAAAAGAGCTTTCCTTAAAAAAAAAAACACAACAAAATAAGGGAGAAAGGAAATATAGGTAATAATAGATCATCAATACTACCATTAAGAGCAGTATCTATTTGTCTAGCCGTAAACATAGGTGGTTACACTGCTTGGTATGATCAGAGGTTTTAGAACCATGGATCTTGTTTCTCAGCCCTGCGGTTCAACCACGCTGGACTTTTAACAGCATCCCCTCCAGTTTCTGCAGTTGTTCTTATGTGCTTAGAAAGAGTGATTGAGGCCTACAACCAGTTGCACTTAATGAACATTTATTGTGTATAGGTTATTCCATGAGGTACCGGGGAGGACCTTTAAACAGACAGGGTCAGAGAGAGAGGTAAGGGCAGAAAAGAAACAAAAGAGAAAGTTCTTGCCATCAACTATAATAATTTATAACTTCTTTGGAAACCCATAAAAGGCAACTTTGGTAATTTTGGGGCAGTGCAGCTGAGTACAATTAATCATGGTAGCAGAATAACGGAACTTTTTCTCTTTGCATACAGGTGGTGTTAGCAAAGCATGTGTATGAGCAGGTTTTACAAACGCTGGACAATCTCGTGTACAGTGAAGACCTGAATAAGTTTCCAGGCAGTGCCGCCTCCTCACCGTGCCCTAATTCTCCTCTGCCTTCCCTCAGTACCTGCGGAGAGCCTTCCCTGGAAAGGAAGGAGAACGGATTGTTCAGCCACTCCAGCCTTTCTAACTCTTCTCAGAAGTCCTTGTCTGTGAAGGAGGTCAAATCTTTTACCCAGATTCAAGCCAACTTTTGTATATCAGAACTTCAAGTTCAGCTAAGTGGAGATCTGACCTTGGGGGCCCAGGGGCTGGTGAGCTTAAAGTTTCAGGATTTTGAGGTGGAATTCAATAAAGACCATCCTCAGACCTTATCCATTCAGATTGCCCTGCGTTCTCTGCTGATGGAAGACTTATTGGAGAAAAATCCGGATTCTAAATACAAGAACCTGATGGTGTCTCGGGGAGCCCCTAAGCCGTCAAGTTTAACACAAAAAGAATATCTTTCTCAGTCTTGCCCTTCGATATCCAATGTGGAGTATCCTGACATGCCTCGCTCTCTCCCCTCCCACATGGAAGAAGCTCCTAACGTCTTTCAGCTGTATCAGAGACCTACCTCGGCATCCAAGAAGAAGCAAAAGGAAGTCCAAGACCAGGACTGCCCCTTGACCCCACCTCCTTCTCCATTAGTAGATGAGCCCAAGACAGTTGCTGGAAAGAGTAAATTTGATGATTCCTTGGTCCACATCAATATATTCTTGGTGGATAAGAAGCATCCAGAATTCTCTTCCATTTACAACCGAATTAACCGGAGCATTGATGTTGATTTTAACTGCTTGGATGTGCTCATCACACTGCAAACTTGGGTCGTGATTCTAGATTTTTTTGGAATTGGTTCCACTGCAGACAACCATGCAATGAAGGTCCCTGCACCTGAGGACAGTCTACAAAACATGAAGTCAGAAGCAAATGCTCTGCCGGAGCCTGAGCTTCAGGATCCAGTTAACACCAGGCTGGATCTCAAGGTATCAGCTCCCTTTCACTCCTTGAAGTTCTAAGAATGAATTTTAGTTTGTTTATTGAAATTGGACTAGCATGCATTTACTCTAGAAAATAGATCCCTTGGCAGGGGAGCTATATATATCTGTTACAAAAAGGTAGACAATGGCTTAGAAAAGGTTTGAGTGTAAATCCCATCTGGAGGCAGGGAAAGTAAACGGTTTAAAAAAACTTTCGTTGGTTTGTATAATTCAGTGGAATTACTTAGTTTCTTTGTGCCTCAGTTTCCTCATCTTCCATCATCTAATTAAGATAACAGATGTAGTTGGTTAAGACAACAGGACTGGATAACTGCCCCTCAAAAATTGATTTTTTTAGAATAAGAACTTTTAAAAAAATTTAATGTGAAGATTTTCAAATATATCACAAACAGAGGGAATTTATACTAATAAAAGCCTAGGTGGTCGTCATGTCCTGATGCTGCCATTCCATCACGCTGTCACAGTCCATCACCAGGGTGGGCAGGGCTTGACTCTGTGTGCATGATGTGGGGGTGGGCCTCAGCGGCTGCTCGTGTGACTGCCCCTGGGGGTCCTGTGGCCGCATGTGCTGCGGAGGCGGGATCCCTGGCTCTGGCCCACCTCTTTGGGGCAATTGATTTGGGGCTCCTGCACTGTGAGACGGCACAGGCCTGGCTGGGGGCCCCTCCCTTTCCCGAGTGCATGAATTTTGTGCACTGGGCCACTAGTCTGTATATATAAAAGGCTAATATGCAAAGTGTCCCCTCAGGAGTTGGACTGGAAGACCAGGAGTTTGATTGCTTGCTATCATGGGCGCTGACCACCTGGGGGCAGTGCAGAAAGAAGGGAGGCCCCAGCTGCCAGCTGGGGAAAGAATGCAGTGGCTGGCAGCTGACAGCCAGGGAAGGAAGGCCTTGGCTGGCAGCTGAAAGGCCCTGATTGGCCCCGATCACTGGCCAGGCCTAGGGACCCTTCCTGTGTATGAATTTTGTGCACCGGACCTCTGATAGTATAATGAACGTCCATGTACCAAATCCTGTGGGAATCATCACATTTACTTTTCTCCTTGCTGAAGTATTTACAGCAGATTCTAGATAACATTTCATCTGTACAAACTTCAGTCTTCATTCCTGAAAAATACAGACTTTAAAGTATAACTACGATGCATTGTCACATGTAACTGCCTTAGCAAGAATTCCCTGGTACTACGTATTCCCCTATTGTCTCAAAAATGCTCCTTTACTTGTGCATTGTAGAGGAATGAAGGATTTAAAAAGCCTCATGTCTTTCCTTTGAGGTCTACAATTCAGTGGAATACTTTGCTTTTCTGAGCCATAGTTTTCTCATCTACAAAATGAGGAGAATTTAATGACGGGACATTTGAATTTTTTGAATGGAGATTCAAATAAGGTTCAAACGTAACAGTTGTGTCATGGCTCTGAAATCTGTTAATTAAGCCAGTTTTCCTTCTCTTTTATTCCCCCTCACCCCCCATGCAGTTGACTTGTAGAAACTGGGTTAGTGGCTGTAAGGTGTCCCACATCTCGGATTTGCCATTTGATTCTTTTATCTTCTACTTTGAGAAATGGAAGTTAGTTCTAGAGACTTGATCAGATTCAGGTTCGAGGTTTTTTTTTTTTTTTTTTTTTTTAATATATATTTTATTGATTTTTAACAGAGAGAAAGGGAGAGAGATAGAGAGCTAGAAACGTCGATGAGAGAGAAACATCGACCAGCTGCCTCTTGCACATCCCCTACCGGGGATGTGCCCGCAACCAAGGTACATGCCCTTGACCGGAATTGAACCCGGGACCTTTCAGTCTGCAGACCGACGCTCTACCACTGAGCCAAACCGGCTTCGGCTGGGTCTGAGTTTTTGGTAAAAACATTTTTTAAGTGGTGCTGAGTGCATCCTGTTACACTATGCCAGGATGTATAAGACATCTGGTTGGCCCACTTTTAGTGACGCCCCATTCATGCTAAGATGGGGGTTCAGGTGGTGACAGCATAGACAAGCAGCCATAGAGAAGACACTGCAGAATCTGGGTTGTAGATTGCCCGTTGAGTTTCTATCTTATCAGCTCTCTCCTTAGTCCTTAGATTATGGTTCGACTGGCTGAAGAAAGCTGAAATGAAATTGGCATCAACTTGAAGTTTTACCTTTCTGCTTCTTCCTTTACTTTGTTCTCTTGTCTGTTGAAGGACACCCTCCCCGATCCTTCCCCGCAAGTAACATTTGTCTAACTTTGTCTTCTGTGCGTTTAGGTTCATTCGCTCTCTCTCGTGCTGAATAAGACCACCAGTGAGCTTGCTAAAGCAAATGTGTCCAAATTAATGGCACACCTGGAAATGATTGGTAAGTGGAGGAAAATCAAACTTGCAAAATCTGGTAAGAATTTGAACATCTTGCTCACAAATCTAATTGTCCTCACATGCTGAGTAAGGTGTGGAATCAGCGGCTTGATTGTGCTTATTGGCCTGGCCATGGTTTATGACAGTGATTCTCAGACGCTGCCTTATGGATGAGAATCATCTGGTCGGTCATCTTGGTGAAATGCAGGTGTCTGGCACAGTTCCCTCCCTCCCACCCCCATCTCAGGACTCGGATCCAGGAGGTTGGGATGGAGCCCTGGTGTCTGTGGTTTTAACAAACTCTGTCTGGCGATTATATAATTTTTTTTGTCTACACTGGGACATTTTTGAGAGTGAAAGGAGGCATTATTAATAATTACATCTGGGGAACGATTATTCGTTAATTACACTTGGTGTATAACAGGCTATTTCTGGGAAACTAGGCCATATGTTCATTCTATCTATTGCAGTAAAGAGGGGAGCCGCCAATAGGGTGTATGATTTTAGGCAGGAAGATATATATATATATATATATATATATATATATATATATATATATATATATA
Source organism: Pipistrellus nathusii (assembly GCA_963693515.1). Classification (NCBI taxonomy): domain Eukaryota; kingdom Metazoa; phylum Chordata; class Mammalia; order Chiroptera; family Vespertilionidae; genus Pipistrellus; species Pipistrellus nathusii. The sequence goes on from OY882859.1 coordinate 6,253,880, forward strand.
TTTTTTTTTTTTTTTTTTTTAAATATATTTTATTGATTTTTTACAGAGAGGAATAGAGAGTTAGAAACATCGACGAGAGAGAATCATTGACCAGCTGCCTCTTGCACACCCCCTACTGGGGATGTGCCCGCAACCATGGTACATGCCCTTGACTGGAATCAACCCGGGACCCTTCAGTCTGCAGGCCGATGCTCTATCCATTGAGCCAAACCGGTTTCGGTGGGCAGGAAGATATTGTTGCAAACCTGGGATTCTTTTTTTTTTTTTTTTTTTTTTTTTATCCTCATCTGAGGATATGTTTTTACTGACTTGAGAAAGAAAGAGAGAGAGAGAAACATCTATCGGTTGTCTCCTATATGAAACCTTTTGGTGTACAGAATGATGCTCTAACCAACTGAACCACCTGGCCAGGGCCCTGGCATTCTTTCCAGTGGGACTCTTTAAGTTGCAATTTTTGTAGAAAAACTATGATCATCCACATCAAATTTTAAATAGTAGGAATCTCTAAAGTGAATCAAACACTATTCCTCCTTAAGGACTAGGCAATGAAATATGGACGACTACAAGGCTCAAAGGTTGACCCTGTAGTTAAAAACAAGAATGTCTTTTGGGAAAGGAATGAGCTAAACTTGAGATGTTTCTGCCTGGTATAAATCGGTGTCTAGAAGCTGCCTACCAGAGATAGTTCTTTAAAACTGGAGAAGCTTGGGTATTTCTTAGAGGACATTAAGAATAAAAAATTAGTATGTGCTTTTTGACTCAATGGGAGCTGAACTAGTAATTGTTTTTATAATGCTAATGATGATGATAAAAATTTATAGAAGCAATAGTTCATCATATTTCTTCTTACTATCCACCCCCTGGTGAGAATGACTCTATAGGTTCACTGCTCAGATGCCCGAGTTTCAGCATCCTTTCTGCCCGCCTTCCAGAGGCCTCCCGCTGCAGTGTCAGAGTCTTTAGTGTCTCTCTCATGAATACTGTTTTTATTTATTTGTTATTAAATCATACCAAAACCACTAAGGTTGCTTGAATACCTGACATATGTCTAATACTTCCTTTTTCATTTTTTAATCCATAGTACAATGAATAGAACTGAGGATATTTCTCTAATTCTAATTAGGGGTCTACTCTCAGAATGGGTCATGCTCCTATCTGCAGTTGTAAATGCTTTTCTCTTTAAATTGTGTATGCACTTAGTTTATTTTCTCCCCTGTTGTAAACGTTCAGGTGTGATTTTGCCATGTCATTTCAGTCCCCTGCGGACTTTTGCACTGAGCCTACTTGAAAAATTGCAGAAGACATTTTTTTCCCGGGTGTGTTGGAATGGGAAAATTCGTTTTTGTTATGTATTATAGTTCGATCAGATGGTGGGAAGTCTGAGGCACGGGCATGTCAGTTTTGTTTCAGACACCTTTACGGTGTGTGACAGAGAGAGTATGTAACATGTTCTAATCTAACGCCCCTAGAAGGAGACCTGGCCTTGCAGGGCAGCATCGGGAGCCTGTCGCTGAGTGACCTCACAGCCCACGGGGAGTTCTATCGGGAGCGCTTCACCACCAGGGGGGAAGAGGCACTCATCTTCCAGACTTTCAAGTAAAAACCTCATTTTTCTCTTTTATCATTATTGCTGGCTGTTTCAAATTAGTGTTGACTAATGAATGAAGAAAAGACTTAAAAAAATGTACCTTCTTACACAAAACTGGTATGATCTGGTTGTGAGGAATCCTGATTTCTATTGAAATGGATCTGAGCCGAAGTGGGCTCCTCGGGTTTCATAAACAGATGGGCATGATGGAAGCACTTCTGATTACCAAAAACCCTGGCTCATGCCGCTCTCCCGCTAACTGGTTATGTGATCTTAAGCCGCTCATTCCATCTCTGTGCATCTGTTTTCCAACCGAAATGTTGAGGGACCGAGATCGGTTTCCATCAGGCTGTAAACATTCTAGAATGATTGCAGCCTGAGGAAGCTGTTGAAGATATAGGTGTTAAATTACATCGTGCATTTTTTTTTTCTTTCTGTAGAAACAATATATATTGAATCTTTTCAGTTTTAGAATTTAGAAGGCATCTGTAGGCCTGGATAGTTATTAAAAGGCAGAAAGTTTAAAACGGTGGCTTTTCAACCTTTGGGGGAGTTGTTAGAAAATATAAATATCCAGCTCTACCCCCTAATATTTTGGTGTAGGGTAAGGTAATGCTCAGTCCTCCCTGCCCCCCAGTTTGCCACAGTGATTCTCATACTCAACCAGAACTGAGAAAATCTGTTTCTAAAGATATCTGGGAACTTTTCTGTCATTTTCAGGGGGAGTATGCCATACTGTATTGAGCATTTAGATGGATTAGTTTCTATTGTTACCTACCACAGTGGTGTGGTTCTGTAATAAATGAGATAATTAATATAAGACTCTCAATTCTCTGTCACAGAATAAGTACTTAGCTAGTGTGAGATCCTCTCCCCAGTGACTGTATGCTGTATATTAATTTATTATTACGACACCATGCTCCATACCCCACTAAATTCAAAATCATTCCTAAGGTTTTCTAATTTGTCTTGGAATGTTGATGCTAAGCCTCTTTGGCCTGTGTTTCACTGGAGTTAAATTAAGACTTCTTTCTGCCTCCAGAAGAGTCTTCCCCAGGAACATCAGTTTGGTTGCCCAGTTTTCTTAGACATTGTTTCATGGTCTTATTTTTATTATCTTTTAAACCCATATTATCACAATCATTGCTAGAACAGAGTGAGCAGGAATAATTGCTTTTCCTTAAAGGCAGGTGAAAGGACCGAACAACAGGGGCTTGTGAGTGAGTCCTGGAATGGGAGTGAGCTAGTGCCCGGAGCTGCCCACCTGTGTCCAGCCCAGCTGCCTCTCACCAGCCTTCTATTTCACATCCTCACTGCTGGCCGAAGTCAGAAAGGGCGTGGTTATTGGAGTTCACTTTGTAAAACTTGATGTGGATTTCCATTTTAATCCTTAAGTGTGTTCTCTAGGGAAACCCCAAGCTCCATCCTAGTTGTCTTCCAATCCTGACTTGCGCCTTGCCGCCGTTGAGTCACATGCTGCCGTTGCCAGGTACGGCCGGCCCGACCCTCTGCTGCGGCGGGAGCACGACGTCCGCGTGAGCCTGCAGATGGCCTCGGTGCAGTACGTGCACACGCAGCGCTTTCAGGCCGAGGTGGTGGCCTTCATTCAGCACTTCACGCAGCTGCAGGACGTCCTGGGGCGCCAGCGGGCCGCCATCGAGGGCCAGACGGTAGGTAGTCTCGTTTCTCCAAGCTGCCTTTTCAGTCTGACTGGTTAGTGGGACTTGTAAGCCGCTAAAGCTAAACCTGGGAAATGTCACTAAAGCTATTAGGTAACTTAATGCTGACTAATGTCCTCCATGTAGCTGGTTATCTATAGAAATCTTGCTGTAATCTGGGACTTATATTTCTTATTCATTGTATTGTGAATACCTAGTTACCTTTAAAGTTTAGCTTTAACCTTCTCTAAAAATGATTAATGAAACTTATGGATAATACTTAAGACTCTGGCTCTCCTAAGACGTGAGTGAGGATTCTTCTATTGGAAAGTGGTCCTGAATAATATATATTAAGAGGGCTTTTTTCAACTTGAATTAGAATTTCTCAAACTGCTTCTTGCTCCCTTAATGTCTTGGGAGTCTTTCCGTGGCACATCCTGGGCCAAAAGAAACACCCAATGGCTTCCCATTTACGAAGTAATTAAGACTAAATAAGTACACATGTCCTAACTACTTAGTAGCTGCTTGAAAAATAATAACACATAAGTGAAAGAATAATATTTTTATATCATTCTCAAATAACCACAACTTCTCAAACTTGAGATTGGATTGGACATGACAACCCAAATTTCCAGTTGTGCATTTACTTCCTCATGGTTCTTGCTTTTTGTCACAGCAGCTGCTTAAGACCTGGCTTCACAAAGATGAGACATCCTTGAAAGGATGTCACATGATTTAGTATTGAATATGAACTAACTCAAGCTAGTTGTTTGCATTATGCGGTATCTGACAGATGACATGTTTATCTAAAACTTTAACATGGCCTGGCCACCTACTTGTGAGTGGGCAGCCGCATCTTAGAGTGTCCTGGTGCAGTTTGGGAACCATAGAAAACAATTATAATGTAGTTCTATTTTTAAAAATATATTTTTATTGATTTCAGATAGGAAGGGACAGGGAGAGAGAGCTAGAAACATCAATGATGAGAGAGAATCATTGATTGGTTGCCTCCTGGCCCCTGCCTCCCCCCATTGACCCTGAAACCGGGCATGAACCCTGATGAAATTGAACCATGATCTTCTGATTCATAGGTCGATACTCAATCACTAAGCCACACCAGCTGAGCTGTGACTTGCTTTCTTTGGTCACTGTGCTAATAAGATTCATCCAGATTTATTACATGTGATTGCATTTAATTTATTTTCACTGTGATAATTCATTGTGTATAATACCACACATGGTTTATTCACTTTCCCGTTGAGCATTTGGGTTGTTTTCAGTGTCTTCCAATGTACAAGTATGTGTTAGAGTTTTTCTGAGATACTTAGGAGTAGAATGTTTGGGCTGGAGAGATACACAGACTTCTCTTTATAAGATAATGCCAGATTGTTTTCAGAAATGGCCCCTCCATTACATACTCCTATGGACAATGTGTAAAGAATTCCTTTCATTCATATCTTTTCCAACACTTGTATTGTCAACCTTTATGTTTTGGGTCAGTTACTGAGTGTAAAATGGTATTGTGGACTACATATACTTTTTAAAAACCTTTTAAATTGAGGGAAAGCATATAGTTCATATAGGAAAGTACAGAAAGTGTGTTACCTTCATGCATACACTTTGGGAATAACCCTTTTTTCATAATCTTTCTCCATGTTGGTTTGCATTTTTCATAGTAATTCTTTTTAATAATAACTATGTAATCCAGCAAGTTAGTTTACTTAACCATTTTCTTGTAATGCTTCCATGAGTATCTTTGTGCCCATAGTTTATTTTTGAGTACTTCTGAATTATAGGTTTGAATCCTGTAAATGGTATTAAATACTTAAGTGGTATTATTTTATAGGACTGAATCCTATAAAACGACGAACATTTTTGTGACTTTCAGTCCAGCTTTGTTAAACGCTGTCTGTTAGAATTATGTATATTTAAACAATTATTTTTATATGTGCTTAAACTGTAATAAGTAATTGTGAAGAACCAGTTGGGTTAGGAAAGTACACACTGCATTACAGAGTAATTGGGCTTAACTTCCTGGGGAGGAAGAAATTAAATAGCTAAGTTTTAAATTATATAGGACAAGCAGAAGGTAAAGGCATATTTTCCTGTTTTGAATAGTGCTAAATGTGTGGCCTTTGAAGAAAAGCCAATCTTCTCGAGGCTTTTTAATCTAGCTGTTTGGATTATTTAGATTTACAGAGAGAGCTAAAGACCTACTTTGTTTGCAGATAAGATTATTTGGTTTGAAATTTAAATTCCTTTCTCCTATTATTGTACTGTTGACAGGAGGTATTATCTACCGTTAACTTGTACCTGGATTTCTAGTCATACATTTTCTAATGTCTGCAAATACTGATCTGGTGGGACTTTACATTTGTTTTTAACCTTTTTTTTTTTTTTTTTTACAAATTTTTTTATTGACTTGAGAAAGAGAAAGGGCAGGGGAGGGAGGGAGAGAGTGAAGGAGGGAGAAAGAGATTAATCTTGATGCTTGAAATTAGAGGAACATATTTACCTAAATCATTTGCCTAATTTGGGGCAAAGAGAAATTGTTTTCTTTCTTCTTTTATTTAAAAAAATATTTTTATTGATTTCAGAGAGAAAGGGAGAGGGAGAGAGAGATAGAAGCATCAGTGATGAGAGAATCATTGATTGGCTGCCACCTGCACGCCCCACACTGGAAATCGAGTCCACAACTCAGTCATGTGCCCTCACTGGGAATCTAACCGTGACTTTCTGATTCATAGGTTGACACTCAGCCTCTGAGCCATGCCAGCTGTTCTCTTTATTTTAATTTAATTTAAATTTTTATTTATCCTCACCTGAGGATATTTTTGCCATTGGTTTTTAGAGAGAAGAGAAGGGAGACAAATACATCCATGTATTTGAGAGACACATGCCTCCCGCACATGCCCCACCTGGGGCTGGGGATTGAGCCTGCAACCCAGTTATAGGTCCTTGACTGGGAATCCAATCTGCGACCCTTTGGTCCGAGGGCCAACGCTGAAACCACTAAGTAAAATCGGCCCAAAATACAGCTGTTTCCTTTATTTTTTTACCCCAGAAGTATGATATAGGTATCCTGTGTCTTCTACTTTACATGGTGTCTCTTATATTAAATTTCTTTATTCACTGAGGAACTGGAGTACAGACTTTTGGTGGAGTTAAGACATTTCCACTTTAGGAACCTTGGGACAGGAATCTGGAGTCTGGGTGTTGCCACTATAAGCTGTGTGACTGGTGGCGAGTTATTTTTCTTGCTGTTCTTCTGTTGACTCGGTTGTAGAAGGAAAATGGAGTTGGAAAAAATAAGTGTGCTTTACATTTGAGTAATTACTTATATTAACAGTGCTTTGGAGTTTTCAAAGTACTTTCATATATATTTTCTCATTTGATCCTTATGACAACCTTGTTTGTTCATTTCCTCAGTTATTTAGTGAATGTTTATTGTGGAATGATGTGTCTTACATTGTGCCAGGTGCTGGGAATATAATGGAAAACAAGAAAGACATGTTCATTGACTCCATGGAGGTTATATATTAGTGGGAAGGTAGACACATGAAAAAAAGTTAGTTAGTTATGATGATAACTGATTAGGTCCTATTAGTTTAGGCAGTGGCTCATCTTATATATAAAAATATTTTCTTAACACTATTCTTTTTTTAATAGAATCTCAGCATCAAGCTTTTTTTTTTTTTTTTTTTAAATATATTTTATTGATTTTACACAGAGAAGAATTGAGAGGGGTAGAGAGTTAGAAAAATCGATGAGAGAGAGTCATTGATCAGCTGCCTCCTGCACCCCCCACTGGGGATGTGCCCGCAACCAAGGTACATGCCCTTGACCGGAATCGAACCCGGGACCTTTCAGTCCACAGGCCGAAGCTCTATCCACTGAGCCAAACCGGTTTCGGCTTAACACTATTTTTTGAAAAGCAGTTTTTCATTTTGATGAAGTCCAATTTCTTTACTTTATGGTTAGTGCTATTTTTTTTTTTTTAATCAAAGAAACTGTTGCCTGCCACAAGGTGGCAGAAATTTTCTCCTTTGTCCTCTTAGAAGTTTTATAATTTTAGACCTCTTCCATTTTTAGTTGACTTTTGTGTGTGTGTATGTGTTTTTTTGTGAAGTAAGGGCTGAGAGTTTTTCCCCCCATGTACATCCCCAGACTGTTTTTTTCCTATTGAAACATCTTGGCACTTTTGTTGAGATTCAATTAACTATATATGTCTATGTGTATTTCTTTATTCTCTATTCTGTTGTACTGATTTTTATTTAATCGTATGCCAGTACTACCTAGTCTTGATTAGACTCTCCAACTTTGTTCTTTTTTCCCCCCTCTGTTTTTCAAAGTTGCTTTGGCTATTCTAGGTCCTTTGTTTTTCTTTATACATTTTAGAATCAGCTTGTCTATTTCTACAATAAAGCCACTGAGGATTTTGGTTGAGATTACATTGAATCTGTGTATCAGGAGAATTGACACCTTAGCAATCTTGAGTCTTTGCATCTCTCCATTTAATTAGGTCTTCCATTTCAGCAATATTTTATAGTTTTGGGTGTATTGATTTTACAATTATTTTGTTATATTTGTCTCTAAGTATTTCCAATTTTGGATGCTATTGTAAATTATGTGAATTTTAAAAATCATATTGATATGTTGACCTCATATCCTGTCATCTTAATGAAGTTCCTTATTCTAGTTTCTTTAAATTCTTTGCTGTAGATGATTATTACCTGAGAACAAGATAATTTTATTTTTTCCTTTCCAACCTAAATGCCTTTTTGCCCAGACAAGGACTTCCACTACAACACTGAATAAAAGTGGTCAGAGTGGCCATACTTGCCTTGTTCCTTACTTTAGAGTAGTGATTATCAACCTTTATCATCTCCACTGCACAAATAAACTAATTACTGAAATTCTGTGGCACATGAAAAAATCTGTATTTTTGAGGATCTGGCCAAAAAATAGGTATAATTTTGATTCATTCACACCAGACAAATATTGTATTGGCTATTGTCATTTTTTTTTTTTTAAATTTGACAATCTAAGGGAAAAGAGGTCAAGGCCCCTGATTAAATAGTCAGGTTTTGCATGTTTTAAAAATTCTTGCGGCATACCTGTTGAAAATTGCTGTCTTAGGGGGAAAATATTGTTTTTCACCATTAAATATGATGTTAACTGTAGTTTTTTTTAAAGGAGTCTGTCCACTTCATTTAAATTGTCAGTTTGCTGGCATGAAATTTTTCATAGGTTCCCTTATCTTCTTAATATTTGCAAGTTCTGTAGCAATGTCCCCCACACCTTCCTTATAGTGGTGGTTTTGTTTCATTTCTTTCTTTTTATTATTATAAGTAGAGGTTTATCATTTTTGATAAGTCATTTCAAAGAACCAATTTATTGAAGCCTGGTATTAAACTTAAAAAGAATGTATATTCTCTGGTTGTTGATGTAGTGTTCCATGAATGTTTTTATTTATTTTTTCTATTATTTGTTTTCAAAATAAGTAACTTCTGTTCTTTATTATGTTCTTTCCTCTATTTGGTTTTGCTCTATTTAGTTTTTTTTTCTTTCTTTTTTTTTTTTTAAGCTTCCCAAGGTCAAAGCCTTGATCATTGGTCTTAAATCTTTATTTTTAAATATAAAATAAGCATTTACTGAACATTTTTCTTTAGTTTTAAACACATCCCATGAATTTTAGCATGCAATGAGTTAGTTATCAGTAAGGTAAAAATATTTTTCCATTTCCCTTGTGATTTCTTCTTTGACCCATGGGTTATTTAGAAGTGTGTAGTCTGATTTTTAAATATTTTTCATTATCTCCTTGTTACTAATTTCTAATTTAACTCCATGGTGGTTATTGGATAATACTAGTACTCTGTAGATTTTAGGGGTTTTAGTTTTATAAATTAAAGGAACTTTTTGTAGCCCTGAGCTCATTTGGTTGTAAAATTAGGGAATTAATTCATCCTCTGAGTACACTCTCTTTTCTCTTGTAGGTGAGAGATCAAGCTCAGCGCTGCTCACGGGTTCTCCTGGATATCGAGGCTGGTGCTCCGGTTCTCCTTATCCCAGAAAGTTCCAGATCAAACAACCTGATTGTGGCAAATTTGGGGAAGTTGAAAGTCAAGAACAGGTTTCTCTTTGCTGGTTTTCCTGGGACCTTTTCCTTACAAGATAAGGTGAGCACTCAGTACCCATTCCCTTGTCAGCTGAATTAGCATTTGAACACCAATCAAAAAATTCATGTGTTGCTGTGAGATGTTCCTAACTGTTGTTAGTGTATGTGACTTTGAAGAATTATTATTATTTAATCCTCACCCAAGGATATTTTCTCCATTGATTTTTAAAGAGTGTAAAAGGGAGCGTGGAGGAGGGGAGAGAGAAAAAAACATCAACTGGCTGCCTCCCATACGCTCCCCAAGCCTGGGCAGGGAGCAAACCTGCAACCAAAGTATATGAGCCCTTGACTGGGAATCGAACCTGCATCCCTTCAGTTCTCGGGCCGATGCTCTAACCACTGAGCAATTGACTAGGGCTTTTGACATTTTATTGACATTTTAATAGACATAGTAGAAATTATAACTTTACTAACTGTGTAGTAAGTTATTTCATCAAACAAACCAACAGAACCAATCTTCTATCTTTATAATGCTTTCTTCACTGTTTGACCTCAGAATAATCAACTTTTTATACTCTTTGGCTTTTTCAGGGGACCTGATTTGGCCCAAGGTTTATCTTAAGCCATTAAAAAATACCTTTATAATAAAGTCTTATACAGATATTGCTCTATAGTTTAAAATTATATTAGAACTTATTTATTTCTTACAATAATGTTTGGAGATAATTGGCATGAGGATTGCTATTGTTTTCATTTTACATTTGGAAAAAGGGGGACTCATTGAGAATAAATGATAAAAATGGGAGCACTCCCCCTAGCTGGTTGGCTCAGAGGACTGAAGGGTCCCAGGTTCAAGGACACATACCTCAGTTGCAGGCTTGATCCCCAGCCCCAGTCTGGGCTGGTCCAGGTGCATGCGGGAGGCAACGAATTGATGTGTTGTCTCACATTGATGTTTCTCTCTCTCTATCTCCCTCCCTTTCACTCTCCTTAAAAATCAATGGAAAAATATCCTTGGGTGAGGATTAACAAAACAAAAAAGGAAAGAGAGAGAGAGAGAGAGAGAGAGAGAGAGAGAGAGAGAGAGAGAGAGAGAGAGAGAGGACCTAGTAATCACAGACTTAGTGCCAAGAGGACATGGAGGTGGTCTGTTTAGCCCCTCCCACTCATATTTGCCCTGAGGAGACTGGTAACATTGCTGGAATTAGAGGTGTCTTCTTTTTTCCTTGTGTTTTGATGGTACCTTCCTAGTTTCCACAGAAGCTTTTCAGTCTGTCTGCTTATTCAGTACAAACTCATTTTAGCTTGTCAGAATAGCTCTTACTGAAAACCCCAGCTAGTTATGCTCATTTTAGTCTAACAGCTAGTAACACTGGGAGAGAGATGGCCTTTGAATGGGGGTGTACATAAAATTTGATTTAATTATAAGATTTTATGACTGACAATAATAGCAGTGAGACACTTACTGAATGCTTATTATATATCAGCCTTGCTCTTTACATATTTATTCACTTTGTTCTCATTAGTAAATTAGTAACCTAAGAGGTATCTAGTATTATTAACACCGTTTTTCCAGATAAAGAAATTGAGACTTGAAAAGATTAAGCCACTCTACCTGGTTTGGCTCAGTGGATAGAGCATCAGTCTGTGGACTGAAGGGTTACAGGTTCGATTCCGGTCAAGGGCACATGCCTAGGTTTTGGGCTCGATCTCCAGTTCAGGAGGCTGCTGATCAATAATTTTCTCTCATTATTTAAATTTCTCCCTCCCCCTTTCTCTTTTTCTCTCCCTTCCTCTCTGAAATCAATAAAAATATATATTTTTTTAAAAAAGATTGAGCCAATTCTTTTGGACTGTACAGGTAGTAAGGAGGACATGTGGACCTCATACTTAGATGCTGTGATTTGATTTTACCTCCCGGAATTAGGACTAGGTTAATGTGGGGAAAATAAGCTGATAGACGCTGTTCCTGTTATGTGTTGTGAGTGGCCCTTACTGCGTAGCTATAACTCTTTGAATTTTCTGAAGGGTGTGGCAGTGAGTTCATTAAAATAACTTAGATGGAAGAACTCCGAAGACTTAGACACAAAAGATATGAATGAGCAGTTACTGTTTGCCTCTGTAAAGAAAGAAGAGCAGATGAAAGAGCAGGAGTGGGGTGGTAGTCCTTACCAGGACCTTGCCAAGGGGACCGCAACTCAATTCAGAAAGTAGTAAGAAAATAATTATTTGATGGCAGTGCTTAAACTCAAGTAATGTTATGATTTTCAGTTACTATCTCTGTATTTTTTATTTCTTTTACTTTTCACTCATTCAGTTTCTCACTGTTATTTATGTAAACCCCTTGAACCAAAGATATTTAATTCAGTGAGTGGGAATGGGTGGAGGAAGGAGAAGAGTGAAGATGGAACAGGGACAACCATAGGAACCGCGTCCATGTGTTGTAACCTTGGGCTCTGGACCCAGAGTGGGGGTGTTTGGACAAAGTGCTGGAGGTCATATTGTCCATATATCACCTTAGTTATAGCCACTCGCTCAGGGGCTGCAGTGTTGAGTGATGCAAGGGAAGGGCAGCATCGGGTTTACCCAGGCTCAAAGGCACCCTGCAGGCAGAGCTGACGACTGAAGGTCACCTCCTGCCCTCCCGCGAGAAGCCCTCCTGTTGGAATAAGAGGCCTTACTGCCAGAGGCTGCGTTTACTGGGAGAAACAGATTCCCACTCATGTATTTTTGTTAGTTTGTTAATCCTCACCTGAGGATATTTTTCCCCATTGATTTTTAGAGAGAGGAGAAGGAAGGGAAGGGAAGGGGAGAGAGAAAAATATGTATTTATTGGTTGCCTCTTGCACATGACCCAACTGGGGCCAGGGATTGAAACTGCAAGCCAGGTACTCCCCCCCCCCCCCTTTTTTTTTTTTAAAAAAAATATTTTTTATTGATTTTTTTTTTTTTTTTTTTTTTTTTTTTACAGAGAGAAAGGGAGAGAGCTAGAGAGCTAGAAACGTCGATGAGAGAGGAACATCGACCAGCTGCCTCTTGCACACCCCCTACTGGGAATGTGCCCGCAACCAATGTACATGTCCTTGACCGGAATCGAACCTGGGACCTTTCAGTCCGCAGACCGATGCTCTACCACTGAGCCAAACCGGTTTCAGCCAGGTACTTGCCTTTGACCAGGAATTGAACCCATGACCCTCCAGTGAGTAGGCCAACACTAACTGCCAAGCTACATGGGCCAGGGCCACTTATGTGTATTTTTTGCAACAGTAAAAGTGAAATCCACACTATTGGTCTTTTCATAGTAGGCCTACTAGGGAACTAGTAACCTTGGCCTTAATGAAGTAAACCAGTTTTCATAGTTGAGATATAAGCCTTTTGCTGTTTGCTGATTTAAAGAACATAAAAGAAAGGTTCATTCATAAAAAGAAAAATTGGTAACTGCTTCTAAACTTTCTTATTCACTTCTTAGGTATGAAGTGTTTATGATTAACACTAGAGGCCTGGTACACGAAATTCGTGCAAGGGGGGAGGTGTCCCTCAGCCCAACCTGCACCCTCAATCTGGGATCCCTCTCACAATCCAGGACTACTGGCTCCCAACTGCTCCCCTGTCTGCTTGCCTGATTGCTCCTAACCACTCCACTGCCTGCTTGATTGACATTTAACTGCTCCCCTGCTGGCCCAATTGCCCCTAATTACCCTCCCCTCTGACTTGATCATCACTACCTGCCCTCCCCTGCTGGCCCAGTCACCCCTAACTGCCCTCCCTTGCAGGCCTGGTCCCTTCCAACTGCCCTCCTCTGCTGGCCTGATCACCCACAACTGCCCTCCCCTACTGGCCATCTCATGGTGGCCCTCTTGTGTCCACATGGGGGTGGTCATCTTTGACCACATGGGGAGAGCCATCTTGTTTGTTGGAGTGATGGTCAATTTGCAAATTACCTCTTTATTATATAGGATAGGATGAGTAGATTTAAACAAACCTATTGGCACCAGTGTTTGCACATGGATATTGCATCTTTGCTCCAGCTCTGCTGCCATTACTGCCCAGGGAGTCCTCCTTGGGAACTGTATTTTGAGTTTATAGTAAGTTTTTGGGAACATATTTGTTCTGTGGTAAATCTTTGTTTTGAGACCTACATATTTTTAGGAAAAGATCAGTTAGAGCTGGAATGGGTAATTAAGTTCAGTAAGTACCATTTCAGCCGAAACCGGTTTGGCTCAATGGATAGAGCATCGGCTTGGGGACTGAAAGGTCCCGGGTTCCATTCTGGTCAAGGGCATGTACCTTGGTTGCGGGCATATCTCCAGTAGGGAGTGTTGCAAGAGGCAGCTGATCGATGACTCTCTCTCATCAATGTCTCTCTCTCATCGATGTTTCTAACTCTATCTCTCTCCCTTCCTCTCTGTACAAAATCAATAAAAAAATGTATTTTTTTAAAAAAGTACCATTTCTGTGTCTCTACCTTTCCTAAAGTAAAGGGCTGATTTCTCAGATATTCTATATAATAAAAAACAATTATGCAAATTGTACACTTTGGAGTTTGACCAACTGGGAGTTCAACTGCTTGCTATGACGTGTGCTGACCACCAGGGGGCGGCATAGAACAAAGGAAGGCCCCAGCTGGCAGCAGTGACAGCAGGGAGAAGGAAGGCCCCAATCAGCCCTGATCACCAGCCAGGCCTAGGGACCCTACCTGTGCACGCATTTTGTGCACCGGGTCTCCGGTATCTATATATGGGCTCACAAGCTGACACCGAAGTTAGCTTAACAAAGAATTGCCAAACTATCCCAAGAAAGTTTTGTTAAGTAAGCCAGAGAACTGTATATAGTTTGCAGCATTTTAATGAAAGAAATTTCCTTATATTTGTTTTTGAGGATTTGATTTTAAGTCGCAGTGCATACAAGGATCGCTTTTTCTTCAAGGTATAATATGCTTTTTTTGCCTCCTGGTTATTCTGAAAAACCTTATGGGATTCAGCAGTTAATTCACACTCTTATGCTTAAAAAAAGAAAAATTTAAAAATGAACCCTTTAAAGTATCTCATTGGGAAAGTCTGCTTATTGTGTGTGTGTGTGTGTGTGTGTGTGTGTGTGTGTGTGTGTGGCTTTCCTCCTGTGTAGAGAAGTTCTCAAGGACTATGAAAAGCAATTGCTTTTCTTTTTCTCTCTTTTCTTTCCTTTCCTTCTCTTTCTTTCTTGCTCTCGGTAGTGAGTTCTTGGTGGTGCATTTTCCCCCCCTTAAACCCTAGGAAAGCCTTATCCTTTTGCATACTAGTGGTGGTTCTGTAGAATTCCATAAGGGCTGTGTGGAGTGTGCTGCCTGTGACAGTATGCCATCAGATAAACATATCTGTGAAGCTCCTTGGCCTATATAAAGTAGATAGTTACTTTCCTCACCAAAACCAGTTTGCATTTCCATTTGCCCTTGAATACATTTGCACGTGTGAGGTTTGTCTAGCATGCATTCCAGTGGTTGAAGAACAGGAAGTAATCCTGCAACCAAAGCTTGCAGAGGGGTTATTTGCCTTTGAGCTTATGACTCCTGTGTGTTTTGAATTGTTTTACATAAATCCAGGTCTTAATGAGTGCAGGTTTGAATTTTACATATGCTCTTCCTTTCATGTCCTCAATTAGAACTTTTGCTTAAACCATAATTTCTAAGTCAGCTTTTCAAAAGCTTTGAGTCTCCGCAAGCCATTGATTTACTTAGACCAACTGCAGCGAGGATGTAGAGATGAGTCAAATGAAAGAGCAACTTTCTAGAGTTTAAATAAACGAAGCAAGAGGAAAGGTTTTTAATGTGGAAATACTTAAATAACAGTATTTACCTAGTAATTTGACTTGCAAAATACCTTTCGGAAAGTAAGAACTGGTTTCTTTCAGTGTTACATGTAATTCCTACCCAAGATAACCGTGAAGGAGAGCACTGTTATCATCTCCTTCTTGAAGGCTGAGAGGAATAACATGCAAGGCCGCGCTAGCGGAAAGCGGCTCTCCCCTCCTCCATTTCGCTCTTGAGAATGGAGAGGTGAGAACACTGGTGAGGCACACGCCGTAGGGATGCAGGGCTCCGAGGCTTGGGCAGAGCAGTCACGGGAGGTTTTCAAGGCAGTTATTGAATCATTTTGGTGAAAAGATTTATCCCTATGAGCAATTAACTGAAGGCACTCAGTATGTAAGAGCAGGGTGTAGTATTTTCAGTAGATTTGTAGAATTTATTTTACTCTAGATTAGTCCTTAATCTTTATGTCCTTGAGCAGAAACGTAATAGGAAAGGCCAACCGCCTGTGTTTCCTTTCTTTCCCCCTCCTCCGTTGACATACAGTTACTGAGAGAGATAAGAAATGGGAACCCATGAGGAGAGACTTCCAGAAAGTTCAAACACGTTACGTAAATAATTTGTTCCCTTGGAACCAAACTTGCTGTTAGATACAGTTCTTAGAACAATAAGCATCCTCCCTCCAATCTATCATTTGGCTGAGAGATTAGCTTTTGCTTCATTTTACGTAGATTAAACCACTGGCAATTAGCATCTTAACATTTACTCTTTAGACAAAAGATAATATCTTCCTGCAAAATTGGCCCAGTTTTCACCAGGTATTGAATTATATGTAACATCTCTGCAGGTAATTACATGTGATGTAAACGTCGTGATCCTGTTACCCTTTGCTCACGGGATCAGGTTGTCTTGGGAAGCGCCAAGTGATAGGGTCTCTGAAGAGCCCAGGCACTGGCTGGCATTTCCAGGAGAGTGAAGCGGCCACCCCATCCTTGCCTTTTAGCTTTTTTCTGTTTCTTCCAGGAATCGGTGTCTTCAGCCTCCCCAGTGAGCATTCCCAAGCACAGCATGAGGAAAATGACAAGCGCGGAGGATCCGAAGGACGGCCACGCGGAGGGGCTGTTCATGACGCCTCCTGCTGGAGGGAGTGCAGGCGGCCTGAAGAGTGAGCTCATGCCCAGTGCCTCAGCCAGGCAGCCAGGGCAGCAAGCCACACCCTCTGCCGGCCAGGTTTCCAGTAGCCCAGGTAAGAGAGGAGAAAGGAACTGTGTGATGGAAGGTGGGAAATTCCTGAGATGGCTGTAAGTGGTCGTGTGTGTGTGTGTGTGTGTGTGTGTGTGTGTGTGTGTGTTGGGGGGCGGGGAATGGAAGAGAAGGCTGCCCCCTGTAAGGGCAGATGCTGGTAAAGCAATAGCATGTCTTCTGTGCTAATCGAATTTTTACATTGCTTTAGTAGGCCTAAGATATTTAGGATGTAGACTTAGCATTGGGTGACTTCTAAAGTGGATTAAATTGGCAGTGTAAAGAAAGATATTTAGATCATTTATTAGGATTTTTTTCTTATAGGTCAAGAGAGTTGCCACCAGATGGTGATATTTATAACTAGAACGATTTCTGCATCCTTAGACACACCTACTGTTCAGACACCATCCTTGCCAGTCACTATTTAATTCTAAAAAATAAAACGTAAACTCTTTTATAAAATGTTAATATGAATTAGGTAACAACAGAAATACTTTAAATGAAAAAAATTTAAAAGACATGGGCCATCTAGTCATTGGTTTCCTGCTCTGGAATTTAAGAATGGGCCATCCAGATGAGAGCCTGATTTTGGCCTTTTAGTTTTCAGATGGGTTCTGGTTGGGTGATGGATTGGATAAGTGAGATGCTACTCCAAGGAGCTCAAGAGGGAAACAGGGTATGATAAGCCGCAAAAGCCAGTCCATCGTGGTTGGTCTTCGGGAGCTAGAGGACTCAAGCTGAGGGAGACTGCTGAGCATCCTCTGTTAGATACCCTGTTTCCCCGAAAATAAGACAGTGTCTTATATTAATTTTTGCTCCCAAAGATGCACTAGGTCTTATTTTCAGGGGATGTCTTATTTTTCCATGAAGAAGAATACGGTACACATTTATTGTTGAATGAAAATAAAGGAAATTTATTACCTGTATACGGTACGGTAGGACGGTAGTTGTCAACACAAACCAGACAAACTGTGAATCCTACAGTATCAAGAATTTACTCATTTATTCAGTGACAATCATGTCATCATCTTCTGGAACATCATCATAACAATCCAATTCCTGAATTTCCTGGTGAATTTCTTGTGACTCCATTTCTTTCAGAATCAGTGGACCAAATCTCTCATGTTTAGCCGGGGGGGGGGAGGGGGGGAACCACACACTTATTTTTGGGGGATGCCTTATATTTCACTCAAAAGGAAACCTGTAAGTAGGTCTTATTTTCGGAGGATGTCTTATTTTCGGGGAAACACGGTAGATGTGAGGAAGAGCCAATCGAGATGACAGGAGGTTGGTTACCTGGATGGTTAGTGGCATTATATGATTATCATAATAGATGGTTAGTGGCATTATATGATTATCATAAGTGTTGAACACTTACTATTTAGATAAATTATCACATACATTTCAACCTAATAACACCCCTACAGAGTTTTATTTTTATCCCCATTTTACAGATGAAGAGATAAAGGCTAAGAGAGATTAAGTAATTTAACCTGCCAGTTATAGTATAATAAATGGTAGCATTGGACTATGAGCTTAGGCAGTTTGACTCCAGAACTTGAATTCTTAACCCACATGGTGTTGCCTTTCGATCTATGTTATGTGACACATGTGGAGCACAGGGGTGGGTGCACTCCTAGCATCCTCAGCGAATGTTGTCTTCTGTCACTATGATGACAATGCTGGTGAGGAATGAGGACAGCCTTACATACAGGAAAGGATTTGGGATATAGAAAGATCTCCTTTCCACCAATATTTCTCCAGGCTTACTTTTTATTTCTGGGATTCCTCTATTTGTGTATAAGATTGGATTAAGGTAGTGGTTTTCCTACTTCTATTTATCCCTAGGATTCCATGATGGCCCATGGACTCTTGAAGCCCTTTGTTCCTATCCCCTCCTTCTCCTTCTAAATCAGCTCTACTTTTATCCTTTTCACATAGTTATCAGTATAGTTAAGAAATCAAGAACTAATTTATTTAGTGCCTGCTTAATGCCAGGTGTGTGCTGTTAGACATTGTTCCTGCCACCATGTGAATAATGTGGGAATGACATTAAATAAGCTTCTAAATATTGGAAGATTAAGATAAACGTTACAGGAAAGACAGAAGAACAGAGAGGACACAAGTGAGATGGAGAAGGGAGGGCGGCCCCATAGGTAAGGCTGTTCAGATAGCAAAGAGGCTGGAAGAGTAGGCAGTGGGCTTATGTAGGGTCTTACAGGGCTTAGGGGAGATTTACAGAAAAAATTGGAATAAACATAGCCATTAAAGTGTGTAAAAGAAGAGAATTTATGTTATGTCTCATTATTTTTTTAAAGGGATTACACTGGTATTTTGTGGGCAGAATGATTTTGTGAGGGCCAGGAGGGAATTGGTTGGTAATGGGAGGGGGGTTTATGGTGATCTAAGCAAGAACAAAGGTGGTGGTGGAAATGGTATATAACGTGGTGCACGTTAGAGAATTTTGTTGCTGGGAGACCTTGTAACCTTTGGGTAATGTTATCTCTACAGCAGGTGCCTCCTGGATGTTCTGGGAGGGATGCATGTTAAATCAGTTTAATCAAAACCTTTTAATCTCAGCTCGTGTCTCTGGACAGTAGTGAGATGCTGAGGGGATGTGGCACAGTGTACACCGGAAGTGGGGGTGGGCAGGCAGGAAGTGTCAGCACGTAGAGCATTGCGCAGGGCGGCCCTGGTGCCCGAGAGGAGACGTCCGGGCACCTCGTTTCCTGAAGCAGGCAGCTCTCCACGTTTTCCCAAAGACAGAACGAACTTCCTTTGGCTTTTTAGTTTTGCTCAGGACCAGCCTTTTTTGGGTCTCACTTTCTTCCTGCTCTCTCTTTTCTTGGGTCCACGTAGAAGACCATGTCTGCCTGCTGGATTGCATTGTCGTGGACCTACAGGACATGGACATCTTTGCTGCCGAGAGACGTCCCCGGGAGTATTCTAAGGCCTCAGACGACAGCAGCGGAGATCTGATCTTTCCCTCCTATTTTGTGCGACAGACAGGAGGAAGCCTCTTAACTGAGCCTTGCCGGCTGAAATTGCAAGTGGAAAGGAATTTGGATAAGTGAGTGTTTTATATCTGAATAACTGTCACAAGTAGAATGTTCATAAGGTGGAACTCAGTGATGTTAGGTGGATGTGAAAGATAATAGATATTCACTTCTTCATATAGTAAATGTTCATTGAGTTCTGTGTGCTAGACATGAGGGCTGCTATGATGAAAGAACAAACATCTGCCTTCACAGAGCTTTGCTGAGGGATGTAGGAAGGCAAGTAGATGGCTCTAATTTAGTGTTTGAGTCAGTGTTACAAACTGTGCTGGGATTGCAGCAGGCGCCTTAGAAACAGGAAGGGACATACACTTAGCATGGATTTTGGTGTAGGAGGTGGTGACGGCAGGGAAAATACTTTGGAAGAGGTGACATTTGGATTGTATGTTCCGAATACAGTGGGCTCTGGGCCTGGTATTGCTATTTCCCTGGAGCTCCATTTAACCAGAATAACTGTTTCGATGCAGTTTTGCCCATTTCACTCTCTTAAGCAGTCTGAAAGTACTCCATAAACACTAGTGAACTGACTTTACCTTTTCATTGGTCTCTCAAAACACAGGATGCTTCTTTCTGTAGTTTGGAACATTGTTTGAATTGTCATTAGTTCCATGCCCGGCTGGGAAAGGTCTTGAGAATAGGCATTCCCAGAGCCTACCTGAGTCCACCAGAAGCTGACTCTCAGGCGGAGCCCCGGTTTATATTAACAAGGTTGTCCGGAAGTGTTGGTGCCAGACAGGAGGCTGCTGGCCTCAGTGCACGAGGCTTTCAGTTTGAGGCGCTGGTTTTGGATAAGCAGCAACATTTGCATCTCAGCTCCTGGGAGAGGAGCAGGGGCTGTAAAGGAACACTTTGGAAAGCAGCCTCCTTACTGGTACAGAGAGTGATTGGAGTCCCTCTTTGGCCACACCCTTTGCAGTCCTTGGGTTTGGGCAAGTCCTTTTATGTCACTTTTTCGTTTCTGTCTGGATTAATGAAAGAGTGTAGCTGCTCTCACTGGGATTTTTGCATTTCATTCTTACTTGTTATTCAAGTGCGCCTTGGCTGGTGTTCAGTTATGGTTGGCATGGGCTATATTTGGTTTTACTGGCTTAGCAGACTTAGGAGGAGCTTCATTATTTAGAAATCGAACACTTTGTTTTCTTTTCAAGTAATGCTTCAAAAAAAAAAAGTGCTTTGCTATTCTCTTTATCTAAACGTTACCCACTTTCATCGGTGTTTATGTGCAAATGGTTATAGCCCAGATATAAGGTGATAACTGAGCACAAGGCATCCTATCTGCTTCTCACTCCACACAAACAGGGACCTGGGAGGGCACTCGGTAATCCCTTCCAGCTTCTCTTGGCTGGTTGCACCACTGGTCCTTTTTCTCTTTATTGCATGTAGGTTTTCTCTATATACCATGTACCTTTTTATATTCCCCTTCCACGTGAAATCTGACCTTCTATTTTACGTACTCAGAGCGTGGCGTCTGCAGGACCTCTCAGGCCCACTTCGCCCCGAGGAGGGCAGAGAAAAAGGGCTTCCGTGGGGGGGAGCGATGTATTACTCCTCAACCTGGCTTCTTCCATTTTACTCCTGCCGTCTCAGCTGAGACGCATCACTGACAGACTTTGTCCTCATGTCCCACTGAGCTTGGGATAAAACACTGATTTCGCCCTTCAGTTATCACTTAATCTGAAGAGTTAAACGAAGACCTTGTCATTATTTCTTTATTGCTTTTCCAACTATAATGTTTAAAGTATTTGAGTCTCATGAGATTTTTTTCCTTATTAACATATTCCTTAGTCAGCTCATCAAATGTGGGACTTTGTAAATATGTATTTTGGAAGAAAGGGGCTTTTTGTAGTTGAAGCATGACATTTAGTCGTACTAACTTGCTTTGTTTGGAGGCACGTGACATCTTTGTCACTGGAAGTTAGACATTAACTGTTCAATAATGTAGGTGGGCACTTTTTAGCTCTTATATTCGGGTGTGAACTATGCCAATGTCACGTTAGTGATTTGTTTGTAAAATTTGCCCCCTTTTTTTTTTCCCCACAGAGAGATAAGTCATACTGTGCCAGACATATCCATCCATGGCAACCTCTCCTCAGTCCACTGCTCCCTGGACTTGTACAAATACAAGCTGATCCGTGGTTTGCTAGAGAACAACCTGGGAGAGCCCATAGAGGAGTTTATGCGGCCTTATGATTTGCAAGACCCAAGAATTCATGTGAGTGAGACCTCATGTTCTTCTGTAACTCTGCAGATGGTCCCCCTGTGCGTACGTGCCTCACATCCCCCAGCGAAAGAAGATGGAACAATAAGCCAATTAGATTTCTTGCCATCCTCTTCCCACTCCTCATTGGCACCATCAAGCATGGGCTGACCAGCGTTTTCTCTTCCAGACGGTCCTGAGCGGAGAGGTGTACACATGCATGTGCTTCCTCATGGACATGGTGAACGTGAGTCTGGAGCTGAAGGATCCAAAAGGAAGGGAAGGTGCCGGCTCCCTGGCGAGGTATGGCTCTCATTAGTACATTGTCTTATAACAACAGTAATACATAACATTAATACAGCGACCCACATGTTTTGCTTTAGCAGAGAGCAGAGGTTCCGGAGTGCTGGTTCCCAGCGGAATGTGGTCTGCAGAGTGCTTTTCAAAAGTTTAAATTCATTGTGTCTATGTCCAGGTAGCGTAGGCTGCGCTCTGGTAGCAGGCACTCGAAAATCCCAGTGACTTAGAACAGGGAGAGGGTTTCTCCTCCTGCTACAGGGGTCTCGGGCGTCTCTGCCCACTACAGTCACCATGGCTGACAGAGCAGACAGAGTCTTGACATGCCAGCGAGAAAAATAAGAGCTCCGGAGGGTCTTATCAAGCAGTTAAATGCCCTGCAAACCTCATGGGGTAGAACATGGTCCCACACACGCATGGCTGAGTCAGCATGCAGTCTTCCTGTGTCTGCATAGGGGAGACCCAGACTGTTTGGTGAGCAGCACTGACGTTGCCCTCACTGCTCAACATTTACAATTTGGGGGTTTTCACACAAAAAGTTAGTTTCTTTTGAAGAATCGGAAGCTTTGGCTGGCCCATGTTTTCATTTGGAAGCCCTAGAAGCCAGTGGCAACTTGGGAATCCTTTTGAAAGGGCATGCATTTACGCAGGGATTCACTTATATTGTCTGCTTGGTCAGTGTGGACCAGGAATCTATTAGCAGTGAGAACCTTCAAGAACGCATTGCGTTTTCACACTTGATTACCTTTCATGTAGATATCTTGACAGCTATGTAAGCTTGTGCAGGCATTACTTTTCTCTGGTTTCTAGATAGAGTTTTTGACTAATGTCAGATTATATGGCTGGATAAGTGTTTCAATGTTTGAAAACAGGATTTCAGCCTAGTGATTTCCTCACAGAAGCATTCTTAGATTCTACCTTGTTTTTCCCTTGAAAATCCATCCTGGTCTGTATCTAACTCAGATCGAGTTCCATGCTGCTGGTTTTGTTGCAAATTTTTTGATGACTTTCTATGCCCTTAGTTTTCTCCAGTTGTACAGATTGTACAATTTTGTACAGATTGTTGTGATGGCACTGAGTGATTATGAGTTGTCCATTGCAGCTTTCTCTGTTATTAAATAAGTCAGTCCCAAATGCATTTCCTATTGGTGGGTGAATTGCGTTATTTTTCTGTAATGAAGGGTATTTTTTGTTCTGGTAGTTCCCATTAAACTATAGTGGTCTGAGTAAAAATTAGGCAAACTCTGGAGAGAGACTCCTCTAGGCAGGCTAGAAGTCGACAGATGAAGGACTAAAGGGATCCTTGACATCCTTTGAGGATTATCGCATATACAGCATGGGGCAAAACAGCTTTACAGTTACGGGTACTGGAAACAGAGTTTATTCTTGTGTTATTATTTATTACTTATTATTATATATTTTCCATCCGAAAACCCGTAAACCTACTTTTGCCCAACCCTGTATTCAATCTTCTTAGACTTGAGATGGAAAATGAACCAAGAATATAATACATACGTGGTAGTGCTGTTCCTTATGAGATTTCTATGGACAAGATCATCTCTTTAGAAATAGAAAGTAAGATACAGATCATAGTGATATTAAGTCCATTTTGAGGTATCTGTTAAGATCAATGAAAGATCTCAGAATGAATGTTGTCCTCCTTCATAGAACTTAAGCAATATTTATTATTTTGTTCTTTTATCTTGAACTTACATAATTTTGGAAAAGGTAAGAGTTTAACATCTTGTTTGATTTCTTTCTTTTAGATTTGACTTTAAGAAATGTAAACTGCTCTTTGAGAGCTTTTCCAACCAAACCAAATCTGTTAACTTGGTTTCCCATTCCATGATGGCTTTTGACACCCGCTATGCTGGGCAGAAGGCCAGTCCTGGCATGACCAACGTCTTCAGCTGCATCTTCCAGCCCTCCAAGAACAGCAGCACAGCCCTGGGATCCATTCAGATCGAGTTGCATTTCAGGTAGTACATCCAGACCCTGGTCTGCCTTTCTTTATTGAGGTATTTCCTTTTGCGGCCATGGCCATGTTGGCTGTGGAGCAGCAAAGGACCAAGGAATCACTGAGAATATAAAGACATAATGGTCCATCCATCAGTGTGCACTGTAATGTATATTGACTTAGAATTCCTTAACCTTGCAGCTTCATTTATTGGCCAAAAGGTGTCTCTGTTGTTTAAAAAAAGTAGTTTAGAGTTAAGCCAGGTTTTTGAAATCCATCTGCCTATAAGTTGTAGACCATGGATGTCAAACTCAAAGCTGGGAGGCCACATGCTTGTGTGGCTGTGAGTTTGACATGCTTGCTGTAGGCTGTTTTAATATGTAAAGCAACTTGGGCAGGGAATACTATGCCTGTTTAAGGAAAAAGAAAGACTTTTTTCTATAGAGATAACAGAAGGGAAGGTGTTTCTCTCTCTCTTTCTCTCTGTGTGTGTGTGTTTTAATTCTTTATTGTTTAATGTATTACATATGTCTCCTTTTTCCCCCATTGACCTCTCCCCGCTACTTCTACCCCCCAGCACATGCCCTCGCCCCCCTAGTGTCTGTGTCCATCGGTTATGCTTATATGTATACATCCAAGAACTTTGGTTGATCTTTTACCCTCCCCTCCACTCCGCACCCTCACCCTCACACATACACGTCTGAGGTTTGATGGTCTGTTCCATGCTTCTCTGTCTCTGGATCTATTTTTGTTCATCAGTTTATATTGTTCATTATATTCCATAAATGAGTGAAGTCGTGTGATACTTATCTTTCTTGGACGGGCTTATTTCACTTAGCATAAAGTTCTCCATGTCCATCCATGCTGTTGTAAATGATAAGAACTCCTCCTTTTTTATAGCAGCTTGGTATTTCATTGTGTAGATGTATCACCGTTTTCTAATCCACTCATCTGCTGATGGGCATTGAGGCTGTTTCCGAATCTTAGCTATTATAAATTGTGCTGCTATGAACATGGGGGTGCATATATTCTTTCTGATCGGTATTTCTGATTTCTTTTTTTCCTAGAAGTGAGATTGCTGAGTCAAATGGGAGTTCCATTTTTAGTTTTTTGGGGAAACGCCATACAGTGGCTGCATCAGTCTGCATTCCCACCAGCAGTGCACGCATCCTCTCTGCTCTCGTTGTTTGTTGATGATAGGGGACCATGGTTTTGTCTCGCATTGCCGATTACCTCTGCAAGTCTTGCTGACTCACTTTGTCCTGAAAAAGAGCTTTAGCTTTAAAACTAGATTATGTTTTCTTTTTGGTATTAGGGGAGGCAGTTGTGTCTGTGGCAAGTGTGAATGTTCAGGGGTCATACGGATCTGGGATCAAACACTCCATTTACACTTTCTAACTGTGTGTCCCTAGAACAAACTATTTAACCTTTTCGAGGTGCATTTTCTTCTTATAAGACAGAAAAGCACAACTGTACCTGCCTGGCATTCTGTTTGGCACAGATGGTAGAAGCCATTATTATTCCTGATGTAGCTTAGGTTATTTTATGATATACTTCAGTAAGATTTGGTGACCAAGTGAGCATTGGCCTGAAAACTAAAAAATTAAATTTGACATAAAGAAATCTCTCCATGCAAATCCAAAAGGAGACTTGTGGCAGTAATATCAATTTCATTCTGTTTATGCTACATAATATCATCAGATACGTTGTAAATATAGGCCAGTAACGAAAAGGCTGGGTTAAGAGAGAAGAAGTAAGTGAAAACTTCGTGGTTAGACATAAAAAGAAACAAAAAATGCATCAAGATTATCTCTTGTATTTATATATTTAAATATACTTGCCATTTCAGTATGCTGTTTAGTGAATTCCTCAGGGCTGCAATATTTTTTAGGGACAGGTTGTGGTCTCTCCATAAGCCATAGGAAACTAGCAAAGTAGACATTTAAGCTTTTGTATGAACTTTTTAAAAGCTCAGTACTAGGCCGAAACCGGTTTGGCTCAGTGGTAGAGCGTCGGTCTGCGGACTGAAAGGTCCCAGGTTTGATTCCGGTCAGGGGCATGTACGTTGGTTGTGGGCACATCCCCGGTAGGGGGTGTGCAAGAGGCAGCTGGTCGATGTTTATCTCTCATTGACGTTTCTAGCTCTCTATTTCTCTCCCTTCCTCTCTGTAAAAAATTAATAATAAAAAAAATAAAAATAAATAAAAGCTCAGTACTAGGAATGCTAGCTGGCTCTTACTGAGCCAAACACAAGCCAGGCAATTTACCTAATCTTTAGTTCCCACGAGTCTGCAAGGTGAGTGACTTCCTTCCCTATTGGACAGATGCAGAACTAGAAGCTTGGAGTGGGTTAAGTAACTCTTCCAGGTCACGCAGCTAGTAAGCAAAGTAGTCAGAACTCAAACCTGGGCCCCTGATATCAAAGTCCTTTCTTTCCTGATGTCTGCAGGCGGATGGGCTGATAGTGGTCAGATGACAGGTGGCTGTGCTTTGCAGTGCCTTTGTTTGAAGGCAATGTTTATTTGAACAGGAAGCTCGCATATATTTGGTTCATCTGCAGCAACAATTTCTTTTTAGGTTTGCTTTATTCGTATTGATCTAATAATGATCTGGCTTCCTAAACTATCAGCCAGCTTTTTAGCCTATCATGTTTTTGATATATAAGCAGCCTTGAAATATTGTTCTATTTATATACTCAAGGTATATGATTTCTTGGAGTCAAATGAAGTCTTACCTTGGCCCTTGCTAACAGAGGTGCCATTGTTAGCGAGAGGGTTAAAATATTCTCTTGATTGGAACTTTTGAACGCTTTCTGTGTCTCAAAAAGAATTGCTCTTTTGTTGGGATTTTGTGTGTCAAATATAAATCACTTCACAGTGTTTAAAAGCTTGAAATATTTTCCAGAAAAAGGATCAGACACACTTTGACTTTCCAGTTAGTGCATAGCTCTGACGATCTGTGTTCAAAATGGGGTGGAAAATTTTCACTGAGGGCAACATTTTTTCTCCATTACAAAAGGGTAAAGTGTTTCTGTGAAAAATGCTGTGACTGTATGAAGGAGACATACATCATTGTGCCTCTTTTCTAGAGGCAGTGAGCCAGGTTTATGAGAAATATGAGCATAGGGAAACCAGCCTTCCAAATATCTCCGAATCAGTTTTTCCAGAATAGGAGCCCTGTTAGGGCAGAGAACCAGGTACATGCATTAGCTAGAGCTCCAGAACAAAGTTCAACCCAGAAAATGCTGTAGAGATGTCCCTAGCCCACTGTCCTTCTGTGCTACCCGTCTGCCTACTGCCCCCGTGGGCCAGGCCAGGTCTGAGAGTCCTTGACTTTTCACCTCAAATGTAGAATTTGGGGTAATGGGACTAAAAAACAAGGAATTCTCCCCCTCACCCCCATTCTACTTCTAGGGTGCTTGGGGGTCATACCCACAATAAACGCTATCTTATTTGACCTCCTGCTCAGGCTCAAAGATCTGGGTTCTCAGGTCAGTTCCAGTAGAGAAACCCACTGGTGTTGGTGTATAAATTTGGTGTCTATAAAGAGTCATTCTAGACATCAAGGAAAGAGAGCCTCCTTGATCTCCTTGAAACAGCCTTAGGGAAGGGAACTGACATTTATCAAATACATATTCTGTGTCTCAGAAAAGGTAGGCTACTCACCCAAGACAACACGTCTTGTTAAGTGACAGGATTTGAGCCTGCGCCCTTTTTACTGTAGCCTCAGCTCTATTAACATGTTCAGGTCAGATAATTCAGTGCATTGTGAAGTGTTTAGCACCATCCTTGGCCTTACCCACAAGATGCCAATAACAACCCCTCCCCCCCAGTTGTGTCAACCACAAATACCTACTGACATTGCCAGATGTCTTCTGAGGGACAGCCACCCTTGTTGAGAGCCATTGGACTGCACCGGACTGTTTTTTATAGCATGCTAGTGCCCCAGTGTACAGATTCATGCACATTGAGAGGATATTGATTAGAAGGTGGTCCGCAGGGCGGGACTGGGCAAGACGGGCCGGACAAGCCCTGGAGCCAACTTTACCCAGCTGGCCGCATCTGGGGTGGCTCAGAGACTTGAAGGGCATGGAGTGAGCGGGATACCTCCAGCAGGTGGGGTCCCTTGGCCTGGCCTGCGGGAATCAGGCTGAAACCAGCTCTCCAGCATCCCTCCTCCCCACCCCCACCTTGACAGGTCCTGGATTGCAAGAGGCAGTTCTTTCGTGATGAACCTGAAATCAGGCTCCCTTCTCTCTGGTTCCGGGGTGCATCACCCAAGAACTGCCGCTGCCGAGTCACTTGCAGCTTGGGTGTTGAGTATCTGCCCGCCTGGTGGTCAGTGTGTGTCATAGCTACCTGTCAGAGAATCTATTCCCTGGTGGTCAGTGCATATCATAGCTACCAGTCAGACTTAGCCTTTTATATATATAGATTACTTCTTTTTTTTTTTTTTTTTTAAATATATTTTATTGATTTTGTATAGAGAGGAAGGAAGAGAGATAGAGAGTTAGAAACATCGATGAGAGAGAGTCATCGATCTTGCACACCCCCTACTGGGGATATGCCCGCAACCAAGGTACATGCCCTTGACCAGAATTGAACCCGGGACCCTTCAGTCCCCAAGCTGACGCTCTATCCATTGAGCCAAACCGGTCCCGGCTATATATAGATTACTTCTTGCTTATTAAAAATATGATTAATTTCTGAAAACATGCATTTAATGTTTTATTTATAACAGTTTTCAGAGTTTATTGATACAGCTGTCAGTGTAGAAAATGATGGAATACTATCTGCCAAAAATGGGTAATACATTTGTAGGTTAAAGAAATATGTTTCTCCTTTTTGATGTTCTGTTTTGGTCCCTTCTTTCATATAGATCTACGAAGGATTCCTCCTGTTTTACGGTAGTTCTCAACAATCTCCGAGTGTTTCTCATATTTGATTGGCTGCTGTTAGTCCATGATTTTCTCCACACTCCCAGTGACATTAAGAAACAAGCTAATGTTACCCCTTCTCGCCACCGGAACTCTAGCAGTGAATCTGCTGTAGTTCCCAAAACTGTGAAGAGTGGAGTAGTTACCAGGCGGTCTTCCCTTCCTGTGTCCACTGAAAGGCACTTGGAGGTCAAAGTCAATGTAACAGGTGAGTATTCATAGGTGCGAGTCACTGCTCTGAGTTTAACTGTTAGGTTCAGTGTGTTACAGGATAACTTTTCTATTGCCTTTCATTTTTTGACAGCACTTACACATTTGAGTCTTTTTAAAAAAATATATATATATTTTATTGTTTTTTTACAGAGAGGAAGAGAGAGGGATAGAGAGTTAGAAACATCAATGAGAGAGAAACATCGATCAGCTGCCTCTTGCACACCCCCTATTGGGGATTTGCCTGCAACCAAGGTACATGCCCCTGACCGGAATCGAACCCGGGACCCCTCAGTCCGCAGGCCAACGCTCTATCCACTGAGCCAACCTGATTTTGGCCACATTTGAGTCTTTTATCGACCAACAATAAGCATTGATGTTCTTGACCTCTGTGTGGGTGTGAACTACTTGGCCTTTAAGTGAAGGCTTCAGGGTCTCTTGTCTCTTTCCTCTGCTGGCCTAATGCACATCCCAGCTTGAGTACCTCCTGGGCAGTGGTCTCCACTCCCCCTTAACCCCCCCAGTATTAAATATCTCCTTCAATTTTCTATTGGATCTTTACGGCCCCATCAGATGTGCCTTACTGAGCTTGGGCAAGTTCAGAATGTGAAAATTTAATTTTATAATAAGTGAGGGGATTGTTTTCTCTTTACAAATAGAATACTTTACAAATAGATTTATTATGGTTTTTATTAACTAGTACATCTGTATGTATTTGTGTCTTTATTGTTTGTGATATTCCCTATGAAGTACTCAATGGGTTGGAAGCGAAAGATCACTTTATACTTGGTTTTTGATGAAGACACACAGTACATAAAGCAAAGTAAATTTTCCATATACAAATAAGTAGGAAACTGCAGGTACTAATTTTAAAAATCTCTACACTAGATTGTTCTTCTTGAACGGCTACATGGATGATACAGTGTCTAATGCTGCCTGCCCAGCATTCCTATCTGAATCTACTTTCTGGGATTTTAAAGCAGGTCATCGGTTGGAGGAGGGATGATTCTCTGAGCTTCTGAATATGTTAGTTCTCTGAGGAGACTTAGCTTAAAAATGTGTTCTAAAGAGAGAAACTGTACTGCAGTCCCTTCTGCCTGGGCAGGATCTGCTGGCTCAGCTGTGCCTGGCCAGACGCAGAGAATGGTTCAGGGTGACGGTGAAGGAGAATGTGGATACTCCGGAGAACAGGTCCGATGGTCAGCCCCTCCTGGTGGCCACGTGCCGCCTCGTTTCCAGCAGCCTGGTGCTTCCCAGCTCCCCAGCCTGGGCTTGGCTAACGGTGCTCTCCTTTCAGGTACAGAGTTTGTGGTCGTGGAAGATGTGTCCTGCTTCGACACCAACGCCATTATTCTCAAAGGCACCACCGTGCTTACCTATAAGCCCCGATTTGTGGACCGCCCCTTTTCAGGAAGTTTGTTTGGTATCGAGGTAAGAAGTTTATGAGTTGATCAAAAGACTACCTGTTTGGCTCAAAAGAAGAGCAGCTGGAAGAGCATTTTGCCTCCCGAGCTTTTATTAGGAGAAATAATGAGCAGAACTGGAGGATCCCTGCCCTCTCTTTGTTTTCTCCTCAAAGCTGCCTGCTTACTCTAAAGCGTGAATGGAGTCCTCCAGTGTCGGGTCGTGTATGTGTGGAGGGACTTGATCTCCTTCTTTTCTTTTTAATATGTTTTATTGATTTTTTTACAGAGAGGAAGGGAGAGGGATAGAGAATTAGAAACATCAATGAGAGAGAAACATCAATCAGCTGCCTTCTGCATACCCCTACCGGGGATGTGCCCGCAACCAAGGTACATGCTCTTGACCGGAATTGAACCTGGGACCCTTCAGTCCGCAGGCTGACTGGCTCCATCCACTGAGCCAATCTGGTTTTGGCTTGACCACCTTCTTACACCCTTCTTCCTCAGAAGGTCAGGCTCCTCGTTACCCGGCCAGGCTCCTTGCTCTGTCCTCAGGCTCTGCAGGCCTCATCGTTGGCACCTTTCTCCACAGTGACTGCTTGTCTATGAAGATGAAGGCTTTGTGGTCATGGAAACGTAGTTATAAAAGGGGTTAAGAGTTTTATGTATCCTTTTAGGACTATCTGATCTATAAAAGGGCCACTATGGAGAGTCATGCATTACCTAAGGGACTGAATAGTGATCCCGTGGCCCTGGTTTAACCTCCCGAACGAGATATGTATTGGAGTGTCCTCCGTAGCCTGGAAGTCATATTGTACAATATTAGATAAAAATTCTCTCCTCTCTGTAAGCCAGGACTCGTGGGGAGAGGGGGAAATGAGGCAGATTGTTATCTCTATCAAAAGTTCTTCATTCCCTGATCTCGGCTAACATTCCTCCTGTTACAGCGCTACAATCCTGGGTCAGGGTTACTCATCATTTCCTTTCCTTTCACAACTGAACTTTCCATGCCCTGTTCTTCCCAGTGATATCATTCAGAAGTTGATGAGAAAACTTATTTTCACTGTCAACCGCATATGGTGCTTTCCCTCCCCCCCACCCCCTCTGGTCAGATATAGCTGATTAAAACCTGTAGAGATTTCACTTCTCGACCACTTGTTTCTCTCATGTAAAGAAACCTCCGTTTGAGAGGAAGGATTTACATGCTGGTGTGATGCGAGTTGATCATGAAATTGCAATTCATCTACTTTCTGAGCCACCACAATGCCAGCTTTGAACGGACACTCTTGGTGATTGATTAATGAGCTGTTAGGTACAATTGGGTTTTGTGTAGCAGAAGCCCCTGAGGGAAAAGGGAAAACCAATTCACCTGCTCCAGAGCCTTAGAACAAGTGCACGCACACTGAGCTTCCTGGAAACCGATTGCCGTCCTGTTAGCAGGCAGCACGGTGGAATCTGAGCTGGAAGCCCTCCTTGGTACAGTATCAAACTTATAAAGAAAGCAAAGTGAGTTAATTTTACATACAGCAAAGGACCTCGGTAGCTCTAAAAAATGCCAAAAAAGGGAGCAAGGAAAACCAACATGAATGCTTTCCTCTCTGAACTCTTTCTGAGAGGGCAGAATAATTTGATCTTAGAATAGGAGTCCTCCCTTCCTTCTCTTCTTTCTCCCCATAAATAAAAGATATTTATTTTAAAGCTTTTTAATAGGACATTTCAAACATGTACAAAGGAAACAGTAATATAATGGACCCAGCTTCAGTAATTAATGTAGTTATTTTTGACTACGAACGGAACAACTATAGTATATAAAATTGGGGCAGGGGAGGGAAAAACACCTCTCTCTTCAAAAATAATCTCTTTTGATATTTCAATATGTTTCTTCCCTTAAAGTCATGGTATCATAATTATTTATTGGGCTGCATTTTCACATAACCTGTATTGGGACTGTCTTCCTGCATTTCATCTGCTCTTTTTAACTGTCACTTTAAGTGGCTGCAAAATATTCCATTGAGTAGCTGTGTGTATTGAGTGATTAAACCTTGATTGCTCTTTTAAAATTTGTTATTACTTTTTAACCTTGATTGCTCTTAATTGTTTTTATTAACTATTAAGTAATGGCTCAGTGAATTTTTCTGTATTTTGCATTATTTCCTTAGGCTAGTTCCCAGAAAGAAGTGGGGTTGCTGGCTTAAAGGTTGTGAGAGTTTTAAGTCTTTTGTTACCTGTTGCTAAAGTGCCTTTTACATGAACATGCCGTGGGCAGTTGGGCAGTACCAGCCTCTCTATTCACAGTATCCCAGTAGTTGTCATGGGTGTTGCTTCTGAGCTCATCTCTTTCTCAGCTGATGGCCAGGCTCTTTCTAAGTCAGACATTAATTCGTAGCATATTACATTTAACGCTCTAGGTGTTTTCGTGCCGACTGGGGAATGAACACGATACGGCTCTTTCAATTGTTGATCCAGTACAAATCCAGGTGGAGCTGGTGGGGAATTCTTCTTATCAGAACAGCTCAGGACTGATGGATGCGTTCAACAGCACAGACTTCCCACCCATCCTGGAGGTAATGATGACCACCCGTGCCACGTTGATGCCCTCTCACACACTTTTCTGAGCTGGGACTAGATGCCTCTGCTGGGCCCAACCACATTTTAGGTCCTTCAGCAGCAAAATACAAATATCACCAACTCTGTCTGAAGATCTTGCTGTCTTGTAGAGGCTAAAAGACCTTTTAATTGTCTAGCTCAGTGGTCAGCAAACTCATTAGTCAACAGAGCCAAATGTCAGCAGTACGACGATTGAAATTTCTTTTGAGAGCCACATTTTTTAAACTTAAACTATATAGGTAGGAACATTGTTATTAATTTAATTAGGGTACGTGGTATTTTGTGGAAGAGCCACACTCAAAAGGCCAAAAAGCCGCATGTGGCTTGCGAGCCACAGTTTGCAGACCACTGGTCTAGTATAATCTTCAAGTTCTATAAAGGTTTATGGGAAGCAGAACTCCACGCAGGTAGGACTGTTGGTTGTGAGTGGAACTCCAGGTCAGGTGAGTCCGAGTGGAGGGGAGGGTAAATAGGCAGAGAGGGAGAACATTTCATGTTAGGAAGCCTTGAGGTCAGGGGTGCACATGGCCCAACAAACATGAGATAGATATGTCTCACCAGAACCATGGTCAGCAAACCACGGCTCGAGAGCCACATGCAGCTCTTTGGCTCCTTGAATGTGGCTCTTCCACAAAATACCTGCGTGAGAGTATTTTGAAGAAGTGGCGTTAGAAGAAGTTTAAAAATTTTGGCTCTCAAAAGAAATTTCAATCGTTGTACTGTTAATATTTCGCTCTGTTGACTAATGAGTTTGCCGACCAGTGCACTAGAACAAGAGGCATGAGGAGGAGGAAGATGTATGGTGAAGCAGGGAGGGCGAGGCCTGGCAAAGAAGGCCTAAGGATTTGATGTTTTATTTCTTTGGTAGAGGGGGAATAGGAGCCTGAAAGAGAGAGAAAAGCAATTCCAATGTTCAGTCTTTAAAAAAAAAATTAAAAATAAGTAAGTAAAGCATCATACACAGACATTTGAACCGTCATCCCATTTTTAAAGTGGGTTGATGTCGTCTGTGTGGCTTTTGCTAGTGTTGGCTGTGTGGCTAATCTCTGAGGAGGACCAGAGATTTAGGAAATATTCATGTGGAACTTGAATCATTTTAGGTTCTGTTTGAATAAAGATGAGATACTTTTGTTGGTCATTTTGTTTCAGAGATTTAAAAAGAAAAAATAGAACAAAGCCAAATGGACTAACAAAACGTTGCTAACAGAGGATCTTATTCTCCCCTGCAGCCAATCTTTGATCCTCTGCTTTAATGATTAATGTTCTTGTGTGAAAGTCTCCCTACGTCTTACCTCATGGCTTACTATAGTGCTTACTATAGTGAGCTTTCCCGTTTTCAAAATGAGTAGTGTAGTGTCTATTGGATTTCTGAAACTTGAACTAGGGAATTGTATCTGAAAGAGGTGTCGATGCAAAAATCAAACTTTAAAAACTGCCACCGTTTTCATTTTGACAGATTCAGTTACAAGCCCTGGACATCAGACTCTCCTATAATGATGTCCAGCTGTTTCTCGCCATTGCAAAATCCATCCCTGAGCAAGCTAACGCTGCGGTGCCCGACACAGCGGCCTCGGGGGCCAGTTCCGTTAGCAGTGGCCTATCTGGTGCGACTCGAGTTGGAGAGGAAATCAGAGAAGGGACAAGACATACCTTAGATCCTGTCTTGGGTAGGTGTTTAACTTTAAACCCACATAGTCCTTCTAATCACTTTCCTTCTGTTTACTTTTAAGATTTCCTTTTGCACAGCTTAATTGTTCAGAGTGTAATTGCATGTCCGAAAGTATAATTGGGAGCCTAAATATGCTTCTCTATTTTTAAAAAAACTTTTAACACCCCAAACCATCTGTTCTAGCCTATCTACGTTTCCTTTTGCAATTTCCTCCTGAGTTATATGGGAAATGCTAAGGTTTGGTTTTCAGCTTCGAGTTTTCCTCTAAAGTTATGTAGATAATACTAAGTTTCAGTTTTAAACTTTTAAAACACAATCAATATACAGAAAAAGGCTCCTATAATTTTCAGGGTACACGTGACCAAAGTCTTTAATCAGGAGACCATTTTTGCCTAGAGAAATGAAATGTTTTAGTCACCAGTTTCTGAATTTTTTTCTTTTGCCTTAAATTAGTCTATGGATTCATTAACAAAGATATTAATAACAATATTGTACTCCTTTTTCTAGAGTTACAGCTGGCTCGACTGCAGGAGCTGGGATTCAGCATGGACGATTGTCGCAAGGCTCTTTTGGTGTGCCAAGGTAATTCAGTGTATCTCCATAACTCTTCTGTATCCTTTTCTCTCCTCTCCTTCAGCAGGTGTCATAGTAGAGGAAAGATGGCTCTGGCTTTAATACATAAAAGGTGTAATAAAATGACTGGAAGAGAGCCTTATTATTTGCTTAAAAGCAGAAATCCTGTTATTATGCCATTTTTCCTTTTTTATATCTAAGAATACAGCTGGACTAAGGTTCTCTTGGGCTGTCCAGTAGGTCCCCATACCCTTTCTCTGCTTCCTCTGTGAGTTGCTTGAGTCGCTGTGGGAACTGGTTGCACTGATCCCCTTTTAATTTCTTTGCAGGCCAATTAAAAAAGGCAGCAAGTTGGTTGTTTAAGAATGCCGAGCCTCTGAAGTCGCTTTCCCAGGCCCCCAACAGCCAAGAGAGCCAGGGGACCACACCGGCTCAGCTGATCTCGGGTGTGGAGATTAAGGCCGAGAGCGTGTGCATCTGCTTCATCGACGACTGCATGGACCGTGACGTTCCTCTTGCCGAGCTCACCTTTTCCCGTGAGTGTGCTCCTGGTCTCCAGACTCATCCTGAAGATTTCCCGTGATTGCTGAATTATTTGGGGCCTTTTTGTTTTATTCATGCCCTCTACTTAGTAGTATGGATGAATATTTAGATAATGGTTTTATATATGTTCTTCATTATTTGTATTTTAAAGAAATGTGTATTTATTTGCCATATGTGGCCTTCAGCCTATAGCTGTGGAATAACCGAAATTGTCATTGACAAAATTTCTGTTATATTAACAGCTCTAGCTCAATAATTCCTGATCTCTCCACCTTATTTTTTTATGTATCTGAATACTGAAGTGATTGTAGCATTATTAAAGGCATTTAGAATGCTTCTGCTCTATATATCTTTTGAAAATAGAAAACACAGTCCTATTAGATTCCCCTCAGAGGGCAGGGAAGAGGAAGTTTGAACAGGGACTCGGGTAGAAGTGCGTTAGCCTACGCCGCGCCATTGTTAGCTGTGTTACATGCGGCTGCTGCAGAGTAAAGGAACCTCTCCCTGCTGTGTTTACTTTTAATTTTCCATTGTTTTGATCTTGCTGCCCTCTCGTCCCTTCAAAGAAAATCGGTTCCGGGGATTTAATTTGACCTTTTGCTCATTGTAGAGGTTTTCCTTTTCCTCTGCTTCTGGGCACTTACAAGGGCCACGTGATTAAAACTAGCACCTGGGACCTGGACTGTTTCCACGAGTCTCTTTTCTGCAGAGCACCATTATTCCTTATTTTCCTATGGTAAGCTTATAAATGCGAGCTAATATTTATCAGGACATGACTCCTCCTAGCACTGTACCTTCTTGTAGGATCCTCAGCTGGAAATGTTTTTATGTCCCCAGGCTTCAAATACACCTGGTGCTGGGCCTCGGTCTGGCTCTGGAGGGAGACAAAGGAGGCATTTAACTTAGTCACAACCTTTAAAGGGTGCCCACAACTCAGTAATGGAGAGAAATGGCAGTATTTTAATGCAGTATTTTAAAAATCAGAATCCATACAAAGAACTCTGTGATGAACAAAGGATCAGATTTTTATGTACTTTCTTGTGAGATCATCAGTCGTAGCTGTAACTAACATCTCTTTAATGGGCTTTGTCTGCAAAAGAAAGTTTTGGTCGTTCTGCCCTGGCTCTGCAGTAAGCTTTGCTTTCATTGCAGGTCTGAATTTTCTCCAGCGTGTAAGAACTAGCCCTGAAGGCTACGCCCACTTCACCCTTTCTGGAGATTATTACAACCGGGCTCTGTCAGGTCAGTCTAAGCATATATTATTGTGGGGCTTAACACAAATATTTGCCTGGGCCTATTTCTACATAAATTTTACATGAGGGGGGTGGGGGCAGGCCAGGGCAGGGAAAGATAAAAAACAAGTGCCTACATAAGCACAAAAGATCAAGGTTTTTCCTTCCTCTAATTCAACTGAGTTATTTCAAAAGGTGTGTGATTAGTTAAGTCTTTTTGACCTTGAAGTTTGGCGTATTCTAGAATCTGAAATTGCTCAATAGTGAAGGATCATTTGGCTGGCCCTGATAGTAGCTAAATTTCCAAGGAGATTTATGGCTGCCATCATTTTAAATTTCAAGCCTCCTCACTCCCTGCTGGACTTGTTTGTTTTATTAGAAGAGGACTGAGTCAGTGATCGTTTCCAATCGGCCATAGCTACTCTCTAAAGTAAAGCCTGGTTCATCAGAGCATTCTCTCCTTCCAGAGTAAGAAAACCCGTATATCCTACAAGGCATTTCCAGGGTCTTTCCTTCCACGGAGAGACCAAGCTAAGGGCCCAGACAGATTGACACTCAGGAATTGTCCTGCACCAGTGCCGAGCGGGTTGGGCTGTGAAGTTCTTTATCTTCAGAGAGTTTTTAGTAGCTGTGGACCAAGCAGGCTGAGCTTCGGCGAGGGGTTGCTCCTTTTGCTGTCAATGGAAAATTAAGCCGCAGTGTGCTGCGCTGCTGTTGGGTGTTCTAGAGCAGCGGTCTCCAACCTTTTGGACCTCACGGACCACCAGTGGTCCATGGGCCACCAATTGTGCTCCAAAGGTTTCCTTAAATCCGCAGTCACCAGCCTTTCGGATCTCACGGTCCACCAGTGGTCTGCGGACCACTGGCTGGCGACCTCTGTTCTAGAGTCCATCTCATTTAATTTTCTTTTAGTTAACATTTTCCTTTCTGTTCCGGATTCACTCAGAGTAACCATCTCATTTCCCAATTGTTCAAAATGTTTTCACTTGAGAACAATGGCCCAAGTCTTGCTTTTTGAGAGAAACTCTTACAGGGCACATGGCAGCTATTTTTCTGGGAATCATTTGTATTCTCAGTAAATATGGCTTACTTTTAAGGTTGTATGAACACAGGTCACTAAGTGTGCCAACGGTTGGATTTGTATTAGTGAATCAGCTCACCTGTGGTTGATTGAGTATATTTAGAACTGTCAAAAATTAACTGGTCTTGAAAAGTATCCAAGTGAGATACCATTTTTCTCACCCAACAGCCTGGCAAAAATGAAATGTGACACTATTAAATATTGGTGATGACATGAGCCATAGAACTCTTATTTTCTGCTGCTAGAATTGTAAATTGGTGCAACCGTGTTGGGAAATAATATGTCATGACCTAGACAAGTTGAGTGTATTGAGTGTAAGCATCTCCAACAGCCCAGGATTATGCTGCTTCTAGGTCTGTGCTCAGGGAGTCTCTTGTCTGTGTGACCCAGGAAATGAGCACAGTCGGCTGATAGCCCTGGCCTTCCTAACAGCAGTGAAACGAGTCCATGACTATCTTTCAGTGGTAGAAGAGATAGATTATACAGCTTAGTCCTAAGTGGGTTACAGTTCAGTCGTGAGAACAAATGTATTACAGCTATGTGGCATCAGTATGAGTGAATCTCAAAGATTTGTTGAGCAAAATAGAAACTTGCAAAAGAATACATGCAATTCGATTCTATTTAAAGATCCCCAACAGGACAAACTAATTAATATGTCCTTAAGAAATGCATCCAGGTGTGGTAAAACTGTAACAAAGAGCAAGGAAACGATTAGAAATCCAAGTGCAGGCTGACTGGGAGTTGGATGGGAGAGGGTTGGTGAGAAGTGGGACAGAGATGGGGGCATGGCACTTGGGCTTGAGCTTCAAAGGCACTTGTGATTTTCTAGTTCTTAAAACTGAATAGTGCGTGCATGAGTTTTGCAGTAATTTTATTCTTTAAACTATACATATATGTAGTTTATATGCCTTTGTACATAGAGCATTTTAAGTTAAAAAATTGGAAAGTCTTAATGGATTTCCAAGCATACCTTTTTATTTAACCAATGATTTTATGATGTAAGCAGGAGAATCAAATTTAATAGTTACATCAGCCACTGATGCTACTTTTCAGTTTTCATCTTGAGAGGATCAAAACAGGCTCTGCCACCCTTTAAGGGGAGAGACACATCGCCTTCACCCCTGAAATACTGTGGTTGGCACAGATATGCTTTTCTACTTATATCCTCTCTATAGCACAGATATCTGTAGGGTGACCTGTGGCCAAAGATGGTGCTTTCATTGTGAAATCTAATTGGAAATAGAAAGCCATTAAGCTACAGTTTGTTCTTGCTGAGCATTTGTGAACAGTGTTCCACTATAAAGGCTTGGTATCTGCTGAACAGATGTCTTATTTCCTGTGCTCTCTTAGGCTGGGAGCCATTTCTTGAGCCCTGGCCGTGCACCGTATCCTGGCAACAGCAGGCAGCTAGTCGTCTCCATCCTCCTCGGCTGAAGCTGGAAGCCAAGGCCAAAACCCGTTTGGATATCAATATCACTTCAGTACTAATTGGTGAGTGGAAAGTTGTCTTCGGAAGGTTGGTACATTTCTGTACATAAGTTCCTTGTCTGGATGACTATTAATCCTAGTTTAGTAAATGCTTAGGCCCGTACAAAACACCACTTATGCATCGTGGCTCTTTTCTGAAAATCCCTAACCTAGCTTCAGAGTTAGCATCCCAATTAATGTGATCAGTGATCAAACAAGAGCTGAGCCTGCTTGGGAAACATGAATGTTCATGATGAACTTCCTCCTCATCGAGCTTGGTCATGGGGGTGCAGAAATGGCTTTAGATTCACTTCTCTCAGGCAGTTCACTGAATAATTCTTAAAAGGCATAATTTCGACCTTGTCTTTATAGCAGGATAAGTCGCCTGTGCTGCCTCCCATCAGGTATCATGTCATTTTGTAAAAGGGTTACCAAGCTAATGGTGTATGTTCTAAGAGTCTCTTGGACAGTGTGGATTAAGTGTCGAGAATCAGAAGCACTCTATGCTTGTATTTACATCATGTGAAACTCATAAATGATTTATCATACAACTCACACTCACTGTTGGAATTGCTCACCTAGTGATATGATTTTTGGTGACAACTGTAGTTATCTCTGAGTGATAGATAATACACACATTGTTGCAAATCTGTGAACTTAAGGCTCTCAGAATATCCATTGGTTTATTCCATTTCAGTAAGATGGAGAGAATGCATAGTGAAAAAAGACCATAAGTGTAATGATCTTCATATTTATTTATTTTTTTAATTTTTAAAAAATATTTATTTTTTACAGAGAGGAAGAGAGAAATAGAGAGCTAGAAACATCGATGAGAGAGAAACATCGACCAGCTGCCTCCTGCACACCCACCACTGGGATGTGCCCACAACCAAGGTACATGCCCTGACCGGAATTGAACCCGGGACCTTTCAGTTCGCAAGCCGATGCTCTATCCACTGAGCCAAATTGGTTTCAGCTGATCTTCATATTTTAAAACCATTGTTTCACATGATCAGATTTCATTCACTAATTTGCCTGGATATTATTACCTATGCAACAACAGTAAATTGATCTCATGATCCTCCTATACTATTTTATTTTGCTTCCAATGTTATTTTTTTTTGCTAGAGGCTCGGTGCATGAAATTTGTGCGGGGCAGGGGGGTGTTTTTTGAGGTTATCCCTCAGACCAGTCTACGCCCTCTTGCAAGCTGGGACTACTGGCTATTAACCACTGGCCTGTCTGCCTGGCTGATTGCTCCTAACCACTCTGCCTATTCTAAGAAGTATATCTTAATTAGTATAAAAGGTCTTTATTTGGGTGTGGTACATCATTTTGTTAACTTGCTCTCCCCATTGTAATTTTCCTCTCAAAAGAGTAAAAAAGAAACAAAACAGCTTGAGGACTATCAAGCGGATATCAGCCTCTTGAATTTAGTGGTTTTCTAAAAGCCTCCACTTGGTCTTTTTAAAGTTTTATCTCTAAACCCTATCTTTAGCATGGGATTCCACCCTCTACACACACTAAATCATCTTGGCTTTGTCCTTTCCCCAGTATGTTGTGCCAAAGTCACGCTGAAGTACTTAATGTTCACTAATTGTACCATGTACTTACCTGTTGAAGCCTTTGCATATGCTGTTCTCTGTGCCTGGACTGTGCCTGTATCATAATCCCATTGGTAAACTGTAATTTCTACTCATTCTTTTAGACCTAGAACAAAGGTATCCTTTCTGTCCCCCCCCCTCCCCCCCCCCGCCGCACCGCCCCTCAAGATTCCCATGTGTGGGCCTCCACTTGTGCCAAAGCAGACGAAATCTTCCCCTGTTCTGTGCTCCCACAGAATTTCATTCTTATCTTTGTTTTAGCTCCTCTCACATTGTGGTATCTTTTTGTGGTAATTAATGGTTGTGTTGTTAACATTAATTTCTATCATTGGAGAATGAGGTTCTCCAGGAGACACTTGCTCAGAATCCTGCATGTGCCCAGCATGTAGTGAGGCATTCCATGGAAGCTTGTTTTGCTGAGTTGACATGATCCGACTTGAACCTTTCATATTTTCTACTTCTGTTCTAAATGTCTTTGGGGCATATTTTCCAGACCAGTATGTAAGTACCAAGGAATCATGGATGGCAGATTACTGTAAAGAGGACAAGGAAGTAGACTCAACTACAACAGAAGACTGGATGGGCTCTTCAGTGGATCCTCCCTGCTTTGGACAAAGTAAGGGTTTTCTCTGCAAATGTCTGTCACTATTGATCTACAAGGCCACGTTTCATTGAAAACTCCGAAATCATTTTCAGTAGAAAAACCAACAGGAAATTCTGACTGTCTTCTACAGTTCTCTTTTAGTCTTTGTGAGAGACGTTTTTCTGGCGCAAAATACTCGACTTTTAATATGAGCTCCAGTCTCACCTTTGTGGGAGAGAGAGGACCTGCAATATACCGGTCCTCAATTCTGGCCACGTGGCACGGCACTGGCGCCCTGGCAGTGCATGGAGACCAGCCATTGCTCAGTTTGCGTTTTACTCAGCCAAACATTCCTATTGATGGGATTTTTTGACTGGTCTTTTAAAAACATCTTTTCAGTCTGCTAAATCCAGAGATTGGCTATTTTCTGGAAGAGAGGGAGGGCAGATTATCCCATGTGGAAAAAACTGTAAGGGGGGTCCTGTATTGTTCATAAAATATAAAAGAATTGAATGCCCAGCCGCCTGGAGAGGAGGAGTCAGTCAGTTTGTTCTCTGTTAATGATGTTTTCTTTCCTTATTTAATGCTTCACCATGGAGCTCTGATTGCCTCGGAGCTGGGGAGATTGTGATGGCCAACTGCACGGTTCTTACTTGTTCCACAGTCATTGTCATTCAAATTCATCTCAGCCCCAGCTCTTTGAGTGTGGTTTCTTTGGGAGTCTTGGCTGGGCTTCACATAGCTCATGAGGACTTCACTTAGCTCATGCATACATAAATACTCCATCTGGTCTGCAAACGTGTCGCGGGGAGACGGATTTTCCTAGTGTATGAAGTATTTGAACTTGTCCGTCACTCCTCAGGATGTTTAAATGGACTGTGTATCTGCCTTGTACTTCCAGAATGAGGGACAAGGAAATGTCAGCTCTGCTTGCTCTCTGTTCCCAGGCTGTTGCTTCTGAGACTCAAGGTCATTGCTTCGGAGCCAGGGCTTTTCAGATATCGTCAGCTTCAGTGTTGGCTCCTCCCCTAACCTTCCCAGCTTCTGTGTCCAGAGAATGTAACACAGAATTCTACCCAGAAGACTAAATAATCTCCTGTAATATGTCTTCTGTCTTAGGGAGTGTGTGTTTCTAAAAGCCTTCATACAGGAGGATCTTAAATCCAGTCAGTGCGGACACTGCAAGGCCCAATCTTAGGATCCTAGCGAAAGGTTTTCTTCTGTCCCTCTCCTCCCTGCCCTTTTAAAAACAGAAAGTAAAAAGGTTCTCCTCTTTCTTTAAAGTTAATAAGCTGCCTTATCTATGTTAAATGCCTCTGCTAAATGAAAGCCGCATTTTATTTCCTTATAGATTTTTATGGTTACTTAGGTTTATAAAGGTGAAATATTTCTTAATTAGATGTAACTGAAGATGCCTAAATTTCCAGACT
Source organism: Pipistrellus nathusii (assembly GCA_963693515.1). Taxonomy (NCBI): domain Eukaryota; kingdom Metazoa; phylum Chordata; class Mammalia; order Chiroptera; family Vespertilionidae; genus Pipistrellus; species Pipistrellus nathusii. Next base: position 6,297,113 of record OY882859.1, read on the forward strand.
TCTTTTCTGACTGGAAATTGCTGGGTGGCAGTAAATCAAATGGGGTTGTATTCTGTTTTAGACTCCGTGAAGTAGTTGTGGGGCATTTGTTCTGAAAGCCAGTCGGTTTGAACCTTGTGGAACTGACCACAGACTTTCAGGTCTTATTCACGACTATTCAGTCACATCCCCCCCCCCAGATCTGTACATTTTATTTATTCCAGGCAGTTTCAGTGGGAGCTCTTGGAATAATGTGAAATTTAGCCTAGGGGAGCTGCTGATTTTCCACTGTTTCTTTAGCAGGGGAAAGAAAATAGCCTCATTTCTGACATTATTGTTGGCTTTGTTCAGTAAGGGCTGAGATTCTGCAGGTAAACCTGGCTGGCATGGCACCTTATTGAACTGACTAGTTTTGTATTCCAAAGACATTGTATGGAAACACCAAATATAAATATTCTTTTAAAAAAATATATATATTTTATTGATTTTGTACAGAGAGGAAGGGAGAGAGATAGAGAGTTAGAAACATCGATGAGAGAGAGAGTTATCGATCAGCTGCCTCTTGCACACCCCCTACTGGGGATATGCCCGCAACCAAGGTACATGCCCTTAACCAGAATCGAACCCGGGACCCTTCAGTCCCCAAGCCGACGCTCTATCCATTGAGCCAAACCGGTCTCGGCCCAAATATAAATATTCTACTAAACACTCCCATGTTTAATGTGTAACATAAATAATGCTTTGAGGTAACGCCTTAGTAAAGATGTGAAAACTGAAACACAGATGGGCTCTTAGCCTGGAATGTGGAGACCCCTGAGGAATAGCATCCTGCTGCCTCTGCTTTTGCTTTTGCTTCTGCCAGCAGAACGAGCGCCTCCCCCCCCCCCCCCCCCCCCCAGCTGGTAGGGCAGTGCTGGTGACATTTAAGAACATGGTGCTTTAAAGTTAAAAATCCTCAAAAGCCTTGTCATACTGTTCAAAAGAATGTTGCATACATTTCCTTTCCCCAACTGAGGAAAAAAGGCGCTTCTTTCCCGATGCCTCAGTAATAAAAGCCAGCGTGGAAATGCCCTGCTCACTCGGTCAGGGACCTTCCTAGCGCTTAGAAATCACTGAGGGGAAAGATGGTGCAGGTGCATGGTGCTTGCTGTCTCCGTAACGTACTCCGTTTGTGCTTACGCTTTTGAGGTGAGTCTTCTTATTCACTGTGTTTATTCTTACTCTCTAACTTTGTCTCTCCTGTCTACCAGGCCTCCCCCTTGTCTACCTTAGAACTAGGAGTACAGCCAGTCTGACTAACCTAGAGCACCAGATCTATGCTAGAGGTACAGTACGGCCAAGCGAGGGCTTGCTTTCTTTTCCTGTTTTAAGAACTCCCATGTCCATCCATTTTCTGTGAGTGGGGGCATACCAGGTTTTGAGTGTTTTGGTTTAGTAGCAGGAAAGAGAATTCCGACGAATGAACAGAGATGCCTTCTATCAGAAGGAAGCGATGCGCTGGCGTATGTGGTCTCTTGCATTTGCCTATCCCTCGGTGGAAACGGGATCAGCTCCGCCATGTGGGGTGCAGAAATACCCCGCTCAGTGAGAAGCAAGTGAGAAGAAGCCCAGCCTCCACCGAGCAGTGCTGCCAGTCTGTGTATCGCACTCTCAGCGAATATTTGCCCAGAATGCAAAGGGCTCTCCTGATCGGGAATAGATCTAAGCAAATACTTCCCTTACACACAAATCTCAACTTTAGCTGTGACTCGAGCTGTTAGGAGACAGGAAAGCAAATGTCTTTCTTACCCTGACCATGTAAGGTTCCTTGGGAATTTGGTCAGTAGATGACAGAATATACCACAAGCATGCAGGGATTGGCATCCCAGGACATACATGTAATCAGAATGATTTTTGTGTGTGTACTGGGCTGACAGCAGGCCCTGCCTGGGCCATGACATCTTTTGCAGGAAAAGATCTTTGCGTTTCCTCTGTCGGGAGTTCAGAGCAGGGAGAGTACTCTGTGGGGTAGTACTATGGGCTTTTCCGGAAAGTTTCACCGAGGGTGATGTTTACACCAAGATAGCCCACGATTGAGTCTTCATTTATTCAGGAATTTAGACCCTAAGCGTTCCTCTGTCTGTGATTTAATGTTTCAGGCTGAGCAGAGTATTATTCCAGTTTAGCTGATGAGGTCAGAGGGCCTGAGAAAGACTAAGTGATTGGCCTTCACTCACCTGACTAGCTAGTAGCAGGCCTGGGACGTTAATCTATTTTATATGATTTACAAAGTAGGTCCTTTCCGACAGGCTGCGCTGCTTCTATAGCACGGAAACCTGCACGGTTTATCATGGCCAATTACTCCGTGAAACGAGTTCAAAAGGGTGGACATTTCTCAGCTGGAGCCACTTGAGGCCAGAGTCGGATGGGAGGAGTTTCAGGTTCTCGGAGCCTGTGAAGAAGTTAGGTGTGGTCACTGGAGGCAGAGCCTCTGAGGCCACCAGGGAACACGTGGCTTGGGGTCTTTGCTGTCTGGTGCTGTGCCGAGGCAAACCTGTGGCCTATTTGGACCCCAGCGCAGGAGATTTCAGGTTGCCCCCTGGTGCTGGGTTTGGACTCGTGAGCACTCCACGAGTTCTGTTACCGAAGTCCGTTGCTGGCTTCTTGGCCGGTATGTGTAATCAAAACAAGCAGCCTGGGGACCTCAGCAGTGTGCCTTCCCGGTTATTTAATTCCAAAGTAATATAGTTGTGAAAACCTTTATGTGGGTTCCTAGCACTTTATTCTGTATTACAGCGTGATCAAAGCCACTTGCCACCTGTTCTGTTAAAATCTAATTTGCAAATGGAAACTTGCGGCCTGGCGTGCGTGGGCTATGAAAGCGCAGCTGGCTGCTTGTCCTCCGGGCCCCGTATCTCCCGCCGTAAAGCCGCTCTCCCCGCGCTCCGGGAGCGGGCGCCTCTCAGGTGCCACGGTCAGCACTGTTTACCCGGCAGGCAGCTCTTAAAGTTTTTACTCCCCCTCTGCTCTTGTCGGCAGCCTCACAGCTACTCTGTAATGTTCTACTTGGTGAACGTTATTTTTTTTAAAGCAAACCTTGGGAGCTAAGTGAGGCCATTTGGAGGAGAAATGGGTATGTTTTGAGCAGAGAGTATCTTTAGATGCATTTCGCTGGACTGTCCATGGAATTGAGGGAATCTGTAGTATACGCCCATTTATTTAGCATGCTGCCATCCCCCAGACTTCCCGGAGCCACTGTGTTACCAAAGCAGAACTTGCCTTAACCTGACACTGCTTGTCTTGCAGTGTTGGTAGTACCGACTCCTGAAAACTTTAGAGGATAAAAAAGGGGGAAAGGAAGTGCTTCCTTTGAAGGCAGAGACCACTGCTGATTGATGCTGCCCCACACCTTACTCTGGTGCCGTCTGCCTTCCTGTCCTGGGAGAGGAGTTTAATTTTGCTGTAGTGTTCTCAGTCAGCATTTGCAGTCACCCCGAGAAGTCCTTTTCTCCTCAGCTGCGGGCCATTTGGGTCCCGTATAGTCGTTGTGCTTTAAAGCGGTGCGCACAGTAAGACTGGGCTGCCCCCGCTTTGTTGCTAGTGTGCGTGTGGCATGGGCACTGCAGTCAGGAGGCGCCAGCGCTGCGTTGCCGCTGTGTTTGTGGTTCCAGCTGCCTTTCTTCCTGGGGCCCACAGGCGACTCAGGCCCGTGGTCAGAGGAGCTGAGCCCCTCCCTGGGCAGCCTCTGGCCTGTGCCAGACCACCAACACAGGCAGGCTGCGGCAGCCGGACCGGGGCAGTGGCCGGGCACTTACAGCCTTTGTCGGCTCTCTGGCCATGTGGTCTCCCACTTTGCTGACTTTTTTAAAGTATTTATTGTCAGGTCAGCTCTTTCTAGAATTAGATTAGTCGTGTAGTGATCAGTGTTTCCAGTTTTCCTGACGAGCAACTATTTTGTGAAAAGAAATCATATTTGGTGCTCCTTTTGTAGACTCTATAGTACTTATGGTGGTGGTATCTGTGCCAGAGACGGGCTAATAATTTCATTTAAAAAGCTCTGAAATAGTATATTTCTGATCTTTCTGGGAGAAAAATATCCCAACTATTAGTGTAAGAGCGTAGGGACGAATGTTTTTATTTCGTTATAATGTGAGTAATACGACTGAAGTGTAACTTTGGCATAAAGGGAGGCTTTGTTACAGCACAGGCATTTTGGACAAAGTTTAATCAAGTAGGTGTGATAAACTTGCTACAGTTTGGGTTACCTATTTAGAATCTATTTATTGGGAGTAGTGAGGTCCATTTCTCTTTTTCCCTCTTTTGATTCCAACAAAGTGAGGTCCCGTTGCCCTCCGTGGGGATGAGGCCCCTAAGAGTTGTGGGAGAATTGGGGCTGGCAGTCCACAGCTATTTGTCTGGGAGGACCGAGTCACCCCGTAGCAGGCAGCAAAGTACACGGAGGTTCCATCCGTCCCCATTCCCCCCCTCCAGCCCTTTTGCCAAGGGACCATTTCTGGCACTGTCTCTGGGGGAGGGAGGGGAGGCTCTCCCACACAGATGGAGGCGGGTGCTAACGGCCACCTTGTTTGTTCACAGCAGAGGTGAAAACACCCAAGCGCAGGCAGCCTTTTATCCCTTTCGCTCTGAGGAATCACACGGGCTGCACTCTGTGGTTCGCCACCCTGACCACCACGCCCACCAGGTAAGGAGCACTCTGTCACTGAGCCATCTCTGCCACCCGAGGCTCTTGTGCGCCAGCCCAGTGGGCCCCTTCTTGAGGCCCTTAGATTGTATTCGAAGCAATCACGTGCTGTCCTGCCGAGACTTCTGGTGAAGGTTCTAGTTCTCTGTGGGATCTGTAGCCAGAGAAATAGTTTGAAATGTCCAAATGTGATCCTGATCCCGGTAGACATTACGTTTAAAGTCAGTTTGGCAAATTAAGGCTGAGAGTGGGAAGCATGAAAGAAAAGTCATCCCTTCTTTTCTCTCCATCCCCTCATCCCCCCAAGAATCACTTTCCAACCTAATGCACACTTCGATCCAGATGGAATGGGTGGAGTTTGGAGAACCAGTGAGAATTTACCTAAACCAAGTGAGAAGGTCCTTCAGCAGCTTTCAGCCCGTTCAGACCTTGGCTGGACTTTCCAAATCCACGCTGATCTCTCCAGCCTAGGAAATGAGAACACACAACGAGTAACAGCATCAATTGGTTGGAAACCACATTTTCCTGCCTCCGCGCAGTATGATAATGCCTTACAGGAGACAGTTTTTGTTTTTTAAACACAGTTCAGGCCTGCTAAGTTCTTGGTAGTCACTTAAAACCGACTTTTAAAAGTCACGACTCACTTTACATAGCACTTACGTAGCAGCTCTACTGCTGAGGCAGGTGACTGTGTACTATAGCTTTCAGCTGCTTCTAAAGTGTCACATGAGCTGCGTTTGATCGTGAAGATATACCTTTAGTTACTGACCTTTTAGGTCATCCTTTGGAGCCAGATTATGCGGCCTTATTGCTGTGAATCGCGTTCCGGGAGGGTTTCTGTTCCCAGCTCCAGCTCCGAGTGAGGAGGAGCTGGGAGACAGGCACAGGCTGGCATTGTCTGATTTGATTCCAGGGCTGCACTGTCACACAGCGGGAGTCCAGGGGGAGTTCCAGAAGGGGACGGGACGTTTCTCGATGACACTCACAAGGTCAGCGAGTGGCGGGAAGTCCTCACAGGTGAAGAGATTCCCTTTGAATTTGAAGCCCGTGGAAAACTAAGGCACAGGTAAAGAATGATTCATTCTTTTCCTAAAAAAATGTTTATATGATATGATTGTCCCTAATGTTTTGCCTACTCACCTTCCTTTGTTAAAGATTTTAATAATTTATTTTTAAAAGATATTTTTAAAAATTAGTGGTTCCTTTCCCTTTAAAAAATATAATGACTTTCTTACTATCTTGGAAATAAAGTTTCCCCCCATTAATTATCTTTTTGTTTGATATGCGTGCTTCACATAATTTAGTTGAAGGATTGACAGAGCATAACACTCAAGTTCATTGCCTCCCAGCCTGGTTTTCATGATGCACTGGTGACATGGTGCAAACATGTCTTTTTCAGTTTTAAGACACATATGTGCCACATAGCACTTGGCGCAGGCAGGTGCTTCCAGGAAGCAGAGCCGAATGAGGAGGCACATGGCTGCTGAGGGGGATTGGAACCACTCGTCTGGGGAGGCCGCTAGCACTGGAGCGAACAGAAATGATTGTGGCTTGTTAGCGAGAGGTCACAGAATATCTAACAAAGTGTTCTTGTGTTTGCAGACATTGTTAAGTGGAAAGGCTGTCCAGTGAATAGGCTAAGATTTCAGCCTCATATCTGTTTGCAAGCTGAGCTGAAGTGTGGGAGACTGGCTTCCGCCTTATGCTTTCATGATGCTCTAAGTCTTTGTGTGCAGACCTGCTCCTAAGTCAGATACTTCATCCCTTTGCACAGCTTTCTACCGGCACACATTTCTCCCTGGGGCACATGTCTGAACTTGTGGGCCCCAGTGATTATTCAGGAAAAATAGGGCATAAAAAAATCCCTAAGGAGGGTGCATGTACCTGAAAGCCACGTTAGCATCTCCAGGGCTGAGTGGTGAGCATTGTCCTGTTCCACAGAGTTCCTGAAGAGGCTAATTATGAACTGCTGGCTGTCTGTCTTAATAAGCACTGCCTCTGTCATATCAGAAGGTGTTTGACCTCTCTATCATTTCTGTTTTCGTTTCCACGTTTTGTAACGCATTTCAAGTCCCACTGTCCTGCTTGAATTCATCAAAATAAATGCCTTTTCTGGCTTTCCCCCCTTTGGCACACCATGCCCACTCCCTGCCTCCCTCCTTCCTGTCGGCCTCAAATCCAGTTCCCCATTTTAGGCTTCTGGCTTGAATTAGGTGAAAACTAAAATAGAATTAAATGTGCAATTTCCTCTTGCTCCTCCTGTTCTGCCCACTGCCTCCTGCTGTTTCAGCCAAGCCTTCAGCCTTAAAACACCTAACCTGTCTGGCCTGTAGAACCGGAGCCAAACGACCGAGTGTGTGTCTAAGAGAAGTAGGGTTTCAGCAAAAGAACCCAGAGGAAATGTCATGGCATGCATTTCCAAGAGTATGGTTGACGATCAGCTTGCTAGTAGAACATTTTTACTGCCCCGTAGAAATGGTTGTAGCTAATGTCACCGTTTTGTAAAAGCTTGGGTGGGTTGGTGGGCCAGGGCCTGGGGTTAGAGTGGAGGGTTTGTGCGGTTCATACAAAGGGAGGACAAATGCTATTCTTGCCCCAGCTTTATAAGTCTGCAGTTTTAAATGTAAAACCAAGTTACTATATTCTTTCGATTTCTCTTGCATTAGGTAATCACCACAAGGCTTGGACAGCTGGGTTTTTATGTCACTAGGTAGTAAATCGGGTTTGAGTCTTTGCTTCTGCTTTTCTTTGCTTTTGAAGATTGCGCTTCATGTCTTTTTCCATGTCCTGCCTGACAGGCACACCCATGACCTCCGGATTCACCAACTGCAAGTGAGAGTAAATGGCTGGGAGCAAGTAAGCCCCGTGTCTGTGGACAAAGTTGGGACCTTTTTCCGATACGCAGCGCCAGATAAGAATTCATCTTCCTCTACGGTGTGTGATGGGGGATGGGTGTGCATTGTGTCCTGGCCGCGCTCCCGTAAAGCCAGGCACTCACACAGTGGAATGGCCTTGCTCTAGTAAAGAGTTCTTGTTCTTCATTTACACAAGCTCTAGGAAGATGTAAGATGATATCAAGCCATCATCGGCACTGATAATCAATATTTAGATGAGCCAGTCAATGGATAATTTCAGGGGGAAAAACAAACAAACTAGCATCTAAAAGTGATTTTAATGAAAAATAATAAGTAAATAAAAGTGACTTTAATGCATGTTACCTCACCCATGCAGACCCATTTCATACGCAGCTGGCACACCTGGCAGTTTGCTGATCTGTTGAACATGTGTTGCCTTTACTTCACATGCTATTATGCTTCATCCATTACTGTCTTTTTTCAATTTCTTACAGTGCTGCTCCTTGATCCTTCTAGTTCCTTTTTTCCAGCTTCTCTTCTCTAGCATAAAGACAGCTATCCGCTGCTGTTCACCTGATCACAGACCCTCCACACATCCTTGCTCGAACTTGACCCCAGCCTGCAGCTCTAGGGTTAAGAGGGACCAGCCTGGGGATGATGCAGGTAGCATCCCTCACTAGAGTGTGATGCAGGTGAGGGCTGGCCTCCCAGCCCCTGTGTCCGCCATGGTGCTCATGCCCAGGACTCGGACATGCTTCCCAGGATGACTCCCTGGTTGGTAGATAATCAGTGATGAGTGGGAAAGTGCAGATTTGCAGAGATTGTGGCTTTCGTCCTGCTTTTTTCATAGAGAAACCCTGTTCTTTCTACTCGTCCTCTCTTGTGCCCCAAGTTTCTTAGGAAAGGACACTTTCTTTCAAGATTAATTTTCTGCCTAATTTCTTGTCTGATAATGAAAGAACTAATTCCCCCAAGAGATACCTTTCTATTGCATGGATATGTTCTGGAAATTTGTGTCTTCATATGGAGTGGTAGTAAAATGAGGGTTGTTTTCCCCCTACCTCTTTCTTCTTTTTAAAATATGTTTTATTGATTTTAGGGAGGAAGGGAGAGGGAGAGATAGTAACATCAACAATGAGAGAATCACTGATCAGCTGCCTCCTGCACGTCCTCTACTGGGATTGAGCCCACAACCCAGGCATGTAGGACCAGAATTGAACCCTGAGCCCTTCGGTCTCCAGGCCAACACTCTATCCACTGAGCCAAACCAGCTAGGTCTTCCCCAGATCTTCTAAGTTAAGATGCTTTCTCTCAGTAGTTGACCATATTTTGCTAAGGGTATTTGCAAACACCACTCTTTCAAGCTAATTTCATTGGCATTGAACTTAATGATGCCTATGATCTTAGGTCTGCGCTGACTCTGACTTTTGGAATCTTTCTTAGATTGGCAGTCCAAGCAGCAGAACAAATATTATCCATCCCCAGGTCTATGTGAGTATGATTGTCCTATGTCACTGTGTGTATGAGTGTTGACACTGCCCGAACCATAAGTAGATGTTTATTTCTTAATGATCAGGATACTTTATGACATATAAGTGATTGGAATTTATCTCTCTGCTTTTCTGTTGATGATTACCTCATTTTCTAAAAACGTGCAAGAAAATATTTCACCTAATTTGTTACGTGAGAATGAATATTACAGGCAACAAAAAGAAAAAAACATGTCTGGGGCCAATGTCTCCTTTTCTTTCCAAGTTAAAATATAAATTGACCCTTGTATGGCTATACCTATTTCATAGATTTGGGGTCGTGAAGGTAAAAAGAATGAAAGATAGTAAGATTCTTTTTTCCTTCCCATTTGGCTTTTGAAACATCAGCATAAGATGACACTAAAAAATTACTGTTATTATTTTTTTAATTTTTGCTTAAATTTTCTTCTCCCTTAGGGATGGTAAGTTTTGAAATGTGAAATTTGAGGTGTTAAGATCAAGATTTAAAACAATTGTAATTGGCCTTGGCTGAGCGGAGCTTCACTAGGCTGGGTCCATGGACTCCTCGGTGCTGATTGCCTGGGGTTGTCTCTGAAAACATTCCAGACAGTTCTAGTTTGCCTTTTCATTGGGCTTCCTGGAAGTCTTGGCTCAAAACATGGAGCTCTTCATTTTATTGTTTATTAGGTTGGTTTCACATACTGTTTGTTTTTAATAAAATAGTTGGCAGTAAGAGACGCTTGGACGTGGTGTCATTTGTTTCTCCAATAAAAAAGCATTGTCAGTATGTTCTGGACACTCCTGCTGAGAATAATAGTTTCAGAAACCTTCTCTTTGGTTTACCTGATGCGAGGTTTTAAACTTTAAAAGAAAAAGAGTTCTGGGGCACACACTGTGGGCTGAATGTGAGAATGAATGTATGGAAAAAGAACGTAGTGGCTGCGACCTAAGACCAAACATAAATTGTTTCCCTCCATTATGTTGAGTTTCTGAAACTCAGTGTCCTGTTTATTAAAGAGCGATCATTGACTGGAACTTGGAAAGTTATTATGAAGAAAGAGAAGTTTGTTTTTGAAGTTCTTTGAAATACAAATGTTGGCTTTTTCTCTATAGGCATGTCAGCGAATGGTGTATGGGCCCAGAGAGTAATTTTTATGACATTAGGAACAAAGTTATTGTTCTTGGGAAAGGCATACCAATGTAGACAACTCTTTATTATACACTCTCTGGCTTTTACAAAGACAAGTTATAATCTCAGAAGACTTCCTCCTGCTTTTGTGTATTTTGGACAGTTCCCAACCCATTGTTAGTGTTCAAAGAATGTTTTCTCACTTTAATATTAATCTGGGAGGAACATACCGCAGAAGGTAAATCACTTAATGTTTTACGAAGCCCTGCCTCAGTGCTTCTGAACTTTGCGTTGCTTTGCACGGTCTTTAGTCCCCTCCGGCAGAGCTGATGGCGAGCCTTGGTCCGTTTCCACGTAAGGGCTGGTGTGCCGGGATCCAGCGACACTGTAAGCGAGGATAACTTCCAGCACCAGTGTGGGCAGCTGGAAGGGTTGTTACCATTCTCGGGGGAAGTTCTTTATAATGACACATTTTGTGATGTCACTTCTGAATAGATTAACTACTCTTAAAAAATATATTTTTATTGATTTCAGAGAGGAAGGGAGAGGGAAAGAGGTAGAAACATCAATGATGTGAGAGAAACATTGATTGGCTGCCTCCTGTACACCCACACTGGGGATCAAGCCTGCAACCCGGGCATGTGCCCTGACCAGGAATGTGACCTCCTGGTTCATAGGTCAACACTTAACCACTGAGCCACACCAGCTGGGCTGAATATATTAACTATTTTTATAGAAATGTTTAGAATTAGCTCTTTTAAGAGTGCATATATATAAGCTTTCATTCCTATAAAAACTGAGTGGTCTTAGGGCTTAATTATTAATTTTACCGAAGAGCTATTGTAATAGTAAAATGCTGTGATTTAGGCATTCTGGTTGGTATGGTTGTATTTTTCTGTGTATTTTCAGAATCACAGTGATGCTCTTTTACTTCCATGTCTCTTTCACAGTTCTCAGCACTGCCCCCTGTCCGGGTGGTCTTTGCCGTGACCATGGAAGGCAGTGCTCGCAAAGTGATCACTGTCCGGTCTGCCCTCATTGTGAAGAACAGACTCGAGACACCAATGGAACTAAGACTGGACAGCCCATCAGCTCCGGACAGTGAGTTTTGACATAGTCTGTCCCCCTTTTACTCTGAGAAAGCCAGCTTTGGGGGAAGACCCTCCCTGAGAACGCTAACGCCTATTTCTGTGGCAGAGCCCGTGGTGCTCCCCGCTGTCATGCCGGGGGACTCCTTCGCTGTGCCTCTGCACCTCACTTCTTGGCGGCTGCAGGCCCGGCCCAAAGGGCTGGGCGTGTTTTTCTGTAAGGCTCCTATCCACTGGACAAACGTAGTGAAGACGACAGAGGTTAGTAGCAGCAAACGAGAGTGCCATTCCATGGACACGGAGAAAAGCAGATTCTTCAGGTATGCATGGCTCTGCGATGTGTATTTGTGGACATTTTTTCTTTATTCTTTCTCTAAGGACCCTCAATGATTCAGTTGTGCTTATTTAAAGTTTTGGTTCTTTTTTTTTTAAAAAAAAATACTTTTATTGATTTCAGAGAGGAAGAGAAAGGGAAAGAGAGATAGAAACATCAGTGATGAGAGAGAATCATTGGTCCCCTGCCTCTTACATGCATTCCATTGGCGTTTGAGCCCGCAATTCAGGCACATGCCCTGACCAGTAATTGAACTGTGACCTCCTGGTTCATAGGTCGATGTTTAACCACAGAGCCACACCGGATGGGCTGCCATTCCCTTTTTATGCAGTTCAAGAACAGGCACAACTAATCTATACAAGTTTCAGAGATTGTCGCTTATCTGATGGGGAAGAGGGTTTTGATTGGAAAGGGTTATGAGGGAACGTTCTGGAGTGAGAGAAATATTCTATCACTGGTTTGGGGTGGTAGCTATAGTATGCATATAATTGTCAAAAGCCCACAAAGTGGAACATTTAAAATCTATTCATTTTATTCTGACTTAGATTGTAGGTATCTTACTGAATTATTGAACCATTTTACTTTTTTTTTTTATTGATGATTTTTTACAGAGAGATAGAGAGTTAGAAACATCGATGAGAGAGAATCATCGATCAGCTGCCTCTTGCACACCCCCTGCTGGGGATGTGCCCGCAACCAAGGTACATGCCCTTGATCAGAATTGAACCCGGGACCCTTCAGTCCGCAGGCCGACGCTCTTTCCACTGAGCCAAACCAGTTTCGGCTATTGAACCATTTTAATGCTATGCTTTCTCAGATTCGGCTAAGGTGAAAAAATTCAAGTTGTTCATTGGTGGTTTTTATACCATTTTGTCTTCATAGGTTTTGTGTGGCCATAAAGAAAGAGAATTATCCAGATTACATGCCCTCACACATATTTTCTGATAGTGCAAAACAGATTTTCAGGCAGCCGGGGCATACCATCTATCTCCTGCCAACTGTGGTAATCTGCAACTTGCTCCCTTGTGAACTGGATTTCTATGTTAAAGGGATGCCTATTAACGGGACTCTGAAACCTGGCAAAGAGGTGGCTCTCCACACCGCTGACACAGCCCAGAACATTGAACTGGGTAAGCATTTAGTCACATTATCATTGGTAGCAATTCTATGAAAATATCAGTGAGTATTTTGAGACTATTTGGTAAACATTTTGGAGAAATTATAGCCTATACACTATCTCAGTAAACCAGCTAAAGGATTTATGTAGTTTAAAAAACATCAAACTTCAAAGTTAGAAATTTATCAAAAGAAAAATAATTGAACAGATTCAAAAGATTCCCAGAGGAAGCACTCAATGGAGGCTTTTTTCTTATGTTGCTCACTTGATGTATGATGATAGGAAGTCATTTCATCTTTTCAAACCAGGCTTTCTCCAGCTATAAAAGGAGCAAATCATGTCTCTTCCTCTCTTTTCAGGAGAGGGAAAAACATTTACCAAGCATGCACTGTCCTCATGTCAGGTGCTCCACACACATGATCTCATGCAAACCTTAAGCAAGAGTTATTTGTCAGGTGCTCCACACACATGATCTCATGCAAACCTTAAGCAAGAGTTATTTGTCCCATTCCTGATGAAGAAATTGAATGTTGATGCATCAAGTACACTCAGATGAATGAACTTGAGGTAGAGAATCATTAGAATCATCATCCTATTTGTAGTACTTACAGCAAAGAGGAGCTTCTGGAATTTGGGCAGGAAGTATGTTTCTTTAATGCTGTTCTAGAAATGCTGGAAAAATAATGCCTCAGATATTCATCTTTTTAAAGTTTTGTATATCTTCTCATTTGATCTTCACAACTGCATGTTTGGGGCAGAGAGACAGCTGCCACCCCCATACAGATAGGAACCTGAAACTCATTGAAATTGTGTCCCACAGCGATAAACTTACACTTCAATTAGAACACAAAAGTAGTACAGTGCTAGGTGTCTTTCTAAAGAAAAGAGTTCTGTGCTCTGACATTTAAGCACAAATGTCTCTGAGCCCCTGGGTGGAATGGAAACGTCCTCCCACCCACCACCACTCGGTGCACACCACCACTCTATCTTCCCAATCTGCTCCCCATGGGCCACCACTTTCATGGCGTCCCTGCGATGGAGATACTGTCGTTATCCCCGTTGGCAGATAAGGCACAGGGAGGGTAAATCGCTCACCCTGCACCATGGGACGTAAGGCCAGGCATTCGGCTACAGAAACCTTGACTGTGACCCTGTCCTTGCCTTTATTGTAGACTAGATACCCAGCACAGGGCCTGATGTCTAGTAAGCTCCTAATACTCCTAGCTGTTATTGGTAGCTTTCTGGTATTTTCATCTTTCTAACTATGCAGTACAGACTCCCCAGTGTGGCTTCCAGCCCATCAGGTTTGCTTCAAAGGTATTCTCACCCTGGCTAGAGGAAAATGGCCATTCTAACGAGATCTTTTTGCTAGTAAGAAACAATTACTGACTTTTCCAAAAGGAATCCAATTTTGTTTGACTGCTGAATATTTTAACAAACTAAATTGAGAGCTTAGAAAGACAATAGCTTATATCTCCTTTAGGGGTATCACTGGAGAATTTTCCACTCTGTAAAGAATTGCTCATTCCACCTGGAACCCAAAACTATATGGTAAGGATGCGTCTCTATGACACCAACCGACGGCAGCTGAATCTCACCATCCGAATTGTATGTCGAGCAGAAGGATCCCTAAAGATCTTCATTTCTGCTCCGTATTGGTTGATTAACAAAACAGGTAAGTATAGAGGCTGCTCAAGGGGGTCTTTGGCTTTGGCCATGGGAATTCAAGTTTTTTGCTCAGCTGACTAAATGGAGCCAATAAAGTAACTCCATCAACAGTCTGGGCTGCTGGAACTTTCCTGCTTCCATAATTAGTGCTCAATCATGGTCAGAACTATCCCCTTAGACAATAAAATGAACCCACTAAATAAATTCAATTTGCACTCTTTTCCCCCTTGATTGTTTTTAAAATTTTAATTTTACCGTTTATGTCTGTCTTGGGGAGACTGGGTGGGACTGATTATACTTTTCCCCTCCTTCCTAAAGGGTTACCACTGATCTTCAGACAGGACAACGCAAAGACAGATGCTGCAGGCCAGTTTGAGGAGCATGAGCTGGCCCGGAGCCTGAGCCCCCTCCTGTTTTGCTATGCTGACAAAGAGCAGCCAAACCTGTGAGTACAGTTATTTATGGGAAGGGGAAATACGTTCCTAGGGAGGGGAAAAAATCAGCACAGGCTAGAGTGTATCCGTGTAAGTATAATCATACCGTAGATAACGATCCCGGCTTGGCAGGGGAGCTGGACCATGACCTAATGGGATTCTTTGGGATCTAATTTCTGTGTTACTTGATAGTGAAAATAAACCATTTGGTAGGTTTATAATGAAAGCAAGTTTTATTTTACGTGCATTGAAGTAGTTCTATTCACAACTCTGCCAATGAAGAGAAACCCACATGTTCTGGGCTCTGCATGGCTCCCTTCTGCTGTCAGCTCAGCACAGGCAGAAGAGTTGGCATGGGGGTGTGTGTGGGGGTGACTGGACCTCTGGTAAAGCCTCTGCCCCATTAATCCAAGCCAGGCCATTTTGTGTAAGGTGCCATTTAAGATCTCAAGCACTCCTTGCACATTTAAAGGCAGGGAAAAGCAACAATAGTGAGGATTAGATGACATGTCCTAATGTATGGTATGAGCATTAATTCACTTTTGTTCTTGGTTTGAACATTCTGCCTTTTACAGGAGTCTTAATTTGTAGCAGTAATCCAAATGGGCATGAAATGCCATACCCTGGTATCTGCAGATGTAGGCTTGCTACCAGTTTAAGAGGAAGGTTTAGGGAGCACCACATGCCAGTGGTTGCAGATGTGTCTTTCAGGGAGGGCTGAAGTGTAGGTTGTTGCTGGGGTAGGGAGAGGATTGATGGGGGTCTGCACATGGTGGTTGTACAGACGCTTGGCAATGTCACTAGCCAATCTCACTCTTCCTGACATTTGTCACAGTTTATTTTATCCAGGGAATTTGTAGTTCCCAAAGCATTTCTACATAGACCATCTCATTGGATTCTCCCAGCATCCCAGTGGATTAGGCAGGGCAGGAAGTACTGCTTTATTTTAAGATGAGGAAACAGGCTCCGAGAGAGACAGTTACCTGCCCAAAGTTATGTTGCTTGTTAGGGGCAGAACTGGAACACACATTCAGGAATGATGGTTCCAGGGCCCATGATAAGATACTGGCCAACTGAACAGGGCTTTGCTGTTAGAATAGTACCTGACCATGGAGGGAATGTACCATTAGTGGCTAATCGTACCACTTTTGGCAGGACAGTCCAGTTTTCAACAGTTTTCCCCGCATCCCGCAGCATTTTAAAAAAGTCCCGATTTTTGGAAAGAATCTTTTAATCTTTCCAATCTTCCCAAAAATCAGGACTTTTTTAAAACGCCCCGGGACGCGGGGAAAATTGTTGAAAATCAGACTGTCCCGCCAAAAGGGGATGATCTGGTCACCTTACCATTAGCCACATCTTCTGCACACACTTGCCTTGGATGTACAGAATTGTGGGCACACTTTCCTTCCATGTTCAGGGTATTTCATGAACCTTTCAAACACCCGAGTCAGCAAAGTATCAGTTTGGCTCAAATCCTTGTTTTTCAGAGGAACAATAGATATTGTAGCATTTTCTGTATGTTTTATGCTTGTAGAATCTTAATGTTTGGTCTTAAAGTGTTCAGTAGAAGACGCCATACACTTTACACATTGTTGTACTGTGGCTGCCAGTAAGATGGGGGTTAACCGGCAGTGACTGCCTCGCTATGTTTGGGAATTACATGAGTGAGGAAGAGTCAGCATTAGAATACTAATCTCGGGTGTTAGTGACAGCACTGTTTCCTGATTAGGACAGGTGGACAAGACTTGCTTATGGATGAATGTATCAACCTTTGCTTTTCTGCCCCACAGCTGCACGATGAGAATCGGAAGGGGGATTCATCCCGAAGGCATGCCGGGCTGGTGTCAGGGCTTCTCCCTGGATGGTGGTAGTGGTGTCCGAGCTTTGAAAGTCATCCAGCACGGAAACCGCCCAGGGCTGATCTATAACATTGGTGGGTTACTGGGGGGCAGCGGGGAAATCTGACCTTCGGCCCCTGAGCTCAGGCTGGGCCCACAAGCTGGCCATGCGTTTTTGGCTCGGCTGCCCGTGCTGACTTTCTCATTTGGCATTGGGTTAGGTGTCTTTCCTCTGAATGCTTGATGGCTGTCAGCACAGATCTATTCTGGGGATCTAAGGAGCTACCTAAACACTGCCCCCTTTGAGGGCTGCGGCTCTGTTTAACTTAAAGTATCAGTTTGGCTTAAATCCTTGTTTTTCGTGGGGATAATAGGAACACTTAGAATGCCTTTTTCATCCTCCAGGCATTTCCCACGCATTCATTAAAACCGGCAAACTCTAAGAGGGCAAGAAGCATTGTTCTCCCTGAAACTGAAGCAAAGAGGTTAAGTGACTTGCTCAGATGCAAAGGGGAAGTCTGGGTCAGAGTGGGATTATGATTGCAGTGTGCACATTTGAGGCAGAAAATGTAATAAAATGTACTCGGTGGTTATAGTCATTAGAAGCCCACTAAACGAGCTTCGCTTTCAGAGGTGGAGGGTGACGGGGGGAGCATACTGCACCTACAAACCTCAGAGCCACCTGGAATTCTCAATGGTTTTCTGCAGAGCTAAGATACATTTGATTATTTAAATGACGCTGCAAGTTTAAGATGTTAGCTGTGCGTCCTTCCTTCAGTGTATAATTTCCAAGGGTCCAAGCACCACTCAATGTCGAACGTTGGAAAACGATCTAGGACTGTGCTGTCCCTTGAGCTCTCTGCAATGAGGGGACTGTTCTGGTTTGCACTGTCCAGTGTGGTCGCACTAGCCACGCGTGGCTGCCGAACACTTGGGAGTACGTTGCTAAGAAATGTGGCCAGTGTGACCAAGGAATTGAGTTTTTCATTTTATTGAGTGTTAATGGATTTAAGTAGCTACATATGCCTAGCGGCTGCATATGGGACAGGGCAGAAATAGTCATGTTGTAGGAGAGCCTGAGGTGGTGTCATTTAGCGATTTGCTCTGGGGCCCACGCAGACTCAAGGACTTAAGTGCTTGAGTTTTTATGAGTAATAGAGTCTCCTCCAAGTATAGTTTGCTTTCCGTGCTGTTTAAACCTGAATTTGTGAGCATCCTCCCGTGTCCTGGGGCTGCCTCCTTTAAGGTTGACATTAAGATTTTTAACAGAAGAAATAAACTTTAATTTGATCTTCCAGCTGAGGATCATTCTTTTTACGTTTGTTCACGTTATTCGCTCTGCCCCTTGAACGGGCAAAGGCTGTTTCAGACTGGGTTTGGTTTTCTTTTGGGGTATCTAGTCCTTGATACACTTTCCAAAGTAAGCTCCCGCAGGTTGGCTAGAAACTGTAGTTGGAACAAATGGCGGGTGGAGTGATGGAGCTCTTAGCAGCTGGCGCTAAGCAATCCCGGAATTCTTTCAGGGAGGCAAACTGAGCTGGCCAATCAGAACTATGCATTGAGAGCATGTGTAAACTTATATGCTAGGACAGTGATTTTCAACCTTCTTCATTGCTTGGCACACAGACTAATTACTAAAATTCTGTCGCACACCAAAATATATATTCTTTGCCAGTAAAAAATAAAAATACGGTTTTGATTGATTTACAAAAAAGAAGAGAAAGAAAAAGAAATTGCCCACTCTTGTTGAAACCGGTTTGGCTCAGTGGATAGAGCGTTGGCCTGCGGACTGAGGGGTCCCAGGTTCGATTCCGGTCAACGGCATGTACATTGGTTGTGGGCACATCCTCGGTAGGGGGTGTGCAGGAGGCAGCTGGTTAATGGTTCTTTCTCATCGATGTTTCTAGCTCTCTATCCCTCTCCCTTCATCTCTGTAAAAATTCAATAAAATATATATATATTAAAAAAGAAAAGAAAAGAAATTGCCCACTCTTTTCGCTCCAAAGTGACCAGTAAGATACAGCTCTTATTATGTGACCTATATATTTATGGCTTAAGATAGGAAATTCATACTGGACGGCTGTTGTGTTGACTGTTGTCATTTTTTGACAGTCTAAGGGAAAAGGGGTCTGTGCACCTGACTAAGTAGTCAGGTATTGCACGTTTTAAAAATTCTTATGGCACACTATTTGAAAATTGCTGTGCTGGGAGCATTCATTAAAACTAATTACATATGTTTTTAGGGACAAGACTGATTTGAATTTTGTTTTTATACCAAAAAAAGCAATAGATGGGGTGGGCTAAGATAGGACTTTATAATTCTTAAGATTCATGAGATCTTGGCATGTAATATCAAGGGAATTTGTGGAATCTCTTACTTGAATATTTTTGGAGAGTTCAATAGATAACTAGCTTCCTATCAGGAAAGTTAAAAACACAGTCCCAGGCTCAGGGAGGCCTCACATGTACCTCCAAAAAGAGGGATTTTGTACATTTTTATCTTATCAGCTATTCATTTCCTGAGGAGTTGCCAGAGCAATCTAAGATGAAAAGGGAAACAAAAGCCTACTTTTTTTTTCTCTCCTCCAAAAATTGAGTCTCGGTACTGTAGATTTTTTTCATATTGTCAAATTAGACACATCTTTTGTGGGCAGACTTTATATTAGTTGAGATCAGCTAGCTAAGATAATGTCAGTTTCTGACAATTAATGCTTGTTGTGTGTTAGGAAATATGAGTGATAGGAAATACCTCGCTGCTCTAGTGTTCCCGAGCATTTCTTAAATACAGTTCCAGAGATGATTGTTTTTGAGATTCGCTCAGTCTTTTATATTGAAGGCTTACATTGAAGGCACACCCAATTCTTCAAGCTAGCACGAAAGAATTACAGGGTGATCAGATTGGAATTTTATCATTGGGATTATGTTAGGACATCCCGGACACCTACCGTGTTTCCCCGAAAATAAGACAGTGTCTTGTAATTTTTTCTCCCAAAGTTGCACTAGGTCTTATTTTCAGGGGATGTCTTATCTTTCCATACGCTAGGTCTTATTTTCGGAGGATGTGACAACATGGTAGTTGTCACATCTAAGGTCTCTTTCCTTTTTATGGTTCTCTTGTTCACTGCTGAGTAGGGTCCTTGTACATGTCCTGTCGTGATGTGAGCAAGGGCTCCTGAGGCAGGCGGCTGTGTGACCTGGGGCAAGTTACCTCGCTTTCCATGCCTTAGTTTCCTCATCTGTAAAATGGAAAGAATGAAAATACCTAACTCATAAGGTTGTTATGAGAATTAGATGTGGAGCCTTTGGTAGAGGGCCTAACTTGTATTAAGAGTTCAATTAATATTATTATATTCATTATCTGTACTACAAATATTTTTTATCCTTGTAGAAACAGAGTCCAGCCCAGTTGCTATATTTATTGTGTGAATGAACAAATAGTTCATCCCACTGAGTTTTATATTTTAAAAAACGATCATATTTTTAAAGCTAATTCACTGCTGTTTATTTATTTTTTCCTTTCTTTGGGTGTTTTTGAGATTTCCTTCTGATGATTATGACTATCTTTCCATGCTCTGTGTTTTGTTTGCCTTTTCCTCCCTGTACACAGTGGGTGCTGAAAACATGTATTGTATGAATGAATAAATCCTATAATATTTTGCATTTGGTTTTAGCTGGATTCTTGGGCCAAGAGCTAAAAGAAAATACTAGAGAAAAGTCCTTTGAGTTCCGGGTAGTCAGAATCCAATTAAGTAATCTGAAATTTCTACTGTATCCTGTAAGAGGGGCAAATTCTCTAGTGGAAATTTTGTGTCCCAGATGTGAGCAGAAATGTAGTCAGCTTCATAAATGGAAACCAAAGGTATCTATGACGGAACACCTGTGCTTTTTAGTTGCTGTTATTATGATGCACACTTTATGAAGAAGCTAGAAATTAAGGGGATATTGATACTGCCACTGAGACTTTTTAAGGCCTACATGGGAATGAAGAGTAATACTTTGAGTGTGCTTGCTGTTTTCATTCCATTCTTGGAAGGCTTGACAGCCTCTTTGGGTGATATAATTGTTTTCTTAGAGAAACGAAGTAATTGTGAAGGCTGTTTATTTTTGTTAGAGCATGGATTATCTTTTTTTCTGATTAATTCATGGCAGTGGTTTTTGTTATTTGTAGGTATTGATGTCAAGAAAGGCCGAGGTCGATATATTGACACCTGTATGGTCATCTTTGCCCCCCGTTACCTGTTAGATAATAAGTCATCCCACAAGCTTGCATTTGCACAGAGGGAATTTGCCAGGGGACAGGTAAGCAGTTTGCTTTTGAAGAATTACTAGTGTTTAATAGCACAGGGAGTTTTAATGTCATGGCTTATCTCCACTGCAACGCCCTAAGTTCTGTGATGTGAGTAACCATTTCCTGCCCTAAATAGCTCCTGGCAGAGGGCCAGGCTCAGAGAAGGTACTTAGTAAACATTTACTGTCTTGACTTGTTGACCAAAGCCAGTGATTCTGTGTGTTTTAGGGAACAGCCAATCCCGAAGGTTACATTTCTACCCTTCCTGGTTCCAGTGTGGTGTTCCATTGGCCTCGGAATGACTATGATCAGTTGTTGTGTGTCAGATTAATGGATGTTCCCAATTGTATTTGGTCTGGAGGCTTTGAGGTCAACAAGAATAATTCTTTCCACATCAACATGAGGTAAGTTCAGAGACTACATTGAGACAAAAAGTAGCTTTGTTTGAGGTGCATTAAATAGTAAGCTATAAATACCATATAAATTTTAAATACTTATAAAGCTATAAATAGTAAGTAGTAAATAGTAATACTACTCTTCATGAAATGGACACACATGTTTCTGGCTCAGACAAAGTTCTTAAAACTAGCAAAGACCAGGTATGTATGAATGAACTGTTTGATAGGCTGAGTTAAAGGGAATGTTGGCAGTTGTGACCATTGTGCAACTGCTGTGGTCTCAGGTGTCAAGTTGAAGGGGTAGCATGTTTGAAAACTCTGCATTTAGACATTAACACTGATTATAAATGTAAATGAGAGAAGATTTGATAAAAATACCAAATCTTCTCTCGTTTGATGCTGCTTCAGTAATTATCTGCCCTTCTTTGCCAAACCCAGTGACATTCAAGTCCTTGGTAAGAAAAATCAACCAGATTTAGCCTCAGCTAGCCCAGGATGACTCTCTTCCTTCTGCGTTCATCAAATGCTTTTTTTTTTTTTTTTTTTTTTTTTTTAAGTATTAAAAGTTGTGGGTTTTTTAAAAATAGTGGTAAGATACACATACCACGTGAGAAAGATAACACAAAGACCCCAAGATGGTTTTGTGGGCTTCAGGTACATAAATTTACCACTTTAATCATTTTTAAGCTCACTAGTGTTAAGTATATTCATATTGTTGTGCAACCAATCTCCAAACTCTTTTTATCGTGCAAAACTGAAACTCTGTACCCATCAAACAACAACTCCTCATTTCCCCCTTTTCCAGCCCTTGCTCTGCTTTTTCTGAATTTGACTACCCTAGGTATCTCAGATAGGTGGAAGCATACAGTATTTGTCTTTTTGTGACTGGCTTATTTCACTTAGCATAATGTTCTCAAGGTCCATCTGCATTACCACGTGTCAGAATTTCCTTCCTCTTTAAACTGAATAATATTCCATTGTATGGATATAGCACATTTTGCTTCTCCATTGATTTGTTGAAGGAAACTTGGGCTGCGTCTACCTTTTGGCTGTTGTGAATAGTGTTGCTCTGAACATGGGGGTATAAATATCTCTTTGGAGTCCCTGCTTTTGATTTTTTTGGGTCTATACTTGGAAGTGGAATTATTGTTTTATGTGGTCATTCCAATTTTATTTCTTTGAGGAATTGCCATAGTGGTTTCTATAGCAGCTCCACCATTTTACATTTCAGCCAGCTGTGCACAGAGGTTCCAATTTCTCCACATCTTTGCTAGCACTTGTTACTTTCTGCTTTTTTGATAGTAGTCAACCTGATGGGTGAGATCACAGCCCACTGTGGTTTTGATTCACATTTCCCTAAAGATTAGTGATGTTAAACTTCTTTTCATGTGCTTGCTGGCCATTTGTACTTCCCATTTTTGAATTAGGTTGTTTGTTCTTTTGTTGTTGAGTTATAGAAATCTTCTGTATATTTTGTATAAAAGTTATATAAACCTTTTGAGATATGATTTGTATATATTTTTACCGATTTCTTACAGTGCCTTTTTACTCGGTTGATTATTTTAGTTTAGAAGTTTTTAATTTTGATGTAGTCCAAATTATCTATTTTAACTTTTATTATTTCTGCTTTTATTTATTTTATAGCCAATAAATCATTGCCAAATTTAATGTCATGAAGATTTACCCTGTGTTTTCTTCTGAGTACTTTATAATTTTAGCCTACTTAGGTCTTTGATCCATTTTGCATTGATATTTGTACACTAGAGGCCTGGTGCATGAAATTTATTGCATGGGTAGGATCCCTAGGCCTGGCTGGCAATCAGGGCTGATCGGGGCCTTCTGACTGCCAGCTGTGGTCTCCTTTCCCCGGCTGCTTGCTGCCAACCAGGCCTCTCTTCCCTGGTGATGAGCTTCTGACCAGGGCCTCCCTTCCCCTGCTGCTGGCCGGGGCCTTCCTTCGTTCCACACCACCCCCTGGTAGTCAGTGCATGTCATAGTGAGCGATTGAACTCCTGATCTTCCAGTTGAACTCCCGAGGGGACACTTTCCATATTAGCCTTTTCTATATATAGATAGTATAAGGTAAAAGTTCAACTCTACTTTTTTGTTTCTGGCTATCTATGATAGTTATCTCAAAATTTGTTGAAAAGACTCTCCATGGGATGGTCTTGGCACCATTGTCTAAAATTATTTGACTCTGTATGTGAGGATTTATTTTATGGCTTTCTGTCTCATTCGTCCATATGTCTGTCTTTATGCCAGTATCACACTGTTTTGATTAGTAGCTTTATAATAAGTTTTGAAATCAGGAAGTGTGAGACCTCCAACTTTGCCTTTTTCAAGATTATTTTGGCTATTTTGAGTCCCTTGGGATTCCATCTGAATTTTAGGATGAATTTTTTGTTTTGTTTTGGGAAGTGGGAGAAACTTGGGATTTTGATAGGAATTGCATTAAATCTGTAAATCACTTTGGGTAGCATTGATCTTTTAACAATATTAAGTCTTCTGATCCATGACCATGGATGCCTTTCCATTTGTTTGTGTCCTCTTCAGTTTCTTTCATCAAATACTTCGAAGCTAAAGTCAGTGAAATCAGTGCTATTTCAGCACATTTAGAGGCAAAATTTAATCTTTTATAGTTATGGCTTGTTCTTCATTGAGAACACTATTGTAAGGGAACAGAAAAATAATAATGATATACAGCAGTACCTATAGTTGACTTTTAAAAAATGCATTATGTGAGATTTTATTTTCTTTCATTCCGCTCCCCTACCTCCTCCCTCCCACTCATAGAAGTGGAAGTTGATTTAGAAAGTCACAGAGTTAGAAAAACTTAGCCGGATGGGCTGTGTGGGCTTGGAAAACAAGTTACAGAGGCAAAAGAAGGGGCCCTTGGATCTTAGGAGAGGAAGAGAAGGGGAAAGATGCTGGAGTGCTCCAGAGAGATGGGGGAGGGGGCACATGAGCTAGAGAGGAAAGGCACAGGAGAGAGAGAGAGAGAGAGAGAGAGAGAGAGAGAGAGAGAGAGCGAGCTAGCTCTTATTTTCTTTCATTTTGTCAATAGCCCTTAGTAGAACTAATTACATCTGCTATAGTGGTTTTTAGGCTGTGTTCCTAAGAGTAGTTGGGGGATCTAAGGTGGTGACTTTAGAGGCCTAGGGAGTCAAGTGGGCAGGTCTTCAGTGCCCTCATCCCTTCTTCAATCAGAACTCTTGGCTGTCAATATCATGTGTTTCTCAAAAGATTTCACTGGGGTCTGCAGAGGGATGGGGGAAGAGGAAGAGTTCTGCAGCTAAAGCCACTGTTGGGGTATATGCCTCCTAGGAGGAGGCTGTCCAGATCTATTGTGTTAGAAGGGGAAGCCAGTTTAAAATTATATAAAACAGCTACTCATGATTACTTTAAAAAAAAAAAGAAGGAAAGTAATTACCAGGTGGGGGTGGGGGGAGAGAAAATGACTCTCTACCCTTGTTAACCCATTTGAAATGTCGCCCTGAAGTATTGGTCATAGACGTATGCCATCTGTCTTCTCTCCTTTTCCCATCATGTCATTTGGAAACAGCTTCAACCTACAGAGAACTTACGAGTTGTACACTGAAGATCTCTACATCTTTTTCCTAGATTTATTACATTTCATCATTTTGCTATGTTCTTGATTTCTCTCCATACACATACATACTTTTTTTTTTTTCTTCTGAACCATTTGAAAGTAAATTGAAATCATCATGGTAATTCAGCCGTAAAAACTTTACTCATCACCTAAAGACAAGGACGTTTTTCTAAATAAATATACTAATATTACACACTGAATAAATTTAATATTGATTTGTTTTCTAATAAATAGTTCTTTAAAATGTCTTCCATAGCAATCCCGTCCTCCTGATCTAGGATTCAGTCAAGGATCATGCATTTTATTTGACCCATATAGTTCATCTCCTTTAATCTAAATCGTCACTTTTCCTTTTTTGTCTTTATTGACATTGACATTTTTAAAGCGTTCAAGCCAGTTTCTTGTAGAATGTTCTATTTCCTGGATTTTCCTGATAGTTTCCTAATATAGATTTGGGTAACACCTTTGTGGTAAGAATACTACATATGTGGTATTGTATGTTTACTGTTGCGTCACACCTGGAGGCCTGGGATGTGACAGCTGTTGTCCCATTATTGATGTTGCTAAATTGGATCATTGCTTGGTTAAGAAAAACCTTGTCTAACAGGTTTTTCTTACAGAGTTACCTTTTCTTCTTTGTGACAAGAAAATCGATCAGTGGATAATTTGAGACTGTGTGTATATTGTTTCCTAAAAACCTTTCACTCCATGGTTTGATGGTTCTTATCGGAATCAATTATTACATTGGTGGTTGCAAAATGGTGACTTTTTAATTCTCTCATTTCTTCCGCCATCTTCCGATTACTAATATTGTTGTCCAATTTCCTTTACATCATATATGTTGTTTTTCTGTAGGCCAGGCAAAGGCACAAAAGTATAATTACTGTTTTAGTGAAATGTATCCTTGACATCACCCAGAGTGGTTGAAAACTCTTTGAAAATAGCACAAAATTAAATTGAGCCTGGCTTGGGTTGAGTTCAGTGGTTGAGCATCAACCTATGAACCAGGAAGTCATGATTCAATTCTAAGTCAGGATACATGCCTGGATTTTGGGCTCCATCGCCAGAGTGGGGCCTGTTTTTACTTGGTAGACACTTTTGTGTGGTTAAAAGTAAGTATGTACTCCAGCAGCGCTCAGTGGTTGGATTCCCAGGCAGGCACCTGCTAGGTTGTGGCTGGATCTCCAGGTCTAATTCTCTCATTTCTTTGACATTTATTAACTGATAGTCTTCTGTAAAGAACAGTTTTTCATTCTCACATACAAATACATAAAAATTATGATCACATACTGGTACCTCCATTACATAGGATTCTTCCTCACCTGCCTTTGTCCTATAGTGAGAACCCTGGTTATCAGTAACATCAATAATGTCAGTTTGAACCATATGCAATTGCTCTGTGTCCATGTCAAAAGTACTCTAGTATCAACAATTCTATTTAACCACCATTTACTCATTTGCTACACATGACACCATTATCCTCTTGCTGCCCAGTTATAACATGCTAGTCAAACATTGCTTGAGTAGATTCTTTTTTATTGTGTGATTATGCTGTTATTTCCTACTTTTTTAACGTGATCAAAGAACAAGACAGCAGCACTGATTAGTGTCCAAGCAGTATGGTGATTGTGAGAAGCATGAGAGGAAAGTGAACTGTGACTTGTTTTCTCCATTTTATGCAGCCTCTTTTGTTCCCTTTTTCTGCAGAGATACCTTGGGAAAATGCTTCTTCCTGCGCGTGGAAATTACACTCCGAGGAGCTACCTACAGGATCTCCTTTAGCGACACAGATCAGCTGCCCCCTCCTTTCCGAATTGACAACTTTTCTAAGGTATCAAGTGGACTTGAGAGCCATTTTGGCTGTTTCATTTGAGGAGGGCCCTTAAGATAATGAAATGCATTTAAACTTGGGTTTAAAAGAAGCCACACAGGAATCTCTGTGGCTGGACAACCATATAAGTCCTCACCCTTAAGAGGTGGTTTCTGCTGGTTATTTTGCTGGCTGGGCAGCCATACCCAGAAGTGACTTGTCAGTCACCAGTGCTTATGTGACTAGATTGTTTGGTCAACGTGGTGGCCCTGTGGACATTCCACACGGAGAGAGGAGCCTGAGTGAGATTATCCAATGATAGTGGACGATGAGTCAGATCGTCCAATGACAATGACGTTGCTCAGTTGCAGTGAGCATTTTTATAAATCTTAACCAATATAGCCAAACTGGAAACCATTAGGTTCTATTTTTAAATTATGCCTTTGAATAACAGTGTCTTATAATGTGGCTTTCAGAGATGCCACTGAAAGAGCAGAATTGCTTCCCTTGGTACTTGGGTTGCAAAACTTCTTAAAGCTCTTTGTCCAACAGGCGATTACCAGTGTCATTTAATTGGTGGGCTTTTTATAATTTGGAAGATGGTTAGAAAGTCAAGGGCAAGATGGTGAACGTCACTTGTGGTGTGTATAGTAGGATTCATTTGGGAAGGATCTGGAACTTAAACTAGGAAGTGCTAAGTCATGTTCCAGTAACACCAATCTGAGTGAAAGCCCTGTTCCTCTTGCCACCACTGTAGGTCCCGGTTGTCTTCACTCAGCTCGGTGTAGCTGAGCCCCGGCTACGGACTGAAGTGAAGCCCATGTCCTCCTTGGATTACGCTTGGGATGAACCCGCCTTGCCACCGTTTATCACTCTGACCGTTAAAGGGGCAGGCTCCTCTGAGATCAATTGCAACATGAATGATTTCCAGGATAACCGACAGCTTTATTATGAAAATTTCATTTACATTGCTGCTACATACACGTTCTCCGGGTAATTCGGGGTTAAAGTGTTATCCTTATAAAGCAGAACACTCTGATTATTAACTGGTTTTAAACTCTAAGCAGTTCTCAGGAGGCTGAAGGATAAAGGAAGATTCCTTTCATTCTTTGCCAAATCCTAGGCTCAAGATCTGTCTTGAGATCTTGAGAAGTCTTTAGTCTAAACCCTTGTCTTCTGCCTAGATTAAACTTTATTCAAAGAGACAAGAGTCTTTTCTTTCTAAAGATCTCCCCAATAATTCATCCTAGTATTTAATAACTCCTAAGATGTAATTCTTACAGTATCCTAAATTCCTCTTCTAGATATTATTTTTATGTATTTTTAAAACATTGCTGCTATTTTTAAGTTTGTTTTATTTCATTCCTCTTTTGAAACTGACTAATTTTCATCATAATTATTCAAATTATCATTTTTACCTCCCTCTCCCAGTAGAATACTGATTAGACAGACACTTCAGGGTCTATCTTCATATTCACTAAAGCCAAGCACAGTAGCTTACCTTGGAAGTAGTTCTAATTGCCTTAGGATTATAATCACTGACACCTGACTAGTTGTATTTCGAAAACTCGGGTGAAGAACAGTAAGTTTATTCTAATTCTCCTGTTAGATTGGTACGTAGATTGGCACATAGAGATTCAAACATTGGGCTTTCAAAACATCATTGCACCAACCTGTAAATTTCATTGTTGCTGTGCTGGTTTCAGGGCCAATTTTAAAGTTTGTCTGTGAAGAAACTGGGAAAATCTTGCTGAATCTTTAGCATTGCAAATATACACCATTGGATCAATGGGACATGTAAAGTCATAATCCTTTCCGAAATGTGAATAATTTTGCCTATTTATGCATGTGCCTGAGGCTCATAAAGTAATCTCCAGGTCTTCCTTCTAGAGCCCACATGTCAGTGGGAATGGACTGACTGAAGGACATCTTGGCTTAGCATACTTTTCTTTGTTGGTTGCAGTTCTCTTTGGTACTAAGGTCCAAGATGCTTATCTCGTTATAGTTGAGTCAGTCATGTTTGTTTGTTTCTCTTTAAAGGTTAAGACACTTAACAGTGTGACATGCTTAGGGTTTTAGTGCCTGAAAAACCAGTTCTTAATTTGGTTGCTAATCATGTTTTCCCCTTAATGTTCTTATGCTAAGTTCCAGCAGTGACTAAGCTCTTTCACTGACAAATCCTAATGGAGGACTATGGGCTAAACAGCTACGTGGCCAATGAAAAGAGGATCTTGTGCTAAGGGGCTGAACCATCTTTTGGAGCACGTTAGATTCCTCCCAGAGGGACTTCTGACTTCTTGTCCGGACTTGGGGACGCTATGATGCTGGTGTGCTGCCTGGCAAGGGATAGAGCTCATTCTCCAACCCTTGGAATGTTGGGCTTAATTTTTTATTTTTTGGCCTCCACAGATACATAGTTACCCTAAATCCTAAGCCTCTAAAATTATTAGGAGAGGGGAAATGTCAGAGTGTGTCTCCTGACAAGTGAATCTTCAGTTGTACAGGAAAACAACACAACCTTAATCTTTCTGCAACTCAAGTCAGACTTTTTCTTCCGTGATTTAAAGAGAATTCTCTTTCTTATAATGACGTTTTAGGCATTTGCTTATGAGTACTTAAATACATGTGTGAGTATATATATATATGTGTGAGTTATATATTATAATTTTTTAAAATTCTAGTTTACAGGAGGGAACAGGAAGGCCTGTGGCTTCCAACAAGGCCGTTACCTGTGCAGAGCTTGTCTTAGATGTCTCGCCAAAGACACAAAGAGTCATTTTAAAGAAGAAGGTAAGAACTCAGAATTTGGAGTTTAGAATGAAAGATTTTTAACGCCGGAAGAAACTGGTTCTATTGGTCCAACCCCTCATTTTACAGCCGAGGAAGTGGAGACTTGGACTGAGTGACTTGCTCAAGGCAAGAACACAGAGCCTTGATCTGGTTTATTTCTTCCCACTGTCCCATGACACTGTGCTAGGAGTCCCACGCCCTTCCCATCTTTGATGCCCTTTTTGGAAAACTTAATTCTGTTTTTTTCAAATCTGTGATATCATTTTCATTACTCTATTTTTCTGTTGTAGTACTCCCCTAATCTACATATTCCTAAAGGGAATGCAAAAATAATCAAACTAACAATTTCCCCCATTTTTATGCTGACATTATTTTTAAGTCCGTTTAGGGAAATGTTTATGCTAATAGACCTATATATATAAAGAAAGTAAAATTTGGCTAGAAATATTACAAATGACAGAAGAACTGATAATAAATAGTTCAACCTTCAAAATAAAAGAAGTTTCAGGACACAGAGTTGCAGAAGTCACTTTAAGAGAAGGGAGCTTAGTCAAAACCGGTTTGGCTCAGTGGTAGAGTGTCAATCTGTGGACTGAAGGGTCCCAGGTTCGATTCCGGTCAAGGGCATGTATGTTGGTTGCGGGCATGTCCCCGGTATGGGGTGTGCAAGAGGCAGCTGATCGATGATTCTCTCTCATCGATGTTTCTAACTCTCTATCCCTCTCTTCCTCTCTGTAAAAAATCAATTAAAAAAATTAATAAAACATATATATATATATATATATATATATATATATATATATATATATATTAAGAGAAGGGAGCTTGCCCTGGCTGGTGTGGCTCGGTTGGACATCGTCCCATGCACTGAAAGGTTGTGGGTTCGATTCCTGGCCAGGGCACATACTTAGGTTACAGGATCGATCCCCGGTCTAGGATGTACAGGAAGCAACCAATTGATGTTTCTCCTTCTCTCTTGCTTTCTCCCACTCCCTTCCTCTTCCACTGTATAAAAATTGATGGAAAAATAAAAACCCCCAAAATTTCCAAGGAGAAAATATTTATAACTAACAGTAATCAACTTACTATGACTTTTGAATACAATCAGTTTATAAATTGGAAACTATTAATATAGTATACTTTCATTATAAACATGGGAGGGAAGATGATTTCTGGTAAATTCTGATTGTCAGCCAATTATGAGATTATCAATGATCACATATTAAAAATATCACGTTATATATAGATATAGATATATAGATATAGATATCAAAGGTTAATATGCTAAGTATCCGACTATCTGATCGGTCACTATGACATGCACTGACCACCTGGGGGCAGATGATAATGCAGGAGCTGCTATGACACGCACTGGCCATTTACAGAGAAATGGCACCGCAGATCTGGGGCTCACAGATCAACCCTCGCCTTCCCCCAAGTGGGACACGGGGCCCCGCCACCACACCTTAGCTGATGCTGCTAAGACCCCATGGCACAAAATGTGGCCCATAGCCCAGCCCAACCCAGAAATGGTGGCTGTGGGCACCGGGTAATGATGTCACATAGCAATAATCGGCTTCCTCTCCCTAGCGACTAGCCTCATTGCAGTTTCTTCAGCTCAGGAACACAATTTGCTTTATAGCCAGGTGCAAACATTTCACACTAACCAAATGTCTGTGAAGCGTTTTCCTGTGCCTCATCTCTTTTGATTCTCACAGAAGTCCTGGAGTAGATAGATAGGAGATTCGATGGAATCCTATTTTCTTTTCATTAGCCAGAAAATGGAGATTTAGAAAGCTTAGAAACTTGACTAAAAAGAAGTAAGAAATGGTGGACCTTGAAAATGACTTCAGGTTTTCTCACTGCACAGAATGTAGTCAAACACTGCTGCAGTTAAATGTTTTACCCTTTGTTATCCTTGTGTGATCTACAATAATAATCTGCTTCATGTTGATATTTACTGCTGTGTTGTTGACAATTACCGGAAAGAGAAGTTGGGGTGTTTCACTGGGCTGGAAAAAGTTTAGATAAATCAGAAAACAGGTCTAATTAAGCAAGTTTATTCTGTATATATAAAAGGCTAAGTTGACTTGTGCATGCATGATACATATAAAGCTCTAGCTGTTGCCACTTGTATGCGTGTGTTTCAATCTGTCATTGTGTATCATGAATTTGTTTGACACTTCTGTTATAGAGAAAGGACGAATAGTGATATTAAAATATTTCTTCTAATTAATTTTCTTTCAATGTGCACAAATTCGTGCACCAGGCCACTAGTACTTTATATAATTGGATCACTCTTTAAGGTAAGGGCACCCAAGAGTCATCATTTGGAAGAGCAGTTAAATCAGCAGTATTGCCAGTTGAGGTGATTAGATTGAACTTCACCTGACAAGTTTGCTCAGATAATATTTTTTTAATTTACATTATTTGTAATTTTTGGTTGTTTGGCTCAAGAGTGTAGCCAGACTCATCCTAAGTTCAACTAGAAATTAAAACTATGAAAGTTGAATTTAAGCCTTTATGTGAAGTGGAAATGTCTTTCAGTGTAGTTCCTACTTGAGAACGTCTCCCTTACACAGAGCTGTGGCTGCACATGACCGTTCTTTCTGGTTTGCCCACAGGAGCCAGGGAAGCGTTCTCAGCTGTGGAGGATGACCGGGACTGGCATGCTGGCCCATGAGGGCTCGTCGGTGCCTCACAACCCCAATAAGCCGTCTGCAGCCCGCTCCACCGAGGGCTCTGCCATCTTAGATATTGCTGGGCTGGCTGCCGTAACTGACAACAGGTAATATTGATTCAAGTTCATTGCTTTCAACATTGTTCAGAGGAGTGCTATATCAAAAAGCGAGTCTGTAAATGAAGGACACTCGCTTTGTTGTTTTCCTCAGTGACAGAAACCTCATATGTTTCCAAATGTGAGCATTGGGCCTTTATTTTATTTTTTTAAGCTATGGGGATATTTAAAATTTAAACAATAAGGACATATTATAAAAAGTGAATGTTTCTTTCACCCAAACTTCCATTCACCATTACCCCCTAGAAGTGAACAGTTTCTTTTTAAAAATCTTTTTAAAAATTATGCTAAATCTCTTGAAAGCAGAAATAAATTATTTAGAGAACAATCAAGGAGTTGTGGCTAACTCCTTGGGTTCAAATCAGCTCTTTAGCTTTGACTAAATTCCCTTATTTGCTGTGCCTCAGTGTTTCTGTGAAGTCAGTGTATTTATTTTCAGGCAATACCTTATTTACTTCCAGAACAACTTTAGATGACTTATAAGTTAAAACCCACTATAAATAAATGTGTTAGGAAATAAAACAGAACAAAGACTTCTGAAACTATTTTAAAATGTGTTTGACAACCCTTCTCATACTGCATGATAGCTAGTCCTTGTGAGAGTGCAAGAACCTATATTGTTGTATATGTAAATGGTAAATATTTTATATAAATATATACATATACAATGAATCCATAAAGTACTATTGTTACTCCACGTCCCTTTTTGTTGCTTTCCATTTTGTTTTATTCCCCTTTCCACATTAAGAGATACCAGCTGCCATAGGGTCTAAGCTAACTGCCCATTAGATTTTAAGGGAGAGGGTGTTGGAAGGATGAAAAATAAAACCGTGGTGCTAGTATTCCCTTGAGCCTGAACTGTGCGACTCAGAGGACTCACTGCATTTCCCTTCATCCCAGGTATGAGCCGCTGATGCTCAGGAAGCCCGATCGCAGGAGAAGCACTACCCAGACCTGGAGTTTCCGCGAAGGAAAGCTGACCTGCGGGCTGCACGGGCTGGTGGTCCAGGTCTGTAGGTTTTGGCATCCTGGGTGGCAAGGAGCAGTGGTTCAGGCTTCTTTGAAACAAGGTCTCAATGAGGAGATACATGACATGTTCAATGGAGAGAACTAATTACAGAGCCAATATGGATCATCTCATTTTTAAAAAAATATGTTTTATTGATATTTTACAGAGAGGAAGAGAGAGGGATAGAGAGTTAGAAACGTCGATGAGAGAGAATCATCGATCAGCTGCCTCTTGCACACCCCCCACTGGGGATGTGCCCACAACCAAGGTACATGCCCCTGACTGGAATTGAACCCGGGACCTTTCAGTCTGCATGCCAATGCTCTATCCACTGAGCCAAACCGGTTTTGGCGTGTATCATCTCATTTTATCAGGAAAGTCAGGAAACATTTGTTGTGCACCTTTGTGCATTTATATGGGCAATGTTCTTGAAGGTGATATATAAGAAATATATTAGGAATGGTTACCTCCAGGATGATGGGATTTCTTTTTTGTTGGCTTAGTTGGATTTTTTTGACATCAGTTACTTACATAATTTTAAGAAGAAGGAAAGAAAAATGCCTATTGAAAAAGCCCACCACTAAGTGAGATGGGTTGGTTTGAGGCCTGTGAAGCTAATATAATAGTTGCAAGAGTCCTTGGTAAAGTGTTCGCAGAGATGGTGAGTAGCCATCATCGGCTCTTGATTCTGTTTATTTCTACATTCTTAGGGATGCCCAAATAGCATTTAATTGTTGTAGAAAAAGTCAGGGTGAAGACTTCTGTGGTCAGTTTCCCCTGTCCCCTAGTCAGCCAGTGTGCCCGTGATGAACTCACAAGTGCTTTATAAGCAAATGCATTTGGAAAATGACCAGGAGTTTGAATTTTCTTCCCTTGGGCTCCAGGCTTCAATGAGACCATGGATCTGAGACAGGAAGGTGTCTGGGGTTTTGGGCATTAGCAGAACATGTGTGACTGTGCATGCAGATCTGCCTCTGCCTGGGGTTTTACTCAAGAGGCAAACGAAAACATCAGGCCCTGGCTGAGAACTCTGAGGTTTGCTGGTGGAAACCAGGCTGTCCT
Source organism: Pipistrellus nathusii (assembly GCA_963693515.1). NCBI lineage: Eukaryota > Metazoa > Chordata > Mammalia > Chiroptera > Vespertilionidae > Pipistrellus > Pipistrellus nathusii. The sequence goes on from OY882859.1 coordinate 6,331,490, forward strand.
TCAGAATGGAAGGTTGTTCTCTGGGGTAGTGAGCAAAACTGCAAGGCGCCTCTGAGCGCTATTTGGTGAGACTTATTTTCTTTATCTCTATTGCCCTTAGCTTTTTTCATCAAAGACAAGCTGCTTACTTATAGGAAGCACACATCTGGAATGGATTTGTGATTTTCAATTAGCAATACAATCCAGACTTCTAGAGGCAAAAGGGGGCTTGTTATAATTGTTGGGTTCTGAGTCTGATCCTGAATTTACTTCTGGCTTGCTTCTAAAGCCGATGAAATTCTGATTTTCTTAGAGCATTTCCCTCCAAAAAAATCCCTTTTGGTGTGTGTTGTTTCTTTTTAAGAAATATCTTTTTATTGATTTTAGAAAGGAAGGGAGAGGGAGCGAGAGATAGAAACATCAATGATGAGAGAGAATCATTGATCCTGCAAACCTGAGCATGTACCCTGACCAAGAATTGTACCATGACCTCCTGGTTCATAGGTCAATGCTTAACTATTGAGCCACACTGGCCGGATGTTGTTGTTTCTTGAATCTATGGTATCATTTCTCCTGTTGTGAATGACCCTGTAATAACAGTGTTCAGCTGAGCAGAATGTGTTTTGAGTAGGGAATTAGCTTGTTTCAATCATATTATTCAGAATAAAGTTTATTATAGGCATTTTAATGTTTTATGACACTGCCTTTATAAAGTTGTGTATGACTTTCTTTCTAAATTTACAACAGTCATGAAAGCTTTCTCCATGTTAAAATCTGTCTTATAAATCCAATTCAAAGTATCCTTTTCATTGCTCAGTATTTAAATATTTAACAAAGGGGATATAGAGACTAGCCATTGTCTTCTCTAGCCCTGTATTTGCTCTGCCATAGGCATCATCCTGTAGACTTCCGTTTTACTTGGAGCATATAGCAGGAGGTACAGTCCTTTTCTGCAAAAGCCTGAGTATCCGAGGATCAGACGATATTCCCAGCCTCCTGTTTCAGAAGAGGCCCATCTTTTGACTCTTTGGATTGATTGTTCAATCATAGGCCTGTTTGGGGAGGTTTTCAACTCTAGAATGTGCTTCTTGTTGGAAAGCTGAATGATAGTGATAATTGCTTTATTTTCAGATTGTTTCAGGTTTTTAAACAACCCTAATGAGACTATTCAGAGAAACAAGGCCTTTAGTATTTTTTTAAAAAGCTGTTTTTAATGATTAGCAGTCATTAGTAAACCAAAATACTCTATTCAGGGAAGTCCCTTACTCAGAATTCCCTAAATTCATAGAGAATAACTTTTCATTTTGCCTAAATAATTCTACTGTTTTACATAATCTATAATGTTAAAAAAAAATAGGTAATGTTTTACTGTACATTAACCGTGACCCTTCAAAAGAAGATTTAAATTTGATAACTTGTTTCAAATGACTTGTTAAATTGTCAAAGTCAATGCCTTTACTTTTGTCTTTTCTTACACATCTTTACTGTGTCTTTTAGGCCAAAGGAGGACTTTCTGGTTTGTTTGATGGAGCTGAGGTCGTTCTTGGTCCTGACACTTCCATGGAGATTTTGGGGCCAGTTCCACCTGAACAACAGTTTATTAACCAAAAACTGAGGCCTGGTTCTGGAATGTTATCTATCAGAGTCATCCCAGATGGACCGACTAGAGCACTACAGGTGATAGTTTCATCTTAAAAACTGACATGAAAGAATCCTAGTAACCATCCCCTCAATGGTTAGCCATTCAACAAATATTTATAAAGATACAGTGTCTTCATTTATAAGGTGAGGATAAGACCAACCTCACCAAGTTGTTAGAAGAATTAAAGTATAAGTAAATATAAGAGGATATAAAAAATAAAGTACTAGTATAAGAACTGAAGATAATGCATCATAATCCATAGGACCTTTTTAAAAAACATCCTCATTTTAGACAAAGCTGAATTGAAGTTTGTGTATTTTGACTTGAGCTGTAATTCTAGATCTCCTACACATGCCAGCCCCACTAGAAGAGGGTTTCAGGTCTACATGTAGCTTGGCCTTTGCCATGTAGACTGGGAACAAGTTTGTTTCACTGTTACATAAATCTTACCTTAGCAGTGCTTTAGAAACCATTAACTTCCACAGGATTATTGACCATACAGTGAGTTTTGACTGATACAATCTATATGGAATGGGTTTCGCTGTATGAATATAAGCCCTCTTAGTACACTGTTTTATTTGACCTCAGATAACGGATTTCTCTCAACGGAAAAGTGACCGTTCATCATATGAAGTGGATGAACTTCCTATTACTGAGCAAGAGCTACAGAAATTAAAGAATCCAGGCACAGAGCAGGAATTAGAAGTAAGTGTTAAGTATTGCAAATTCATTTCTTTATCCTAAATTTGGTTAGAATTTTGCTCCGGGTGTTCTCAATTTAGGCCTCCTCTTTTCTTTCTGCCTCTGTGAACCCTAAATATAGGTGTAGCTTCAGTGTTTAATGTTATCACAACATGAATGTGTGAGTATGTGACAAATGTTGCTAAATTAAGATGATAGTAAACAAAGCTAAACTACTTGATTTAGACAGGAATGAAGGTGCTTTTAGTTTCCCCCAGTTGATTCTGACATCTCTCTTCCCCTCTCTCTGTAAAATTTGAAAAGGAGCATGAGATGAACATGAAAAAGCACACTTTTTTCAGTGTTCTTTAAAAATCAAATATCTATGTGTAAAGCACTCTATTGGATGTTATGCTAGTTCAGTGAATAACTTATAAAGAGCTTGCATCTCAAATAGGGAGAAATATTGTAAATAACGATTCCCTTATAATAAATACGTAATGTCATCAATATTCTGATAGAGATATTATCATATCAGACTAGAGTTCTGGGTGGGTAGGGAGGTGATGGAACTTAAAGTCATCGAGGTGAATAATATGACTAAGTAAATGGTTTTTATCTGCTTAGGGTGAAATCCCTCTGTTTTAAGCTGTCAGTATGCCATATTTTGATTTCCTTTCAGGTGCTTGTGAAGTTAGAAGGTGGAATTGGGCTGTCCTTAATTAATAAAATGCCCGAAGAGCTGGTCTTTGCAAGTCTTACAGGAATCAATGTGCACTATACACAGTTGGCAACCAGCCATATGCTTGAGCTCAGCATACAGGATGTGCAGGTAAGGGGCAGGGCAGTTTAGAAATTGTTAATCTCCTTGTGTTCTTGCTGAATACCCAACCAGATCCAGTGTTTGGCGTTCTAAAAACTTTAGTGGTTTGGCAAATTACCTTTTTGTGGCCTTCAAAAAGTCATTCTATGAAAGCAATTGTTTCTACCTACATTTGTGTCAATGTTTGTATATAGCAGAATTCTGAATATAGCAGCTAGTCTAATAGTAACTGAGATAACTTAGTCAATGTGGCATAGAGGAACCCAGGGTTCCCCATCTTGCCAATATTAGAAACCAACAGGAAATCACCTAACCATCACTCAGAGGAACTGAAGTTCATCATAGGAAGAAAAGACAAGGAACTGGGCTTGTGCTTCTAGCCAGCATGTAGTGACAGGAACCAGATTTACTCTCCTACATGAATCGACCCCCAAATCCAGACAAAACGAAGACAACAGGTCCAAGATACTGGACATTAGGCAGCAGTGTGAGAGGTGGGAAACCAAAGAGGTGAGCCCTGGCGTTGCTCAGCTTACTGAGAAAGTTTCCTGGCCATGGCACTGGGAGGGGAGGGGGAACTAGAGTGGATGAGTTGAACAAACAGAGCTGGAGTCCTAGCACTGAGGCAGCTAGAGTTCAGAGGACAGCACACCTGGGAGGAACGTGCTTCACAGAAAGAAAACATGGGAGCTCTACAGAGGGGCCCTCTGAGTATTCAGCAGAGGACAGATCAGTGATGTGTGTGAGGAAACTGCCATCCGAACCATCCGAAAGGATCTCAGAGCTAGCACCTGCTGCTCGCCAGTGTTGGAGATGGCGCTTCTTCCTCCCAGCCAGACTGGGTGTTGGGAGGAGTCCTCCAGCAAGTCTTGCCTCCTAGGCTGAGCACTGCTCCAGACCTGCCTAACAAATCATAAAAGGAAGGTCTGAAAGGATAGATTTGTTTCCAAGTAACTTAACTGCATCCCGAACAAAGCTCAAGATTTAATGGAAAACAAAAATATTCAGCAGCCAAAGTAAAATTCACAATATCTGGCATCCTATCAAAAAGTATCAGGTGTGCAAAGGGGCAGGAAAACACAATATAAAATCAGAATAATCAGTCAAAAGGGACCCAGAGCTAACACAGATGTTCAGATTTTCAGAGGACATTAAAACTATATTATGATAACTGTATTCTACATGTTGAAAAAGTTAAGTAGAAACATGGAAGATATAAAAAACTCAAATTAAACTTCTACAGATTAAAATGAAATGAAAAATACACTGGATTTGATTAATAGCAGATGACACATTGTAGAACAAAAGATTAGTGAACTTGAAGACGTAGCAACAGAAACTGTGAATTTAAATAGAAAATGAATTTCACAAACTTTAAAGCAACTACCAAAAAACTTACACTTAATAATCTAATAACAGAGATACAATAGAATCATAAAAAGTACTTGATTAATCCAAGAAAAGGCACACAAAAGAGGAAAACTCAGAAAAGAGCAGATGGGACAAATAGGAAGATGGTTGACTCATCAAACCTAGCTGTATTCAATGTACATGCTCTAAACTACTCCAATTAAAAGACAGAGTTCATCAGATTAGATTAAAAAGCACGACCCAATTATATACTTCCTACAAAAAACACACATTAAAATTAAAGACACAAATGGTTCAAAACAAAAGAATGGAAAAATATATACCAGGCTAACACTTGTCCTAAGAAAGTGGGATTGGCTATCATCAGACATAATAACTTACAGAGCAAAGAACTTTACCAGGCGTTAGAAAGGTAATTTCCTAATGATAAAAGAGACAGTTAATCAAGAGGGCATAACATTCCTGAATATGTAGACAGAGCTTTAAAATACACAAAGCAAAAAAACTGAAAAGAATATAGACATACACAATTATAGTAGAAGATTTCATTGCCACTCTGAATGTTTGGTAGAACAACTAAGCAGAAAATCATGAAAGATATATTAGATTTGAACAGCACTACCAACCCACTGGGCCTAATTGATATTTATAGAACACTCCACCCAGCAACAGCAGGACACATGTTCTTCTCAAGCACACACGAACATTTCCAAGATGAACCACATTCTGGACCATAAAACGGTTCTCAAAAAATTCAGAAAGTATTCAAGTCACACGCAGTATGCTCTTTGATCACAATGGAATCAAAGTAGATATAATGGAAAAAGAGTTAGGAAAATCCCCCAAATATTTGGAAACTAAATAGTAGACTTCCAAATAACCCATAGATCAAAGAGCAAATCAAAGTAGAAATTAGAAAATATTTTGAACTGAATGAGAACGAAAACACAACATATCAGAATTTGTGGAATGCTGCTAAAGCTGCTACACATCACCAACAACAAACCCAAAACAAGCAGAAGAAGGGAAATAATAAAGATCTCAGGAGAAATTAATGAAGTAGGAACCAGCAACTACAGAAGAAAAAAATCAAATAAAAATTGGTTCTTTGAGATCAATGCGACCAGGACTAAAAAGAGAAGGCACAATTACCAATGTCAGGAAAGGGAGAAGTGCCAGACAAGTACACAAATGGATGACTCTCTGGGAATGGAGCTTTGGTGGGGGCTGCAAGCCCAGCACGGCCCTCCTCGGGCTGCCAGGCCCCTGTGTTTTCACTGTGGCTGCAGGGCTGTTGGTTTCTGAGGCCACTGTGGACCTGGAGAGGATGAGGGGAGTGACAAGTGAAAATACCACAGAGCTTCTGTTCTTTTCCAGTTTTAACTAATTTTCTCGAATAAATGATCCTTGGATAGTTGCAAACGTTTAACTTTCAGAGTTCTAAAAAAACTAGATTTTGACAATTTTTGCCAGTTTTGTTGTGACGCCATCAAGACAATTCTCTTTGTGACATCATTCCTGGCATCCTCCTCTCCAACCTTCACCAAGATTGAAATGCTGCTATTGTGGGTCTTCAGCGAGACTATATTTTTACAGCTGCTGTTTAGACAGAGTCAAATGGCAAGGGTCCTTCCTGAGTGGCCTGCATATTGTGAGACCCCAAAGGTAAAAATGAGAACTGAACCACTTGGCTGTTTTTGTTGATTTTGCCTTTTCATGTCCCAGGTGGACAATCAGCTCATTGGTACCACTCAGCCCTTCATGCTCTATGTGACGCCCGTGAGCAATGAGAATGAGGTCATTGAGACAGGCCCTGCTGTGCAGGTGAATGCGGTGAAGTTCCCCAGTAAGAGTGCGCTGACCAACATCTACAAGGTAGGCTTGGGGTTGAGCTGTGCCAGGTTTGTTCTCTCACAGCCAAGTGTCTGAGCATCGGAGCAGGGTGAGGATGGAAATACCGTGTTTCCCCGAAAATAAGACATCCTCCCAAAATAAGACCTAGCGCATGGAAAGATAAGACACCCCCTGAAAATAAGACCTAAGGCAACTTTGGGAGAAAAAAATTAATATAAGACACTGTCTTATTTTTGGGAAAACAGGGTAGTCCTGTGGGGCAAAGGCACAGTGGCTCATTAAATAGTGGAAAGGAATTGACAGGAACTCCTCTTAGCACTGTGTTTTCAATTGTGTGTGTGATGACCTTGTCCGTGGTAGCTCTGGCTCCATTGGGGGCCAGAGTGTGAAGTCTTGGTGGGAAAGCATAATGTCTCCTAGTCTGATCAGGACCCAGGCATGATCCAGATGTGTTATTAAAATAGAGTAATCCAGAATACTATTGGAAAAGGGGCAGAAGGGGTCTGACCTTGTGACTGACATCCTCCTATGGAAGCCACCACACCGTTTGCTAAAAGTGGACCATTCGGAGATAAACTTTCTTTCCTGGAGAATCTGCATGTATAAGCAGGCTATATGGCAGCAAGTCCTGGGAGAGTAGGAGCTGACAAGGAGTTTGCTTACTATAGTTCTGGTCCTTTGTCTCTGGTGTGATGAGGCCAAGCCTCACATCCATAAGCCCACATTTGCTGCTCCTTAAACTAGCTGCCAGCCATGTGAGCTCAGCACTGTGAAGTTCACCCACCATAGTGCATCTGAAAGTGTCATGTTGACTAATGAGGCCCAGGTGCCCTCAGAAAAAAACAATCGGGCGATGAATTATCTAAAGAGGTGGAATTTGGGACTAATTGTAACAATGTAGAGAGAGATGAACCAGAATACTTTGGCAATCTATATATATAAAAGGCTAATATGCTAAGTGTCTGTCCATCCAGGTAATGACATCATGTGGCAGCTCCCAGCTTCCTCTCCCTAGTGACTAGCCTCCTTGCAGTTTCTTCAGCTCAGGAACACGATTTGCTTTATAGCCAGGTGCAAACATTTCACACTGTAACCAAATGTCTGTGAAACTTTTTCCCGTGCCTCATCTCATTTGATCCTCACAGAAATCCTGGAGTAGGTAGATAGGAGAATTGGTGGAATCCTGTTTTCTTTTCATTAGCTGGAAAACAGATTTAGAAAACTTAGAAACTTGACCCAACTGAAAAGAAGTAAAAAATGGTGGACCATGAAAATGACTTCAGGTTTTCTCACTGCACAGAATATAGTCAAACACTGCTGCAGTTAAACATTTTATCCTTTGTTCTCCTGTGTGATCTACAATAATAATCTGCTTCATGTTGATATTTACTGTTGTGTTGTTGACAATTACCTGAAAGAGAAATTGGGATATTTCACTGGGTTGAAAAAGTTTAGCTAAATCAGAAAACAGGTTTAATTAAGCAAGTTTATCCTATATAATAAAAGCGTAATATGTTAAGTGTCCAGTCTGTTCAACCAATCAAAGTGTAATATGCTAATGATATGCTAAGGCCACTCAACCGCTCTCTATAACATGCACTGACTACCAGGGAGCAGTCAACTGGTCGACCAGTTGCTATGATGTGCACTGACCACCAGAAAGCAGATGCTTCAACCAGTAGGTTAGCTTGCTCCTGGGATCCTTCAGATTGGGACTGAGCAAGGAGCCTAAGCATCAGTCACACATTCCCTGAGGGCTCCTGGACTGCAAGAGGATGGGGGCTGGGCTGAGGGATGCCCCCACCCCAGTGCACGAACTTTGAGCACCGGGCCTCTAGTCTATATATATAAAGCTCTCACTTGCTCCACTTGCACGCATGTGTTTTCATATGTCATTGTTGATCATGAATTTGGTTGACACTTCTATTATAGAGAAAGGGCAAATAACGATATTAAAATATTTCTTCTAATTAATTTCCTTTCAATGTGCATTAACTTCCTTTCAATGTGCAACAGGCCACTAGTATGACTATAAAATTACGTGAGTAAAGAATCCATAGCCTGTCATTGGGGCCTTACAAAGGCACAGAAAACTGAATGGGAGTTTTTTCTGGGCTTCACACTGTAAGTGAGAATTCCTTTATCCCTAGCACCTGATGGTCACGGCTCAGAGATTCACGGTGCAAATTGAAGAGAAGCTGCTCCTCAAGCTGCTGAGTTTCTTTGGCTATGATCAAGCAGAATCAGGTAATGTTGAACGTTCTAGGTTTGTATCTGGGAATTGACCCAAGAGTGGCATTTTTTAGCCTGCTTGTGGAAATAAGGTTTTTGGGTATAAGCTCTTTTCACATCACAGCCTGAACTAGGAAGGTTTGTGTTTCAGTTTTCAAAGTATTGCTTGTTGACAGATTGAAGTACGTCTGGGCGTGAAGGAGGCTGCTCAGAGGTGTCCTGGAATGCCCGGCGCTAAGCCTTTGGGATGCTGTATACTCTTCCTCCTTGTGTTGCGTTTTTCAAATCCTCTACTCTAGGCTGACAGAAATGATGTCAGTTATTTAGCAAACCACTTTGTTTCCTAACCTTTGTTTATGAAGCAGACTGAGGGCCAAGAATCAGAAATCCCTTCGGCAGTTCCTTTGGTTTAGTTGAAGAAAAAAAAATTGGCTAGTCTCAACTCCTTCACTTTTTACATTCACCCCTTATGCCTTACATAGGTTTTTAATTACTTACTCTTCTTTGGAGAGGGAAGTAAGATAAGCTGCTAAGAAAGCTACGTTTTTCAGCTACAGAAATAATTGAGCTGCTGCCTTTTTGTTTTAGATTCCTCATCGTGGCCTATGCAAGACTACATACAGCCTAGAGAGAATCAGTGATGCTTAGTCTTCTGAAGACTACAGTAATAGTTGAGCCTGGAGATATGATAAAACAGGAACATTTATGTTTATTGCCCATTTCTGCTAAAGAAAAAAAGGATCCCTGGACATGTGTGCATATGCACATACATCCACACCATGCAAACAAAGTATTTTTGCCTTTTTATTCCAGACTTGGAATTTAAGCTTTTTGTGTACTTGGGATTAAGAGCAAGATGCTGTCTGTTTAGTGCAATGTTTTCACTTTGGGTTGGAATGCCAGTGTTTATTTGTGCTTAGACAGTCACTTAAGAGCCTGCCTGGCAGGTATCTGTTTTCTTTTGGTAACTTCCTGAGAAGTTTTACTTTAAATTTGATTAGACATGCTTTTCCTGTAAGTTACTCTAAATAATTCCCCCTCCCCCACTCTGCCAAGCATCGTCCTGTGGATTTAGACTCTAATGGCCTGGCCTGCCTTTCACTGGAGTGTCTTCTCTGCTTCCTGTTTCTGTGTCCTGATTACAGATAAGCTGGGCTCTGTTGCAATATCTTTTTTTTTTTTTTTTTTTTTTTTTTACCTTTTTTCTATAAATAGAACTATAATAGCTTACAGCATTAGTATATTTGGTAAGTAGATATGTATAATATTTTTGTTTTTATTTCTAAGGCACATGAAGCCAAGTGAAAATAAGCTGCCCAAGTGGGTTATGGGCACAACATCGAGTCAAAGGACACATGGCTGTGGTTTAGCCCTTAACCTTCTACTTCATAAGATAATGAGTAAAAAATAGGCCTCGGCTCTGCTACTCAAACAGGTGCTCACGTTTGGGAGAGAGAATGCTGCTGGTTGTGACATCGGTTCTCCATGGCCTGCAGCCTTTTTCTTTCTAAGGCGTTATGTTTTGTTCCGATTTGTTATTTATGGGTCATTGTTTATTTTGATTCGGTTAAAATACACTCCAAGTACTTACTTGGATGTCATCTTCTGAAATAAATTCAGAAAATCTGGGTCATTTATTATAATAATAATAATGACAACAGCAACATGGTTTTTAGAAAACTCATTATCAACAAACACACCCGTGAGCTCTCACCTCCTCACCTGGATTGTCTCTCCAAAGGTGCCCTGCGGGGGTACAGAGTCACAGTCCAGAGATGGAGCTATTGTGCTTTTTGGTCAGCAGCATGAAACAGACCTGCTTCCACAAGGACATGCATCAGGATACTGTGCATAATTCTAGCCATTAAAAACTAAGTTTAGAGGGAATTGGTGTTTACATTTTCCTGTGAGTTTTTCAATATGTGAATCAAGTGTTTGAGTCATGAGGCTTCAGGAGATTCATTTAAATAAAAAAACAATTCTCTTTGTACCAGAGGTTGAAAAATATGACGAAAACCTCCACGAAAAGACAGACGAGCCAGGTGGAACACCGATTCGCTACTACTTTGAAAACCTCAAGATCAGCATTCCCCAGATCAGGCTGAGCGTGTTCACCTCCAACAAGTTACCGCTGGACCTTAAGGTGAGCTGAGATCCGGATAAGTTTTAAACACTGACTTTTCCTCAGAAAAGAGTGAGTGTGTTTACTCTTTGCTTTTTCTGTCCAGCATCATTTGTCACAGACATTTTTACAGGTTTCCTTCTTTAGGGGGTTTACTGACTCGTGTGTGTGTGTGTGTGTGTGTGTGTGTGTGTGTGTGTGTGTGTACATGAAGTCCCCATTTTTTAAAACTGTTTAAGTATGACTTTGCTGAAGATTAGGGAGTAACAAAAGAGAAGACGGAGAAGTACATTAGAACTCACTGCTCTCTGCTTAGCTCTTGGCTCATCTCAATGAGGTAAAAGCCTCATTCTCTAGGGATGCTCCCAGACTCAAGAGGAAAACTACCACCTAGACAGTATCTTCCTTTTGGGTCCAAGACCTGCCTGCCCTCCTGGTTCTCTCCTCCTCTTTTTGTCTTCCTCATCTTGAATGGGTGACATTAGAAATGCCTGCCACTTCAAGGAAAACGTGGCCATTACCCTTTACCCACAGAGATGTGGCCTTGCGTACCCCCAGACCAGATGCAACATGATCCTCTTGATATGCACCTAGCGATACAGTCTGAGTAGCTTCTTCATTTTCTGCAATAAAATCTTTATTAGTCTGGTCAACATCAGATCATGTTGGCTGCTTCATGAAGGCAGCAGAGTGGGGCTGAGCTGCTGGGCCTGCTGGTCACGATCAGGGGCCGGGGTTTGCTCCTGCAACGTGGACTGGCAAGGGTGCCCTTCCTGACGCACTGCCCACGGTCCCGTCTGCTTATTTGCTTTAATTTCATGTTTCCCAGGAGACTGCGGATACTTACAATTAGCATGGGAGTGGGGGAAAACCATGGGAAAACCACTATCTTGCTAATATCCACAAGTATCCACTTGACTTCTGTGACCCTTCGGAATGGGTTTGTTTGATAAAGTGTATATTCCCCCGAGCACTTGGCACTCGCCCAGCAGACCAGTGTTAAGCATTTCCTGAGAGTTAAGGACTTCTTGTTTTTAAAATCGTCTTACTAAGAAACACAGACACCTAAATATTCCTTTTAAATTGCTCCCAGCAGAAAACTTTCCCCCAGACTGACAAATGCAGCATGATTTTTTCCAGGGGGAGTGGCTCCTGACAGCGTTCCCATTCCAGGTTCCCCTTCCCGGTCTTGCCGCTGCTGTGTGCTCTGCATACAATAGGCTGGGAAGCATTCGGGCCAGTGTTTCACTTGGCACTCTGCTTAGGGAACATTTTAAGGCATTTTTCAAACAATTGTTAAAGAAATTCAGTGGAGCAGCCACATAATGAGGTGTGGGCGGTGGCCACTCTGAGTGGGGTGCTGGGAATTGGGACTTCAGAGTTAAATTCTCAAGCTTGTAGAAGTCACCGTGTTACCGTGTCTTGGTTTCTCCTGGTGGAGCCTGGGACTCATAAAATAATGTCATGTATTCAAAGAGTTTCCTAACAGAGTAATAGCCCTTTATTAGCCGCTCTTCGGAAGAGCAGCGTGCTCTTTGTGATGCTATGTAATGGCTGAACGTATGTGCTTAGGAAATGGAACTCTGTCCCAGAGCAGGAGTCGCAGGAGTCTGACTAAAAGGTAACCGTGTCTTTGTTGTTGAAGGAATAATTATCTTGATTCCCTTGACTCCAGGCCAGAAGTGAGGCTGTCAGAAACCTCAGAGCGCAGTCTCTTCAGGTTTGCACCGAGGGAACGTTATTGCAGATAGTCTGTTCAGAGGGACTCGGAGCACTTTCACATCTGCTATCTCAATTGGATTCCTTCCTCTGTGATGGGAGAAGGGGGAGGTAATAAGTTCCATTTCACAAATGTGGAGAGGAAAGCACAGCATCTCCACCCCCAGTCTCCCCATTATTCTCCCAAATCTGCAAGTTAGCGTAGCCGGCTAATATGGAGAATGCCAGGTAGCTTATATGTTCTCTCTCTCTCTCTTTTTTTTTTAAAGATCAAAAGGAGCCAGGAGCCTTTAAAAGGTTTCACAAGGTGGCCTACAGCAGTTCTTTTCCCATTTAGAGCATGGGGGTATTACAAAAGAAGGGCTTTAATTGAGCAATCTAGTTTGGAAGAAAACCCACATTTTAATGGTCAGAGAGCAAGAGGGTGGGGGTGAGGGGGGATTTCAAACAAAGACACTATTTAAAAAGCCTAAAACTGTCTTCTCAAAGGCTTGAAATAATTTGTTGGGAAACTTCAGACCCTTTACTTTTTTCCTCCCCTTCCTAAATAAAAACCAGATTTGTTAAAGGAAAAAAGATCCAGTATTGTTAATTGTATTTCAGAAAGTGCCAGAGAGGGAAAGATCCCTGTAGTTTTAAACACCGTCCCAAGAGGGAAATGGGCAGATACCCTGCTTCACATAAACAGTCTCTATGCACCATAAATAAACCTTTAAAGAATGAATTCCAGACAGTTTTGTTTAGTGCAGGATAAACTGAGAGAGGAAAGGACGTGGCCCAGGGGCTGGCTTGCCATCTGAGACCTTATGGCATATGGGCAGGTATTTCTCCTTTCAGCTCTATGATGTTTCTGGAAGACTTCAGCAGTTTGGGTCTGGCGGAGGTATAAGTAGACACTTTCCTATTTTTATTAGGAACTTATGAGCACAGATTGTTTTCCCCAGAATCCATTTTATAACAGGAAACTGCTACTTGAGTAAATGAGCATCGACTTTGTATACTACTGTATGTGATTAGTCCTCTGGTTACTCTAAGAAAAAGCCCAGTTTGGCTCTTTCCCTCTCATCCCTTCTACTTCCGACCAGAACAGCCTGAAGGTGGCAGGATTACTCATACCAATGGCTGTATGGCAGCTTTTTCCAATACGGGAGGCCCCAGAGCAGTCAATGACAAGGGCAGGTCATTTTATTGAAGGGCCAGAATACTACCATTTCCTTGGTTCAGACAAAGCACAACAGCCATTCAGAAAGGGGGTAGTGTCTCCGGTGGGTGAGGGTTTTGACAACTTAGTACAGGTTTCAGAGTCTTTGCTACTCGGTGTGGTTCCTCCTTTTCAAATGTTTGGTTGCAATGAGGAAGTTGGGGTAAAAGCTTTTTGCCTTAAGCCTTTGTTTTGATCTCATTTCCTCTTCTCTGAGAAGAATGCAGTGCTCTGAGCTGTGTTGACAAAACAAACTCTGAGCTGCTGTCAGTACCTGGCTTCACTGTGTTGCTCAGAGCAAAAACAGTTAAGCCTTCAGGACCTCAGTTTCCCTGTCAAGGAAATGAGGAAGATAATGCCTGCTTATTACTTCATCACCACTTACCCACTGATGGGTGAGACATGCAGGAATGCGCAGAGTTTTCCAGGAGAGATAATATAATCCGCCATTCTGGTGAGATAATATAATCCGCCATTCTGGTCTCCTGTTGTGAAAATTAGCATGTTCAAGCCTGAGACCTACTGATAACCATCCCCATCAGTTTTGATCATCCTCTTAGCATTTCTTTAGTTTTACTTAAAACAAAAAGGAGAGTGTTAGCGTGAATTAATTTGAGGATGCTCTTAATCTCTAAAATGTTTTGTTCTCCAATTTTTAGTAAAAGCTCCAAATACAGTGGCTTTTCCCTTTCTTTGTAGGGTCCTCGGCCGACTTTGATGTTGCTGCCTCTTGACATCAGTCCTCTCTGCTCTCTTCTTACTCTCCTATTTGTTTCATTTGTTTCTTCTCTCTCTTTTTCACAATTTTATTTTATTCTACTCTTCCTTCGCCTAATTTACATGTTAAAGGCCTTTTTTTTCCCCCTCTAAACTAACCTGTTTGGTTATATCACTAGTTCATTTTTTAAAATCATATAATTGGTCTTTTATTTGACTTAGAAACTCTTTATGTTAAGTTCTGTATTTAATAAGTTGCAAGTATTTTTTTCCTTTGGTTTTTCATTTGTTTTTTTTACTTTGCTCTTGGTGTTTGTAAATCATACTAAAGCTTTCTGTTTTTATGTTGTCAAATTTATCAGTCTTTTGCCTCTTTAAATCTGAATTTTGAGTCACAAAGAAGTTTCCCCACTCTGGTTTTAGACATTGTCATCTTCAATTTTGTGGTGTCATTTCAATTATGAACATACTCCTGTTAAAAGAAAATACATGCTAAAAGATTAAAAAATAAATGAGAAAATAAAATAGAAAGTGCATTAAATTTCACATGAGATTTTACTTAAAAAGACATGTTAACTCAGTGGGAAACATACAAGAGTTTTAATAAGTGCTATTAGACTATCTAGATAGCCATATAGAAAAACATAAAATTAGATTTATTATTCACATTCTACAAAAGGATAACTTCTAAGTGGATCAGAGGTGTACTATTATTAGCGTGAGCAAGTGTTTTCACATTCAAAAAACAGAATTTGGGATGCTCTCTAAAATCCTTGAAATATCAATCATGTTGAACAAACATATAAATTGGAAAATAGACTACATCTGAAAATTATTAACTGGTTTATAGCAGACCCAAACCAGCTGAGAACTACAAGAAAAGCTAGATATTTTTAAAAAACATACAAAAAAGCAAAGTCTGTTTGAAGGTATTGGAAAGCTACCAAGTTTGCCAGGACTCGAGAGTCCAAGATTTATGAGAGGAGGGAAACTCGATAAGGTGAGCACAACGTTTACTCTGCGTTTATTCTTAAGATATTCTAATTTGTAAGTGGTGTGGGGAGAAAGGTAGGGAAGTTAGGCAGAAAGCAGCTGCCAACAGGCAGAGAATCCGAGTAAAGCTTTTGGCAGTTTCCTGAGGCTGGCAGAGCAAAAGTTGGACTTCATTGCTACAAAGAGAGCTGGTAATTGAGGGGCTAATATGTTATAGAGAAGGAAGAGGCACAAAAGAGACCCCAATAACCTGAGCTGCTTTACTTCTTGAGGCAGATGCCAATTTCAAAGTAACCTAGTCGGACAGAAGCCAAGCAAAAAGTGACAGCCAAGAGACTGAAGAGCTAAGTAGACCTTTTAGCAGTTGTGCTAGAGAGAGTAAAAATGGAGGAATAGAATTGGTTTTCAGTTTAGATCACTAAAGAACTATACCAGGCCTTTATGAAGACTGAAATCTAGCCTCGATAAAGCACAAGTCTTGATTTAAGGAGGCACAAAGCCCCTTTAACTGCCTGCCAGAAGCTAAAGACTCATCCTAAGTCTCTATAAGTTTCCATACAAAATGTTACAGTCAATCACAAATGAACAGGCCTACCAAGAGAAGAACAGACACTAGAAACAGAGCCATGAAAACCAATTGCATCCTACATGTCAGCACCAATTACTGAGAAAAGGGAAATTCGAAGAATGTATTTATCAGTGTTAAGAAAATATCAAATACAGAATCATTATCTATTACTGTGTAATAAATCACCCAAAACTTAGTGGCTTAAGACAACCATTTTTTGTTGTTGTTCATAAGTGTGTGGGTCAGCAATTAGGACTGTACTTAGCTGAGTGATGCTTCTGTTGCTCTCACCTATGATTTTTCATGTGGCTGAAGTCATCTGGTGGTCAACTGGGACTGAATGATATAAGATGACTTAGTCACATATCAGGTGGTTGGTTTTGGCTGTCAACAGAACCACCTTCCACATGGTCACTCATCCTCAAGGAAGCCAGCCTCAGCTTCTTCACATGGTGGCAGCATCAAAAAGCATAGAGAAGAAACTCCACTATCTCTTGAGGCCTAGGCTCAGATGTCACACAGTGTTACTTCTTTTGCATCTTATTGGTTGAAGTAAAGTACAAGGTCAGTGTAGATTCAAGTGGAAGGGAAAAAAATTCTACTAATCGCAGCAAATGCAAAGAATTTATGGTCATTTTTAAGAAATATGTATTTTTATTGATTTCGGAGAGGAAGAGAGGGAGGAGATAGAAACAGCAGTGATGAGAGAGAGTCGTTGATCGGCTGCCTCCTGCATGCCCCATACTGAGGATCAAGCACACAACCTGGACATGTGCCCTTAACTAGAATTGAACCCGGGACCCTTCAGTCTGCAGGCTAATGTTCTGTCCACTTAGCCAAACTGGCTAGGTGTATAGTCATTTTTAATCTACCACAGGTATCTAGGAATAAATCCAACAAAGAATATACCCAGAAAACAAACATTATTGAAAGAAATTTTAAATAGTTAAAAGGGATATTAGAAGATTCAGTATTGTAAAATTGTCATTATTCCTAAAAATGATCTTTGGATTTTAGTCTATCTTGTTGAAAATTCCAGCAATTTTTTTGTGGCAGATTAACAGGCTGATTCTGAAATTTATTTGTAAATAAAAAGTACAGAGTAATCAAGGTAACACCGAAGAAAAAGAATAAAGTTGGAAAATATACATTATTAGATTTCAAAGATTGTTATAAAATTGCAGTAATTAGGACAGTGTGGTATTGACAGAAGGCAGGAGAAAATGAATCAGAAAAGAGAATACAGAAACAGATATGTAAGTTCAGTCACTTGACTGAGGCAGAGTTTGCACTGTACTGCAGTAGGGGGAAGGATGATCTTTTCAATAATTATTACTTAGTCAATTAGATAATCACTTGGGGGGAAAAATGGATCTTGAGCTCTACTTCACACAATATATAAAAATCAAGTTCAGGTAGATTTTAGATTTAAATGTGAAGCGTAAAATAGTAAAAATTTTATAAGTAAACATATGGGACTACTTTTATGAATTGGTATGGATAATAATCCAGACACAAAGATTTCATTAAAACTAAGAATGTCAGATGATTTGAATTGTTATGCTGATGTTTTGTTAGTGTGACAGGGATAACATGTTAGAATTCTGATTGCAGTTTCTGTTCAATGAAGTAATCTTATTCCATTTTAATACTTTGTAATAATTTGCCCCTCATTAAGAAAAAATAAGAATGTGTGACCATCACAAAACTATCAAGAGTAATAAGACAAATTACAGAATGGGAGAAGATATTTATAATATATCTAATCAGCAGACTATTTGTATACAGAATGTATAAGAAAACTCCTACAAAGCAAAGAAAAAACAGACAACTCACTATAAAAATGAGCAAAAGACTTGAATAGATATTTTTTAAAAGGATATTCAAATAGCCAGTGTGCATATTAAAAGAAAATTAATCTTATTCCCCAAGAGGAAAATGGAAATTAAAACCACACTGAGATACCATTGTACACCCTTCAGAATATTTATGTGTGTGTTTTTTTTTTTTAAAAAAACCTTTCTATATCAAGTATTGATGAGGATGTAGAATAAGAAATTTCATAGACAAATTTCATTGTAAAGCAGTTCAAGTGCTTTGGAAATACATGGTAGTGTATACTAAGATTGAACGTGTACATTCTTTATTAGGGGGTATTTTATTTTATATTTTTAAAATTTGTATTGAATTTATTGGGGTGACATCCGAATATATAAAAACCCAGGGTCTGTAACGACCGAAGGCTCAACCTGGGTTGCTTGGTGACCCAGCACTGACTGCTGAAGGGGCTGTGGATCAGGCCTGGAAAGAGGTCTGGACAGAGAAGGCAGGATCTGATCCATAGCCTCCGTGGCAGCTATTGATCAGCCCTTGCCTCTCTCTTTCTCTCCGGGACTGGCCTGGCCTGGCCAGCAGCCACGCCTCTCTTTCTCTCTGGGCCTTTGGGGGTGGGGGCCTGCTGATCAGCCCCGCTTCTCTGATCAGGCCTGGAGATAGGCGTGGAGTTGCTGACTGGCATAGAAACTGACCAATCAGAACCAAATGTGGGTGAAGAGCAAGGAGCCAATGGTTGCCTAGGAAGTGGAGCTTTTGACACTGGCATAGAAATGGACCAATCAGAACCTAATCTGGGTGAACTGGGAAGGCAGAACCTAAGGTGGGGGCTGAGGAGGGGTTTTAAGGGCAACAGCTATTTGGTGTAAGGTGTAAGAAAGTGGTTCAATTTTTTAATGACCGGTTTAGCAGCATAGTACATATGGCTGGCTATCAGTCCAAATGTATTTTTGTCTACCCGAGAGCATCTCTTCCTGCTGAAAAAGGCTCCCCACCCCCATTTAAGCAATCCTATCCTATATGATCTATCTATACTAATAAAAGGGTAATATGCTAATTAGACCAGGTTGACCGGCCATCCTCTGGACGTCCAACTTCCTTCCAGACAAAGCCATGGTGGTGGGGGCCGAGACAGAGAGGGCACTTGGGGGCAAGATCAGGCCTGCAGGGGAGGGCAGTTGGGGGTGATCAGGCAGGCAGGCAGAGAAAGTTAGGGGCAATCAGGCAGGCAGGCAGGTGAGTGGTTAGGATCCAGCAGTCCCAAATTGTGAGAGAGTTGTCCAACTGCCAGTTTAGGCCTGATCCCACAGGATCAGGAGCGTAGATTGGCAGTTAGACATGCCCCAAAAGGTCCTCGATTGGAGAGAGTGCAGGCTGGGCTGAGGGAACATCTTCCCCTCCTCACCCCCCACCCCTCCCCATACACGAATTTTGGGCACCAGGCCACTAGTTGGTTAATAAAATTATATAAGCTTCAAATGTACAATTCTGTAATACATCATCTGTATATTATACTAGTGATCCTGCAGGAAGTGGCCTAAACCAATTTAGGAAGTGGCCTAAACCAGTTTAGGAAGTGGCCTAAACCAGAACATCCCTCTCACAATCTGGGACTGCTGACCCTAACCACTCACCTGCCTGCCTGCCTAATTGGCCCTAACCACTTCTTCCTGCCAGCCTGATCACCCCCAACTGCCCTCCCCTGCCACAATCTGCCTCTTCTGCTGGGACCAGCTTCCTCTGCACTGTGTGGAGCCGTGGGACCCCCTCCCCCCAGGCCTCACCATGCAGAGCAGCCACTGGGGCCCACCTGGGCTATGCGTGCAGCCATCTTGTGGCGACGTGGCACGTGAGGTCCACCTATCTCTTATTAGTATAGATTGTGTGTTCACCTCCCCAAGTCATTCTCCTTCTGTCACCATTTATCCCCCTTTATCCTCTTCTACTTCCCCAACCCTCTTTCCCCCTGGTAATCACCATACTGCTGTCTGTGTCTGATTTTTGTTGTTTGGTTGGTTGGTTTTGCTTATTTCCATCAACTTTTTCACCCAGCCCCCATATCCTTTTCTCTCTAACAGCTGTCAGTCTGTTTTCTGTATCTCTGAGTCTGTTTCTGTTTTGTGTGTTTGTTTTATACATTCTTTATGACCCAGCCATTCTGCTCCCAGGTATATATCAAGAAAAATGGATACAAATGTGCCCCAAAAGACATATTCAAGTAGGCTCATAGCAGAATTATTCATAATAGCAAAAAATTTGAGGCAACACAACTGTTCATCAACAGCAATGATTAATAGTGTTCTAGTCATATATTAGAATACAGTGCAGAATAAAAATAAAGTGCAGCTATGTGCAGCAATCTTGTGAATCTCACAAACTCAATGTTGACTGTGAGAAACCGTATATAACAATGTACAGGCCTATGGTTTTATTTATATAAGATTCAGAGCAGGAAAAACTAATCTGCTGTGATAGAAGTTAGATTACTGGTGATTTAGGGGCAGAGGGAGTAGTGACTGGCAGTCTGAAGATGGGGATGGGTGCTTCTAGGCTGGAGTTAATAATCCATTTTCTACTGTGGATGGTTCCACGGTTGTGTTCACTTCGGGAGAGTCGTTGTATACATGTGATCAGAACACCTTTCTGTATGTTTGGTATACTTCAGTCAAAAAGTAAAACATGACAAACAAACAGACACAAAATATCAGAAAGAATTATGCTGCGATACATTTTACTTTGGGTGATACATATATATTTCCCCCTCATATTTTACTTTTATAATTACGAGTTATTATAAAAGTAAATATAAATAAATACCAGAACTTGCTTATAAATAAATATCAGAACCCTACTCCTGTGGGAAAGTTGACATGACTTGTAACTCTCATGGGCTAAGTACCTTCCAGAATTAAGTACCCTGGAAGGCCGTCATACAGCCTAACTGTGTCCTTTTCTTTCTCCCCTAACTAGGCTCTAAAGAGCACCTTGGGATTCCCATTGATTCGGTTTGAAGATGCTGTGATTAATCTGGATCCATTCACTCGGGTCCATCCCTATGAGACCAAGGAGTTCATCATCAATGACATCCTCAAACATTTCCAGGAGGTGAGCTTTGGAGAGGGGTCTCGTGGCTGGAGCATAAGCAGGATGTTTGTTTTAGCTGTTTGGGAACTTTGGCTACTAAGACCTTCCTATTGACAACCCACATTTCAGCTGAGATTGTTGAGTCAGGGGTCAGGTCATACCCCAGGAAGCCTGTACACATCATGAAAACCCCAAAACAGCGAATTTGATTTATGAGCCGTGAGTCTGGTCCTTCAGAACTAGCCTCAGAGGCTTCCACGAGATTAGTCACAACTCTCAAGACTTTAGCTGATGCTTCGATGATAACACAAAATGCTGTGAACTCTTTATTTATCAGGCATGGGCCTCCTTTCAGCAACCACTCCGATGGGATTAGAGCCTATGAGATCCTGCCCTAGATTTGAACTTAAAAAAAAAAAAAAGTTTTTTTTATCAAGTTATTCATTTTCTAATTGTACTTATTATTTAGGCTGCAAAGACCAAAACATAAAGCCAAGGCATAATCCTCAAGGAATAGATGGGTCACTGTCATATCAAATGTATTCTCTGGCAAAGTCAAAAGATACCCTTTTCTTGCTTTCTTCCCTCCTCTCCATTTCCCTCCTTTCCTCCTGTTTCCTCCCTTGCTCTTCCTAATTGGTGATAATTCCACTGAGCTGTAAGGAGCGTGATAGGGCAGGTATCCTCAACCGGGACCCAGGCAGTGGAGGGGCTCTTGATAGGTCTGAACGTGTCCTCTTGGGGCCTGGATCATGAGGGACCCCAGATCTTCCCTCCTCCCTCACTTTTCACATTCCCTCTGCTGCTGATTAGTTTCCTATTTGTGGGAACAATGGGAAGGGGAATATCAAGTACACACTAATGTAATTATGTATAAAGAATCTTTCCTGCTTCATACCTTTTTTCTTCTTCTGAATGGCTTTGAGGAATATTTTTACGGAAAATGTATGATTATTGGAGGCACCCCCTGGGATGTGTGCATTTGAGAGAAGTTCAGGTGGAGCTTGTGAAAGGGCAGGAGCTTGTAGTTGGTGAGGATGGAAAGGTGGTTGTTGGTGTTGATAGGTATGGAGGACTAGACTGATGTCAGCTTCTGTGCCTGGGGCACTGTCTGCAGTGTAAACGGGCTGATCATCTTCTTGTTTCCCTTCTCCACGTGACAGGAACTCCTCAGCCAGGCAGCGCGGATCCTGGGCTCGGTGGACTTCCTTGGCAATCCCATGGGGCTTTTGAATGACGTTTCTGAAGGGGTCACGGGACTGATAAAGTATGGAAACGTCGGGGGCCTTATCCGAAACGTTACCCATGGAGTGTCTAACTCTGCGGCCAAGGTAAGGAAATAGAGGTGATATTCCATCGTCATCAGCCACATGAGTCCTCTGCATTCCAGTCATTTCACCAGACAGTACGAGGTTGTGAGAAGTTACATATGTGGTCTTTGCTTCATGTACTCTGTCTTCCCCTCACCTCTGATAACTTGGCACGGGCCACTACACGAATCCCTGAAATATCTCTTGTTCCTCCTCCCTATCACCACTGCCTTCGTCCAGACTCTGGTGTCTTCCCTGGGGCACTGCAGTCCTCCTGCTGGACTTCACTGCATCTTCCAGAGCCACCAGAGTGAGCTTGAAAACGTGGGATTTGATTGTGCCATTTCCCTGTCTAGAATTGCCCAGTTCCCACTCCCACCTTACACGATGAAGTCCAAACTGAAATACGGCCTTCTAGAACACGGCGATCCTTTGAGTTGCCTGCATTCAGCAGCAGGACAGCGGGGCAGCCCTCCACGCCTGGCTGTCCCGGCAGCTCTTCGTTCACTGGCCTCTTGTTTGGTGGACATTATGCTGTTGCAGTTCCTTTTGGGCAGGGGCTGATTTCACGTGTGAAGCTGGGAAAGGTGCCGGCAGCTGAAAGGGGGCTGTCATTTGACAATAGACAAAAGGCACTAAAGGTCTCAGTCCTCCTCCCCTTCCTGTCAGCTGCACAGACTTGTAGAGATCGACCTTTTCACGAGGGAGCCGGCTGGAGAGCTCCTGGGCCCTTGCTCATTTGCTGTAGAGCATTTGTCGTCGGGAAACCCTGGGTGCCCTTGCCACCAGGTCTAAGAGTGGTTCTCCCGGGGGAGACGCCAATGGCACCGCATAGGAATTTATCCCGAAGGGCAGGTAAGGAAGTGGAGTTGGTGGCATCCCTATCTTGCCCAGCCATCTTGGTAATGTGTGGAAGTTGGGAATGCATTCCTGTTTTCCAAACTCTTTTCTAGAGCTGATCAGTTTTTTCAGTCCTGTAGTTCTATTAAACCAGCCCCAAAGTGTATAGTTTAATTTGTGGCTCAAAATAGGCAACCCTCTGGCTTTTAGAGGACGGGAGGAAGAGATTTTGTAATCGTGTTTGGAAACATACTCGGGTTCAGAGTCGAATGAGCACACATTCTAGCCTTGACCCATCTGTTGCGCTGCCCTTGGACCTTCCCCTGCCGGCAGCACAGACCTGCTCCGTCGTGGCGCACACTCCCACCCGCTCGGTGTGGACAGGTGCGTGCGAATATTTAGCTGTAAGTGCCAGTTTAAAGATTTCATTTAATTTCATTAAATTCTAATCAGCACAGCAAGTCTCCTTGGTCTTATAATTTCTTTGTATCCCTGGGCTTTGCTTTCATTTGAAAAGTAAATGCATTGTGGCTTTCTGAGAGGCCTTTCTCAACCTTGACTTAGAAATGCACCTTATTGGCTTTCTGCGAGAATAAAAGGAGATATGATGTCATAAAAAATATAGACTGAACAGGAGAAATGGGCTTCGATTTGAATGTAAAATGCACAGACTGTAGCCACCAGGAAACTATTAATACCCGTGAAATGAAAGCCAGTACGTTACCGCCTACAGAGGAGGAGGCCTCAGGCACAGAGAGCGGAGGCTCACGCTCCATCCGCTCCATCCGGGCCAGTGTGGCCTCAGGAGCCCTCCAGAGTTACCCTTTGGGTGTGAGGGAAGAAGCTGGAGACTCTCCATAGGTCAGTCCTGTGGGCTTTCCCAGAGTTCCTCCGCTGCATCCGAGGAAGATGGTCGGCCCTCTCTCTATTCTCTCTCGTTTATGGCAGTCTCGTTGGTTTTCTGGTTCTCGTTTCCCCTGGCAACTTTTTGAAGCTTAAGAGTCAGCATGAGAATATAACTTAAGCAGAAAGAGAGGGCACAATACTCCTTACCCGATCTTCTCTCCCAAACCTGTCCCAGGGCCTGGTGACAATGGTCATGCATTTTATTGGATTTCATGCTTTGTATTGTTGGTGGGTTTGCAGAAAAGTACTGCCTTCCAGGCCCCAAGGCTCTCGAATGGGAAGCTGGCTTCCCCGGTGGGTGGGTCCTTCCGCATGTAGTTCTCTCGCCTTTAGTAAGCTAGTCAGTATTGGCGCCACAGGCTGCCACTCAGAGGGATTGCTGTGTAATTTATCTTGATACCAAGAACACTGCATATGTTATAAAAATTAGTCCATATATCTCTAAGATAAGAAAGCAAAGAGACTTAAAGTTACTACTTCATATCAGAAATGATAGCTCCAAAAGTCAAGTCCATTGACTAAATACCAATTCAAGTAATCGGTGATTGTGCATGTACGTAGAGTGGCTAAAGATCTCCATTTTCCTGTAATGCTGTGGGTTGAACTCAGACCTTTAATGTTGCTTTGGGGGAATGTTGTGTTTGCTTTTCTGTGTATACAAGAGGAGTTTAAGGAAGTGCAAATGACCACAATAATCAACTGTTGGCCTGTGGGAAGTATTCCTTTAAAGAGTGCCTAGGTTGCCGTGATTAAAGAAAGGGATCAGCCGAATCCGGTGTTGCTCAGTGGATAGAGCGTCAGCCTGAGGACTGAAAGGTCCCAGGTTCGATTCCGGTCAAGGGCAGGTACCTTGGTTGCATGCACATTCCCAGTAAGAGGCAGCTGATCAATGTTTCTCTCTCATCAATGTTTCTAACTCTCTATCCTTCTCTCTTCCTCTCTGTAAGAAATCAATAAAATATATTTTAGAAAGAAAGGAAGGAAGGAAGGAAGGAAGGAAGGAAGGAAGGAAGGAAGGAAGGAAGGAAGGAAGGAAGGGTGAGTCAGAGAACACGGGACTGCACCTCACAGAGCCCAGCAGCCAGCCAGCCCTACAGGGCTGCGAAGACTAGAGGGCTCTGACTTTGCTTCCGGGAGGTTTGAGTAAAGTACAGAAACTCATAAAACCTCTTGAAATTAATTGTGTGCGCGCGTGTGTGTGTGTGTGTGTGTGTGTGTGTGTGTGTTTTCCTGATCAGGGACATAAAGTTTTTATTAGATTCTCAGAGAGGTTCATGCCTTCCCAAAAATTGTCTTTCTTGTAGACATAGGGTTGTGTGTTAAGGGGAGCTTAGAACTGATGAGTTCCAGTCCCATTCCTCCCTTTAAATCAAGGGTGGGGAACTTTTTTTCTGCCAAGGGCCATTTGGATATTTATAACATCATTCTCGGGCCATACAAAATTATCAACAAAAATTAGCCTGCTATATTTGGTCAGACATTTAATTAACTCCTAATGCCTTGGCAGGGCCAGGCCAAATGATTTTGTTTGTGGGCCTTATAGGCCAGATATTCCCCCCCCCCCCTCCTGCTTTAAAGAATCCTTTTCTCTGTTAATCTTGAAAGCTATTTTTTAACCTATGAAAAGGTGATGGTCATTTCCCCTGACACTCTGACTAGAGGAGCAAAAGAGATGAAGTAGGTGAAAATCCAGTGAGAAGTTAAGAGGGAATCCATTCTGCCACTTAAGAAGGCAATAGGCCTGCAGGTCTTAGTTATCTTGGATAGATGTTGTGAATTACTCACAGCAAATTTTTTTTTTTTATTGATTTTTTTACAGAGAGGAAGAGAGAGAGAGAGAGAGAGAGAGAGAGAGAGAGAGAGAGAGAGAGAGAGAGTTAGAAACATTGATGGGAGAGAATCATCGATCAGCTGCCTCTTGCACACACACACACACACATACACACACACACACACACACACACACCCCGCACTGGGGATGTGCCCGCAACCAAGGTACATGCCCTTGACCGGAATCGAACCCGGGACCTTTCAGTTCGCAGGCCGACGCTCTATCCACTGAGCCAAACCGGTTTCAGCATCATAGCAGATTTTTAATTTTACTGTCCAGTTGCTTAATTTCATGTCTCACATAATGAAGTCCTCATTGCATAAACAGTTACTTAATTTATTTAGTATTAGTCTCAAGGAAATACAGCTAGAAAATAATCTGTGCCCTTTATTTCTCTTATCCTTTTCCTTTCATTCCCCAACCTTCAGAAATCAGATTCAGGATTCTGGTTCTAAGAGGATGGGACCCTGGGATTAGCCATTATGCTAGGGGCCACTGACCCACAACTCAGTTGCCTGGATCTTGGAAAAAAGACTCCAACCCTTTGAGTAGACCCTCAAAGATCTGACTCCATTCCTAAGGCGATGGCAAACCTGCCACTCCTGAAATCCTTTCATGGCATATGACTTACTTAATAAAAGCCCAGCATTTCAAACCCTGAGACCCTGTCAGAGAAACGGCTCCATTCTGCAGTATGAATTTTCCTAGTTGAGTGTCATGTGACTACCTGCAAAGCCAGACAACTGGGGACACGCCCATTGGACAAATTCCCTCTTTTATATAGACCAATTCTCCTTCTGTCTGTAATTATTGTGTAATACTTTCTTATACTTGCAGGAAAATTACATAGTTCTAAAAAAAAAAAAAATACAAGTTCTTTTCAAACTAGGAAAACCTCAGATGTTAACAATAGAGCAAATGATCCCATTCTCTCTGCTGCCCCTGTGGAAACGCAGGGTTTGCTCTCTCCAGCTGTCACCTGGTTCCGAAGGGAAGAAAGCCAGCAGCAGACTTAATTTCTTCCAGCAAAGGAGAGAAGCACTTTTGATCATCACGGGACCTCTGCTCTGTTCTGTGCTGCTTCCCATTTTCTCTTTGTGTCATTATCAAGGCCATATAGGATGCTTTTGATCCTGCGTACTTTTTTGATCCCAGCTATGTTTTGACTCTGTGCTTATGAATGCAAATATTTTCATAATTTTCCCTATTTTTAACCGAAATCATTTTCATCCAAGTCAGTTGTTCATGGAAAATAGAATTCATGGTTCATTATTCACTGCATGTTCATATTACTGATAACTTTTTAGTGGTATGGGCAGGCATAGTAGGTTTATTTCTCTCTTTTGCTTTATGGCATTTATTTCTAACAAGCCCAAATTTCCCAGCTCAAATTCTGCAGATCTAAATTTTTGCCAAGGCAATGTGAGCTTTCTGTTGGTTTATACTTGATATATTTTATCCTATGTAATTCATTGTTTTTTTATTTTTAGTAAGTTTTGTTAGTTATGAACTGGATAGAGACCTAATATTTTTTGTTATCAACAGCATTAGGAAAAAGATGAGTGAACAGGGTTGAACACCCTTCACTATGGAACACGTACTAAGTTCTAAATATTTATTGAACACTTGTTTGTCAGCTCTTGTGGTAAATCCGTTACACCCATTCATTGGGTGTAATCTGTGTGCTAATGTCTTCAGACCAGGAAGATGAGACTTGGAGAAATTAAATAATTTTGTCAAGATCATACAATTAGAAATGGCAAGATGGATTTGAAACCAAGCCTAGCTAATTCTAAAGGCCTTTCCCTCCTATATAATGTATTTCCTCTGTTTATATAAGGCTTTCTTCCACGCATTATAGGGAATATAAAAAATTAATTACTTCTAACTTCCACCAGAAGCTTTGTTAGCTGGCAAGGTGACTGCTACCATATCGTTTGCGTCAAGAAATGGTGATGGTGCTCATTCTTATGTTGGATTGTCTTGACCATCACCATCTCCTTTCAGGCATATAGGTTCTTCCTAGAACCTTGGTGATTGCAAGCATAGTTTGACTCGTGTGGCATCCTTGGTCATCAAAATTACCTGGCCGGCAGATAGGAGAGATGGTCTGAGCCCCATAATGTAAATGAAAAAACTAAGGCCAGAGAGCTTAGGTGAGCTGCCCATGGTTAGCCAGGTCACTGCAGAACCAAGACCTGACTTTTTGCACTGGAGTCTTGATTCTGGGCTTTAGCTACACTTTAGATACACATTGCTAACTGCTTTGTTTGTTCTAGACAAGTCTCTTTCATTAAAACATAGAAACGACAATAAGAAAAACAAAAAGCAAACAACCGAAGCCCTGCCTGGTCTCAGAATGAACTTTCGTAGCTTTTAGGAAAACTGTCTGATAGTAAGTACAAGCAGGTTAAGTGCAAAAGGGAAATAGGGAGGGAGAAATGGAGACTGTTCGGATAGTTCAGTGGGAAACCCAGCTAGGACTTCAGATAATATTTTGCTCGATTGTGTCTGTCTCTGTTTGGGGTACAGTATGCGGGGAGCTGCCTCCTTTCAGGGAATAGCGGCATCAGTGGGAACTGACTTCCAGCCCCTGCCCCGGAGGGTCTCGGCCAGGTCTGCCATTGGCCAGCCTCCTGTTGTGTGTACTGTGACCTTCTTGAGGGCCGAGGGGTCCATCTGCCTTTTGCTTAAGAAACAGCATTTGTTTATGTTTATCTTGTAGGGAGTATATTTATAGGCTCAAACGAGACTAAAAGCCCTGTTTCATCAAGGCAAAAGTTTATCTTTTGCACAAAAGAATGCACTGAGTGGCTGCCTGCGTGGATTCTGCGGGGCGGGGAGGAAAGGCAATTTATGACTTGTATCTGTTTTTGTCATTATGTATGACTGCTCGATTTTATAGTTGAGCTGATTATCCCCATAATAGCTTTTCCATGTACCTATAAGCGAGTAATAGGTGAATGCCTTCTTATAAGCATTGGGGTTTTTAGTGTATTTAAGTTGGCACAAAACTTCGTGTTAAATGAAATTCACTTCAGACAGTAATCTATCCCTTAGAGAATGTAGAGTTTTCTCTTTTCAAAAAGACTTTGATCTTAAACAAGTCACCCAAGGGATTTCTTTTTCCAGCCAGGAGGAGGTGCCTTCGCATTGTCGTATCTGGAGAAATGACTCAAATTCTTGGCAACAGAATTTCTGTTTTATTTTCCTCTGATAACCTTGAGTACTAAAACGATTCCTTTGGTCTGAACTCCTTTAGGTTAGAGGCAAGTTTTAGAGGCCAAATGACCCATCAGTGACCCATCCTAACTTGGTCATATCTCAACTCTCTGTGGGAAGTGGGAGTGTGCTGGGCGGGGAAGGGAGGGTGGGAGCTGAGTGGTGGCATGAGAATCACATTCGTGACAGAGTTCCCAGGCTGCCCCGCCCACCCTGTGCAGCGGCTTCGCTTCTGAGGGCTTAGTGGCCGGGCTTAGCTTTCCCTGCTTCCCGCCCTGATCAGACAGCTCAGCCAGAAGTCAAGGAACAAGGCCCACACCACCGAAGCTGTAGTTTTGAAACGGAAAGCTGGGAAAAAATTAAAACTTTTCTTCACTTCCTAATAGTATAGCTCGGTTAAAAATCAGGTCCTCGCGTCATCTTAGACCGAACATCTTGCTTCAGAGGAATTCACTTCATATTCCAAAACTGCACTCTCCTTGGTGGGAAAGTATGTCCAGTTGCTAAATTGAAAAGACAGGAAATATCTGTGCCCCCCAAAGAGTAGCGGTTCTGTACCCTGGTGAAAACATGGTGAGAAGAACAATCAGTTCTGGCTTTCTTAGGTTGACCGGTTACCCCAGGGGTGTGGCACCGCATCCCTTTTAGGCATAATATTACTCATAGTAGTACTTGGCCTTTCCTGAAAAACTGACCACCTTAAGGCAAGGTGAACTATAACCTCTTCTTATAAACATCTGAAGGGCAAATCAAACTCTCTTTTGGCAGTGAAATGTCAAAACACTCTTTGGAAGGTTCTTTCTATTTTCCTTTATTTTTCCTTCCCTGTAATCTATACTAATAATAAAAGGATATGCAAATTGTCCGGGATGCCATCACAGTAACGACTGACTAGCAGGCTGCGTGGGGCGACAAGGCCAGCAGGGGGTTTAGTGAGGGACGACCAAACAACTGAACAGCAGGCTGTGCAGGGCAAACAGGCCAGCAGGGGGTGGGGCAGTTGGGGGCAACCAGGCACCAGCTGTCCTGGATTGTGAGAGGGATGTCTGACTGCCTACTTAAGCTGATCCTGGGGATCAGGCCTAAACCAGCAGTCAGACATCCCCTGAATGATCCTGGATTGGAGAGGGTGCAGGTGGGGCTGAGGAGACCCCCACCCCATGCATAAATTTCATGCACTGGGCCTCTAGTTATCTCTATAAGTCTCTTTCCATTTTGAAGAAAAGCTAAATTTAAGTGTTTTCTTAGGAGAAAGAAGGGATTCCTTGGTTGAAAACATGCTTATGAGCCAGAAAGGGCTGTGATGACAGACCTGGCATCCTTCACTGAGCAGCTGCTCTGTGTCAGGGGTGGACAAGGAGCTTTCCATCTGCCTCATTGTCACATGGACCCGTGAGAAGGAGGTGTCAGCTCCATTTCATAGGTGAGGAAAGTGGGACTTGGGATGCCCAGTTACCTTGACCTGAAGTTTAATCATGAGTCAATGTGGGATCCAGAAGCTTTAGATCAAAGTGAGTTTGGGAGTCTGCCGTATGCTTCCCTAGCCTCTCAGGTGTAGTTCTCACCAACCCCCAGCTCTGGAGGCAGAACACAAGCAGCTGGAAATAGCACCATTTACAGGCACCGCTCAAACAGCTTCCCGTTCGTCCCCAGATTTAATTCCTCCATGCTGGACCTTGCGATTTCCCACTGGTCTTCTAGGCTTTTTGGATCATCTTTATTATCTGGGAATCCCTAGCCTCAACCAGGCAAACGGGAAGACAGCATCTCTTTTTTCCTTTTCTGTAAATACCAGTGGGAAAGTCCTCCTGCGCCAGTTCTAGGGAAATGTCCTCCTTGGACACATGAGGAGGTTGGGATAAGCTCAAAAACTAGGAGTCACGTTGGGGAAGCCAAGGAAAGGGTGAAGAGAAAGTGGCAGAAAGCTGCCCATCCGGTCACTTCCTGTGTCCCCAGTCATGCGGCTCTCTCGCACCTTTGCTGTTTGGCTCATAATTTTACCTGTGTTTGGAATGGCCCTTCTCCCCATCTCTGGCCACATGGCTCCAAATGTGTAAGGTCTCTAACCCAGATGCCCTGTGAGGTTCTCTCCACGCTGAATCCCCAGGGCACTTGGTGCTTGCATTAAGGCAGTGGCCGCACTTTTCCTTGGAAAGTAACCTTTGTGCACGTCTCAAACAGCCCTTCAACAAACCATTAACAGTGTCGCTCACGTGCTAGGCACTGTGGCAGAGGCTTAGGGAAGTAAGGCTTAGCTGTTCTTTTGAGGGAGGTGGAACAGGTCAGGCGGACAAGAAGTACTTGTCAGTAGTCGTGGTACAGAGAGAGCAAGGGTTGGGGCTGGAATCTGTGTCGAGGTTTCCAGTCCCGGAGATAAGGAGCTGTGGGGCCGGCAGGAGAAACACTCCATTCTGTTCCCCAGGGCGGCGATGGCCTTGAGCTGAGAGGCTGCACATGGCCGTCTGTTTATTCATCTGCATCCCGCAGGAGACTCGAAGCTCCTGGAAGGCAAAGATCTTTTCTGTCACCATTTTTATTGCCAATTTCCCCCGTGACTAACCATGAATAGTTGTTGTAGGAAAAATTGAAGTGATCCAGGTTGTGGACTCTCCTTTATCCAGTATATCATGTTCACATGTTGTACATTCAACAAATAGTTGTTAAATAAGTGAAATACCTGCTGGATGTATCCTTATTGCCTGGCTATTTTATGGCTTTTATGTGAAATAAACAAGATGCTTTTTAAAAGTTCATGACTCTCCTCCCACACATAAGCTGAATTACATGCAAAACCTCATTGTATGTGTAGCAATGCAGAGAGGTGGTTGACTTTTAGATTTTTCTCTCCCCTCCCATCCCTCAGATCTAAGATACTGATGTGGATCGAATGAGGACAGGGGTGCATTATTGGATCGGGCCCTGCTTATGATATAGGAAGCCTTGGGAAACTGACCCTCCTCCAGTCCTTTCATTCATCTTTTTAAAAAAATCCTCACCCAAGGATATTTTCCCATTGATTTTTAGAGAGAGAGGAAGAAAGAGGGAAAGACAGAAATATTGATGTGAGAGAAACTCATCAATTGGTTGCCTCGGTCAGGGAGGAGCCTGCAACCAAAGTACATGCCCTTGACCAGACTTGAACCCAGGACCCTTCAGTCCACAGGCCAACGCTCTTATCCACTGAACCAAACCAGCTAGGGCACATCTTTTAATCTGATGAATTAAAATAATATTTGTGGGAAATACCTGTTTGCTTTATTAGAGGAAGATATTTAAGTAAACATTTCCTGCAAGCTATTGCATTTATATAAGAACACATTGTTTTGGAAGCAGTGACTTTCCGTGTTTTCACGGAAATGAAAATTAAGCAGAACATACTTCCAGAAACAGCCCATCGCCTCAGCTTTATGGTCTTTGTGATGTTTCCCAGCAGGAGGCTGGGCCAGCGGGGTTATTTTTTTTTTACCAGTAACTTGGACATTAGCAAGGAGGATGCCAGTCGGTTCTGAAAGAAGAGCTACTGACAGTTCCTGGAGCTTTATAGAAATGCAACCCTGTAGCATGCTCCTGTTGTTGCGTAATTTCCCCCAGCTTATGCATTAAAGAATGCAAGTGTTATTAGTTTCTCTTGACAGAAGGAGAAATTGAGTCACAGCAAAGGTAACTGACTTATTAAGACGAGGGTGAGGCCCTGGCTCCTCTCTATCTTGGCTATCCCATCGACCTCACTGCTGCTTTAGAAAGCACCCATGTACCCTTAGGAATTAAATAAAAATTATTTTACCTTGTAGCGTCCCCATGGGGCCAGCGGGGCAGGTGTGATCATCACTTCCTGTTTCGTGGTGGGACATTCCGTCCCACCGGTTCGAATAGTTTTGCCAAAATCATGCAGTCGGGGCTGGCTCCCAGGCCTCCAGCTAAGCCCACTGCTTCTCCTGCCAGACAGCGTCCTCTCGGAGGAGCTTCCTGCTGGGGCAGACAGCTGTGGAAAAGCCTTCCTTCTGGAGAGGGCCTCTCTGTCCCGGCCGTGTGCGAGGTGCGTGAGAGGTCGGCCGGACGACCTCAGGGGACCTGCAGACCTCCAGGCTCCCGGCCCCTGAGAAACGAAGCTGGGAGCAGCGGGACGGATGCTGTCACCTGCCTCGGGGCCTGCGTGGGATCTGTGTCCCGTCACAGCCGCAAGGCAAGCTCGCGGGACTGCCACATTCCAAGTCAGCTGGCAGGACACATCAAGGTCTCTTTATGAGTGAGCTATGTGGAGAGAGGGAAATCTCAGATTAAACACAGGGAGGAATTTGCCACTATTTTTCTTCAAAAGATAGAACACAATAGTGAACAGTGTCTTACTGAAGTTTTGTTTAAAAAAAAAAAAAAAGTTTTTGAGAAGCCTTGTTTTAATAACATTTAATATGGTATCTTAACTCTAATCTGTCTTTCCATTGAAACCCATCTCGAGTTCTTCCCAAGGGCGGTCCCAACCCCAACACCCATCCCACTAGTTCCAGCCGTGTGTGGCCGCCACTCGCCTCGGGTCTGGGCCCTCAGCACCGTCGGGCACTTTAGTGGAAACTCGGGACACAGATCTAGGAAGGAACTCGGAGGTCAGCTTTTCGCCCTCTCAGGTTGCAGATGGAGAAACTGAGGCCCAGGAAGGGTCTCATAGCTCACTAGCCTCAGGGCCAGCACAAGAAGTCAGGCCTCTGGCTACGGGCCTGCTGTTGTCTTTGAAGTAGAGCCAGCAGCTGTGGGTGCCTGCTGCTTGTCCTTTTTGGGGTGAGGGAGAAGAAAGTCCTGGCCACATCCCTGACGCAGTTAGTGTGCCTCCTATTAGCATCCTTTATGCGGATTTATCTGTTTATCCGGGTCTTTACACGAGAATGATCTCCTGAGGACCACGCGGGTGATTTTACCCCAAGCCCTCGGGGAGCGGAAGCTGTGTTTTGTGTGAGGGTGGCTCCCCTGGATGGGGAGGGAGTGTGTCTCCTCTGAAACATGTCATCATCCTTCAGCAGCAGAAACCCCTGCACTGAATAAACCCAGGCAAGTGCACCCCATCTGAAAACAAGACAAGATCTCCCCCAAATAAGTGGGGAGGCCCTCAAAATCAGATTTGGAGGGCAATTGGTGAGATGGGGTAGAGGTAAAATTTTGATGGACACAGTCCTTGGTTGATGCCAAAAAGAATGTAACTTTGTTGGTTAAACTGAATTTTTTAAATCTCTTCTAATGCTTATATGATTATCAATTATGATTATTGTCACTGGGTTCCTTCTACAGTCTGTGAGTTAAGAGAGAAATAAAAGGAAAAAGTGGACCTTTTACTGATTTTAATCGAGGGAAGAAGAGGTCACTGGCCACCCCTCAGTGAACATTGCAAATCTGAGTATGTTCTGTTGCCCTCCGTCCAGCAAGCTGGAAAGAACTTGATTATAAGAACACTTTGATCTGAACTTGTGCCTTTTCTGAATCGTCCTTCAAAAGGAATTAACTGTGCTGCCTCTGGCTGCCATGAGCAAAACGATTTCCATGCCGGCCCTGCTGGTGCGGGAGTTCGAGCAGCCGCTGTCTTCACGGCCTGGTCATCCTCTTCTCCTGTGTGGCCCGGAGGTGTGCGGGCAAAGGGGCGAGTGGGCCAGGGCCTCTGTACGTCACGGCTTCCAGCATGGCGCTGGGCATGGCCTGGCTTCGGGCTGTCACTGTCCTCACTAGAATAGGTGCCTGAAACCTTCACCTTTTTGCCTTTTTGCTTTAATCTGGAACACTTCAACAAAGCAGCAGACCAAATGGTGCCTGGCCCGACCCCCCTCCGGGCCAGAATCCTCACCTGGGTTCAAACAGTCAGTCACACAGCGGAGCCCCTCCACTTGCCAGAGCAAGATCGCAAAGAGTTAACACTTTTGCTTTTTCGGAAAGTTATCTGTGAAGAGTATTAGTTGTTTAATAAAGCGTGCCTGCCCTCCCGGTGAACCCGCCAGTGACTCTGCAGCTGGGGTCATTTCAAGTTCACGCGGTGGACTTTTGACTGCCTTCTGAGTCTGTGAAAACAGTCTGCAGCTCCTGCGGGGATCATTCATTCAGGCCTGTAACACAAAACTATTGCCAATGGGCACCTGCTGGGGCGGCTTCCCAGGAGGCCTGGGAGGGAAGATACCAAACTCATCAGGCATCTGCAGAGATAAGAGCAGCGGTCCGCTGGGAGCCTGCTAATAGGGCCTGCGCTCAGTCCCCACTGCCAGGCCAACAGGCTGTGTCAGAATGGATTAGGGAGCCTGGTCAGGAGAGGATGTGAGCTAATTAAAGGCCTTTTACAAAGAGGAATAGAGGGAGAAAGAAGTGGAAGTGGGAGGGTGGGGGGTTGGAGCACATGCCCCAAATTTCCAGCACATTCTTTATTCCTCTCAACATCCCTCTCCAAAGAGAGGAAAACAAATGGACGCGTCTGACATTTGGTTATTTCTAACCTTAAGTTGTCATTCATTCTGCCTGGTGCTTATATCGCTTTTAGCTGCTCATTTTGTGGAGTTACATTTATCATCAAAGACATATTTTGCCACATTTTCCCTGGAGACATCCTGTTCTTGAAATACGAGGTCAGCTGCTTGACTTTTGTCCTCTTTCCCCACTTTGACGCATCTGGGCAATGAGTGTCTGCTTGTGGTGTGTTCAAGGTTTTCCCCTTTCGCTTGGAAAATCCACTTGCCAGCTGTGTGGGAGGGTGCTTCTGGGAGGATGAGGTAAATTAATATAATGCGCCATGGTGCTCTTCAGTTTTAGCTGCTGAGGTGGGGGTGTCATGAGCACGCACCATCTTGAAAACGCTGCGTGGTGGTGGCATATAATTCATCTGACAATCACGCCCACTTCAGAAACAAGGTCCCCTGTGTTTGGTTTACCTGCTCCTTTGTTTATTTAGCCCGAAGATTTCCCACCCCACCCCAACCAGCGCTGAATGAACATATTTATAGATCCAGGGAGCTTCAAATCTGTGGCATTTTCTTAATCAGCCTCGCAATGTTACATTTCTACATTTCTTGAAAGCAGTTTTGTTCACACACAAACCCGGAGCCCTAACGATATCATTTCTGATACATTTCGCATAAACTTAGCTGTGTGCAAAGAAACATTTGGGTTAATCTCGTGCTACATGGTAACAATCCTAGGAAATTCCAATCAAGCCAACAACCTGCTTCCTTCATTCCGGCCTGTTGGCTAGCTCGCTTTGTCTGCGTCCTGATAAGGAGTGACCACAATGTTAATTTTGTATTTCCTTGCCTTTTGTCTCACACAGTCTGTTGTTCGAGCAGAGTAGGAGGCTTCTTCACTGCACTCTGTGAAGTAGTTACAGCGGAGGAATCAGGTTGGCCTTGTGGAATATGTTTGTGTACACGCGCTTGAAGTGTCGAAGATGTTAATTGCCCTCGTTAGCTTTATTCCTCAGTACTGCTGTATAGAAACAGGACTGCACGCCGAAGGGCGTTTGCATTTGACCTGGTAGCGAGTGGCATCTTTAAAGATTCTCCTAGCTAGTGCTCCCTGACTGCTTCCCCGTGGCCAGGTACTATTCTAGACGCATGTGGGTCAGCCTGCTTAGTCCTCACAGTGACCCTGGGAAGTGTAGTCCCACTTCGTATGCAAGGACACGGAGGCCCAGAGGAATTGAGCAGCTTGCCAAGGCTACGAAGAGCAGGATAGGATCCTGGGTCGTCTGGGTCAGAGCCTGTCGAGTGGGCTTCACTCTTGGACCCTGTGCGATGTCATGTTCATAGGAATTCACCGGGTGAGGCTGTGTCCCAAGGGGCTGCAGAGAATCGGAGTCACAGTTCAGTGCTTGCCTGCAGCAGCCTCTGTTGTAGCTCTTTGGTTGAGGCTCTTCCGCCCTTATGAGCCAGGGTGTGGGCTGAGACCCAGAAATGCTCTTCCCACCCCACACACTTCGTGGTGATTTAATGGGGTTCCAGGCCACACGAGAGCTGTCTGAACATAAACCTGTATGCAGGAACCATAACCTCATACTCTTCTGCTCATGTATCTACACAGTAAGGCCACAACAGCACGGGGACAGTTAAAGGTGCCAGGCTCTGTGCTCCGTGCGGGGCAGCAGATAGAATAAGTCAGATCTCCCTCTCCCTCCCCAGGATCTCTGTCTAGCTTGGGAGAAGGTCCTATAACTAAGGCTTCAGGGAGAAAGTGTCTCAGGCCCTAGGACAGAAGTCTATGGTTCGGTGGGGCAGACCTCCCTATCCAGGACAAGGGAGGCCTAGACAGAGGAAGGAACCTTGAAGTCCAAGGAGGTATTTGCCACGTGGACAGTAAGTGTTGGGGACAAGAGGACACACGAAGGCAGCCCAGGTGGGGAGGCTCGGTGTGGGCAGCAGCCCCGGGGAGAAGCAGTCAATGCCTTTGGACCGACTGGTCACTTGGGAGAGGCTGGCCGGTCATTTTACATCCCTGGGCCCCTCTCTCTCCCCTGACCAATATAAGTGAGTTCCACAGGGAAGAGAGAGACCAAACTGAAATGTTTATTTTTTAAGTCCAGTATTATTGTCATGATACGACCATTTCCGCATATATCAAATGTTAGCTGTTAAAGTGTTACAGGTATTTTTATGTGTATGGGGAGAGCTAACACTTTCATAGAAGAGGCCAAAACAAAATCAGCAGCCCCCTACCCTCTTGGGGGACAAAAACCAAACCTGACTTGCTTCCTGTAGAATTAGCGCTAAAACCAAATCATGACCTGTTCACAGCAGGTAGGCTGCAAATGCAGCCCTGCTGTTCTTTCTGGCCAGGGCACCTCCGCCCCAGACTCAGCCGGGGGCTGCCTCCAGCATCTCCAATCAATCTAGAGAGCGGAAAATCGCCCTCCGAGAGCCCAGAGCAAACTGACTCGGGATTCTGATAAAGGGGAGAAGGCGTTGGTTTAACCCTCTCTTACACAAGCAGCCTAGCAAGGCAGGAAGAAGGGGGCGGGTCCCTTCAGCTGTGCATAATTTGCATAATTTGGAGCACAGTAGATGGAATGTTTGCCATTGAGCCCCAAACCACATTTGGGGAAATTAATTTACCTGACCCCATTCGATCAGTCCATCAAACCGTGTTACCATTTTCTTTAGACAGAGCTAACCCAGAGATGGCCTCAGTTTGAGAGGGAAGAACATCTACAAGCGTGTGCTCCACGGGTCTTTACCTCCAGCCCTTGCCTGCCCCATCCTCTCCACATTGGAAGGTTTTCTCTGGAAATCCCTCCTCTCCTGTTCCCTGTCAAGGCGGGTGACAGTGTTTTGAGTGGAATTTTGGGTTTAGTTGTGTAAATTCAAAGGGGACATGTATTGTGAGAAGCAGTGGGCACTGTTTCTCACCAGCGTTTAAACAGTCTTTGCAGGTTTCCTGTTGGCTTCTTGGAACTTTGAGCCCTAACATTTTCCTACACGCAGAATCTTAGGGCAGAATGGAGGCAGCTTGGTCCTTCCACTCTCAAGACCGCGCTTATGTGGTTGCGTGGCCAATGTGTGGACACCTGCCTTCCACCGCCCCCTGATGCTCGCTGGCCAGGGGCGTTCGGCTGGTTTACTGAAGCAGCCCTGCCTCCGCCCTGGCTTCCCCTTCTCACTGCAGTGTTCTCAACAACATTGGAGCCACCCAACAATGACACAACTCAGGTTTGTGTCGTCGTCGGGTTTTTTAAAGGAACTAGCTCCCAACTGGACTTTCTCTTCTTGTTCTTTCTGAAGTTTCGAGGCTCGTTTTCAGTCCATTCTGCACTCACTCTTCTTTTGCTAACAGGAGAGGTTGTGCCATTGCCCTGAAGCATCAGGGCAATGAATTCCTGTGTCCTCATGCCTCTGACCACTTGGGGACTTAAGTCGGCAAGGTTCAAGATCCTCTGAGACCTCCTCTGGCCCATCCCCCAGACCATTGGCATGCTGGGCAGAGGAGCGATGGCTGTGCCATCCGCCTCCGGCAGTTCTTCCTGTCTGGCCTCCTACTTTTTGCCAGGGGCTCTGGAAGGCTGGTTTTCCTCCCTGGATGCTGGTCTCAGACACGCCCTGCAGGTCTCTGTCGGCAGCCCCAGAGCAAGTGATGTCCATGCTCCTGCTTAGCTGAGAGGTGCTAAAAAAGCTCATTAGCTGCCACTCCCTCGCTAGGTTCCTATGTTTCCCGTTACGTCTGCACATATGAGTATTTTTTTAAATTATATTTTATTGATTTTTTTTTAGAGAGGAAGGGAGGGGGTAGAGAGCTAGAAACATCCATCAGCTGCCTCCTGCACACACCCTACTGGGGGTATGCCCGTGACCAAGGTACATGCCCTTGACTGGAATCGAACCTGGGACCTTTCAGTCTGCAGGCCAACACTCTATCCACTGAGCCAAACCAGCTTTGGCCACACATACGGGTATTGAGGGATACCGTTAGGTGTTTTGATGTTTGTCTTGTGTTATTTACTGTGATACATGCCTTCAGACCCTTCAGTCAATAGAAAAATAGGCAGGGGCCGAAACCGGTTTGGCTCAGTGATGGAGCGTTGGTCTGCGGACTGAAGGGTCCCAGGTTCGATTCCAGTCAAGGGCATGCACGTTGGTTGTGGGCATATCCCCGGTGGGGAGTATGCAGGGTCCCATCGACGTTTCTAACTCTCTATCTCTCTCTCTTCCTCTCTGTAAAAACTCAATAAAATATATTAAAAAAAATAAAATAAGAAATTACAAAGACTTTAAAAAAAATAGGCAGGGGATGCAATAAGTGTAGAACTTATTTATAAATATACTTTTATTTAATTCAGAAAGGAAGGGTGAGTGAGAGTGAGATAGAAACATCAATGATGAGAGAGAATCATTGATCATCTGCCTCCTGTATGCCCCCTTCTTGGGATTGAGCCGGCAACCCGGGCAATGTGTCCTGACCGGGAATCGAGTCGTGACCTCCTGGGTCATAGGTTGATACTTAACCACTGACCTACGCTGGCTGGGCAGCATTACATTTTTGATAACCATCCATATTTATCTGTAGCTCATGTTTGCACTGCTATCTAGTACTGCAGTGTTTGAATGTGTCATAGTGTGTCTGTTCTATGTTTGGACTGCTTTCCAGTGGTTTGCTATGATGAACCATGTTTCTGTGGCCTTGTTCAAGGTCTCGGAGCACACGCACAAGAGTCTCTCTAATATACATTGAGGCGTAGAATTACTGGGTCATTGAGTATTTATTCGTCCCGTGTGTGTGTGTGTGTGTGTGTGTGTGTGTGTGTGTGTTAAATGGTCAATATTCATTTAGATTTATACGCATATTTGTCCTGTTATCATTCATTCTTTTCTTTGCGTATCCATACAGGGTCTTTATCCACAAAAGAACTTTCTTTTGTGGGTCCTCTGTAATGGGTTTTCTCAGGTTGGTTCCCCTCCAGAACATATATTTATTTCACCCATATTTTTAAAGATAGTTTCACTGAATTTAGAATTCTGGATTGGCAAGTTTCTTTCAGCCCCTTAATGATCCCATTATTGTTCTATTATTTCTGT
This sequence comes from Pipistrellus nathusii, assembly GCA_963693515.1. Lineage (NCBI taxonomy): Eukaryota > Metazoa > Chordata > Mammalia > Chiroptera > Vespertilionidae > Pipistrellus > Pipistrellus nathusii. The sequence continues at coordinate 6,371,937 of OY882859.1, forward strand.
TGAAGGAGCTGTCAGTGTTATTGTTGCTTCTGTGAAGGTGATATGCCTGTTTTCCTTTGACTGCTTTTAATATTTATTTTCTGTCTTTAGTTTATAATAATAAATGTGCCTAGTTATGGTTCTCTGGGTTGGGATTTATAAAATATCTTGAATTTGTAGCTTGATTCTTACTACAAATTCTTGGTTAATATCACTTCAGATACTGCTTCTGCCCTCTTTCTCTCTTTTCCTTCTGTGACTCCAGTTACCTGGAAGTTGAACTTTTTTTTTTTTTTTTTTTTTTTTTTAACCATGTCTGTTAAGTTCCTTTGTGTCTTTCACCCTCTTGTTTTTATTCATGCCTTGATCTGGATATTTTCTGCTGACTTTTTTTCTACTTCACTAATCCTTTTTGATACTCTATCCACTCTGCTCTTCAGCCACCTATTAAAATCCTAATTTCAGTTCTCTGGTAAAGTTTTCTATATTTTTTATAACTTTTGGAAGATCATTGTATTCTACTTTAAACGTTGTATCGAATAGCTCTAGTGTCTGGATAACTGCTGAGTGATTTTCTGTTTCTTTTTTTCCTTCAGTTTTCAGTCATTTTATTCACTCACATATCTAGTAATTTTTATTGTATGCTGGACATTGTGTAAAAAAAACAAAAAACAAAAAAACAACAACAAAATACGTTCTTTTTCTCCAGAGAGGATTCATATTTCTTCTTTCCTTCTGGTGCCCAGTGCTTGATTTCCTCCCATGTGTACCTCCCCTGCAAAACTTGTTTTCTGAGCCTTTCATTTGCAGTAAAGGGTATATAACAGCAAGAACTTCCCAGCGGGACTTGTATTCAGTAAGGATCAAAGCCTGGTATTTAAAGGGAAGGATCTTGAGGAAGGATTATTTGTTTCTGGGGAAGGGCCATGGAAAGGGAGCTGGAGAATCAGCCTCAGCTCTTGAAATCATAACAGAGGTCCTTAAGGAAACCTGGCCTTCAAGAATCAGTTCTATTTAGATCAGAAAACGGATGAATCTTTTTGATAAGCAAGCGTTAATTAGCTCTCTTTTAAGTAGGAAGTATATTGAACCAGAGCCCATTTTCTATTCTTTTAGTAATTGAAAGTTTTCTCTTGAAACCAACCCATCAGAATAGTCCCAGTGAGTCACCTTCAAAAGGGCAGCTATTGAGCGCAATGAATTGTGTTTTCTTCCTCATTCCAGCACTTGTTTTTTAGGCTGAAATTTATTAACCTAGGAATGGCTAATTTAGCAGTGAAGGGCTAATTCTGCTAAAAAACAAACAAACAAACACAAACCCAGCAGATGGGTGTGAATGTTCAGTGTCCTCTCCCAGGTCACCCTTCGTAGGGTTGTAAGATGCCAGAGGTAAGAATACCCTCTGAAAGGCCACCAGGGGCCTCCTGGCAGAGCCCAGAGGCTTCTGAGGAGCTTCTGGGAAATAGAACTAAGCCAATTGCATTTTTATTTTATTTTATTCCACCTGACTGTGTGGAAACTTTCCATTTAAAAAAGAACCTTTCTTTGGCCTTTCACTTGAGCCTGGGACCAAGCCACGCTCAGGAGAAATGAGACAGGACTTAAGTACCTAGGATCTATCTGCCTTCCATTCCCTATTGCCCCTCCCCCCCCAAAGAGGTTCAACCTCCGTGGGTCTCCCAGATGCTGAAGACCTGCTCCCAGTCTGTGGTCTCATCTAGCATTCGTCACAGTTGCTGAGGCATGGCCTCCCTGAACAGGACCAGAACGAAGGGTGGCCTTTGTGTCTTTAGCTTCCTACAAATGCAGGAGGTAGGAACAGCACCTTGGCTTCCTTGGGACAGTTGCATTGCTCCTGGATGGCTGGGTGGTGGTGGGAGAGAGAGGAGTGGCAGAGATGGAGAGACGAGGAATGGAGGCTGAACTGGGTGCCCTTCCAAGATCGTGCTTTGCGCTAGGAGCACAGGTGGTTTGTGCTGTTCTCCCCCTGTAGTTTCTGGAGTTGGGTTTGCTTGACCAGACCAGCTCTGAGTAATTAAACCTTTTAGTTTTGTGGCTTCGGCACGCCACCTCCTTCAGCAAATCCTCTGCCGGAAGCCGGGGGCGGGGGGGGGGGGGGGGGGGAGGAGAGCAGGCCGCTCCACAGGCGGGAGCTCTGGAGATCACTGGTCTTGGTCCCTGACCCAGCTGGCCGCCATCTTTCTTCCCAGCCTCACTGGAACATGTGAGTTGTAAGTGATCCCCTAATGAACGTTTACAGAACCTCCTCTCTTTCTGGGCCTTTTCAGGGGGTGACAGTGAGAGTTTGGGGAACGGAGAGGGGGGGAGCCTAGGCTGCATGCCTGAGGGCAGGTCCAGGTGATAGAAGGTGTGAAGTGTCTGAGTGGGAGTATCGCTCAAGAAGGAGTCCGAGCCTGGGCTCTTTCTTGTCCAGGAATCACATGTAATTTCTTAGAAACTGGGTCATTGACACACTTCCCTCAGCCACCTTCCTTTGTCACCCCACTGCTTGGAAAAGAAAGAGTCCTCACCTGGGGTCTCTATGAGATTTTTCCTGGCGCTCAGGAAGGAATGTTCCATGGTGATAATAACAAAAATCCTGTATTACCCAGTATCATTTGTGGGTAACACCTAGCAGGCTCTTGTTAGAGACAGTCGTGGTCTTTTTATGTTTCATCTGCACAACAGTGACAATAGCAGAACCCACCTCGTGTGTTTGTTGTGAGGATTAAACGGATTAAATGATTTCCCAACTGTTAAGTCACAGAGCAGTGCCTGAGGTGAGTGTTGCTGACCCGTGTTCACAGTTCCAAAGGTCACACTTTGGTCTTAGCAGTTGTAAGCTTTCCTTTATCAGTTTTGCTATTTACTCACCTAACCCTTCTTTTATTTGAATATCCCCTTGGGGAGATTTTTTCCTGAAAATCTTATCAAGGTATTTCAGACCCTTGAAACATATCTGACTTTTTCCGTAAGAAGTTCAGCTTGTACCGGTGCCCGCCATCTGGGACTGTTCTCCATGACGTCACCCGTCACCTTTCTCCCGGCTTTTGGCATTAGAGAGAATCTATCTGTTCACTTGAAATGCAGCGTTCTTTACAGGAATGAAGTCCTTGTGGCTGGGAATGCGATAAGCTTGAGCTTCTTCTCTGTTGTAAAATGTTTGGTTGCATTTCTAAGTTTCCGTATTTGGAGATTTTCTTTTGTTATAATTGACTTCCTTCTCTTTGTTCCAGAATGGGCACAGGTGATTCCTCGGTCACAGACTGAGACACACACAGCATTCAGCTGGGGAGGAAGGGGCAGTGGGGCACTCAGAGGAACAGACTTTGCAGTGGTAACCTCGGCCTTTACACATTTTTTGTGTTTTCCCCCAAGTACTTTGAAAACCAAGGCCTCTCTGGATTAGCAAGTCTGTGGGTCGTGTACTCCTGTCTTTAGATGAAGACAACAACCCTGAAGAGAACCTGTGTGTGTGTGTGTGTGTGTGTGTGTGTGTGTGTGTGTCTGGCTCAAGCTCACCCCAGTGCATCTAGTGACAGAGTTGGGATTGAGATTTCTGGCCTTTCAAAGCCTGTGTGCTTTCCTAGTGTTGAAATAGTCTAACTGCTGCGTCAGACATTGTGGTGTGACCACCTCGCAGGGTTCTTTTTTTCTTTCACGTCACATTCTCTCGGGGTTCGGTGCTGAGGCAGGGGCTGTTTATGCATAGTGACCTTGTTAGATGGCAAACCTGGAGGTCTCCCGTGGGGTGGGAAGGCGTGCCCCCTCGTGTAGCCCTAACTGTGCAGAAACCCCCCTCTCACTCTGCCTGGGAGCTGCACCCTCAGCACTGCCCCATCCCCTTCTGCGGAAGGTGCATGAGGCCTCGCTGATGAAGAGCTGAAAGGTTTAAAGATTCACCCCGCACATGATTCTAATTTGCATGGAGGAGACCGGGAAAAGAGGACGTGACTAAGCCATGACACTTGTCTGGTGATGAAAATCAGTCTTCCTGAGGGTTTTCTGCTTATTTCTGTGCTTCTAGCCTCATAGCGAACGCCACCGTTCCTTATTAAAGAAAAAGCAAAACCCTATCCGAGCGCTTCACACCACTGCCAGCCTCTAGATTAATCTGAAACACATCTGAGTTCACAAATGGGTCAGAGCAGCCGCACCGCGGAGACCTGCCAGTTCAGCAGGCGTGCGGCCTGGGCTCTGGGAGGCAGGGCCATCGTGAGGTCTGACTTTGTTGCTTATGTTTGGACCTTGTGTGCCGAGATAATTCCTGGTGGCTTTGGATGACTTTGTTTCTTAACTGAAAAAGGGTGTCTGTTGCATGATAAGTGTTTATCCGTGAAATAGCAACATGGTGTGTGTCTTAGGGCAGGAGGCCTTCGGGTCTCCAGAGAACACCCACTTCCCCCCTCTCTCCCCTCACCCCCCCTCCACACACGCACACAAAGGCAAGGTCATTGGCTTAGGCGTGTTGCTAGAGTAGAATGTCAGTCGGAGCTGTAAAATGTCCTGATTGTTCTCACTCAGGGTCTCTTTTCTGTATCCTTTCCCCTTTCTCTGCCTTAAGGGGCTACACACATAGTCACATCCGAGCAGAACTGAAAACAGACAAACCTGCTCTACATCTACTGGATAGAGATCTGGGGTCCAAAAATGCCTCTCTCTTGCCAAACCTCAAATCGTTCCATGCCCTTTTTAAAGGCCCTTTCCCTGCCCCCTCCGCCGCCGCCTTCACCATTTGGCCGAGTGAGGACTAGCTGTTTGGTTTGCCTTGTGTTGGTGACAGATACCCACTGCTCATTGGATCCCGTTTTCCTTTAACCCCTCCTGGCTCACAAGTCTCACAAGAGGGGTTTTCAACATCAGGGCCAAACTCCCTCTCAGCCTCGTTTTGAGCCGTGGCCATGCTGACACCATGAAACGGAGAAGCGGTGGCATCTTAGCTGCGAGGGACGAGTCGTCCTGACCTGAAGAGGTTTCCTAGCAGAGAGCCAGCCCTGGAAGCCTTGGACCGTTGCTCAGAAACTCAGCAACGTGACGGCCGTGGGTGCCGGCCACCATGCCAAGCCCTTGGCGTCACCTCCTAAACCCCCCACATCACTCTAGAGGCAAGGCCATCTGTCTGATTGTTTGTTTACAGGTGGGTAAACTGAGGTTCAGGGAAGATCAGCAGCTCTCCCTGGATGCAAACTTAGTGAGGGATAGAATAAGAACTTGACTCTGTGGGTCCTGTCTGATTGCCTGTTCACGTCCTCCTTACTCGCAGACACAGCATGTAGCTAGCTGGTTTTTGCAAACGTGTGTGTTCAGCTCCTCGTGGGCAATGCCGAGCAGAGCTGGAGCTGTGCTGGGGGCTAAGCCCTCGCAGCTGGACAGCCTCCGACTTGGAAGAACACAGACTCTCCTCACACCGCAGGCCTGGCCCTTCTCTTCCTTTTCCTGTTCTACGTGCTCCCCATCTCCCCTGGTGACAAGAAAAGCACCGTCACCGGCAGCTCCTCAGCGAGCAAGAATATGAAAGAGGAAATTTCCATTAGGTAAATAACTGTGAAAGAAGAACCCCGGAGAAATCCAAGCCGAGGCTCCTGTTACGCTGGCCCAATGCCGTTGGCATCCCAGGCCTGCTGCATATCACGAAGGGTCAGGAAGACCGAGCAGCCACGACAGAGGGACACAGTGTGAATATGTTTCTCCTTCGCCATTCCAGCATCTCCCTGAATGTCAGTTTTGTAAAACCATCTGTTCCGAGCCCAGCCCCAAAGCCAGCCTAATTTGTGGTGGCTCCGTTTCTGTAGACAATGGGGTTATTTTTGGAAGGCGGGGTATTGACACACACTGTGGGTCGGCGAGGCAGTAGAACTGACATCTTGAAGTTGTTCTGACATCTTTACCCCCTGGCTGAAAATATGGCCTCAGAGAAATCAATGACTTCAGGCTGTGGCCAGAATTCACGAGTGTGGTGTGCTCTGAGCGTCCTCTGCTGAGAGCAGGGGGTGGGGGGGGAGCGGAGAGCACTGTTGTCTTTGCAAATGTAATAGCAGGTTTTCTGAAGGACATTCTGTTCCTTGGAACCTTTCATTTTAGCAAGGACACTCTTCACTTGCAGCCTTAAGGATTTTTTTTTTTTTTTTTTTGTATGTGTGGACTTGAAATAGCTACAAAATGAACTATATTGACTTAAGTCTCTGCAAATGGTCCTTGTGGTGTTGAAGTTATGTTTATGCCGAGTAGAGTTACAAATCATCTGCAAATTACCTCCCAGTTGCTAGCCCTTTCCCTGTGTGCAAGCCTGGCACATGCTCCCTGCCCCGGTGCTTTATGCCCCTCCACCCTCACCGAGCCAAACGCCTCGCAAGCAGGCCATCGCTCTTAGTCCTCCCAACAGCCCCGTGGAATCTAACTGTTCCCATTTTGCACATGAAGAAATTGATGCTTCACGCTCCGTGCAAGTACTTTACATGTCCTGCCTAGTGCTTTCCGTGTACATCCTTGTAAGTGGATAGTCTTTCCCCATTTCAAAGAGGAACAAATGGAGGCTCACAGAGGCTGTTATTGTCCATGACCTTACAGTTAGTAAATGGCACGGTCAGAATTTGAATTCTGATATGAATGAATGTCTTTCCGTTGTGCCACATACATACCTCCTGGCTGGTGTCCTGAAGGCAGGAGGCAGGGACCACTTCTCGTTATGGTTCTCACTTGCTAACTGGCACGCAGTAGGGTTGGGGTTGGTTGACTGATGCATAGCTGGGTTGAATCTGCTCCTCTCCTGAGGATTGCAGCCTTTCCCCCAGTGCCTCCGCGACTAGCTTTCCTGGGTATGATCTGAGTTCCTGCCTCGAGCCTTCATTTCCCATTTTGATCAGCCATGAACATGCCAGAGAGCATCTGCTCTGAAAAGGTTTTGAAATAAATTCGATGGATATCTTGCACCATCACTCCCAGGGGTTGGGGTAACTCTCATAAGTGTCTCCGCTCTGTTTTGACGACCATGTTCAAAGTCAAGGACATGGTGAAATAACACTGCAGCCTCAGGGAAGACAGTGCCAGAGGGCACCATAAACGAGCTTACTGGAATCACCTCCCTCTCCAGCCCAAGCTGTCACCCTGTCTTTGAGGGAGAAATCAGATACCGGGTGTGATTTGCTTTCCCACTGAGGTGGGAGTGAGAGAGAGAATTAAAGATGACTAAGAGCTCCCACAGCGAGAGAGGAGGCTCTGTGGTGCCCTGGATTCAGCGCTCAGAAGCCCAGGCGGCTGGCCCGAGGCCCAGGCTTTAACCACAGGACCCTTCTCCAGGCTGGCTTCGGTTTAGTTTCTATAAAATGGCTCTTTTTGTAAAATCTGATTAGCCTTCATCAGTCTGGGTTTGGTTGGATCGGAGATTTCAACATCTTCCTATATTTTCTGGGTTCTCAAAGCCACATTCCTAAGGGTGAAGATTTTATCTTTTTAAATGCATTTTTTATTGATTTCAGAGAAGAAGGGAGAGAGAGTGAGAGATAGAAACATCAGTGATGAAGAGAATCAATGATTGGCCACCTCCTGCATGCCCTACATTGGGGATCGAGCGCGCAACCTGGGTATATGCCCTGTCCAGGAATTGAGCCATGACCTGCTGGCTCATACGTCAATGCTCAAACACTGAGCCACGCCAGCAGGGCATGGGTGAAGATTTTATATTCACTTCGTGTTAGTGTCTTTGTATCCTTTACTTTTACTCACAAGTGACAAAGGACAAGTCCAGCTGGCTTGCATGAGTAATTTCTTTACAGACAGAGGAGTAGGAATAAGTTGACTAGATTGTAGGCACCTTGCCACGGTGCCTGAGAAGCAAGCACATGGAAGACCCAGCATTTAAGGGAAAAGTGCTCTCTTAGACCCTCTCATCTCTTCCTTCTGGGGTCAGAGTGGTTTCTACAGAGAACCCACTACCAGACAGTGCTGGGGGCCGAGGCGGCTGCAGCGGAATCTGTTGGCAATTAGTCTTTTGGCCCAGGCTCACTCATAAACCTTGGGTGTTAGGCTTGCTTTATTGATGGGGGTTGCTGTAGAGGGGCTGGTGTGGGGCAGTTTGCCTAGCTTATTCTCCCACGTTCTCTAGGGGGAGGGGACAGGACATTGGCAATTTTAACTTCTTCCTAGTCAGCTGCTGGGATAGGTAGATGGGCCTTCGCTTCATACTCTTCCAATGAAACCTCTCTTTTCAAGCAGATTAGGCGTGTAAGGAGAATGCAAACAAGGCCCTGAGGAGCCTGGGTGACTCTTCAGGTGGAGGCAGCCCTCACCCCACAGTGTGCTTCTGAGGACAGCGAGTTCCCTTCACACCTCTCCCGACCGCCCCTGTCCCCACCTCCGGAGGCATCCCGCAGGCACTGTTGTACAAACTCAGAATTCCTGCACATGGCAGGGCACTTTGGCCCTTTCCAGAAACAAGGGTCATAGTTCCCCCTCCTTTTGCAGTTCCTGGGCACTCCCAGTTTGCGTTCTGTTGCTGCTGGCCGTCCACGGGTGGAGGAAGGGGTCTTACCGACACTGGGACTATGGCCGGCTGCCCTCTGTTCCCACCTCTACCCCCAGCAGCACCTAGGCCTGCGCCGGGCCCAGCATGCGTGCTTGATAAAGACATGCTAGCTTGGGTCATAGATCACCCGCTGTCAGCTGGAAAGGGCTTTGGAAACCGCCGAGGCCAGCGCCAGTTTTACAGATGGTACCACTCCAGAAGCTCACTCCGGACAGGGCTGGTTGGTTGCTTTCTCCTTACTGATGGTAAATCCTAATGTAAATGACCATGATGCTAAATCTTTGAAAGAAAGGCGTTCTTCAGATGATGCAGGGTGTTTCCCCTTGGACTGGAGCGACTGGTGATAACAGGAGGAATGCTGACTCGCTGCTGCACCCTGAGCCACGGCCACATGGCGGTGGCGGTGCTATCACTGCTCTGCAGATGCCGAGAGGGGCCCAGGGTGGGCTCCTCCTCGGGGTCATGTAGCCACTGGAATGGCTGAGAGAGGGCTAGAAGCTGTTTTGGTCAGATGCCCAGGCCCGTGGGTTCCTGACTAAAAGCCCCACTTAGTGATTCACAGCGCTGGCTTTCCAAACACTCCAGGGGGTCCCCATCCTAAAGGAAATTGTAAAACTAATTTCCATGTACTTTCAGTTCTCTAATGAGGGAATGACAGGGAGGGAAGGCAAAAAGCAACTAATGACAGGGCTTGCCTCTCTAGAAAGGTCCTTAATCACTGCCCTGGGTCATAAAGGCATCTGGGCAGTAGAGGAAAGGGGGGCTCCCGCGTCCTGCTGCAGGGACCGCTGCTTCCCATAGAGTCGCTGCTCCTCCTCCAGTCCCTCTTCTTACCCAGAAGCCCCTACCCCTGTCACTGGCACCTGGAAGCCTAGGCCTGAGGGCGTCCCTGCAGATCTGTGTGACCCTCTCCCGACCACAACGTGGCAGGCCTCGTGGTGGCCACCCAGCATCCCGGGTCTTCGGGGCCTCACATCTCGCCCCTGCGCTTTCTATCTGAGCAACATTCCTGTGTGTTTTCTCAAAGGTTAGTCCTGGGTCATTGGCACTTAAACCACTTGTTTTGGTAAATCCTTCCTGAGAAGGTTAATTATATATTTGATATCCTTCCCTTTTTATGCCTGAACGAAGAGGATAAGTACCCTGTGGTTTATTAACTGTCACTTTAAACCTTTTCAAATTGTCTTGTGACAAAACAGACTTTTATGTCCTTTTTACCTAGCCTTGATGAATGGGACAGCTTCTCTGGTTAAAATAGGCCAGGATAAATAAAATCTCTGTCTGATCGGTGAGGGCGGAGTTTACATGGGAAGCCATGAGTTCACATGTGCCACTGGCATAAAAGGTGACCTAACCTGTGAACTTTTACATGTGCTTCTTTTTCTGCTTGTGACAAATGGGGCCGGCACTTAGGCGCTCAGTAATTAGTGAATAAGTGAAAGAAAAGACATTACTTAGGGGCAGTTGATTACCCTAAAAAGTTTGATGCCAAACCCTAAAGCAGTAATTTGCCACGTTTCCTATTTTGTATCTCTCTGGCTGTTAGAGCAGAGAGCCTCAGTCCCCCAGGCCATTTGGTTAAACCTTTACTTTTTTGGCCGACACTGGTTTGGCTCAGTGGATAGAGCGTCGGCCTGTAGACTGAAAGATCCCAGGTTCGATTCTGGTCAAGGGCATGTACATTGGTTGTGGGCACGTCCCTGGTAGGGAGTATGCAGGAGGCAGCTGGTCGATGTTTCTCTTTCGTCGATGTTTCTAGCTCTCTATCTCTCTCCCTTCCTCCTCTCTGTAAAATATCAACAAAATATATATATTTTTTTAAAAACCTTTACTTTTTTGGTAAGTTTGCAGCAGAATCGAGGAAGGTAAATGTCAGGATGGATGTCAGTGGTGGTTTGCAGGCGTTGTGTCCACCAGTAAGCGTCCCATACTTGAGAACCACTCTCCTGGCACACACAGTGTACGTAACTCAGCAGTTTATCTCTCCCTCACTTGGCATTCACTGAATCCCAGCAAGGAGCAAGGAGGGCATTTATTTAAAACTAGAGGCCCCATGCACAAATTCGTGCAGGAGTAGGCCTTTCTTCCCTCGGCTGCCGGACTGGCTTCCCTCTGGCACCTGGGACCCGGGCTTTCCTCCAGCTGCCGGCAGGCACCCAGGACCCGAGCTTCCCTTGCAGCCCAGCTTAAGATAACTTAATTATCTATAATAATAATAAAAGTGTAATATGCTAATTAGACTGGCCCGGAAGGATGTCTAGTTTAATTAGCATATTACACTTTTATTATTATAAATAATTAAGTGACAAAAATTCTGCTAAGGGTTTAAAACACTTCTCCTCCTGTTTTTAATCCATTGCAGTTTGCGGGGACCTTGTCGGATGGCTTAGGAAAGACGATGGACAACCGGCATCAGTCGGAGCGGGAGTACATCAGATACCACGCCGCCACCAGCGGCGAGCACCTGGTAGCTGGCATCCACGGCCTGGCCCACGGTAAGTCGCCTGCTGTCAGCTGTAGGGAGTGGCTCTTTTGCCGTGGTCCCTCAGGGAGGCCTGTTCAGCCATCCGGCTGCCAGCAGGGAAAAAGAGAGCCGACAGCAGTGTCGATCCTGGCTTGGCATTGTGGTGCCGGTAGCCATCCAAGCTCTCTTTATTTTATTCCCCTCACACCTGCTACCACCTGTGAGAACTCTTCATTCATTTTCAAAGTGTTGTGCACACGGCCATTCCTTCCTGCGCTCTGGCTTCTGTTCCTAAGGGGTCACCAGGTGTAAGCAGCAAACCCCCTTTTTAGAATCTGGATCTGCTGCTTCTAGACTTGCCCTCCGCTTACTGAGCATTCCTCCCAGAGTGAGATGTGAAAGTGGCCGCCAGGTTTGTGGCCCAGATGTTTTGTGTAAATACCAATTCTCTGAATTTGTTTGAATTCTGGCTTTTAATGCTTTACTTCAGACTCATTTTCCTTTTGTTGAATTTTTTTCAAAACTTCTTAGCATGGCATTCATTAAGACCCTTGAAAATACCAACCTAGCCACCTTTCCCGACCATTGTCCCCAGCCAACCAGGGCCTCTTACTGCTCCTCTGCCTCACTTCATTGCCTCTCAAAATTCTGTTCAGCCTTTAAGTCCCAACTCAAAGGACATTTGCCCCACTCCGCTGTCCCCAGTTAGAATTAATAATGATGAGCACACACATGGCGGGCGTGGCTGTGTATGTAGCCAGCTGTGTGCATCTTGCTTCCCTGATAGGCTGTGATGGCCAGGAGAGCAGAAGACCACCTTTGTCCTTGCTACCTCACATGATCCCTGGCATGTAACTTTAGTAATGGTTACTAAAGTGAACCATTTGTACCAGATTACTACCCCTGTTTCCCCGAAAATAAGACAGTGTCTTATATTAATTTTTTCTCCCAAAGTTGCGCTAGGTCTTATTTCCAGGGATGTCTTATCTTTCCATGCGCTAGGTCTTATTTTCGGAAGATGTTTTATTTTTGGGGAAACAGGGTAGAAATAGTCTGAAACTATCAGAAGTCATGTCAAGACTGAGAAGTTTTAATTATCAGCATTTGAAACAAGAAGGAATGTCAATAATAAAAAATCACATGTCTCTTTGAGTTTAGGAGAGAGTTTTTGTTTATCAACTTTCTAAGGGCGAGGTTTGGATTAAAATGCCTTTCTTTCCCTAAGCCTGCCCAACTGGAAAGGGAGCGTTCCCCAAGGAGACATCAAGCTAGAAGTAAAATTTGGCTGAAATTAACCTGTTTATGTGCTTTAAAAGTTGATTGTTGGACAATCACGTGGGGTTAGAGATTTAATCCTTCTAGTAACTGCAGTGACATGCATTAGACTGACAGAGGACTGTTTTTTAATGAACATAAAATGCTTTGCTAGGCACTATTGCCTCTATTTACCCAGCATCCTTGGGATGCAGAGAGCATGGCTGTCCTCACTTTCTCGATGGACACACCAGTGTGGTGAGAAAATAGGGAATCATTTCAAGGTGGAAAAGTCCCCTCCAAGCAGGGATCATTAGGTAATACGTACATCTTCAGAATACAGGCTGTTCATTCTGAGACAAGAACCAGGGGCCTCAAGGGGACCCATGAAAGCATAGCTGAGAGATCCTTCTTTCACGATGAAAAAACCCTTCACCGATAACAGTCCCTTGGTTTAAAAGCTGGGGTCATGCTCAGTTCTGTCTGTAGGCCCTGCTTGCCCAATTCAGAAAGAGTCTGTCTCTGCATGAACTTGGTTCAGAAGGACGGGAAAGGGCTATTGCCTCACGGGGGCGAATGCACCAGAATCCAGAAGCGTGTGCACTGTTAGTACATTCTCACCCAAGCTGCTTCCTTTACCAATTTGTCTCACTAGAGCTGAAGCATCTAGAGAGCCTCCTCACACCCCCATCGCCACCAGGTAAACATCCTGTGAGTGTCCCTGGCACAGGACCCGGAAATGCTCCCCGGACTGGGCCCGCTTCCCCTGAAGGCCACGTCCTCTTCAGCCCGGCCAACTTCTGGCCTCTGTGGAGGCTCTTTAAGGTCATTGCTGTCAACTCTCAAAATGTTTGGAATATCTTTCTGACCTTGATTAATCTTTCAGACTCACTCCCTGAGGTTGCTGCTGGCTCTAGCAGCTTTTTAAGGATGCCCTTCACCAGGCTTTGTCATTACTCTGGTCGCCTACACCTGCTTTCAGCTACGTGTGCCACCGCTTTTACCCATTTCAAACGTTTAGTGGTGCTGGCAAGTCACATAGTGTTCTTTGAAAACTGAGGATCTGTATCTAGTTATCTCTCTGCCTTACATTTTATGGAACCCCGAGTCTCCCCCAGAGCCCTAGTTTCTTGTCTCTAGATTTAATCCCACTGTCTACATCCTCTACGTGACCCATATGCTGCCCATGCTCTGGAACTGAAAAATACCACTTTTAAACTCTTAGCTTTTCTTTGATTTTTAAAACTGGAACATGCTTTACTTCTGACTACTATATAATATACATTCTCTGACTCCAAACAAGAGGCAGACCTGCTGGTTCCCCACCTTGAGTTGGCCTGCCTGTGGCCTGTCAAGAGATTGAGGAAACACCCGAGTTACCTGACAGGTGCATGGAACTGAGGGGTTTGGCTTGAAGTGCTGTTGCTTTTGTTCTCGGCCCGGTTACAAATAGCCCTTGTCTTTTTTGCTAGGTATCATTGGTGGATTGACCAGTGTTATAACCTCAACAGTGGAAGGTGTGAAAACAGAAGGGGGTGTCAGCGGTTTCATATCTGGCCTTGGGAAAGGGCTTGTTGGCACTGTAACCAAGCCAGTGGCGGGCGCCCTGGATTTTGCATCAGAAACAGCCCAGGCGGTGAGAGACACAGCCACGCTTAGTGGCCCCAGGTCAGTGGTCGTGGGGGGAATGGCTTTTGTAATTTCCAACCCAGGTCTGCTGCCTCTCCTAATCCATCCTGCTGTGTTTCACCTGCTTTAATAATATGATTTTTCAATATCTGATTACACGCAATTCACATTTCCGACTTGCCTAACATAAATACATGAAAACAAGGCACACAAATCTGGCATGCACTTTTGCAGATCCACGTCTATGTCTGTATCTGTATTTACTGGATACACACTCATAATGTTGTTTTTCTTTGTTAGAGGGGTCAAAAATTAGCATTGCATTCTTATAAACTTCCCCTGCTCACCAAACTAACCAGATCCCCTCCTGCCCTTTAAGAAAACCAGCCGGCTGTTCGGCGGTGTCTTGCTCCTGAGCCCCATGGCATAGTTCTGGAATCCCTGAAGTTGCAGTTCACCACGTGGGTCCGTCTCTTCCTAGTTCTTCTACTTGAAACTGCCATCTAGTCCCCACCTCATAAAACTCCCCACCAGGCGGGCACTTCTGCGGAAGGATGCTTTCTTACCTTGATACCCGCTGAGGCAGGACATCAGCCACAGCCCATTTGGCTCCAAATCCCAAGAATTCGACTACTCTAACTTAGCTATTTTTCTGCATGGCCTAGATTAGCCTCCCCTTTTTCAGTGACTAATTGGGGATCTTATCAACAAAGGCTACGCGGTAATGAATATTACAGCTCCCAGCCAAGCTGGCCTCCACTTAAGCCCAGAAAGATTTTGCCGCTGCCTGCTTAATAGATGGTCCCTGAGTGAATTAGTGTGCCCTTTCGAATGCTAGGGCCTGGACCATGTCCACACCCTCTCGCTCCCTCATATAGGATTTGAAGAAAAATCGTCCCCAATGAAAAGGAGTCCACTTGTCTGTCACCAGGAAACGTTCCCTATGACACATTACTGTGTTCTGCCAGAAGGTCTTCCATCTGGAAGCAGCTGCTCTTTAAAAAGATCTGTAGCGCTTACTTTAGTTAACTTACATTCTATTCTCAGACACAGAGCCCAACCAGCCCTGGAGTATATTTTGAACCATTTATGAAATTAGGGAGAGGGGAAGGGAGAGCCTTCAAAAGTATTTTCAGTTACTTTTTCCATGTCTGCTCAAAGCCCAAGAAGTCTACCTCCAGCTTCTTGCTAGGACAATGAGACTAAAGAAGTGAAAGTAAAGTGTTCCGAAGGAACCATCGTTATTCTTAGAATCCCAAACCAGTCAAGGAATTGAGTGAGTGGTTTCAAAAAAAAAGTCTGAGGTATACGTGTTAACACTTACAAAGCTTAGTTTGTGATGGTAACTTTAATGACCTGGCCAGGAAGAAATCACTTGGCTTTTCTATGCTGTGAGTGTGGAAGTCTCGGTAAAATGTTGCATTCTTTGTAGGAGCACAGGGAGGGCACAATGGTTGGTGTTCATGGCGCTTTACCCGCTGTCCAGCACGGCCATAGAAGGTTCACTTTGGTGCCAGCCAGCATATGCCTGCCATTCAGGCATGGTCAGTCAGTGAATACTGGTTGAAAAGTCCCTAAGAACTCGGGGTTGGGAACATAGCCGAGCTATAGAGAGCAAGGCTGTCCTTGGTCTCAAAGGGCTGCAGTCAAGGCGGGCAGCAGACATAAAGCAGCTAACCCTGTAAAGAATTATTTGCTAAAGTTAGGATAAATGGCACAGGCGATGTGCAGGTGCTATGAGACTGTGTGATGAGAGGAGATGAAGGGGGAAGAAAGGCTGGCTGTCAGAGCTGTGGTCAGTCAGATCAAGAAAGGCTTTTCCAGGGAAGTGGTGTTTGCGACGAAGCCTAAAGTGCAAGTAGGAGTTGGCCAGGTGACAAGAGAATCGTGTTCCTGGGAAAGGGGACAGAGAGGCTCTGTAGTTTGCCTCAAAGCAAACAGTAACTGGGCAGTTTCATGACGTTTCACTGGATAGAGCAGCTATCTGCCTAACTTTTCACTCCTGGAAGCAAAAGCTTCAGTGATAAGCGAGGCGCATCGGAGTCATGGGCCTGTGGTCCTGGAAGCTCAAAGGAGGGGGCATTAAGCATCGGCATCTCCTCTCTATTCCCAGAGGAGCCAGGAGTGGGAGCACCCTGGCTGAAGCTCTCGGAGGTGAGTGGGACACGTGCTAAACCCATGCTCATCGGGGGCCTCCCAGAAACATGGCCCTTCACCCCTTATTGCACGTGGGAGGCATCACAGAGGCTCCTGAAACACTTCAACCAGCTTCCCTCAGTCCATTCCCCTGGGTCCGGAAGCGGAGTTCTTAACGAGGACCCACATGTGAGAGAGAAAAGAACACAGCCCCCTTCCTTCTTAGCTCTGGGCCCTTGATCCCGTCTCCTAGCCTATCTAAGCCTCAGTTTTCATCTATAAACTAGGGAGAAATATCCCTGTTTACTTATTCTGCCTCTCAGAGGTTTGAGGCTTCAATAACCAGAGTTACTTAATGCGAAGCTATAAAGAACTAGAAAATGCCGGGTGAGACTGGTTTTGCAGGTCACAGATGAAAGGAGCAGCGATTCTTGCAGGTGGAGAAATGTTCCAGAGCCTGAGGGTCTGCCAGATGACACCGCGGTCTCCTAGGAGCATGCTAGCTCTGCTCCGGGACGCGTCACCCTGGCTTCTTGGAAGTAAGATATAGCCATCCCTGTTGACTGAACAGGGTCCAGGGGCGTTACGCAGGGTTTCCCCCACTGTTTAGACAACAGGGACTAACAAATGATTTGAAGGGATTAGAAGTGAGATGCTGACCGAGCGCTGACCTGAGCCCAGGGACTGAGCCAGGAATAGAACCCAGGAGTCCAAGAGTTCTGCCTCTGAGTCGGCTCTTGGAATGAGACTTGCCGCTTCCTCTGTAATATTTCATCCAAGTAAAGGCTTAGATCTTAGCATCTATGTTTTAAATGACCCAAATTTTAAGCAGATGAGAGCAAAGAAAGCCATAAAACTGTGAAGGAATACTCCTTCCAGTAATCCATCTGAAAAGTGGCCTTACAGGAAACACTGGCTCCTCTTGGTGTTTATTGGAACACGGCGTTATTTATAGGGAACCCCCTCCGTGAGTCCTTTTAGATTAAAACACGTCCGAGTTCCTCTCCTGGTTGGAGCATGCAAGCGTTCCAGAAAGACAGCCCCCTGACTGGTCTCTGAACTTCCCACGCAGTCTACAAGTTCTCGGGAAGGCAGGTGGGGGTGGGGAGAGGAGGGCGGAGGACAGCAGAGCCCTTGGCCTCCACATGAATGCTGTGGACCAATAGCCCCTGCTGCATTTGTTAACTGTACAAGTATGTGTGGTTTGGAACCGAAATTAGAAGCCTTTTCCAAGGCAACGTTCTGCTGGCTCAGGTTGCATCATCTCATCTACGTGTACTGGGTCACATTTGTCTGTTCCCAAGTAAAGTTTATGAAAATGGCACCGATGCAGCCACTGGTGGTGCCATGGAAGCCGCGGGGAGAAGCCTGTCGCCCTTCAAACAGACCGGGCCAAGCCGGGCACCCACCCGCCGTGCTCAGCTCTGGGCATGCGCACTGGGCTTGGACGGTAGTGTTTGCAAAGCCGCTTTGGTAGGAAGCTGCCGAGAGCCCGGAGCAGCCATTTCACAACAGAAGGCAAAATACCACCGAAGAGAGAGGAGTGTTCCACGCAGGGCTGTTGACTTGCTTGTTTATTTCCCTAAATACCATCTGTGATAGTGTGAGAGGCTCTGGGCTGCATGGATTTCAGGAGAGGAGCACATGGAGATTGATGAAACTGGGCCCTGAGTTTCCTCCAAAATATTTCTTCACCTTTTTAGTCAAGACCCAAAACCGTGGGGGGTGGGGTTGTGAGTTGGCAGAACTTGAAATATTTGAACTAATTTAGCAAGGCTCAGGACTGTTGCAGCTTATCTCAGTATTTAAGTTAGATAAGGAGGAAGGGAGCTGGAAGGGCCGTGATAGATCAGTGTGGGGAACACAGCCCTCGGCCCGATAGAGCCGGACTCCAGCCCTGAGTGGTGCACGCACGTGTGCATTCCATTGGCTGAGAGCTTTGCAGTAACCTTTGGATGGACTTCCCAGGAAAGATTGATGGTGGGCATATTCCACTTCTTCAGTACAAACTCTCCTACGACACCACCCCAGATCTCTAAAAGATGCTTTCCATTAATGGCCTCTTAGATTTGAAATGGACATGGTGTTTCTCAGGGAAAAGCCCTTTTAATTACAGTGTTTGCATCTTACCGGGACTCTCTGGGATAAAGGGTTAAGACCCTCTTGAGTCACAGAGCCTGAGGCCCGTCAGGTTGGACAGGCCAGAAAGCCGTCAGCAAAAGGAAGTAGGGAGCGCTCCCCCGCTCTGCGTCCTGCTTTGGCAATGCAGCCTTCACTCACCCCACGCTGAAAGCAGCCATGTGCTCGCCTCAGTCTTACACATAACACACCAAGCGGAGCTGGCTTGACTTGAGCCATTAGGGAACTTGCAAAGGCACAAATCTAACCCAAATTAAAATGTTTCTTAGCTACACCACTTGGGTCCCTGGACGCCGGCAGCGTGGGTATGAAGTTGTGTGTTGGTAAGGGTGAAAAGCCAGAGTCCAGGCTGTGTTTGACCCCGAGGTTGTGTTTCTTATCTGTGAGCATAAATGTCTGTCGGCTTGGTAACTATCTGCTGCCTGGGGCAGCCAGTGCGTTGGCTGGCATGTCCGCTTCATCATGAGAAGGAATTGGGTTTCAGCGAAGCTGGAAAATTGCTGTGTCCAGCTGGAGGGAAGGGATTGTTCACGTCACTCTTCTCTTGTCCAGAGGTGACACAGAACTGTGGAGGGGCAGCCACTTTATCCTCCCTCTGCTCACCCTGGGGTGCACATGGGATGAGAGCCAGGTATTCTCCTTCCCGATCTCGCCAGGCCAGCCTTCCCACGGCCACACGAAGGTGGAGGGAGCAGCTCCTCGCTCCCGAGAGCCTCCAAGGAGCAGCATTCTGAGCTGTGCTCAGAGGGTGTCTCTGTCGGGCTGACATTGAGCTGATGAAGTTGCAAGAGAAGTTATTTTTAAGAAACATCCTACCAGTCCTTCTTGCCTTATAAGTTAAAATCCGTCCCAGAGGAACACAAGCAGAGAAATGTTATTTTCTAAGACAGACTTCTTCCCTCTTGCTGAACTCTAAATACACTATTCCCCTTTCACTCACAGGCCCAGACAGAGCCGTCCTCATTAGAACACGGCTTCGGGAAAGTGGGGCTCCGCCGCTGAAAAAGCGGGAGGTGTGTGTGTCCCCGCACACACATATTTGAGAAAAGCCTTTCCATTTCTGAAATCCCATGACTCATTTCTATGCAAGATTGTCTGTTAGGGAAAAACCACTTTTTTGGTCATGGTACATTATAATCATTTCTAGAAAGGAGAGCGTCTATTTTTTGCCATTTTTGGCATGCGGAGACGACTGACTTTATGGAAACAGCACAACCCTGCTTCCAAAAGTAAAAATAAATGGATGTTCGGCGTGTATATCTTCAAAGTGCCTTCCTTCTATGTCAGCTAGCCGGTCTTCGCTCAAAGAAAGGAAATGGGTAGTGATCGCTCTCTGATTTTGTTCTCTTCCATTTAAAGTTAAATGGTCAATCATGCCATTGTGCACCTGTAATTCCTTCCTTGTTCAATGATTTGACTTTTTAAAACTCTGGAATGACACCCGGTCTTGTGTACATAAGCTACGCCTTTGAGATGTTTGGTTTGAACTTCAAGAGAAACAGAACAGTGTATGAGAAGCAATCTCGTTTCCAGCATTGCCAGAGAATGAGAGGCCATTTACTGTGTGTGGCCTTCTCTGCCGAGGCATTGGGTTGACTGATTCTTAGCTTTCTGTGACTGCCCTGTCTGCCACAGCTTTCCCTCACGGAGCCATTTCTCTGTGCCAGGGTGGAGCTGGACTCTCCCTTCCAGAGAGGGTTTGGGTCTGAGTTCACATCCCCTGCTCTCAGAGAGCAGCAGACTGGGAGATCCTTCTGAGATACATCGAGGACAGTGGCCAGCAGGGCATTGGAGACTGAAGAACTGTATTACAAGCGAAGGGCTGTCATCTGTGGGGAAGAAGAGGTAGGCTTGGGTGGTACAGTTAACGCTGTTTCGTTGCCCCGTGCCTTCACTTATAGTCTTTTCGCCAGACTGCCTCTCAGACAGCTTCTTGCTAAGTTTCTCACTAATTTGTCAAATTGGGCAGGGTGGGGGTGGGTATAAGATTGAGTTAGTAAGATATTTTAATCACAATATACGCTAAAAGAAATAATTTTGTTATATCTGGCTCCTATAACTGTAATCCGGTTAGCAAGGTGACTAATCTCCATCTTAGGGGATTTACTTTAACACCTAGAGGAAACCGATTTCTAATGAGCACAGGGTGCACATATGGGTCCTTTTAGAACAGAGGTTCTCAAAATATAGTCTGGGGGCCCCGGGGCAAATCTTTCAGGGACCCATGAGGTCAAACCTGCTTTTAAATATGAACTCACATATATTTAGAGAATTGTTTTACAATATTCTCTAACCAGTGCACAGGGGAGTTTTGCAGAAGCTACACAATGTGTGATATTGCACCAGATTAATGTAAGGGCAGACAAGAGAACACAGCTGTTCTCTGTGAAGTGACGTAGAGACTTGTAGAAATGGAAAACAGGGCCACTCCTCACACCTTCTGTGACTCCACAACTGTGCCACCAGCCACAGCCACCTGTACCCGGTGAACTTCCTTAGCAAGCTCTGTTTGAGAACATGGTGAGGACCCTCACCCTGCTGATCGGTGGCACCTATCGGCCATGGTGGATTAATGAGGACTAAACTGCAGAAGCCAGATGCTTCACTCTGGCTTCCTGCCAGCAGTTGTCAGCCCTCCTGGTTTGCTCCTGACTTTTACTGGGTTCTGTGAAGTACCAATTGGAAAGATGTTATCACACATCAGAAAGACTTTTCACAATAATTTGCCTAATTTAGTCCTTCACCTTCACCTACTGTCCCAATAAATTTTAGCTCCAGCGGTACGGAAAAGTGCGGGGCCGATGACTCCAGAGTGCGAGGTCCGTCTTGTCAGAAGCCCACTGGATTGTTCGCTCTGCCCCGAGCCCGTCAGGAAACGGAGAGGGTTTATCTGTGTCAGAGTTTACTTGGCAAAACCTCGGCTTCCCACCCTAGCAAGTCGGTGGGGCAGGACAGCCCGCATTGCTTGGACAAGCCCTTTGAACTCCTGCGGAAAGCAGTTTTTATGAGGCAGTTGTTCTGTGTTAACACCGGAGCCAGCTCCTCATAGGTTTTCCCCAAACATACTTTAAACAGAGATCATGGCAGAGGCGACCCGGGCCTTTTCATAAAATCCCAGGACGGCAGAAAACTTCAAAGGGGCAACACTTCTCATTACGAGGCCGAGGCCGGTGGGTAACAGGAATCTGGTGAGCCTGATGAGTTAGGTGGGGGTTATCTCCCGGGGCGCCGCCGGGATGGGCGGGGGGAGCTGGGACCTCAGACCCAGACATCAGGAATGGACTCTGGCAGGAGGGTTAGCGAGGCCATAACTGACACCCGCCCACCTCCTAAGGCCCCAAAGGCCGGATCACTGCATGTAGAATGCCTTCGTACCCCTTGTGAGCAGATGCAAACATCAAAGACTTTTTATGTCTTTGTTTGAACTATTGAGGGGCCCCATTGATTCAATTTAGATAATTCTGAACTTGTGATATTTAGATCCAATTGCTTAGTAAGCACACTGTTCAAGAGCAGGCAAATTGGAGTAGAAATTCATTAACTGGTTAAGTGTTGACTATTTCTGTATTCTAAGCATGTACTAAATAAATAGTAAGTGCTGAGAATATTTAAATGCTTGAGAACAAACTGCTTTGAAGAATCTTTTAGATTCTCAAACATTATCAAACTGTTTTAGTCTTACATGTTGAGTAAAGCAAGTGTCCTTTAGCTTTCTTGAAATAACCCTTTGTTATTGATTTTACTTGCTGTTTGTTCTTGAAAACAACAAAATTGCATGTGTGTGGTGATGTATATTGTGGAGGTTTAGTACATAGAGGCATTTTTTTCCAGTCTTATTACCAGGCCCTTCACAGCGCTTTCAAAACAAATCATTGTAGTTTAATCCTATCTAATAAAATAGTAATATGCAAATTGACTGCCACTCCAAGACACAAAATGTCCACCCCCATGTGGCCAAAAATGGCCGCCACAAGATGGTTGGCAGGGGGCGGTAGCTGTAGGCAGTTAGAGGTGACCAAGCCTGCAGGGGAGGGCAGTTGTGGGCAATCAGGCCAGCAGGGAGGGCAGTTAGGGATGACCAGGTCAGCAGGGGAAAGCAGTTAGGGGTGGGTAGTAAGGGGTCAATGGGCCTGCAGGGAAGGACAGTTAGGGGTAACCAGACTGGCAGGGGAGGGCAGTTAGGGGGTGACCAGGCTGACAGGGGATGGCAATTGGGGGCAATTGCTGGCAGAGGAAGGCAGGTGGGGGAGACCAAATCTGCAGAGGAGGGCAGTTGTGGGCAATCAGGCCAGCAGGGGAGGGCAGTTAGGGGCAATTGGGCCAGCTGGGGAGCAGTTAGGCCTTGATCAAGCTGGCAGTGGAGTGGTTAGGGGGTGATCAGGCTGGCAAGCAGAAGCAGTTAGGGGCAATCAGGCAGAGGCAGGCGAGTGATTGGGAGCCAGCAGTCCTGGATTGTGAGAGGAATGTCCCGTATTGGAGTGCAGACTGGGCTAAGGGACACCCCTTCCCCCCCAATCATGCATGAATTTCATGCAACTGGACCTTTAGTGGTTTATAATTGGCTAATGATCTTTTGATTATTTTCTTTTTTTTAAAAAAAATATATATTTTATTGATTTTTTTACAGAGAAGAAAGGAGAGGGATAGAGAGTTAGAAACATTGATGAGAGAGAGGCATCGATCAGCTGCCTCCTGCACACCTCCTACTGGGGATATCCCCACAACCACGGTACATGCCCTTGACTGGAATCGAACCTGGGACCTTTCCGCAGGCCGACGCTCTATCCACTGAGCCAAACCAGTCTTGGTTCTCTTGATTATTTTCAATTATTCTTTATACCTTATACATATTTCCTAAATATTATTTAGTATCTACAATTAATAAGGATAGTGTTTTTACTTTATCTCACTATAGCAATTTAAAAATATTTTTCAAATTAAATTTTATTTTACCAAAATAAATGAATATCCACACTTTTATTTTTTAACTCTTCACTGAGAACATATTTATTTACTTATTAAGGGAAGAACAGAGAGAGAGGGAAAAAAAATCAATGGGGAAGTAACATTGATTGACTGCCTCCTGCACGTGCCCCAACCAGGGCCAGGGATCGAACCCACAGTCTTTTGGTGTGCAGGACAAAACTCCAACCAACTGAGCCACCGGCCAGCGAGGGCAGTAACTTCTTGGAAAAAAAAAATTTTTTTTATCTGCCTATTACTAATTTATCCATAAACTTTCCTCCGTGTGTTTAGAAATATCATAATAATAAAAGGCTAATATGCAAATGGTCATCATCACACTATAACACCGTAAGGATTGAACAGCAGGAGGCTGTGTGCGAGGCAGGCGGGGGTAGGGCAGGGTGCTCGGACTTGCAGCATTAGTGGGCGGAGACTTGTGCCAGCCTGGGGAGGCTGCCTCCCCGCTCAGCACCAGGTTGGGGGACGTGAATAGCAATATTAAAATATTTCCTCTAATTCCCTTTTAATGTGCATGAATTTTGTGCACCGGGCCACTAGTATTAAATGATTTACCAATTTCTTGGAAATTCCTTCTCTAGATGGCTCTGGCTCCTCTTTGGACTGGTTGCTTCTAGATCTGTGTAGCTAGTGCCCAAGGCCTCTTGAGTTTCTTTCATTTATTCATTTGGTCTTTTTCTTTCATGAACAGAGACTGTTCCCAGATGTTTGGTGACTTTTGACTCTTTGTCTACTCCCGTGTAAAGATGAGGCACTAATCAGCAGAGTGGGACTTGGGGAGTGGAAGGGGCTGGGGGCCTTCCTGGAGGTGGGTCAGCTGGGGACAGGTGGGTTCTCCTCTCCGGAGGAGGAGCAGGCTGGAGCGGGTGAGAGAGGGACCTGCAGGTCTAACGCTTCTCACACAGGCTTTTCACCACCTCACTCCATCCTCCCTGTTCCCCCCCTGTGCCCCGGATCTTCAGAGCGGCCTGGTGCCTCCATCTTTCTTACATTTAGCGGGTTTTCGTACTAATTAGCTTACTGCTTGTGGCTTGCACTCCCTCAGGCTTACATTTCAGCACCACTTGCCCATCTGCTTTTCAGCTTCTAAAATATTGTTGACACCTTCTCTTTATCCTTCTGGATTGGTGCCATTTGCATCCCTCCGCTTTCCCCGTAGAGGGGGTCTCTGGACTCAATCTGTCATATTTAATCACAAGTCCTATAATTTAGACTTTTCACTGATTCATTCAGCTTTTCTTGGTGTCCTTCCCCCTTCACAGCCCGCTAGCAACTTAGAATTAATGCGGTTTCGCTGAAATTCGTTATTTCTGCTAAAACAGTAGTGAAGTTTGGTGGTATTAAAAGATAACATTATTGTTAACGTTTTGACCCTTGGTTGTGATGCTGGTACCGTCCTGTGTATTTTCCACGTATCATCTCCCTCGGTCGGCACAACCCCCTTTGAGCAGTGTACCTAGCAGTCGGTGGCCTCTTTCCCGGGAAGATTTAGACTGGAGCGAGGTCGCTGCGAGTCCCAACCCGGCTTCACGTCTGGTTCTGGCCTTTAATCTCCCGTCCTGTGTGTTGTAAAGAAACAGGTTGTGGAAGGCTCTTGTCAGATCCCAGGGACATGAAAGAAGTAGCACACCCCACGGTAGTGACATGGCCCTGTCACCACCCCTCATTGAACCATAAAAGCTATTCCGAGGGGCCGGCGGCCGGGGAGTGACTGTACTTAGATCCTGGGTGCTGATGGGTGTCTGGTAGTTTCCAAGGGAAGTTGCTGAAAGTTTTCTTATCTTGACACTCCAAGGGCAAGAGGTCCTGCTTCAAAGAGCGGCGCTTGTTTCAGAAGGAGATGTGGAGAGAACATAAACTCGCAGGTCCCCCCGTTCCGCGGAGAGGTGGAAGGAGCCCGGGGTGGCCGGTGTGAAAAGCAGGCAGGCGTGTGCGGGAAGGAGAGGGCGCTCCCGCGGCACCGTTTGGTTCCCACGGCTGCGGGCAGGAGGGCAGAGGGCAACGAGGAGTCAGACAGCCTGGCTTGAGTCATCACACGCCCGTTTCTGAGCTGTGGCCCGGAGCCGCCCCCTCCCCCACCCGTGTCTCCGAGGTGAGATGCCTTTGACTCACGTGGACGGGAACTCAGAATGCCTGCCCCCATGGGTGGTGATGTGGACTCAGTGATGTACATGAAGCTCTTAGCCCGGCGTGTGCTGTGTAACCAGGGCTCGGGAGATGGCATCTGTGTCCGGATTCTCTCTGAATGTGAGACGTAAGTGAAACAGGGATGTGTCTCGCTGACCACTTGGCATAGTGCTCAGGCGAGGAGTTGTACACTGTGCTAGGTTTGGTCCTTCCCGTCCTTTGTTCACACGCAGACAGCTCGATTCAGGCCTGCCAGCCCGTGACCGTCACGTGGGCGGTGTTGCCGGGCGGAGGCGCTCACCTGGGCCGTCCGCCTTTGTGTGCGGGAGCCGCACCGGAAAAGGTGTGCAGAGGCCACGAACTTGCCCTGAACCCGCTGGGAAGAGCAGGTGATCCCAAACTATTGTTAGTGTCTGCTGTAAATGATACGCCTCTGGGTTCGAGCAGAGTTCAGCCAAAAGCCCCACATGACATGGAAATCTGTCCCGGAGCCAGGTTTGTCGGGTCAGAGCTATGTCGCGAGTGTCTCCAAGCGCTGGCATCTGCAGGCTGCCGCGGGCAGGGCGGCCGAGGGTGCTGGAGCGCCTGCGGACGGGGCAGGGGCATGTGGCCCTGGAACAGCTGACACTGCTGCAGGCCACCGCT
This sequence comes from Pipistrellus nathusii, assembly GCA_963693515.1. Taxonomy (NCBI): domain Eukaryota; kingdom Metazoa; phylum Chordata; class Mammalia; order Chiroptera; family Vespertilionidae; genus Pipistrellus; species Pipistrellus nathusii. Next base: position 6,397,814 of record OY882859.1, read on the forward strand.
GCTCCCGGCCCCACTGATAAACAGTCTAAAAGCATGACGTGGCTTGGAAAGCATTCTTCAAAAACGGTTATGCTTTCCAGACGCATGACAGTCCCTGGCGAGCCCCGGTGCAGGCTTTGACTCAGAGAAGCCGACCCCCTTCGGCGGGGCCGCTGGAACCATCCGGGGCTTATCTGTCTGCCTCCCACCAGGACGGGCTCACAACAATGTTATCGTGTAGGTCGGGGTCCCCGATGTCTGTTAAAACACACACACGCACACACACTCACACACACACAAAAACAGCTCTCCGTTCTGGGCTGGAGTTTAAAGGAAAAACCATGTCTTTCATTTGCAGCGAGGTATGATGGGCTCTTTAAAACGCTGCTTTCATCAGCCCTATCGTTCCTGGGTCTGCAGGATGAAAGTCAGATAAGTCGGGATTATTGTCGGCTTCGGGCCTTTGAACATGAGCTTTCTCTAGATTATAAATGTTCATTTCTCGACTCGTTCCAAAGCCCATCTTCCCATTTGAACTGTTTCCAGAGATGTAGCTCCTGTGGCCTTTTGCATCCTTGGGAAGTTCTGTGTCCCTGGGCACGGGGGCTGGCTCCCGGGGGAGGCTTCCCGGCGCGGCAGCTCCTGTGGGACCCGGACTCACATAGGCCCAGGTGATGAGTACAGCGTGCTCTGCTGAGAGCTTTTAAAGAAGCCGTCGCTGAGGTCTAATAGGGCCCAGATTCTTCTTAACTGCGGGGGGAGGACTCGTGGAATTTTATTATTCCCAGAGTGCCGAGGCGGAGCTGACAGAGGAGTACAGAGCATCGTCTGATTTGCTGTGTGAAGTGATAGCAGTTCACATTCTTCTGTTTTTTTATTGGTTTGTTTGTTTGTTTGATTGTTTTTTAGAGAAAGACAAAGGTGTACATTGATATTTTATTTAGTTTTAATTTGTATTTTCCTGAGAGTGATAGTGCACATTTTTTCATATGCTTTTTGGCCCTCTGTATAAATTTTTTAAATGTATTTTTTATTTATTTCAGAGAGAAAGGGAGGGAGAGCGAGAGAAACATCAATGATGAGAGGATCATTGATTTGGCTGCCTCCTGCATGCCCCCTACTGGGGATTAAGCCTGCAATCCGAGTATGTGCCTTTGACTGGAATCGAACCTAGTAGGACCCTTCAGTCAGCAGGCTAACGCTCTATCCACAGAGCCAAACCAGCTAGGGCTGTATATTTCTTTTGTGAAGTGTTGCTTGAGAGAAACATTGATGTGAAAGAGAAACATCGATCGGTTGCCTCCCTTACATGCCCCAACCAGGGATCACACACGCAGCGGGAATCAAACCTGCAGCCTTTTGGTGCACAGGACGACGCTCCAACCTGCTGAGCCACCTGGCCAGGGCAGCGGTTCACATTCTTTTAAGCTGTCTGTGGAGGGTCACTTACTCCTCGACTCAGGTCTCCGTGGTCACAGTAACCTGTCTGGATGTTTCCTTTGGTGTCAGAGGCAGCATGGGAAGAGGACTGCAAAGGGAGACCAGAGCCCTGGAGCCAGCCCTGACACTGCTCTTGTTTTGTGGCCCTGCGCAAACAGCTTTTTAACTCCCTCAAGTCAGTCTCCCCACTCCAAAGGGCAGAGGGTCCTCCCTCCCCTGGCCGAGGTGAATGGCTTGTTGGGTAACTCCCTGGAAGGATGCGGGCGGGGAGGGGGAAGTGGCGTTCCTGGGGCTGGCTCCGCATCCACATCCGGGAGGAAGGGGGCATGGAGAAGCAGAAAGGCCAGGCGGGGCCTATGAAAGCTCGGTAATGTTATCGCAAAGTGCAGAGGCGGCGGCTGGTCTGAGGCAGCGTGGACCTCAGATATCCTAAGCAGCCCTGGCCCTTGCTGAACCTCATCTGGGCTAAGCTCGATTCAAATTGGTTACATCTAATCTGCCAAGGGGTGGAATCTGTGACTCTAGCCTCCCCCTCTGACCTCACCCCTGGGCAAACTAAAGTGGCCGGACGTGACTGGCGAGGCCACAGGAGGGAGGCTGTGAGGACAGCCTGCGCAGCACACAGCATTCAGGCAAGCTGTTGTCGGTGGACCACTTCCCGCGCTTGGTCATTGTGGAGGTGCTTGAGTGTTCACAGGTCCATTAGCTGATGGCCACAGAATCAGTGTTGTTTTTTTGTTTTTGTTTTTGTTTTTAAAGAAAAAGCCTTGACTGAGGCCATTTTACACCAAGAAGAGGTGTGTATGGTGTGAAAACGCAGATTCCAAAACATACTTCCTTTTGGTTCTCAAACTGGTATCAAATTAGTCCTCAGCCCGACCCGCAGTGCCAGCGTGGGGAGCGGGGCTGGGTGGCTGATGGAGCAGGCGATTCTGAATGCACAGGGAGCAGCGGGCAGCAGTGGCCGCTGTGCCCCAATGCCAGCAGCCTGGGAGTCCGGCCTCCTGTGACTGTATGTCCTTGGAATGTGGTCCTCACAGTGACCTCGAGATGGAGACCATCCAGCAGGAATGGGGGCATCCAGGTCACCGTTTGTAAGTTCTCAAAGTCTGTCGCACGCTCAGGATGGGTCCGGCTGTTCACATTTCCGTGAGTCAGAGAGAGCCGGTGCATCTGGGCGCACGCATGGGCCATGCTAAGCCTCCAGAAGCCCCGCCGTTACGCACCAACACCTCACGGAGGCTGGATTCGTTTACGACTTGAGTGTAACCTACGTGATAATGTGTGTGCAAGTGCCGTGTAGATGGTCCCGGGAGATGCGAGGTCTTATGACTGAAGGTTTAATTGAACCCTGAACTCGTATATGAATACCTAGAAACAGATTGAATGGATTACACATTTTTCTAGAGAATTTCCTCAATTAGGCTATCTCACTTTTTCTTGCCTGTTCTTTTCTGACTTGAGAGTGGCTTATTTTTAATAAATGAGGACCAATGGTATACAAGAACTATCATAGGAAAGGGGTTCTCTGTAGCAGGCTACAGTTTTCCATTCCATGGCACCTCCTGGCTACTCCCAAAAAGGTGCCGTAGCCTTTGGAATGACAGATCCATTAGCTCCTATCTGATCACCAGCCCAGGGGACGGGAAGAGGCAGAACGTGTGCAGCTTCCATTCAGAAACAGCAGGTTAGGAAGCGGCTTTCCTCTCACCTTCAGGCTGAACCAGGAGTTGATTCAAAACAGACCCCCGGCTTCCCTTGGCTCCACCAGAGAAGCGGCCTCTCCCGGAATCGGAAAGCCTGTGTGCGTGTTGTTGCTGGTGGGGTTTCTGGTTTTATTTTCTATACCCTGGGCTGGAATTGCCTCACAGTGGCTGGAGGACAGAGCTGGTGGCAAGTCACCGTGACTCCCCTGAGAGCCCCGGTCCTCTCATTGTGTCCCGTGAGGGGTGGTTTGGGTACTTTCTCTCCGTTCCTCTCCCTTCTCCTCTTGCGCTGTTTCGCTGGGACTCCCTGAGGCACCACAGACACACACGGTGGGCCCTGGGTTCACGACCCCTAGAATCCTGGACTCCGCTCCGTGATGACGCCGCTCTCTGGCCATCAGGGCATCCTCTGGGGTGAGCTGCAGGGCACCCCTCATGCCATAAGCCTCCTGCATCCGGCTGCCACTGAGCCCTTTGTGCACTAGTCAGGCGGGAACATTGAGGATGGAGGTTCTGATGCATGGGACCCTCTGCTTGGTTCCGGGGGACTGAAGCTGCTGCGCATGCTCCCTCCCAGACTGTACATGCACACGCGTGTCCCCATGCACTGCCCACGTATCCCACCCTTGGCTTTCGAATGACAAATCCATTAACTCCTATCTGACCATCAGCACAGTGGGTAAGGAAATCTCACCAAAAGCCCGATGAGAGGGCCTAACGATCAGTTTAATCTTTTCTTATTAACACGAAAAACGCGACCGGCTCCTAGTCAGTGCCTGCACTGCCATCCCCGGGGGCCGGGGAGGCTGGGAGATGGCTGCAGAGCCACGGGGCCGTTGGTGTATGATGGGCCAGCTCGCCTCCCCAGTCCCTCAAACCCACGAGTTCACGTGGCAGCGCCGGGTGGGAAGACGTGGCCGTTGATTCACAGGAGACTTATCGGCAATCAGCCTGCAGACCGTGCTTCTGTGAGAACAGTGCAGGCCCACATTCAGGAGCAGCGCGGGGCCAAATGTCGGGGCCCAGGGCCTGCTGGGACGGGGTTTTACACTTGGGCTGTCCTTTTGCCCTTCCCCTGAACTCTCTTCATTTCAGTTGTGAGCAAACAGTCAGTGCCTGAACTAACAACCCTGCAGCCGGCCGAAGCACGGCTCGCTTACAGTACCGAACAAAGGGAGGGAGGGAGGGCCGCGTGGGCCGGCCCAGGCCGAGGAATGCGGCTTCAGGGTTCTGCTCCATAAATTTAACCAGCACGACGAAAAGGAGATAATATGAGCCTTCGTGATGATCTGAAAGGGGGAGGTTCTGTGTCCCATTGATTGCGGTCTGGCCCGGTGCCAGGCCCAAGCCTGACCGACAGTTGAACCATATCGTTAAGGCGTGTAATACAGCTCGAGTCTTGTACTGCCGCCAATGAGTACATATCCACAGGGCAAAAGTTTATAAAGAGTGAGGCTGTCCTATTTAACCCTCTCACACTGCATGTAATGGACCCAGCTGCCATTCAGGGCTCGCCCAGCGGAGGTCAGAGAGGGGAGCCTGCGTGTCCCTTTCCCCCAGACGGCTTTGCAGGCCAGGGGGAGCGGGGAGCCGCGCTGCCCGGAGGGTCACGGCTCGGTAATGTCTCCCTCCGGAGCGGCGAGGCAGTCTGCCCCCTCCCCCGGCCAGAAACGGGACACCCTCGCGCCTCAGCGAGAGGAGCTCCGTGTTTGCAGTATAATGTTGCCGAAGGAAACGGGGCTGACACAACAGGAAACCTACCCGTCTCCGAGGAGGCCGCGCCGGTGGCAGAGGCGCTGGGATGCCGGCGCTGGAGCTTGTTGCCACGCTGCTGCGGCCCGATGATCCCTCTCCTCTCCTTGCCCTGCAGCCTCCTTGCAGGGGTGAACGGCCTCACAGCCGAGCTGAGACTCTAGAGCAGGGCAGGTGGAGGGCTGAGCCCGGAGTGGCCTGTCAGCCAGGGTGCTGCCTGTCGGGGCACCGTCCTCACCAGGGAGGGCGTGGGGAAGCTGGGGTGCTCACAGTCACCTGCATGGAATAAAGGGACTGGCACCAAGCCTTGGTGTAAGGCTGGTCAGAGGACCCTGGGGAAAAAGTGGGTGAGGGTTAGGTCTGTCCACCAGCTCACCTCACCCTTTGCCAGACTGGGGACCTGCCCGTCCGTGGTCCATGCCACCAGCAAGATTTGGTTGCTGTCACTTCCATCGAAGGTGGATCCCCATGCTTTAGATGGCGATGCTCCAGACCTGGAGTGCTTACACGCGCCACATGCTGTTCTATATGAGTGACTGCTTAATCCTCACAATGACCCAGTGAAGTGGATGCTGTATTTTCCCCATTTTACGGATGGGAGAGTTGAGGCCCGGAGAAGTTGCATAACTTGTCTAAGATCTCACAGGTAGTGAGAGAGGGAACTAGAATCTGAACCCCAGCAGTCGACTGCACACACTCCTGACTTCTGTGCCGCCTCCGGGTCATCTCTCCGTCTCTCCCGTCAGAAGCTCCCATGATTTGCATCTTCCTTTTGATTCTCGGATGTGGAGGGTGGGAATCAGATATCTGCCTGTGAACCAGAAGGTTTGGGGAAAGATGCTAACGCTTTGGGGGAAGATACTGTAAACTTTGAACCTCATAGCGTGAAGGGTGCTTGTTGCTGGCTCACACCCTACCAGCCTAACCCAGAACCAGTCGCTGAGCTTTGTGTCCAGGAGCTGTGCTGTCTGGTCCTCTCTTCTGCATACCACCCCTCCCCTGACCCTTCCCCCAACCATGAACCACAGCAGCCTTCTGTGTTCGGAGTTTGCCAGATTCACCAAAAAGCGGTCAGACATCCTGGCTCCCAACTTGTCTTTGCTCTGCCGTCCGGCCAGGTCCGTCCCCCCAGCTGGTCACCTGGGAGCACCGCCTGATGCCAGGACAGGAAGCCTTGGGAGGAGAAGGCCCCTGTGCTTGCCTTTTTTGGTGGCCAAGGATAACTGCTGTTTGTCTTGTGCGGTGGGGCCTGGAAAAGGCTTCCAGAAGTAGAGGAGACGGAGGGCTGGCCAGCTCTGAGGCTGTCGGCTCCTGTTAGTCCTGCTTCCAGAGTCAGGATGCTTGAAAAGCCTGAAACAGGCTCAGGTAGCGAGCCCTGGCTGGAGGACCCCATGCAATGATTGCTCACCCCAAAGTCCAGCAGACCTGGGCTTTTTTTCATGGGCCACCTGTTTGGGGTTCTCTGTCGGTATGTGAGCTCTTTTGGCATCAAGGAGCTCTGCTGTGGCTAGGCTTTCGGGATGTGCTGAGAGAAATGCTAAGGGCGTGGTTAAATTGCAGAGGGAAAAGCTGCTGCTCTTTTGAATTATTTTTTGTTTAGTTTAATAAGATACCATGAGGAAACCAGATGATCCACTAACGGGGATTCATAGAAATTCTGCTCTGCAAAAATCCGAAGGCAGAAAGGACTGGAAAATTCCAGGGCTTTATGTAACATGCAGAAGGAGATCTGGTCCCAGCTTCGTGTGTCAGTGATTCTTTGGGGAGGGGGCCATGAGGAGCCACGCCGTGCCCTGTGTGATTCACCCTCCACATCAGCGGCGGCCTAGGGCTGTCTGCTTCTCTCTGTCCCAAGGAACTTGGTCTCTGAAAAGCCACATGGCTGCCCTCCCTAACTGCCTCCGCCCCATCCAGAGGGGGGAACAAACCCTCGGCTGGCAGAGGCTAGAATGGAGGTCTCGTGTTCACCGTTAACACAGTGGGAAGAGATGCTGTTGCCTCCGCCCCAGGCAGACTCCCGGGTGCGCCTACCTTTCCCAGAGGCACAGTGGGGCCCAGGTGGAAGGGCTGCTCGCAAGCCCCCGTTCCAGTGCCTCGAGGCCAACTGCTAAAAGCACGTGGTGGGCCCAAGCGGCGGCTGGCACCAGATGTGGGGGGCCTGGCTATGCCGCCCCCTCCGTCTGCAGTGATCTAGCGTCTTTCCTCCCTGCCTCCTGGGCTCTCAGTGAATTCTAGTACATTTTGAATCCACATTTTTTCCCTGGTCCTAAAGAGGCAAGCCCAAGTCCGGCGATTTAAATGGATTCAGTCTTATGGGTCCTTGCTTCCGAGGGGGACATGTGCTCTGAAGGTTTGGTGTCAGCTCTGACGTCTGATTTTTCCGAAGACATCGAAATGCACATGAGATGACCCCAAGTCCTTCTCTTTCGTTTTTGATTTCTTACCACCTGGACCATTAATTCTGCTGTCAAAGGGGGTGGGGAAAGGAGAACATTTCAAAGCAAAGCTAGTTGGTCTCTGAACCAGCCTGTCTGCCGGGTTGTACTTCACCCTGAGGACAATCAGAAAGGACAGTCTCTAAGCCCCTGAAATGCAATTTCCAAAGAAACACGAACTTCACTCTAGTGGCTCCGCAGCTGGAGAGCCTCAAAACCAGTTCCAGATGTCCTCCTTGCGTTAGCAGGAAGGGGATTTCGGGCAAGCTGGGGGCAGAGTGCCCTTGCTTTTACCTGCTCTTCGTTCCCCTTTGCCGTTCTTGTCTGCCTCACCGGGCTCTTTAGGAAAAGTGCTTGGAGCACCGGGGTCCGTTTTGGCTCTGCATCTCCCCTCCCACTGGTCAGTCAGGACATGCTGCTCTGCGCTGGTCAGTTTCTACAAGAGAAGCCCTCTCGCCCACTGTTCAAGGTCAAAGAGCAACAGTGCTGGGAAAGTAAGTCAGCCGGGCTGGGGAGAAGCCTCCTGCAGAACACCCTCAGGTGAACAAAGCCTCCAAGGCCACCTCCGTCCAATGCAACATGGGGCCGGGCTCCAGTCTTGGGAGAAGCAGCATCCATAGGGACGGCCCATCCATGGGCTGCCTCTGGAGAGAGTTCCCCTGGGCTCCGCTGCCCAGAAGAGAGCCGTTCCAGGTGAGGCCTGCCCGTGCAGGCTCCTCCTTTCTTTCCCAGCCTGCACGCAGCCCGTGCTGCGCAGTGTGTGATGGCAGGAGTGTGTCCTCATTCATGCTTTGCTTCTTAAGTGTGCTTGAGACATTTTGGCATTTGTGCCTGACTGCTCCCTGGATCGTCTCTGTAAACCGTGGCTCTATTGTTTGAGTTTGAAGGTGTGTACACATGGAAACTGTCCTGAAAATTTAAACAACATGTGAGCACGTACAGTGTAGAGACAGTATTCCAAAGACTTTGTACTTATTGTCTCTTTAATTCTTACAGCAAACTGAATAGATTGCTACTATTATTCCCATTTTGAAAAAAGAAAGTAAGAACTCAAGCCTGGCCAATAATCACCTTTTTAAAAAGCTAACCATGGTAACCATGCCAAGTTATATGCATTTGTGTCTATATGTACACACACCAAAAAAATCCTAATAGATAAAAACCCAGCGTCCATAATGACGAAAGGCTCGACCGAATACCAGAAGTCAGTCCTGCAGTCAATGCTGGGTTGCCATAGTGACCCAGAACTGACGGCTGAGAGGGCTACGGATCAGGTCCAGAGAGAGGCCCAGAGAAGGAGGGTCTGATCCGCAGCCTCCGTGGTACCTGTTGATCAGTCCTTGCCTCTCTTTTTCTATTCAGACTTCACAGCAGCCACACCTCTCTTTCTTTCCAGGCCTCCCAGCAGCCCCACCTCTCTGATTAGGCCTGGAGATTGGCCCAGAGATGCTGACTAACATAGAAACTGACCAACCAGAACCACATTGGCAGGTAGGGGAGGGCAGTTGGGAGTGATCAGGCAGGCAGGGGAGGACCATTGGGGGCAACCAGGCCAGCAGGGGAAGTCAGTTGGGGGTGAGATCAGGCTGGCAGGGGAGGGTAGTTAGGGACGATCAGGCAGGCAGGCAGTCAGAGGCAGTTAGAGGCAATCAGGCAGTCAAGCAAAGAGATTAGGGGCAATCAGGCAGGCAGGCAGGCAGGCAGAGGGGTTAGGGGTGATCCGGCAGGCAGACAGGTGAGCGATTAGGAGCCAGTGGTCCCAGATTGCGAGAGGTCATGTCTGACTGCTGGTTTAGGCCCAATCCCACAGAATTGGGAGCATAGATTGGCAGTTGGACATCGCCAAAGAGGTCTCCGATTGGAGAGGGTGCAGGCTGGGCTGAGGGAACCTCCCCTCCATGCACGAATTTCGTGGACTGGGCCACTAGTACCTATATATTATTTCACATAAATAGGAGCATGAATATTGATGTCTAATCTTTTTTCACTTAACAGTGACTCAACAATATCTTTCCATCTCAAAGTGAATCATTTTTAACACTTATATGATAATAAATTATAATAATATACTTAACTGGTCCTTTATTGTTTTCCTTGTTTTGCTTATATTGTAAATACCTTCTACATATATCTTTTCATATGTGTTTAGTTCTCCATTTTAAAAATAAAATTGCTGGGCTAGAGGGTGTATACATTTTCTGTTTTGAAACACAAATGTCTCAAATCGCCTTCTAGGAAGTTAGAGCGACTTGAGGACTCTCACCCACAGGCTTGGGATGCCCCTTTCTGCAGTCCTGGCTCTTCACTCAGAATCCAGCGGGAGTTCTGTGAAGTGGGTACGGTACTAAGAGCTGGGCATTGTCACTCGGCTAAGTCTGCCAATGTGAGAGCATGTCTGTGTTGCTGCTTAGACTTCTTTGATAAATAGAAGGGTTGAGTCATCTTTTCCTATTTCAGTTGGCATTTAGATTTCTTCTTTTGTGAATTTTCTGCATATTTTCTTCACCCCAATCCTTTTAGCCCCCTTGAGGTCAGAATTTATCTTCCTTTTTAGTGTGTTTTTTGTTTATTCTCATCCTGCCTTGGTCCTCTACTTCCCATAGTTGTCATTTCCTTACTTTCTCATCCATATTAGTACATACCTTTTCTGCAGGTATTAATGAAAGTGAGATTAGTCACCTGGACTATTTCATTCGTGTGCATTAAAGCTGCATCGTGATACTAAAGGAAAGCTGTCACTGTTCATGGTTCTTCAGCTGGTTGCTTTAGCATCGAGAGTGGGGCTTCAGTACATGTGCTTGGGTTATAGGTGGTGTAATCTGTTAACTGGCTCTTACCTTGCTGTTTGTTTCCTTCTCATTCTTAGTTTTTAACATTAATTCCTGTGAAAACTCGTCAGGTTGGGCCCTGGCCGGTAGCTTGGTGGTTAGAGCATTGGCCCTCACATCAAAGGAGAGGTTCAAGGGTTTGATTCCCATCAAGGGCATGTACGTGGCTTGCAGGTTCATTCCTCAGCCCTGGACAAGGTGCAAGCGGGAGGCAACTAATCAATGTGTCTCTCTCACATCCATGTTTCTCCATCTCTCTCTCTTCCTCCTCTCTCCCTGCCCTTCCACTCTATTTGAAAGCAATGGGAAATATCATCGGGAAGGATTAAAACAACAAAAACGTGGCAGGTTGGTGCTGATGCTGTACATTGTTTTAGTAATGGAAATCTTGCTCTGTTGTTAGGCGGGGCTCTCCGTTGAGCCGGTCACCCGCGCTGGCCCGTCCTACCCTCTGTAGTGTGGGTGCCAGGGTCTAGGTTTCTCCCATAGTCATTGCAAGGATGTAAGTTTTGGCCTCTCAATTGCATTGTAAGCTTTTCGGGGTCACACTAGTGCCTTCTTTGGGGGCCTCCAGCATCTCCAGAATGCTTACTGCAGTGATGGACTCAGAGTTAAATTTTAGTTCACAGTCATGCTGCTTGTAAGTGTGCTGAGTCCCAGAGAGTCAGCAAAACCCAAGACCGGGTTTGTCTTTGCCACTTACCAGCGGAATGGCCTTGGACGGACTTCACAATCTCTCTCAGGCCCGGCTTCCTCCTCCATGAAACGCAGTGCTAATAACACACTTCCGTACTGAGTGCTGTGACATCAGAAGAGACGTCTGGTGGCCCCCAGTCTCAGCTCTGACGTCTCTCCCTAACGCTGATGGAAACGTACAGATCTGGGGGAGCTGCCTGAGGTGGCAGTGCACTGAGTTTTCCCGTGTCTCTGAGGCTCCCCGCTCTCTGCTTACAGTCCCTGTAGAGGCTGAATCTGGTTTTCCCTCCCTGACACGGAGCCTTCTAATCATTCAGGGGCTTAGCACAGCGCCACAAGTTTAAAGCATGCCAAATTCCCTCAGAGGCTCTGCCAATGTTTCTTAAATGGGAGTATGCGTGCCTGCATGCGTGCACACACACGTGCATATATGTGTGAGCATGTGTGTGCATTTGCGTGTAAAATGTTTGGAAGAAGTAAAGATGGGATCAGATTTTGCCTGGCACCACAACTAACATCGCTAGTAGCCCCTAAGCATTCTGCCAAATGGACTCTAATTGGTTTCCTTTCGTTCTATTTTTATTTTGTAGGCCTTTAATGTATAGGGAGCCAACCCCTTCAAACGAGACATTCTGTCATTACAACATGTTATTTAGTTTAACCGCCACGGGTCCAGCTCAGCCACACTAAGGATGGGGAAGGAGGGTTCTGAGCCGTGGCTGTCCCCAGCCTGACCACAGTGGTGACCCACAGTCTGCCATGCACATGTTCCAGGACTGAGCAGGCCGCTCGGTCTCTGCGTCGTGGGCTCAGCGTCTCCCCTCCGCCTGGTGCAGCACCGGCTCCTCCGGGCTGCCTCGGTGGCCCTCCCGTGGCACGCAGCAGGAGCGCCCTTCTGGCCCACGTCACCCTGGTGTGCTGATTAGACGGGAATCAGCAAGTCTGTTGAGCACACATTTAATGTGACACAGATGTGGGACATACTGCAGATCTTTCTGCTTTGCGAATTTTCAGCTTTTTGCATTTCATCAGCGTTGCTTATTATTTACAGAATGTAACTCGAGACAGCAGAACAGATTGTAGTTTTTATAAAAGGTTTAGGGGGTGACAGGGCCTCGGGGGATCTGGGAGAAAAAAAATCCAGTAGTGCGGAATGTTTGCTGTCCAGACCAAACAAACCAGTTTGCCAAGGGTTGATGGACTGTGGCAATCAGTCCCATTCATGTTCACACTGGGGCGCTTAATTATAAGGCAGCTCGGGCCTTCTTATCGCCAGGTGAACAATAATCTTTTGTCACCAGAGTGAACGTCATGGCACCGGGCAGAGACGTAGCCCACTTAGAGGCACCGCAGGGTGCCACAGCTGCCAGGTCTGCTCGGCTTCCTTCCTGTCCAAAGGGAAAGACCGCCCCAGAGCCAGTCCCCATTCAGACACAGGGGCGTGCTCCGTGCCTCATTCTTGCTCTGGCTTCATCCCCGGGCTCTGTGGCAAGAGCCAGAACAAAGAGAAAAATCAAGATACTCTTGAGGGCATTAGGATGATGGGCCAGAGCCAGGATGACCAAGGTCAAGGAGAAGGTGCCATCTCTTGGTTGTAGAGGGGCAGGTTTGACTGGTGGTGGCTTTGGCATCTTGAGAAAGCTTGGCCAGGGTTACATTTGAAGACAAAGAATAAGAATGCACCAGTTGGCCAAAGGGAGATAAGGAGTAGGTGATCGGTGGGCATCTTTGTTTCTAGGTCAAAAAGAACCTAAAAGTGGGGATTAGAAGAATGAGAGCCGCACAGGAAAAGCCCTTGGGAGAAGTTGGTGGCGTTTGAGCCAGTGCAGAGTCCCTCCTCAGGAGGTTCTGAGCTGCTTATGGGTCGAGATGGGGTTGGACCCTCCACAGGGAGCCGGACCCCTGGGCCCCACTGCTCTTTCCTCTCCTGGGCAAGTGCCGGGCGCCGGCCAGTTGTCCTGGGGGAACACAATCTAGTTGTGACCTCGGTCAGTAACTTTCTAGTGTCACTCCTCCATGGAATCTGCAGCATGCTTATGCTCCAGGGGTTCCTGGGTCAGTCCAAACCCCTAGTTTGTCTCTGAGGAGGAGGAGGAGGAGGAGGAGTAAGAAGAGAAGGTGGAGGAAGAGGAGCCCATGACAGGCTGCCTCCACTCTCTTGACTTCAGAGGTGGCCCCTGGGGCTCTTCTGCCCAGTTGCAATCCAGGCTTGTGGCCACTGGTCCGTTCCTTTCTGGTGTGTGTGCTGCGCATCCGCTGTGTGCCAGCACTGCTCCAGGTGCTGGAGCACAACAACGCAGAGAAGAGACTAGAACTCTGGTCGCACAAGGCCTCCATTCCGCTCTCACCAGACTGTCCAGGCCTCGCCCAGATTCAGAACGGGAACCCCTCCCTGGAGCAAGTTGGGGCTGGAGAGGGCGGGCCACTGGCAGGCTCTGTGACCCTCCTCCCGGCGTCTCAGTTTCTCCCTCTCCACCCAAAGGCTGACCTCAGGGCCTGTCCACCCAGTGCGTGTGGCGGCTGTGCGCACGCTCTCATTCCTGAGGCAGTTGTACAGTTCAGTGGCCTGGTCCATTGTGAAGTGTCTTCTCCTTTTGCACCTCGTTTGTTTGATATAAAAGCTTGTGTAAAAAGCCCGGCCTGAATGAACGGGTAGGTGGTCTTGAAAAAGCAACAAACCACAAAGCCAGGCCCCTTGGCGGCTGCAGCACCCCAGACCTGCTCAGCTTCGGTCCTGAGGGGGTCCCTTCACGCACTGAGTGTGGAGGCCCACGGGGCAGGTGCTGAGGACAGACAACCAGCCCCTCAGTCAGCATCTCACTTTCAGGGTGGATGGCTTCAGGCTGCCTTCCACACTCCGCTCAGAGCAGGCTCTCCCCCGGAAAACCTCTCCGATGGTGAATTTGCTGATGGCCGTCTGCTAGAGCGCTGGTCATTCCAGTCCGAGGAATTGGGCATTTGGTATCATTTCTCGAGCTGCTAGGCTGCTTAGCTGTAGCTCTTTAAAAAAAAAAAGTGTAAGTAAGTAAGCTCTGGGTGGGGCAGGCCAACTGAGTGAGCTGGCTCCTTAGAAAAGCCCGAGAGTCCGGACAGCCGCTGTGCCCTGGCACGTGGGGAAGCCAGGGTCCACAGTGAGCCCTCAGACTCACACTTCACACCAAGTTTTAAGTTTTGCACTGAGGTGTTTTAAACTGACTTGACATACAATGATTGTGAATAAGGGCAGGAGAAAGGAGATAACATTTATGACACTTACTGTGTGCTCTGTGCTGGGCACTTTTCACATATCATCTCAATATGATCAATAAGTATTCTATTCTCATTTATTGATAAGGAAACTGAGGCTGAGAGCAGCTCCATCAGGTTCACTCGGCTAACAAGCGACTGGACTGTGATTTCCCTCTGTCAGTTTCTTTCCAAAGCCTTATGTTCTTCTCTGTACCACACACTCCTAAACTCTATCTCCTTAGTAAGATCAACTGTTTTTGCTCTGGACAGTGTGGCTCAGTTGGTTGGAGCGTCTACCCCTGACCGAAGGGTTGCAGGTTCAATTTCCAGCCAGTGTACGTAACCTAGGTTCTGGGTTCGATCCCCAGTTGGGGCACCTTCGAAAGGCAACTGATCAATATTTCTCTCCCTCCTCTCCCTTCCTCTCTCTAAAATCATTTTTTTTTTTTAAGCGAGATCAACTTTGGGGGAAGATAGATAACATAATGATTTTTTAAATTATGTAATCATTTTCTAGAAATCGACCTGAAAATATCTAGTTTATTTAGTCAGTTTGTTATCATTAGAATTTGTACTTAATAGCCACAGAGTCACGTTTACCAGAAATTGTATATTTTGGCCCATGTGAAGTATCTTCGGATTGGCATTAAAAGTGACGGTTCAGCAGGGAGCTTGGCCATGGCTGAAGGGTCCCTGTACACATCTGACTCAGAGTGGTGGACCAGAACACAAATTAAGCGTGCTTGTGTTTATAAAATACCTCATTTTTAAGTTGCAAGCCATTTTATCATTGTCTTTTATTTATTTATTTATTTTTTAAGCACGGCCTCCCCAGAATGCATGCAGAAGTGAAGCGTTTGGGAAATCCAGCTCGGTCACTGTGACTTGTCCCCTTGGTTGGAATTCTTTCTGAAGCCAGTCTGCTCTGCCCCTCCCCCAACCCCGTGAGCAGGCAGGCTCCCCTCCAGGCAGTTCGTTAACAAGTAGTAGTAGTTCTGTTCTTAGATTTAAATCCCGGTAGGCATGTCTGTGGCATGAGCCCTACCTGCTGTCACAGTTGCAATGTCATGGGGTCCCCAAAATATGTGTTAGGTTCTAGGAAGCCTTGACCCCTATAAACAAGTCAGGTGTGAATCCCACTGACGGGAGAAAATCCAGCCCAGGAAATGTCTCCCCCACCGCAGGATGTCAAATTCCTAAAACGTACAGCGACAGTAATAGGATTTCTAACAATACGATCCGACCTCTTTCCCACATTCGCACTTGTGACCATACAATGTGGGAATTTATTAATGTGGGAAATTACACAACTGACTTCAGAACTCTAGGGAGAGGTGAGGAGGATGTTGTTAACAAGAAAGCAAGGGGAAGGGAGAATATTTCCATTTGAAGCCAGTTCCCCAGTAAGAAAACTATGTTGGACGCTGGGCCCAGCCACCTTGGGCTTCAGCCACATGGGCTAGGCACCCTCTACGGAGGAGCGTCCCTGCTGTCGTCATCATAGGCAGCATGCTAGTGAGTGTTGGCTGTGCACCAAGTCCTGTTTGTTTGAAACATATTCATGTGTTGACTTACTCCTCACAACAATCCCATCATTATCCACGTTTTACAGATGAGGAAGCCAAGGCTTCAAGAAGTTACACAACTTCCCGTATGTCTAAAGTGACCAGACCCCGCTTTTAGCGGGACAGTCCTGCTTTTTAACAATTTGTCCCGTGGCATTTTTAAAAAGTCCCGACTTTTGGAAAGATTCTTTTAAATCTTTTGGACTTTTTTAAAACACCTCCGGACGCAGGACAAATGGTTAAGAAGCAGGATGTCTGCTCACCTTACATATGTCCCAGTTTGTAAATGGAGAGACGGGGGTTCAGCCCCAGGCCGCCCCGGAGCCTGTCCTCGCAGCCCTCGCTGCCTGTTTCTGTTCATCTCCTCCATTAGGTTCCATGAGGCCCCTGGCAACGTGGTTCCTGCCTGTCTTCCGAGCCGGACGCTGGCCTGGGCATATGCTCAGGAAGAGACCACTGCATGGGTGGGCGCTGGGGCAGAGGCGGCACAAGCCGTTCTCAGGCCCTGAGCAGGGTTGTTTTCTGGCCACTCGGTTTGGATCCTCCATAGCTTCCTTTAGGAGCCAATCTCGACTGCCATGGGGTTCCTTTCCACCCAGCCTGGCTTTGTGTTCAAAATCCAAATTGTCATAGGTATTTGGTAGATTTCTTGGTTCAAGATTTAACAGTCAGAGCTCAGTAGTTATTAACCCTACGTGTCCAGTACCATCCCTGCGTAGGTTCTAGAAAGTGGGTTTCTGTTTGGCCTGGGCTCCGATGTAAACGGAGCCGACCTCTAGGCTTCCCTCCAGGAGAGCCGGCATTGGTGTGGGTGCTTTTCCCTTACGCCGGGAGGGGCTGCAGCAGGGCGGAGGCCCGCAGGCTTCTCCGCCTTCCAGCCACTGTCGGCTATCCGGCAGTGCCACCTGGGGAAGCTTACCCACCGCACTTTGAGCAGAGTACTGTTTAGACTATTGAGTTCCTTTCGAGACTGACACACGCTTGATGAAACCATTCAGTCAAGAATCATGGTGTCTTAGAACTGTTAGCCATTAGCCATATCTGAAGAGATGGTCAGGGTTGACTTGCTATTTGTTCGCAGCCTATTTGTGCCATCAAACAAGTAGAGATAGATAGATAGATAGATAGATAGATAGATAGATAGATAGATAGATAGATAGATAGAGATTAGATATAGAAGTAAGAGATTTAATTACAACAAAAGTCTTGGGCGCACTCGTGAAGTCGATGCAGGCACCATCCATCACTCGGTGGGGTCAGTGCTCAGGGCGCCTGAGGAAGATGGCATTATCAGCACAATAAACAGTCTGTCGTGCAGGGAAGTCCCCTGTTTGGCATGCACTTTCTCCTCCTCTGCGATTGTTTTTGAAACTCATTGGGTTGATAGACATTGGCCATGACAGATTTCTCAGTCTACTGATAGCTTCGGCTGTACAGGGTATGTGTATGTGTGTACAACATCTGTCTTCAACTAATGGAACTATGACATAGTTACTCATCGTGTGAGCGAAGAACAAATAATGGCCGGCCAACTATTGACCCCGGGCTGAAAGGCGAGCTCAGCCAAGTGGAACCGGTCAGGTCTTCCTGTGTCACCTTGTTTGGGTTTGTTGTTGCCTGAGGAGGATGACAGGACTGTTTTCATTGCTCTGATCCTCGGGCTGGGGCCTCCGTGTGTGTCAGAGAGCAGCGGCCAGGCGCGGGCTTGGGCATTGATCTCTCTCGCCGGCGGATATCTGCAGCGTATCAGCCACTGTATCAGCAGCCCTTCCCCGGGGAGCCCCGTCCGTGCTGCGCAGCCGACTCCCTGACGTGCTCGTGGAGTTCAAAGCCCGGGTTGGTTTGGTGCTGACATTTTGGATTAGCTGGTTGACTGGAAGGCCTGCTTCTTTCTATACACTGTGAAATTTGTAAACCGCAGCCGCCGAGGGCTTAAAATGGCCGAGCAGCCCCCAGCTGGCAGCAATTAAGTACACCACAGACCTCTGGCTAAACAAAGGTTCGTGGAGTCAGAGTTGCTGCATGTGCGCTAGGCAGACTCGTGCTGCAAACTACCTTTTATGTCCAGGTTAGTTAGCAAGAGGTGCTGTCAGCTGCCGAGAGGTGAGTGGGTGGAGTGTTGCCACCTCTTGTTTAATGATCTGTTATCAGCAGGATGTACTGCCAGACCTGCCCTAGAAGCAGCCAGTCTGCTGGACAGTAGGGGTGAGGGTGAGGGTGAGGGTGAAGAAAGGGGCGGGCCAGCAGGGGAGGCCTCAGGGAGGGGGGGGGAGGTTGGTCCCTCAGCGGTGACCTGAGAACTTGGCAGGGATCTTTCAGTTCTGGTGCCCATGGGCAGTCGCTAGCCACTCGGCTTTGTTATTGGACACCATTACCCTTTAGGTAGAGCAGAGAGGGTGGGAATGAGAGGACAGTAAGGTGCCATTTTATACCCATTCATGCAGCCAAAGCTGGTGGTGATGTGCTGAGAGGCACGCTAATTACCATCGCCCATTGTCCAACGCTGTGCAAGATGTGGGCTCCCAGGGCTCGCCTCTCCTCAACCTCTCTGGCTCCGGGGTCCCCTCAGAGGAGGTTAGGGCTCCAAGTAAGTTTCCTCTCCTTGGGGGCATGTTCTTCCCACTTCCGTTTCTTATGAGGGAAGTACATGTGTCAGTGGAGCCATAGCTTCATGGCTTTCCCCGGGCTTCTCCTTTGCTTTGAAGATCAGTGAACGGGACAGACCCACCCCGGCCCTTTCCATCAGGAGTTGGGTTCCCATCAGGAGTTGGGGTTCTAGCTGGTTTTCATTTTGCCTTGACTGTGTTGACTCTCAGAGCCCAGACTTCAATCTTCTAGCTCTCCACCGATTTGCGTGTGGCCTTTCCTTTCTCAGTGGTCACAGAGGCCCCTATCCCTGCCCCCACCCCACACTCATCCATTTACTCACTCATCTAAGGTGCATTGCTTCTCCCCTGGGAACCGGGCACTGTCCAAGACAAAATCCTTCTCTCATGGCGCTTACATTCCTGGTGCGTGCCACACAGGAAGCAAACATATGATCTAAGTGAGATGTGAAGCAAACATGTTTGGAGCACGTGACTAATGGTATATAATTGTATTTTGAAAGGGTCAGTCCCATCGCTGAGGAGATGGGCCGGGTGGCAGTAGAATAAGGTGTGAGCGGGGCAGCGTGCAGGCCTGTCCAGGGGGTTTGCACTTGCCCCAGGCCTGCAGCTACCCCATTGCATGGCCTGCGGCAGCGTGCCAACTCTCTGCCCATGTTATGATCCCAATTGGCCCCTGGGGCACTCGTCGCCCTCGCAAGGACCTGGTTCTGAAGCGCCAACTCGGCGTGCAAGCCTGTGCCTCTTCTCGATGTGTCTAGAGGGGTGCTGTGCTTTGGAGGAATCCAGGAACAAATAATGAAAAGAACAGCAAGTACAAGGCCGCGGACAGACCCTGCACACTCTTATCAGTCATCTGAAATATGCACAGCCTTTCCAAGGCAAATACGGACTCCTGTTCCTAGGAAAACACCAGAAAGCACTTATCAGTTACCCTGTGTGTGGTTTGTGGACAGAGACAACATCACTGCCCGAAAGCCATGCAAAGCAGATTCCTCCGGGCAGCGCACGCGGAGGGGCCTGAGTGAGAACCACTGCAGGACACAGGCTGTGGCCCGGGGCCCGTCCACGGAGCTTTCTTCCCCCACGTGATTCCCGGGCCCCAGCAAGTCTGGAGGTGCCGGGTGGAAGTCCGGTAGTGATGACCACAGCAGACACAGCCACTGCCGGTGGGCAGCCCCGTTCTGTCATGCACAGGCTGGTCGGGCATTATTTTATTTGATCCTCACAGCAGTCCCACGAGGCAGGTGGCAGCACCCATTTTACAGAGAAAACTGGAACCGGGGGTTAAAGAAGTTAACCGACCTGTCCATTCTCACACAGCCAGGAGATGGCAAAAGCAAAGTTTTCATTCAAAATTGGTGTCTTTAACCCCAATCTCATTGTATTATACATCACAGCGAATCCTGTGGCTTGGTTCAGTCACTAAATGTGGAGTGTGTGTTGTCATAAGTAATGGGTTTGTCTTAGATGAAGCTGGGGATCATTTTAACACCTAACCTCTGCTTTGTGTCCGTCTCCCCTCGCAGGACGCAGGCGCAGAGGGTGCGGAAGCCGCGGTGCTGCACGGGGCCCCAGGGGCTGCTGCCCCGCTACTCAGAGAGCCAGGCCGAGGGGCAGGAGCAGCTCTTCAGGCTGACGGACAACATTCAGGACGAGTTGTAAGTGGGGACCCGGCGTGTTGGTCGCCGAATTGTCTTTTCTGTCTCTGAGGCTGAGAAGTTCCCATCTGACCCCCAGTGTCGTCATGACTCCTAGACCTTGGAAACTGGTCAGAGATGCCGAGGCCCAAATGTTTCAGAGGTTCAGATAAGCCGCTGGAAAACAGCCCTCTACTGCAAGCTGAGCTTCTCAAACCGAGTTTCAGAGTGAGGCCGTCATGTTTTATTTCTAGAAAATGGCAGGTTTTTTTCTAAATCAAAGAGAGACGATAATAAAATACTCTCAATTTTAAGGTGTTTTGTTTCCACCTGTAAAATTGACTTAAGCTTTAGTGTTCTAGTGTTTGCTGCTGAAAGCTAGTGGAACAAGGCAGATGAGCCAATAATAACCAGTAGCTGAAAATACGGGGAATGCAATTTTCGTACAATTGTTTTGTTACTCTTTGAATGAGCAGCCTTCTATACCTGGGATCTTGTAGTATTTTAAACTAGTGAAATTTTTCCGAGTTGATAGGATAGAATTCAGTATATCACTATTTTAGGGTATTCTCCGGACACTTTTCATAGAAATGCTTGCTAGCCTAAGTGTTAGAGCCCCCAGCCCAGAGAAAGCAGTTAGTTATGCCTGATGAGTAGCAAAATGCTAGTTTATTTTATTTACTTTTTATCCTTAACTAGGGATATGTTTACGAGTCTTTATTTAAGAGAGAGAGAGAGAGAAACATTGGTCATTTGCCTCATATAGGTGCCCAAATTGGGGATCAAACCCACAACCTAGGTATGTACCCTGACTGGGAATAGACCACAGCCTTTTTGGTGTACGGGATGACACTCCAAACAGCGACCCACCCTCACCCGTAACCCCCTCCCGCCCTTATCCCTGGCCAGCGCTAGTTTAATTTCTTTCAATGCTTATGTTTCACTTTAAGATAAAGCAAACGAGGGAAATTTCTGAGGGCAGTGGCTGCTTTCTGTTGGTGGATAAGTGTCTGAAGCAGAGGCTAACTCTCAGGAGAGCTTTCAGTGTCATTGGTGAGACAGTGGCATACTAACCCCATCTCATATTTCTGTAGCAGCGTTTGAGTGGGGGCATCAGCAGGCAAATGCAGAATTCATTTGCTGCCTGCTGGATAGGATGGCACTTCCCTGGATGTGTTTGGTGTAACCCACGCCCTCTGCCGTGTTCCTGGAAGGTCTTTTGATGGTGATGCATTACTTTGTCTCAGTCAGCTCTGGTTGCTGTGACAAAACACCATAGACAGAGTGGCTTAAACAATAAATTTATTTTCTTACACTTTTGGAAGTTGGGGAGTCCAAGGTCAAGGTGATGCCTGATTTAATTACTGGTGAAGGCTCTCTTCTTGGCTTGCAGGTGGCCACCTTCTTGCTGTGGGTGTGGCCCAGGAAAGAGAGTGAGATCTCTGTCTGGTGTCTCTCATAAGAACACTAATCCTGTAGGATCAGGGCCTCATCCTTATAACCTCATTTGACCTTAATTACTTTCATACTCCAAACAGTCACACTGGGGTGAGGGTTTCAACATAGGAATCGAAGGGGGACTTAATTCAGTCCATGGCAGGCATTCTGTTCTTTTAGTCCAGCCTCAGCCCTGGCCATCGCTCCAATATTTAGAATCCTAATGGGGTCTCACTCCAGGCATGACTGTATATTCCTGCTTCCTTGTGGTGAGGATTTGGTGATGCAACTGCTCTTTATACCACTTTTTAAAATATATATATATTTTTTTTATTTATTTCAGAGAGGAAGGGAGAGAGAGAGATAGAAACACCAATCATTGATCAACTGCCTCCTGCACGCCCCATACTAGGAATCAAGCCCTCAACCCAGGCATTGTGCCCTGATCAGGAATCAAATCGTGATTTCCTAGTTCGTAGGTCAATGCTCAGCCACTGAGCCATGCCAGCCCGGCTATGCCACTTTTCTGGTGGGACTTTTGGCTTTAGGATAGAAGGCCCAGAAGCCATCCTTCAGGTTCAGCCTGGCAAGGGCAGAGGCGCTAGAACCGTGACCCCAGGAGGGCAAGGAGCTGTGTCTGCCCCGTTCTCGGAAGAGCCCTCAGCACCTGGAATGGCACGTCACGGGCACTCAGGAAATGTGTGTGTGGCTGCAGTTTACCATGTTATCAATGTTCACTTTTCCTTTGGAGCGGCATCAAAGGCTGAGATTATAAGTTACTGTACATTGTGCATTTAATTCCATCTCTAGTCCTTGCAAAATTCATTTTCGGAAGAATGACATGTGCCAGGAGCTCAGGGAGAAAGGAGCCACCCCCCCTGAGAACAGCCATGGCATACTGGAAACGGGAATCCAAGTGGAGTTGGTAAAATAGATTTCCTGAAACTCTTGAAATTCTTGGGAACTGTGGGAAGAGATTGGCATGAATGAAGTTTGACTGAAGATGAAAACCATGTGTGTCCACGCATGTGGGGTCAATCGCGCCGGTGAGTGTGGAAGGAGGCAGGTGCCCACGGCCTTGCTCTGTGCGAGGAGTCGCCGCAGGGACGCCGCGGGGTTCCTCTGATGTGTCCTCAGCTGCCAGGCAGGGTCCCCACGGCGACAGGAGTATTAGAATCACCACTTTGCAAGAAAGGGCTTTTCAGGAAAAGCACACAAGAGCCAATTACACCTCTGACTTTTATCCTAGAATTGTAATTAAGAACATGTTTACAGACCTAATTATTTGCATATTTTCCTTCAGAGTTAACCCCTTAAAAGGATCTTTAATACCTTGCTCTACTGTTCTAACTAAATGTTTCCACATTTTTTTCCAGTTAGACTCACTGTTTCACTTCTGGAAAATATTGTGTAATTACTTCCTGATGCAGCGAAAACCCCACAAAGTCCCAGTGCCATGGTTACTTCAACTCTGTGCTCCCCGATCAAGTTTCATCCCGGTTTTTTTTTTTTTCTCATGTTATTTAATTAATTAGTATTAAAAAGATAGTTACTGACATGCGGCTGAAGGTCTGGCCAGCTGTGGAGGCTTTAGTTTAGAATGAACCGAATATGGCTCTGGTATGTTGCAGAATTACCATGGGCTTCCCATTTTTCTCAATTTGGGTTTTGAAATAGGATCCCTCTGGCTTAAGCTGATGTCAAAGTAAAATTTGTCCTATCTGATTAAATTGATTTTTCAATTTAATTGGTATCTATTTGTATCCAGAAACCTCATTTTCTTTTCTTTTTTTAAATAAATAAAAGTAGCTATTTTATTTCTAATCTTTCACCGCAGACCAAGTTACATACAGAAAAATATAAAAAGTAAAACAAACATAGCCTATAGACCCACAATGAGCTAAGTCCTTTCTCTTTTTGATGAAATAAACTCACGCATGGCTAGCAAGTTCAGAGCGCACAGGAAGAAATAAAACCCAGAGTAAACTTCCCTCCTTGCCCCCTCTGTGAATGTAATGTTTATGGTATTTGTGTCTTGCCTGTCCTTCTTGAGACATTGCAGAGAGAGAGCAAGCGGGAAGATTTGTTTGAGCACAGGTCAGAGTGTTGACTCTAATAGCACGTAATTATAAATACAAAGCTCATAATAAAAACAAGACAGGTCCTTGTGAGGCGGGGATAGCGTTCATGGCTTCCTTTTCCAAACCAGGAAATAATCTATCATAACCATTGACACCTAGGACCTGCTTTGACATGCCACTGAATCAAAACTTTCACGTGACAGCTTTTCCAACTGTCCTGCCCAAGGTGAAGGACTTGCTAAGTCTCTATGCGCAAACTCAGGAGTCCTGAGGGGGGTGCTTTACCTTTACCACAGGGTAGACTGCAGCCAGCATGCCATTGACCTGGCGATGCCATTTCATCGTCATTTTCTGAGACTACCGAGCACGGACATTTACTGAGTCCCACTGTGCAGGGACGAGTAAGGCTTGGCTGCTTCCTCGGCACGTTTACCAACCAGCAGGGGAACAGACAGTGTCACCAGCTACTGTGACACATGACTGCTTTTAGAACAGAAGTGTGAGCCATGTGTTCCAGGCCACCGGGAAGTGATCCAGTCCGCCTGGAAATCTGGGGGTGGGGGCTGAGGGCCATCCTGGCCCCGCAGGCTGAGGAGGGAGATGCTGCAGGAGAAGGTCCTGTTGCCCATGCGGCCTGGAGAAGGCATACCACCTGCCACCGGGGCGAGTCCGGGCTGGTGTTGGCGATGCCGCCGGTGCCACTGAGAAAACCCCGAGGTCTGGGGGATGTCTGGGTGCCCGAGCTCCCAGCCTGCCTTTCTCTCTGAAGAAACTTCCAGACACTCTCTCGAGCCAGCGTTACTCTTTCTCTCCGCACAGGAGCGTTAAAGTAAGCCTCTTCACGGAAGCCTAAAAGCCTGCTTTGTGTGTGGTCAGGAAGGACTTGGCTGTACCTACAGACCCTGAGACAGTTCCGGACCCGCTGGCTCCGGTGCTCATGTCTGAGGGATGGCCCCATCCTCAGCTCTGTTTCTCCACTGGCTTTTCTTCCCCGTCCCGGGGTCCCCAGCAGGTCAGAGGCAAGCAGGATGCACTCAGGACCCCCCGAGTCCCGGTGGCTATCGTGTCCGCCTCAGGGTGTCCCAGCACCACGCCCCCGTGGGCCGAGCAGCCCTGCGGGAAGCAGCGCGGTGACACGGGTCCGAGCGGGAAGCCGGGGTCTGACTCAGCGGGCACACAGCGGCGAAGCTGTGGAGGCAGGCCCCCCCGCGGGGGGATGGCCAGGAAGGGCGGTGCTGGCAGCGGAGCCCGCCCGGAGCACTACTGGGCCCGGCTTCTCTTACACCCCGACTTTAGGCTCCTTTCTGGCAGTGACGAGTTTGGGGTCGGTCTCCATTACCAGGGAGAAGCCCTCATCTTGAGCTCAGTTTTCAATTATTCTTCCATGTGGTTTCCAGATTTTGTAATAGAAAAAGTAGTCTGTGTGCATGCATGTATGTGTGTGCATGCGCACGCAAGCGTGGGCGGGGGGGGCTGCCTAGGAAGCGGCAGGAGGAAAATGGAGAATGGTTTGCCAGGTCCATCTCTGGCTTCCCTTGCTAACGGTAGTGGGGACCCTGTGCCAACTGGGGTGGGACCCTGTGCCGGCCCGGGTGGGATCCTGTGCCGGCCGGGGTGGGACCCTGTGCCGACCAGGGTGGAATCCTGTGCCGACCGGGGTGGAATCCTGTGCTGACCGGGGTAGGGGTCCTGTGCCGGCCGTGGTGGGGACCTGAGCTCCAGTGGCCTGCTGTGGCTCCCTGCCTCCCTTCCTGTGAATGGGCCTCTGGACTCCCAGAGCGGAGCTCTGCCTTTTACTGCTCCCGTCCCCGCCCCGTTCTGAATGGCCTGTGACTTCACTGTTTGTGTCGGAAGCTGG
Organism: Pipistrellus nathusii; assembly: GCA_963693515.1. Classification (NCBI taxonomy): domain Eukaryota; kingdom Metazoa; phylum Chordata; class Mammalia; order Chiroptera; family Vespertilionidae; genus Pipistrellus; species Pipistrellus nathusii. Next base: position 6,423,065 of record OY882859.1, read on the forward strand.
CAGGTAGCATCATCTCTGTCAGATGAAGGAACTGGACCGCAGAGAGGGCAGCTGGCCTGGCGCACCCGCTGCCCACGGGTTTCCCTCCGCTGCCTTGAGTCCGCACCATGGGAGGTGCCACCCCGCGTGGCCCCCCGCTCAGGGCCGCCCTGCCCCGGGTTCCGGCCTGACCCAGGACTTGTGCCATCGTGGCATCTGGAAAGGAGTCTGCTTTAAAGCCTGTGAACGCTCCGGTGGGAGTGCGCTCCCAATGCCAGCCCCTCGGGAGGTGTGAGGGCAGCAGCCTCGCGGAAGGGAGGCGGCCCTTTGCAGGCTGAGCTGTGCACAGAGGTCACCGCGGGGCTGCGGCTGAGGTGTGCGTGGGGCAGGGTGAGGGCCCAGAGGGGCCCAGGACAGAAATCACCTCGGTTGGGTTTTTAGTGCACATTCCTGCTCTCACCCCAACTGCACTGGCCAGCTCTAGGGGTCTCCTCTGAGAGCCCAGTGGAGCCTCAGCAGCCCCTGCCTGCTCACCGGCACTCAGAGGTCATGGCTGAGTTCCGCCTGCACCTGATTTCCCAGCAAAGCCTGGCTGGCCCTGTGGTGCTTCCCTCCGTTAGGAAGCAGTGTTTACCGCTCTCTGTCTGTCTCTGTCCCTTTCCCTCCCCCTGGACCAGCTGTGTAGGTCCCATATAGTTCCATCAAGTGGTCAAGCTGTGTCCCAAGACTGGCAGGGCTCAGGAGGTGGGGATTATGTGCTAAGCGGCCTGGACCCCAAAGCTGCTGGGTAGTTTTCATTTGAGCATCGAGACTTCCCAGGTCGGCATTCTTGGCATTGGCACCAGTTAGAACAGAATAATAACTCCAGTTTGTCATGTGAGGCCGTGTTAAATGGCGGCTGGAAGCAGGAGATACTTGCTGAGCGAGTCCTCGGGTGGGACGGAGAGGGGATGTGGACCCACTGCTCCCCCAGCATGGTCAGATGGGACATGTGAGTGTCTGGGGTGCTTCAGAAGGGGACAGTTAGGGTTCAAAAGGGGATGGGGTTGGAGTGCTCCATGGGGAAACTCCGAGAGGCTGCGTGCAAGGTTGGGACTTGTGAGACCTTAGGTTGGAGGATGGAGGTGGGCTGACAGGGAGGATGGCGGTAGCTGAGAGGAGGATGGCAGTAGCTGAAAGGAGGATGGCGATGGTTGAGAGGATGGATGTGGGCTGAGAGGGAAGGATGGAGGTGGGCTGAGGACCGTGTGTTCTGAATGCAGGGTGAGTCTGGGAGCTTCAATCCCCTGGGGGCAAGTGCCTGGCACAGGCTGGGACGGAGAGAAAAGCCTCCTGTCACCTCCTTCCCTGACGTGGAGACAAAGCCGTCCTGGAACCCTGGTCCTCCAGCAGCTCCAGGGGGAGCTTGGGCTCTGAGCAAGTTTGCAAATTCCTCTCAGGCCATCAAGGCCCGGGGCAGCCTGACAGCCAGCCTGCAGTCAGCTCTGAGGATTCCTGCTGCCGCCCGCTGCTGTCCTTCGCCAGCCGGCGAGGCCGCCCATTGTGAGGCTGTCACAGGATCGGGGAGGCAGCCAGGCCCGGGGCTGCCACCGCTCAGCCAGGTCACTGCCCTCCATGCGGAGCGGAGCCCAGAGGCTTACAGCGCATTCCTTCCCCTTAATCTGGCTGCTCCAGAGGGGGGATTTTTTCCGAGCTGCCCAAATGCCCTACAAAGCAATGGCTGAGAGGTAGGAAAATCAGGATTGTAGCTTGACTAGCAAAAGCACCTTCCACTTTGTGGAGGTGCTGAGCAGAGGCTGAGGCCTCCTCTCAGAGCTGAGACCGGAAGGAAGTAGGTGTCGGAGTGCCGACGCGGGGCCTCGGGCCCCTTGGTGACCTGTTTGGCTCCACTTCCTCCTCCGTCTCCATCACGGCCTGCCTGCCGGCTGGTGGTGGCCCTCCCTGGCTGACAGCTTCCTCAGCTGCTCAATCCTCACGGACACTGTTTGCTTCCTCCGCTTTGTCCAGCAAAGCATTGCTGCAGCTCCTCCGCACCTGACGCTGCCCAGGGGTCTCCCTGGAGACGCCCACGGTCACTTTCGGGGTGAAGAGGTTCCCTCGTTGGCTGTCAATCATGTGCCGACGCTGGTTGAGTCCCCAGTGGAAGGGCCCGCAATGCCAGCCTCGCTTTTGTTCCCGATTCACAAAGGAGGAAACGGGCTCAAGGCGATTGAGACTCCTGCGGGGAGGGTAGGGGAGGGAGGGAGCCTGGACTGGGGTCAGGCCTCAGGACACCAGGCACCCCCTCCCCACCCCGCTGGCTCAGACAGGGAGAGGGCTCCGGGCGCCTCGCTCACGCCCCCTCTGCTTGGCAGCTTCATCGCCGTGGAGAACATCGACAGCTACTGCGTGCTCATCTCCTCCAAGGCCGTCTACTTCCTGAAAAGCGGTGACTACGTGGACCGGGAGGCCATTTTCCTGGAAGTCAAGTATGACGACCTCTACCACTGCCTCGTCTCCAGAGACCACGGGAAGGTGTACGTGCAGGTGACCAAGAAGGCGGTGAACACGAGCAGCGGCGTGTCCATCCCCGGCCCCTCCCAGCAGAAGCCCATGGTGAGTGCACCCCCGAACCACATGGTCCGAGCGGAGGGACAGCGAGGCCCAGGGCACCCCGCCTGCCCCCTCTCCCCCCGGGAGCTCCCCGCAGGGCCAGGGGAGCCGGTACCCAGGGGTGCTGCCTCCTCCGCCTCCGGGCGCCCGACACGTGCCAGCACCCATGCCGAGGGCCCGTGGGTGCTGGGGGGGACCCGCTGTCATGATACAGTGTCTAGCAGAGACCTCTACGCTGGGTAAATGCTCCATAAATAAAATGTGTACTTTTAAGTATGAAAGGCTAGATGGTATTGCTAAGGCGGGACTTTTTTAAAAAAAGAACGTTGCTATTAACCATCACCATAGGAGCTGGGGTTCAGGTGCTGTGTGACCCCAGACCACGTGGCCATCTCGCTGGGAGGGACGGGGCTCAGCAGGAGCACGTGGAGGAAGCATCGTCCTGGCCGTATTCTGGCTCGGTGTCTCCATGACACCCAGGCTCGTCCTGCTCCTTCCCTCCCGGAATGCTGGTCCGCCGCCCGCATGTGGGCAGGACGCATCATTAAAACGCTCCGCTTATCTCTGGGTCTTTCTACAGCTCAGAAATAGCAACCAGCCTTGTGGGGCCTCTTTCCCTTGACCTTCTCCTGCCCAGGAATGCACTTGGGTTTGGTTTGGCTTGTGCAGGCTCCCCTGGGGTCATTGGCTGAAGTCAGGGCTGGGAGATTAACAGAGTTAACACCCAAAAGCATGAGCTATTTCCACAAGTTCCTCTCCGTGATGGGGAGCCTGGCCAGCTGCATTGCTGCTCCTTTAAGGCAAGTGAGCCCCTCGTGTTGTGGACAAGAAAGGCCTGGAGGCCTTGTGGGCCGGATGTGGATTTGAATCCCAAAGGTGCAGCCCCTTACTTGTGCTCTTAGCCTGCGGGAGCTGAAACTTCCCCAGGTACAGGCATCCCCAATCTCAGTGACTGGTTGGCTGCACAGTCACCGGGGAACTTGTAGAGACACAGATTCCGTGCCCTCCCCTCCCTCTCTTAAAAGTGCACGTGCCGAAACCGGTTTGGCTCAGTGGATAGAGCATCGGCCTGTGGACTGAAAGGTCCCAGGTTCAATTCCGGTCAAGGGCATGTACATTGGTTGCAGGCACATCCCGGTAGGGAGTATGTAGGAGGCAGCTGATCGATGTTTCTCTCTCATCGATGTTTCTAGCTCTCTATCCCTCTTCCTTCCTCTCTGTGGAAAATCAATAAAATATATATATATATTATTTTAAAAGTGCACGTCCTGTGTCTAGAGCTGGGCCCTGTGGCCGTCCCCTCGGGCGAGCAGGTGCTCACTCCGTCTGTCCTGCAGGTCCACGTGAAGTCGGAGGTCCTCGCCATCAAGTTGTCACAGGAGATAAACTACGCCAAGAGCCTGTACTATGAACAGCAGCTGATGCTGAGGCTCAGCGAGAACCAGGAGCAGCTGGAGCTGGACTCCTGAGGCCGCGGCCGCGCGGCTCGGACCCACCTGCTGATCGGGAGCCCGAGGTGGAGGCCAAGCCGCAGCACGGTTTGGGGGACGATCTCAAGGAACCAGAGGAAGCACACGCTGACAGGGACACTAATGGAAACCAACCGCACTGATTCGTGGGCCGGGGGTTACCTTAGATTATGGGGAGTAATTTTTTAAAGGTATTGGTTGAATAACGTTAAAAAGGGTCTGAGATGAACCTCATATTTTGTTACCATGTATATATGTACAACTGTGTGTTTGTAAATATGTAGGCGTATTTCCCAGCAGGGCCTGTGCTGTGTGTAAAGGCTTATGGACTGTAAAGTAATATAAAGTTATATTGGATCTTCTGTTGCACTAATTCCTCACGTCTGGGTCAGGGAACTCTGACAGGCACCCGAAAGCCGGAGCATGTCAGGTCTCGGGGCCGGAAACCAGGGCGTTCCCAGCGCAGGGGCCGGCCGGGGGGTGGCGCAGACGGTGCTGGGAGGGCCCCCTCGGACCTGCTGATCTCGGGCTGGAACCGGAGCCGGCCTCGCAGAGGCGGGAGTGGCCCAGGAACCCATCGTTTATGTATCTTTCTCTCCCGTTTTAAAGGCAGTCGTTGGGTTATGACAGATGGTTTCCCGCCCATCTCCTGGGCATAGCCAGGCTTGGAGGGAGATGGGGTGTTGTTCCCGCACTCGCCCTACAAGCACCATAAGCTTTCCTGGATGAGTCTGTTTGATTTAGAAGGAAAAGTCCCGTAGAAATCTTTGTCTTAACAAACAAAACCCACACATTTATGAGGCCCACAGTAAAGGATGCTCTCCTGGGCCGCAGCGGAGAAGGCCCCGGACTCCTCGGAATTCAGCCACAGGCACAGCTCCGCGGCCCCACGCAGCCGGCCAGACGCCGCCAAGGGGACACAGGGAAGGAGTGTGAGTATGGAGAGGCTAAGCCACTTTGCATACCAAGATGTGACCCCAAACTCTCCTGTGCTTGGCTTTCGGCTCAAACACCACAAGGCCGTGTGAGAGCCTCGCTTCCCGGCCTCCTGTTTCCCTTTTCTGTGAAGAAGAGACAGTGGGGGCGGGGTGTCACTGTAGAATGAAGGACTCGCCTTGTGATTTAAAACTTTTATTTTCATAAAGCTAATCAGGGTGTGCCACCGCGTCACATGCAGCGAGATCTGGAACGACTCGGTGGGCCAGTGGGCGAGGAGATGGCTTCCGGGTTCCCAACTCATGGCCCAGGTCCTTCCAAGACACACATGACGCCGATCTCTCCCTCCCTCTCCCTCCGCCGGGGTGTGGGCTATGGCGGGGAGGGAGTTTTCAAAGAAGCAAGAAGGCCCTTCAGCATCGTGTGCACGTGCTTCCGCTCAGGGTGTTTGCAGGGTGGCCTTGCACTCCAAGCTCTGGTGTTGCTGAACCGGATTCCGGGGCCCGCAGAGCTGCAGCCTGGTCCTGCGGGGCTGTGGTTGGTTGGTTGGTTGGTTGGCTGGTTGGCTGGTTGGTTGGTTTTGCCGGCGGGCAGTCGGCGGGCAGCACGCACACAGTGCCTGGGGCCTGGCCTCCCTCCCCGCACCCCACTCGTTCGCCTCGGCAGCCGCCACCTGCCATCAGGATCTCTTCACAATGAGGCCCTCAGAGGGCTGTCATCGGTGAGCCTCTGTCGCTTTCCGGAATGAGGTCCCCTGAGTCTCTGAGCCACAGCGGAGCTTCGTGTTACTAAAGAGGACGAGTCTGCCCGCCGCCCACGGCAACGGGATATTCTGGGCTCTGACGGCAGAAAGCCGGGCGGGCAGGCGGGCGAGGGCTTCTGCAGGACGGTGCTCCCAGCTCCAGGCCCCCCCATCCTCCTTTCTAATTTAATCAGCCCTCGAAATAGTCGTCCATCTCCCCGATTGCGCAACTCCTCTGACATTTGCGCCTGAGACCGTCCAGGGATCCAAAGACCAAGCGGGGTGGGGCCGGGTGGGGGCAGGTGGGCACCAGCCGAGGGCTCTCTGGGCGCCCTGCCCTGGCTGCCTGCATGCCAGGCGTGGCGAGGAGGCCTCGGGGCTCCGGCACAGGTTTCTGGTTCGCCAGAAAAGAATCGAAGCTCTGGGGGAAGCAGCCCTGGCCCTGGCTCCGTGGATGCCCATTTCCTCCAAGCCTCCGGCCAGCGATGCCCGGAGCTCGGGGAGGACCGGCTCCACCGCTTCGCCCGCAGCCTCGGGTCACGGTCCCCCTGGAGGAAAGTGAAGTAAATGGAAGGAGAAACCCAAAGCCTTCCTCACTCCCTGACCCAGCCCAGTTGGCCAACCCAGGCCGCTGCCCAACCACAGCTGCTTGCTCTGCCCATGGAGAGGCCAGCCAGAGGGCACCCGTGGGCCTGGCCACCCTCAGCCTCCCAGCCCGTGTCTTGTTGCTGGGTGGTACCCACCTCCAGCTCAGAAGTTCCAGGGCCACTCATTTTTAAGAAGCATCTGTGCCTCAAAACGCCGTCGTGGCTGGTTGAGGCAACCCCGGGCACAGACACACGGTTCCGTGTGTAAACACCAACGTAGCTGCCAGTCCGTCCCGGCTCTTCCATTCACTTCTCATGTCGGGGCCGTTCTTGTTCTTCCAGTGGAATAAAATTTGTTGACTGCCCAGACATGTGGTTTTCTTCCGGTTTCTTGGTGTTGCAGATTCTAGAACCATCACCAGTGACAAATGCCCGTGTGTGACAGCGCGCACATTCATGCCCCCTCGCCCTTTGCTCCACGGAAGCCAATCCTGCCCCTGAGCCGCACTGGCCACTTTCCGTCCCCAGGCCCGGGGCCCGGGTGTCCTCCTGGCTGCTTCTTACTCCACTATGCTGAGGCTGCTGGGCTCAGCCTGGCAGCGGGAGTTGCCACTTACCAAGAAGGGGAGACTCGGGGGGAGCAGGTCTGGGGCTCCCTCAGCACATGCTGAGTTCAGGGTCCTGCTGGTTAAAGGGAGAATCCAGGAAGGCAGTGGCCTGAGAGACTGGAATTCAGGAGATGGTGTCCAGGCTGGAGGCGCCGGTTGGGAGCCATGTGCACCAGTGACAAGAGGACCCTGGATGGAAGCCCCAGAGGACAGTGGGCAGTGAGGAGAAGAGCTCCAGAGCTGAGCCCCAGGGGTCCCCCAAGTTTAGAGTCAGGCAGATGGAGAGGAACAGTGAGGGGAACCAAGCAGGACCGTGGGGGACGTGCGTGTGAAGCCGGGAGTGTGGGGCCTCGGAGCCGGCCAGGATGGTTGGAGAGAGTGGGATTAACCAGCAAGTGCTGCCGAGAAGTCGGGTCGCAGGAGACCAGCAGTTACTGTCGGGTGTGCAGCGTGCAGGTCCCGAGACCTTCCTGAAGGTGAAAGGCGATGGCAGTGGTTTCCAGGGGAAAAGAGGAATCGGAAGCGACACTGACTCTGGGTGATCTGTTCATGGGAGGACAGACAGATGGCCGGCAGGATGAAGGAAGGCAGTAACAGGAGGGAGGAGGCCGGTGTGGAAGCAGCAGGAGATTCTCATGTGGTCGCTTCTGTTTCCTGGGAGATCAGCAGACAGAGCAGGGCCGGAGGAGGGTCGGTGGAGAGGGGAGAGGATGTACAGCTGTCAGTCAGGACTGGGAGGGGAGCTAGCTGACCAGGAGCATGAGGGCCCGTTTGAGGTTGGGGGTCGTGAATTACAATGAGGCCAGGAAGCCTTGATCTGCACAGATTAGGCAAAGAATTAGATTTAATCAAGGATTGTGCCCCCTTGCCTATTCCAACATGCCACCCGCTGATGCCCCCAGAACTCAGCAAGAGCCAGTGAGAGCCCAATGTCAAACACACCCTACACTTTCCAAACCAAAGCCCAGCATCTAAACCAAATGCCCTATGTGGGGGGAGACTGTGGAGGTATGGCTAACACCCCCCAATGAGAGAGAGCTCACTAGAATATTTCAGGACAGTTACTCCTGCATTTTTCCCTTTTTGTACCCCCCCCCCCATATCAACCCTTCAAAACTAATAGCCTTGCCCTTTGCCCATGTGCTCACTACACTCCCGTAGTCTTCACATTCAGGCATGTACACAGATACACACATCTTACCCAGTAATAGACAAACATGTAAATTGACCGTACCTCTGCTACACCCACAGCCAATCAGAGTGAGTATGCAAATTAGAAAGCCAAAGATGGCACCGCCCAGCTGCTCCAGGCATGGAGTGGCCAGGCGGAGCAGGACACCTGCTATGAAAGGGGGTGGGGAAGGGGGTGGGGATCTACAGGAATGGAGTGCCACAGCGAAGACCAGATGGCAGACTCCAGCCGGAGCGAAGGCCTTGGTCCCAGGTGCCAGAGGAAAACCGGTGCTGGAAGCCAAGGGAAGGAAGGCCTATCACATGAATCTCTTCGTGCAATGGGCCTGTAGTTCACACTTAATTTCCCGGCATTTGCTTTTGTGAAGTTGGAATCCTACATGTCCTTTTGCAACTTCTCAGTGTCACCTGTAGGTTGGTGTACCTGTCTTCTCTTCAATGCTGCATAGTTTATATGTTTTTGATGCTGTGTAATATTGATGCATAAGTTCTGTAGTCATTAAAATATGTACACAGATAATAATTTAATAATAATTTTAAAAAAGTTCTGTAATCACTCAATGATTCCTTCCTGTGGGCCTTCCCTTGGCTTTCAGGCCACCCTCCCCCCTTCCCTCCAAAAACAGCCTCCCCTGAATGTGCATGTTATTTCCGTGCCGACTCCCAGGGGTCAGGGGTCAGGGGTTGGAGGGTGCATGATCACTTTCTCAAATGCTGGTGGGAACGCGGCAGGCGGGAGCAGCCTATCCCAGCGTCCGCCTGTCTGTCAGACAGGTACAAAGTGGTGCCTCAGTTTCCCTAGCATTGGGCCATATTTTCCTTTATAGGAATTTAAGTTAGGGATGGCTGCTGAGTTCCATCTATTATTACGACTGTATTGTTTTTCTCCATTATTTTTTTTTTCAATATAGATAATATGTGGATAAATTTCCTAATTCCACAACACCCTTACCCTGGAATTCACCCCACTCGGTCATAATGTGTTCATTTGTCATTCTTTTGATACATTTTCCTGTTCTGTTTGCTAATAGTTTCGAGTCTTTGCATCTTTAAAATGAAGGAGGTCACCCAGCCCATATGGGTCAGTGGTTGAGCACCGACCTATGAACCAGGAGGTCATAGTTCGATTCCTGGTCATGGTATGAGCCTGGATTGCATACTTAATCCCCAATGTGGCAGCCCATCAATGATTCTCTCTCATCATTGATGTTTCTATCTCTATCTCCCTCTTCCTTCCTCGCTGAAATCAATAAAAAATATAAATTTTTTAAAAATAAAAAAAATTAAATGAGGGGGGGTCTATAATTTTCTTTTTTCTTAGTACCTTCATCAGATTTTAGAATTACCATGAGGCTGCCTTTATAAGATGGACTGTTTTCCATGGTCCACACACAGTACTCAAATGACATTAGAATTCCCTGTTGTAGTCTTTAAAGTTCTATGAAAGTGGGCCACAAACCCTTCAGGTTCTAGAATTTTTCCAGTAGTTCCCTTCAGCCATCAGCCCATGGTGCCCTCTGTTAACTGGAATATTCAAGCTTCCCCTCTCTTCACGGGTCTATTTTTGTGGCATATTTGGTTTTTCAAAACCACCCAGTTCTCTTAGGTCTGTTAATTCATTGCACATGTTCTCCTAAGATTATTTTAATACCCTTGGTTCCTGGTTATTTTTCCTTTCCCACTCCTCAGCTCGCATCTTTCTACTCTTTGTTTTTCATAACTCAGTTTTTGAGGACGTTATTGTTCTCTTTCTAGAACATGTTCAGGATGCGTTTCCGGCCAGGGAAAACAAAGCAATTCTATGGATTGCATCTTCAGTCTTTTGTTTATCTCACAAACTTTGGAATTAAGCATTCTTTCGTTTTCTTTTTACCTCGTATTTCATTTTACTTTTGACCTCTTTGGTCTAGGAGCTACCTAGGGAATGGGTTTGCAATTTCTAAATATCTTTTAAAATTATCTTCCTTCAATTAGTTATTTCACGAATCGGATTATAATCAGTTCATGTAACTTGAAGGTTTCCACATTTGCTTAAAAGTCTGCTGTGGGTTTCTTTTTTTTTTTTGCCCAAATACTTGGCCAATTTTTAAAAATGTTCCATGAACACATGAAGCAAAACTCTCTTCTCTCTGAGGCATATAAATGGAGGCAGGTAGGAAAATGGATAGATGGATGTCCGTGTACTTACAGACACAAGTTCACAGGCAGCTTACCAAGTCCTGCACGATCGTCCTTAGCTTTGTGTCCGAGAGAGCCCTGACCGACATCGTCAAGTGGCCGGGGAAGCGGTTTGTCAGTCCGCTCTCGCCTCGGCAGCGGCAGTGAGTCCTTGGAGTAAACACAGCGAGGAGAAAGGAGAAAACACAGCAGCTTTCATGAATTCCTCGGGCCCCCTGGGAAGGCGGTTGGCGCTGCAGAGCATTGGATGCTGGGACAATGGCACCAGGAGCTGCCTTCCCTCCCCCACCCCCCACCCCGCCACCCCACGGTCTCCCCCCGGGCCTCGCCTATGCAGCACTCACGGTGTAAATAGTTCCCGAGGGGCAATAAAACTTGGCACCTCCTGCCTGTTCTGGTCTGACTCAAGAGCACCAAACAGTACGGCCGGCATGGCTCAGTGGTTGAGCGTCCACCTATGAACCAGGAGCTCAGGGTTCGATTCCCAGTCAGGGCACATGGCTGGATTGCGGGCTCCGTCCCCAGTAGGGGACGTGCAGGATGGCAGCCCATCAATGGTCCTCTCTTGTCATTGATGTTTCTCTCTCTCTCCCTCTCTGTAATCAATTTAAAAATATACACTGAGTGGCTGGATTATTATGATCTCTGAACGCATAATAATCTGGCCACTCACTGTATATCCTATATAATAAAAGGCTAATAGGCAAATTGCCCCCTCGACCAGGAGCTTGACCAGCAGGAAGGCAGGCCAACCACCCATGTCCCCTCCTCCTGGCCAGGCTGGCCGGACCCCACCCATGCATGAATTCATGCACTGGGCCTCTGATACACACACACACACACACACACACACACACACACACACACACAGGCACGCACGCACGCACGCACACAGTTTCAGATCAGTCCTCAGCGGCACTGTTAGGAGCCCGCTGGAGGGGGGCTTTCTTTCAGATCGTGCAGACAATGCGTTCTGAATGAGGCATTTTGCGATGCCTGTTGGTAGCTGTGAAAGCCAGGTGAAAGCAATGGGGAAGTTTAGAAACGTTAGCCAAAGCAGGCCCCAGTGATAATTAAAGGATCCATTTAAGATGAGCTGATAGTGTTTTGTTAGTAAGCAGTACAACTTGTGCGTGCAAAAAAGAATTCATTCCTGCCCTGGCCAGTTTGGCTCGGTGGATAGAGCATCAGTCTGCAGACTGGGGGTCCCAGGTTTGATTCTGGTCAAGGCACATGCCCGGGTTGGGGGCTCGATCCCTAGTGGGGGCGTGCAGGTGGCAGCCGATCAATGATACTCTCTCATTATTGATGATTCTATCTCTCTCTCTCTCTCTCTCCCTCTTCCTTCCTCTCTGAAATCAATAAGAATATGTTTTTAAAAAAGAATTCATCCCTTCCACCTCATCTTCCTTCAGCGGATGGGAAACTGTTAAGGGGAGCTGATAGAAAAAGAATGCTTGCTCCTTCCGCCAGCTTCACAGAAACTGTTAACTCGAGGCTTCATAGCGCCTTGTTGGCCTCTGAAAGGTATGATGAGCACAAACCTTCTTCTGAATGCAGGGCACCTCCAGTGTTGATACCTGTAACTTTTTTGGTTGCAATGGTTTAGGAATCACGGATTTACTTTTCTAACCCTTTGGTGATTGCCCTGTATATCCTGACAGTGCTATGTGTGTCAGACCATGTCACCATGCCAATCAAGATGGGTAAGTATTGAAATGCCAGACTTCTAAATTAAATGTTTTAGAATTTGAAAAAAATGAAAAAAAAAATGAATAAGAAGCAGGAGAGGATGGGAAGCTAGCTGATGAGTTTTATTTTGGACACGTTGCAACCTTCAGCTCGCAGGGTTGCAAAGAGAGAGATTGGGAGTCAGCCCCGTGGCGATGAGCGTTTCAGTAAGCCTCGCAGTCCGTCACGGGCTCAGAGAGGGTGCAGAGAGGGGACGTGGGTGCAGGTAGGACCCTGGGGAGCTGATGGAGGGTTGGAAGGGAGGAGCAGGGAGGGGATGGGTCAGGAGGGGAGAATGGCGAAGGGACCTCTCAGGGAGTAAGGGCTGAGGAGGGCTGGCAGGGGTGTAGCTTTGCTCGGAGGTCAGGTTGAGCGAGACAGAGAAGCTCTCCGGGCTTGGAAACTGGCCGGCTCGGCCTTCTCCCGGCGGGGCTGGAGGAATGGAATCCAAAGGAGAAGAAGTGGGTGTAAAATCTCTTCCAAATCAGAGGCGGCAGAGAAAGCCTGAGGAGGTGTGTCTGCCTTTAGTGTTTGTAAGATGGCAGGGAGCCGGGCAGGCTATGGGCGGGAGCACGGGTGGGAAGGGGGTGGTGGAGGAGAGAGAACAGGTCAGGGTGGGCGCCACGGGAACCCCGGAGGCCTGGACCGCAGGCCTGACAGCAAAGAGCAGGCCTCCTGCTTCCGGGCGGCCAGTTGTACCTGACACATGAGCCAGTATTTTGTTGAATCGTCTCAGTTTTGCTTTTCACTCCCAATCAAACTAGACGAAGGTTGGGTATGGATCAAAAGTCGAGAACGGGAGAGCCGTCAGAGAACCGAGTTTGACTGTTATCCGAGTCAGACTGTCTGCAGTTATGGGAGCAGCTAGGAGGGGAGGGCTGAAGGGCATTCGAAGGTCAGGTCAAGGTTACGATCTCTTCCCGTGGGTGGATAAGACTTTGGAGGGGACCAGGGTGGGCACCTTTGCGGCTGCCTGTGTGAGTTTGCAGCAAAGGCTCTGGGGGTGGGGGAGAGGGGAGGCAGCGGGGGAGGGGTGGCGGTGGTCAGTGTTGGTCAGTGAGGCCGCCATCTGGAATAGGCTGGCTGCCGGGGCAAGAGCAAGGAAAACGGAACTGACCGGCCCGTCTATGTCTGTCTCTTTGGCAGCTCTGCCGTGGGCCCGCCAGGAAGCGGTTCTGGGAAGCGTAGCTCTCAGTGCTGCCAGGTGGACCGGCGCTGCCCTGCAGAAACACCACACGCATCCTTAAAGCCTCTGAGTCCCGTCTGACGGAAGGAAAAGAAACAGGAATTAATTTCCTTCATGCATGTAACTCTCAGGGGCCCAAACAGGATCATGCCGTGCGCCGTCGAAGTGGAAATTCTGAGTGCGATGCTCTGTGTTCTTGTTTTGAGCCACCTTTGCCCAACGGGTGTGTTTCCCAGGACGGAGCAGTCAGTTCGGACGAGCACCTTCCACAGTCACGTGGAGCCCGCGGCCGCCACACCGGACGGGCGGGAAGGGACAGAAGGACAGCCAGCCCTCTGCTGGCTGGGACGCAGGGACGCGGAAGAAGTGCTTGGGCACCTGTCTGCGTCCGGGCCCTCGGAGAACGCGGCCCGATGCCTGATGGGGAGAACCTGTTTGGGGGAAGGCTCCCCCCCTTGGCCTCCCCCCCCTCAGCCATGGCCACAGGCCGCCATGAGGACTCAGCCTCTGAGTTAGGCCTTGGCACTTGGGGTTGGAGGGCAGGTTCTTACTGGTTTGGGGGTCACAGACCTGTCTCGTTGGGGAGCTCTGTGGGAGCACCATCTGCTGAGAGGAGGGTGAGGAACCGTGCAGAAGGGAAGCGGGGCTCTGCAGGAAGAGGGCAAGGCCCAGGCTGTCGGAGTGACCGGTTCTCACAGCCGGGTGCCCGGTGTGGGCTGCGCTGCCATTCCCCTGCCAGGGCTCAGGGGTGGCCTCGGGGAGCCTACCTGGCGAGCCTACCTGGCTATGGGGCATGGGGAGCATCTCCCGGTGCTGCTTGGACCCCCTGGAGCTCCCTGGGGGTCAGAAGAGGCGAGAGGGTCAGCTCTGTCTCCTTGTTGAGAGAGCTTTGTTTGCCAAACACCAGGATCAGATTGGGCAACTCTGTAAACAAAACCAAGGCCCCTGGCCTGCTGCCCGGGGTGTCTAAAGGCACAGGCAGGAGATGGGCACGTGGACACCCCGTGTGGGACAGAGTCTGGGAAGAGCCAGCCAAACCCAGGCCTCAGTGGCCAGGTGGGGACCCACAGCTCCGGGCCCAGCCCAGGAGTCAGTGCTTCCAAACTCCAGAAGGCAACGCCAATCATGCTCATAAAAGCACAGGTATTGGGGGGGGGGGGGGGGGGCTCTTACCGTCTCACAGCTCCCCATTCACCTGGTTATCGCACCCAGAGGGCCCTCACACCTTCTCTGAAGAGAAGACCTCTGAATACTAGTGTCATGATTCGTGTCGAAAACATGCCAGCAGATGGAAAACAAGAACGGTCAACACCCTCCGCTAGTGGTGGAGTGTGGCTTTGTCATCCCGAGCACAGCGTAGGCGCTCAGCAAGTGTGACCTGTGACTTATCTACAGCTCCCCTCTGGTCCGCCTACAGCCTAGGTATGGTCATGTTGTTGGGAAATGTTCTTCAGATTTTCCTGATTGGAATGCCTGGGGCATGTCTATAGAGAAGATAAAGCGCAGCCTGTGGAAAGGGGACAGGAAGTAGAGTAGCTGAGGTTGTGTGGTTGAGTGTTGCCTCCTGTGTATGTTTTTATTGATGGTTACGTTATCTTTTCTTTCCTCCCACTCCTATCAACCAGTATCCCGTTTCCTGGTTTCCTGTGTTTTTTTCCAGGGAGACACACACACACACACACACACGCACACACAGACTAGATAGAGATATGAGATATAGAGGATATATACATACAGGGTGGGACAAAAGTAGGCTTCCAGTCGTTTGTATGGAAAATAATACAAAAACAAATAAATGATGGGACAAGAATAAACTCTGTGTATTTTGTACTCACAACTGCAGCCTGCTTTTGCCCCACCCTGGATCTATATACTTTCCTCCCTTTTTTAATTTTTATTATTTTTTTATTATTTTTTTTATATATATTTTATTGATTTTTCACAGAGAGGAAGAGAGAGATAGAGAGTTAGAAAAATTGATGAGAGAGAATCATTGATCAGCTGCCTCTTGCACACCCCCTACTGGGGATGTGCCCGCAACCAAGGTACATGCCCTTGACCGGAATCGAACCTGGGACCTTTCAGTCCGCAGGCCGATGCTCTATCCACTGAGCCAAGCCGGTCCTGGCTCCTCCCTTTTTTAAAAAAATATATATTTTATTGATTTTTTACAGAGAGGAAGGGAGAGGGAGAGAAAGTAAGAAACATCAATGAGAGAGAAACATCCATCAGCTGCCTCCTGCACACTCCCTGCTGGGGATGTGACCACAACCTCAGTACATTCCCTTGGCCGGAATCGAACCTGGGGCCCTTCATTCCGCAGGCCGATGCTCTATCCACTGAGCCAAATCAGCTAGGGCTCCTCCCTCTTAATTTTAATATATTTTTTTTTAACAAAGTTATAGCATACGACTTCTTTGTTGTTGTTGTTTTTATTTTTTCACCTAATAGTACGTTTTGGAGACCGTTCCATACCAGCACATACAGAGCTTTCTAGTTTTCTTGGCCAGTGGCATGATTCCCATTGTACAGACCCACGGTCATTCATGTAACCAATCCCCTACAGACGGTCACTTAGGTTGTTTCCAGTCTCCTTGCTATTCCCAACAAGAATCGCCTTGTGCAGACCAGATTGTTTTGATGCCTAAGTTAAAAAAATCTTAGAACAGGCATTTCTGGATTCTTCGCACATTTGTGGTTTTTATGAATATTGCCAAACTACTCCTATAGAGTGCGTATCGATTTATGAGTTGAGAGAAACTAAAAATAAATAAATAAGAGAACGTATGAGTTGGAGTGAATGAGAGTGCATTTCCCCACACCCTCCCCACTCTCGTGGGTGGGCACCTTTTCAGATGTTTGCCACGTTGGGGGAAATGAGTCTCTGAGTGCCGATTTCATGTGTACCGGTACTTCTCGCTCTCAAGAGAAATGATGGTGAAGAGCCACTTCTTCCTTCCCTGTGAGCTGATGCCTGTGTAGAAACCTTTGCATCTTCCGTGTTGCTTGAGAAGACTGACTCAAAGCCCTCTTCTCTGGGGACCTGCCCCGCAATCACTGGCTGTCTTGGCTGTCCTAGACCCCGGACTCTCTCTTCCCCTCCCCGTGGGACCGCAGCTCTCTGCCTCGAGCCAGTTCCTCTGGGCCCTTTGGCAGAAGGTCAAGTTGAATGTGCAGCTCAGCCTTCGGGCCTCCCTTCTCTCGAGGGCCATAGCCCTGCGTTACCTGTGGTTCGATGATAAGGGCCGTCGCATGTATTTTATCCAGTTTTATGTATGACAGGCAGATGGGTCCAATACCAGCTACTCTGCCCTAAGCAGAACCAGAAATGTCTCTTTTACCCTCTGAGCCCTTTCCAACGGAGCTCCCATCCTCAAGCCCCTCTTTCTACGCAAGGTCATCACTGGCGACCTTCCTCTGGGAGATAAGGCCTTGTCTGACCGGACGGTCAGCAGCATCCTCCGCGGTCCATCATGCTCTTCTTCCTGCAATACATCTCCTCCCCTTGGCTTCGAGGAAGCCATCGCTTCTGGGTTTTCTTCCCGATGCCCCTGCAGCTCCCTCCAGTCTCCGTTCTCCGGTCCTCCTTATCCTCCTCTCGGTCTCCGAAAACTAGAGTCAGAACTCACTATCAGATCTTCTTCTTTCTCTGACCACACTCCTCTGGGTTATCTCCTCGGGCCCCCAGGCTTTAGATAACACGGACAATTCACATTCTCAGACGCCTATCTGCAGCCCGCATCTGTGCCCTGGAACCCAGGCTTGGAGCTCCAGCGTCCTTTTCAACATCTCCCCCTGGAAGTCTGAGAAGCACCCCAACCTTAGCGTGTCTGGAACAGGGCTCAGGACCTTCTTCCTTCACACGCCTGACTCTCCCTTGCTCTTCCCTGTCTTAACAAGTAACTCCCGCCTTCTGGTTCTTCAGGCCAACAGTCGCGCAGTCATCCCTGAAACTTCTCTTTCCTCAAACTCCACACCCAACCCACCATCAAATCTTAGACATCTTCTCACCATCCTCTCTCTCTCGGATTTTTTTAATGATTGTTTTTTCATCCTCGCCCAAGGGCAAGCTTAGAGAGAAAGAAAGAGAGAGGGAAACATGGATGTGAGAGAGAAATATCATTCAGCTGCCTTCCGTATGCACCCCGACCAGGGATTGAACCCACAACCCAGGTATGTGCCCTGATGGGGAATTGAACCTGCAACCTTTCGGTGCACAGGGCAATACCCAACCCACGGAGCCACTCTGGCCAGGCTCTCCTGGATGTTTGCAGTCCTACATAGCTTCGTTGCTTCCACTCTTGCCTCCTATGTGAGCCAGGGGCACGGCAGGTGAGACCAGCCGTCCCCCTCAGAGGCACGGGATACGTGCATGAGCCATCTGGAAGCTCTCCGGCCTGGGGGGACCCTAGATGACACTACCCGGAGCTGAAGATGCACGGAGCTGAGCCAGTCAACGCTCGGATTCAAGACGTAAGAAACTGGCTGTTGTTGTAAGCCCCGGCCTTTTGGGTAAGGTGACCAGACGTCCCGCTTTTGGCGAGACAGTCCCGACTTTTAACAATTTGTCCCGCGTCCTGCGGTGTTTTTAAAAAGTCTGATTTTTGGAAAGAATCTACAACCATCTCTCCTGCATAAGGGTTTGAGTCGAAGGAAAGAGTCCAAAAATTGGGACTTTTTAAAAACACCATGGGACGCGGGACAAATTGTTAAGAATCGGGACTGTCCCGCCACAAGCGGGACGTCTGCTCGCCTTAATTTTGGGGGGAATCCGTTACATGGCAGCAGGTCACCGAACAGCGACTGGAGCCCGCCCATGCGAGGGGCCTTTGCCGCCTGGATTCCCCACCCCAACCCAGCCCCTCCGGCTGTGGGAAAACCAAGGCCCAAGGCCGCTGTTGCAACCAGGCGTGCTCGGGCCCGGGTGGAATTCTCCAGGCGCTCTGGGTGGAGGGAGAGGCCTGGATGCCGTCCCCTCGGTGGCTGGGAGGCCAAGCTCCGTCTGCTCGTCTCCATTCCTCTTCTTGATTGGCACTTTAATGAGGGCAGAAGGGGCTGACCCCCTGCCAGGGGCCCAGTTCATGCCCCGTTTATCTCACAGCTCCGGGCGGACTAGAACAACACGGCAGGCGAGCGGCCGGCCGGGAGCCCCCGCCCCCGGTGATGGATTGAGTGACCGCGGCGAGTTGGCAGCTGAAGTGTGTGGTTGCTGCACCGTCTTGTCAGCGTCAACAAAGGGCCGGGCGGGCCCGCTGGCCGCGCTCCTCGGGGGCTGGGGAAGAATGACAAGCAGCTCCCTCGCCGGGCCAGGTCCCTCTGGATGGAGCCCCAGAGGCCAGGGAGCCACTGGGGGTCCAGGGGTGGTGCCCTGGGGTGGGGGTGGGGTGGGGAACTCTGGGCTGGTGGGAGGAGCTGGTGCGGGAAACCTTGTCCTCTGGGCTCCAGCCTCTGGCTCTCGGCAAACGCCCCCCTCCTGACGGTGCTGGGCCTTTGGCTTGCTGTGCAACCTTGAGTGAGTCTGACAACCTCTCTGGGCCTGAGAGCCCTCCTCCGTGAAATGCTCATACTGTTTACAGCTCCAACCCCAGGTTCTTGGGAGGATGAAATGAGACCTGTTGGCAAAGCCTCCCAGCGAGAACGCAGGGTCCTACAAGCGAGACCTCCGTTTACCGGGTTGTCTACAACCATCTCCCCTGCACACGGGCTCGAGTCGAAGGGCTGGCTGAGAGCAGCCAGGGGTGGCAAAGTCCCCTCTCCCCCAACTTCAGCCAGAACCGTCTCCAGGAGCCAAACCGTGGGCCCCGCAGCCCCACAGGGGACGTGAACCCACTTGCACATGGGGAAACTGAGGCCCCAGAGGTGCATCTGCTGGGGGTCCCGCAGAGAGCAGAGAGGATCGGGGATCCTGACCAAAGCTGTCTGGCTCCCAGGTCCGTGTGCAAGGCCTGTGTCACGGCTGGAATCTCCCTGGAAGGACAGAGGGGAGCCAGCGGCAGCCCCGGCCCTGCAGAGGGCAGGGGTCTAAGCCTCCATGACAGACACCCTGTGCCCACCCAGTGCTCTGGTGGCCACCTGCCCATCGTCCTGGAGCCAGTCCCGGCCCCTCCTGGGGAGCAGGGCACCCCGGGAACCAGCCCCTCTGGCCCAGGGGGCTCACAGGAGTCTGGCCCAGCCCCAGGGTCCCCAGATCTGGGGTCCCCCATCAAGGCCCAGACAGGACGTCACGGTTGCTTGATCCTTAGAGCTGGGGAGGGGAGGAGAGGGAACAGGCTGGACAACGGCCTCGGCTTTCGCGGGCCTCCCGGGAAGGAAGGACCAGCCTCCGCTCGGAGGAGAGGAGCATTACCTCCCCGTGACCTCTGGAGGCGGGAGGCCAGGCCCCGGCCGAGTCAGAGGAAGTAGCAGGGCGGCCACGGCGTCCTCCCACGTGGGCTCTGCCCTCGGCTCTCCTGCCACCTCTCCTGCCTTCAGACCCATGAACTGCCAGGTGGGCGGGGCCAGGAGAGGGGCGGGGCCCTGCCCTCCAGCTCAGGCCCAGTCAGTGCCCCACCCCGGTTCCCGAGTTCTCTTTCTTCCTGTCTCCAAGGCCTTTGCATGTGCTGTTCCCTTTGTCTGGAAGAGTCTTGTCCCTCTTTGCCTGGTGAAGTCCCAGGCAGCCTCCAGGGCTCACCTCCAATGCCACTTCCTCCAGGAAGCCTTCCTAACACACAGCTCTCACGGCCCCCGGCCCCGTCAGCACAGCCACACCGCTGTGTGCTAGCCTGCACAGCTCCACCGCCCTTCCCTCGAGCTCACACGTGCTCCATGCCGCCCTGTGGTTATGTATGTGGTCGCTGGGTGAATGACGGCTCATCTCTGCTCACCCCGGTGTCCCCAGCCCCTGGCAGACTGCCTGGCACGCAGTAGATGCTCAAGGAAGACTCACTGACTGGTGCTGTGGGCCAGGCTGCGTCTCCCAATAAGTTGCGGGCTCCGGGGGGTCAGGGACCTGTCTGTTTTGTTCACCGCGATGTCCCCAAACTCAGCATCTTACACTGGGAAGGCTCTCCTTGACATCTGATGCCCGATTGACTTGGCCACAAAAGAAGCTAAAAGCGGTTTGGCTCGGTGGATAGGACGTCGGCCTGTGGACTGAAAGGTCCCAGGTTCGATTCTGGTCAAGGGCATGTCCCTTGGTTGCGGGCACATCCCCGGTGGGAGGTGTGTGGGAGGCAGCTGATGGATGTTTCTCTCTCATCGATGTTTCTAGCTCTCTATCCCTCTCCCTTCCTCTCTGTAAGAAATCAATAAAATATATTTTTGAAAAAAGAGGAAGAAGAAGAAGAAGAAGGAGGAAAAAGGAAGCAAGAACCACCACCACCATATTGAGAAAGCTGATCTGGTTTGGGGCCAGAGCCCCTCGGAGCCAGGAGATGCTGAGTCCTTCATTCTCCATGCTTCAGGGAGCCATGGCGTCTGGGAGTGCTGACTGAGCCTAAGACAAGATCAACTAAATGACTCCACTGGGAAGCCTCCAGACTCTGCATCTGCCCACTCCCCTTGGACAGGGTGGGGTGGCCCCAATGTAGTTCCCCCCCCCTCAGAAGGAGGGGACTCCCCCCCATAACCCACAAACTTTCCAACATCCTGATGGATGTTTCTCTCTCATCGATGTTTCTAGCTCTCTATCCCTCTCCCTTCCTCTCTGTAAGAAATCAATAAAATATATTATTATATATTTTATCCTGAATGTCGAGGCCCCTGTGAAATGTCAGGAAGCAGGAGATAACTGGGGAATGGCCACAATATATAAAGAGCATTTATAAATAAACAAGAGAAACATCACGAGTCGATACAGACGAGCAAAGAGCGCGAAAAGCTTATTTCCATGCAGAGAGACGGGCGGGAAGCAGTCGACGCTCCCTGGGCGTGTGCCCTGTGAGAGGCTGGCCTCCCGTGTGGTTAGCGCAGGAAGTCCAGCGAGAACGTCCAGCCCGGAAATGGGAAGGAGGGGGCTGTGACCTGCTCCTCGTGTTCTCTCTATTTCCGAGGAGATGCTGTGCTCCTCTCGCTTGTTCCAAGAAGACGCTCACACTGCGGCCTCCATTCAGCCTCCCGCCCAGGAGGTGTCAGCGGCACCCCATCCGCTCAGCCAGGTGCGGAAGGCCGGGCGGCAGTTCGTGCTCACAGCCCTGCCCTCCGTGTCTGGAATAAAATTAACTTACTGCGGAGCTGGGCGGGGTTCCGCAGGCCGTGGAATTGCTGTTGTATAATATTCAAGCCGCTCTTCCCAGGCTCACTGAGGGCGGTGCAGAGGGGTCATGGAAACAGGAAAGTAGACTGTGAGCCCTTGGGAAGAGACCTTTTCTTTCCTCTATACTAGTCCAGTGGTCGGCAAACTGCGGCTCTCTGGCCCCTTGCGTGTGGCTCTTCCACAAAATACCACGGCCTGGGCGAGTCTATTTAGAAGAAGTGGCGTTAGAAGACATTTAAATTTAAAAAATGTGGCTCTCTCTCCAAAGAAATGTCAATCGTCGGGCTGTTGATATTTGGCACTTTTGACTAATGAGTTTGCCGACCACTGGGCTAGTATGTCCTCCCAAAGTGCTGCCCGGGCCCACGCTCCTATAAACATGCAAATAGAAGGACAATGATGATGGGCCGAGCCAGAAAACAGTGGTCACAGTGATGTCACGAGAAGGGGGCATTATCCCTGTATGTCCGACCGGCGGTCGCTAACATTCATGAACTGAGTGAGCTCGCCTGCTTGGGGACAGGGGGGACAGAGGACAGGTTAATCCTCACTAACAATCCCAGAGAGACGTTTATATTTGCCACGTGAGCAAAAGAAGCGTTTGTGAGGCCCCAGCCCGCGCTGGCAGGGGTGCAGAGGTCTGAGCCTCGCTCCATGGCTGGGGGCGCTGTGGGGTGGCATCTTTCGAGAAGAAATGGGACCACACCCAGAAGAACCAGAGCACCCCTTATGTTCCTGGTCCCTTCGCCCTCCATTAGAACTCACTCCCAGGAGAAAGCCTAGAGGACGCAGAAGCCACAGCTGCTCACACACGTGCAGCTGCGTCATTGTCATTGGCAGGAAAAAACAAAAAAATCCGGGTACCACCCCTACATCCGCACCGGAAGGCCACTGAGATGGCCTTCACGGGGAGACTTAAAGGTTACGTGGAAATACGGAGGACACTGTGAAAAACTCTGCGCTGCAAACATTAGTCACAAAACTGCCGCCTCAGACAGATTTGTGCTGAGCTGGGCCCCAGGACCATCTGCAGGAGGCAATGCCCAGGGGGTGTTTCCTCCTCCTCCTCCTTCTTCTTCTTCGTTTTTTTTTTTCTTTCTTGTCACGACGCCGTCTTTTTAAAAATACTCAATAAATGCTTCACAACAGTGGGCCCATGGACAGGCCATTTGCTCCGGGGAGCCCCTGGCCGGGGCGCGGGGGGAAGACAGGAAGCTGGAAGGTCGCCACGCCCCAGGGAAGCCCCTCTGTGCCAGGCCGGGCCTTGAGGGGACCCTGCGTCTTTGGGGGGCAGGGTGCTGTGGTCGATGACTTCTTCTTGAAGAAGTGTACCCACTCATTCATTCATTCATTCATTCATCCCCTCCCTCCCTCGTTTAGCCACGGGACAGGCACTTCCTCGGAGACAGGTCCAGCTGTCTGCAGGGGGTCAGGTAGGCAGCCCTCACACAGGCAGAGGGCTCCCGAGACCGCGGTGTGTTTGGCTATTGTTTTTTGTTGGTTTTTTTTTTTTTAAATATATTTTATTGATTTTGTACAGAGAGGAAGGGAGAGAGATAGTTAGAAACATCGATGAGAGAGAGTCATCGATCAGCTGCCTCTTGCACACCCCCCACTGGGGATGTGCCCGCAACCAAGGTACATGCCCTTGACCGGAATCGAACCCGGGACCTTTCAGTCTCCAAGCCGATGCTCTATCCACTGAGCCAAACCGATCTCGGCTATTGTTTTAACTTTTAAAAATAACGAGCCTAGCCTGGCCGGCGTGGCTCAGTGGTTGGGCACCGATCAATGACCCAGGACAGTGGTCGGCAAACTCATTAGTCCGCAGAGCCAAATAGCAACAGGCCAGCGATTGACATTTCTTTGGAGAGCCACATTTTTTAAACTTAAACGTCTTCTAACGCCACTTCTTCAAAATAGACTCGCCCAGGCCGTGGTATTTTGTGGAAGAGCCACACTCAAGGGGCCAAAGAGCCGGCTGTGGCTCGCGAGCCACAGTTTGCCGACCTTGGACCCAGGAGGTCACAATTTGATTCCCGGTCAGGGCACATGGCCAGGTTGTGGCTCAATCCCCAATGTGGAGTGTGCAGGAGGCAGCCAGTCAGTGATTCTCATCATTGATGTTTCTCTCTCTCTCTCCCTCTCTGAAATCAATTAATAATAATAATAATAATAATTAATAATAAATAATAATAAGCCTATCTTCTTTTCCCAATCAGGAGACAGAGCTAATCTCATGGTCGGAGACCAAAGCCGGGCGGTGGTTTATGGAACCCGGGGAAGACTCTGAGATCAGGACTCTCATGTAGGAGCACCAATTCCCTCCCTCCTCCGCCTGGGCCCAGTCCTGCCTCCGAGGCCCCGGTCCTGCCTCCGAGGCCCCAGGGTCCATGCCCAGAGGCCCTGGGGCCCATGCCCGCCAGGCTCCTGATCCGCAGAAGGACCGGCGGGAAGAAATGGCGGTCCACGTGGCAGGCCCCCCCATAGGAACACAACTCCAGGGGAATAAGAGTTCCCGACATTGTTTGGCCTGAAATGAGCGCCATCTGTTTGGCGGGAAAGGTGGCTCTGGGTCCAGCGACGGACCCGCAGCTTCTCACGGAGACGCGGCCTCAGGAGACGAGCGGGCGGGGAGACGCTGGCCCTGCCCTTCCCCAGACATGGCTTCCCCAGACATGTCAGCGCTGGGCCCAGGTCTGTGGCCGAGCAGAGGCCACCTGCTCAGCTCTCCGGCCAGACTAGGAGCTTAGCGTCTCCTCCCCTCCCGCCCCGGGGAGCCTCCTCCCCACGCCGCTGGCTTTGCCCACTCTGCCTCCAGCCTGGGGAAGGTCAGCGAGCATTCCCATTTCACAGGAACCTAAACTGAGGCTCCCAGGCTGAAGTCAGGTGCCCACGTCATGCAGAAGCCGAGTGACAGAGCCAAGGCTCCATCCCAAGGACAGGGCTCATCCATTCCCGGCCCCCATGGTGGGTAGGACTGGGTGGTGGCCCTGCCAGGGAGCAGGCAATGAGACCATCTCCCAGCAGGGTCAAGGTCACATGTGGGCTGGTGACCTTGGCCTGGCCTCTGACACTGCCCATCACCCTAGGCTTCAGGCCCGCCCCACTCTCCACCTGGCCCGCCCAGCTCCCCTGACCAGGCTGTCCCCTCCTTATCATTCTGACCTCGGCTCGGATGCCACGTCCTCCGCGAGCCTTCTCCGACCACGCCGTCACGGCTGGTATTGGCCTGGGTTCCTGCTCGGGCTGGTACCTGTCCGTCTGTCCACGTCTGTCTGCCCTGCCGTCCCTCCCACACCGGGCGCCCGGCCTGCTCGCAGCCTGTGTTCCCGGCCTGGGCCCCGCGCTCAGGACGCAGCCGGCACCGGTCTCGACGTGCCCACGATGGAGCGGGTACCAGGCGACGCCCAGTGCCCGCCCCCAGGTGCCCTGCTTGTCCCAACTGGACCGCCAGCCCTTCCCTCCGGGCTCGGTTCCCTCAGCTCTAGGTTTGGTCACAGGGTGTCTCTGAGCGCCTTCCTGTGCCCAGGCTGGGCTGCCTCTGGTGAACGGGATGGTGGGAGGAGATGGTGGGAGACGGGGTCCCGGGACTGCCTCCCACTCCTCTGCAGCCCCCCTTCCTGCTGGTCCTCCCCGGGGTTGGCCCGACCCCCACGCCCTCCTTGGCCCCCACCTTGGAGCCCAAGGCCATTCCTGTCCCCAGCCTGGCTCAGAGGAGGCTCCGGTGGGCAGAGGGCTCCCGGGAGACAGAGCGGGTGGCTCAAGGGGTGGCTCAGCCCAGAAACAAGCAGAGGCCGGGGCTGGGCACAGGGTCCCCCTGGATAACCCGCCTGAACCCCCGGGGCCAACCCCGGGCCCTGCCAAAGGCAGCACTGGGTCTGCCAGGATCCTGGGGAGAGCAGGGCTGTGCGGGGAGGGAGGGGAGGAGAAAGTCTGAACTTCAGGCTGGGTCAGATCCCAAGCCTCTTCCCGGGACCCCATAACCCGGAGCCCGTCCCGAGCCCTCCAGCCTCGGCCTCTCCCCTGCGCCGGCGGGGACGGTGCCCGGAGGAGGCAGGTGGCACCCGGGGGTGACAGCCAGGCGGGCGCTGCCGCCACCTGAGAGTGGGCGAGGAGCAGGTTCGCTGGGTGAAAAGTTCAGCGCGAGGGGAGCTGTCTGTTTCCCTTGCCTAATTTCTCCACTATTTGGCTAACCTTGCTCTGAACCCAGGCCCCCAGGCCCCCTTCCTCTCCCCCCGCCCCTGCCTCCCCACTGGGCTCCCAAGCCGCCACCAGACCTTCCGCTCGCGGGGGGCGGCGGGGGCCACGCTGGCCTTGAGGAGGCCTCGGCCCGCCGGCGGCCCCGGGGGAGAGGCGGGCGGCCCTGCCGGGCGGTAATTTATGGCCGGGCCTTCCCATCGTCAGTAACCAAAATAAAGTCCGGTTGCTGGCGAGGTCCAGGCCCCCGAGCCTCAGTCATGGGCCGAGCGAGCGCGCAGAAGGCGCCCCACCCGCCGGCCTCGGCCAAACACACAACTGCTCCCGGGACACTGACCTCTCCTCCGGGGCCATCTGTCATCCCGGCCCGGCAGGAGCCGGGCGCCTGGGCCAGCGACCCTGAGCGGAGGCTGCCTCCTTCCCGCCCCGAGGGGGCCTTCCGTCCGTTCCCGCCTCTCCGGGCTGGGCACCTGGACTGCCTCATCTTCGCCTCCTTTTTCTGGATGCAGGCAGCGGGGATGTGGAGGGAGGGATGTGGGTGGAGGGAGGAAGGCTGGGGAGGAAGGCTGGGAGGGAGAGGGGAGGAGAGGTGCGGACAGCACCCTGGCCCTGTGCAAAGCACTGGATAGGCGCAATCTCCCACGGTCCACACAGCAGCCCCGTTTTATGGCTGAAAGACGGGGCTGGGCCGGGCCAGGCCACCCTCCCCAGGTCTCCAAGGAACAAGGATTCTAGCCCAGGGCACTCCGACCCAGAGCCAGCTCTCCACCGCTGCCTTCACTGTTCATTCCGTCATGAGAACGCTTTTCAGACCTATAAGAGGGACACGTTACAGTGACCCGTGAAGACACAAAGGTGCATCAAGAATGATGCTGAAACCAGTTTGGCTCAATGGATAGAGCGTCGGCCTGTGGACCGAAAGGTCTCAGGTTTGATTCCGGTCAAGGGCATGTACCTGGGTTGTGGGCACATCCCCAGTAGGGGACGTGCAAAAGGCAGCTGATCGATGATTCTCTCTCATCGATGTTTCTAACTCTCTATCCCTCTCTCTTCCTCTCTGTAAAAAAATCAATAAAATATATTTTAAAAAAGAATGAACTGTCCCAGCCCTGCCCCATGTGGCTCCGTTGGCTGAGTGGCATCCGGTGCACAGCCAATCAATGTTTCTCTCTCTCTCTCTCTCTCTCTCTCTCTTCCTCTCTCCCTTCTTTCTCTAAAAGCAACAAAAAATATCATTTTTTAAAAAATGAGTGAATAGCCCCAGCCCATCCTGCTCCACATCTCAAGTGACTGTCCCCCACAAACAAGTGTGCATGTGTGTGTGTGTGTGTGTGTGTGTGTGCACGGCGGGCGATGTGCACACAGGGAATCCCTCATTTGTACAAGGACCCGATTCTGCTGTGGACATCCCTCAGCATCTGCTCACTCACAGCACAGCGTGGGGCATCTCCCAGGCCGTGGGTGCTACATGCAGCCATCCCTCACACCGCCCACACACCACCCACATCTCTATATCTGCTTCTCCTGCTCCTGAGGTTCGCCCATGTCCCCCACGATCCATCGGTCGGTCTGTCTGTCTCCATCAAGAGTGAAAACCTGACCATGTCACTGCTGGTGGTGGAAGGTTCCAGATCTTCGCCAGGCCCATCATGTCCCCCACGATCTGGCCTTACTGACTCTCCAGCCGCTGGGGCCTTCTCCTTTGCCTGAAACACTCCTTGGCTGGGCCTTCTCTCTGATCCTCCCAAGGGGACTGTCCGAGGCCTCAGTTTCCACATCACTCTCCGAGGGCCACCCCCCACCCCCACCCCCCCACACCCCCCCACCCGACACGTGTCACACCTAACACGTCACCACGCCAGGCAGGCCCTCTTCCCTGCTGGGCTGCCATCTCGGGGAGTGAGTGTCTGCCTGTGGCTCTCCACCTTCCTAATGCTTCCACCTTTTAATCCAGTGCCTCATGCTGTGGCAACCCCCAACCATAACATTATTTCCATTGCTACTTCCTCACTGTAATGTTGCTACTGTTATGAATCGGTAATGTAAACATCTGTGTTTTCTGATGGTCTCAGGCTCTAAGCAGCGGTTCTCAGCCTGGGGGTCTCCATGCACAGGTTGAGAACTGCTAGCAGGGTCGCCTGAGACCATCGGAAATAGCAGGATCGCCGAAGGGAGATCAGAGTCTGCAGGGGGTTGTCCTGCCTCTCACTGTGGGCCCAGGAGGGAGGGAGAGCCCCAGCCCATCCTCAGACACACATGTGCAAGCGCGTGCCACACACACACACACGCACACACACACACACACACACACACACACACACACGCCACTCTTCCAGTCCTCAGGACGGGAGCTCCTGCTGCCACTTGGGGACAAAAGGCTTTTCTAAGCTGAGTGGGCACGAGGGGCAGAGGCAGAGGCAATGGCAGGCCCCCAGCAGGTCTTCCTCCCTCTCTCCCTCCCTCCCTCCCTCGGGCCAGTCCCACGAGGGATGGCCAGCTAGGCCTGGTCAACGGCCAAGCACTGCACCAGCCAACTGCCCCCCGGGGCACCCATTGCCTGCCAGTCAGGAGGGGCCAGGAGTCAAGGGGAGAACTGCCAACCGCCTGTCACCGCACCGGCCAAATGTCAGTCACGGAGGCCAAAGTCCCCCTCTGAGAGCTCGGGACTGCCCGGGACTGCCGTCAGGACACGGCCAGCTGTCACTCCGAAGGGCCCGGCGGCAAGGCAGGAAGTCCTCCAACGGCCATTCCAGTGACAGCTGCTCTGGCTCCCCAGACTCCTCTCACCCTCCTTCTGGCCCCGGCACCCCACTGGACTTGGGGAGCCACCCCTCTCCAGCTCACAGTGGTGTGTTTCAGCTGGGTCATTCCCTCCCCGGCTGTAAACCAGATCGTGGGACTCCGACTGGCCAATCAGAGCACTGCATGTCTCTAGTGGCTGTGACTGGTTCACATGTGGACATGTGCTTCAAATCAAGCCAATCAGAATGAACTCTGGATGACTAAACGGAAAGGGCCCTTTTTCCTGCTGTCCTCGAACCTGGGAGGGTGTGAGGCTGGAGCTGAGCAGCCCGTGTGCCATCGTTGCTAGAACAAAGTGTGTCTGTGGAGCTGAAGGGCAAAGGAAGAGGAAGCGGCTCCTGAGTCAGATCCTGGAAACACTGCTGGAGCCCCTGGATCCAGCCATACCTGCAATCAGTGCTCATTGGGCTGTCCCGTTCTGTGAATGGATAACTCCTTCCTTCTGCCTGAGCAAGAGTTGCTGTGGGTGGGGCCCGCCGTCTATCAGGGGGTCTGCCAGTGTCCCACGGGGAGCCACCTGCTGGTCGGAGGTTCAGGGTGGCTCCAGGGGAACTCTGGCTGAAAGCCATTAGCCAGCAGGCTCCACGGCTGTTTTCCCTGCTCCTGGCTGCTGGGGCAGGGCCTGCATTCACCATCTCACCAATCAGATGCTCCCCCAGCTTTGACTCAAACCAGTGACACCGACAAGTGTGTGTGTGTGTGGAGGGTGTGTGTGTGTGTGTGTGGAGGGTGTGTGTGTGTGTGTGGAGGGTGTGTGTGTGGAGGGTGTGTGTGTGTGGGGGGGGGGGGATAGCCCTCTTCAGTAGTGGTAGCAGCAGAGAATGGGCACCAGGGTCCAGACTGTCCGGTGGTAGGATCGGGGGGGGGGGGGGCGGGCTGTGGTCCAGCTGCATTGCTCAGCCTCTGCCAGTTCCCAAGCCCGGTGCTTGGTCTGCCCGGCCCCTCTGAGCGCCCCCGTCTAGTCAGTGTCTGTTGCTGGGACCCGGACCAAGAAGCTGTCAGCCCCTCGTGCCCTCAGAGAGGGGCAGAGACAGGCGGGGCTGGGAAACCACAAAGGGACCTCCAGCTCCCGGCTGGGGCCCGGCAGGCTCCTGTTCACCACTGTTCACGCCCGCTGCGGGCACCCTGTGAGGTAAGCGTTCCTTAAGGCACCTGGCAGGCTGCTAGGCACGTTTTAGGGGCTCGGAAATTGGCTAAGGGGAGCCATCTGCTTGGGCACCGGCTTTGCGCCAGCCCTGAGGACTGGAGGAGTGAGTGTGTGGTGTGTGTGTGTGTGTGTGTGTGTGTGTGTGTGCGCGCGCGCGCTAGAGCATGTGTGCCTGAGGATGGGCTGGGGCCCCGAGGGAGCGACTCTCCCTCCCTCCCTCCCTCCGGGGCCCACAGTGCAGTGGCAGGGTAACCCCAGCAAACTCTGCAGGGAAACCCGCCTGGAACACGTCTGGTCACAGTAAGACCTCAGGTGAGGGCCCGAGGCCGGCCTGCTTGGTCCACCTGCCACCAGGACCGAGCGGCAGCCACGGGTGTGGGAACCCGGCAGCGCCCTGGGCCTGTGTGGGCCGGGAAGAGACTGCTGCGTGGCCGATAGCAACGTTGGCAACTGATGACTAGCATATCCCTCGCTGTTTCCATAGTAGGCTTCTTAGCCAAGAAACCGTGAGACCTAAGGGGCCGAGCACGAGAGCTCTGCCACTAGATGCGGGTTCAAATCCTGGCTCTGCCAGTTGCCAGCTGTGTGGTAAGCCCTGAGCAGGTGACTGCATCTCTTGCTACCTCTGTTTCCTGGAAGTGCTGGATGTGTGTGTGTGTGTGTGTGTTAATTATTAAACACAACGAAGCACCAAGGGTCTGTCACATACCACCTACACAACAACTAACTTATAACTTTGATTAGGAAATAAACATAACAATATAAATGGATTAACTTGTGAATTGCTCTTTGTGAATACCAAGCACACCTGCATTATCTTATGGATGTTACTCCCTTGATTTTCACACAAAAAACTCCACGGAGGGACGGCGGTCGGTCTCATCCTGCACACGAGGAAGCGGGGGCTCAGGGCGGCTCCGGGCCCTACTCCGGGGCCCACGGAGCCAGCGTGGGGAACTTCAGCCAGACGCCGGGGACCGAAGTTGACCTCTTTCCCTTCTGCTTGCTCCATGCTCCTGGTTGGACGGGCCAGGTGGGCCGCCCCAGGCCCTCCCTCCGTTGGAACTCCACCCCCCGGGCCCCACCCCCCGAGAAGCCCACCGCCCCGGAGCCCATCCTGGCACTCGGGGGACAGTCGCCTGGTCTCCCGCTCCGCACGCCAGGGGTGTGGCTGCTAACATGCCCACAGCCGGGCTCCGCGCGGTCCCTCCCCACGCCGGCTCCAGTTACAGCTCAGCGGCCGCGGAGGAACGAGCGCAGCTTGTGTCTGCCTCCGAGTGCTTATTTCCTTTGTCCCGTGAACATGGAAAAATGAAAGGAATGATAAGGATTCGGGGGCGGGGAGGAGGGTGGTAGGGGGCAGGCCAGAACCCTGTGGTGCTGGCTGACCTCACCAAGAGGGCGGCGTGAGGGAGTTGGAAACGGAGAAGGGGACACTTGGCCGTGACCTGGCAGGCCCGGGGCGGGTCGTCGGGGGCCTCCTGATCTCTGGCCCTGGCTTGGGGGTTAAGGACCCCCTTGGGGGCAGAACCTGCATGTCCCCTCCCCGAGGCCTGGCCACCAACCCTCTCGTTGGTCTTGGACTACTCTGCTGTTCAAGGCCAAGTCCTCCTGCGGGGGTTGTGATGGGCAAGAATGAGAACTTGTGTGTTGTCCTGACCAGTTAGGCTCAGTGGATGGAGCATTGGCCTGTGGACTGGAGGGTCCCAGGTTCGATTCTGGTCAAGGGCATGTACCTTGGTTGTGGGCACATTCCCAGTAGGGGGTGTGCAGGAGGCAGCTGATCAGTGTTTCTCTCTCATCGATGTTTCTAGCTCTCTATCCCTCTCCCTTCCTTTCTGTAAAAATCAATAAAATATATATTTTTTTTAAAAAAGAAAAAAGAACCTGTGTGTAGGTGAGGGTTGTCCAGCTGGGCCCATTAGCTCTGTGGGGGACATTTCTGGAACCATTTTTGTGGTCACAGCCAGGAGGGAAAGGCATCCATGAGCATGGATGTCGGGGGAAGCCACCAAACACCCTCAGGGCACAGGCGGCCCCCACAGTCACACGAACCCAAATGTCCAAGTGCCGCCGTGGGAAACATGCAATCCCACACGCCGGCTTCTACGCGGGGCCCTTGTGTGGGCGCACGGGAAGGTGGAGGGGAGGAGGCCGCACACCCGTGTCAGCTGCCCAGGACACAGCCGCCAAAGGTCCTGTCCCTCTGCACTCCGACAGCAAACACTGACCATCTGCCGCTGTGCCCTGTGCCATCCTGGGTGCGAGCACCGCGGACCCGAGTGTGTCCTGTGGGAAGAGGGAGGCAGGACCAGAGCACTGGCAGTGCCAACGGCCCAGCTGTCCCTCAGGAAGAAGGCCGTCCGGTGTGAACAGGAACAGGAAGGGGCTCCGGCCCTGCAAGAGGGACCCTGACGACATGCCTCTCGATGGAGCCAGACGCAGAAGGCCTGCTCTGCACGTGCGCCCCCAGAGGAGTGTGCGGGGAGAGCGTTCAGCCCGGAATAGATGGAGCAGGTTGCCCTGAACCCTCTGAACAGGCGATCTGAGCTCCGTGTGAGTGACGTCGCAAAGACTCTGTTCTGTGCGAACCTGATCCCAGGGGCAAAGGTGAGCCCAGCGAGGTGGAAGGCAGGGCTTCGGCCTCAGGTGGATGCCTGCAGCCGGGGATGGACAGGCTGAGCTTGGGCCTCTGGTGAGACACCTGCAGGTGGGGATGGACAGGCTGAGCCTCTGCCTCAGGCGGACTCTTGGCCAGCGCGGGTGGAGGTGTCGGCTCCCAGCCACGTGAGCACTGTCCGAGGCATCCAGGCCTCAGGGCCCTGCAGAAATATTCCCACAGCTGCTTCAACCCAGAGAGGTCATGACCCCAGTTGCACAGCTGTGCATGAGGCCCTGCTGGGCCCTCCCTGCCTGGTGGTTGGGGGCTCTCTGAGGACCTTGCCTCTGAGTCTGGCCATGCACCTGAGAGGCCCTGGAGCAGAGCAGCTGCCCAGCAGGGCAGTGGCTGCTCAGGGGCCTCCTGGGTTTATTTTCACCCCGAACCACAGCGGGACTTGGGCAGAAAGGGCCCGCCCGGAGCCAGCAGCGGCTCAGGTGCCAGAGCAATGCCGGAGCCTGCCCAGTGCGGGAGGCCAGCGTCCCCTCCTCCACCCCTCCGGGCCTCTCCTCTGCCCTCCTCGGGGGCTGCCCCTCAGCTTCTCCACTCTGGTCAGGACAATTGCAGGTGGGTGCATGGGCGGGTCCCCTCCTGGCTCTGCCTGGAGCGAGAGGCGTGTGTGTGTGTGTGTGTGTGTGTGTGTGTGTGTGTGTGTGTGTACAGTCTCCTGATCTCGCCCTGAACACCAGCGCTGAGCCCAGGCCGGAGAAGGCCTGGGGGTGCTGTGGTGGGCGAGGGAGCCCACCCTCCCGCTGCTCAGCACTGGGGCTGCGGGCTGGCTTCCTCCTTTTGTCCCCAATGGACTGGGATGTCCCCAGGGGTGCAGACGAGCTCCCGTCGGAAGGGCTGGGGGCAGGGCACTGTGGTGGCCTGGCAGCATTCTGGTCTGAGGAGAAGGGAGCCCACTTCTCAGAGCATCTGGCCCCGGGCGGCCCAGGGGCCACGGGACTCCATCCGGAGCCGTTTAGGCCGGGCAGTCCGGCCGCCAGGACCCACATCAGGACGGGGCTTGGGGCTGGCGCCTCCAGGCTCGGGGCCCACCTCCCATCTGCTTCTCTTCGGCGATGGGGAGGGGCCCCGGGCATGGCAACTGGGTCATTTCCCAGGCCTGAGCCGTCTTCCCAGGGCTGGCACACCCCGTCCTGCCCCTGGGGTTCGGGAGGCGAGGTGCTTGTCACTCTCCGGCGCTTGGCTGGGCCCGAGGACAGAATTAGCTCTCCGCTCGCACTCCCCACGGCCCGCGCTGCCAGGCCATTGGGGAGGGCCCAGGATGGGCCTCCTGGGAGCCTGCCCAAGGCTTTTTCCCTGGTTCCTCCGGGAAAAGATCCAGAAAAAGACTGAAAGTGTCCAAGCAGCGAGGGAGAAGGGAGGAGGGGACCAGGCCGGCCCGGCAGGCAGGAAAAGCCCCCGGGGCCCTGGGACGCAGTGAGGTCCCACTGCGGCCACGACCCCGGCTCCGCTCTCGCTGGGCCCTGAGGGGGGCTGGCGGGGCTGGCGTCCTCTGACTCCCTTGTCCTCACATTCCCGGCCTGAAGGCCAAGTGCAGCTTCATGGAACCCCAAGAGGCAGATCCTCCCCGAAGGCTGGCCCCGAGCCAGGCTGGGAGCACAGAGCCCGCCTGCCACTCCAGAACAGTCAGAAAAGTCAGGGCGCAGCCGGCAGGACCCCCACGTCTTCCTGCTCTTCCCTCCCAGCGCACCCAGACGGGCCTGCCCAGCCCAGCCTGGCTCCCTGTGAGGACCAGCCACAGGCCCCGGGCTGTGGGGTGGGGGGCAGCAGCGGGCAGCCGAGCCCAGGGCAACCTTCTAATGTCCAGACACCAAAGATGGGTGATGCATGGACACTCCAGGCTCAACCTCTCCAGGCCGGTAAGGGTGCCAGGCCGGCCCCTTCAGCAGCATTCTCCCTGCCCCACCCTCTGGCCACACACAGCCGCAAGGACCACAGGGAGGGGGGCACAGTGGGAGAGGCGGCTGGTGGGCTGGGTCGGGTGCGGTTCCCATTCTGACGTGGGTACTCGCCAGCCGCACACACCTGGGCACGCAGCTGCTCTGCTTTGAGCCTATTTCCTCACCTGCAAAATGGTCAATGCCTCTTTGGGCCTCTGCCCAGCATCTGGCGGGCCACCGAGAGGTCAGCATGTCGCCCAGCTCAGTGTCATCTGCCTCCCGCAGCTTCTGCCCACCTCGCAACCTCTGCCCCTCCCTGCCCCCCTGCAGCCTCTGCCCCCCCACAGCCTCTATGCCCCTCTGGCCCCCGCAGCCTCTGTCTCCCGCAGCCTCTGCCTACAGCTGGTTTTTCCGGGTTTTTCCCGTTCTCATGGGAGTCATCTCCCGCTGTGTGGCAGAGGGTGTTGTATTTAGAAGTCCTGCCACCCCTCCATGGAGATGGTATACCCAGCTGCCTCCGTGGGGAGGCTTCATCACATGACCGGCTCTGGCCAATGAAGTGTGAGCAGAAGTGCCCTGCATTGCTTCCAGGCAGAGTGTCAGAGCCAGCAGGCGGCCGGGTGAGCTCCCTCTGTCACAGAGGAGTTGTCCATGCAGGCTCCTCGGTCGGCCAGGGTCCCCGAAGGAAGACGATGCAGCACAGAGCAGCAGCCTCCCTCCACGGGCAGGCGGCCTGAGGCCTGGGGGTCACGTGCTGGCTGCTAACACAGCGTGGCTGCTGGCATCCGGAGGGGCCCTGGAGAGCTGTCTCCGGTCTTCGGCTGCTGTGGGGGCCGTGGGTAACCAGCAGGGAGGTGCTGGGCCTCAGGACTCAGCAGGCAAGTGCTCGGTACACGGTGGGCGTCATCAGGACGTGGCGTTTCTGCACCCAGGCCCTCCTTGGCTGTGAGTGCGCATGGCAGGCTTTAAGCAACCCCCGCAGAAGTCCCTCCATTGGATTTGTGGCGGGGGGCCTTCTCCTCACCGCCTGCCCCTCCACTCCCCGGCCCCGAACCCTGGTAAGGTGACCAGACGTCCCGCTTTCGGCGGGACAGTTTCCATTTTTAACAATTTGTCCCGCGTCCCGTGGCGTTTTCAAAAAGTCCCGATTTTTGGAAAGAATCTTTCCGAATTGTTAAAGTAACAAATCTAACAAATTGTTAAAAATCAGGACAATCTTTCCAAAAAGCGGGACTTTTTTTAAAGGGACGCAGGACAAATTGTTAAAAAGCGAGATGTCTGGTCACCTTACCGTAGGAGCTGGGTGGACAGAGGCTACTTAGATCAGACACCAGGGCCCCCTGTCCCTGTGAAGCTGCTGCAGGAGCGGAGAGCGCACACCCGGGAACCTGGGGCACCTCTGCCCACTCCTCCTGGCTGGCATTGTCCCGATGCCCGGCCCGTGCCCATCTCCCCTGCGGCACAGACCCCCTCCTCCTGAGCCAGTTCACTTCCACCCCCTGCAGCCCACGTGGCGCAGGCCTGGTGGTGCTGGTGTCCTCGGGGTGTTGGCTTCTCGGTAGTAGTCCCCGCTTGGCACCCAGCACGTGCCCAGTAGACACCAATGCTCAATGGGGACCGATGTGCTCTCCCGAGTTGGTGGCTTTGTGGCGGACAGGGCCGTGGCAGCCCAGTTCACGGCTATTCAGGGAAGGGGGTGGGGGAGCAAAGTGCTCCCTAACCCCTGGCGTCGGGAGGGGCCTGGCAGAGTCAGCAAGGACCCCGTATGCCCAGCCCAGGCTCCAATTCCCTCCCGATCTCTGGCCTCTTCTCGCTCATTTCACTCCTGTCCGCTGGGGGGGACCCCACACAGACCAGCTCTCTCTCCAAGGATGGGGGGCTGTGGTTGGGGCTGTCCCTTCCCCACTGCCGCCGAGGACCAGGGCCAAGGATTTCAACCAAGCAACTTGCAAAAGCCATCTCTCTTTATTTTTCTTTCCTGCCGTCCACACCGGTTTGCAGAAGCTGAGGGCGAGTGTGTTTTGGAGGGGGAGGAGGATCCCCTGAGCACAGACCCTCCCGGAGGTAAGTCTTTGCACCCTCTGCGGCTGGTTAGCTCTGAGAAGCGACTTAACCATAAACTCTACAGAATCGGAAATGTACAAAAGTGCCACGGTGGCTGCTGGCTGGTGTCTCGCCTCCCCCTGGGGGCCGGAGCGATGCCCATCAGTCCTGTGCAAAGGTCCTGGGGCCGGCGGCGGGGCACCGGGTTCTCCCCGGGGAGAGGACAGGCCTGCCCGCCCCGCAGACGTGTGCCGAGCGTGAGGGTGCGTGTCCAGGTGCCATGGCCCCAGAGGGCTCCGCGGCTGTTGGGCGTGTCTCCGTCCCGCCTCTATGTCCGCCCTTTGAAAGTGTTCATGCAGGTGTAGGTTCCTGAGAATCTGTGGAT
Organism: Pipistrellus nathusii; assembly: GCA_963693515.1. NCBI lineage: Eukaryota > Metazoa > Chordata > Mammalia > Chiroptera > Vespertilionidae > Pipistrellus > Pipistrellus nathusii. Next base: position 6,459,622 of record OY882859.1, read on the forward strand.
CTCCTCCAGCGCAGCCTGTGGGAGTATGCTGCGGGGAGCGAGGGGAGAGAAAACAGGATGGTCAGCGGGTGGGGGCCAGCAGCTGGGCCACGTGTGGCCACACAGGATGGCACAGAAGAAGGATGCCCCTACACTCTCCCCACCCCCTCTCTCAAGCCCACAAGCCACTCCCCGCCCACCCACCACCGTGGAGGAAGGGCTTTGAGGATAAACCACTGCTTACAAAGCAAAGGGTGGGAAATAACCTTTCAAAGGCACATTCTTTGCATTTTAGGGCCCCTAGGTATCTCCAAGTGCCACTTATCCTACAAATATTTACTAGGTGGGGCTGAGGCCTTCTAGACTAGGGGTCCCCTCCTCCAGGGACACCCCCCACACGCACGCCCAGGCTCTCCCTGGGCTCCCATGGTGCACTGCTCCCCCACAAGCCCTGGTGTGGGGGAAGCAGTGTGACCCAGGGAGTTCACCTCTGCATCTGGCCCCTAGCACAGACCCCGGCATGAGGAGGCCTCAGTCCATTGGTTGAATCAAATCGAAGGGCCCTCGCCCACTTGGTGTAACATGGGAAAGGCCCCCTTCCAGCGGGAGCAATCTGGAAGGCTTCCTGGAGGCGGTGTCGATGGCGTGAAGCCTGTAGAGATTTCTCTTGGGGAAGGGGAAGACGTGAAGTTGTGCGGGGCATGGGGAGGAGGGGTGGGTCTCTGCTTCCTGTGGGAGGGTAGCAGGGGACAGAACTGAAAGTGTAGGCTGGAGGCTTACTGTGAGAGCACTGAGGCGGTCTAGCCTTTTTCTAGAATGTCTGAGAGGCTGCTAACAAGCTCCTGAGGTGGAAGGAGGCAGCCAAGGAGCATCTCGGAGCAACAGGCAGCCCGGCTGTGGTATGGCCCCAATGCCCTCAGGTGGCCCCAGCCTCGACCTTGCTCCTGGCTCTGAAAGGGCTTTGAGTGTGAGGAGAAGGGGCTGATGGCAGCCCCCTGCGCTGTGAGGTCTCTGTGCCCACAGTTGGAGCCGTGGGGCACAGAGCCAGAGGGAGGCGAGGTGGTGTCCGATCCAGGGACCTGAGTGCCTCACTTCCCGTAAGAGCCTCTGGGCAGAGGGTGCAGCCAGCCAGGCTTGGGGGCTGGAGGTGGTGTGGGGCCCAGAGGAGCCAGGAGTCTGTTGTCATGAAACCTTCGTGGGTGGCATGGAATGGCCCCTGCAGGTTGGGGCTCCGTGGGAAGGGTTTGCTGCCCAAGGTCTGGAAGGTTCTGAGCATATCCTGGAGGTGGACCATCTTCTCCCATCAGCCCCCCTCCCAGGTGGTCTGCCCTGGGAAACCCACCTGACCAGCTCTGTGACACCCCTGTGGACCCTGCAGCACCCGAAGCTCTGCCTTCCCCATGAGACTAAACTTCCTGAAGGCTGCGCCCAATGAGTAGGCGCTAGAATAGTGGTTCTCAAAGTGTGGCCTAGGAACCCTTGAGGGTACCGGAGACCTCTCTGGTGGTCTGCGAGGGCAAGCTACTTTTATAACCAGACTAAGGTGTTATCTGCCTTTTCACGCACCCTCTCACAACAGATGAAAATCAGAGGCAGAGAGAAGAATCTGGTTGTCTTCAATTACGTTAGACAATAAAGAGCTTTGGAAGCAAGGAAAACAATGCCATTCTCCTCACTACATTCTTTTCTTTTTCTTTTGAAAATGTATTTACTTTTCATAAGAAATCATTATGTTACCACAGAATCGAATGAATGAACATTGTGAATATTTACAAGATTTATACACTTATTTGTGTATAAATCTTGTAAAAGTGTTTTCCCAGTTTTCATTTCTAAGACAGTAAGCAGTAATAATACAGCTCACATAAGCTGAAGCTCTTTGGGCGCCTCAATCACTTTTAAAGTGGTAGCCCTGGCTGGTTTGGCTCAGTGGATCGAGCATCGGTCTACAGACCGAAAGGTCCCAGGTTGATTCCCGTCAAGGGCACATGCCTGGGTTTCGGGCTCGGTCCAACAGGCAGGAGGCAGCCAATCATTAATTCCCTCTCATCGCTGATGTTTCTATCTTTCTCTTCCTCTCTGAAATCAATAAAAATATATTTAAAAACACTTTTTAAGGTTGTAAAGGGGTCCTTCGACCAGCAAGTGTGAGAACCGTGGCCCCAAATTCAGGACAGGACATCCTTGGCACACAAGCCCTCACTGCTCGTCTCCACGCCCACAGCAGACATGACTAGTCGATCCCGTGTTATTTCTCCTGCCTGAGGCCTCTTCCCCACGGGGCCATGGGAGGTTGGCAGGAGCCTGGCCCCGTGCCGCTCCCCGGCCTCGTACCTTTTCAAGATGATGAGGGCGTGCATCGTCCACGGGAGCAGCAGGAGCGCCTGGTTGAGCTGCACGGCCTCCACCGTCCTCCGGGCCACCGTCTCCGGCTTCAGGGGCGGGAAGAGGTTGGGGAACCTGATTGCAGAGAGACACAGTGGGTTTGCCCAGGGAAGCAGGAGCTGCTGTGCACAGTGCCTGCGGCGGACAGGTCTGGATCATCCCTTCGGCATCTCCTTGAGAAGAACTGCTGGGACTCTCTCCCCCCTCTCCCCTGTCTCAGATCCTGACTCCCTCCCTCTGCCACTGAGTCTCCTTTTGAGAATCAAGGACTTGCAGCCCAGCCCCCAGGGCACCCCCCACTCTCCTGGGCTCCCCGTGTTCTCTAGAGCCCTGCTCACTCCTGGTGGGCTGCTGCCTGCCGCCCGGCCCCCCCTCCCCACTCTGCTCCGGCTCCCGGCCAGTCTTTGGTTCCTGTCACCGAAGTTCTTTCCTGTCTCAGGGTCTTCACCAGCTGTGCCATCAGGGAGGCGTCTGGGCTGGTCCACTCGGAGTGGCCTCTGATCTCGGCACCAACACCCGCCCCCCCGCCCCGCATTCCCCATGCCTGCAGTGGCCTGGCTGCTGGCTTGTTTCCTTATTAACGGCCTGTCTCCCCACCAGCCTGTGCGCTCCCCGAGGGCAGAGGTCTGCTGGGTCTCGCTCCCTGTTGTATCCCCCGTGTGCTGTGTCCGCACATAGCAGGTGCTCAGTAAACGCGTGCTGAGTGGTTGGATGGATAAGCGACTTGCTCCTCCCCAGAGGTGTCCTGCTGGCCCTGCCCGGAGGCAGGGACCCGGGGGAGAACGGCCTCTGCCGGCCTGCTGGGTCGCTCACACACGGACACACTGAAACCTTCACAGACGGGGGGAACACACGACTGAATAAGCAAACATCAGGGCTTCTCATGCCCAGGCACAGGCTTCCGGCCTGCGACCCCTAGACTGATGACGCCCCCGAGTGCCAGGCCTGGACTAACGCTCGCCGGGAACCACTCCCCCCAATTCACAGAAAGGGAAACTGAGGCTCTGGGGAGTGGGTGGGGGGGTGAGGCCCCGCCCCCGTCCTCACTCCCTGCCCCGAGGCACAGCGCCCATGCCTCCGGCTCTGACCTCAATCCCACAAAGGGCTGGGGAGTTGCTCTGGCACCAGGAGGATTAAGGCGGATGAGTCACCTGGGTCTGATGTCACCCTGAGCCAAGGGCGACTCCTGGGCCCCCCACTCCGACTGGCTGGCCTCTTAGAGTCCAGGGATCTCACCTCCGCACCTCCCTCCCTGCTGCCCTGGGCTTCCTCAGTGTCCCACTAAGATCCCACACGCTGCCATCGGCAACAGCAGCCTCCGGGGCCTGCAGGGGTGACGGGGTGGAGGCAGCTTGCTGGTGGTAGAGCCCCAGACAGTCGGGCTTTCCATTCCTACCTGGGCCAGTCCTGCTCCAGTGGGGAGGGCAGACAGGGGAGAGACTCAGCCCCGTGGTCCAGGGACGGGGGGCCCTCCCAGGCAAGGCCCCTGCAGGCAGACCGGAGGGCCCCTCAGTTCACCTCTGTGGGAGGCACCGGCTCCTTTCTCCCCGTGGGGGTGGGAGGGGTATAGAGAACCAGCAGGGCTTTCCACGCTCACGGAGGCAGCACCCACTCTGCAAAAAGCTTGCTCAGCCGATTTCTATCTGTGTGGCCTTGGGCAGAGTGAGCTTGCTTCTCTGAGCCTCAGTTCTCTCGTCTGTGAAATGGGGAGAGAGATGGCTGGTGGGGGGCAGGGAGATGAGGGCTAATTGGGGGCAATGTTTCTAAAGTGTCTGCTGTGGCTGGAACACAGAAGATCAATCAATGGCAATTAACAAATAGCAAGCGCCCTGGCTGGTTTGGCTCAGTGGATAGAGTGTCGGCCTGCGGACTGAAGGGTCCCAGGTTCGATTCCGGGCAAGGGCATGTACATTGGTTGCAGGCACATCCCCAGTGGGGCGTGTGCAGGAGGCAGCTGATCCATGTTTCTCTCTCATCGATGTTTCTAACACTCTAGTTCTCTCCCTTCCTCTCTGTAAAAAAAAAAAAAAAAATCAATGAAATTATAAAAAAAAAAAAAAATAGCAAGCATCTCCCCTCAATCCCCCCTCCCTGGCCCCCATAGGGCACTGCTGCTGGGAAACCCATTGATTGTGTCCTCACACCCGCCTCCCACCCTCTAGCCTGGGAGCTGCTAAGCCTGGCTGGGGAGGGCGCCAATGCTTTCCCCCGTTTTTCTTTCTTCAGGAACTGGGAGCTTGGTGCTGACCAGTTCCCCTCTCCTGCTCTTCTCCCAGGCCTCGGGCCTTCCCTGCCTGCCAGGGAGCTGGCCTGCAGCCAGAGCTCACCCCTGCCAGGCAGGCAGGCAGGCAGGCAGGCAGGCTGGTGTCCACACCCAGAAGCCTGGGACCCAGGAAGTGGGTGCACTCATCCACCCCTGCTTGTAGACAGGAGGCCAGGCACAGACGGCGAGGGGCTTGCCCAAGGCAGCACGGAGCTGGGGTCTGGTCCCAGGCAGTTGGGACCCACACTCGGCGCCTCCTCCCCGTTCAGAGTCTATGATCATTTGCGTGCAAGTCAGGCGGCTATGCACACTCCTGTGACACACTGGAGATAGGACCTGCCAGGAAGATGCATAGCAGATGCCTTAGGAAGATGCTTATTGTTAGTGGTGCGCAGGCATGTGGGCTCAGTGGTTAGAGCACCACCTCACGCATCAAAGGGTCATGAGTTCCACTCCCGGTCAAGGGAATGTACCTCAGTTGCAGATTTAAAAAAAAAAAAAAATACTTTTTATTGACTTCCTACAGAGAGGAAGGGAGAGGGATAGAAAGCTAGAAACATCGATGAGAGAGAAACATCCACCAGCTGCCTCCTGCACACCCCCTCCTGGGGATGTGCCCCTAACCCAGGTACATGCCCTTGACCAGAATCCAACCTGGGACCTTTCAGTCCGCAGGCCAAAGCTCTATCCACTGAGCCAAACCGGTTTCGGCTCAGTTGCAGATTTGATCCCCAGCCCCACAATGGGGCACCTGAGGGCGGCAACCAATCGATGACTCCCTCTCACATTAACTTCCTCTCCTCCCCCAACCTCTCCCTTCTGCTCTCTCTCTATAAAGCAAAGGGGAAAATACCCCCGGGTGAGGATTAAAAACAAGAAAGAGCTGTGGTTCCTCCCTGAGCCCGGAGCGCCTTTTAATTCTCCTAATAATCCTTCGGAGGAAATACGTTCCCACGGTTTCACCGACAAAGCAGAGTGAAGCACAGGCTCAGAGAGGTGACAGACCTGGCTCAGGATGTCACAGCCGCCCAGCAGCCGAGGCGTGATTCAGAACCCGGCGCTTTGATTCCTGATCCCCCAAAACCAAACTCAGTTACCATCGCAAAGCGGGGGCGAGCGACTCCCCCGGGGCACCCAGGCCAGCGGACGCCTCTGATGGGCAAGGAGGAGAGGCACCCAACCTAAGTGTGCAGTGGGGTTACCGTTTACCTCTGCAACCGCTGCCCAGATCGAGAAGAAAGAGCTTCCTAAACGTCTAGACCGGTGTCGGCAAACTCCTCAGTCAGCAGAGCCCAATACCAACAGGACGACGATTGACATTCCTTTGGAGAGCCCACATTTTTAAACTTAAACTTCTTCCACTGCCACTTCTTCAACACAGACTCGCCCAGGCCGGGGTATTTTATGGAAGAGCCACGCTCAAGGGACCAAAGAGCCGCATGTGGCTCTCGAGAGCCGCGGTTTGCCAACCATGGGGCTAGAAGGTTCTCTCGTGCTCCCCGGCAGGCTCTCCCCACTTCGGGGCGCCCCAGTTCTGACTTCCATCGCTGACAGCCCAGTTCTGCCTGCTCCTGATCACCGTGCAGATGGAACCACAGGGAGCGCGCTCTCCGCCTCTGACTTCTTTTGCTCAGCGTGATGCTTCTCCCTCCCCCCGCGGCCTCAGAGTCCGCGCGGCCCTCTCACGGTGGGGGATACTCCACTGCACGCAGCGGGACTTGAAAGAGCTCCCAGCCTGAAAAGCAGGACCCTGTACCCCCACAGCCCCCCCCCCCCCCCCCCCCCCCCCCCCCCCCCCCGTCTCACAGAGTGGGGTGCCAGAGCTCCAAGCCAAAGGGAATAGGCTCTGGTGCTTTTTAGATTTGTGCTCTCTCTGTGCATAAGCCTCCTGACGGGTCCAACCTGCAGGGGACCTGGCCGAGGGGGGAGGGGGGGATTGGGGGGGGGAGTGGGAGAGTCCTCTGCACACTGACCTGACCCTCATGCCCTGGAACATCTCGGTGCTGGTGTGGAAGGGCAGCACGGTGGTGGCGCTGACGCCCGGGCAGTCCAGCAGCCCCAGCGTGAGACTCTCCATGAAGGCGAAGGCCGAGGCCTTGGACGTGCAGTAGTCGATGGCGCCGGGGATGGCGGACAGCGCCAGCACCGAGTTGAGGCACACGATGTGGCCGTTCTGCAGCTCCAGCATGCGTGGCAGGAAGGCCTTGGTGGTCTGAGGAGGGGCAGGGGGGTCAGTGTGGAGCAGATGGACCTCCCAAAGCCCCTCCCCCCCCTCTCTCAGGGAGAACAGACCACCCTGCCCTGCAGCCACAGAGCCGGGAGACGCCTCCCGGGCCCTCGTTCCTCCTGTCCAGCACCTTGTCCTTGGGTATCCATCCCCCTGGGCCTGAGCCCAAGCCCTGGTGAGTCTCCCCTCCTGCCCTACGGCCCCCAGTCCCCTGGAGGGAAGGCCCTGGTCCCTGCCTCGCCCAGGCCGGGTCTGTGCACGGGAGCCGCACCCAGAACTGGCCCAGGGTGTTGATGTGCTGCGACTTGAGGAGGGCGTCGTCATCGCTGTCCATCAGGCTCTTCCCGTGGACCACGGCGGCGTTGTTCACTAGGATGGTGATGTCACCCACCTGCAGGCGGGAGGGGCCGCAGCTCTGTCAGGGCAGCCCCGGTGCCCGGCACCCTCCCCCCGGCCCTGGGACCTGGGCAGCCACGTCGCCATGCTGAGCACCGGCCTTGATGAATAAGATGGAGCTCATGGCCATACCAGAGATGTTCTGAGGGTTAGAAATAATTTATGGCGCATCCTATACCTGGCACAGAGTGCATTCACCACAAATGAGGTTATCTATAATAATAAAAGGGTGATATGCTAATTAGACCGGGCATCATTCCGGATGTCCTTCCAGACAATGCCAGGGCCGGAGGGAAGCTAGCTGGGCCCCAGGTGCCTACTGGCGGCTGGAGGATGGAAACCCGGGTCCCGGGTGCCAGAGGGAAGCCGGTGTCAGCAGCCGTGGAAGGAAGGCCTACTCCTGCACGAATTTTCATGCATTGGGCCTCTAGTTGTTACGTAAATATGAGCATTCACCGTGTGCCAGATGCTTACCAGGTGGTCCCTGCTCTCTGGGAGCTCCCTGACCCACTCACAGCCGCCGACATAGACGGCTGGAGTCAGGAGAAGCCTTTCCCCAGAGGGCAACAGGGCATTTGGTCTAAATTCCAAAGGGGACAAGAGAGGATTACTCCTGTCATTCACCAACCCATACCCCTCCCTTGTCCCTGCCCCTGTAGCACACACATGCACATACATGCATGTACACACATGTGCATGCAGCCTCAGGCCAGCTTCACGGAGAGTCCCCAGAGGCTCTGGAAGCAGCCCCCCCTCCCACTCCCGCCCACCCCGCAGGCAGCTCACCTTCTCCCGAACGGCCTTGGCCGTCTGGTACACCTCCTCCCGGTTGCCCACGTCACAGATGAAGTAGTGGCACTCGGTGCCCATCTGCCGGATCTCCTCCGTGGTCTCCTTCAGGCACTTCTCGGTGCGGCCCCAGAGGACGATCTGGAGGGAGAAGATAAGGCGCTGAGCTGGGGGTCGCTGAGCAAGCCGCCGCGGTGCAAGGCCTGCCCCCGGACCTTCCGTATTCACAGAGTCTGCCCAGAGACTGGCCTTCCCGACTCCATCCAAAGGGAGCATGCAAAGCAAATTAACAAGATGACTTTTTAAAAAAGGATGCAGCCCAGCCGGTGTGGCTCAGTGGTAAGCACCAACCTACAAACCAGGAGGTCACGGCTTGATTTCCGGTCAAGGCACCTGCCCAGGCTGCGGGCTCCATCTCCAGTGCGGAGCCTGCAGGAGGCAGCCGATCCATGATCCTCTCTCTCATCATTGATGTTTCTCTCTCCCCCTTTCTGAAATAATTTTTTTTTTTTTTTAAACAACCACCTTCTGCCAAAACTGGTTTGGCTCAGTGGATAGAGCATTGGTCTGTGGACTGAAAGGTCCCGGGTTCGATTCTGGTCAAAGGCATGTATCTTTGCGGGCACATCCCCAGGAGGGGAGGTGCAAGAGGCAGCTGATCGATGATTCTCTCTCATCGATGTTTCTAGCTCTCTATCCCTCTCTCTCCCTCTCTGTAAAAAAAAATCAGTAAAATATATTTTAAAATAAAAAATAAAATAAAAATAAAAAACCACATTCTGAAAAGAAAAAAAACACGTAAAAATAAAGGCCTCAGCCTAAGCCACAGCGAGCCAGGAGGTTCTGAGCCCATGTCTGACCTCAGTCCTTGATGTGACATTTACAAGACTGAGCCATTCCTTCCAGCGGCCCCCTCCTGCCTGCCCCATTCCAGGCATCCCACACAGCGACGGCGGAGCAATCACTGAGCTCTTTCTGCAGAATGTTCCAGAATGTTCTCAGCGGGGAACAAGCTGGCCTTCTCAGCAGCGCGGGCTGGAGCCAGGTTTATGGACACGGCGGTTAGATCGCGCCGGGAGGTTCCGGCCGCCAGGCGCCTGTGCTGAGCGGCCTCCACCTGGTGCGGTCACACTCGGAAGGAGGGCCAGGCGCAGAGGCGGCCAGGCTCCCGCTGAGAAGGAAACGCGCTCCCCCCCCCACCCCCCACCCCCCGCCCCAGTTCATAAACTCGGGGCTCATCACGCCGGGAGGGGACCCTGGCAGGACCAGAAGATGGATTCCTTTTTTTAAAAAATATATTTTATTGATTATTTTTTACAGAGAGGAGGAGAGAGGGATAGAGAGTTAGAAACATCGATGAGAGAGAAACATCCATCAGCTGCCTCTTGCACACCCCCCACTGGGGATGTGCCCGCAGCCAAGGTACATGCCCTTGACCGGAATCGAACCTGGGACCTTTCAGTCCGCAGGCCAACGCTCTATCCACTGAGCCAAACCGGTTTCAGCCAGAAGATGGATTCTTAAAGGGGTTGGACAAACCGAGGAACAGCGGCCATAAAGGCTCAGCAGAGAAGCCTGGCTGTCTCTCAACCTTGACCTAAGCGAGAAGGACACACCTCGCGGCCTGCCCTTGGGCCCAGAGAGGCAGGCCCCTGTTGGCAAAAGGGTCAAGGGCGGGGGGGGGGGAGGGGTGGACGGGGGGAACGGACTGGACCCCAAGGAAGACTCAGCTCAGCGCAGAGGGAGGGAAGGCGGGCGCTGGAGACCATCGGAGAGAGGAAGAGGTGAAGACTCCTGGGGATTCGTCTGATGGTTTCTATGTGTGTTTCTTCTCTTGCTTCTTAAAATTATCGATGAAATGCCCCCTTCAGAATAAACCCCAACGTGTGAAACCAGCACAAAGAACACATTCCATGTCCAAATCCACACTGTCTCACTCTCCCAGCGACGGGCGGACGGACGGGGACAGACGGGCTGTGTGGGGGCACACATTGTGGAGGGGGACACAGACGGAGCGCCGACGGGCCGGACCAAGGCCCCAGGATTCTGCACTTGGAAACACAGGATAGCGAAGTCCCACCGACCATCAGTCGTTGGGAGTTACACTTCATCCACGGTTCACCTTGAAATCTCAGAACTTTCCCTTCAGGGGGAAGGGGCACAAACAAGTGTGGATTTTATTTATTTTTTTTATAGAATGGATTTTACTTATTTTTTATTGAGTTTTTAAAACGTATGAACTAGTTTTAGAAATAAAATAAAATAAAAAGTGGGTTCTCAACCGCTTACACACCTCTGGGAGAGCCCCGCTCCAAAGCCCCCGGTGTCCGGCCACTTTGTTTTAAAGAAATACATTTTTCCCGACACCGGGAAGGGCTGGGCGGGGGCTCCATCAGTGGCTCTGTGGCCAGAGGTGCATCAGAGCGAACGGACTGCACGGAGGCAGGTCCAGGGGACACTCCTTGTCTGCTGACCTGAGAACAGAACTAGCCTGTGCTCCCAGGACAACTGGGGAGTCACTGCATGGAGCAGATTAGACCACACATCTCTTCCGGGAGGCAATTCGGGGTACGCATGCTCCACTCCCCAAGCCACCTGGCCTGTAGCCACTGTCACCCAAGCTTCCTTCCATCCTTCTTGTCACTCCAGCTGTCCACCATCATCCATCCCCTCACTCCTTCCTTCTATCTACTCCAACCTCCATCCACCCATCCATCCACCTATCCATTCATCCATCCATCCACCCATCCATCCATCCACCCATCCATCCATCCACCTACCCATCCATCCATCCATCCATCCATCCATCTACCCATCCATCCACCCTCATTCCTTCCTTCTACCCACCCCAACCTCCATCCTCCCATCCACCCATCCATCCATCTATCCATCCCTCATTCCTTCCTTCTACCGACCCCCTCCAACTATCAATTCATATCCACCCATCCATCCATCTACCCACCCACCCATCCATATCTATCCATCTTCTGAGTATGTCCGAGTGAGCTTTAGGTAACCCTTGGCCCCCTTTCTCCTGCTCTGGTCCCCGCCTAACCCCATCCCACCTCCAGCTCCTAAGAGAAACAGGACCCTGGGGCTTGCGTGGTTCCCTAGGGTCTGGTCAGGCCGCAGAGGCGCCTCAGAGATTTCTGGGGACAGAGAGAGGAAGCTTAAAGTTGGGGGAAGGGGGCGAGGGGGGACTTGTTGGGAGGTGCAGGGGGTCCAGATGCCTGGGAGCACAGTGGTCACCTCCGAGGGTCCAGAGCAGCATCCCAGATGGGTGCCCTTCATTCTGGGACCCTGGTCTTCTCAGCACAAACATGGCGTTCCTGCAAAAGGGGAGCCGAGGGCCTGGCGTGCTGGGCCAGAGGAACTCTTCCTGGACCCCACGTTCTCAGGCACGGCAAGGAGGGCAGAGGTCTAACGCCCCAGTGGTCTGTCTGCCCAGGAAGCTGGCAGTCAGGGCCCTGGGAGCCAGCCCTGTGTACGTGGCTGGAGGGACCAGCTGGAGACGGAGCCAGGAAGGGAAGGGAAGGCTGCGCCGTGCTCCCACTGGGCCCCGAGGTGTGACCATTCCCTCTGAGGCTCCGGTAAGGAGGCCCTGGCGGCGGGGCCTGGCCTCCTCAGGTCTGAGCTCGGTGCCCCAGGGCCCCGGGGCTTTGTGACAGCCCTGCCTGCTGCCCTCCCACCCAACCCCGCAGGGGGGGAGCCCGGGTTCTGGCCTGTCCGCTGTCACAGCCCAGCGCCCAGCACGGCCCAGCAGATGAGTGGAAGTTCAGGGTCACAGGGGGGATGGGGTGGGAGGTGGTCAAACAGCAGCCGCCAGCCTTTCGGACTGCACAGACCACCGGTTGGCGATGGCTGGTTAAAGGGCCTCCCTAAGCCTGAAAGCACCCGATGTTCCCCGGCAAACACCGTGATGGACACTGCACTCTCCGCCGGGAGACAAGACAGGCTGGGCGCTTAGCGGGCTAGACACCGTTTAGGGGCTCAGAACCCTCAACACAGAGTTAGACCAGCGGTTCTCCACCTTCCTGACGCCGCGGCCCTTTAACACAGCTCCCCGTGTTGTGGCGACCCCCGACCATACAATGATTTCTGTTGCTACTTCATAACTGTCCTGTTATGAGTCGTTAATGTAAACATCTGTGTTTTCTGATGGTCTTAGGCTCCACAGCGGCGGTTCTCAGCCTGGGGGTCATGACACGTTGAGAACCGCTAGCAGGGTCGCCTAAGACCATCGGGAAACACAGACATTTAAATTCCAGTTATGAGGTAGCAAAGAATATAACTGTATGGTTGGGGGTCACCACAACACGGGGAGCTGTACTAAAGGGTCGTGGCATTAGGAAGGCTGAGAACCAAGAGCCGGCAAGCCCTGGGGTTTCCCTCCGCCAGTCTGCCGCCCAGGCCCCCGTGGGGACCAGAGTCACGGACCGGGAAGCTGGCTGGTGTAGCTCAGCTGGCCCACCCGGTGGCCCCTGCCCAGACCACCTGTTGCCCGCCTTGGACAGCTGGCAGAGGAGGCCCACCCAGCGCCACACACGGGCGAGGACCAGGCGGGCAGGAGGCGGGTCTGAGAGGAGGTGGGGCAGGCAGGCTGGGGAGGGGACAGATCTATGAGCCCGTGGAACCCCCTGCGGCCTCCTCCTAAGTGACTCCCATGAAGGGGAGCAGCTGGGGAGGGTCAGCGCCCAGGACTGACGCCTGAGCTGGGCTTACACATACGGGCTCAGGGCAGCTCCGCACCTCCCGCCTCCTCCCCCTGGACAGACGTCAGTTTCGGTCCTCCTGCGCCTGTGACTGGCGAGGGCGTAAGAAGACAAAGACCCGTGGCCTCCCGGGCCGGGGGGCCCACACTGGCCACAGCCGCCCTGCCTGGCCAGGACCTCTGGCCCCTCCATCGCTCCCCAACCTCCCACCGTGGCCAGAGCTGCCCTGACCTAGGCCAGTCCTAAGTAACTGTCTACTTTTTATAGGAAATAAAGGCCCAAAGTCACACTCAGTGGGTAGTGGAGGCAGGACTCAAACCCAGAGGCACCCCTGAACCCCGAGACAACGAGGGATATTGTGAGCTTTGAGAGTTCTGCTCCCAAGTGTCCAGTGTCCTCACATCAGCGCTCATCCCCACCCAGTCCCTCCTGAGCTCTGTCTCGCCCCACGTCCACAGCCACATGCCCATCTGTGCGCCAGGACCACGCCGAGGGCCAGCCGTGGGCGGGAGGGCCAGCGTGGGCTGGAGGGCCAGCCGGGGGCCGGGCGCGGTGCCCGGGGCCCGGCAGTCAGCAGAGAACAACAGACGTGGTCCCTGTCCCCGGAGCCCGTGCTCCAGCGGAGGGAGACCCGAAGGAAGGAGAGAACCATTGAACACACATGATCGTGAGCGGGATAAAGAATAAACGGGGAACTCGTATTACATGGGGACAGCCGGGGAGGAGTAGGAGGCTGCCATATTACATCCTTGTATAATGAGGAAACGGCAGCTCAGAGAGGCTGAGCAACTTGTCTGAAGTCACACAGCAACTGAGTGGCAGAGCTGGGCTGGGAACGGAGCTTTTTCACCGTCCTTCCCTGCCCGACTCCCCCGGTGGGAGAGGAGCCATTTCCTGTTTTCAGGCGGTCTCGTGGGGATTAGCGCGCAGAAGCTAAGAGTTCAGTGAGCGCTCTCATTGTTTCTGGGGGTTGGGGGGGAGAGAAAATCACAGCACACACACACATCAGTGCACACACACAGCACAGCCTCTCACTGTGCCCTGACACGGAGAAACGCTCAGAGGTCTCAGGTTCAGGGAGAAGGCGCGGCATTACCCATGAGGGTCCCCTCAGTCCCAGCAGCTCAGCAGGTCAAAGGAGGTCACCAGCCGTGTAGGCTCAGGGCTGTCTCGGGTGGGATGGTGGCTGACCCCGATGGCTTCCTTCTGCTTGTCTGTACCAGAAGTGTCTCAAGGGCAAGTGCCTTTATTTATGGTCTTAGGAATGGAAGGCAGAACTAAGCTTCCCCTGCAAATCAGACCCCAACTAGGTGTTTGCACACGGAGAACTCAGAAGCACAGGCCCCACCCCTGCTGCTCCCGCCCCCAGCGGTGCCTGTCCGGGGCTCCCATGCGTTGCCCGCCTCTCTCTCCTGTTGCTGAGTGCACGGGTGAGGCAGTGCTGGCACCCGCCCCTTACACAGTGCGCTTGGCCCCGTGTGCTAACATCGCCCTTTTGAGTCTACATCCTGGCTCCTGGAAGGCAGGGACTGAATCTCACCCACTGTGGGTTCCCTGTGGCTCTGCCTCGTGTCCAGCACGGGCTGGGTGCCTTTGTTTTACATGCCACGTATACTTGCGGACTCCTATTCATCCTGCAGAACCCTGCTTGAATGCCCTTCAGTTCTGAAGCCTCTCTGGCTGCTCCTTCTATCCTCCCTACAACACTGCACCAAGGTCAATCTCTAGGGAGTACTCGCCGTGGGCCAGGTGCTGTGCTAAGTACATCCAGGTGCTGTGCTGAGTACAACCACGTGGGGATGGTCACCCTCTCCGTTTTATGGGCGAGGCTCAGACAGATAGAATGACTCGCCCAAGTTCACGCCGCTCAGAATGAGCAGAGCGGGTGACTCAGAATTCACGTTCCCTACCGTCCGCCCTGACCCTGGTTCAGGCCTCCTCTGGGCACGGCTGCCAGGGGGCTGGGCCTGTTTGCGAGCATCCCTGCCCCCCGAGGTCACGAGGTCCTCGGGGTTGTCCCTCTCAGCTGGGAACCTCAGCACCCCACACGGGCCAGGCACAGCCACCACTGCCATCTGGCCCAGGCCCCGGCGGACTCCAGAAAGCTCTGCTGGCCAGAGAGCAGGCCCTTCCCACCCAGCCTCGTCTTCCTTGCCCAGAGGCTCCCACGAGGGCCTGGACTTGACAGTCACGGCTAGCGCTCAGCTGCAGAACACGCTCCGCCAGGGGCGAGCCAGGTGGTCTCAGACGGTCCCAGGAGGAGCATCTGTTTATAATCGGCAGCTGGGGGACGACCGGGTCCCTGGGCAGGTCCTGGGCAGGCCCGCTCGTGTCCCATGGGCGCCGTGTTTTGGTCTGGAGCACCGCTGAGTTGGCTTCTCAGAAGCAAAGAAAACACCCACCAGAGACCCGGAACCAGGCGGTGGGGAGGGGTAGAGGGGGGAGGGGTGGAAGGTCAGTGTGGAGGGTGCACAGCTTCGTCCACCCAGCACCTCTAGCAGGAGGATGCTTCTAGAATCTATCCCGTGGCCAGCTGAGAACAAGCAACAGAGTGAGTGCAGACATGAGGGCCAGACCAGGGTGCCGGTGGGAAGTGCACGGGGGGTGCCGTGTGTGGGCGGGGGGCATTGGAGAGGTGGACACGCACACCCTTAGAGGTGCCGCGGGTGTGAGTTAAGCATGGAGCTTCCCCTCGTCCCCATCCATTTCCGAAAGGGGATCCCGGCGTGAGGAGCGTGGCCCAGACCTCGGGAGCCGCAGCCTGGGCTCGGCTCTCTGATCTGCCACTTGGGACTCACAGGAGCGTGGAAACCCACTTAGCCGCGCTGTGAATTATGGTTGTCAGTCAGAGCACCCATTCTGAAGGGTGGCTGGCTGGGTGACAAAAGGGCAGGGTAAATGTTGGATACTATTATTATTTTTATTATCTATTTTATTGATTTTTTTTTTTTTTTAGAGAGAGAGGAAGGGAGAGGGAGACTTAGAAACATCGATGAGAGAGAATCATCAATCAGCTGTCTCCCGCACACCCCCTACTGGGGATGTGCCCGCAACCAAGGTACATGCCCTTGACTGGAATCGAACCTGGGACCCTTCAGTCCACAGACCGACGCTCTATCCACTGAGCCAAACCAGTTAGGGCTTATTATTGTTGTTATTAACTCAGGAACAGAGATAGACACCCCCCCCCCCCCTTTGCTCAAAGAAGTTCCCACTGTCCCTCACAGAACGGGGTCATCGGGGTGACAGATGCCTGGATGACCCCACTGAGGCCTCTGCTTCTAGACTCAGCCTTGACTGGGCAGAACCTCTTAGAGACCCTCCTTCACCCCCCACTCCCCCTTTCCTGTCCTTCCCCTGACTGAGCCGACCACTTCCGCCCACACCCTGGCCCGGCCCGGCCCGGCCCGGGGAAGGCGGAGGCCAGTGCCAGAACCGCTCCATAGCGAGGTGGGCGGCACGGGCTGCAGATCACCCATCGAGGGGATTTCTCGGTAGGAGAGGTTTTCACGCTGAGCTCTGGGGGTTCCGCTGAGGACCCCCAGGGGCTGCTGAAAGCTGGGACGGGGTAGACAGGGACCCAGTAACCCAGAGCCGTGCTACCTTTATTAGGCTTCTGGAGCAGTCATTTCCGCAGATTCTGCTGCTAAAAAAAATACTGCGGTTTGGCCCAACCAGTGTGGCTCAGTGGTTGAGCGTCGACCTATGAACGGGGAGGTCACAGAGTCAATCCCCAGTCAGGGCACGTGCTCAGGCTGTGGGCTCCATCCCCAGCGTGGGGCCGTGCAAGAGGCAGCTGACCAATGCTTCTCTCTCGTCGCTGATGTTTCTCTCTCTCTCTCCCTCTCCCTTCTTCTCTGAAATCAATAAAAATATACTTTTAAAAAGAGACTGAAGCTTGCCCTAACCGGTTTGGCTCAGTGGATAGAGCGTCGGCCTGCGGACTGAAAGGTCCCAGGTTCGATTCCGGTCAAGGGCATGTACCTTGCTTGCGGGCACATCCCCAGTGGGGGGTGTGCAGGAGGCAGCTGGTCGATGTTTCTCTCTCTTAGATGTTTCTAACTCTCTATCCCTCTCCCTTCCTCTCTGTAAAAAAAAAAACAAACCCAAAACAATAAAAAATAAAAAAAGACCGAAGTTTGCCTGCTGCCTGCTTGTTGTGTTTTGTTTCCCAGAAGCTGTTCATTTCTGAGTGCCTCCAGCTCTCACTGGGGTGCCAACAAGCCTACTGGCCCTGTGTGCGAAGACGGCCCCTTAGAACCGATGCCAGAGGCCGGGTACCAGCCTAAGACCTTCCCGGACTCCCGAACCTTCCCCTTTCCTCCTGGGAGCCCTTTCCAAACTCCGCCTGCATCTGTCCTTGGCCTGGTGCCCCCCTCTACACCCCCACCCCCGGCTCCCCTGGGAACCAGAGGTGACATCCCCTGGGCCTGTCAGGCTGCGCACATCCTCCCCTTCCCGTCCCTGCACAGCCCAGCTGCCCACGCCGCAGGCAGGCCTTGCCCATGCAGCCACGCGTGGTAGGCGCGCCCTGGCTTCGTCCCGTGGCGCCTGCTGACCATGTCTGGTGGCTGCTGGCTTGGCTGCTGGAGAGGACTGTGCCGAAGGTCCCCAAATTAGATCTCCTCCCACGGGCCCCTGACCGCAGCCCGGAGCGGACAGACTTCCTCCCACGGACATCCAGCCCGGAGCCAGCTCCCGGGAGCCGCAGGAATGGCGTCCAGGGCAGCCCGAGCTACAGGCCGCTGTGCCCCACCCACGGGAGCCAGGGGACCCCATCAGGAGACATGTCCATGCCAGTGACCAGCACCGGACAGCGAGGCCTCTGCCGTCCTGCCCTGGGCCAGCGCATGGTCTTGCTGACCACGTGTCCGCGGAATGGTGACCAGGATGACCCTCACCCCATGGGAGCATCCCGGGGTCTTCACCGGCTGACATGGGGGTAGGTGGGGAGGCGGGAATGGTGCGGACAGCAGATGTCCGGCTCTTTTCTCCCCCTGGACACCCTAATGTCCCCAGGAATTGTCTTCTCTCACCTCCACCTGACCGGCCCTTTTGACATCTGGAATCACCACTTCCCGCCTCCTCCGCGCTGTCGCTCTGGGCCCAGCCTGTCAGCCCTCTCCTGGACCACAGCAAAGGCCCAGCCGGCTCTCCCTGCTCCACCCCCCCAGCCCTGCCCCTGCCCAGAAAGACCCTTCTAGAACGCAACTGTGGCCCTGCTCACAATCCCCAGTGGCTCCCATTTCACCCCGAGTGAATCCAGTGTTTACCATCATCGCACGCCCCACTACCTGCCCTCAGCTCTCCCCCTCCCCGGCCTGGCTGGCTCGCACATCCCTCCCCAGGAGTCACGTTCCTCCGGGCCTTTGCACCAGCTCCTCTCCGTCCTCTTCCCCCAAGCGGCCCCCTTCCCATGCCTTCTTCCCACATGTTCTGCTCATGTGCCTCTACCTGAGAGGCCTTCATGCAACCCCACCCCCACCCCCACAGACACTCGCTTCCCAACCCTGTCCTTGCCTTCCAAAAATAATTTTTTAGCCGAAACCGGTGTGGCTCAGTGGATAGAGCGTCGGCCTGCAGACTGAGAGGTCCCAGGTCTGATTCCGGCCGACGGCATGTACCTTGGTTGCAGGCACATCCCCAGTAGGGGGTGTGCAGGAGGCAGCTGGTCTATGTTCCTCTCTCATAGATGTTTCTAGCTCTCTATCCCTCTCCCTTCCTTTGTAAAAAAAAAAAAAAAAATCAACAAAATACATATTTAAAAAATAATTTTTTATTCATAGACTTTCTTTTTTAAAGCAGTTTTAAGGCCATAGCAAAACGGAGTAGAAGGCAAGGAGATTCCCCTGATACTAGTAACCCTGGTCTCTACGCAGTCACAGCCTCCCCCACCACCAACCACGAGCACCAGATGGTGCATTTGTTACAACCGATGGACCTACACCGACACGTCATTATCACTGAAGCCCAGACCCCACGCGGGCCGCTCTGGGGGTTGCCCATCCTGTGCCTTTGGACAAATGTGTGATGACATGCGTGATGACATGCGTGATGACACACTGCGGGATCCTACAGCGCAGTTTCACGGCCCTGAACACCCTGTGTTCTTCCCTCCTTCCCACAGCCCCTGGCAGCCCTGATCTTTTTACTGTCTCCACCATTCTGCCTTTTCCAGAATGGCATGGGCTTGGAATCACACAGTAGGTAGCCTTTTCGGGCCGGCCTCTTCCACTGAGTCACAGGCATGTTCCCTCCAGGCCTTTCTGGGGCCCGAGAGCTCATTTCTCTGGAGCCCGAGTGAGTGAGTGAGTGAGTGAGTGAGTGAGTGACACCTCGCTGTCTGGAGGCCGCAGTTTATTCGGCCGCTGGCCTGCTGCAGGGCCCCTCGGCAGCAGGGCTGGGCAGTGAGGCACAGAGCTGCTGGGGACACCGGCGGGCACGTCCCTGCCCTTTTAGGCTCTCCCTGTGGCCGAGGCACAGGCTCTGCCCGTGGTGGGCATCTTGCGTCCCCGAGGACAGAGGATGCCCAGCTCAACACCTCACACGTCCTCGCCCCCCAAGAGCAGGTGCTCAGAGCACAAGTACGACAACTGGGCTAAGTCGGCGCCTCCTCCCGGTGTGATTCCCGGGGCTCAGCTTGGTTTGGGGGCGGCTGGAATAGCCTCGAAGGCTGGCTCAGGGGAGAGCAGAGCCGGCGTCTCCCTTCCAGCCAGGAACCTGGGGGCTGGTGTCTCTTTCCACAAACACGAACTGCCCACGAGGCGAGCCCAAGGGCCGTTCCTCCTTCAGACTGCACTTGGGCAAAACATGGGGGCGGAGCAGCTCAGGTCAGAGTTCCTGGCTGATCCCCATGACCTCTGTCCCAGTTCCTCCCTCTGAGCCACGGGCGGGAGAAGCCAGGGGAGCGGGAGGTGGGGGCGCCCCCATAAGGAGAGGAGAGCCAGCGGTTAAGACCACTTTCCAGCAGGGGGCACATCCTCAGTATTACCATCCTGAGGAATGGGTCCACAGTCCAGCCCACGGGGGAGGCTGAGGCAGGAAGGTTCAAGGCAACACTTGGACTTGGACTCCAAAGCCAAGCTCCCTCACTACTCCCTCCCGCCTTACTGGCTCACGCACTCAGGGTCCTGCTGGAGGAAATAAGCCCACCCTGCCGTCCTGGCGTTTGCTTTCCTGTGCATGCGTGGAAGATGTGACAATAAACACATGGGCAGTTGACTATACAGAATAGGATTTGGCCTCTGACAAGGGAACACTGGGGCAGAGACTGGAGGGAAGTGAAGGAGGCAGCGATGCAGACATTCCAGGCTGAGGGGCCGGCCAGTGCAAAGGCCCTGGGGTGGGAATGAGTTTGGGGACAGCAGGGAAGCCAGGTGGCTTAGCCAAATGGAAGACAGGAGGTGGGGGGCGGTAACCACGGGTGGGGACTTTGGATTCTCCTCCCAGTGACGGGCAGCCCTCAGGAGGGCTGGGAGCAGAGAAGTGACAGCTGCTGCCTGGCATTTTGGGACCAGCCTGGCTGCTGAAGTGAGGGGGTGTGTGGCAGGTGACAGATGTGTGGGTTGGGGGAAGGGGGCACTGGAGCGGAGGTGACGGAAAAGGAGCCTTAGGCTGAGGGTTGGGCAGCCTGAGGGGGTCCCCAGGGTGTGCCCTGAGAACAGCCAGAAGGGCACTGAGGCCTGAGCCAGCAGCTCTCCACAAGCCCCAGGTGGGAGAGAGAGATCCCAGGTCCCTGCGGCTTCCAGAGCACTGGGCTTGGCCAGAGGGAGGGGGAGGGGGCCATATGCCAGGAAGCAGCTCCAGGTGGCCCGGGCGGCCTACCCGGGCAGAGGTGCTGGAGGCCCGCCCAGCAGGCCGGCTACCCACCTAGCGCCGCGGGTAAACACACCAGTTTCCAATAACAGAGAGGCCGGCCGTCCCAGCATCCTAGCCCTGCCCCCCTGCCCCCCCCTAGGCAATGGCTGGCCATCCCGGCCCGGCCCCCCTTCCCCCCTGGGCAATGGCTGGCCATCCAGGCCCGGCCCCCCTTCCCCCCTGGGCAATGGCTGGCCATCCCGGCCCGGCCCCGCCCGGAGGGCCCGGCCCGCGCTCACAGGACGGGGTGAGGGTGCGGGGGCGGCAGCGGCGGGAGGAGCCTCGGGGCGAACCCTCCGCGGGGCTGGCAGAGGCTCCGGGAAGTTTTGGGAGAGGAGAGCCCAGGGCGGGTGCAGGGCGGGGGCCGCGGGGGTTCCGAGAGGGGCCGGGCCGGGCTGAGTCCTGGGTGGGGCCTGGGCCGGAGTCCCCTGTGGCGGTGGGAAGGGGTGGAAGGGGGGGAAGGGGTGGAGGGAAGGGGGGGAAAGGGGGGATAGGGGAGGAAGGGGTGGGAAGGGAAGGTAGCTGGGAAGAGTGGGCGGGGCGTCTGGGAAGGGTGCCCAGGGCCCGGGACTGGCTGTGGGAGGGGTTAGAGGCGGGAGGGGGCCAGGTCGGGATCTGGATGCAGGGGTGGGGGTAGTGGGGGGAGAGGAAAGGGCGCTGGGTTGGGGTTGGGTTGGGGCGCGGATGGGATGGGAGGGCCCGGGTTGTGGAGGGGGACGGGTTGGGGTGGGGTGAGGACGGGGACAGTGTCTGTGGGGGTTGGGCTGGGCGAGGACGGGCGGGGAGGGAGGGGTGCGGGGCGGGGAGGGAGGGGTTGCTGGGGGGAGGTCCCCTCCCGCAGGGCCCGCCCCCGCTTCCTCCCTCCCCGGCGGAGCCCGCGGTAAACAAACGCGGTGATGTCAGGCCCGCTGACCTGCGGCTGAACCCGGGCTGTAAATGAGATGCGAGGTGCCAGCGGCCCACGGCCCGGCGGCCTGCGAGCCACACACGCTCCCCGCCGGCCTGAGGTTACCCCGGCTGCGCGCGGACAGGATGCTGCAAACGCCACCAGACATTGCAACACGCAGCCCGTCTGCTGGCCGCGGCGTGAACCGCCCGCCGCCCCCTCCGCCGGCCCAGCCGAGCGGGCCTCCCCTCGGGGGCTGGCAGCATCCCCTCCGGGGGGCTGGCAGCGTCCACCCATCCGGGGTCAGCCTCTCCCAGAGGGACTGGCCCTGTGTCCCCCCCCCCCCTCCAGGCCTCCAAACCCAGGGCCGGCCTTTTGGGGGCAGCTTTGGGCTTTCTGCCTCCCCACTCGGCTCTCTCTCTGGGAAGTTGGCCTCTCTTCAGAAGCCAAGGCTGGAGGCCCTGCCTCCAGGCTTCAGCAGATGCCGAAGTGCCCCACCAGCCACTCCCAAGCAGGGGGTCACCCCTTATCCAGGGATCTCCCAGCGCGCTCTGCTCCTGACCACACACCGCTGGCAGCCCCAGCGGCATCTGAGCGGCCCCCGGGGATGGACAGCAGCCCGGCCGGAGCCGGGCAGGCCAGCACTCGGCTCTGGAGTTGATTTGCTGTGTGACTTTGGGATGAGTCACTTGGCATCTCTGGGCTCCATCGGCTCCTCCTGGGAAGCGGGGAGAAGCGAAAGTGGCCTCCGGAGGCTGGTGTGCGGAAGGTCAGGAGGGCAAGAAAGCCTCACAGGCTGCGAGGGCGAAGCAAAGCCTCCGGCCGGCCGGCAGCGAGCACACGGAGAGGCTCAAAGGCGAAGGCAGACTCTCTGCTCATCTGCCGGCTCCATCCCGGGCCTCTGGGCTTGCTGGGGGCGGCCTGGGGCCTGGAGACATAGAGGCGAACAGTCCCTGACCCCACACACTGACTCCTCTACCTGGACCCACCAACGCAGGTCCTTGTGGGGACTGGGGGAACCTAGAGATGGCCCCACGTCTTTAACAAGCGCCCCAGGAATGCAGCAGGCCCAGCTTCCCTCTCACTGAGGTTAATATTGAAACCCCTCTCGTCACCCCGTTTTATTGTCATGGGAGCATGCTGTCACTGTCTGAAATTGTTAGTCATTTGCTTGCTTGTTTCTTTTCTGTTCCCCTCTCCCGACACACACACACACACACACACACACACACACACACACACACACCAGCACCTGGCTAGGTAAAATCAGGTTTCTGTAGTATGGGAACGAATGAATGCAATCATTTTGCTCCCCCCCCCTCCCCCCGTGGAACGGTTGATAATGCCCCTTGACGGGGACCTTGGAAGGGAAAAGTTAGCCACCCCTGGGTCACGGCTGATTGTGATGGGGACCTGCCCGTGGGTCCTCATGTGGAAGGCCCCATGGGGCAAAATGGAGATTTGGGCCCCTACTTGCAAAATGACTGAGAATTCTTCAAGGTGGCAACAGCAGGGCGTTAACAAGAGGCACCTCCGAGCCAGCGTCCCTGTGACTGCACAGGCCGAGACGCCAGGGCATGGGCCTGGGCAATGGCACAGAAGGGGCTCCATAGCAATATGAATGCCCGGTACGAGGCTCCACCCCTTCCCTGCCACACACCGCAGCTGGCTAAGCAAGGGGTGCCTGCACACAAACCCTGCTACTCCCGCCAAAGGCAAACGCAGTCGGTACAAAGCACGTTACAGAGAGGGGGCGGTAGTCACAGAGCGGTGGTCGCCACGGAAGCACTGACTCCAGAGCCTGCTGAGTGCTCCAGGGCACCCACAGCGCCCGCACCTCCGCTCCGCTCCACAACCCCCCAACTCCCAAGTCCTTTCCCCTTCATTTGACCCATGCATTTAGGCAAGTCCTCACGGGGCTGTGGACCTGAGCTATGGGTCCATTTTAGAGACGAGACGCTGAGGTCCTGGGAATGTCAAGGGCACAGCCCGGAATCTGCTGAGCCAGGACCGCAATCCTGGCAACATTTCCCGGAACTGCGGGCAGAGGTGAGGATTTAGCTGTTGTTTTGGGAGAGGAAAGACAGACTTTTTTTTTTTTTTAATCAGGCATCTCCTTTGCATCCCCATCCTACCACACCTGAATCTCAGAGGTCCCTGAATTGAGTTGGTATGTCCCAGGGAGACCCTCCACTAATTATGCCATTATCCTGAGGACAAGCTTCCAATGACATGCAAGCTGTGCCTATTTGATAGCTGTGACTCTCCTACAGCTATCGATTAGGAATCATTTTATTCTCTGCTGATGAAGGTCAAATGCCACAGAGTTGCCCCTTCTTTCTGGCTGGTGCCTGGCATCCACTATCGGCCTGGAGGTCTGGGCCCAGGGGGCTGGGGAGATTCGGGATAAGCGACTGGGCATCGCAATGGGAAATGGCCCAATCAGCACATCCTACAAGGGCCGGGTGTTGGGAACAAACCTGAATGGGCCTGGGCCCAGGAGCCAGGTGGGGCAGGGTTCCCTTTGGCACCAGCCCTGCAGAGAGTGGCTTTTAGGGGTCCAGAGACCTTGTCCTGTCCATCAGACCATGGCTGGCCTGGCCATGCGAACTGTGCACACCCTGCTTTGGCGCCCTGGTGTTCCCAAATCCAGTGCAAACTCCACGGGCATCGAGCCCTGCGAAGCCGGGCCCTGTCCATCTCCACTACGCTGCTCGCACACCTTCCCTCTGGCCGGCCCCAACTCCGGGATTCCTCCAGGGGGTCCACCTCTCGCTCTTCCCCTCTGCCTGGGGTGTTTCCTCCTGCATCCACCGCATCCCCGATACCTCTCCTTAGACCCGAGTCCTCGCCATCGCCAGCCTTTCCTCCCCGGAAGCTAGGCTGCCTGGGTTCAAATCCCATGGCTGTGTGTGTGTGTGCTGTGTAATGTTGGGCAAGTATAGAACCTCTCTGAGCCTCAGTGTCCTTGTGGTTTTTTTTGTTTGTTTGTTTGTTTTTTAAACGGGGTCAGTAATAGTGCCTGCCTCATTGGGTAGCTCTGAGGACCTCATCGGATTATCCCTGTCAGCCACTTAGTGTGTAGGGAGAATTTTAATAATGACTCAAAGGTCGGTGGGGGAGGGGAGGGAGGTCAATGGGGATAACTGGGGAAGTATGTAATACTTTCAACAATAAAGATTTAATCATAAAAGATAAAAGAAACAAAAAAACCAAGATCCATTAGAAGCCACGCCCTGTGCTCATACTTTGCCCGGTTTGCTGTCCAAGCGCCCACCACACCATAGTGTCACGGATGCCACTGGTCCATCTGCCCAGTGAGAGTGAGAAAGGGTCCTGGACCCCGGTGCTTTTCCCCCAGGAAAGGCCCTCATGCCCTTCCAGCCTCCCCCCTCTCCCCATAGGAAGCCTCCAGCTGACCCAGAGTTTTCCCTTCTGTAGCAGCTGCCCACCCAGCTCGGGGTCAATTACAGTTTCCCGTTGCTGTTTTGCTCTCCAAGGGCAAACCCTCCCCGATGACGTTCTACTGCCCCAGTCACACTGCCAGATGCTCGGCAGCGGGGACGGGAGCATCTTCCGTCCCCGGTGACGCGGTGGCACTTGGAGCAGAGCTCAGTGCTCAGCTGGTGCTCGGCGCAGACCCACGCGGTTTTCTGCGCGGCTGGCCTGCGTGGTCAGCAGCCTCCGGGAGTCCTCCCGGGCCCTGGGAGGTGGGGCTGGCACTGTCACTTCGGATCCAGGCTCAGAGAGAGCGGCCGGCAGAATCATGGCCTCCCCCAAGGATGCCCACATCCTAACCCCCAGAACCTGAGCATGTGTCACCCGACATGGGAAGGGGGGTTAAGGTGGCAGGTGGAATTGCATTTGCTAATCAGCTGGCTTCAGAGTAGAAAAGTACCTACTGAACCACAGCCCGCCACCATGGCCAGTCTGTGCTCAGGACCTTCCATACATGGGTGGGCCTTAGCGATGGAGGAAGGAGACAGAAGGGGGGGTGGGGTTAGAGGGAGACGTGACTGGAAGCCGGGTCAGGGGGGTGCAGCCTTGCTGGCTTTGAAATGGAGGAAGGGGCCGAAACCGGTTTGGCTCAATGGATAGAGCATCGGCTTGGGGACTGAAGGGTCCCGGGTTCAATTCCAGTCAAGGGCATGTACCTTGGTTGCGGGCATATCCCCAGTAGGGGGTGTGCAAGAGGCAGCTGATCGATGACTCTCTTTCATCAGTGTTTCTAACTATCTCTCTCCCTTCCTCTCTGTACAAAAATCAATAAAATATATTTTAAAAAATTAAAAAAAAAAAAAAGAGAAAGAAATGGAGGAAGGGGCGGTGAGCCAAGGAATGCGGGCGGCTGATAGGTGGACACCAGCACCTGTGACATCTTGGTTACAGTCACATGTCACCCCCCAGTCAAACCGGTTTGGCTCAGTGGAATAAATGTGTGCTGTTGCCAGCCACTGACTCCATGGCCATGTGTGAGAGCAGCCACAGGAAACTTATATGGAGAGGTTGGGGGCTTGCCTAAGGCCTCCAGCCAGAGGAGCTGGGATGAAGACCCAGGCACAGGCCTGGCCTGGTGGCTCAGCTGGTTGGAGCATCATCCCATCCACCGAAAGGTTGTGAGTTCAATTCCTACTCAGGGCACATACCTAGGTTTTGGGTTCGATCCGTGGTCAGGGCCCTTACAGGAGGAAACTAATGGATGTTTCTCTCTCACAGAGGTATCTCTCTCTCTCTTTCTCCCCCTTCCTTTTTTCTCTAAAAATAAATTTTAAAAAAATTGAGTATTAAAAATAAAAATATGGAAAAGGAACCCGAGCTGCTCCAAAGTCCGGGCTCTCAATGGCACCGCAGTCCTCGGTGTTTAAAAGGAGCCCTTCCTGTCACAGAGAAATGCCCCTGAGACTGTCGTGGAAGTGCATGTGGGGGCTGGAGTGGACAGTCGGAGCTGAGCCACAGCCCGCCACCATGGCCAGCGTGTGCTGAGCACTCAGTCTGTGCTCAGGACCTTCCATACATGATCTCATGTCAGTCACATGTCACCCCCCAGTCAAACTGGTCAGCAGCCTCCATTTTACAGATGAAGAAACAGGCTCAGAGAGGTCTGGTAACCTGCCCTGGGCCACTCAGCAAGGGAATGGAAAAGCCAGCATGTGAACTTTGAGTCATCATTGTATACAGGCTCCTTAAGGAAGAAAAAAGAAAACACGAAAAACATGCACACACATAAACACACCAACTCAAGAGGTGACCCCCAGATCAAGCCAACAGATCTGCCAGCCCAGGAGGCATGAGCCCTCAGAGGGCGCACAGCGTGCCCCATCCACTGCCCCCGTGTCCCTGGGGGCCTGGAGGACCCCACCCCTCTGCTTCGTGTTCCCAGGGAAGCAGCCTGCAGAGGTGAGGGGAGACTCTCCCTCTCTGCCAAGTGAGATGTGAGGACATGGGATGTGGGAGCCCGGGGTGGCCTGTCTCCACATGGGCGTGCCTGGCAGGGCTGCCTGTCTGCAGGAAGGTCACGCTGCCCCTGGTCACGCTGGCTCCAGCTCCCCACGACCTGCTTCGGGGCCTGTGAGAGGTCAGGGCAGGCTGGGCCAGTGGGCTGGGCCTGACCATGTCCCCCTGGGTCCGAGGAACTCTAAGGGACCCAGAGACTTCCTCCAGCCTTGGGAGGGCCCTCGGCTCATCTGCCTGCAGCCGGAAAGGAGGGAGAGCTGGCTCCTCACACCAGGGGACACCACCATGGATGGGACTCAGCAGAGGGCTTTCCTTTTCCTCTCCTATCAGCGGGGCCTGAAATTTAGACAAAAAACTACAAAGCAGCCGAAACCGGTTTGGCTCAGTGGATAGAGCATCAGCCTGCGGACTGAGTGTTCAATTTCAGCCAAGGGCATGTGCCTTGGTTGCGGGCACATCCTCAGTGGGGGGTGTGCGAGAGGCAGCTGATGATTCTCTCTCATCCATGTTTCTAACTCTCTATCTCACTCTCTTCCTTTCTGTAAAAAAAAAAAAAAAAAAAAAAAAATCAATAGACTATATTAAAAAAACAAAACAAAACAAAAACAACTACAAAGAAGGTCTAGTGACAACAGACTAGGCCACTTTGAGTGGCCGCCCATTTTGCCTCTTTGAACTACAAATTTCCCGTTGGCAAGGATGTTTCAGCTCAATTCTGAAAAGTTCATCTCATCTTTTTACCTGTGAGTGTCAGTGAATGACCTGACAAGGTCTGCAGGGCCAGACCCGGGAGAACTAGCTCACAGGCGGGCATGCATCTCCTGGAAGTTCCCTCCTAAGGATTGGATTGGATGGGTCCTCCCACAAGGAGGAGGTCTGGACGTCTGTTCCCGATCCCCTTGCTCCTGGAACAGCACCCCGATGTTACCCGCCAAAGCTTACCTCCCCGCTCTCAAACACAGTGGTCTGGCCGGGGCTGGTACACCCCTGGCTCAGAAACGAGCCTCTGACTTACGGCTGGCCAATCAGTCATGGTACCCGCACTTCTCCAGGCAGACGCAGTCCCAGGCAGGGAGACTCAATCCCGGGACCCTCTGGGACGGCCAGGCAGAGGACACCACTCTGTCCACTTGAATGGAAGCTGGGGGCATTGAAGGCAGCAGGGACAGCGGTGAGCAGCCCCGTGGCAGAGAGGGCCCGCCGAAGGAGAGACCGAGTCTTGGCAAAGCCATGCCCAGATTGAGACCAGCCAGGGGCCTTCCAGCCACACGAGCCAATACTCCAGGCTGAGGCACACCTCCGGGCCCATCGGAAAGTCTACAGCTCATGTCGTTTGACCCATGTGGACAGCCTGCCTGCTAAAGGCATGCACTTGCACAAACTCTGCGTGGGGCTGTCAACATGGTCTATTCTGCTTCACAGAAGACTGGGAAGCAACAAAACTCACGGGTTCAAGAACAGATGCCCTGAGTTCAAACCCTCCTTGGTCATTGACTAGCTGTGTGACCTCAAGTTTGTGACCCCCAGCATCTTGACCAGTGAAATGAGGATGATAACAGTACCCAGTTTCTGGAGGAAGTAAACGACTCTCGAGTACTAGGTGCTCACTAAACACGGTCTCTAATTAGCCGTGATGGATTGGTCATGCATTTGCTCAGGCAGCAAACGATGATAAAGTGCCTACTGTGTGCCAGGTGCTGTGCCAGGTGCCCAGGACACTAGGTAAAAGGCCACGTCCCCTGTCCCCGAGGCTCTTACAGTCGGTCTCCTGGAGAAGACAACAAGCAGCCACCAAGCGTGGTGAGCTGCCATGGTAACCCATGACTTTGACCTCACCACAGCCCAGCCCTGACCAGTTGAGCTACTTGGCCGCAGCGGTGAAAATGACTAATGCTCACCCAGGGGAAGGTGGGAGGTGGTCAGGGGAGTGGGCCGCAGAGACGGAGCAGAGGCCTGGCCCTGGACCGGCCTCCACTCCTCGGCCACAGAGGGACCTGCACGGGGCCAGCCCCTGCCCACGAAGACAGAGCCTGCTGTCACCAGCCACCTCCCGCTGACTGCTAGGGTCAAGAGCCGGCATTCCTGAGGCCTCTGTGGCCCGGGCAGCGTTCTCCCTTCCTCCCTAGGGAATCCCAGAAGCAGGGCGAGTCCCACCAGTGGGTCTTTTGCCTTTTGTCCCTTGTGCCCAGCGGAGCAACTGATTTAATGAGCAAAAGGTGCAGAGTCAGGGCTGTGGGTATCCACAGACCCCTGCCACCCACGGGGGCAGAGCCATCATTTCTTTTTTTCTTTTTAAAATTTTTTTTTACAGAGAGGAAGGGAGAGGGATAGAGAGTTAGAAACATTGATGAGAGAGAAACATCAATCAGCTGTCTCCAGCACATCCCCTACTGGGAATGTGCCCGCAACCAACATATATGCCCTTGACCGGAATCGAACCTGGGACCTTTCAGTCTGCAGGCTGACGCTCTCTCTATCCACTGAGCCAAACCGGTTTCAGGCGGAGCCATCATTTCTTGCCAGAGTTCTGGTGCTGACCTGGGAATTCTACGTTATCTCACTCCAAGTGTCAGATGGGGCAAATAAAGCCCAGAGAGATCAAGTTACTTGTCCAAGGTCACACAGCAGGTCACCGGGAGGCCTCCTAGGATTTGTGGCATCAGGAACTGGTTCCCAGCAGCCCTGACCTGCACAAGGGCATGAGTGCTCTGGCAGGCAGGCTGGGCTCTGCCACTCAAAAGAGCGTGGTGGCTGTACCTATAGGCAGCCCCTGGCTTTGGGGCTGGGTGGCCCCGTCACATTTCTCCCAGGCTGAGGAGGTTGTCTCAGGCCTGCTTGATAATTAGGGCTCCTCGGTGCCGGCAGAGGGGCCCTGGCTGAGGGCTGAGCAGGGCCTGGGATTCCGCATGCTTGGGGTGGGAATGGGGACCCCCCTTTCTGAGGGGCAAAGGCGCAAACTAAGAGGGCGTCACTTCCATCCACCAGCTCCCTCACTCACCTTGGAGTAAGGAGCCGAAGGCTAAAGATTCGGGGAGACGCCTCTGAGATCCAAGTGAGGCAGAGGTGTCTACAGTGATTGGCTAACACAGTGATTTTCTGGCCTATTCTTTCTTCTCTTTAAATTTTTAAAAAGACACACACACAATCTTACATGAAACATAAGATCACATGGAATGGAAGCCAATCTAGTTCCATGGAGGTGGGGGCCTCTCAGAGTTCCCCCCGCAGCCCCTCCCACAGGGCCCACTCCCTGGAGCCCCTCGGGTGCTCTGGAACCCAGTTTGGAAATGTGGTTTGAAAACATCAACTGGTGCCCAGCTGGCATGGCTCAGTGGCTGAGCATCGACCTATGAACCACAAGGGCAGGGCACATGCCCTGGTTTCTGGCTGGATCCCCAGTGTGGGGCGTGCGGGAGGCAGCCAACCGATGTCTCTCTTTCCCTCTCCTGGCCTCTCTAAAATCAATGCAAATAAATAAACAAATAAACATCAGCTGGAGCTGGGTCTGCCTTGGGGGCTGCTGGGGCGTGGATGGCTGAGTCTCTAGACAGGAGAGAGTTGTCCTTGACCACCTCCAGCGGTCCCTTTCAGTGTGGGCAAAATGACCACATGGTTCATTGATCCAAATGCTTTCTAGCCCCTCCTCTGCAAGGCCACTGAAAGGGAATCCAAGGTCACCTTCCCTAAAGTAGGGGTGGCAGTGGAGTCAGACGGGCTTGGGCTGGGTGGCCTTTGCTGGCATGAAGCACCACCAGGCCACAGACCTGCACTGTCCACTCCGGGCTCGGCCCTGGCTCCTGGGTTGTAAGACACCAGACGGTCCCCTGCCACTGCCTGGAGCTCCAGTCCTGGACCTAGGTCCACACCGGAAGGAGTTAGACGGTGTTCGGTCAGATCTAGTCCTGGCCTTTTTAACCTGGAGTCTGAGATGGGCACCGGGGTGGGGCTGGGGGTCCCTTAAAAGTATAAAAATGGGAATCTTTGCACATTCTTCTTGGGGCATTTGTACTTTCTTCAGCTCCTCTAAGGGCTCTATCACCAGCAAAAGATAAAGACTCAGTTGCCACCTCCTTCAAGAAGCCATCTAAGGCTTCCCTTAATGTATAATGACCTCTCCCTTCTCTGTTCTATCCCGGCTCTGGGATCACTGCGGAGGCTCCCGCTGAGTGACCTCGGGTCTGGCTGGAAGTACTCTGGTCAAGGGAATGAAACCAGGCTGCTGCTGGTTTTCTGCTTATCAGTTACTTGTTTAAAGCAGAGGCCTGATAACCAAGGACTGCTCAATCCCCTGGCAAGCGTCCCAGTCATTGTATGCAAATACTGCTGCTCCGCGGCTAACACATTGTTTTTGTAAAAGTAATTTTAACGACATCCTGTGCCGTCCTGTTGACTCCCCGCTACTGCTTATCGGCCCTCTCAGCAGAACCCTCTGTGCGGAGGCCCCGCTATGCCACAGCTTGTCTCTTGACCTCGCCGTGACCCCGACGGGGGGGGGGGGGGGTAGGCAGCCAGCTGAGGTTATTTCTTCTGGCAGGAAAGGGCCTGGTTTTGAAGCTGGGGATCTGGGGTTCAAAGTCTGACTCATCCTGGGCAGCTCACTTCATCTGTGTCTTACAACGGGGCTGTTGATCGTACCTGCCCTGGGCATGGGCAACACGGTGAACGTGCGGGAGCACTGTACGATCCTGGAGTCACACAGAGTACAGTCACATGTCGCCACCCCAGTCGACACGGTATCCTCGTGTATGGCACCACAGTCACGTGACTGCTGTAGTCACGTGACTGCTGTAGTCACTATAGCACTACAGCCTCATGGAGCACCACTCACACTCAGTACTGCAGTCACATATAATACGACAGTCCTGTGTAGCACCACAGTCACATATGCTGTGGTAGTCACATATAGGACGGGGGTCACCTATAGTACAAGGATCTCGAGGATATGCGGGGAACTGCATATGCAGGGCCAGTGTGGCAGGAGCACAGAGAATGAGGGGTGAGAGTGTGGTGTGTGAGGGAGCCTGGTGGGGAAAGCTCCAGGTTGGAAATATTAACATTTCCTCCAAGAGCAGAGATACATCCATGGCTGCTGGGGTGGGGGTGGGGGTGGGGGTGGGGAAGTGGGCTGTCCTACCCACTGAGGATGCATTTTCTAACCGAGTTGCTGCTTTTTCTTATTTAAAAAAAATATATTTTTTATTGATTTTTTACAGAGAGGAAGGGAGAGAAATAGAGAGCTAGAAACATCAATGAGAGAGAAACATCGACCAGCTGCTCTTGCACACCCCCTATTGGGGATGTGCCCGCAACCAATGTACATGCCCTTGACCGGAATCGAACCCGGGACCTTTCAGTCCGCAGACATACGGACGCTCTACCACTGAGCCAAACCGGTTTTGGCGAGTTGCTGCTTTTTCATTGAGATGAGCAGCTACGAGGACAAACTACTTTTGCCGGAGTCCCTTCCCAACTCAGGGAGCTTGGCCATCGGTTTCTTTCCTGGGATGGCCGATCCACATAGGACAGCGGTCAGCAAACCGCGGCTCGCGAGCCACATGCGGTTCTTTGGCCCCTTGTGAGTGGCTCTTCCACAAAATACTATGGCCTGGGCAAGTCTATTTTGAAGATGTGGTGTTAGAAGAAGTTTAAGTTTAAGTTTTTAAAATGTGGCTCTCCAAAGAAATTCCAATCGTTGTACTTTTGGTATTTGGCTCTGTTGACTAAAAAATTTGCCGACCACTGGCCTAGGAGAATTTTAGAGCCGGCTAGGGTCTTAGTATCCCCTCTTACTTCACAGGTGTGTTAGCTGCAGCTGGAAGCAGGGTCTCAGCAGGGCCCAGTCTAGAACCTTCTGGCCTCTGGCCTCCCAGCCCAGGTGAGCCAAGCAGCAGGGGGCGTGACCCTAGAGGTGGGAGCTGCTGCTTTTGTGTGTGTGTGTGTGTGTGTGTGTGTGTGTGTGTGTGTGTGTGTGTCTCCCCCCCTCCTCCGGGAAGGAGGTGGCAGACAGAGGGAGGTGTTTGTCCATTCAGGAGACAGGCCGAGTTGTAAGGCCCATTGTCTGAACCTCAGGACCGAATGCTACATGCGAGGAGCTGAAAGGCTTTCCCCAGATGCTGCAGGTGGGACAGGCAGCCCGCCTTCCTGCCAAATGGAAGCCGGTACTTTTCCCAGAAATTCCTACCAAAGGCTGCATTTGAGGTGCGGGTCAGGGAGGTGGCACCGCATCTCCCAAGCCACCCATGCCCTGTGACCTTCATCACATGCCAGGTGTTTAGTGCAGCACTCTTGCCCCAAAGACTCTGCATGGTCCCCTAAGTCTGAACCCCTCTCCTCCCTCTCCTTTGTCCTGTTTGCATCAGTACCAGCCATGCTGAGTGTGAGGTACAAAGTCCCTGCTTACCTCCCAAGCTCTGCAATAGTTTCCTTCTTTGCCTTCTCCCTCCCCTCCCTCAGTCCCAGCCGGAACACAGCCTTTGACCAGGTGGTTTCTTGTGCTTGGATCGCCCTTTTCACATTCCTTCCAGTTGACTCTTTTTTAAAAAAAATATATATATATATGTGGGTTTTTTTTTTTTTTTTTTTTTTTTTCAGAAAGGGAGAGGGAGAGAGTGAGTGAAATACCAGTGATGAGAGAAAGTTATTGATGGGCTATCTCCTGCACACCCCACACTGGGATCGAGCCTGCAACCCGAGCATGTGCCCTGACCAGGAATTGAACTGTGACCTCCTGGGTCACAGGTTGACGCTCAACCACTGAGCCACACCAGCTGGGCTGGTTGATTTTCGAGGCTCACTCAAATGCCACTTCCTCCACGAAGCTTTCCCTGAGCTCTACTGAGCCTCCCCTGTTTGGTGTCCCCTCAAAATTCATGTTTCCCCGGAACCTCTGACCATGACCTTATTTGGAAACAGGGTGTGGACCTAGGAAATGTCCAAACCCGTAGAGAATTTCTTTCCTGAGTTTACTTGAGCCAAACTGACAAGGGCCAGAAAGCAAAATCTTAATGAACTGAGAAGATGCTCTGGAGAATGGCAGTTTCGCAGCTCATTTCTCATTAGAATCAAAGGAGGAGACACAAGAGGGTTACCTGAAGCCAGTGCTGGTCGGTTAAGGGGGCGGGAGAAAGCTCTGGGGAGAGGGAACCCCTAAGATTGGATAAAAAGAGAAACGAAGAAACACGTACTCTGGCATTGCTGGGTGCGGGGCAGTTGGCAGTTAACATTTACAGGACAGAGATGGCTTTCGGGAGACAAGGGAATAGGGAAGGGCCTGTGGTCTCTGCTTACACGGGCCCCGAGGGGTCTGGAAAAGGAGATTCCTCTGACAACTCAAAGGTATGTTATCTTAGATGCAAAGACAACAGGCAGGCTCAGTAAGGTAAAGACGGATCTTTGTCGGGGAAGCCAGAGGCCCCGGATGTGCCTACCACGATGACTCATTTTCGTGAAGAATGTTCGTGTTCCGGTCATCCCCCGTGGTTACTTTACGTCTGCGTTCGCAGGGCCTGCCGTGCTGGCCTCCCCTGAGCTCGTCAGGGTTAGTAGGTGGCCCCCTTTTACATCCACTAAGGCTGTGGTCGGCAAACTGTGGCTCGAGAGCCACACATGCAGCTCTTTGGCCCCATGAGTGTGGCTCTTCCTCAAAATACCACGGCCTGGGAGAGTCTGTTTTGCAGAAGTGGCGTTAGAGGAAGTTTAAGTTTAAAAAATGTGGCTCTCAAAGGAAATGTCAGTCGTTGTCCTGCTGATATTTGGCTCTGCTGACTAATGAATTTGCCGACCACTGCACTAAGGTCTTTGGAAAGGTAATTGGTGAAGCGTCTTCAGGTGAGGTCATAGGTCATACTGAACTTAGTGCGTGTCTGCGGCGGGTGCTTCTCCTTTTTCCACGTTCCCGTCCCGCACGGAAAGGGAGGACAGGTTCCTGAGTGGAGGAGCTGGGGATTAAGAAATAAAAGAGCCGAAACCGGTTTGGCTCAGTGGTAGAGCGTCGGTCTGCGGACTGAAAGGTCCCAGGTTCGATTCCGGTCAGGGGCATGTACATTGGTTGCGGGCACATCCCCGGTAGGGGGTGTGCAAGAGGCAGCTGGTCGATGTTTCTCTCTCATCGACGTTTCTAGCTCTCTATCTCTCTCCCTTCCTCTCTATAAAAAAATCAATAAAATATATTAAAAAAAAAAAAAGAAAGAAAAAAAAAGAAAGGGACAAGAAGCAGAAATAGATCCAAAAGCTGGGTGCCGGGTGGGGGCTGTCACCCTGATGGAGGGACAATCAACACCCACCACAGACAACACAGCACAAGTACTGATTTCCAGAGGAGGGGTGAGGGGGTTTAAGGTCAAAGGAGTTTTGGGTGTGCCCAGGTCCTATTCATTCCCTCATTCCTGGGATTTAGACCTGGGTAAGTCAAGGTCCTATTCGTTCCTCATTCCAAGCACATGGATAAAGATAAGAAATCCGTACTGATAACAGACATTTTGGGAGGCTGTTTCCTGGGAACGACCATGCCAGTCACCTCGGACTCAGCGGACATTAATTTAAAGGTCAACCATGTGCATTCCCAAGGGGCCTCTACACGTGCCCTAAACCCAACAAGTGTGTCCTTCTGAGAAGATGAGAGGACACAGAGACACACAGAGCGACAAAGCTGACGCCCCCGTGAAGACAGAGGCAGAGCCTGGAGAGGCTGCGGCAGCCGAGGACACCATGGGGAGCCACGAGGAGGCACCAGGGGCAGGGCTGTCCCCTAGTCTCTCTGGAGGGAGCGGGGCTCTGCCAGCACCTCGATTCCAGACCTGTGGCCCCCAGAGCTGAGAGAGAATGTGTTGCCATTGCTATCAGCCACCAAGTTCCTGGCAATCTGTCAGGGCGGCCACGGGAAACGAACGCACGCAGTAATCTGCGCCTTGACTGTGCGCACCTGGCCACGCCTCTCCGTCTTCATTCATCTTTAGTGGATGCACCCCTAACCTGGACCCAGCTGAGGTCTCCCAGAGGCTGCCGCCCTGGGGCAGGTGGGCCTGGGCTGCCCCAGTGTCGGGAAGGAGAAGAGCACGGGACTTGCTGGACAGATGTGAGGGAGAATGGGATTCACAAATCTACATCAGAGGCTCGTTCGTGGCTAGCTGCCTTAGGAACAGGGCTGGACACGCACACACCGTCCATTCCGTAGTAGCAAGGCAGACGCAACTGCGAGCCAGTTCTCACACCGCCTTCCTGAAATGGGGCCCGAGTCCCGGCTCTACCCCTCCTCCTCGGGCGCTCAGGCCCTTGTATGTGGCCCCTGCCCACCATCATGGCTCAGGACCCAAGGCTGGAACAGCCACTGCAAATGCTTCCAAACAAACAGTCCACTCCTCATCCTCCCCCTTCCTCCTGTCAAAACCATGTCAAGGTCAAAGCCGTCGGGAGGCTGGGCCAGCTGACTAGCTGGCCCGGAGCCTTTGGGGGGAAGAGGGATGGGCCTGAGCTCTATAAATGCTTCCATGGCAGGAACCCCAGGAGAACATGGAAAATCAAAAGGAAGAGCCTTCCCCTGAGAGACCCTAACGGAAGCTTTCTAATCCCTGGAACCTTTGTGTCCCTTTAAGAAAAGCCCTTATTG
This sequence comes from Pipistrellus nathusii, assembly GCA_963693515.1. Lineage (NCBI taxonomy): Eukaryota > Metazoa > Chordata > Mammalia > Chiroptera > Vespertilionidae > Pipistrellus > Pipistrellus nathusii. The sequence goes on from OY882859.1 coordinate 6,496,174, forward strand.
AGGGCACCTTTGCAGCCTAAGGCACACTACTGTCCACAAATATTGCCAAGTCCTGTTTGACTCAAGGTCATCGTGTGAAACTGGATAGGCGCTCGCCCCCCAAAAGTAAACAGACCTTTCTAGGACCTGCTGGCTGTTTGCAGACTCGGCTCTTCCTCCTTTCTATCTCTCTGGGGGCCTTTCCCCCTCTGAGTCCACCCCACCCCAAATCCAAGCAGGAAGGGCTCTCACAGGCAGCCTCTCCTTCCACCAAAGGAGGCACGGTCCTCTGTGGTTTGACACTACCACCTGTCTCACCTCACTGCAGGCTGCAGGGGGCGCTGCCCTCCAGCTCTCCCCAGCAGCTCCAGGACCTGCCCAAGGCCCATGGGGCACATCACCCACCCCACAGTCTCCTGGGAATTCCTCACTCCACCACACTTGTCCCTGGGTCCCCAAGTCCATGGGCCCCCCCACTCTCCTGGGTCTGGAGATGGTCCCAAGGTCAGGCGAGATTCCAAATTTCCCACGGCGACAGTGTGACAGCGAGAGGACAGCTCGTTCAGAAGTGGCTCCAGTAATTGGCTGGATAATTATGAGTTACAGGAAGCTCTGTTCCTGGTCACCCCAACAGGTCTGGTGACTGAACGTAGGGTAAATGGCACTGGGAGTTTCGGGGGGGGGGGGGGGCGTGGATCCTGTTTCTGGGGACCTGGTGCCACTTTATTTCCCATGGGTCCCGGTTCATTCCCTGGAAGAGAAGGTCCAACCCGAGTGAGGTGGGGCGCGGTTCCCAGTGTGTGACCTTGCAGGGCCCACCCTGCACGCTCCCCCCTCACTCCTCCCCCAATGCCATAGACTTCTTTCAATTTGGGCTTGTTTATAGTCAGTCAAGTTTTTCCAGATTGACTGAAGGAGTTCTCCGTGTGCCTACTGCAGCCAGTTACAGGAGCGGCGAGAGAGCCAGGACTGGGGCCAGCCGGGAGAGGCAGAAGGAGGTGTCTGTGGGGTGCAGACAGCTAAGGAATGACAATCACACGCAACTGTCCTCAACTCCACGTCCCCCTGCAAGGACTCCCTCCTCTGCCCTCCCGAGCCCCTCCGCCAAGGGCATCAACCCGAGGAAATGAAACTGCTGAGAACACGTCTTACTTCTCCTTTCTGTGTGTGTCCAAGGGTTAAAAACACTCCCAAACTCCCCTTCCAAGGTCAAGCAGCTGTCCAAACCACCCAAGGAGAAGCGGCAGTCCCCCCTCACCCCCCCTGATGGGCCAGGACCCCCCCCCCCCCGCGGCCGGGGAGGGAAGAGTTAATGGCGATCAGCGTTGGCTGATAGCTCCGGCTCCAAAGTTCAGTCGCAGCCCCAGCCACCTCGGAGGAATTGTAAATCTCAGGGCAGCGTTTAGCAAAACAAAAGCAACCTGGAATTGCACGCAGGTTCGGGTTTTCTACATATTTACTTAATCTCCTAGGTATGTGGCCCCCTGTCAGATCAGCTGGCTTGTGCCGGGCCCTTTCACCCCCTCCTGGCTCTCCACAGTTTAAGTTTCAAACGAATTCTCTGTTTTTTTGCTCTTCCTCTTCGCAGCGCTGGGTGAGTCAGCCTGGCTCGGGCTGGAGTTGGGTGACAGCCGGCTCACCCTCCCCACTCCCCAGCACCAGGTCTGGGGAAGCTGGAGGAAGAGGTGCTGGGACTCCCAGAAAGTTACAGGGATCCCCTCCCAGGCTGTATTGGGGGGGAGGGGGGGCAGCAGGGTGGAAGGTAAGAAGAACAAGGGCTCTTTATCAGCTGCCGGTTCCCCGACCCCCTCTCTCCAGATTTCCAAACACCTGGGCCTCCCAGCGCCTGTCCAGCCAGGATAGACCATCAAAGACCACCCCCCTCCTTTCTTCCCTCCCAAACCCAAACCAAGTCTCCTCTCTCCCCGTGCCTCCAGCGCCGCAGCCGCCCAGGTCGGGCCGGGGAGCGGGGTTGCCAAGGAAAACACGAAGTGCCAGCAAGCAGCCGCTGGCTCCCAGCTCGCCCAGCAGCGCGCACACACACCCTCCGCTCGCCGCGGCGGTGGCCCGGAGGGGAGAAGCGAGGAGGGAGGGGGGGGGACGCAACACCTTCCCGGGGAGGGAGGGAGGCATGTGGGGAATGGGTGGGTCTCCCAAGTTTCGGGGTGGGGGCGACCAGCTTGCCAAGCCACGGAGCCCTCCGGGGGCAGAGCAGCCCGGGACCTGCCAAAGCAGACAGTCCGGGGCCGGGGAATGGGAAACGGACGAGGTGAAACCGACGAGCTCAGCGTTCGCGGGCGGCGGGCGGGCGACTGACTCTCAGGTCCCGGGCGGGTGCGGGTCCGGGCAACGGCGGCGGCAGGTGGGCGCACCCCCTCCCTCATCGGCACCCTCCCCATCCCGCCTCCGATCCCCTGATCCCAAGCAGCCTCGCCCCCCCCCCCCCCAACACCTCCACCCGCCGGCCTCGCAGCGCCCCCCGTACCTTCCGGGCGCCGCGTTCTGCGAACTCGCGGGCGAGCTGGCGCCCGATGCCCCTGCCGCCGCCGGTGATGAGCACGTTCTCCCGGGACAGGTCCCGCAGCCTGGCGGGCAGCACGCGCGCCACGGCCGCCTTGGCCACCAGGTAGAGCATCTGGAGCGGGAACAGCACCAGCGCGCCCAGCCACTTCCACCCCATCCTCCGCCGCGCCGCGGGCCGGGCAGGGCGGGGGGCGAAACTCCCCGCGCCGCCGGGCAAAACAGGAATCGAAAAAAAGAAGAAAACACCTCTCCACAAACAATAATAAATACAACGGGACCGGGAGTGGGGGGAGGGGGGGGGCGGAGAGGCGTCCCACCTGGCCGCTCCGGAAACCACCTCTCCCCGAGTGCACGGCACCGGGCGAGAAAAAAGAAAAAGAAAGGAAAAAAGGAAAAAAAGATAAATCCTCCTGGGGAGGAGGGAAAAAAGCGTCTGCGAAGGCCGGGACCGTGAGCGGGGCGGAGGGGAAGCCGGAGGTGGGAAGTTCTAACAAGAAGTTGCTTGCCCCGGCGGCGGGCGGCGGGGGAATTCGCAGGTAAATGTTTACCGGGGACGGAGCCCGGGCGGAGGGAGGGGGGAGAGGGCACCAGCCGCACGCGCGCACCCTGCCACAGCCCCGCGGTTTCAAAGTGCAAGATGGAAAAAAAAAAAAAAAAAAAAGAATCTGTTTCCAAATTGGTGCGCTTCCCCACCCCTTCTCCAGGAAGGGGGGGGGGGGAAAGTGGGGGGAAAAAAAGTGCTTGGAGCTCCCAATGTCAGCCCGCGGCAGCCGCCCGGCTCCCGGCGAGGCTCGGGCTCAGGAAATTGCCTAAAGGCGCTCCGATGGCCAGCGCCGTGCAGCCGCCGCAGCGGCGGGGGGTCCGGGTGTCCGTTTCTCTCCGCGCAGGGCTCGCCCTCGCGCGCGCCCGCCCGCTCTCCTCTCCGGCTCCCTCCCTCCTTCCCTCTCTCGCTCCCAGCCGCCCGGGCTGGGAGTTGCCGCCCGATCCGGCTCGCTTTCTCTCCCTCGTTAGCATGTATGGCCTGCTCTTTTTTTTTTTTTTTTTTGGTCCTTTTTCAACTTGGAGAGGGCCCGGCTGCGGGAGCGCGTGGCCCGGACGCCCGGGTCCGCGCCGCCTGATTCATCCGCTCCCGGGGCGCGCGGCGGCGCGCCGGGCTGGAGGGCGGCCGCCGTGTTTCCCCCCATTTTTTTTTTTTTTTAATACCCCATTAAGTCTGATTGACAGTTAAAGTTGGTCGGAGGCTTCTCGCCCCGTGCCTCTGACTGGCTGCCGCGGCTTCCCCTCCCCCCTGCGCGGCCGCGGGGGGAGCGCGCGCGGGGAACGCGGGAGCGCGCGGGGGGGGGCGCGCACACTTCACTCCGCCGCGCGTCCTCCCTCCCCGGGCAGCTCCCCTGTCTGCAAGCCGGGGCTTGCCGGCGGGGCCTCTGAGGGCTCGCAGCTAGAACTCCAACGCGCTGGGACCGACTCCTGCGAACCGGCTCCCTCGTGGAGACATTCCTCCCGGTTCCGGACGCGGTCCCCGGAGCGGGGGTGCCTGGGGACCCCCTGATCGGGGCAGGTCCGGGGGAGCTCGCCCATGCCTTGATCTAACCAGGTCCCCCAGGGTCTATGTCAGGCCGTTTGGCCACACACACACACACACACACACACACACACACACACACACACCCCAGCCTGCAGGTAGGACCAGGAAGCCACTCCCGACCTTTGCCCAGACGTCTCCTGTCTCCACTTGGCGTGCGCTTTCCAAAGCCGCGCCGGGAGCCCCGCGCTGATGGGGGAAACAGCTGGGGAGTCTGCTGGAAAGGGGTTTGCTGCGGGGAGAAAAGGTGGGCAGGGTAAGGAACTCTGCCCCCAAGGTGCCAATAAAAATCCCCATAAGATTAGGTGGGAGCGTATTTATGGCTCATCTGGGCTAGAATTACCGTGACTGACAGCAGTTTCCTTAATCACAAAAGCCTGTAAACAAACCGTCCTGAGCCGGTGCCCCCCGTGCCGCGCTGGCTGGCGGCGCCTTCTCTCCGTGGGGCTCCGTGGGCCGCCCTCGCTGGCTGGGCACCCACCCTGGAGCCTCCTGTCTCCCCCCTGCTCCCCCCAAGACCGTCGCCCCTGCTGGAGGGTGGGACCCAGCTCTGCAGAGCTGTCTGTTGCAGGAAGTCTGGGAGGTGACTCACTCAGAAGCAGCCCCAGTTAGAAGTGCTGATGGGACTCGCTTCCTGCGGCCCCCACGGGCCCCCGCCAGGAGGAGTGAGGGGGATCGGGGGAGCTGCCCTGCGATCTGGGGCAGCGGTTCTGCGGGCAGGTTTGTTCGGGCTACCCCGTCCCACGTTCCCTGGCCAATGCCGAGGACCCTGGGAGGACGTCTTTGGGAGCTAGGCTGATTTGGGGAGAGGTGGCTGGGGTTTACCTCCTCTTCCGCTGCAAAGACACCCCCCCCCCCCCCGAGTTCCGGGGAGAATCTCTGCAGGGGAGGATCTTCCAGGTGAACTGAGGGACTCTTAACCGGGAAGCAGCTGGGAGAGCTTGGGAGTGGGTTTGGATGAGAGACCTTCTGTCCTACACAGAACGCATACATGTGGAATCTAATGAACAGAGAGGTCCAGAGACCTGGAAGCATGGAGCTGACTGACGGATCTCAGAGGGAAGGGGCGAGGGTGGGTGGAAGAGATTCACCAAAGAACTTATATGAATGTATGCGTAGTTCATGGACACAGAGAGTGGTCCCGTGAAGGCTTGGGGTGGGGCAGGAATCAGGTGGAGGGGGGCAAAAGGGTAGAAATGGGGGGACATCTACAATACTCTCAACAATAAAAAATAAAAATTTAAAAATGCTTATCTTCTGACTATCTCCCATGGACCATGTAATTAATGGGAAAGCATTGTCCCCATTTGTCAGGTTACCCTGCCAGGAAGTGCAGGAGGGAAGGATCTAGACCTGATTTGTCTTCCCACCCACCCCATTGGGGCAGGAGGGAGGAGAGAGGGGCAGGATGAGGCTCCCTCCGGCCTCCATCTGACTCTCCAGAAGTAGGACCGAAAGGCAGGCCGTTGCCTTCATCCAACTCCCAGGCCATGGCTCAAGTCAGCACTTGGTTAGAGTGATTGCTAACTCCTCCTCGGAGGGAGGTCTGTAAAAATGGAAAAGGAATCCCACCCCTGGAGAGCCCGGCCCTTCCTACCAGGCCATGACTGGTGTCTGCCAGGCCTGCCAAGAAGACGACTCAGAAAGTCTGGAGCTGGAAGGGGTGCGCTCAGCCTGGTCTCATCTGTTATCCTCGGGGCCACCTAGTGGCCGGAGTGCGGTATTGCTCCCGCCTCCCCCTTTTCTGCTAAACCCTCTAAGCTATCCCTTTCCTTTCAAGCCTAAAAAGGCTCCTGAAGACCTTACCTCCAGGCCCCCACCCACCCACTGCTTTATGGGGAGACTGAGGCACAGAGGTGTTCAGCAGCACATACACACAGCAGCGTGCTCACCTAAGGCCCCTGATCTCCAGCCGGTGCAGATGCCAACCAACCTGGTGAGCAGAGTCCTACCTACATTTTCTCCGGGCCCGTGTCTGCGGGAGGAGGAGGCGGAGAACCCAAACTGACTGTAACCGTACCAGGCCTCGTGCACAGAACCTCCTCACAGCCCGAGGAGGCGGGTGCCGCTGGGCCATTTTCTGGGAGGAAACGGAGGCTCAGCAAATCTGAGGAACTCCTGCCAGGCCACACGGGCTGCCCGCCTCTTACTTCTGCAGACCACCAGGTTCGGGTGAAATCAGAGTGAAAAGCAACGGCAGGCAATCCTAAAAGGAGTTGGGTTGGTTTCTGCTGGTTCCACCTCCAGGGAGTGGGTTTTGTGGGCCTCGTTCCCCTGGGAGCTTCAGGCCTTGTTTGCCATCGATGCCCCGAGAAGCACTGTCACTTCCTCTGAGTTCCCCCCTCCAAGTTCTCAAGGAAGAGGAGGGCGAGGGGTGCTGGCTGGGGTGCACCATTCTCGGCCACACAGAGGGTCCCTGGGCTTGGCTCCACGGAGAACTGCAAGGGACCCGAGCCTGCTGCCCTCCCCTCGAACCCTCTCCCCCCACCCCAGGTCCTTTGCTCCTGGTAGCCCCTCCCCCCTTAGCCTCCTTTGGGGCTGGGGTTGGGGGTGGGGGGTGGGGAATTTAACTCCAGGGTGAAGTTTGAATTTCAAATCCCAGCCTGGAGAGCGGGCCCCACAGCCTCTCCCCACCACCCCCTCCCGCCCCCCAAACGTGAAAGGAGCCTTTGTGGGCTTGAAGGAGGAGGGAGGAGAGGTGCAGCCTGAGGAGCTAACTGTTTCCATGACTCAGCCCGCCCGGCCCAGGGAGGTGTGAGGACTCGGCTGGGCGGGCGGGAGTGCCGTCTAGCCAGGCAGCCAGTTCCAGGATTATAGGTGCACACCCCAACCCCACCCACCCAAGAGAGCCACCTGGGACCTGCAGGGAACTTACTGGCCCTGGATGGGCCACGAGGCTGTAACCAGTCACCACTCCTCGCCCCCTCCCCCCCCCCCCAGGGCCAAGCCCTATTTTTTATTTTATTTTATTTTTTACTTACTATTGCATCCCCAGGGCCAAACACATGTGAAGCCTGTTAAACAGGCCCTTTCCTCATTAGCATCCCAGCTGAGAGCTGGAAGTAAATGGGTCTCACGCCTTGCCTTCTACCTTTACTTACCTGAGGCTTAGAGGTGTTCAGAAAGTCCTTCGAGATCTCAGGGCTGAGAGAAGGAGGTGGGAATTGAACCCTGGTCAAATGCCCAGCTCTGTCTGTTTTATCCTTGGGTTGCTCTCGGAGCACATGGGACCCCCAGGGAGCCTGTCAAAATGCAGGTTCCTGGGCTTCCCACCTAGACTTCTGGGACTAGCATCCTGATAGTGGTGGGGAGGGCAGGGATCCGGGGACAGGTGATTGTTCTGGAACCTCCAATGACCCCTCCTTGTTTCCAGCCCTGCACACAGGACACATCCTAAGTGCGAAGGAGGGAAGGGCACATGAGGGGATCAGAGAGGCAAGGAAGCCTCTCCATCAGCCAATCGGCCACCACCTGGGCAGCCTCCTAGGGCTGGGAGGCCAGTCCTCACCGGGGCAGCCCCCCCAGGGGCTGGGAGGCTAGGGCATTGAGGCAGCTGTGTTAGAGAGCACCACATGGGGTAGTTCTGGCTTTGGGTTCCAACAGCTTTACTTCAAATCCCAGCTTCCTCACTTGTAAAGGGAAGATAACAATGACAATAGGGTTAGCAGAGCTCAGGAAATGCCAGCGTGGGCCCGGCAGGCCAGGTCCTTGGCGTGTTGCTGGGGAGCAGCCTCCCGCCCGCCCACAGAGATGCGGGGCTGGCTGACCAGCAGCAACTTGCCATCCCACACCCGCCAGCACCCTCTCCCAGGACCTTACTCTTTGGCCAAGTAACCCCTGTTCATCTTCCAAGATTCCCTTTAGCTCGTGGTATCGTTTTCCAGGAAGCTCTTCCCAGCTCCCTTCCCTCCCTTCAGTCGCCAATGTCTCTGTCCCAGGCTTCCCAGGGATCCCTCCTCTTGGCCCTGTACTTCCTTTCCTCCCAGCGTAACCACACTGTCATCACTGGTTTTCATACTGGGCTGGGCAGGTGGGGTGAGGTGAGGAGCAGAGGGGTTTGTTTGGTGGGCGTGTGGCCATGCAGTGGGTTCATGCTCACCTTCTCACACCTGGTAATTTTGTGTTCAACTTGATTTTCATAAGTGAAGTCACATCTGTCTTTGCCCCAGTGAAGAAACTGAGTCACTGAGACAAAACTTCCAAGCAAAGGCAGTGACATCTTTCAAACGTATCTCCATTCACTCATTCATTATGCATTTACTCATTTATTCACTCATTCTGCGGGACATTGGGTGGAACGACAAACTGGAGATGGTCACCATTTAATGCTGGTGGATCTTGATCTGGCATCTAGAAGAGTTCAGGAATCTAGAGAATGGGGCTGTGCATAAATTAAATAAGAGTCCAGAGATGAAACCTAGTTTTGAAAGGCATATGGGGAGGAGGGGAGGGCAGAGGAGCTTGGCTGAAAAAAACAAGTTCTCCTTGTCTCAGGACCCCTTGCTTTTTATTAACACAATTTGTCCTAAGGCAAGGTGGAGCTACACACCTCAAAGGGTAGGGTTTTTGTACAGTATCCATTGTCAGATTGGGGAATTGCCTTTGGCTGTTCAGATGTTTGGCCAGGAGGAGGCAATAACAGGTAGATTAAGATGCCCTGAGCTGTCTGGCCGCAAGCAATCATCATTTTCAGGTTTGGGGAAATGACTTTAGCCTTTCCCAACAGGTGATAACATATGTGACTCAGCCCTTGTTGAGTCCCCAAGTTCTACCAACCTTTTGATGAAACTCTTGCAATTATGACACGTTAGAATTGGCTTCTGGCACATCACACATCAATCGATCAGGACTAAGAAGTCAGTGAAGCTTGATCCCCGAGAAAGCAGCCTCTGTTTCTTGCCTCTTTCTGGAAATGTGTTCACAGGGACCCACCAAGTTACTGTCCGGTGTGAGCAACAGAGGGTCCCAGGGAGGACTGGGTCCATTGGAAAACCGAAAGCAATGGACATACGAGTCCAACAAGAGATTAAAGTCATCAAAATTAGCGAACATTCACTGAGAGCTCACACACTCTGGGTGCTGTTTCTCGCTTCTCAAACGTGATAATTTGGCCCTAACAGAGGAGGACATTGAGACACTCCCATCCCTGCCCTGAGGCCACAGGCTCCTACAGACTCTAGTGGGCGGTGGAATTCTTGGGGTCTGACTTGGGATCCTGGTGTCTCCCCTTCATTGCCTCTCAATAATGGACACACCTAAATCTATTACATTTCTCTAAAAAAAAGGCCCAGTCCGTGCCTTCGGGTGCAGACAGACATGAGGCCCTTTGCTCATGCTCCCTGGATCCTGGCCTCCTTCCCCTCGGGGCCTGCCAGCTCTGGCTCCATTGTTGAAAAGCCCCCCAGTGGGCGATGATTTCCATGTCTCATTGCCTATTGCACTCGTCAGTTTACAGAAAACAAGTAGGAAACAGACGAGCGGAAGTGCGGATGTTCCTAATATGGAGATTAAATCCCTTAAATGTAAGAAATAGAATAATAATTGTTACATTACCTTCCAGTGAGCACTTAGTAGGCATCATGCCTCACGTGGATTATCTCCTGTGGCCATTCCACCCACCTGCTGAGGGACAACAGCCATCACTGAATTTAATGGGTGGGGAAGCTGAGGCCCAGAGGAGGGTACCTTGTCCACACATGCCATGGTCAGTGGCGTTGCTGGACATGGACAGGGTCATTAGGCCTCCTGGACGTGGTGATGCAGCCTGTCGGGTGCCTGTTGAGCCTCCTCTGGGGCGGTCGGTTACAAAGGAAAAGACAAGAACAGCCCCCAAACATGTGCACGATATTCACAATATACATCATTCAACATGTAGGTTACAGCCGAAACCAGTTTGCCTTAATGGATAGAGCGTCGGTCTGTGGACTGAAAGGTCCCAGGTTCGATTCCGGTCAAGGGCTTGTACCTTGGTTATGGGCACATCCCCAGTAGTGGGTGTACAGGAGGCAGCTGGCCGATGATTCTCTCTCATCGATGTTTCTAACTCTCTATCTCTCTCCCTTCCTCTCTGTGAAAAATTAATAATATATATATATATATATATATATATATATTTTTTTTTTTTTTAAAAATGTAGGCTATAGAGCGGGGTGCAATTGGGAATGTTAAACTTGGGAATTTTTTTTTTTTTTAAGCTCCTAGGAAAGAGCTCTATTTCCCCACAGTCTTAACAGTAAAACCCTTAAAGTGTTAGGATACAAATTCGTAGAGCCAGTATGATCCCCTTTTGGAAAGAAAAAGGCGATGGTATAGATGCATATTTATTTCATTACCACTTGGCCGGGACTAACCTGCGTGTCAGGCAACTCGCTAAATGCTTGGGATTCATTTAACTTAATCTCATTTAATCAAAATGGTCCCCTGGAGGCAGGCTCTGCATTCCCCATTTAGATCTGTGGACTTGAAGGTCAAGCCGCATGGCCAAGGTCATGGAGTCACAGAGTGACAGGTATGGAATTCAAAGTTGGCTCTGCTTTCCTTCCAGGCCCTTTTCTCTGCCTCCTTCTCTCCCTGCTCAGGCTCTTTGTCTTTCTCTGTCACTCCCTCCCCACACACGCACATGTGTGTACACACAGAAAGAAGACAGGAATGAAACAGTCGGAGCATTAGCGGTGGCAGTCTCTGGATGGCGGAAGAGGCGATCTCCATCTTTTTAAAATGCCTTTTTACAATCCCCAACGTTCTAGAGGGAGTTTATGTTCAGAGAGACCCACTCAATGATCGTTTTGTCCAGGTTGCTTGTTTTAGAGTCAGCGGGAGGCAGGGGTTCTGGTGGAGGCCCGTGACCATGGGCCTCTTTAAAAATCTGCTACAAAACCAGACAGGGGAGCCAGACCTTTGCGTTTGGAACCGCCTAATCCGTCCTATAATACCTTGCTTTGTAGGCAAGTTCTGCACGCAAATCCCGTAAAATCCCATATCGGGGGGCTGACGCTGAGCCTGCCCAGAACAGAACCTGCTAATGATTGCTGCTCGCCAGGAGTCTGCAGAAAGGATCAGCGTGTCACGGCCCCCGCGCCTGCCTCCTGCCTGAGCCACGCTAATAAGGACTCTTTTCATGAGTTTATAGAAACACTTTGCCGGGACCATGGTGGGTCTCTAGTTCATCTAACCGGAGCGCTGCGTGGTCTGTGGGGCGGGGAGGGGCTGAGGGCCCAGCGGAAACCACAGGTTTGTAAACGCAGTGATAACGCACCCACCTCCCCCGGGGGGCTGGGCCTTCTCTGGGGCTGCGTTGGGGGCTGGTGGCAAACGGGACAGAGAGGGTGGAAAGGTTGGATGCTCTACCTGGAAGCCGGGCCAGGAATGACCTTGGGCAAGTCTTTTCCTCTGTGCTTCCATTTCCTAAGGATTGAAAACAAGGGTTCTGCTAAGTACCTCGCAGGGCTGTTGTGAGACCCAAAGGACTGCCTGACATTCCTTCCCTGTCCCCATGACAGTGCCCCTGGATGGTGACCTTCTGCCTCGGTGTTTCTAGCTCAGTGTTTAAAAGCTTTGACACTAGAGGGCTGAAAAGACTTACAGAAAGGTTGCAAAACTTGAACCCAGCACGGTTGAGGGAAGGCAGGGGAGGGTGGGTGGGAAGAGATCAAGAAATGAACTTGACTGTGTAGATGCATAACCGGTGGACACAGACAATGGGGTGGTGGGGGGCTGGGGGAGGGGGCAGAATGAGAGGGGTTGGGGGAGAGGGGGAAAAAGAGGACCTACTGGTATATACTATTTTCAACAATAAAGATTTTTTTTTAAGTGAAAAAAATGGAAACAAGAATTTCATTGTGGGCCCGGAACAGCTTGCTCCTCGCCTACCCCCGCCCCAAGGCTGCCTCTCAGACATGGCTGGAAACTTTTTCGGGAACTTGAGGGTCTGCTGAATCAAATGATGAAGGCTTAGATCTGGATGTGTTGAGTTAGTATAGCGCTGGGGTGTTGATCTGTGAGTGCTTTGTGCGGGGCCTGGATGAGGTTGGTTGACCTATTTGGAAATGTCTTTTGTGTGAAGTGTATCTTTGGGCATGTGGAGGTATTATTGATATGAGAAAATGCTAAGTAACTGATTTACTATCTGAAAAGGGATTTAATCGGGGAAAGGGAGGGAGGAAGAAACTGAACATAAACTGTGCACCTATGGACGAGGACAATGGGGGAGAGGAAGGGGGCGGAGGGTGGGGTGGGAACCTGGTAGAGGGGGGAAGAAATGAGGAATCTTTGTAATAATATGAACAATAAAGATTGATTTAAATAAATAAATAAATAAATAAATAAATAAATAAATAAATAAAAGAATTTCAGTGTGGTCTTCACTTGTGTGTTAGTGAACAGGTTACATTTGCTATGTCTCTCCATCATCCATCTGTCTGTCTGTCTGTCTATCTATCTATCTATCTATCTATTATCTATCCATCTATATTATCTATCTATCTGTCTATCTATCTATCTATCATCTATCTTATCTATCTATCTATCTATCTATCTATCTATCTATCTATCTATCTTGTTTTGAGAGTACATTGCAGACTAATTGCTCCATAGGCCCAAACACTTGAGCATATATGTCTCAAAAACAAGGACTATTACATAACGACAGCACTTTTTTAAGAATCAAAATCAAGAAGTGGACACTGATAGAACACTGTTATGTAATCCACTGGCCTATTCAGATTTTGCCAGTTGTGTCACGATCATCTTTCATAACAAAAGACAAACACTTTTTTTCTGGTCCGGGATCCAGTCCAGAGGAACCCAGGGAACCCTGTCCGAGAGCCTCCTGTGACTGCTTCCATCCGGTCGTCTGCCTTTCTTCGTCTCTCATGACCTTGACATTTCTGAAGAGCACAGATGACGATGCTCTTACAGCCACATGTGGGAATCCTCATCCCAAATAGCCTGGAATTTTATTGGATTTGGTGGCAGGACCTTAAAAAGGGTGATTAAGTCAGAATGAGGCTCTTAGGATGATCCTAGCCCAACTCTGCAACCTGGTGTCATGATAAGAAGAGGAAATTTGTCCACGAAGAGAGACCCCAGGGATGTGTGTGCACAGGGCATTGACAAATGAATGAAATGACTATGCATTCAACTGAGGAGGAGAAGCAGGGTGTAGCCGCATCAGGGAAGTGGGGATCCCCAGGCCCCCTGTCCCCAAAGCCTAGAGGCCCCAGGCCATGCTGTTGTCCTGTGACCAGGTGTCTTCAGGAGGTAGGTCTTGTGTGTTTCAGTTCCGCCTGGGGTGGGCAGGGCCCCTCACTGGGGCTGGCATCCTGGGTACTTGTGCCCCCCCCTCGCCCCCCCCCCCCCCCGCTCAGCCTTATGCTTTTTCTTTTCTTTCTTTTTTTTTTTTTTAAATATGTTTTTCTTTCAATGACTTCAGAGAGGGAGATAGAAACATCAATGATGAAAGAGAATCCTTCATCAGCTGCCTCCTGCACGCCCCACACTGGGAATCAAGCCAGCAATCTGGGCAGGTGCTCCAACTAGGAATAGAACTGTGACCTCCCGGCTCATAGGTCGATGCTCAACCACTAAGCCACACCAGCCGAGCCAGCCCTATACTTTTTTTTTTTTAATATATATATATATATATATATATATATATATATATTTTTTTTTTTTTTTTTTTTTTTTTTTTACAGAGAGGAAGGGAGAGAGCTAGAGAGCTAGAAAGAGTCATCCATCAGCTACCTCCTGCACAATCCCTACTGGGGACGTACCTGCTACCAAGGTACATGCCCTTGACCGGAATCGAACCCGGACCCTTCAGTCCACAGGCCGACGCTGTATCCACTGAGCCAAACCAGTTTCAGCAGCCCTATGCTTTTTAAAAGCCCCCCCACCCCCCGGGTGGCACTCTGCTTCAGCTCCTATCGTAGTGAGTTGAAAGATTAACCCCCGTGCCGGGACCGGTTTGGCTCAGTGGATAGAGCATCAGCCTGCGGACTGAAAGGTCCTGGGTTCGATTCTGGGCAAGGGCATGTACCGTGGTTGCGTGCACATCCCCAGTGGGAGGTGTGCAGGAGGCAGCTGATCAATGTTTCTCTCTCATGGATGTTTCTAATTTTCTATCCCTCTCCCTTCCTCTGTAAAAATATTAAAAAAAAGAAAAAAGAAAAAAGATTATCCCCCGTACCTTTCACTCCAAAATTTATCTCCGCATCCTAACCTCTAGAATGTGATCGGATTTGGGAAAAGGTCTCTGCAGATGTGGTTAAGAATTTAGGTCATCTTGGATGATCGCAATAGACGTCCAGTCCGATGACCTATGTCATTATAAGAGAAGAGAGACACAGAAATGAGGGCACGGCCACGTGAGCACAGAGGCAGCGCTCTGGGTGACCCGGTCATGGCCCAGGAGCCACCCGAGCTGCCCGAGGCCGGTGGCACGGCTCTCCTTCCTGCCTCGGTGGGAGCGTGGCAGGCCCGCACCCTGACGGCTGCACCTCTGGCCTCTAGAACCAGGGGGGACGCATTCTGTTGTGTTAGGCCAGCTGGGTGGTCATGGGTCACAGCAGCTGCAGGAAATGAGCGCACCCGCCTGCCCCCGTACCTGCTGCCGCACCTGGCTCACGTGTCTCCGTGCTGCTGGGCCTTGGCCTCACTCCTGGGAACCAGGGGCATCTGTCCATGTCAGGGGGGTATGAGGACTTGATGAGATGTTGTAAGTAAAGCCTTCAGAGGAAGGCCTGGCCCCCCTAAGGCCCCTCACCTGGTAGAGAGCATGTAAAGTTATATTAGCCAAGCGTTCTGCCCTCCTGTAGGATGGATTGTCACACCCAAGGCAGGGTGGTAGCCCGGTGATGTCATTTTTAACCCCATTAAAAGGAATGGTGGCTGCTGATGCCGGTTTTGCTCAGTGGATAGAGCATCGGCCTGCGGACTGAAGGGTCCCAGGTTCGATTCCGGTCAAGGGCATGTAACTTGGTTGCAGGCAAATCCCCAGTAGGGGGTGTGCAGGAGGCAGCTGGTCAATGATTCTTTCTCATTGATGTTTCTAGCTCTCTATCCCTCTCCCTTCCTCTCTGTAAAAAATCAATAAAATATATTGAAGAAAAGAAAAAAAGGAATAGCGGGATCTCTCTGTGGTCAGAGGATGGGAAGGACCCCCCCCCCCCACCGTGTCATCTTTAACACCCAATTAAAGGAGGGCAGGATCTCATTGTGGTCAGACCACAGCCTCTGGGTCAGGCTCCCTGGGTTTAGATGCCTGCTCTGTGACTCACTTGCTGTGTGACCTTGAGCAAGTTAATGACCCTCTCTGTGCCGCAGTTTCCTGACCTGTAAATGGGCACAGTGTCCCCTGTGCTACGGCTCCTCCTTGCTCCTCGGTGTTTGTAAATGCTCAGGCTGGGGCTGGGAAAGCCTCGTGGGGCTGCTCAGTCAATGTCAGACTCCGTACGGAGGGCATTCCTTGGACTCTGAAACCCAACCATGTTTTCACTGGAAGCAAAACTGACTCTTCATTGCTTGCCTCCTAAGGCAGCTCACTCGCACGCCTCCTTCCCCAGGGTTCTCAGCTGCACGCTTCTCAGGATCTTCCCCGCAGACACTGGAAGGTGAGACAGGTGGATGGGAGACTCCGCCTTTGCTCCCCACACCCCCACCCCAGCTCCCCACCTCCTCTTCTCTCCCCCATTGGCCTGAGCTCTCCCAGGCCAGGCATGGAAACGCTGCTTTGGCCCAAATAGCAAGTCACTTGTCTGTTTTCTCAAGGGCCTGCCCCCTGAATGCTTGGAATTCTTGGCTAAGGGAGTGTCCCCAAGGGGTCTGCTCCAGGGCTGGGTTATGAGCTGGACTTAGCGCGCAGGGAGCTTGGGCCGCAGCCCAGGGAGTGGAGTGGGAAGGGCGAACCAGGACAAGGATTCCCACTGTCCCATGAGGCCAGGGCATTCTGGCGGGGCTCAATCCCCACCTCATTTTCCTCAGTAGTTGGTGTCCCAGAATTTCTCCTTGTGTGGGGGTGCGTGGATGGGGCACAGGAGCAGCCACACAGCCGGGGCACACCCCAGGGAAGGCAGCCCCACTCCTGAGGGAGCAGCCGAGAAATAGGGACCCAGGGCCCTTCCAAAGGGGAGGGCGTCCCTGGATGGCTGCCGGCAGCCTTAGGTGAGATCCGGGAAGGTTTCGGGCTCCCTGACTCTAGTGTTCTCACCCACAAAACAGGGTTCAAAACATCACCCCCAGCACAGCTGGGATTCTAAGCCCCCAGCTTGCTGTGCTGGGAGTCCCCAGGAGACTCAGGGTGTCTTAGAAAACAGGGTGAGGCCCGAGCTGGGCAGGACGTCCTGTCCTCAAGACATAACAGGAGTCCAGCTGGCGCGGCTCAGTGGTTGAGTGTCGACCTATGAACCAGGAGGTCAAGGTTTGATTCCCCGTCAGGGCGCATGCCCAGATTTAAGGCTTGATCACCAGTGCGGGGTGTGCTGGAGGCGGCCAGTCAGTGATTCTCTCTCCTCATTGACGTTTCTATCTCCCTCTCCCTTCCTTTCTGCAATCGATAAAAAATAAAATAAAGACACAGCAGGAAGCATCAACCTGTCACCCAGAATGCCCGTGTCTGTGGTTTGGAACCTGTTTCTGAACCCCACTGTGATCAATGCTGCCCCCCGGGCCGCCCAGTGTCTAATTCCAGGAAGGCACTCCCCAGCACACTCCGATGTGTGGGGCCAGCTCCAGAGAATACCTCTGTGTGGGCCCACCTGTCTGTCTACCAGTTCATCTGTCCTGTCCGTCCTTCCATCACGGAGTAGATGGGCTGAGACCTTCCACTTTCTGGCTCTGTAAACATGGGCAGGTTAGGCAACCTGGGCCTTGGGGCCCTCCCCTGTGAAATGGGGGTGACATCGATACCTACCTCTTGGGGTGGCCTCAGGCATAAATAACCATGCAGGTAAGGCACTGAACAGCTGCACCTGCCAATAGCAAGAAATGAAGGTGGGACCTTATTTATTGTTGTTGCTGCTGCTGCTATTGTTATGTTGCTATGGGAACCTGCATGACATGAACACACAGCCTCCCTCACTTAGAGGAAACCATGTGATGGTGATCTGGGGAAGCTGATACCACCTTGTACCCATCGGTTCCATGTTTGTGTGCTCAGCTCCCCTGGCTATCGGTAGGACGTGCTCGGCAGTCCTCAGCCCATGGCAGTGCGTTATCCATTGCATGACTGCCCTGAGCGCCTAGACTTCTAGCCAGGAGCCACCGCACCTGATGTGCTGTAGGACCCGTGCTTCCGTATCTCCTCGGGCTTGGAACATTTCAGGAAGACCTGTGCCCGAAGTCCCACCCAGGCGAAATCCATAGCCTCAGGGAAGCCATGTGGGGTGGAGGTCAAGGGAAGAGAACCAGCTGGGAGTGAAAACCTTGAAGCTCAGAGCTCTCCTTATTGGGAGGAAGGAAGAATATTGGTTAAGATTGTGGACTCATGCTCAAACCGGTTTGGCTCAGTGGATAGAGCGTCAGCCTGCGGATTAAAAGGTCCCAGTTTCGATTCCGGTCAAGAGCATGTACATTGGTTGCAGGCACATCTCCAGTAAGAGGGTGTGCAGGAGGCAGCTGGTCGATGTTTCTCTCTCATCGACATTTCTAGCTCTCTATCCTTCTCCCTTCCTCTCTGTGGAAAATCAATAATAAAAAAAATAAAACAAAAAGATTGTGGACTCAGGATCAAACTACTTAAACCAAATACCTGCTTTAATTAAAAATGGAAAAAAATGAAAAAAATAAATAAAATAATCAAATGCCAGCTCCGATGTTTAGTCCAGGGCTTCCCTTCTTTGAGACTCAGTTGCTTCACCTGTTCCATGGAATAACACATACCCTGCAGGCTTCTACTGACGTGTAAATAAGATGATATTCTTACAGCACTTGGCACAGAGCCTGGCACACAGTAAGTGTGTGAAAGGCCACGGCCAGCATGGCTTTCGGGTTGGAGAAAGAGCTGACGTACAAATGATACACACGGGACAAGATTAATTTTAATTATTATGGGGGGAGGCCAGGGCGAACTGGACTAGGGCAGTCAGATTCCACTGAGTCTCCTGTACCCAGCTGCTTTCATTTACTAGAATACACAACTGCCTTCTAGGAATGCAAACAGACATATCAATGGTAATGTTTACAGTAAACAGTAAGATCCTCAGGTTTTAGAGGTGTTTGCTTTAGGCCATTGAGTCAGCAGTAGGTCATAAAATGGAAATTCACCTGGTGAATTTCAAAGGAGGCACTCAGCCTTCGGATGCACTCCTGGCATCATTCCTATTAATTACTGTTGATCTTGGTTTCCAGCAGAGGTGCTCAGCAAATATTCTTATTCTCCAGTAGGTTCAACCTCTTCCCCTTCCTCTCCGGAATACAACATGGCAAAAGGTTTGCTGATCTCTTTGAACCAAGCTCTGTTCACTCTCCATTTCCTGGCTTCTGGGCCCTGGGAGAGCATGCGCTCTTTGTCTTGTATTCTATTGATATGGTAGGTATAGTACATGGTTTAAATTTCATGTGTTAAACCAACTTTGCATTCCTGGAATAAATCCCAGTTGGTAATTAGCCCCTTTTGTATGTTGCTAGAGTCAGGTGACTAGTATTTTATTGAGGATTTTTCTAAGTATATTCATAAGGTCTAACATTCTCTTTGGATACCTTTGTCATTGGTAGCAGGGTAATACTGGCCTCAGAATGAGTTGAGAAGTGTCCTATTTTTTTCAGAAGAGTTTGTGAAGGATTTGAGGTCACTGTTCTTTGAGAGGAATTGCCAGTGACTCCTTCTCCTTCTGTTGATCACTCTTGGAGTTCACTGAGCTTCTTGGATGTGTATGATGCTTTCCATCAAATTTAGGAAGTCCTCAGCCATTATTTATTGGACTATTTTCCTGTTTCTTTTTCTCTCCTTTGGTATTGCCATTACATGTATGTAATGGTGATGTTTCCCAGTCCTTAGAGGCTCTGTTCATTTTAAAAAAATATATATTTTATTGATTTTTTACAGAGAGGAAGGGAGAGGGATAGAAAATTAGAAACATCGATGAGAGAGAAACATCGATCAGCTGCCTCCTGCACATCCACTACTGGGGATGTGCCCACAACCAAGGTACATGCCCTTGCCCAGAATCGAACCCGGAATCAGTCCGCAGGCCAATGCTCTATCCACTGAGCCAAACCAGTTTCGGCAAGGCTCTGTTCATTTTTCTTCATAAGTTTCCTCTGTGTACTTTTGATTGTATAATCTCTATCAGTCTACCTTCAAGTTTGCTGATTCTTTCTTCTGCTGGCTCAAATCCACTGTGGAGCCCCTCTTGTGAATATTTTATTTCAGCATTGTACTTTCCATAATT
This sequence comes from Pipistrellus nathusii, assembly GCA_963693515.1. Taxonomy (NCBI): domain Eukaryota; kingdom Metazoa; phylum Chordata; class Mammalia; order Chiroptera; family Vespertilionidae; genus Pipistrellus; species Pipistrellus nathusii. The sequence goes on from OY882859.1 coordinate 6,515,644, forward strand.
TCACTTTGGTCATTTTAAAAAATATTTTTTATTGGTTTTAGAGAGGAAGGGAGAGGGAGGGAAAGATAAAACATAAATGTTGAGAGAGAATCATTGATCGGATGCTTCCTGCACACCCCCACACGGGGGATTGAGACCACAACTTGGGCATGTGTCCTGACTGGGAATTGAATCATGGCCTCCTGGTTCATAGGTCAGTACTCAACCACTAAGTCACACTGGCTGAGCACCACTTTGGTTATTTTAAAGAATAATTTGTATCACTTGGTTGGTATTCTCTCTTTGAAATATTGTCATCCAACTTCCCTTTCCTTCTTTATGCCAGTCTTTAGCGCTTTGAACATATTTGTAACAGCTGCTTGGAAGTCTTTGCTAAGTCTGACATCTGGGTCCTCTCCATGGCAGTTTCTGTTGTCTGTTTTTATCTCCGTGTGGATCACACTTCCCTGTTGCTTTGTGTGTTTCCTAAGTCTCTTACTGTTGGAAACTGGAGATGTTAGATATTATACTGTCGCAGTGCTGGTTCTCCCCACTCCTCCCTGGGTTTGGTGCTCATTGTTCGCTTAGTCAGGGCTATTTTAGTCATGTCTATTTCCCACAATGCAGCTGGCTTCTGATGTCACTCCTGGGGGGTGGGCAGCCTAGGGCAGAGTACAGACAGCCTGGATGACATTGTTCTCATTAGGGCTCTCTCTGACTTTCCCTGGTCTGTCTGTTAAACTGTCTGTCTCTGTTGGTGTCACACCAACACTAAGTGCAGGCTAATTGTTCCATTGTTTTCAATGATGCCCATGGGCTCCCATTGCTCCTCAGACTTCTCCGTTGGGTTTCTGGCATCTGAAATGTGGGTGGCTGCTCCGGTCCTCAGACCCTGCAGTGTGTGTGGCTTGTCTGGCTCTGAGCTCCTGCAGGGCAGATGGCTTCCTGGCCTCCCTCCCACAGTCACTTTCTCACCCAGCCCCCTGCGTAGCTCCATTTCAGAATGCCTCCAGCAAGACACCTCCCTGTAGAGAATGGTTTTACCCAGCACCCAAGAGGGGAGATTTCTAGCAAATTATTTGGTTGTGGGGAAGGGTAGGTGCCAACAAGTCACACTGGGACAATAACAGAGCAACTTCTTTGCCAGATCAGTGAGTCACACTAGGCCCTCTCCAGCAAGCTCTGGACCTTAGCTCTAGGGGCTGGGAGGCCATCTTCCTGGGGTGAGCCATCTCAGCCTGAGGGGTAATCATTGTTCCTCCTACCTGCAATTCCTATATTTCTTTGAGCTCTCTTTACTTGTTGCTAGCCAGTCTTTGCCCTGTTATAGTTAATAATTCCTTTATTGTACTTTTCCCCACACACTGCAGAAGCCAGACACTGATGAAGCCACGTGTGCCGAGCCACGAGTGCTGAGCCACGTGAGCTGAGCCACGTGTGCTCCAGGAACCTACATGTGAGTCCCTGGAACCAGGAAAGCTGAGCCCTTCTCTCCCGCGCTGTCACTCCAGTGTCCTTTCCTGGCAGTGCTTCGGTGCCAAAGGCCAACCAAAACTATTGAAAGGTTCCAGGGAGCAGACAGGAAGTGAGAGTCTGGTACCAATAGGCAATCCATTGATAACTGGCAAAACCCCAAACTTACAGAATAATCAGCTGAAGACTAGCTGGAGAGAGAACCCTGAGAACCGAGGATGGAAAGTGGAGGCCACACAGAGACCGATCTGCCAATTGATGGAGAAAGCTTCTAATAGACACTCCAGTGGGATGAGAATTTTAATTATAGCTGAGTCAGCAGCACAGTCACCGAGCACACAGATTATCATGAGCATTGTGCTAAAATTACCCTGCTTCCTTTAGCCCCACAACTTTATACTGACAGCACTGATGTGATGATGTACCTGTCAGTCTTTACCCTTCTCTGTTTTACTGGCAAATTTTAGCATGAGCCTTTGCTAAGGCCATTAACAGCACTGGTGTTCTGTGTACTTGTCCAAATATGTAAATACTAGAGGCTCCATGCAAAAAATGGGCCCTCCTTCCCCTGGCTGCAGGCACCACCTTCACTCCAGCCAGAGCTGCCTTTTTGCTCTGGCCTGGAGCCACCTTTCCATCTTCCCATGCTTCCCAGAGTGGCTGGGGTGGTGCAGAATGCCTGCATTGTAGCCATGGTGATGATGCAAGCATTCCATCCTGGCCCAACCCTGGCCACTAGGCACCTGCATATGCAAATCAACTCATTTTGTTGGGTTAATTTGCATACACACTCATGATTGGCTGGTGGGCATCACAAAGGCACAGTCAATTTGCATTTTACTTTTTTTATTAGTGTAGATAGTCCACACAATAAAACGGCACCAAACGAAAACTGGTGAAAATTCACTGAAACAAACAAACAAACAAACAAACAAACAAACACTCAGGCTCACAGAAGAGGAAACCAAGATGCAGAGAACAGATATAACTTACCTGAGGCTAGGAGGAAAGCAGGATTCTAACCCAGGCCGGCTGGCACCTGAGTGGGTGCTCTCAATGTTGGCCATGCTGGATTGGAGCATCAGAGTGGGGTCAGGGCAGCCAAGGGGAATGAGTGTGATTTGTGCACCAGGACCAAGCTCTGGTGAAGAAGGCTGGCCACGGGTCTCCTGTCTTCTGATGCAAAGATCAGGCCACAGTGGCCTCTCCCTCGGCTGCCCAGGTGTGTGCCTTTGGGCCTGACTTCCGCAGAACCTTTGGGAAGCCCATCTCTCAAGACTCCCCCTGGTCCAGGATCCGTTTTCCTGGTCTCACATTTCTTAGGGAAGTACTGGTAGGTCCTTTAGCGCCCACTGGCCTGGTTGGGATTACACCTAAAAATCCAGGTCCTGCCCTAGCTGGTTTGGCTTAGTGGATAGAGCATCTGGCAGGTTTGTGGCTGGATCACCAATAGAGGGCATGCAGGAGACAGGGGATTAGTGATTCTCATTATTGATGTTTCTCCCTCCCTCTCCCTTTCTCTCTGAAATCAATAAAAAAAATATTTGTAAAAAAACCCTCATGCTTGACCATTATTTAAAAAAATCAGGCCAGGTCACGGTTAGTCCAAAAACAGTGGGAGGAGGAAACAGCTCATATAACCTCCCCACGTGCTCCTGACACAAGTTCCCAAGCTGTTCCCCACCCCACCCCACCCCCGGACCCCTGGCCCATAGCCACCTGCTCCGCTGCAGCCACATTGTGTGTCTGTGCTGTAGACACACCAGGCTCTGTGCTGTAGACACACCAGGCTCCCCCATCTCTGCATCCTCTGCCCTTGCTGTTCCCTCAGCCTCAAAAGAGGGACCCAAATCCCCCCGACTTTGCGAGACTGGCGACCGACCCCTTGTTCATTCTCCTGTTCTGACCTCAAATGGCCCTCCCCAGTGGCCTCCCCAACATCGTATCTGAAGAACCCTCTGCCCACTCTACTCCCCTTCCAGTCCCCCACCTCCAGCCCTGACATCATCCTTTTAAATCTCCTCCCTGGCTCTTGTCACTCCCCGGACCTATCTTCTTCTTTGGTGTGTTTCCTTATTTACCATCTGTCTTCCCCCAACTAGAAGTGGAAACTCAGAGGGTGCAGGGAAAACTGTAGCTGCCTTATCTGCCAGAGCCTGGCCCAGCCTCTTATTTTGGAAGAACTATATGAGTGTGTGAATACATAGATGGACAGGTGGTGACTAATTGGATGAGAGGATGTGTGTAAGGACAAATGGATGGATGGATGAATGGATAGGTTGATGGGTGGATGGACCTATGAGATAAAATTTACCCATGTAAAAAGGTCAATTTAGGCCAATTACATCATGTCCCTGAGATTAGGATGTACTGCCACCTAGTGGTGGAAATAACAACATCTGAATTTGCCTTGGGCTGCTCTCCCTTCTCCAGAAGTCAACTATCTCCCATCTACTGGCCTCACCCTTGTCCGGATCACTCTTCCCTTCCCGAAGCCCCTGGGGAGCACCCCGTTACTTGGCTGGGGACGTGGCCTTTCCTTTGCAGAGTGATGACGCCATTTCTGAAGTAAAACCAGGGCTTATTCGGTAAACATTTACTGAGCGCCGACTGTGTCAGACCGTCTCCAGGGACAGGGGACCCTGGAGAGCAAGCAGGGTCCTCATGGAGCTGACTCTAATGAGGGGCCAGCCAAGGAGAGGAGACATATAGGCAGGTGGCTTCCCCTGGAGGAAGAATGGCATGGAGAATGGCGCAGAGGGCTGTACCGTGAACAGGAAGACACGACTGCGTGCGATACTGGAAATGCGGGCCTGCCAGACACTGCGCCTCTTTTTCACAGTCAGCAGTGGGAGGTCCAGCAACTTGTCCTTCCTTTGGAGGAAAAATTTCAATATGTGCCTGGCGGCTCAATGTCCGGGAAGTCTGCGGAGGGCGTCTCCTGGGTGCGGGTGGAATATGTCTCGGCCTTCTACTATGGGTACGTCTGTGCCAGTTACCCAGTGCTGCCACTCGGCCAAAATGCCGCTTTCCGTTGCCCGCTCTCTGAATGCAGAGATGGCCTTTGAACTGTCTTTCCCTTGTCAGCTGGCACAGCTTGAGCTGTGTGAGTGGAAGGCCCCGACAGGGTGACAGGGACAGGATGAGTTGCTCTCCCTGGCTCCCCAGGCTCCTCTTGTTTGGATCCTGGGGCTCGTGGTTTTTCTTATACCTGACTCCAGTGGCTTCCTCACACCCCTGTGGGCAGGCCATCTTGCCCCAAGTGCAACTCACATAAAGCCCGTTGGCCCACAGACTTGGGCATCTGTCTTCCTAGTTCCCGAGTGTGTCACTGGAACAGGTGCCTGGAAACTGGCAGCGTCCCATGTGGGCTTTCTAACCTAAGAGGGGAAGGCCATGGAGCAGAAAGAGCTAACTGGAAGGCCCTGGGCCTTCCCCTCCCTAACAGAGGAAGCCAGAAGCAGAGAACTGCACCCCCTAGGGAACTGCAGAGATTAATGCCACCATCAAAGACGTCCAAGGAGCACCTCGCACACCCCAGTTTCACTCACTCTTGAGAAGGACTCTGAGTCTCCTAGACTCCTATGGTGCCTCTGAGTGCAGCTGCGGTCCCAGCTGGAGCCTCTCCATCGGAGCCCATAAACCCGGCCTATATCATATTTGAACTTCAGAAAATCAAAGGTTAAAAAAAAACCATCTTGAAAGAAGCCACAGGAAAAATATTCCTTATCTATAGAGGGACAAAGATAAGAACTACATTTAACCCCTCAGAAGCCAAACAGGCAAGAGGAGGGTGGAGTGAAATATTTAAAGCTTAAGAAAAAAAGATAAGCCAACCAAAAATTCTGTACCTTATGAAATTATCCTTCAAAAGTGAAGGAGAAACTAAAACTGTCTCAGACAAAGAAAAATTGAGGAAATACATTGCCTATAGAACTATCTGCCTTACAAGAAATGTTAAAAGAAGTTCTTTGGACCGAAAAAAAAAATAATATAGGCTAGAAGCTCAGAGCTATGTAAAGAAAGGAAGAGCATCAGAAAATAAGTAAAGTTAATAAAAAAAACTTTGATTTTTCTTATTTTTAATTGATCTAATAAATAACATTAGTTCAAAATAATAGCAGCAACAACATATTTGATCAGATATTATTATGTATGGATGAAATGAATGACAAAGGATGAGAGGGAGGCATTAGGAATGTTTTGTTATTATAAGGTATTTGCCTGTGAAACAGTCATAAGACAGACCACATTCTGGGTCAAAAAACACACGCTAGGCCCGGCTGTATGGATCAGTGGTTGAGCATTAATTATGAACCAGGAGCTCATGGTCTGATTCCTTGTAGGGGCATATGCCTCAGTTGTGCGCTCCATCCCCAGTGTGGGGAGTGCAGGAGGCAACCTATTGATGATTCTCTCTCATTGATGTTTCTATTTCTTCCCCTCCCTTTCTTTCTGAAATCAATAAAAAACAAAAACAAACCAAAAAACATATCTTAACAAATTTAAACAAATGAAAATCATACAATCTCTGTCTTTACACCATGGTGGTCTTAAACTAGAATTTAGGGACAATAGCAGAAAGATAGCTGAAAAAATCCTCAAATACATGATGATTATAAAACATACTTCAAAAGAACACATGGGTCAAAGGAGAAATCTCAATAGATATTATAAAAAACATTTTGAACTAAATGAAAATACAACCTATCAAAATTTGTAGAATACAGTGAAAGTAGTGCTTAGAGGAAAATATATATATAATTGAATGCATATATTAGAAAAGAAGAAACTTAAAATCAAGAATCTTGGCTTTTATATTAGGTAATTAAAAAAGAAGAACACATTAAACTCAAAGCAAGCAGGAAAAAGGAAATAATAAAAATTAGAGCATAAGTTGCTGAAATTGAAAACAGGTATTAAATAGAGAAAAATCGAGATGCAAATCAAAACAACAATGCGATACCATTTCACACCTGTCAGAATGGCCAACAAACGACAGTGTTGGCGAGGTTGTGGAGAAAAAGGAACCCTCGTGCACTGCTGGTGGGAATGCAGACTGGTGCAATCACTGTGGAGAACAGTATGGAGTTTCCTCAAAAAACTGAAAATGGAACTCCCCTTTGACCCAGTAATCCCACTTCTAGGAATATATCCCAAGAAACTAGAAACACCAATCAGAAAGGATATATGCACCTCTATATTCATAGCAGCACAATCTACAATAGCTAGGATTTGGAAACAGCCTAGGTGCCCGTCAGCAGATGATTGGATCAAAAAACTATGGTACATCTACACAATGGAATACTATGCTGCCATAAAAAGAAGGAATTCTCATCATTTGCAGCAACCTGGATGGAATTGGAGAACATCATGCTGAGTGAAATAAGCCAGTCAATGAAAGAGAAACACCACATGACCTCACTCATTTATGGATAATAAAGAATATTATAAACTGATGAACCAAAAGATAGATATAGAGACAGTAAAGCAACAAGCAGTCTGTCAAATTACAGCAGGGAGGGTAGGGAGATCTGGGGGAGATAATAGATCAACCGAAGGACTTGTATACATGCATACAAGTGCAACCAATGGACACAAAACTCTGGGGAGAGAGGGTATTTATGGGAGGGGGGACAATGGTAAGATATGTACCCGATAATAATTTAATAAAAATTAAAAAAAAATAGAGAAAAATCAACAAAACTAAAAGCTAGTACTTTGGAAAGATCAGTGAAATGGATAAGCCTCTAACTAAGAAAAAAGAGGTAGGATACAAATTACTAGTATCAGAAATGAAAGAGAGGACATCACTATATATTCCATGAACATCCGAAGGATAATAAAGAAATTTATGAACAATGTTGTTTTGTCAAATTTGATAACCTAGATGAAATTCCTTTAAAGACACAAGATGTCATGACTCACACAAGAAGAAATAGACATTCTGAATGTCTTATATCTATTAGAGGAATTGAATCAATAATTATAATCTCTCGAAATGGACAGCACCAGTCCCACGTGGTTTCACTGGTGAATTCTACCAAGAAAGAAATCATGCCAGTTCTCTGCAATCTCTTACAGAAAATAGAAGCAGAAGGAAGACTTCCTAACTCATTCTATGAGGCCAACATTACCCTCATACCAAAATCAGACAAAGACATTGCAAGAAAAGAAAACCACAGACTATTATTTCTTGTGAAATAGCTGTAAAAACCACCAGCAAAATGCTAGCCAATTGAGTCTAACAAAGTCTAAGAAAAAATTACACACCACAACCACAAGTAGTGTTTTCCCAAGGTCTGAAAGACTGGTTCAACATTTGAAAGTTGCTTAATGTAGTCCATCATATCAACAGGCTAAAGAAGAAAAACTAGATGATCATATCAATAGAGGCAGAAAAGGCATTTGACAAAATCTGTCACCCATTCACTGTGGCAAACTTGGAATGCAAGGGAACTTCCTCAACTTGATAAAGAACATTGATAAAGAACCCACAACTGACATTATACCTAATGGTGAGAAACTTGAAGATTTCCATGCTAAGATCAGGAATAGGTAAGGATTCCCTTTCTCACTATTGATTTTCTCACTATTGTAGGAGAAGCCATAACAAATGCAGTAAGATAAGGGGAAAAAAAGATATGCAGACTGGGAAGGAAGAAATAAAATTGTCTTTGCTCACAGATGACATGATCATCTATGTAGTATACTCAAAATATTCGACAAAACAAAACAAACAAAACACCAGGAAGCAATTACAGGAAGGTAGCAGGACACAAGATTAATATGAAAAAGTCAATTGCTTTCCATGCCTGGTCATGTGGCTCCATGGTAGAGTGTCAACCCATGAACCAGGATGTTACAGCGTGATTCCTGGTCAGAGCACATGACTGGGTTGTGGGGTTGAGCCACGCAAGAGGCAGCTTCCTATTTACCAATAAGGAGGTGGGATTTGAAAATAAAAACACATTGCCGTTTATATCCTCCCCCACCAATGAAATACTTAGGTAGAACATCTAACAAAAATATGTTCCAGAGCCACATAAGGAAAACCTCAAAACTTTGATGAAAAATATCAAGAAAGAAGTAAATAAATGGAGAGTCCATGTTCAATGGTTTCAAGATGACATTTCTTCCCAACTTCATTTATAGGTTCAATGCAATCCCAGTAAAAATGCCAGCCGGTTATTTTGTGGGTGTTGGCAAACTGGTTCTCTAAAGTTTATATGGAGAGGCAAAAGACCCAGAATAGCCAACGTAGTATTGAAGGAGAAGAACGAAGACTGAACCCTGACACTGCGCATCTTGAAGACTTACAAGAGAGCTACATCACCAACACAGTGTGGAACTGGTGGGAGAAGAGGAAAATAGATCCATGGAACAGAATAGAGAAGCAGACCCAGGTAAATATATATTGATAGTCAACTGGGCAGCCATATGCAAAAAAGAAAAAAATAATCTAGACACAGGCCTTATACCCTTCACCAAGAGTAACTCAAAATGGATCATAGATATAAAATGCAAAACTAGAACCCTCCTAGAAGATAATAGAGGAGACAATCTCGGTGACCTTGGGGGCGGTGATGACTTTTTTATAAGGCAATTTTTAAAAATATATTTTATTGATTTTTTTACAGGGAGGAAGGGAGAGGGATAGAGAGTCAGAAACACTGATGAGAGAGAAACATCAATCAGCTGCCTCCTGCACACTCCCCACTGGATATGTGCCTGCAACCAAGGTACATGCCCTTGACTGGAATCGAACCTGGGACTCCTTCAGTCCACAGGTCAATGCTCTATCCACTGAGCCAAACTAATTAGGGCAGTGATGACTTTTAAGATCAACACCGAAGGCAGGATTTATGAAAGAAATAACTGGTAAGTGGGACTTCATTGAAAGTCAGAGTTTCTGCTTCATGAAGATGATGTCAACATAATGAGAAGACGAGCCACAGACTGGGGAAAATGTTTGCAATAGACACATCTAATAAGGGACTGTTATTCAAAGTAGAAAAAGAAGCCTTAAACTCAACAATAATAATTAAAAAAAAGAACAATCTGAATTTTAAAATGGCCAAAAGACCTGAACAGACACCTTGCCAAAGAAGATCTACAGATAGCAAATGAGCACATGAATAGATGTTCAACAAGCATGTCAATAGCAGGAAGCAGCTTGTTTAATTGTTGCAAATTAAAACAACAATGACATATTGTTGCACACCTGGTAGGATGCCCCAAATCCCAAACCCTGACAACACCAAATGCAGGTGAGGATATGGAGCAACAGGAATTCTCATTCATCACCTGGGGGAATGCAAAGTGGGACAGCCCCTTGGAAGACAGTTTGGCAGTTCCTTACAAAACTAAACGTACTCTTAACATGTGATACAATAACCGTGCTCTTTAGTATTTACCCAAGAAAATTGAAAACTTATGTTCACACCAAAACCAGCACATGGATGTTTATAGCAGCTTTACTCATAATTACCAAACTTGGAAGCAACCAAGAGGTCCCTTAGTATGTGAAGAGATGAAATGAATGGTGATCCATCTAGATAATAGCATGTTATTCAGAGCTAACAATAAATGAACTAGCAAGCCATGGAAAGACATGTAGGGACCTTCAGTGAATGCTACTTAGTGAAGGAAGCCAATGTAAAAAAGCTATCTTCAGTAATAAAAGAGAAATATGAAAACCGACCATACATCCGCGGCATCCACCAGCCAATTAGGAATGAGTATGCAAATCAACCCAACAAAGATGGCGGGTTTATTTGCATATGCGGGCATGAAGCAAAGACTGAAGACTCTGGCCCAAGCAAAGACTGAAAACTGAAGATTGAAGAGGCTTAGCTTCTCTGCTGTGGCCAGAGTGAAGGCTTGGGTCCTGGGTGCCGGAGGAAAACCGGTGCTGGCAGCCAGGGGAAGAACGGCGTATTACATGAATCTTCATATAACAGGCATCTAGTGTACTATATGATTTCAAGCCTATGACATTCTGGAAAAGGCAAAATAATGAAGACAGTAAAAGGATGAATGGATGCCAGGGCTTAGGGAGGAGGGCGGTGAATAGGCAGAGCACAGAAGCGGTTTAGGGGAGTTGTATTATTCTGTATGATAATGCAATGGTGGATACACATCATTATACATTTGTCAAAACCCATAAGATATACAACACTAAGAGCAAATGTAATGTAAACTATGGGCTTTGGATGATAAGAACACGTAGGTTTATTATTTTATTTTATTTTATTTTTTATTTTTATTTTTTTAAAATCAATCTTTATTGTTCATATTATTACAAAGGTTCCTCATTTCTTCCAACGCATAGGTTTATTAATGGTAACAATCTGACTGTAACAAAAAGCACCACCTGGTGCAGGATGCTGATAGTGGGGGGTGGGGGAGGAGGTTGTGTGTGTGGGGGAGAGGGGATGGCAGGGGATTACGGGAATTTTCTGTACTTTATGCTCAATTTTGTTGTGATGCTAAAACTGCTCTAAAAATAAAATTTATTAATTAATTTTTTAAAGCAATGGGCAAGGCCAGGCAAGTTTGCTTCTTTAAAAAAAAAAATGTAATGCAAACCTACTGTGTGCACCCATCCACCTGGGCTTATCTGTGTCATTCTATGGACCTCAGAGGCAAGGAGAATCAATGTGAACACGAGGTTCATTCTGTTTGCTTCATCGTTGAATCTGAGCAAAGTTGTCTCACGTTTTCTGACACGTACCCATGGAACTGGAGCAGGCTAACGAGTTCGTTTGCAAGCAGGATAAAACCTCAGGCCGAGATGATAGTTCTCGAGACACCCGTTGCATGCCTCTCCCTCACCTGGGACAATGGGAAGGTTTGTCAGTAAAGCTGTAGGAGGGTATTGGAAAGGACAGGGTTATCTTCCGGGAGTCTGGTGCACTCCCCGACATTTTTGTGGTTCCTCTAGAACTGGACTCCTATAGCATGAAATTCTCCAGCCCCCGGATCCTGCAGGGGGTGGCTCCCCGAGGCTGGCTCCTGCCGGACACTGTGCCCGCACACCAAGGGCCCAGAGCTCCCCCTGGTACCACGCAGGCAGTTGGGCAGCAGGTGCCACTAGTGAGGCCCTTCCCGTGAGTTATGGACATGCTCTTGTTAGTAAGGGCTTCCCTAGGAGAAGAGGCTGTTTGTCTGATCTTTGACTCCTTGTTTCTGTGTCCTGGTTGGACCCTGACTAATACAGCACCCGGAGAGCTTGCTGCTTTCTGCTCATCTGACCCAATCAGCACCGTGTCATCGGTGTGATGTCTGGTGGAATGTCATGATCATGATAGAGATCACGTTATATTTCCACAAGCTTACATGTGTAGGTAGCACACTATATGCTTCCTGCAAAAGCATAATTGACAAAGCCCTGAGGTGAGGCTGTAAAGCTGTGCCATTGGCCCTGCCAGGTGAAGGTACACGGCTCTGGGGAGCCTTCCACGGTGGCATGGAGGGAAGCACTTCAGCCAGGCCAGGGCTGGGTTTATGTGTTCCGAGGGAGATGCTCCAGCTGGGACCACAGTTGTACTCAGAGGCACCACAGAAGTCTAGGAGACTCACAGTCCTTTTGCAAGATAGATGGCTTCTGCACATTCCATTCCAAAATGGTGAGTGAAAGTGGGGCGTGCGAGGTGCTTCCTGGAGGATGCCGTTCTCTGCTTCTGGCTTCCTCTGTTAGGGAGGGGAGGGCCCAGGGCCTTCCAGTTAGCCCTTTCTGCACTGTGGCCTTCCCCTTTTAGGTCAGAGAGCCCACGTGGGACACTGCCAGTTTCCAAGCACCGGTTCCAGTGATACACTCGGGAACTAGTTATACAGATGTCCAAGTCTGTGGGCCGACGGGCTCTGTGTGAGTTGGACTTGGGGCAAGACTTCTTGTGTCACCTGGCCACAGTAATCCCCACTGTGACTGGTGCTGCTGGTCCTGGGATCATGTCCATTCCAAACCAGTGTCTACACAGTTGTCAGAATGGCTATCATCAATAAGTCAATAAACAAGTATTGGAGAAAAGGGAACCCTGTGCACGGGTGGTGGGATTGTGAACACATGCACCCCTATGTTCACTGCAGTATTATTTACAACCAGAGACCCGGTGCACAAAATTTGTGCATGGGGGAGAAGGGGAGTCCCTCAGCCCAGTCTTCACCCTCTAGCAACCTGAGATCCCTTGGGGGACATCCCTCTCTCAATTGGAAACAGCTGGCTCCTAACCACTCACCTGCCTGCCTGATCACCCCTAACCACCTCTGCCTTGGCCCTCACTGCTGCGGCTTGGTCCAGAAGGTCATCCGGAAGGTCATAATAGGCTTTCTGGTCTAATTAGCATATTACACTTTTATTGTTATAGATAGGAAAGATATGGAAGCAACTTAAGTGTCCATTAATAGACAACTGGCTGAAGAAGTTGTGGTACATACATACAATGGAATATTACTCAGCCATAAAAAAAGAATGAAATCTTGCTATTTGCAACAACAGGGATGGACCAGAGTTTATTATGCTAAGTGAAAGAAGACAGATAGAGAAAGACATATATCATATGATTTCAGTTATATGTGAAATCTGAAAAAGCAAACTAAATGAACAAACAACACCGAAGTAAACTCATTTAACGAGGAACATTTTGATGGTTGCCAGGGGGGGAGGGGCTCTGGGAAAATGGGTGAAAAAGGAGAAGGGATTAAGACATGCAAATTGCTAATTGTAAAAACAGCCAGGGGGGTGTCAGGTACAGCCTAGGGAATACAGTCAGTAAGATTGTACCAATACAGGCAGGTGGGCACTAGACTGATCGGGGTGACCCATTAGCAAGTTATTTAGATGTGTAATTGCTATGTTGTACACCTGAAACTACCCTGTTTCCCCAAAAATAAGACAGTGTCTTATATTAATTTTTGCTCCCAAAGATGCGCTAGGTCTTATTTTCAGGGGCTGTCTTATTTTTCTATGAAGAAGAATACTATACACATTTATTGTTAAATGAAAATAAAGGAAATTTATTACCTGTATACGGTATGGGAGTACGGTAGTTGTCAACACAAACCAGACAAACTGTGAATCCTACAGTATCAAGAATTTACTCATTTATTTAGTGACAATCATGTCATCATCTTCTGGAACATCATCATAACAATCCAATTTCAGAATTTCCTGGTGAATTTCTTGTGACTCCATTTCTTTCAGAATCAGTGGACCAAATCTCTCATGTTTAGCCTGGGGGGGGGCTTATTTTTTGGGGGGGATGCCTTATATTTCACTCAGAAGGAAACCTGTAAGTAGGTCTTATTTTCGGAGGATGTCTTATTTTCGGGGAAACACGGTAATATAACAGTGTATGTCAACTGTAATTAAGAATTTGTTTTACATGCAAAAATAAATGACAAAAAACACACAAACTTAAGCAGGAGAACCGTGTGTGTTGTGTGTGTGTGTGTGTGTTGTGTGTGTGTGTGTGTGTGTGTGTGTGTGTGTGTGTGTGGTGGTGTCCCGAATGGTCTGTGTTCCTTTCCTCCAGGCACAGTCACTCTGGTGAGTGGCTGCAGAGCCTGCAGGAGGCCTGGGAGGTGGATTTGAGGGATACAAACACTTGAGGGGAAACACAGACTCCTTCCTCCAGGGGACCCGGCCTCCACTCCGACCTGGGGCTCTGGATCTGTGAACTGATTCGGGTTTGGAAACAGGGTGAGAAGCTGTGCTCTCCACTTTGATGTCGGCTGCCAGGCACCTGGCGAAGGCCAGGCCGGTCAGGAGGCAGAGGGCGAGGGCTCCGTGGGAGGAACAGACGAGGCAGGGCACACAGGCTTGGGGGGGGGAGGGGCAGTTGGAATAATTTCAGGGGCTCCGGGCCATAGGTGCTGCCCTTGGTTGTCTGGAGCCCGGCCGTGGGTGGTTAAGTCAGGGGGCGTGGCCTGGAGTGCGGCAGGTGGACGGAGGAGATGTTTGGGGGTGTGGGCTCTGGACTGGCTGGTTTGCATGTGGAAAGCCCACTCATGGGGATGCTGTTTTGTTTTTTCATTTGTTGGGTGTTTTTTAAAAAAATATTTTTTACTGATTTCAGAGAGGAAGGGAGAGAGAGAAACATCAATGATGAGAGAGAATCATGGATCGGCTGCCTCCTGCACCCCCCACATGGGGATGGAGTCCACATCCTGGACATATGCCTGACCAGGAAGCAAACCAGAACCTCTTGGTTCCTAGGTCGACGCTGTTTACATCTCTCGCCAGCCGCTGGCTCACACTGGCAGGGACAGTCCCTGCTGGATCAGCAGGGTCACAGATGTGAAAACATCAGAATGACAAAGACATGGTGAACACAGGAATATGAAGTGGATTCCGTACCCTGAGTAGGTCAGGTCTGTGAATAGAGACAGGTGGGGAGAGGAAGGAGTGGAGTGAATGCTTCCCACCTGAGCTTTGTTTTTCTCACTGGCTGAATGGGGCACACCGGCCAGCTCTCTCATCTCTGACTTTATAACTGAGACAAGAGCACAGGGCATCCTATATGATTTTTGCAGTCTTAGAAGCCCACCTACGGTTTGGCCTTATGACTCAAAAGGCCCCACCCTGCAGCCTGCCTCCTGGGGACAGGTGCTGGGGCTCCACTCCTGTAGGGACAGGGCCTCCCCAGGTAGAGCCCTGATGCTTTATAGGGGTGCCCTTGAGCTCTATTGAGTCTTAGCTTTTTTAGCAATCAATCAATCAATCAATCAATCAATCAATCAACATATCAATAAAATAGGCAGGGGGTGGGGATAGTGGCCACCGGGAAGGTTCAATGTAGAAATGAAATAAATGAAGTGGGATAAATGGTGTGCACACAATAGCTGGGCAATAAGTTGACGCTACCTGAATTCTCGGTCCAGACAGTGGGCGATGGCTCACGAGCATTGTTACAGCGGAAAAATGAGCAAAAACATTCCATTGGAAGAGAGAGGAAGGACACCAAGCCAGCTGCGGAAAGGGATGTTACATTAACGTAGGTGTTAATTCCCATTTCAAACTGTGGCTGAAAAGGTGATGCAGCTGAAATGGAGACCTTGCCAAACTGGTCACCAGATGAGCCCCAAACCTGCTGGTAACTCAGAACAAGTGTCTTAGCCTCACTGGACCTTGGCGCTCCTCCTTATAGGATGGGTTCCCTTTTAGTTTGTTAATTCGTTGACTTTGATAAAACCCAAGCTAGTCCTAACCGGTTTGGCTCAGTGGATAAGAGTGTCCACCTGCGGACTGAAAGGAGCCAGGTTTGATTCTGTTCGAGGGCAAGTACCTTGATTGCGGGCACATCCCCAGTGGGGAGTGTTCAGGAGGCAGCTGAATAATGTTTCTCTCTCATTGATGTTTCTAACTCTCTCTCCTTCTCCCTTCCTCTGTAAAAACATCAATAAAATGTATATATATATATATATATATATATATATATATATATATATATATATACACACACAAGCCAGAGCTGATTTCATGTTGCTGTTTACTTTCTGGCTGATTGCAGCCTCCATTTGGGGGCTTGCAGGCAGGTCAGTGTGGCTAGGACAGGGGGAGCAGGGGACGGGGCGGGGACGGGGGTGTCGGAGAAGGGTGTGGGGTAGGGAGTCCCATAAGGCCTGGAGGACATTCTGAGGCCTTTGGTGTTTCCCTGAAGCTGCACGGAGGGCCCACAGGTGTATGGAGGCCAAGGAGAGTCAACACCCCACGCTGGGCCTTTGAGCAGATGATCCTGTTTGCAGAATAGCCTTTCAGGAGCTCCCTCATCCAGTCCCAGCCAAGCCTGCTCCTAAAGCTAATCAGCTCATTCCTGTGGGATGTTTGTGGCCACCCTGTTCCAGTCTCATCTTTTCCACCCTCAGGGCACTATTGCCACAGGCTTACCTGTGGCCTGTATCCTTACCTGTGGCCTTTGTTACACTGAGAGGCTGACACTGAATTCCAGCAAGCTCCTGGCAGATGCTCAAGAAATCACGGGGAAGGCAGCCAGTCTTTGCGGAGCGCCTCCCTCCCCCGGCTTCACAGGAAGTACCCCGTTGACTGTACAGAGTGATTCCTCAACAAGCGCCTGTCAGGTGGGCGAGACATTGAATCGACGAGCAGTGCTGCCTCCCAGCTTCTCCTCTCTACCACCCAGGGAGTCCGTGGTAGCGGCGCCTTGACGAAATAGGCCACTTGCAATCGTTCAGTTTGGCTCTGCATGCGAGGCTCCTCACCTTCAGGTCCAGTCCGGGCAGCTGGGAAAACGAACAGCTGTTTTCATGGCTTGTCGGGCAGCCAGATCTGACCCGAGCCCATCTGTTGGTGCGTTCAGATCGCAGCTAGAATGACGGCAGCTGTTGCCCTTAGGTATTTCGCTTACATCAATGCTTCTAGGTTTGCTGCAGGAAATCTTCATGTGTGCACATTGGAATTCCTTCTCCGCGCCCTGCTGGGTTGATGTGTACTCTACTGTCTATGCCCCACTTGCGTAATCTTGTTACAGGTATTAAAGGATCAGGAACACATGGGGGTCATAATGAGATATCCCCACACTCCCACCAGGTTGGCTAAAATGGGAATTAGGGACCACATAAAGTGTTGGCAAGGATGCGGAGCAGACAGATCACTCCTTCGTTGCTGGTGGGAATGTGAAATGGTGCGGCCTCTGTGGCGTGTCCAACCATAGAGGAAGGAACGGATTTCCAGGGAGAGATTCCAGGGGAGTATGGGGTGGCATACAAGAAGAATGAAGAAGGCAAAGGTCAAAGGTAAGTTTCTGGTTCAAGATCAGCCGTGTGTGCTGTGAGAC
The DNA here is from genome assembly GCA_963693515.1 of Pipistrellus nathusii. NCBI lineage: Eukaryota > Metazoa > Chordata > Mammalia > Chiroptera > Vespertilionidae > Pipistrellus > Pipistrellus nathusii. The sequence goes on from OY882859.1 coordinate 6,532,893, forward strand.
GTTACCCCAGTGCAGGAATAGCCCCCAATACTATCAGGCAAGGAGTTCTGGAGGTTACTGAGCAGCTCACAGACCAAACTGAGATGGTCTAGACACAAGGTGTAAGCCCATTTAAAATGTAGCAAGAAGCAAGGGGAAAGAGAAGGGTAGTCGCCCACGAATTAGGTGCCAGGGGGTGGCAGATGCATACCTGCTTCTCCTGGGCACTATTCACCGGTCTTCTCTCCTTGCCACATCCGGCGGGAGATGGTTTCAAAAGCCATAAACTTCACACGGATTTCATGTGTGTTGTCTCCAGGCTTTTTGCAATTTCACCTCCTCTCATTCCCACCAGCACCCACAATAAACATAACCAAACAGAGAGAGGACCCGAGTGTTCCATGTTGCCCTTTTCCCCAGATCATGTGACATCATTCATCCATTCATCCATCCATCCATCCATCCATGTTGCCCTTTTCCCCAGATCATGTGACATCATTCATCCATCCATCCATTCCATGATGACTCACTGGGCACCTATAGTGCGTGCTAGCCACTGGGGATGCTATAGTGAGTGAAATGAACATGGCTCCTTGCTGGAATTGTCATTTCCTTGGGAAGACAGAAAATAAGCAGGGAAAACAAACACATGTAATTCCACATTCTAAAGTGGTTGGAAGCCTGGCTGGCGTGGCTCAGTGGTTGAGCCTCCATCTGTGAACCAGGAGATCACGGTTTGATTCTCCAGTCAGGGCACATGACCAGGTTGCAGGCTCTATCCCCTGTGGTGGTGGTGGTGAGGGGGGATGCAGGAGGCAGCCAATCAATGGTTCTCTCTCATCATTGATGTTTCTTTTCCCCTCTCTCTTTCTCTCTCTCTCCCCTTTACTCTCTGAAATCAATAAAAATATTTTAAAAAATCAAAGAATATTGTCGCCGAAACCGGTTTGGCTCAGTGGATAGAGCGTCAGCCTGTGGACTGAAAGGTCCCAGGTTTGATTCTGGTCAAGGGCATGTACATTGGTTGTGGGCACATCCCCGTGGGGGGTGGTGTGTAGGAGGCAGCTGATCCATGTTTCTCTCTCATCGATATTTCTAACTCTCTGTCCCTTTCCCTTCCTTTCTGTAAAAAATCGATAAAATATATATATCGATGTATATATTAAAAAAGAACAGTGTCTATATATTCATTCCTCCATTCAGTAGACATTTGCTGAGCACCTGCTAAGTACCAAACCTCTGGGGATAAAGCAAGGAACAGAACAAAAATTCCTGTCTCCCCAGAAGTTATATTCTACAGACAGGAAATAAACAAGTGAAGCATGATATTATGTCAGATGATAATAAAAGACATAATTATAAATTAAGCAGGATTGTGTGTGTGTGTGTGTGTGTGTGTGGCGGGGGGTGGGTGGTTACAATTTGAAATAAGGTGGCCAGGGTGGTCTCACTCAGAGGTGACCTTAGAGCAGAGGCTTGCAGTAGGGAGGGTTGGCTCAGCTGGCATCCGAGGGAAGAATGCTGCACAGAGAGCAAGTGCCAAAGCCCCGAGGCCTCCTGCACAGACTTGGGAGCAGCAAGAGAGGTCGAAGGGCAGACATGTCCGTGCTGATGTCCTAGTGCGGCACCAGGATGGAAGCTGGCCCCGGGAGGCCTGGTTTCCAGCCGGACCAGGTTGCACACGCCACGTTCTCCTTTCCGTGGGCTTTGCAGAGTCAGGTCCTCGCTCGAGTCTGTGAGTCAACCTGGCCTGGGCGCCTGGGACCTGAGGAGGTGGGGCAGGCAGGGTGTGATATAAGTGTTGGCGATCTGTCAGCTCCACACTGTGTCCTCAGCGGCGTGTGCTGAGCGCGGCCGCTGGTGGCCTCCTCGGTGGTAGAAATGATGATGGCGGTCCTCCTGGCCCTCCTGGGAGCCCCCTGCCTGCTCTTCCTGGGCGTTGGGCTGTGGGTGACCTGCAGAACCTTCTTCACCGTGGACATCCCCGTGGGCATCAGCCACCCCAAGAAGCTGTGGCTCTTGAACTTCCTGTTCCAGCTGATGGTGGCATTGGTGAGCTCTGAGTCTTATTTGTCCCCTCGCTGGGAAGGGGAAGGAGAGAGTTGGCAAAGCAGAGCAGAAGCTTCTAGTTGAATTAAGATGCCGGCGGTAGAGGCTGACAGTGTATTCTCAAGCCTGAAGGGTTCCCATTGGGTAACCAGTGGCTCTCAACCTCTTCCCAGGGTTTCCCAAGCTGAATGGGCTGAGAGCCACAAGATTCAAAGAATGACTCCCATTCTCAGGTGGAGACAAGGCCCGCTCCCCCTCCCTAGCCCTGTCTCACTCCTTCACAGCGCTGTGAAGCCATGAGGACAGGAATGCGTTGATCTGGATCTTTGGGGACCCCTTCCCACCTGCCTGCTAGCTAGAACTGGCCAAGGACAAAATGAAGAGGCGAGCTAGCACATGAGCAAATGAGCACAGATGAACAGAACTGCAAAAGGCGGCTTTATAGATACAGATAATTTGCCTCGGAGAGAGGGAAGGCTGTTCCTGTTTCTCTTTCTTCTTTCTTTTTGGGAGAGGGAGGGGGAGGGAATAGAGAGACAGACACACCCAAGGGAAAGAGGCATCCATCGGCTGCCTCCTGCACGCTCCCTACTGGGGATCGACCCTGCAACCAGGGCAATTGCCCTGCCCAGGAATCGAATAGGGGACCTCTTGGTTCAACCGCTGAGCCACATTGGCTGGGCAAGATGGAAGGCTGTGTGTGGCATTAGATTCTGCTTGCTGTTGTTGGTGTGCGTAGTTTAACGAAATCCATGTAAGTAGGTCATGGCGAGAATCGTGTGGAGGTTGGCAAGAAGGGTTTGCCATGCCATTCTAAGGGCTGGCAGAAACAGCAAACAGAAAATCCGTTTCTTAAGTCTCTTACGTAATGACGAGCAATTGCAAACGCCTGTTCTCATGGGAAACCATCGGCACAGGAGAACCCAGGTACTTCAGGTTTCTTTGCCCAGGGTCAGGCGATCGTTCGCTCCTGTCCTCTTCCTGGCCTGGGCCTTCAGAGTCTGCAGTCCGGGTTCCCAAACTCAGCGACTCCGTTTCCCCGTCTGCAAAAACAGGGAAGTAGCAGTCCCGATTTCATAGCCTGTTGTGGCGAGGCAGTGAGTTGAGCGTGTGTCTGAAGGCCCAGCTCAGAGTGAGCGCTCCATAAATATTAGCCTTATCACTGTTGGTTGATTTGTTGTTGTTTTTTCTACACAGATGTATGTGTTGTGCAAGTACTACCTGCCATCCGCCAGTTCTAGCTCTGAGGGTCAGTCATGGCAACAAAGTCCCAGCTAGAGTCTCCCCCAGAGTGGAGGAGATTGAGAATTGGGAGGGATGGAGGGAAAGACAGCAATATGCAAACGAAATGATTCCCAGAGTGGCAAGTGCTGTGGGGAAGGGAGACAGAACTTGTTGATGGGGTTCCCCAATCCCCCAAGGGTGACAGAAGGCAGGGCGCCTGTGAATTTAGATGGGGTAAAAGTCACCCCACTTTCCCTAACCTCTAATGAAAATATACTATTTCTTCCCATTCTATATAAATGAGGGTGATAATCCAGTGCCGTGACAGCAGAGCGGTGACCTGGTCACCAGAGGGATGGCATATTTTCTGAGCAGGTTACAGCAGTGGCAGATTCTGTGAAAGCGCCCACGTGTACCCCATTCCTTTGAGATGATGACAGTAGAAGACCAGCCCCCAGATCTCGCTATTTAGTGCGCTAACAAGGAAGCCCACGTAGTATGTCATCACATGTTCACTTCAGTATTTGGATGATTATATTAAAACTAGTGACCTGGTGCATGGATTCCTGCACTTTGAAAGAAAATTAACTGGAAGGTGGCCAGTGGGTAGGACCAGGCAATATTGGGCCAGACACGCCCTGGAACCAACTTTCCATGGTCCCTCCCCTGCCGGCTGCACCTGGGGTGGCGCCATGGCTGGAAGAGCATCTGCAGAGTGAGCAAGGTCCCTCCGGCAGGTGGGTCCCTCGGCCTGGCCTGCGGGGATCGGGCTGAAACTGGCTCTCTGACATCCCCTGAGGGTCCCAGAGTGTGAAAGGGCACTCTGCAAAGTTGCTGTCTACAAGGTGTGGAACGTAAATGTAAGTGTGCAGCAAACCAGATTCGGGCCAACAGTGCTGCAGCAACAACATAATCCCACTGCTAAAGGTGGAATCGTGTGGCCCCTCAAGGAATCGGGCTCCCTCCTCTTTGGTTTCAGGGTGTATCACCTGAGAACCACTGCTGCCAACTCACTGCAGCTCAGCAGCTCCTGCACTGAGTGTCTGCCCCCTGGTGGTTAGTGTGCATCATAGCCACCAGTCAGAGGCTCAGACAATTAGCATATTAGCCTTTTATCTATATCTCTATCTCATCTCTATCTCTATCTCTATCTCTATCTCTATCTCTATCTCTATCTCTATATCATCTATCTATATTATCTATCTCTATCTCTATCTCTATCTCTATCTCTATCTCTATCTATCTCTATCTCTATCTCTATCTCTATCTCTATATCTATATCATATATCTATATCTATATCTATAACTATATCTATATCTATATCTATATCTATATCTATATCTATATCTATATCTATATCTATATCTATATCTATATCTATATCTATATCATCATCTATCTATATCTATATCTATATCTATATCTATGTCTATGTCTATGTCTATGTCTATGTCTATGTCTATGTCTATGTCTATGTCTATGTCTATGTCTATATCTATATCTATATCTATATCTATATCTATGTCTATGTCTATGTCTATGTCTATGTCTATATCTATATCTATATCTATATCTATATCTATATCTATATCTATATCTATGTAGATAGATAGATAGATAAACTGCCTTTCTTTGCCACCCATCTATGTATTCAAAAACATTCTGCTACGAGGTCACAGGCATCACTACCAGCCCAGAGGCCTTGGCACTGGAAAGGTTAGGAACCCTGGAAAGACAATGCCCAGGGGCAGACCCCACTTTGTTTTTATTTTTATGATGCAAACTTTCAGACATACAGCAACAGTGGAAAGAATCCCCACATCCCCACTCCACAGCTTGAGTGACCCTGGCCCATCCCGCTTCATCCGTGTCCCCAACCTGTCCCTCATTCCCATTTACTTATGAAGCAGGTCCTGGATGTTATATTTTTTGTTTTTTTTTTATTGATTTCAATGAGAAGGAAGAGAAAGAGAGAGAGAGAAAGAGAGAGAGAGAAAGAGAGAAAGAAAGAGAGAGAGAGAGAGAAACATCAATGATGAGAGAATCATTGATCAGCTGCCTCCTGCATGCCCCACACTGGGGATCAAGCCTGCAACCCTGGCATGTGCCCTGACCGGGAATCGAACTGTGACCTTTAGGTTCATAGGTGGACGCTCAGCCACTGAGCCACGCAGGGCTGGCTGAATATTGTATTATTTTATCCAAAACTATTTCCATAGGTATCTCTAAAAGATAAAAACTCTATCCTCCCCTTTTAGAAAAACCACCACAATGCAGACATTATATCTTAAAAATAGCAATAACGCCTGGGAGGGCCAGGTTGGCTGGGGAAGGGGTCCAGTGGTGGGGAGGAGGGGGGAGGGCCTCTGGAAGGAATGCCAGGTACAGGCAGAGCTGGAGCAGGGACCCTGTGGGGTGGGGCATCCCAGGTAAGGGGAACCTTCAGGAGTGGCCAGAGCCTGGTCTGTAGGGCTGGGTTGTGCAGGATCCAGGGATGGGAGATGTCTGAGCCCTCTGGTGCAGGGCCAGTACCGGCTGGGACCTTCTGTTTGGAGGATGGGGGCCGCCCTCTGCGGAGGGCATGTGTGACTGGGGGGGGGGGGGCGTGGCGCGGCGTGGGGGGGAGGGTAGGAGGGGTAGGGGGGTGGCAGGGGGGCGGATGGCAGGACTCCCAGGGACATGCCCAAATCCTTCCCACTGCATTTCCTCTTGTCTGGCCAACAGGGGATGATTCTTGAGAAACTGAGGATCTGTTCGATGCCCCAGTTCGTCCACTTCATGCACGACCTGCCCCCGTACAGCAAGGATCCGGATGTGGTGGTCACCGACCTCCGCTACGGGAGCGTCCCGGTGAAGCTGTACCAGCCCAGGAGGGCCGCCAGCAGCCTCCGGCCCGGCATCGTGCTCATACACGGCGGCGGGGTGATCCTCGGGAGCTTCAGTAAGAGCCCTCCCCTGAGACCCGGCCTGCGGGGTGACAGGCCGAGCGGTGTGGGCGGCGCCCACCTCCCGGCAGGAGGCTGCACTCCTGTCACCTTCTGGGGTCTGGATGCCGCTGTGATGACCTGGGAATACCCAGTTCATTCAGGCAGCAAAGATGCAGAAGGATCGGTCTCTTTTTGGAAGAGAGAGAGCAATCGATGCCTGTTCGGGTTCCCCCACTATGCGAAAGTAGGGCGTCCTGAGGATGGCCTTCCTAAGCGGGAATGATGCCAAGCAAGGAGGTAATTCTCTTAGGACCCAGCTTGCTGAGCTAAAGCGCAGACGCTCAGTTGTTAGCTCTGGGCTGGAGGCAGAGATGAGGTGTGTCCCCGTGGGAGGAGCTTGGCAGGGGCCACTCTCTCTTCTGGGTGGGGGGTGGGGTGAGGTGGTGCTGCCTCCATAAGGGCTCTCTGCGAAAAAGATGTTGTTGCTTTTCACCTTTTTTCCCCCCTCTTTTATATATTTTATTAATTTTTTACAGACAGGAAGGGAGAGGGAGAGTTAGAAACATCGATGAGAGAAACATCAATCAGCCGCCTCCTACACACACGCCACTGGGGATGTGCCCGCAACCTAGGTATATGCCTAGGGGACAATTTGCATATTGGTATTAGATAAGGTGCATAGGAGGCGACATAGAGATTCAGACTTGGGTCTGACTCCAGAGTTCCCACACAGAACCACTGTACTGATGGCCCAGCAGCTTCTCAGACATGGTCCATGAACATTCACGTGGTGGTGGTTCGTGGGCAGGGGCTGCCGATGATGGAAGCCCGCTAGCTTTCCTAGTGAAGTAAGAAAGCCTCTTCTTTTCCAGAAATGTACCACAAAATATGCTGTCGTTTGAGCAAGGAGAGCGACTCGGTGGTTTTAATGATCGGGTGAGTAAAGGGGAGGGTAGGAGGGCCAGGAAAACCAGGCTGGGACCCGAAGTGAGTGGGCGGGAGGTGGGGACTCAGCAGTGAGTCACGAGACACCGAGAGCAAGGACACCAGCCAGGAGGAGAGGAAGGAAGAGGGAGAGACAGAGAGGCAGAGGACAGGCCCTCCTTCCTGTGGGCAGCCCGTGGGCATGTTTCAATGGGGTGCTCTGGGCACGGCATCCTTTGGAAGCTGGGTGGGGGGTGGGCTGCCTTAAGCAGGTCAGATGCCAAGCTTCAGAGCACAGCACTTTGGGGTGGAATACTCCTGGTTGTGCAGAACAGCCCAGCACGCCTCTCCGCTAAATACCCACAGTGCTCTGCGCCATCACCAGGACAACCACAAACACCATCACATCGGTTCCAAGTGCTCTCCTGAGGGAGGGCCGCCCTGGCGAGATCCAGCAAAGGAAGGAAGGAAGAATTAAAAAGCTACTCTCTGTCCTAACTGACCTTGGACAGTCACCCACCCAACCTGGGAATAGGGCGAAGAGGGCTTGGTGGACATGGGGCAGGAGGCCCCTCCTTGGGCCTCCGTGTCAGGCAAACTGGTCACTGTCGTGGTGTGGCCTTGTCCTCCTGTGAACAGGGTCCCGCTGGGGCTGGGAGGGGCCCCTGATGGCGCCTCTCCTGCAGTTTTGTTGAAATGCACACACTGGGAAGAAATACCAATTGCCAAGATCTTGGTGGGGCTCCATTTCCCGTGGCACAGCTGGCTGAGTAGAGTAAAAAAATAATAGATGCCAGTCCGGGCTCAGGGAGAGAGGCCCGGATAGCACCTCACCTTACAGTTCTTGGCACCAAGACCGTTTCTGCGGGGAGAATGGAAACCTGGACCCAATGGTTGGCCTTCACATGTCGTACTGCACCAAGAGATGGTCAGTAAAATATGCCAGCAAATACCTGCAGGGACCCTATGTTGTGACCCCTGGGGAGACAGAGTTTGGGACTTAATGCATGGCCATCCCAGGCAGCTCAGAAGAGGGGGCATCAGAATGGACATGGCTGGCAGAAGCTTTGTGGATCCCCTAAAGCAGTGATTGGCAAACTCAGACAACATAGCCAAGTAACAACAGTACAACGATGGAAATTTCTTTTGAGAGCTGAATTTTTTTTTTAATTTATTTTTTTTTAGATTTTAAAATTTATTCTTAAAAATATAAAAGTTTATTAATTTTTTATATATATATTTTTAAATCAATCTTTATTGTTCATATTATTACAAAGGTTCCTCATTTCTTCCCCCCTCCACCAGGTTCCCACCCCACCCTCCGCCCCCTCCCCATCCCCCATTGTCCTCATCCATAGGTGCACAGTTTATGTTCAGTCTCTTCTTCCCTTCCTTTCCCTGGTAGTAAATCCCTTTTCAGATAGTAAATCAGTTACTTAGCATTTTCTCATATCAATAATACCTCCACATGCCCAATGATACACTTCACACAAAAGACATTTCCCAATAGGTCAACTAGCCTCATCCAGGCCCCACCCAAGGCACTCACAGATCAACACCCCAGCCCTATACTAACTCAACACATCCAGATCTAAGCCTTTATCACTTGATTCAGCAGACCCTCAAGTTCCCGCGAAAGTTTCCAGCCATGTCTGAGAGGCAGCCGTGGGGAAGGGGCAGGCGAGGAGCGAGCTGTTGCGGGCCTGGCTGCTCAGGGCCTGGCCTCTGTTGCTCTGGTTCGTTCCACAACAAGCTGCTCCGGGTCTGGTCACTGCCACTCCCGACCTAGTTGCTCTGGACTTGGCTGCTGCTGCTCTAGGCCTGGCCGCACCCGACCCGGCTGCTCCGGGCCTGGCCGCTCCCAGCCTGGCAGCCGCTGAGAGCTGAATTTTTTAAACTTAAACTATATAGGTAGGTAATTGTTATTAACTTAATTAGGGTACTCCTAAGCTGGCCTCTGCTAAAAACGCAAGGGGCCAAAGAGCCGCATGTGGCTCGCGAGCTGCAGCTTGCCGACCACTGCCATAAAGTATTGCCTAAGTTAGAGGCCAGCATTTAGAAGAGGGACATTTCTCTCCCAAACTTGATTTCTGGAACCTCTGGAAAAATGCTGGGCTGGTGAGCCCACGTGACAGCTGCCCCCGCATGAAGCCAGGGGCTTGAGTTGGGGTGACTGATCTGAAAGTGGTGCATACTAATATGTTATCTGCTGGCAAATTGGTAGCATCTGAGCCTTCAAGAAGCTAGGCCACAAAGACCTGTGAGCATGGCAGCGTTATTTACTATCTAAATCCAGGCCAGCCTGAGGTTGCTCATAAAAAAAACCCAAAAGAATCCAAAAAGTAGGGAACAGGTGTGAGCCGGGGCTGCACCAGCAGGTAGGTTCAGAAGGAGGGGGCTCCTGGGCTGGTGAGAGCTAAGTTGTGGACCGATAGGTGGATGGAAGGGTTCTTGAGGTCTTCACCTGTCCCCTAACTTGAACATGGAGAAGGTGGGACTAGCAGCTGCCACTTACAGAGCGCATGTGCTGGGGACTGAGGATTTTATGTCTATGAGCTCATGTAAGGCCCGTAGCTTAACTTTAACTGCTCAGGTTTCAGAAGGCGGCGTTATGGAAGAACTTGGTTGCTAGAGGCATGTGTTTTGGGCAATGCTGGGGTGATGAGTATAAACCATGTTCCTTGATTCCCTTTTAGATACCGCCTGGCGCCCAAGCACAGGTTCCCGTCGGCCATGAACGACTGCTTCGTGGCCACCACCCACTTCCTGAAGTCCCTAGATATGTATGGGGTGGATCCAGCCCGGGTCGTGGTCTGCGGTGACAGCGGGGGAGGGGGAGCGGCCGTGACAATTTGTCAAAAATTCATGGCTCGGCCAGATCTGCCCAAGATCCGGGCTCAGATTCTGGTCTACGCCACTCTCCAGATCGTGGATTACCAACTGCCTTCCTTCCAGCAGAACAAGAATGTCCCGATGCTCTCTCTGGACTTTGCCATACACTGTATCCATTATTACCTGGACATAAGCCTCCAGTGGAAGAGCGCCATCCTAAAGGGCGCCCATATGCCTGCCCAAGTCTGGGAAAAGTACGGAAAGTGGTTGAGCCTGGAAAACATCCCAGAGAGGTTTAAGCAGAGGAGCTACCCTCCGGTGACCCGTGCGCCCTTGAATGAGGATGCTTACATGGAGACAGACATCCTTCTGGATTTTCTGAACTCGCCCCTGCTTGCAGAAGACCAAGTTGTATCTCAGCTTCCAGAAGCCTGCATCGTGAGCTGCGAGTATGACCTTCTCCGGGACAATTCACTGCTGTATAAGAAGAGACTGGAGGATCTGGGTGTCCCGGTGACCTGGCACCACATGGAGGATGGTTTCCATGGGGCGCTGAACACCCTCGGCATGGGATTCTTTCAATTCCCCTGTGCCACGAGGATTCTGGGGGTCATGGTCCAGTTTGTGAAGGGGCTGTGAGAGTGTAGGTCCCGCCATCATCCAGTTCCTTATGGGTCTCTCTTGCTGATGAAGGAGATGCTGGATGGGGCCAGGGAAACTATTGAGATTGCCATCTTCTTCTTTAAAAATACAAAACGACAAAACCCACCCAGCCTGGCCAGTTGAGCTTTGATCTATGAACCAGAAGGTCATGGTTTGATTCTCAGTTGTGGGCTAGATCCCCAGTGTGGGGCATGCAGGGGGCAGGCGATCAATGATTCTCTCTCTTATCATTGATGTTTCTATCTCCATCTCCCTCTCCCTTCTTCTCTCTGAAATCAATAAAAAAAATTAAAAATAAATATATATCTTTTTAATCACAAAGTATATTTTTGTTTTATTTTATATTTTCATTAATCTTCACACACACACACACACACACACACACACACACACACACACACACACACCTGCCCCCTATTGATTTTTAGAGAGAATGGAAGGGAAGGGGAGAGGTAGAAACATCAATGTGAGACACACCAATTGGTTATCTCCCACACATGCCCTGACCAGGCTCGGGATCAAGCCTGCAACCAAGGTACATGCCCTTGACTAGAATTGAACCTGAGACCCTTGAGTCCTCGGGCTGACGCTCTAACCACTGAGTCAAACTGGCTATGGCACCATCTTCCCTCACATCAACACTTACTCTACTGGGTGGATATCAACACTCACCCTACTACAGAAGCTAAATTTAATCCTGAGTCAAGGTACATGGAAGTGGCAAGAGAGGATAAGGACTATGGGCAAGTTGACCACTTGCCCCTTAGGAATAGCAATTCCTTTAAAAGGACGACTCATATCTGGCCTTTGTGGCCAAGTGGTTGAGCACCAACCTATGAACCAAGAGGTCATGTTTGGATTCCCTGTCAGGGCACATGTCTGGGTTGTGGATTTGATCCCTAGTAGGTGGTGTGTAGGAGGCAGCAGATCAATGATATTCCTCTTATCATTGATGTTTCTATATGTCCCTTCCCCTTCCTCTCTGAAATCAATAAAAAAAAAAAAATTCTTAAAAAATGGCCTGGCTGGCATGGCTCAGTGGTTGAGCATCAATCTATGAGCCAAGAGGTCATGGTTCGATTCCTGGTCAGGACACATGCCTAGGTTGCAGGCTCGATCTGCACACAATGGCATGCAGGACTCAGCTATCAGTGATTCTCTCTCCTCATTGATGTTTTCATTTCTCCTTCTTCTTTCCTCTCTGAAATCAATAAAAATATATTTTAAAAAATTAATAAAAAAGGATGACCCAGGCTCCCATGCTGAGTCTTCAGGAGATTCTATTCCTGGTTGGCCAGTGGCTTTTATAGACCAAGACTCAAGTTTACAAACCCGCAAGCATTCCTTTAACTGGCTTCCAGTCGAATGTTTGTGCTGAAATATGGGACAGAGAAGAAACCACTGGGTGGCTTCACAGTAGGCAGACCCTCAGGTGGCTTTGTTGAAGAACTAGAAACCACTGGTTGAAAGAACATTGTTTGGTAGACATTCAGCTGTTGGGGAGCACTAGGATCTGAGACCCATGGTCCCTTTTGAGACAGACCTCTGAGTTGATTCTGGATGGCTTCCCTCCTGGAGTTTGGTCTTTGTTATTTCACTGCTGCCTCTGGAGGCAGGTGGAGAGACATGAGCTGACCTTCTGGAGCATTGGGTGGTTGGCTCTTCCACTGCGGGGGTGCCGAAGAGTGGGATGAGCCACTGGAGGATTGTGCCCAGTGGAGGTGAGTGGGCTATGCTTTAGGAACTGGGAGCACTGTTAGATGGACCTCCATCCCAACCTCCTGATAATAAGTGCTTGCAGCCCTGCTCTTGTCTCCTGCTCGCTCATAACCTGGGCTGAAGAACTGTTTCTCCTCTGGCTCATTGCACCCCTACCCCCTGTTTCGGGGATCTGCAAATAGTAAGTCTTGTGACTTCATTTCACCTCCTTTATATGAGTATCAAAACTGTACCTTTAGCCAAAACCGGTTTGGCTCAGTGGATAGAGCGTCTGCCTGCGGACTGAAAGGTCCCAGGTTCGATTCTGGTCAAGGGCATGTACATTGGTTGCGGACATATCCCCGGTAGGGGGTGTGCAGGAGGCAGCTGGTCGATGTTTCTCTCTCATCGATATTTCTAGCTCTCTATCTCTCTCCCTTCCTCTTTGTAAAAAAATCAATAAAAGTATATCTTAAAAAAATAAATAAAAATGTACCTTTAGTCAAAATGACCTTGGGATTTTCACTTCCTTAAGGTGGGAACTTGGATGCTGAGGGAGCTACCTGCAACCCTGTATGAGGTAGGGTTCCCGAGGGCTGGTGCCTCCTCATTCTGCAGGTCATAATCTGAATGAATTCCACAAAGTGAGTATCCTGAAGCCCATTTTACAGATGAGGAAATTGAGGCCCAGATACATTAGTAACAACAATCATTTCTTGTTTCATTCCAGTCAGGCTCAAGGCCAGCTGATTAACTAGTTTGTCCAAGGCCATGTGATGGCCAGCTGCTGTGCATTGCAACCCGATCTGTCTAACAATCACCTATACCTGCCGTGCCCCATGGCCCATTAGCCCTTTTCTTTCCCATCATTCACAATGATGACCACAGCCTTACCTGAGTCATTTCCCCCCCAAGTAGGTGTTCGCTGTTGTCTGAGTCAGGTCAACAGAGCCCAGTGTTTTGCCATCTGGTTTATTTTGTTAACTGGACTGTAGCTTTCTCTAAGTGTGAATGACTTTGGAATTGCTATCTGTAAGTGCCCAGCTAACACAGCTCAGGGGAGATGGACACCCATACACCTGTAAACCCAGACACCCTGGGAATGTTTTCTCGGTAAATACCAAGGACTTCCCTGTAAAGACCTGCCAGGTAGCCCAGGGAATGTGCCATCTGCTGAAAGACGATGAGTTGCATCCCAAATTGCTGTCTCTGGTCAGGAGCAGGCAATTTCAGACAAGGTCTGAGGGAAAAGTCGAAAAATTGGCAAAATTAGTCTCTTTCCCCCAGTGTCCTCCTCAAGTGTTCCTCACTCCCACCCAGGACCTCTCTGCCTTTTTGATTCCAAACCTTGTCTTCCTTCCCTCCCTACCCCCACCCCACACTCTCTGTTTCAGAATGACTACTTGAACTCTCTTCTTGTTCCTGAGCTAGTATAGACTAGTAGAGGTTAGGATCTGCTGCAATGACAAATGGCCCCACAGTCTTAGTGGCTTATGACAGCCAAAGACTATTTCTTGCTCACATTACTCATTACTCAGCCCTCACTGCTCAGGGGCAGCTCTGCTCCACGTGTGTCTGTTTGATCTGAGATCCAGGCTGATGGAGCAGCTTCTATTTGAAACATCATGGCAGAGGGAAAAAGAACCTGGTGGCTCTCAAAGCTGTGCTCAGAAGTAAGGCTCATGCCAAAACTGGTTTGGCTCAATGGATAGAGCGTCGGCTTGGGGACTAAAGGGTCCCGGGTTCGATTCAGGTCAAGGGCATGTACCTTGGTTGTGGGCATATCCCCAGTAGGGGGTGTGCAAGAGGCAGCTGATCGATGACTTTCTCTCATCGATGTTTCTAACTCTCTATCTCTCTCCCTTCCTCTCTGTACAAAATCAATAAAATATATTAAAAAAAAGAAGAAGTAAGGCTCATGGTTCCTGCTCACCTTTCATTGGCCAGAGCAAGTCACATGGCCAACCCTGACAGAGGGCAGTAGATATTTTTAGACAATATGACAGCTGCCGCACTTTGCATCATATTTTCACTTCTATTCTACATTTTAAAAATTTAATTTTAAATTACTTGAGTGATACATAAATATTTTTAAATAAAGCCTTCAAATGCTAGAAATAGGGCAAAGTCCTTTTTAATGACTCTCTTGCAACTCTAGTCCCGTTGATCTATTCCTTTTGAGGGAGGGGATACTAGGATCTGCCAACACTTCAAAGCCTGTTCTTATGCTTGTACATACTTAGGTATGTATGTATGTACCCAAAGAAAATACATAGAGTATTATTTTGCGGGATGACTGCCATACTTTGGTACATAAAGTAATAATAATTCTATATAAGTAGTGCCACTTGGGGTTTCCCCCTCAATATATCTTGGAAATCTAGCCTAGTAAACAGTAGAGATCTAGCTGCCTCCTTTTCAGCTACTGCATAATATTCCATGGTCTGGCCACATGACAGTTCTTAGCCATTTCCTTCTGGAGGACACATTTGGACTCTTTCCAGTTTTTTACAGACAAATAAGTCTGTAGTGAACATTTCTGCACACATACCGCCCTCTGCACGTGTGGTTTTATGTGATAGATTCAAGAAGGATTGGTGGCTGGGCATGTTCTATATATATTAGTTTATGGGCACATTGTGGAAGTTGATGGGCTCTCCCAAAATGCTTATCCTGTTCCCTTCCATCCAGCAGGTCTCAGCTTGGAGGGAAGTGTTGGATCATAATCACCAATTCCAAAAGCAGAAAGAAAATGGATTGTCTTGACAAATGGCATGTCCATATTTTAGAAGGGAAGTTCCTTAGCTCAAATGTAATGCTGCAAAAGTCAGTGAAGGAGTCAGATCAGGCTGCAGTCTTACTGGGTCATTGCCTCTAACATCCTCGCCTCCATCTATCAAATGTGGCTACTTCCTCCCCAAGGTGGCCAGGGCCTGCTCTGTTCCCTGGCCAGCCCATCACTATCCTAACACTGCCACTGGGTATCTTGCAAATTGTAGGACAAGGTTGAATATGATAGGGCAGAGCCTGAGGTTCAGTTTCAAAGCATTATTTAGTCATAGGCAAAACCCTTCAAGGGCCCATGTCCATCACCATGAAACAATTTCACGGAAGGACAGATGACTTTTAAGTTGACAAGACACATTTTGGGCTTGTTGCTGCTGTGTCACAAGGCTTTCCTCAGGAGGCAGAGGGATGAAGGAACTTGTGGTCTAGAGCCAAGTAGAGGCCCAAAGTTCACTTCATCTCCAAACCTCAGTTTTCTTTCCTTGAAATGGGGATAATTATGTCAAGTGCTTGGGGGTATTTTATTAAATCTTGAGCCTTGAGCATCTGGTGAGGATAACAAGTTGCTTTTGTGTCCTGTCAAAAGGAATCTAGATTACTGCCTTTTGAAATATTGCTGCCCCAATGTCCCAGATACACCTCTGTAATATAGAGGAAGGAATGGATTCTGTTACTAAAATAAACATTGTTCAGGCATGTGGGGAAGAGAGGATGGGACATTTATTGATCCCATAGATGTGACAGGCTTTTTGCAAATGCTTGATAGGTCACTGGATTCTCATCATCTGACAAAGTATATGCAAGGTATTTACTTCCAATTTATAGATTAGGAAACCACAGTTGACTTGGCCAAGGGCCTGGGTAAGAGGAGCAACTGGAAGTTGAAGCCAAGTGTGTCTGAGTTCCAAGTCCACCGCCCACCATCATTGGGTTCCTTGTGCAACAACCCCAAGCTGATTGGCCAAGAAGTGTTTCCAGGCCATCGTAGACCAGAGAGAAGAAGTCAATGCTTCATTCACTCTCAGGTCTCATCGTAGGCCTTTCCTGCTCTGGAGAGCCTCCCTCCTCTGGAGGGTGAAATCCTGTTGTGAGTCTTCAGGGCACCCTGTAGGTCCTTGAACTCAGCATGAGCACACGGAGCTGTGAACATGCCATGACTAACATGCCTGCCCCTAGACTACCTTAAAGTGGTCTTGTTTCTAATGTCCACAGGTGACTGAAAACACAAATGGCAGTCATCTCTGGAGGAAAGTAATATCCTCCTAGACCTCCCATTATTTTTCAGCCACCAGGCATGTGAGAAGAGAAGTATTAGCAGTCAAAACTCACAGAAACAACAGTTAAAAAAAGAAAGAAAGAAAGAAAGAAAGAAAGAAAGAAAGAAAGAAAGAAAGAAAAAAAAAAAAGGAAGCACAGACTGTAAAATAGCTCTGTTCACTATGTCCAAGGAGGTAAAATCTATAGGATATATTTGTAAATAGAATCTATTAATCTGCAGATTTATAATTCCATACATTTGAAAATCTAGAAGGCAAAATGTGATAGGTAATTTGAAAATTCAGAAGTTTAAAACAAATAGAAATTTGGAACTATGAAAAGTAACATTATATGTGTGTGTATATATCATATATACAAATCAAACAGACATTTTAGAATTGAAAAATGCAACAAATCAAATGAAACATTAATGATGGGTTTAGTCACATGAGACACACTTGAGAGGGGATAGGGGACTGGAAGGGCTAATTCAGAATCAAACAAAGAGACAAAAGAATAGAAAATGCAGAAGAGGTAGATAGGAGTCATGAGGATTCAGTGAGAAGCCACACAAAGATGTAACTGCTGTCCCAGAAAGAAAGGAGGAATGAGGCAGAAGCCATATTTGAAATACAGTGGTGGAAAATTTCCTGGGGATCCCCAAACCACTTTCAGGGAACCTGCAAGGTCAAACCACGTTCTTAATACTACTAAGATCTTATTTATTTGTTTGTTCATTTTTTTTTTATTACTCAAGAGAAGTACCAATTTAATTTAAGGAATTGTAAATAAACTAGGGGCTCGGTGCATGAAATTCATACACAGGGGGAGTAGGGATGGTCCCTCAGCTCGACCTGCACCCTCTCCAATCTGGGAGTCCTCAGGGGATGTCCTACTGATGGCTTAGGCCTGCTCCCCATGGTTCTGTGCTCTCTGTGGACTTGTTTGCTTGATACCTCCACAGGCCCTGGTGTCTGCTCTCTGTGGGGCTCTACAGGGGACTGCTTGTCCATCGCTGCCATGGCCAGGGGCAAGAAGGGCCTCACAGTCTGCTGCCTGCTGACTCTCTGCAGGGGACATTCCCACCTTACCCCTGGTTGGTTGGCGTGTGCTGGCTCAGAGCTCCTGGGTCCTGGGGATGTTTCCGCACTTGGCACCTGTGCGTGTAGGCTGAGTGGCCAGGGCATTCCTACACATGTGTCTACAGGCTCAGAGCGATCTGGCTACAGAGAACACCTGTCCCTGGGATGCAGGCTGCTTGGCACCAGCGCATAGCTGCTTCACCCCTGGCTGCTCAGAGCCTGTGCGTGTAGCCCCGAAATGGCTGGGGGCATTCCGGGACCCCCGGTGCTCTGGGCCTATGCACTTGGAGCTGGCACAAGTGTAATCAGCCACCCGCCCCAGGCCACTCAGTGCCTGCTATGCAAATTAACCTGCCATCTTTGTCTGGTTAATTTGCATACTCACTTCTCATTGGCTGGTGGATGTCACAAAGGATGGTCGATTTTCATCTTTCTCTTTTATTAGTGTAGATATTAATATTTATATAGTATTATATTTCCAATGATGATATAATGGAAATAACCATTGATATTTTTCCATTTTTAAAAAAATTAAATTTATTAGGATGACATCTATATATATAAAAGTCTAAGTGACCGTTACAACTGGTCAACCAAATGACTAGTTGACTGGTAGCTATCATGTGCATTGACCACCAAGGGGAAGATGCTCAATGCAGGAGCTGCCCCGTGGTGGTCAGTTTGCTCCCACAGGCAACCTCCCACAGTCCTCCTATGCCCCCTCTCCCAACCCCCAACCCCAGCCTGGCCAGCCCTGATCAGCCCCAATTGCCAGCCAGGCCAAGGGATCCCACCCGCGCATAAATTCATGCACCGAGCCTCTAGTTTGTTAGAAAGATTATATATATCTCAAGTGTACAGTTCTTTTTTTTTTTTTTAATATGTTTTAAAAAAATATATTTTATTGATTTTGTACAGAGAGGAAGGGAGAGAGATAGAGAGTTAGAAACATCGATGAGAGAGAGTCATTGATCAGCTGCCTCTTGCACACCCCCTACTGGAGATATGCCTGCAACCAAGGTACATGCCCTTGACCAAAATCGAACCCGGGTCCCTTCAGTCCCTAAGCCGATGCTCTATCCATTGAGCATAACCGGTTTTGGCTCAAGTGTACAGTTCTATGCTACATCATCTGTATTGTGTGTCCACCATCCATACTAAGATCTTATTTGACCTTTTTCTTTTTTTTTTTTTTTAAAAAATAGATTTTTATTGATTTCAGAGAGGAAGGGAGAGGGAGAGAGATATAGATACATCAATGATGAGAGAGAATCATGAATCGGCTGCCTGTTGCACACCCCCTACTGAGAATCAAGCCCAACATCCTGGCATATGCCTCACCTGGAATTCAAGTGACGTTGTGGTTCTTGGGTTGATCGATGCTCGAGCCCTGAGCCACCCCGGCTGGAACAGGAGACCATTTATACTCAGTCTATCACCATGGTGACAGTCAACAATACGGAATCCAAGATCAAGTGACCTCTCCCTGGAAGCTGAAAGTGGACTCTCAAGGCCCTTTTATTCTGAGGCTGGCAGGCTGTCACCTACAACTCACTCAGAAAGGTGTCAGAGAAGAAGAAGAAAAAAAAGGCGCCCCAAACTCAGCAACTTCATTTTATCCCCACTCCTGAACCCTTAAAACGGTGTCAAGTCCAGGAGACCTGGGGTGAATCCTTACCATGCAGTTTTCAAATGCAGTAAGTCCACAGTCAGTGTATACTCCAAGCTGGAAGGTCGAGAGCAAGTATTCAACCAGAGTGCTCACCGGAAACTGGATGGAAGAGAGGAGGAAGGTAAGGAAAGAGAGAGGATGGACAGAGGGCTCAGAGGGGAGGTCTGGCAGGGAGAGGTAGGAGTGCAGTCATTCCTATATTCAAATTAAGGGCTATTTACGGTTGCCTCTTAAGAATATGGCCTGAGGGTGTCTGTGTGTGCTACATCGGGGAGTTACCTTCAAGCCATCATCAAGGTCCCCCCCTCCCGCCCACATATTTTGAAAATGCCATAGCAGATGTGTCAGCATAGTTGTGCTTCACAGAAGTCTTTGCAATGGAGTGTTTCTAGGCATCTGATGTTTCCTGTTCCTAATTCCTTTGCACCTTGACTTGAAGAATCTCTGCTCTTCCTGGCCTGGCCCTTATCAGAACTGTAGCTGCCGAGGTGGGCTGGACATCCCTGCCGTGATGTCTGCGAGGAGCTGCTGTTTTCTGGCACCTGTTCCACAACCTTGCCCTTCCTGTGCATTTCAGGTTTTTGGTTTTTTTTAAGTCCTAGAAGAAACCATAAGCACTAAATATATTTTTATTGATTTCAGAGAGGGAGGGAGAGAGAGAGAGAGAGAGAGAGAGAGAGAGAGAGAAAGAGAAACACCAACGATGAGAAAGAATCATTGATTGGCTGTCTGCTGTATGCCCCCAACTGGGGATGGAGCCCGAAACCTGGGCAAGTGCCTGTGATTGGAATGGAACCCTTTGGTCCTCAAGCTGACATTCTATCCACTGAGCCTAACTGGTGAGAACCACATTTCAATTTTTACTTTCAAAACAGAACAAATGGGTTCATGGTATTTCCATGTACTTGAAAGGCCATTACAAAAGATGGTAGTTTGCCTGAATTGGCCTATTTAAAGTTGAGTATCTTCATTTTTGGCAATCGGGACTGTGAGCCACTATGCTAAGTGAAAGAAGCCAGTCACAGAGGCCAAATACTGTATGATTGCACTTACATGTGGTACCTTGAGTAGTCAAGTCCATAGAGATGGAAAGTAAAAGAATAGTGGGTACCACGGGGTGAGGGGGGGGCGGGGAGGGACTTGTTGAATGGAGACAGAGTTTCAGTTTGAAGTGATGAAGAAGTTTTGAAAATGGATGGTGGTGACGGGTAATTGCACAATAATGTGAATGTACTTGATGCCACTGAAGTGTACACTTAAAAATAGTTAAGAGAGTAAATTTCATTATGTATATTTTACCACAATGAATTTAAAAAATATAAACCAGAAAACATAATAGCCCGGCCAGCGTGGCTCAGTAGTTGAGTGTCGACCCATGAATCAGGAGGTCTTGGTTGGATTCCAGGTCAGGGCACATGCCCAGTTGTGGGCTCGGTCCCCAGTGTGGGACGTGCAGGAGGCAGCCCATCGATAAGTCCCTCTCATCAATGATGCTTCTGTGCCTCTCTCCTTCTTCCTTCCTCTCTGAAACCAATAAAAAATATTTGTTAAAGAACATAAAATAGCACGGGAGAAAAGAATGAGTTGGAAAGACTGAGAACAAAGAAGAAAAGGAAAGGGGGGAGGCAAGCAGAGAGAAGATCAGGGAGGGAGGAGATGAGAGAGCGAACAGATGCGGACCATGAGAAGTGTCAGGTGACACCTGAGTGGTGGAGTGCACGCTCCTTTCCCAATCCTGGAAGGACAGGGACAAAAGCCAGGGTTAGGAAGGATGCCCTGGAGTCTTCCTGTACCCCTTCTCTGCCCAGTGTCCCATGGCCCAGGAGGTGAGGGGTCGAGCAGAAGTTGTCTTGAATATATAATCTTTTCCAGTTCATCAGAGCCACTGAGAAGACACCCCAGAGCTCCTACAGTCAGGAGTACATCCCTTTCCCCGGCCACAGACCCGACCAGATCTCCAGGTGGTATGGGAAGAGGAGAATCGAGGTAAGAGGGAGTGGGGAGTCCATGTTCAGGCTGGGCCCCTCCCCAAGGCTCAGAAGACCCCACCAGCCCAGTTCCCTCTTGGGGACAAAGGACGAGGCTCATTAGGACCCTCCCCAGCCCCTCGGCTGCCGGCAGCACTCACCTTTATGTCCTGAGGAGCAGAGATCCGTCCAATCCATCCCCACCCTGGGTCCCAGCACTTCTCTGGACCATTTCCCCATTCCTCTCCATGTCTCCAGCACGACACAGACGAAGGATGGAGCAAAGAAACAGACAAACATGGTTAATACTGAGTTCAGGTGACTACAGTGAGGATGACAGCGTTGTGTGTCATCTCAGCTCCAGCTTCCTGTTCTTTGTGTAAAAAGTCAATGACCATTCAGCACCTTCTCACTCACTGGGTGTCTGTGGTATGTCGTGTTCCAGGCCTGCGGAGCGGGGAGCAGGGAACTGTACCCTCAGGTCACCCCTTTCCCACCACCCCTCCCCCACCCTACACCTGCCTGAATGTGGGGCGGGGCAGGAGGCACAGACTAGGGGTGGACATCTGTCAAATAGGGTGTGTGTTTTTTTTAATATATATTTTATTGAGATTTTTACAGAGAGGAAGGGAGAGGGATAGAGAGAAACATGGATGAGAAACATCGATCAGCTGCCTCCTGCACGCCCCCTACTGGGGTTGTGCCCGCAACCAACGTACATGCCCTTCACCGGAATCAAACCTGGGACCTTTCAGTCTGCAGGCGGATGCTCTATCCACTGAGCCAAACCTCAGGGTAGGGCTGGGGTGCATTTTGAAGCTGGAAGAGATTGTTGAGCTCAGCACCCTCATTTTCCCATAAAAGGTGCCAGGGTGGTGAGCGTCTTGTCTGATGCTGTGTAGCTGGTTGGCAAGGGACCACGTAGGTGGCTGCCCTGAGAGAGAAGCTGGAGTGACCTTCATCACTGGCTGGAGTTGTCTTCTGCCTTGGGGATCCGTGTCAGGATGAAGGGCACCGGAGTCTCAGCTCTGGGCTGGCACCCGGGCCGTGCTGACACCCTCAGACCACGCCGCTGCTCCCGGCTGCCCCGTTACTGTTAGCGTGCCCGGAGGACACCCAACTGCATCTCAGAACCCACCCGCTGGGGCTCCAGTCCCCAACCACCAGTGTACACGAGGCGCTTAGCCTCGTCCTCCGTGCCCACGCCGTGCCCTTTCTGAAAGACCTCTCTGGACCCATTGCAAACCCCGAGGAAGGGCTGACCACACAGACTTACAGCCAGTCCTCCTTCCCCAGCATACATGCTAAACAGAGCCCACGTGACCACCCCTTGGCCTGTGCCTCCTGCCCTGCCCGGCATTCAGGCAGGTGTAGGGTGGGGGAGGGGTGATGGGAAGGGGGTGACCTGAGGGTACAGTTCCCTGCTCCCCGCTCCGCAGGCCTGGAACACGACATACCACAGACACCCAGCGAGTGAGAGGGTACTGAATGGTCATTAACTTTTCACACAGAAGGACAGGAAGCTGGGGCTGAGATGACACACAACGCTGAATAGAGCTTGTTCCTACAGACTCTGACTGGCCTGTTCCTGTGGCGGCTTCCACGCCATCAGTTCTTCCTTCTGCTTCGTTCGGCACCACCTCCTCCCCCAGGACCAGTCCCTTCCCATCTCCCATCCCAGCTCTTCTTCCCCCTTCTCAGGAAATGCTTCTGGTGCTTCAAGTTGGGGTTATGAGATCACCAGGGAGGGCGCCCTTCTGGAGCTTCTCTCCCAGGCAGGCGTATGAATCCCAGTTTCCATTGTTTCCATCTGATGATGCTTTGCTACCACAGGGCCTTGCTAATCCAGAGAGCTGCCCTCCCAGGGCGGGCTAATTCCTGGAGATAGTGAACAGCTGGCTAGCATCATGCCTTTCAGATGCAACCCAACACTCCAGAGCCCCCCCTCCCCCCTTTATCCGAACTCGCTCTCCAACACAGTATCTCCCCATCCAAGGACAGATGCCCCCAACCAGAGGCACTCCCGGAGCCCAGAGCCATCTGAAATTATTCAAACTATGCAATCTTAAACAAACAAACAAACAAACAAACAAACAAACAACCTAGGTCAGTGGTTAGCAAACTGCTGCTCACGAGCCAAGTGCGGCTCTTTGGCCCCTTGAGTGTGGCTCTTCCACAAAATACCACGGCCTGGGCGGGTCTATGTTGAAGAAGTGGCGTTAGAAGAAGTTTAAAAAAGTTGGCTCTCAGAAGAAAGTTTGCCGACCACTGGCCTATGCAATCCTGAACTTCTGAAACTTGCCTGCCCTGCCTGGTTCATTCTCTGGGCCACCCTCTCTCTTCTCCTGCCGCGGACCGACCTTGCTGCTTTGCGGGGTGGCCCTGTGTGGCGTGGTGTGCCCTCTCCTTTGGGGGCCTGTAAGCTCTTCTCTCAAAGGCAGCTGTCTCAATGTCTGATGAGGACAAAAGTCCTGGGAACGTAATCAAGGTAGCAGGGCCGAGCCCCAAACCCAGAGGAACAGCATGAAAACCCTGGGGCGGAGTGGGGGGGGGGGGAGAGGAAAGGGAGACTCTTTCCTTTTCTCCTGGGCCGATGGGAACCTCTTCAGCTCGCCTTCCCTGGCGTTGGAAACGCTCTGGGCGCCTGGCGATGGAGACCTTGGGAACCCCTGCTCCCCGTCCCTGCCCATCCCCCTGCCTCCCTCTGGCATTGTGATCTGACTTATTTATGGAACCACAACTTGAAGTATTGGGTGCAGCCAGCATTTCCAGACCAGAGCAGACACAGGCCTCCCTGTCTGCCCCAGACAAGGGGACGGGCGTGAAAATCAGCATTATCCTCCCCGTAAATCAGCCCAGCGCCCCAGAACCCCGAGAGGATTTTCTTAGGAAAAGAGCAGTTTCAGGCAAACGTCCCAGGGCAAGGAGAACTGGCTTTCTTCCCCCTGTGAATTACTCCCCACCAAAGCGACCCGCCCCAGGTGTCCGGCTGTAAATCCCGGCAGAAAGCCGTGCATGGCGCGTCTCTGCCTCTTTCCATAGTAACCGATGGAAACACAGGGTGCATGTGCCAGGCCCCGCTCCCGCCTCCTTCTTTGGAAACGGGCACTGACTCGGTGGATGATGAGACTGGAGACAAACTACAGGGTCTGACTGCAGCTCTCAGGGGCAGGCAGCCAGATGGCGCTGGTTCTTCCTAGTCATAGGCGTCCTGACTTTCACACAAACGTGTCCCCGGAGCTCACGGGCTTGGCTCTCCTACGGAGAGCTCACCGCAGCCGAGCTGAAACCAGTGTTTGTTTTTATTTCTTTTTTATTTTATTGATTTTGTACAGAGAGGAAAGGAGAGAGATAGAGAGTTAGAAACATCGATGAGAGAGAGTCATCGATCAGCTGCCTCCTGCACACCCCCCACCGGGGATATGCCTGCAACCAAGGTACATGCCCTTGACCGGACTCGAACCCGGGACCTTTCAGTCCCCAAGCCGACGCTCTATCCATTGAGCCAAACCGGTCCCGGCTGAGACCAGTGTTTGAAGGTGAGCTGTATAGGGTCGGGGCAGACAAGTGTGTTTCCTGTTCGGCGGCCCCGAGAGCCCACGCAGCCACATTTGCCGGTGCCC
Source organism: Pipistrellus nathusii (assembly GCA_963693515.1). Classification (NCBI taxonomy): domain Eukaryota; kingdom Metazoa; phylum Chordata; class Mammalia; order Chiroptera; family Vespertilionidae; genus Pipistrellus; species Pipistrellus nathusii. The sequence goes on from OY882859.1 coordinate 6,557,578, forward strand.
CTGGCCGTCAGCTCCATGGGCCGCCACGGCAGGCGACTCTGCCTCCGTCCACGGCCACGGGCAGGTGAGGCCTCGCTCCCTCAGTCACAGGCCCGCCGTGTCTGTCCTTCCAGGGGCTCCCGTACAAACACCTGATCACCCACCACCAGGAGCCTTCGCACTACCACCTGATCAGCACGTACGACGACCATTACAACCGGCACAATTATAACCCGGGCCTGCCCGCGCACCGCACCTGGAACAGACACAAGTTGCTGTGGCTCCCGGAGAAAAACGACTGCCCCCTCCTGGGTATTTGTATAATTCGGATCCCCCCCTGTGATGGGCTGTCAGGGGTCCCCGCCTGCCCAGGACTCAGGTGTGCCGGGCTCACGCAGAAAGACCCGCACGGGGGACCCAGACTCCAGGAGAGCATTAGAATGAGATGATGGGCGAGGGTGGGGGGGAAAGGAAGGTCGGGGGGAGAATTCCTATTTACCCCCGCGGCTGCCACCTGCCTCTTCCCCTTCTTCTTTTTCTTTCTAATATATTTTTATTGATTTCAGAGAAGAAGGGAGAGAGAGAGAGAGAAACATCGATGAGAGAGAATCATCGATCAGCTAACTCTTGCTTGCGCCCCACTGGGGATGGAGCCACAACCCAGGCATGTGCCCTGATCGGGAATTGATCCATGACCTCCTGGTTCATAGGTCAATGCTCTACCACTGAGCCACACCGGGAGGGCACACTTCATAAACAGTACCATGTCCGGGTGCCGGCGTGTGGCAGCATCTGGAGGCATAGCCATGACAAACAGGGACTTGATATTCCAGCCAGCAGAGAGCTAAGACACCTCGAGGGAAAAGGAGAGTGAATGAGCTAGTAAAGGAGATAACTTTGGACTGGATAGGTGCTCTGAAGAAAAGAAAACGGGTCAAGATAGAGAGTGAGGCAGGTCTCCGTGGACCTGCTCTGGGTGGGTGATGAGGGAGAGAGAGGCTGTCCCAGGAGATGATTGAATTGAGGGGGAGCCTGTGGGGATTAAGGGGAAGAGCATTCCAGGGTGAGAGTAGCTGGTGACAAAGATGCAAGACAGGAGGAGAGGACGACCACAGGCACCCACGGGCCACAGTAGGCATGGGTTTTGTCCTCCTTACATTCCCAAGACTCTGGAGGGATTTGCATAGGAGACTGCCCCGCTCTGATTTACCCCTCAAGCTACCCCGGCCCTTGGCATCCACCCCTTTGCAGTCCAACCCTCCTATGCAAAGGGACCCTGAGGATATTTTTCCATTGATTTTTTTTTTTTTTTTTTTTTTAAGAGAGAGAGAGAGTGGAAGAGAGAGGGAAAGACAGAGAAATATCGGTGTGAGAGAACCACATGGATTGGTTGCCTCTTGCCCATGCCCTGACCAGGGCCCAGGCCGGGGAGGAGTGCCCTTGATCAGAATTGAACCTGAGGACTCTGTCCACTGAGCCAGACCGGCTGGGTATGATCTGTCTCTTTGGCAGGGGTTTCTTCATCTCACAAGCCCAGCGGCTCCCGGCCCCCAGGGGTGGGGTAGTTACAGAAGAGCAGGCAGGGCCGCCCTGAGCCCGGCCCAGGGCAGAGTTTTCTGAAGCCCCAGCGGTTCGGGTCCCTGCTGAGTCGCAGGGAGCGGCCCCCCCACCTGCGACTCCTGGGGAGGGAAGTACTGGCAGAGCCTACATTCCCCTACAAGCCTCTTTCCCCTGCCCCCACCCCAGTCTGGGCACTGCCAACTGAATCCCTGATCCCACAGCCTGGGAAGCCTCTATGTCTCTCCCCCCCCCCCCCACAGCCAGCCTTGGGGCAGGCCCCATGCTCTGAGCCCTGCCCACCCAAACCTCGCTTCTCTTACAGCTCCCCCTACAAACTACGGACTCTACGAGCGGCTGAGGCAGAGGTGGCGCGCCCCCGAGGCCGGCCTGCGGAAGAGCACGTACACTCTGTCCTACCCCAGGCCGCTGCTGTGCGCCCTGTCCCGGCGGGAGCACGCCATCCCGGTCCCTCCGAAGCGCCTGCAGCCCATCCCGCACTTCTGAGAACTGTCCCCCCACCCGCAGCGCACGCCGAACCCACTGGAGACCCCCTTGTGCGAGTGGACCTGCCGGAGGGCAGGCGGCTGCAGATACACCCCGAGTTTTAATTGCAGCCCATTGAGGGGCCCTCAGAGTCATGGCCTGTGCTGTGGGGTCCCCCATGTCCTCCACACACCCCCGCAGGTCCCTTCCTTGTCCAGCCCACAATTAAAGCTCTTTACACGGCGAGTGTCACGTATGTGCACAAGAGAGAACGTTAGGAGAAGGACCCTGGAGTTCCGCTCCCTCAGTTCATGGGAGGGGAAACTGGGGCCCAGAGAGGTCACATGGCTCCTCCAAGGTCCCATAGCGTGGCGCATGCCTCCCGGGAGTCTGGTCCAAAGGGAGGAAGGAATCTGGCTACGGGGGCATCTGGAAAAGCCCACGGAACAGTCAAACAGTCAGACGAGGAGGGCAGCAGGGGAGGCCCAGGTTGCCCGGCGCTGCCTGAGCAGAGGAGCACTGACCCTCAGGACTCAGGGGAAGGGAAGGCGCCCGGGCACCCCCCTCCACCTCCCAATCCCCAGTGAAAAATTGTGAGAAATGCTCACCTGTCCGAATTCAGATAACAGACTATGAGGCAGAAAGAAGTATGACAAAATTGAGACTTTAAAATATATGTATATATTTTTGATTTTTTACATTTTTAATTTTTTACAATAATATATATATTATTGATTTTTTTACAGAGAGGAAGAGAGAGGGATAGAGAGTTAGAAACATAGATGAGAGAGAAACATGGATCAGCTGCCTCTTGCATGCCCCCCACTGAAGATGTGCCCGCAACCAAGGTACATGCCCTTGACCTGAATCAAACCTGGAACCTTTCAGTCCGCAGGCCAATGCTGTATCCACTGAGCCAAACTGGTTTCGGCAAAAGCGAGATTTTTAATGCGTTCTGGGGAGTGGGCTCTTTCCGGTTGCACAAACACACCTGGAGTAGGACCACAGCCTGTTTATCCCCCTAGGGTGCACCTCTTATGTCGCCCGGGTCTTCCTCTCTCCCATTGGACCAGAAGAAATATTGGGCTAGGCCTTTTCTGGTTGCCTCCCCTTCCTCCCCTCCCTTTCCCCTGTGTAGCTGAGGCGGGCACCTTGGGGGTTTCCACTGTGAAGCTGGCCACGTCCACAGTTCTCTGCTCTTACGTCCTCTTCCCTCCTCCCTACGTTCTGTCGGCCCAGGGGAATTCAGTAGCCGCTTCCATTAAGAGCTGACTCTGCTGGAGATGGATTACAGGCCCCCTTCCTGCACGCATGAACGGGGAGTCTCCTGAGACACCTCCATCACCCATATGGCGTCCACCTTGGGTTGAGGACAGCAGGTCCCTGATGTGCTTCCTCTGAGTGTGGGGATTGGGCGTGGAGAGCCTTCCTGGGAATGGCCTTTCTCTGCCTCCGTCTCCACCCCAATGGTTTGCATTCTCTACTGTCGGGATAGAGTTGGTGCTTATAATCCTGGGCTGGAAGAATGAGCCATTGTCTGCTGGGAACTCCCCAAGGAACCCCTACCCTGCCACCCCCAGGACAGACACTCTCCTGCTCCAGTTTGAGCCTCCATCCAGCTGCTTCCGGTCAATGAAAAAAATGTGCAGCCCAGCAGACAACGTGAATAGGAGTTTCTGTAAGAGTTTATTTGTGTCAAACAGAGGACACTTCCGGAAGCAAGATCGCCTCAGGCTGAGAAAAATGCTTCCCAGTTTCTGTTCTGCTTTTAGATCTAAGGAGGGAACGTAGGGGAGGTTACAGGGAGGTGGGAGAAAGCTGCGACCTAAGTAGATTTCTAACTGGATTACAAGATACTTAACCAGATCTTGTCCTCTCTAGAGGGGTCTGAAAAAGAGGCATTTCAAAGGGGAGTTCAGCTAGATCTACAAAAACAGTGGAGAGAGGAAATTGCTATCGGCTTTGGGTGTGACTACCCACCACCACCTGCCTGGTTAGAAATTTATGATCAGATCACCCTATGAGGTTACCTTCAGTTAGATTTATTTATTTTAATTTCTTTATTGATTATGGTGTCACAAAATTGTCCTCAACCCCCCATTCCCATCCCAAACCCCTCCCCATGTATTCCCCCACCCTCCTATTGTCCATAACCACTGGTTAGGTTTATATGCATGCACACAAATCTTGGGTTGATCTCTCCCTCTTACCCCCATCTTCCCTTACCTTGCCTCTGAGGTTTGACAGTCTGATTGATGCTTTCCTGTCTCCAGGTCTGTTTTTGTTCATCAGTTTATGTTGTTCATTATTTCCCCTAGATGCGTGAGATCATGTGATCCAAGATTTATTTTTTAAATATATATTTCAGAGAGAGAAAGAGATTGGGGAGAGAGAGAAACATGGAAGAGAGAGAAATTTTGAACACACACCCTACTGGGGATAGAGCCCACAACCCAGGCATGCACCAGGATGGGTATTGAACCAGCTACCTCCCAGGACATGGACCAACACTCAACCAACTGAGCCACACCAGTCAGGGCACAGTTAGATTTAGACCCCAACCCCTTCTGATGCCTAAGACCCATACTCTCCCCCGAGCTCAGCTTCTCCCCTCTGACTCAGAGGCTGCTGACCTGCATCGGCTCCCCCAGCCTCAGAGGGGAGTCAGCTCGAGCCTCTCCTCCTCCAGAACCTGCCAGCAGCGCCCCGCCTCACAGGCTCTGCCACTAAAACAAGCAAACAGCTAATCACTGTTGTTTCTTCTGCTTTGTAGGAAAATGAATAGAACTATGCTTTGAACATTTTTTTTTCTTATAGTTTGGTCACATTCTAGCAAGAAAAGGAAAAAAGGAAGAGAAAATAAACTGAGCTGTGGGGGACTGAGAGCCAGGACACGGCCTCCCTGGGAAGATCTCCACTGTTGGCACCACCATCCCCCACAGGCGCCCCAGGCGGGCTCTAACCGTCACGCCTGCTCACAGAGGAGGAACAGGCCTCGGGAATGACTGGCCCGAGGTCACACTGGGAGTAAGTCTCTGGGTTGGGATTTGTACCCAAGTAGGGTGCCCTGGGCATGCCCGCTGGGCTTTTCTGCAAAACTGCCTCTCCCGCCCTAGCCAGTTTGCCTCCGTGGATAGAACGTCGGCCTGAGAACTGAAAGGCCCTATGTTCCATTCTGGTCAAGGGTTCATGCCAGGGCTGAGAGCTCAAAACCCAGTGGGGGACTAGCAGGAGGCAGCCGATCCATGCTTCTCTCTCATCCTGGATGTTTCTATCTCTCTCTCTCCCTCTTCTTCTCTGAAGTCAATAAAAATATATATATTTTAAAAACAACACATATGTGTTATTCCACCTCCATGTATTAAAATGTATACTTGTACAATGTTTAAAAACAAAACAAACCCCCCAAAAAACTGCCTCTCCCTTCCGGGGAAGGCCAGCAGAAGCCCAGCTCAGGTCCCTCTGGGCACATCTGGGTCTACTGTGCCCTTGGCTCATGGGCCCGCAGGTGTGTGGCTGCAGGTGTTTTAACTGCAGACAAATTCCATGGTTCCCAGCGGAGGCAGCCTGGGTTGTGCTGCCCATTCCCAGGAGAGCTCAGCCACAGGCCTCAGCACTCACTCCGGTGCCTCCTGTCCTCACTCAGAGTCTGTTCAGTGGCGCTGTCTTCTCCATGTGACTCAGAGTTCCCCAGAGTCAGGTCGTGGCACACACACTGGGTGCTCAGGGGAGTCTGTGTGGTGAGTGACTGACAGGAGAAGGATGGGGGCCTGGAGGAAAGCTTTGCAGGCCAGGAACTCCACGTGGCAGCAATGGGCTGGCCACAGCTGGCCTTCCTCACACCGCCAAGGGCCACCTATTCATTTGCGGATGTCTAAGGACCCATGATTGCTGCCTGGCCTCACAGTGCCTCTGGTTCTGCACACCACACGGATGTCAGACAATACAGAACAGAGCGATATTGGGGTCAGGGTTACTGAAGTGACAGATTTAGGGGCTGGCGGTCATAAGGGAGATCATTGGGGGTGTGGTGAAGTGAAGTGATGCCATGAGGGCAGGAATGGGGCCAACAGAGACACAGTGTAGTCCAGGAAGGCATTTGGTATCCACGACGGATTCTCTGGAGAGGAACCTCTTCCCTTTGATAAACGTAGCCTGGTGGCAGCTGCCATGATGTTGACAGGGTTACATTCTATTGGCCTCCATTTATTTGTGTCCCTGGCTCCAAGACCCCAAAGAGCCCACAGCATTCCTTTGGGCTTGGAAATGTCTAACGTGCAGGGCTTCCCATGCTCTCTCTGCTCCCATTCTTAGATTTAAGCTTCTGCACCCAGTTAGCTGAGCTAATCCCACCTTCCCCAGAGCAGACCAACCCTTTTCCTCCTGGGCGGGACAGAAGATGGAATCTCTCCCTTTGCCCTCTAGAATGGCACTGTCTCCCCTCCAGATTGTCTCCTTTTAGATCCTGAATTCACCCAGAGAAGAGTCTTTCCATCTCTCTTCTTTCCAAGAAAAATCCCCCATCTTTTCCATGGCCTTGGGTCATTCACAGGTTCCCATTAGGATGGCCCAGTGCCACCCTGCCCAGCCCTGACCCCTGCCTCTCATGCTGCTCCTGACCTCACCTCCCTCAGAGAAGCCTTGGGGTCTAGGACAGCCACAACCTCAGTTGCCCACCACTTGCTCCCTGAGGAGCTCATTATCTGCTATGTCATGAAACAGAACTTGATGCCTGGACACATTTCCTTAGTTCTCCTGTGGATGGCACCAGTGTCTTCTCCAGGATGTTTTAACTGTGCAATGTTCTGATACCATTGATGTGGCCAAAGACCCCCAGCAACCATGCTCTCCGGTTTTGCTCTTTCCTATTAAACATCAGGAACCCATGATACCTTCACTGTCTCACACCCAGGATGACAACTATGGGCATCAGTCAACCTCAGTCATTGTCTGTGGAAGGGATCAATGAGCCAGGCCTCCACCCTGCCCTCCCTAACTTTCTCTCAATCCATTCATCTGAAGAGGCAATAATCCTATTAAATGGATTAAAGGTTGGAAACTGAGGGTTCTGATTGGATGTTAGCCTTTGAGAAAATGTCTAAACACCAGGCACCAGAGGAGACATTCAGAATCCTCCATCTCTGCAGTAGTGAAGTGGTTCTCACCAAGTTTGAGATCTGAGCCCCAGACAACCTGGTCACAGCAGGTAAGTTACCGCCCTCAGGTAAGGCAGCCAGCCTCATGGTGGCAGGAAGCCTGACATGGAACAGAGTGTCTCTCTCCCCGCCACCTCCCCCCCGTTTAAAAAAAATATATTTTATTGATTTTTTACAGAGAGGAAGGGAGATAGATTGAGAGTTAGAAACATTGATGTGAGAGAAACATTGATCAACTGCCTCCTGCACACCCCCTACTTGGGATGTGCGCACAACCAAGGCACATGCCCTTGACCGGAATCGAACCCGGGACCCTTCAGTCCCCAAGCTGACGCTCTATCCATTGAGCCAAACCAGTCCCGGCTTATTCCTAGGAATTTTATTATTTTTTAAAAAATATATTTTATTGATTTTTTTTGTACAGAGAGGAAGGGAGAGAGATAGAGAGCCACAAACATCGATGAGAGAGAGTCATCGATCAGCTGCCTCTTGCACACCCCCTACTGGGGATATGCCCACAACCAAGGTACATGCCCTTGACTGGAATCGAACCCGGGACCCTTCAGTCCCCAAGCTGATGCTCTATCCATTGAGCCAAACCAGTCCCGGCTATTCCTAGGAATTTTAAATATTCAGTTTGAGTCTCTAGCGTGGTCTGAAAATTTCCCCCCAAAAAAGTGGGGGTCAGCTTTCAGGCCCTTTGTACCCACTTCCCAGGCAGACTGGAATGAGATATGTGGGTGCTTCTGAGATGCTTGTCCTGGGGCCTGCAGGGGAGCTATGGCTCTGTGGTCACCTAGCCCGGAATGGGACTCTCTAAACAGAGGCTCTCACCATTGTCAGGCAGTGGCTTTGGCCCTAGTTGATTCCTGTGAAAATGGGGAGTCAGAAGATGGGGCTCAAAGGCTTGGCCTGATGAGGATGTCTTGTTCCCTGGACTTTTCCACAGGATTCCTTTGGAGCACCTTGAGGATGAGCATCAAGACCCCACCCACACTCCTGCAGCTGGCAGCAGAGAGCCTGCTGAGGGACCAGGCCTCGGCCATCTCAGCTCTGGAGTACCTGCCCGCCGAGCTCTTCCCGCAGCTGTTCATCCTGGCCTACCGTGGTAGACGTCTCCAGGTCCTGAAGGCGATGGCACAAGCCTGGCCCTTCACTGTCCTCCCTCTGGGCGGCCTGCCAGACCTGTCACTGGACGAGGTCTTCAAAGCCGTGTTGGATGGGCTTGACCTTCTGCTTGCCCAGGAGGTTCGCCCCAGGTATGGCTGCTCCAGGTGCCTAGTAGGGTCCTGGCCATCCTGGAGACAACGGGCAGCAGGACATGTGGAGGGCCTAAGGGGGACCCGAGTTTTCTGAAGGTGCCAGTGAGGGTAGGGAGCCCTGGCATACTGCTGAGCTCAGTGGGGAGTGAAGAACTGCCTACTGGGCACCTGCAAAACGTTCCTTGCCTCTTCCCAGTGGTAGTCACAGGTACGAGAAGTGCAGACCAGGAGGGGTGGATGGAGATGAGCAGAGCAAAGCAGAAGGGAGAGGAAGGTAAGGGAGAAGCTGACCTTGGGGTTCAAAGTAGAAGCTCATGGTTGGGGTGGAGTCTGATAGTTGCCTCAACTCATATGCTCAGTCTCATTCTTCCCTGCCCTCATTCTGTCCTTTTTATTTATTTTTTTTTCAATTAATATATATATATGTTATTGATTTTTTACAGAGAGGAAGGGAGAGAGATAGTTAGAAACATCAATGAGAGTCATCGATCAGCTGCCTCTTGCACGTCCCCTACTGGGGATGTGTCCACAACCAAGGTACACGCACTTAACCTGAATCGAACCCGGGACCCTTCAGTTCGCATGCTGACGCTCTATCCACTGAGCAAAACCGGTTTCGGCCTCATTCTTTTCAATTCTTTCTTTCTTTCTTTCTTTCTTTCTTTCTTTCTTTCTTTCTTTCTTTCTTTCTTTCTTTCTTTCTTTCTTTCTTTTTCTTTTTAATAGTTTTTAATTGATTTCAGAGAGGAAGGGAGAGATAGAGATAGAAACACCAATGATGAGAGTGAATCATTGATCAGCTGCCTCCCTCCAAAGCTCCCCTCCACACTGGGCATTCCTCCTATAAGCCAGGAATATGTCCTGATTGGGAGGCAAATCATGACCTTCTGGTTCATAGTGAGATGCTCAACTACTGAAAACACTGTCCATAAAGCCAATGCCCTGCTGACCTGAGGGAATCTCCAATAATGGCCCGCTTTCCCCACAGGAGATGCAAACTGCGGGTGCTGGAATTAAGGAACCTGGGTGCAGACTTCTGGAGAATGTGGTGTGGAGACAGCACCCAGGAGCGCTCACCAACAGGACCAGTGACTGTGCACAGGTCCAGCCCCAACATGGAGCACCCCTTAGCTCCCGTGGAGGTGTTCCTAGACCTTAACTTTAAGGAAGGGAACAGGGAAGAGTTTCTCATGTACGTCATCCAATGGGCCCAGCATTGGGAAGGGCTGCTACACCTGTGCTGCAAGACGCTGAGGATTGCTGCGGTGCCCTTCTACAGGGTGAGGAAGGTCCTGGATGCGGTGCAGCTGGACTGCATCCAGGAGGTGGAACTGAAGTGCACCTGGTACCTGCCCACCCTGGGGACGTTTGCTCTTTACCTGGGGCAGATGAGGAACCTGCAGAGACTCTCTCTCTCCCACATCCACATGTTGAATGAGGAGGTGGAGGAGGAGGAGGAGGAGGAAGAGGAGCAGGAAGAAGAGGAGTGGGAGGACGATGAGTGGGACAAGGACCTGCAGGAGGAGGAGCAGCAATCCTTTTCCCAATTCCTCTCTCAGATGCTCAGGCTGCAGCACCTCAGGGAGCTCAACATGGATTCCCCCTCCTTCCTCCAAGGCCGTCTGGACCAGATGCTCAGGTGAGCTGTGTAACAGTGGACACAGTCCCTGAATGTGAAGAGAATGATCTTATTAGGTGCTTTGGAGGGTGGCATCCTGTGAGCACCTAAAGGAACATGTTTCAAAATCTGCCTGTCAGGATGGGTAACAGAACTGGCTCAATGAGGGACCCAGCGAACCTGGGTGTGTGACTTCTTCCTTCGGGACAGATGTCTAAGTGATGAGGCCTTAGGAAGAGGGGAGCAAGGAGGAGAAGCCACATCGGATGGAATATTTCCAGACATAAGCTCTGTGCCCACCAGCCATGTGAATACATGTGAGCCTGTCTCAGATTCCCCAGCTGTCAGAGGTGGCCCTGGGTACCACCCAGGAAGTCAGAAGAAAAAAAGGCATGATTCCACAGCAAAAGAGCGGCAGTGGAAAGGATTGCAGAGTGAGAGGTGGCTGCAGTGATGTAGGAGTGGAAGTCACCTCTGCAGACTGGCCTTCCCAGATGTTGTCGCAGGATCTTGCCCAGGTCTGCTCTATGGCTCTCTTAAATCCTTACCTGAAAATATTTTTCCCCATTGATTTTTAGAGAGTGGAAGGAAGGAGAAGAGAGAGAGAGAAACATCTATGTGAGAGTGACCCATGGATTGGTTGCCCTCTCTTCATGCCCCAATCAGGGCCAGGGATTTAGCCTGCAAATGAGGAGCATGTGCTTGAGTGATAACCAAAGCTCAGACATGTCAATCCAAAGGCCAACATTCTATCTACTGAGTCATTCCACTTAGTGCCATGTTTGTTCTTTATGTCTTACATGAGCGAGCCTCATATGGCCCAGATGTCCAGTGCCTACAGACAAGCAGTGGTCAGAAGGAAGCCTGGGTTGAAAGCACTCTTGGTTTTGTCTCCCAATCATAAGGTGCAGGGCTGGACATGGTCAGGCACTCTCAGCATGTTCCCAGGGTTTTCTATACGGTCCAGGCACCCTCCAGAGTGCTGAACTGTGCTTGGCAGCTGAGGAACAAAAGCTCTGAAGATGTGGTGAACTTGACCCAGCCTAAAAGGAGACTGGGCGTCCTGGGTGTTTCCCTTCATGAGATTGTCAGGACAACCCTGGGCTTGGACAAATCCATCTTCTGCCCCTGGAGGAACCCCTCTACCAGATGCCCCATCCTCAGGAACTAACTGCTCTGTCTCTCTCCAGGTGCCTGCAGACCCTCTTGGACAAACTCTCCATAACAAATTGCTGGCAGCTGTCACATTCAGACCTGACACACCTGTTCCAGTGCCCGAACCTCAGGCAGCTGAAGTCCCTGTGTCTGTATTCTGCTAGCCTCGCTGATTTTAGTCCTGAGCCCCTCCGAGCTCTGCTGGAGGCAGTGGCACCCAGCCTCCAGGAGCTGCGCCTGGATAACTGTGCCATGGTGGACTCCCAAGTTGAGGCCATCCTGCCTGTCCTGAGCCGCTGCCACCAGCTCAGGAAGTTCACCATCTCTAAGAACAACCTCTCCGCGGCCATGGTGGGGGAGCTGGTGCGCCACACAGCTGGGCTCTGCAATTTAGAGCTGGAGCTGTACCCCGTCCCCCTGGAGTGTTACATGACCCAGTGGGGGACTGTCAACCAAGGGAGACTGGCCCTGGTCCAGGCTGAGCTGACGGGGATCCTGAGAGAGTTAGGACAGAACAGGACTTTCTTTCTTGTCAACAAGTACTGTAATTATGTGTGACATCAGTAAAATTTATGACGTGGAGTTTTCATGACTTACAGCTGAGCTCTGCCCGGTAATGACTCTGCTCAGTGGGAACCCTCAGCAAAAGCTTTGTTCTGGGCCCTTGGAAGCTCTAATCTAGAACCGGGGTGCATTATGCAGGGAACACCCACATTTCAGGTTCATGCTCACTGTGAATGGGGAAAGGAAGAGACCCAGCGTGGGTCTGCAATGATAAGGTCAACTGTTGGGGAGTTCATGGGACCTCAGAGGGCAAGGTCCTAGAATCAGAGACATGAATTGGATTTGCTTGTGGAGGGGGGAGGAGTTTTGTGGCCGAGGTGCAGGTGTGGGAGTGAATCCTGGGGTGGATGGTGGGAAAGGAATGATCAGAAATCAATTTCAAAGTTTACCATCTGGTCTTCCCTCATGTACTCACCTGTCTTCCCACTTTAAACCTCAGGACCCTGCAGTTACTGATGGAGAGGAAAAAAAAAAAAGGTGGGGAGGGCTCAGGATCAGAACCTGGAACTGCTGGGATGCGGTTCGGCTGCAGGGCTCAGCACCATGTTATCCCTCCCTCCAGGCCTTCTCTTCTCTCTGGGCATGTCTGACCTCCTTGTGGCTGCTCAGTGGGTGGATACAATGGGACTTGCTATGTGGCCCACCAACCCCTGAAGTGAAGGGCACCTCTCTGCTGGCTCTGACGCTGGATGTCAGTGTTCCCTATGGTTCCTCAGGGGGACCCACATGTCCCAGGACTTGTGCCAGGACAGGATCAGGGACAAGACAGGACCCCCAGTTCCAAAAGGGCTTATCACACTGCAGAGGCCCTGAGCAGAAGCCCAGAAGGGCTTCCCAGCCAAAGAGCACCCGAATGAAGACTCACACTGAGGGCATCTGATAGAGGGGTTCCTCCAGGTGCAGAGGAAGTAACCTGCTTATGGCCAGCAAAACCATTGAAATTCCTTTGAGCAAATATTATAGTTATTCAGGGACATAACACTTTTTCTGAGGATTTGTACACCACATAAAAAAGACCCCAGCGAGAGGGGTGGGGCAGGTCATATCCATGGGGGGTTGGCTTATGCCCATTACACCTCCTGCCTCTCTATGGAGCTAGACTAGAGAGCATGTTCTGAAACCAGCCTGTCAGGAAGGGGAGCAGACACCCTGCACAAATGAGTGAGCTTCTTGCCTGTGCTCAGTCGCTATATTAGGTAGTGTTCCCCGGAAGAGCCAACAGGGACACATGGACACAGGTAGATTTACAGGGATAGGCTCCAGTCTTCAGTCCCAATGCCTGACCTCTGTAAGCTGGAGAACCTACAAAGCCAATGCAATAGCTCAGGCCAAGTTTGAAGACCTGAGAACCAGGGGAGCCCATGGCAGAACCCCCAGTCTGAGCCCATAGGCCTGAGAATAAAGGGCAGCTGGTGCACACCCAGGAGTTTGATGCCCTGACAACCAGGAACCTATGTTCACCATCAGTTAAAACCAAAGAAGAGAGAATCCTTCCTTCCTTTTTCTTTCTATTCCTCTTGGGCCCCCAAGAGATTGGAGGAAGCCCAGCTGCACTGTAAGATCTTACTCGTGCACTGAATCAAAGCTAACCTGGTCCATTCCCACCCAGAATGCCTTTACCAGCTACTTGGTCAACCTTTAGCGCCATCAAGTTCAGTGGTCGCCAACTGGTGATCCATGAGGTCCAAAAGTTGGCGACCTCAAGTCAAGTTGACACATAAAATTCACCCATCACAGGGACCCTAATCAAAGGGCACCCGAATGAAGACTCACACTGAGGAGGGGTGCTGGTGGGTGGAGGGACTTCTGGCAAGAACCTCAGTTCCCCTGTCAGATGAGGACATGGTGCTCACCCAGCTTAGTGGATGCTTGTAAGATCCAAGAAGACGGTGCATGTTGAGGGCTTGGCAGTGGGCCTGGCATAGAGTAAGAGCTCAGTAAATGGGTTTTTCCTCTTTTCCCTCCCAGCAGAAGCCCCCAGCATCTTCCCCCTCAGTCTCATGCTCTCCAGGGAAGAGAGCCCAGCACGGGGCGCCCAGTGGGACTCAGCTTCTGCATGGGGCCCCCCTGATCCTGCTTCACCCAAACAGCTGAAGCAGTCAGCCCTGCGGTGGGGGTGTGGGTGGGAGTTGGGTGGTGGTGGGGGGGTTAGAGTGCAAAGAGTGGATTCATCTCTGGTGATTATCAGAAAAAACAGCCATGCCTCAGGATTGGTTTGCCACCTGCTGGTCAGATCAGGTGATGTGATTATAAAATCACAGATGATGTGATTTTATAACCACTCAACACCACAGCTCTATTGCATCAGAGCTATGGTGTTGAGTGGTTATAAAATCTGCTGTTATGTAGATTTTATTATTTGAGTAGAAATATTTTTATTGTGAGTTCTGTAAATGTTAATGATATAAACTGCCCATTAAAGTGATTAAGGAGCATGGTATATCTCTGGAGTTGAGTTTGAACCATGAACCAGGAGGTCAAGGTTCCATTCCTGGTTTGGCATATGCCTGGGGTTGTGGGCTGGATCCCTGGTGGGGGGCAATCAATGATTCTCTCTTATTTGTGATGTTTCCTTTACTTTCTCCATCTTCCTGAAATCAATACAAATATTAAAAATACAAAATAGAATGATAAAGGAAATTTAGTATTTTAGAAACTGCATGGGGACATTTCATATTTTTTATTTTTTAAATTATTGATTGTTTAAAGTATTACATAAGTCTTCTTTTTCCCACATTGATTTCTCCTTTGCCAATCTCATCCCCAGGCAAATGCCCTCAGCCCCTTACTGTCTTTGTCCTGTGCTATGCTCCTATAAGTCCTTTGGTTCATTTCTTACCCCCTCACCCCCACCTGCCTAGTGGAGGCAGCCTGGGTTTGTGCTGCCCTTTTCCAGGACAAGGGTGAAGGGGTGCCACAAGGGCAGGAATGGGGCCCTGGAGACATGGTGTAATGAGGGACAGCACTTGCTATCTGGGAAGAGTTCTCTGTGGAAGAACCCCAACCCTAAGATAAATGTTGTCTGGTGGCACATGCCATGACGGGATTACCTGCTATTGGCCAACGATTATTTCTGTCCCTGGTTCAAACAGAAAAATGTCTAAGTCGCCGAAACCGGTTTGGCTCAGTGGTAGAGCGTCGGTCTGCGGACTGAAAGGTCCCGAGTTCGATTCCGGTCAAGGGCATGTACCTTGGTTGTGGGCACATCCCTGGTAGGGGGTGTGCAGGAGGCAGCTGGTCAATGTCTCTCTCTCATCGACGTTTCTATCTCTATCTCTCTCCCTTCCTCTCTGTAAAAAAAAAAATCAATAAAATATATTTTTTTTTAAAAAAGAAAAAGAAAATGTCTAACTCCTTGATTGGGTCACTTTCCCACTAATCATAGTCTTACATTTAATCTTCCCCACCCAGATTTCAGAGCTAATTCCATCTTCCCCAGAGCAGACCCTCCCTTTTCCTCCTGGGCGAGGCGGAGTATAGAATCCTCTCCCTTTGCCCTCTAGGATGGCACTTCTCCCCTCGAGCATGGCTCTTTTAGACCCTGAATCCAACCAGAGAAGAGTCCTTCCATCTCCCTTCTTTCCAAGAATAATCCCCATCTTTTCCATGGTCCCATTAGGATGTCCCAGTGCCACCCTGCTCAGCCCTGACCCCTGCTTGTCATGACCTGGCCTTTCTCAGAGAAACCCTGTGGTCTGAAGCCTTGTGACCTCGCAGAGAGAAGCCACATCCTCAATCACCCACTCCTCGCTCCCTGTGGAGCTCATAATCTGCTATGTCCCCTGACAGAAAACCTGAGTGACAACTAGATGCATGGACACTTTTCTTTTGTCCTGGGGATGCCACCATTGCCTTCTCGGCTAACTTAACTGAGGATGCATCTGGATTACTTTGTTGTGGCCCCAAACTCCCAGCAACCATGCTCTCAGGTTGTGTTTTTATTCTGTCTAATGGCAAGAACCCATTACACCCTTAAATGTCTCACATGGAGGATGACAACTATGGGCCTTCAGTCAACCTCAGTCAGTGTCAGTGGAAGGAATCAATGAACCAGGCCTCCACCTTGCCCCTCCCTAACTTTCTCTTTTCTAAAACCGATTTCTGGTTTGGTCAATTAATCTGGAGAGAGGCAATATCCTGTTAGGATTAAGGGATAGAGACTAAGGGTTCTGATTGGATGTTAGTCTTTGAGAAGGTGTCTAAAAACGTCAGGCACCAGAGGAGAGAGTCAGAGTCCTTCAGCTCTGCAGTCAGTGCCCTGGCTCTCTACCAGGTCTGAGATCTGAGCTCCAGCCAACCCCGTCACAGCAGGTAAGGTACCAACCTCAGCTAAGGAGTCAGCTTCATGGTGGCATGAAACCTGAACTGGCACCAAGAGCTTTTAATACCCTTCCTTCCTTCCTTCCTTCCTTCCTTCCTTCCTTCCTTCCTTCCTTCCTTCCTTCCTTCCTTCCTTCCTTCCTTCCTTTCTTCCTTCCAATGTATTTTATTGATTTCAGAGAGGAAGCTGGAGGGAGATGGAAACAGTATCAATGAGCGACAATAATTGGTCAGCTGCCTCCTCAAGCCCTCTACTGGGGATAGAGAACAAAACTCAAGCATGTGCCTTTGACCAAAATAAAACCCAGGACCCTTCAATCCATTGGCTGAACCGGTCTCCACCGAGGCAAACCAGTTAGGGCTTTTATCATCCTTTAGAGACTAACAGGTTGACGGCTTTGATTTTGCCTCTAAGTGTAGCTTTTCCTGAATTCCAACCATTTGCATCGGGGCTAGAGTTTATTTTTTAAATATCTAAACAAGCTGATTCCCTGACCCCAACCCCTCCCACCTTGCCTTCCCAGTGAAAACATCTTAACTGTTAACTATTG
Source organism: Pipistrellus nathusii (assembly GCA_963693515.1). NCBI lineage: Eukaryota > Metazoa > Chordata > Mammalia > Chiroptera > Vespertilionidae > Pipistrellus > Pipistrellus nathusii. Next base: position 6,574,226 of record OY882859.1, read on the forward strand.
GGGTTTTTAGTTTTGGACAGTTTAAATATTTATTTTATTGCTGAAACCGGTTTGGCTCAGTGGTAGAGCGTCAGTCTGCGGACTGAAAGGTCCCAGGTTCGATTCCGGTCAAGGGCATGTACATTGTTGCTGGCACATCCCCAGTAGGGGGTGTGCAAGAGGCAGCTGGTTGATGTTTCTCATTGATGTTTCTAGCTCTCCATCTCCCTTCCTCTCTGTAAAAAATCAATAAAATATATATATTTTTAAAAATAAATATTTAGCCGAGACCGGTTTGGCTCAATGGATAGAGCGTCGGCTTGGGGACTGAAGGGCCCTGGGTTCGATTCCGGTCAAGGGCATGTACCTTGGTTGCGGGCATATCCCCAGTAGGGGGTGTGCAAGAGGCAGCTGATCGATGACTCTCTCTCATCGATGTTTCTGGCTTTCTATCTCTCTCCCTTCCTCTCTGTACAAAATCAATAAAATATATAAAAAAAAATAAATATTTATTTTATTAAAAATATATATTTTATTGATTTTTTTCAGACAGGAAGAGAGAGGGATAGAGAGTGAGAAACATTGATGAGAGAGAAACATCGATTAGCTGCCTCCTGCACACCGCCTACTAGGGATGTGGCTGAAACTAAGGTACATGTCCTTGACTGGAACTGAACCTGGGACCTTTCAGTCTGCAGGCCGACCCTGTATCCACTGAGCCAAACCATTTTTGGCTGGACAGTTTAAATTTTAGTATGTGTTCCTAGATTGGTCTGAAACTTTTCTGCCCAATAAGTTGGGGATCAGCATTTAGGCCCCTGAGTACCCACTTCGTAGTCAGACTGGAATGAGAGATGTGGGGGCTTTGGAGATGCTTGTCCTGGGGCCTGCAGGGGAGCTATGGCTCTGAGGCCACGGAGCCCAGAAAGGGTCTTACTAAACCGAGACTGTCCCCATTGCCATGCAGTGGCTTTAACTCTGAGGTGATCCCTCTGAGGCCCTGAATACATGGAAGGCAGTGCCTGGGCCTGCCTTCAGCCACGTTGCAGGCGGAATCCCAGAACCCGGTGAAAATGGAATGAGTATCGCCTCCTGGGTGGGGGAAATGGATGCTTGAAGCATAGACTGCTGCTACCTGGGAGCATGTGACCTAGGATGCTCTTGGTGAAGAATTTGAAAAACTTGATCTTCCGTGAAAGAACCTCTTCCCTTTGATAAACATCGCCTGGTGGCAGCTGCCATGTTGACAGGGTTACATGCTATAGGCCCAGGTTTATTTCTGTCTCTGGTTCCAAGAGCCCAAAGACCCCACAGCATCCACCCTCAATGCCCTTTGGGTTGAAAATGTCAAACTTCCAGGGCTGGCCCCTTTTTTCTCTGCTCCCATTCTTAGATTTAAGCTTCTCCACCCATTTTGCTGAGCTAATCCCATCTTCCCCAGAGCGGACCCACCCTTTTCCTCCTGGGCAGGACAGAAGATGGAATCTCTCCCTTTGCCCTCAAGGATGACACTGTCTCCCCTCCAACTTGTCTCCTTTTGAATCCAGAATTCAGCCAGAGATGATTCCTTCCATCTCCCTTCTTTCCAAGAAAACCCCCATCTTTTCCATGGCCCTGGGTCATTCACAGGGTCCCATTAGGAACGCTCAGTGCCACCCTGCCCAGCCCTGACTCCTGCCTCTCATGCTGCTCCTGACCTCACCTCCTTAAGAGAAGCCTTGGGGTCTAGGACAGCCACAACCTCAGTCGCCCACCACTTGCTCCCTGAGGAGCTCATGATCTGCTATGTCACCTGCCATAACACCAAACTTGATGCCTGAACACATTTCCTTAGTTCCCTTGGGGATGGCACCAGTGTCTTCTCCAGGATGTTTTAACTCTGCAATGTTCTGATAACTCTGATGTGGCCAAAGACCCCCAGCAGCCATGCTCTCTGGGTTTCCTCTTTCCTATTTAACATCAGGAACCCATGACACCTTCACTGTCTCACATAAAGGATGACAATTATGGGCCATCATTCTACCTCAGTGTATATGGAAGGGATCAATGATCCAGGCTTTCACCTTGCCCCTCCTTAACTTTCAATTCATTAATCTGAAGAGAGGCAATAATTGCATTAGGAGACTGAGGGTTCTGATTAGATGTTAGCCTTTGAGAAGGTGTCTAAAATCCTTAGACACCAGAGGAGTCATTCAAAATCCTTTCTCTCTGCAGGCAGTGAAGTGGGTCTCACCAGGTCTGAGATCTGAGCCCCAGTCAACCTGATCACATCAGGTAAATTATGGGCCTCAGCTAAGGAAGCTGGCCTCACGTTGGCACAGAGAGATTTTCTTGTTTTCTTCTTTTGTTTGTTTTTTTTAACAGACAAACAGATTGAATGCATTGATTTTGCCTCTAAGTGTAGTTTTGCCTGAATTTCAAACATTTGTGCTTTGGTCTATTTATAAATGTGTAACCAAGCCGATTCCCTGATGTCCCTCTGCCCCCAACCTCTATTGAAAACATCTTAACTGTGGTTTCATTTCTAGAAATTTTAAATATTAACTTTGTTTCTCTAGATTGTTCTGAAACTTTCCCCCCCAAAAAGGTGGGGGTCAGCTTTCAGGCCCTTCAGTACCCACTTCCCAGGCAGACTGGAATGAAAAACATGGATGCTTCTGAGATGCTTGTCCTGGGGCCTGCAGGGGAGCTATGGCTCTGTGGTCACCTAGCCCAGAATGGGACTCTCTAAACAGAGGCTCTCACCATTGCCAGGCAGTGCCTTCAGCCCTGAGTTGATTCCTGTGAAAATGGGGAGTCAGAGGATGGGGCTCAAAGGCTTGGCCTGATGAGGATGTCTTGTTCCCTGAATTTTCCCACAGGATTCCTTTGGAGCACCTTGAGGATGAGCATCAGGACCCCACCCACACTCCTGCAGCTGGCAGCAGAGAGCCTGCTGAAGGACCAGGCCTCGGCCATCACAGCTCTGGAGTACCTGCCCGCTGAACTCTTCCCGCTGCTGTTCATCTTGGCCTACTTTAGTAGACGCTACAAGACCCTGAAGGCGATCACACAAGCCTGGCCCTTCGCTGTCCTCCCTGTGGGGGGATTGAAGCATCGACCTCGGGTTAAGATCTTAAAAGCCTTGTTGGATGGGCTTGACGTTGTGCTTGCCCAGGAGGTTCGCCCCAGGTAAGGCTGCTCCCGGTGCCTGGTAGGGTCCTGGCCATCCCTGAGACAAAGGAAGTCAGGGTGTGTGGAGGACCTTAGGGGGACCCGAGTTTTCTGAAGGTGCCAGTGAGGCTCAGGGAGCCCTGGCACCCTGCTGAGCTCACTGGGGAGTGCAGCACTGCCTACTGGGCAGAGGCACCTCCAAACTGTGCCCTGCCTCCTCCCAGTGGTAGTTAAAGATACAGGAAGTGCAGAGCAGAAGGGATGGGAGGAGATGAGCATAGCAGGATCCAAGGAAGACACTGACCTTGAGAATCAAAGTGAAGGTCAGGGTGGGGGTAGAGTCTAGTTGTTGCCTCAACTCAGATGCTCATTCTCATTCTGGCCTGCCCTGGTTCCGTTGATCTTTTTTTTTTTTTTAAATAAATCTTTATTGTTCAGATTATTACAAATGTGTTCCTCTCTCCCCCTCCCCTCAATTGCTCCCCTCCACCAGGTTCCCACCCCACCCTCTGCCCTTTCCCCACCCCACATTGTCCTCATCCATAGGTGCACAGTTTTTGTTCAGTCTCTTTGCACACGCCCACTCTCCTTTTCCCTGAGAATCGTCAGTCCACTCCCCTTCCATACCTCTGATTCTATTATATTCACCAGTTAATATTGTTCATCAGATTTTTTAATTCCCTTGGTTTTTAGTTTCACTTGTTGATAGTTACGTATTGGTTATTCATAATTTTTATCTTTATCATCTTCCTCTTCCTAAATAACCCCTGTCAGCAATTCATATAATTCTGGTTTGGCTTGATGAACTCCTTTAGCTTTTTTTTTTTTTTTTTTTTTTTAATAGTGAAGCTCTTTATCTGACCTTCGATTCTGAGTGATAGCTTTGGTGGGTAGAGTATTTTTGGCTGTAGGTTCTGCATTCGGGTGTCTACCCTATGCCACCATCTTAGTTTCTCCCTGTTGATCTTTTTAAAATACCATTTTTTTTCTTGATTTCAGAGAGAAGGGGAGAGATAGAGATAGAAGCCTCAATGATGAGAGAGAATTATTGATCAGCAGCCTCCTACACACACACACACACACACACACACACACACACACACACCACACCCTAAGCATGGAGCATGCAATCCAGGTATGTATCCTGACCAGGGATTGAACTGTGACCTCCTGGTTCATAGGTAGATGCTCAACCACTGAGACACACTGTCCATACAGCATGTCAGCCAATGCATGTTGACCTGAAAGAATCTTGGCTAATGTCCTGCTTTCCCCACAGGAGGTGCAAACTGCGGGTGCTGGATTTAAGGTACATGGATTCCGACTTCTGGAAAATATGGTGTGGAAACAGCACCGAGAAGTACTCATCGATTTTTCCAGTGACTGAGCACAGGTCCAGCCCCAACATGGAGCACCCCTTAACTCCCGTGGAGGTGTTCCTAGACCTGAACTTCACTGAAAGGAACAGAGATGCATTTTTCATGTATGTCATCCAATGGGCCCAGCAGAGGAAAGGGCTGGTACACCTGTGCTGCAAGACGCTGAGTATTGCTGAGGTGCCCTTCCACAGGGTGTGGCAGGTCCTGGATGTGGTACAGGTGGACTGTATCCAGGAGGTGGAACTGAAGTGCACCTGGGACCTGCCCACCCTGGAGTTGTTTGCTCTTTACCTGGAGCAGATGAGGAATCTGCAGAGACTCTTTCTCTCCCACATCCATATATTGGGTGAGGAGGAAGAGGTGGAAGAACAGGAGGAAGATGTCCAAGAGTGGGAGGAGCAAGAGTTGGTGGAGGTAGAGGAGCAGGAATGGGAGGAGGAAGAGGAGCAGGAGTGGGAGGCGGAAGAGGAGCAGGAGTGGGAGGCGGAAGAGGAGCAGGAGTGGGAGGAGGAAGAGGAGCAGGAGTGGGAGGAGGAAGAGGAGTGGGAGAGGGAGGAGCAAGAAGAGCAGATATCCTTTTCCCAGATCATCTCTCAGATGCTCAGCCCACTGCACCTCCGAGAGCTGGACCTGGATTCCCCCTCCTTCCTCCGAGGCCGTCTAGATCAGATGCTCAGGTGAGATGTGTAACAGTGGTTACAGCCCTAGAATGTGAAGGGAGTGGTATTGTTAGATGCTTTGAGAGTTCCCATGAGCACCCAAAGGAAGCATGTTTTGAAATCAGCCTGTCAGGGTGGGTAACAGAACTCGCTCAATGAGGGACCCAGCCAGCCTGGGTGTGTGTATTCTGCCTTGGGGAGAGATGTCCAAGTGATGAGGCTTTAGAAAGAAGATTGGGAGGAGGCAAAGCCACATCAGATGGAGCATTTGAGACATAAGCTCTGTACCCACGAGCCCCGTGAACACACGTGAGCCTGTCTCAGATTCGTCATCTGTCAGAGGTGGTCCTGGGTACCAGGAAGGTCATTAATAGAAAGGACAGGCACGGTTCTGCAGCTAAGAAGCTGGAGTGGACAAGATTGCAGAGTGACCAGTGGTTTGTGGGGATGTATGGATGGAAGTCGCCTCTAAACACTGGCCTTCCCAGTTTGATGTACAAGAATCTCCCTCTGATTTACTCTCTCCTTTTTTTTTTTTATCCTCAAAAGGAGTATATATTTTACCATTGCTTTTTAGAGAGTGGAATGGAAGGGAAGAGAGTGGGAGAGAAATACATAGTGAGAGAGAGAAGATTGGTTGCCCTCAGCACATGCCCCAACCTGTATCGGGCATTGAGCCAGCAAATGATTTCTGTGCCCTTGTCCATGAATTACATGTGAGACTCTTGGGTCCAAAAGGGAAAGTGCTATCCACTGATTCAAACCAACTAGGGCCAGGGTGTTCCCTCTGAGTTAGATGAATGAGCCTCATGTGGCTCAGATGTCTAGTGTGTGGAGCCAAGCAGTGGACAGAAGGAAATCTGAGTTGACAGCACTCTTGGTTTTGTCTCCCAATCTTAAGGTGCAGGGATGCCCACCTGTGACCTAGACCAGTGGTCTGCAAACTCATTAGTCAACGGAGCCAAATTTCTTTTGAGAGCTAATTTTCTTAAACTTCAACTTCTTCTAATGCCACTTCTGTAAAACAGGTTAGCCCAGACCGTGGTATTTTGTGGAACAGCCACACTCAAGGGGCCAAAAAAGTGCATGTGGCTCTCGAGCTGCAGTTTGGAGACCACGGACCTAGATGCTGTCAGGCTCTCTGAGCAGGTTCCCATGGTTTCCCTTCTGTCCAGACACCCTCCAGAGTGCAGTGCTCTGCTTGATAGCTAAGGAAAGAAAGATCTGGAAAAGTGACCTTGACCCAGCCTAAAAGTAGTCTGGGCTTCCCATATCAGATTGTCAGGACAACCCTGGCCTTGGACAAATCGGTCTTCTCTCTCATGGAGGCCCCCTCTACCTGCCACTCCGTTCCCAGGAACTAACCGCTCTGTGTCTCCACAGGTGCCTGCAGACCCCCTTGGAAAAATTCACCATAACGCATTGCCAGTGCCTGACCCATTCAGACCTGACACATCTGTTCCAGTGCCCGCACCTCAGGCAACTGAAATCCCTGCGTCTGTATTGTGCCAGCCTCGATGGTATTATTCCAGTGCCCCTCCGAGCTCTGCTGGAAGCATTGACACCCACCCTCCAGGAGCTGCGCCTCGATAAGTGTAAGTTGGTGGACTCCCAAGTTGAGGCCATCCTGCCTGTCCTGAGCCGCTGTCACCAGCTCAGTTTCTTCACCATCTCTGAGAACCGCCTGTCCTTGGCCACCGTGGGGAAGCTGCTGCGTCACACAGCCGGGCTGCGCAGCTTAGAGCTGGAGCTGTACCCCGCCCCCCTGGAGTGTTACACGATCCAGGGCACTGTCAACCAGGAGAGACTTGACAAGATCCAAGCTGAGCTGATGGGAATACTGAAGGAGTTAGGACAGCCCAGGTCCATCCTGCTTGTCACCAAGCACAGTGGCCACAGGGAATATTATGATGTGGCATTTTCATGCCAGGGAGCCTGTTCTTTGCCCCTGTAATGACTCTGCTCAGTGGGTGCACCTGAGCTTCTCTCTGGGCCTTTGGAAGGTGAAACCTCGGACCTGGGGGCACTATACAGGGGCCACCCCATGTTTCAGGTTCATGCTCAGTGTGAATGGAGAAATGGAGGGACACAGCCTGGGTAAAGGGGTGCAGGGTCAAAAATGGGAGTTCATGGGACCTCAAAGGCTAAGTGTCCTACTATCAGAAACATGAATCTCATTTGCGTGAGGAGGGGGCAGAATTGGGGCTTGAGCTTCTTGTGTGGGAGTCAATCCTGGGGTGATTGTAAAGGAATGATCAGAAATAAAGACAATTTCAAAGGCAACCTTCTGGTCCTCTTGCTTGTGTTCTCCTGTCTCTCCACTTCACACCTCAGGACCCTGTGGGGAGAGCTCAGGGTCAGAACCTGGAACTGCTGGGATGTGGTTCAGCTGCATTGCTCAGCACTATGTTACACTCCCTCCAGGCTTCTCTTCTCTCTGGGCATGTCTGACCTCCTTGTGGCTGCTCAGTGGGTGGACACAATGGGACTTGCTAGGTGGCCCACCAACCCCTGAAGTGAAGGGGACCTCTCTGCTGGCTCTGACGCTGGATGCCAGTGTTCCCTACAGTTCCTCAGGTGACCCACACATCCAGGACTTGTGCCAGCAGGGATCCAGGGACAAGGCATGACCCCCAGTTCCAGAAGGGCTCATCCACACGCAGAGGCACTGAGCCGTGGGCCATCCAGCTCATGACTGTCAGCCTGGTGCAGAGGAAGTCACCTGCTTATAGTCAGGAAAATTGTCCAAATTCCTTTGAGCAAAATACTATAGCTATTCAGGGGCATAATACTTTTTTCTGTGGATTTGTACACCACATAAAAAAGAACCCGGTGAGGGGGGCAGGCCATATCCATGGGGGATTGGCCTATTCCCATTACACCTACTGCCTCTCTACGGAGCTAGACTAGAGAGCATTTTTTGAAACCAGCCTGTCAGGAAGGGGAGCAGACACCCTGCACAAATGAGTGAGCTTCTTCCCTGTGCTCAGTCACTGTATTAAGTAGTGTTCCCCGGGAGAGCCAACAGGGACACATGGACACAGGTAGGAGATTTACAGGGATAGGCTCCAGCCTTCAGTCCCAATGCCTGCCCTTTGTAAGCTGGAGAACCTACAAAGCCAATGGTATAACTGAGGCCAAGTCCAAAGGCCTGAGGACTAGGGGAGCCCATGGCTTAATCCCCACTGTGAGTCCATAGGCCTGAGAATAAAGGGCAGCTGGTGCACACCCAGGAGTTTGATGCCCTGACAATGGAGAGTCTATGTTTATGTTCACCATCAGCTAAAACCAAAGAAGAGAGAATTCATCCTTCCTTCCTCTTTCTAATCTTCTTGGGCCCCCAAGAGATTGGAGGAAGCCCAGCTGCACTGTAAGATCTCCTTACTGGAATGCTGAATCAAAAGCTAACCCTTGTGGGCTGGATCCCTGTTCCATTCTCACCCAGAATGGCTTTACCAACTACTTGGTCTACCCTTAGCACCATCAAGTTCAGTGGTTCCCAACTGGTGGTCCATGAGGTCCAAAAGTTGGATGACCTCAGGTCAAGTTGACACATAAAATTTACCCCTCACAGGGACCCTAATCAAAGGGCACTCGAGTGCAGACTCTGAGTTAAGGGGAGGTGCTGTTGGGTGGAGGGACCTCAGGCAAGAACCTTAATTCCCCTGTCAAATGAGGACATGGTGCTCACCCAGCTTAGTGGATGCTTGTAAGATCCAAGGAGATGGTGCATGTTTAAGGCTTGGTGGTGGGGCTGGCATAGAGTAAGAGCTTAGTAAATGGGTTTTTCCTCTTTTCCTCCCAGTAGAAGCCCCCAGCATCCTTGCCCCTCAGTCTCCTGCTCTCCTCCTGAGGACAGGGAAGAGAGCCCAGCACAGGGTGCCCAGTGGGACTCAGCTTCTGCATGGGCCCCCCCTGATCCTGCTTCACCCAAACAGCTGAAGCAGTCAGCCCTGGGGTATGGGTGTGGGTGGGAGTTGGGTGGTGGGGAATTGGTTAGAGTGCAAAGAGTGGATTCATCCCTATTGATTATCAGGAAAAATAGCTAGACCTCAGGATTGGTTTGCCACCTGTTGGTCAGACAAGGAGATGTTTTAGTGATGTAAGCAGAGCTATGGTCTTGAGTGGTTATAAAGTCTGCTGTTATGTAGATTTTATTTGAGTAGAAATATTTTTATTGTGAGTTCTGTAAATGTTAATGATATAAACTGCCCATTAAAGTGATTAAGGAGCATGCCCGGTATATCTCTGGGGTTGTGTTTGAACTATGAACCAGGAGGTCAAGGTTCCATTCCTGGTTTGGCACATGCCTGGGGTTGTGGGCTGGATCCCTGGTGGGGGGCAATCAATGATTCTCTCTTATTTGTGATGTTTCCTTTACTTTCTCCATCTTCCTGAAATCAATACAAATATTAAAAATAGAAAATAGAATGATAAAGGAAATTTAGTATTTTAGAAACTGCATGGGGATATTTTATATTTTTTATTTTTTAAATTACTGATTGTTTAAAGAATTACATAAGTCTTCTTTTTCCCCACATTGATTTCTCCTTTGCTATTCTCAAACCCAGGCAAATGCTCTCAGCCCCTTACTGTCTTTGTCCTGTGCTTATGCTCCTATGTACGCATATAAGTCCTTTGGTTCATTTCTTACCCCTGCCTTCCTTCATAGTTGGAAAGTTGTATGATGCTTCTGTGACTCTGGTTCTATTTTTGTTCATCAGTTTATGGTGTTCATTATATTCCACAAATGAGTGAGATCACGTGATATTTCTTTTTCTCTGATTGGCTTATTTTGCTTAGCATAATGATCTGTTTATTTTATTTTATTTTTTTGCTTGTTTTTTTCTTTCTTTCTTTTCTTTTCCTTCTTCTTCTTTTTTTAAATAAACCTTTATTATTCAGATTATTACAAATGTGTTCAATTGCTCAATTGCTCCCCTCCACCAGGTTCCCACCCCACCCTCTGTCCTTTCCCCATCCCCCATTGTCCTCATCCATAGGTGCACAGTTTTTGTTCAGTCTCTTCCCACACACCCACTCCTCCTTTCCCCCAAGAATCGTCAGTCCACTCCCCTTCCATACCTCTGATTCTATTATATTCAACAGTTAATATTGTTCATCAGATTTTTTAATTCCCTTGGTTTTTAGATTCTCTTGTTGATAGTTATGTATTTGTCCTTCATAATTTTTATCTTTATCTTCTTCCTCTTCCTAAATAACCCCCTTCAGCAATTTATATAATTCTGGTTTGGTGGTGATGAACTCCTTTAGCTTTTTTTTATTTGTGAAGCTCTTTATCTGGCCTTTGATTCTGAGTGATAGCTTTGCTGGGTAGAGTATTTTTGGCTGTAGGTTCTTGCTATACATCACCTTGAATATTTCTTGCCATTCCTGTCTGGCCTGCATAGTTTCTGTTGAGAAATCAGCTGACAATCGTATGGGTGCTCCTTTGTAGGTAACTACCTGCTTTTCTCTTGTTGCTTTTAATATTCTCTCTTTGTCTTTTGCTCTTGGAATTTTAATTATGATGTGTCTTAGTGTGGTCCTCTTTGGGTTCCTTTTGTTTGGGGTTCTGCAGGCTTCCTGGACTTGTAAGTCTATTTCTTTCCCCAGGTGGGGAAGTTTTCTGTCACTATTTCTTTCAGTATGTTTTCAGTATCTTGCTCTCTCTCTTCTGGGACTCCCATAATTCTGATGTTGGTTTGCTTGAAATTGTCCCAGAGGTTTCTTACGCTAACTTCAACTTTCTGGATTCTCTTATCGTCTTGCTTCTGTGGAGGAGTGTCCTCTGGGTCTTTGTGTTCTAAATCTTTGTCTTGATTCTTGCGATCTTCCAGTCTGTTTTTAGGATTCTGTGTAATATTTTTTATTTCATACAATGTTTCCTTAATTTCTAGTTGATCCCTTATTATTTTTAGTTGATCCCTTTTCAAATCCTCATAGGTCTCTTTTATTTTATCGGCCTTTTTAAGGATATTCTTGAATAACCTTATAACTGTAGTTTTGAACTCAATGTCCAATCTTTTCTTTTCCTCCATCTACTTCCTTTGTGTCCTGGCTCTTGTCTGCATTTTAGTTGTTTCCCTGATTTGATGGAATAGTTTTGTGTGCTAGGTGTTCTGGTAGAGCTCAGTAGCACAGCCTTCTCAGTTACCTGAGGTGTACAGTCTTGGTGTAGCCCTTTGTGGGCTGTGTGTGTAGTCTTGTTGTTAAGTCTTGCTTGTGTTGGTATCACTGGGAAGCATTGATCTCTAAGCCAACTGTCTGTGAGGATCAGCAGTGTCTCAGCTAGGAGGGCTTCTGTACTCCGCTTGGATGGGGTGGGATCTTGGGGTGGCTCAGACAATCTTTGGTTCCCTGTCAGTCTTGCCTTAGAAAAGTCCTGTTCGGGGTGAGTTTCGGAAGATTGGTTGCAGGCGCGCGCACCTCTTTGGTAAAGGTGCAGACAAGCTTTGGATTCTGGCCGGTCCCTCCTTAGAGAAAGCCAGCCTCTTGGAGAGCTTCTGTGCTCAGCTTGGATGGGGTGGAGTCTCAGGTTGGTGCAGACAAGCTTTGTTTTATCTTCGGCTCCTCCCCAAGTCTCACAGTAATGGCCTCTGGCTTCACACACCTCTGAGAAATCTCTGCCCACTGCCTGAAAGTCTGGCCTCTCCCTGACTGGGGCTGTCTATCAGAGCAATAGGGTGATTTTGTTTTCCTCCCGAATAAGAAAGCCAGCCGTGCGTTAGCTGTCCACCCTCTCTGCTCTAGGAGTAAGCCAGTAACGAACTCAGCCAGGCAGGCCTTCTCCGTGCACCGGGAGTAAGCCAGTAGGGAACTCAGCTTTGCCTGGCCTCTCCAAGCGCTGGGAGTACGCCAGTAGCTAACTCAGCCTGGCCAGCCCTCTCTGTGCACCAGGAGTATGCCAGCAGCAATCTCAGTCTGGCCCTCCCTCTCCAGGAGTAAGCCAGTGCCTTTTCGTGCCTACAGTTCTCCGCACCTTCACAGTTCCCGTGGTTCAGCGTGCCTTCTCTCTCCTTCCCAGATGGCAGAGCCTCCTCTCAGCTAGCTGTCTGGTGCTTCAGGGCAATGCCTCCCCTGTTTTCCAGTTCTAAATTCAAATTTGTTGTGGTAGGCTGCATTTGGGTGTCTACCCTATGCCGCCATCTTGGTTTCTCTTGATCTCCTGTTTAATCCATGCTGTTGCAAATGGTAAGAATTCCTTCTTTTTTACTGAATTTTAATGTATTTCATTGTGTAGATGTATCACCGTTTTCTTATCCACTCATCTGCTGAGGGGCACTTAGGCTGTTTCCAAATTTAGCTATTGTAAATTGTATTGCTGTGAACATAGGGGTGCATATATCTCCTCTGATTGATGTTTCTGTTTTCTTGGAATGTATTCTTAGAAGTGGGAATACTAGGTCAAATTGCAGTTTCATTTTTAATATTTTGAGGACATGCCATACTGTTTTCCCATGGGGTATTTTTAAAAAAATGTTTTCCCTAGGTGGTTTGGTTCAGTGGATAAAGTGCTGACTGTAGGGTCCCATGTTTGATTCTGTTCAAGGGCACATGCCCTAGTTTGTGGACTCAATCCTTAATGGTAGCCAATCAATGATTCTCTCACATCATTGGTGCCTCTCTCTCCCTCTTTCTGCCTCTCTGAAAAAAAAAAAAAGATATTTTTAAAGTGGATTTTATTTTATTAGACAGATTTAGGTTCCCAGCAAAACTGAGCAGAAGGTAGAGAGTTCCCATACACCTCTGCCCCTCCACACTCACAGCCTCCCCACTCTCCACCCCCCACTGGGCCAGGCATTTGTTACAACTGACGGGCCTGCCCTGACACATCCTGTCACCCAAAGCCCACCGTTGCCATCAGGGTTCATTCTCATGACTGTGGAGTCCATGGGTTCTGTAAATGTATGACTTGCTGCTCCCCTGGGGGCCGCCATCTTGTAACACCAAAGGCCAACCGCTGATTATATCTTCTAAGAAAGTTACTTAGACCTCCCATGATCCTGCTGTATATACCAATTAGCCAAAAGAGATACTCTTCAAAAATATAATTATAAATTTAATAAAAAGGAGAAATTTGAAAAATTTGAAATCCCTCCAAAACCGGTTTGGCCCAGTGGATAGAGAGAGCATCAGTCTGCAGACTGACTAAAAGGGAAATCAGCTACTGCCTCTCCATTCTCTAGAACCTTCCACCTACCGCCTGTTTCAAGTGTACATCCACTAAAAGAAGTAAACATCAAACAACTATTGTTTCTTCTGCTTGGCAGAAAAAAGAATGACTAGAACTCTTCTATGATTTTTCTTAACTTTTTGTCTTACCACATTCTAGCAAATAATGGAGCCCTAGGCGGTTTGGCTCAGTGGATAGACAGCCTCTCTGTGGACTGAAGGGTTCCATTGCAGTCAAGGGCATGCACTACTTGAGGGCTTAACCCTGGCCCTGGACCAACCGGTTGCCTGGGGGAGGCAACCAATATATGTGTCTCTCTCATGTCAATGTTTTTCTGTCTCTTCCTCTCCCTTCTATACTCTCTCTAAAAATCAATAGAGGGAGTAAGTAAATAAATAACAGTAAATATTAATGAATGTAAAATCAATGGAAAACATAAGCCCGAAGGGAGGATTTGCACATCAACAACAAAAGTTAAAAAGAAGCCAGAACCAGTTTGGCTCTGTGGATAGAGCGTCGGACTGCAGACTGAAGGGTCCAGGGTTTGATTTCGGTCAAGGGCATGTAACGTGGTTACAGGCACATCCCCAATAGGGGGTGTGCAGGAGGCAGCTGATCTATGTTTCTCTCTCATCGAGTTTTCTAACTTTCTAACCCTCTCCCTTCTTCTCAGTAAAAAAAAAAATCAATAGAATATATTTAAAAATAAAAAATAAAAAAGTTAAATAGAAATAAAATAAATTAAAAAGGTGGGGAAAAAATGGAGCTGTGGGGAATTAAGAGCTGGGACCTAGGCCTCCATGGGAAGATTTCCATGGTCACCACCACCATGCATGATAGGAACCCAAGTCATAGTTCTCAATGTCACTCCTGCTCACAGAGGAGGGCACAGGCCCTGAGAGTGACTGGCCTGAGCTCAGGGAATGAGTCTCCCACTTGGAATTTGAACCCAGGCGGGGTGGTCCCCAAACATGCCCACTCGGACTTGTGCAAACTGCCTCTCCCTTCCAGGAAACGCCAGCAGAAGCCCAGCTCAGGTTCCACGGGGTCACGCCTGGGCCTACTGTGTGCTTGGTTCATAGGCCCACATGCGTGTGCTTGGCGGTGAGTTTATACTGCAGACAAATTCCATGATGCCTAGTGGAGGCAGCCTGGGCTTGTGCTGCCCCTTTCAAGGACACCCCCTGACTCCAGGCATCAAAACTCACTTTGGGGCCTTCCTTCTTTGCTGTAAGAGCCTGTTCAGTGCCTCCATCTTCCCTATGTGACTCAGAGTTCCCCAGAGTCAGAGCCTGGCACACACGCTGGGTGATCAGGGGTGGCTGAGGGATGAGTGACTGACAGTAGAAGGATGGGGGTCTAAAGGAGGTCATGCAGGACAAGAGTTCCACATGGCAGCAGTTGGCTGGCCACAACTGGCCTCCTTTGGACCACCAAGAGCGACCCATTCATTCTATGTCTAATGAGCTGTGATTACGTCCTGGCTTCACAGAGCCTTTCATCCAGTAGGCCATAGTGATGTTAGACAAAAACAGAACAGAGAGATATTGGGGGACAGGTTTATGGTTGTCATACAGAAGGCCATTGGGGGTGTGGTTCAGTGAAGGGGTGCCATGGAGACACAGTGTAATGAGAGAAGGAACTTGCTATCTGGGAAGGGTTCTCTGTGGAAGAACCCCAACCTAAGATAAATGTCACCTGGTGGCAGCTGCCATGATGTTGCTATGATGGGATTACCTGTTATTGGCCCACATTTATTTCTGTCCCTGGCTCAAACATCTCAAAGAGCCCACACATCAGCCTTCAGTGCCTTTCAGGTTTGAAAATGTCTAACTCTCTGATCAGGCCAATTTCCCATTAATCAGTCTTACATTTAACTTCCCCACCCAGATTGTGGAGCTAATCCCATCTTCCCCACAGCAGACCCTCCTGGGAGGGACAGAAGATGGAATCTCTCCCTTTGCCCTCTAGGGTGGCACTGTATCTCCTCCAGCATGTCTCTTTTAGTTCCTGAATTCACCCAGAGAAGACTGTTTCCATCTCTCTCCTTTCCAAGAAAAATCCTCCAGCCGAAACTGGTTTGGCTCAGTGGCTAGAGCGTTGGTCTGCAGACTGAAAGGTCCCAGGTTTGATTCCGGTCAAAGGCATGTACATTGGTTGCGGGCACATCCCTGGTGTGGGGTGTGTAGGAGGCAAATGGTCGATGTCTCTCTATCTCTTTGTAGCTCTCTATCTCTCTCCTCTCTCTTCCTCTCTATAAAAAAATCAATAAAATATATTAAAAAATCTTTTCCAAGGCCCAGGGTCATTCACAGGGTCCCATTAGGATGTCCCAGTGACACCCTGCCCAGTCCTAACCCCTGCCTCTCATGGTCCTTGTGACCTGGCCTTGTGACCTCGCAGAGAGAATCCATATCCTCAATTGCCCACTCCTCGCTCCCTGTAGAGCTCATAATCTGCTATGTCCCCTGACAGAAAACCTGAGTGACAACTAGATGCATGGACACTTTTCTTTTGTCCTGGGGATGCCACCTTTGCCTTCTCGGCTAACTTAACTGAGGATGCATCTGGATTACTTTGTTGTGGCCCCAAACTCCCAGCAACCATGCTCTCAGGTTGTGTTTTTTTTCTGTCTAATGGCAAGAACCCATTACACCCTTAAATGTCTCACATGGAGGATGACAACTATGGGCCTTCAGTCAACCTCAGTCAGTGTCAGTGGAAGGAATCAATGAACCAGGCCTCCACCTTGCCCCTCCCTAACTTTCAATTAATCTGGAGAGAGGCAATATCCCGTTAGGATTAAGGGATAGACTTACTAAACCGAGATTGTCACCATTGCGTGGCAGTGGCTTTATCCCTGAGGTGATTCCTCTGAGGCCCTAAATGCATGGAAGGCAGTGCCTGGGCCTGCCTTCAGGCAGAACCCCAGGAGGCCCCGAAGTGGACCTCGGTCTGGGTCCCCATGCAGAGAAATGGGGAGATTGGTTGGACAGCATTTGGGATTATTGGTTGACTGTCTGCCGGGAGTTTCTAATATAAGAGGAGTTTTTATGAAAGGGAATGGCCTTGGGTAAGCCCAGCCATGTCACCAGGAAATCAGTCAACATAGAAGTGCCAGTTAAAGTTTAGATCCTGACCACCCTGTCCAGGTACAGAACCCGGCAAAAATGGAATGAGTATCGCCTACTGGGTGGGGAAACATGGATGCTTGAAGCACAGATGGCTGCTACCTGGGAGCATGTGACCTAGGATGCTCTTGGTGAAGAATTTGAAGAACTTGATCT
This sequence comes from Pipistrellus nathusii, assembly GCA_963693515.1. Lineage (NCBI taxonomy): Eukaryota > Metazoa > Chordata > Mammalia > Chiroptera > Vespertilionidae > Pipistrellus > Pipistrellus nathusii. The sequence continues at coordinate 6,590,859 of OY882859.1, forward strand.
TCCGTGGAAGAACCTCTTCCCTTTGATAAACATCGCCTGGTGACAACTGCCATGATGTTGACAGGATTACATGCTATAGGCCCAGGTTTATTTCTGTCTCTGGTTCCAAGAGCCCAAAGCATTCCACCCTCAATGCCCTTTGGTCTTGAAAATGTCAAAACTCCCAGGGCCGGCCCCTCCTTCCTCTGCTCCCATTCTTAGATTTAATCTTCCCCACCCAGTTTGCTGAGCTAATCCCATCTTCCCCAGAGCAGACCCACCCTTTTCCTCCTGGGCGGGACAGAAGATGGAATCTCTCCCTTTGCCCTTTAGGATGGCACTGCCTCCCCTCCAGCTTGCTTCCTTTTAGATCCTGAATTCAGACAGCAGAAGAGACATTCATTTTCCTCCCTCTCTGCAGTCAGTGAAGTGGTTCTCACCAGGTCTGAGATCTGAGCCCCAGTCAACCTGATCATATCAGGTAAATTATCGGCCTCAGCTAAGGAAGCTGGCCTCACGTCGGCACAGAGAGCTTTCCTTGTTTTCTTCTTCTTCTTCTTCTTCTTCTTCTTCTTCTTCTTCTTCTTCTTCTTCTTCTTCTTCTTCCTCTTCTTCTTCCTCTTCCAGACAAACAGATTGAATGCACTGATTTTGCCTCTAAGTGTAGTTTTGCCTGAATTTCAAACATTTGGATTTGTGCTTTGGTCTATTTATAAATGTGTAACCAAGCTGATTCCCTGATGCTCTTCTTCCCCCAACCCCTAATGAAAACATCTAACTGTGGTTTTATTCCTAGAAATTTTAAATATTAACTTTGTGTCCCTTGCTTGATCTGAAAATTTCCCCAAAAACAGTGGGGGTCAGCTTTCAGGCCCTTCGGTACCCACTTCCCAGGCAGACTGGAATGAGAGATGTGGGTGCTTCTGAGATACTTGTCCTGGGGCCTGCAGGGGAGCTATGGCTCTGTGGTCACCTAGCCCGGAATGGGACTCTCTAAACAGAGGCTCTCACCATTGCCAGGCAGTGGCTTTGGCCCTGAGTCCATTCCTGTGAAAATGGGGAGTCAGAGGATGGGGCTCAAAGGCTTGGCCTGACGAGGATGTCTTGTACCCTGGATTTTCCCACAGGATTCCTTTGGAGCACCTTGGGGATGAGCATCAGGACCCCACCCACACTCCTGCAGCTGGCAGGAAAACGCCTGCTGAGAGACCAGGCCTTGGCCATCGCAGCTCTGGAGTACCTGCCTGCCGAGCTCTTCCCACAACTGTTCATCCTGGCCTACCGTCGTAGACGCCACAAGGAGTCCCTGAAGGCGATGGCACAAGCTTGGCCCTTCACTGTCCTCCCTCTGGGGGGATTGAGGCATCGACTTCGAGTTAATATCTTAAAAACTGTGTTGGATGGGCTTGATGTTCTGCTTGCCCAGGAGGTTTGCCCCAGGTAAGACTGCTCCCGGTGCCTGGTAGGGTCCTGGCCATCCCTGAGACAAAGAGGGCCAGGGCATGTGGAGGGCTTAATGGGCACCCGAGTTTTCTGAAGGTGCCAGTGAGGCTCAGGGAGCCCTGGCACCCTGCTGAGCTCACTGGGGAGTGCAGCACTGCCTACTGGGCAGAGGCACCTCCAAACTGTGCCCTGCCTCCTCCCAGTGGTAGTTAAAGGTACAGGAAGTGCAGAGCAGAAGGGATGGGAGGAGATGAACATAGGAAGACGCTGACCTTGAGAATCAAAGTGAAGGTCAGGATGGGAGTAGAGTCTGGTTGTTGCCTCAACTCAGATGCTCATTCTCATTCTGGCCTGCCCTGGTTCTGTTGATCTTTTTTAAATACCATTTTTTTTTTTCTTGATTTCAGAGAGGAATGGAGAGATAAAGATAGAATCCTCAATGATGAGAGAGAATCATTGATTGACAGCCTCCTGCACATACACAAACACACACATCTCACATACTGGGCATCAAGCTTGCAACCCAGGCATGTATCCTGACCAGGGATTGAACTGTGACCTCCTGGTTCAAAGGTAGATGCTCAACCACTGAGACACACTGTCCATACAGAATCTTATCCAACATCCTGATGACATGAAAGAATCTCTGCTAATGTCTTGCTTTCCCCACAGGAGGTGGAAACTGCGGGTGTTGGATTTAAGGAACCTGGGTGCAGACTTCTGGAGAATGTGGTGTGGAGACAGCACCCAAGAGCCCCCACCGATTTGTCCAGTGGATGTGCACAGGTCCAGCCCCAACATAGAGCACCCCTTAACTCCCGTGGAGGTGTTCCTAGACCTTAACTTCAAGGAAAGGGACAGAGATGAGTTTTTCATGTACGTCATCCAATGGGCCCAGCAGAGGGAAGGGCTGGTACACCTGTGCTGCAAGACACTGAGGATTGCTGCGGTGCCCTTCCAGAGGGTGAGGCAGGTCCTGGATGCGGTGCAGTTGGTCTGTATCCAGGAGGTGGAACTGAAGTGCACCTGGGACCTGCCCACACTGAGGATGTTTGCTCTTTACCTGGGGCAGATGAGGAACCTGCAGAAACTCTCTCTCTCCCACATCCATATATTGGGTGAGGAGGAAGAGGTGGAAGAACAGGAGGAAGATGTCCAAGAGTGGGAGGAGCAAGAGTTGGTGGAGGTAGAGGAGCAGGAATGGGAGGAGGAAGAGGAGCAGGAATGGGAGGAGGAAGAGGAGCAGGAATGGGAGGAGGAAGAGCAGCAGGCATTGGAGGAAGAAGAGTGGGTGAGGGAGGAGCAGATATCCTTTTCCCAATTCATCTCTCAGATGCTCAGCCCACTGCACCTCCGAGAACTGGACCTGGATTCCCCCTCCTTCCTCCGAGGCCGTCTGCACCAGATGCTCAGGTGAGTTGTTTAGCAGTGGACACAGTCTTAGAATGTAAAAGAAGTGGTCTTGTTGGTGACATCCCATGAGCACCCAAAGGAAGCAGTTTTGAAATCAGCCTGTCAGGAGGGTTAACAGAACTGGCTCAGTGAGGGACCCAGCCAGCCTGGGTGTGTATTCTGCCTTGGGGAGAGATGTCCAAGTGATGAGGCTTTAGAAAGAAGATTGGGAGGAGGCAAAGCCACATCAGATGGAGCATTTGAGACGTAAGCTCTGTACCCACCAGCCCCGTGAACACACGTGAGCCTGTCTCAGATTCGTCATCTGTCAGAGGTGGTCCTGGGTACCAGGAAGGTCATTAATAGAAAGGACAGGCATGCTTTCACAGCTAATGGAGTGGGAGTGGAGAGGACTGCAGAGTGACCAGTGGTTTGCGGTGATGTATGGATGGAAGTGCCTTCTGCACACTGGCCTCCCCAGTTTGATGTTGAAGAATCTTCCTCTGGTTTACCCCCCCCCCCCTTTTTTTTAATCTTCAAAGGAGGATATATTTATTTTATTTCATTTCATTTATTTATTTATTTTACTGAAAACAAGAAGAGTTTTTTTGCGTATCTTTCTTATATAGTAGTGCTGCTTTGAAAATAAAGTGGAGAGAAAGCGGAGGGAAAGCGCTTGATAAACCAAAAGAGCACATACTAAGAGAGTGTGACTCCCCCAACTGCTGCTGGGGTCCGGCTCATATAGAAGCAGAGTAGGTTTCTTTGCTTCCCAGGCCCCCCTGTGAGCTAGCATTGGCCCACCTGCAGAGTAAAGCTTTTTGCTTCCTATGAGCTCTTTGCTTTTCAGATTCTTGCCATTAGCTGGTATCCATTGGTGTAGTTGCAGAACAAGAGCTCTTTGGGAAGTGCCTAAAGAGAATTTTTAAACTTAATCTAGGAATGGCTTAAAAATAATAATTGAAGACCATTTCCATCCATCTAACAGGGTCAGCCTGTCTCAAAACTTCTTGCTAGGCCCTAGCTGGTTTGGCTCGGTAGATAGAGTGTCAGCCTGCAGACTGAAGGGTCCCAGGTTCGATTTCAGTCAAGGGCACATCCTCAGTAGGGGGCATGCAGGAGGCAGCCAGTCAATGATTCTCTCTCATCATCGATGTTTCTATCTCCCTCCCCCTTCTTCTCTGAAATCGATCAAAATATTTAAAAACAAACAAACAAAACATTTTTCTGGCTTGGTTCTCAATTAGGTCCGTTATGTATAAATGAGGTATTCAGATTGTGTGATTCTGATTGGACAGGGCAGGTCTCAGTCCATTGGTAGAAAAACAAAGCCAGGGTTGTTGTTGTTTGCAGTGGTTGACTCAGCCTATGTACCCCGTTTCCCCGAAAATAAGACAGTGTCTTATATTAATTTTTGCTCCCAAAGATGCGGTAGGTCTTATTTTCAGGGGATGTCTTATTTTTCTAGGAAGAAGAATACTATACACATTTATTGTTAAATGAAAATAAAGGAAATTTATTACCTGTATACAGTACGGGAGTACGGTAGTTGTCAACAAAAACCAGACAAACTGTGAATCCTACAGTATCAAGAATTTACTCATTTATTCAATGACAATCATGTCGTCATCTTCTGGAACATCATCATAACAATTCAATTTCTGAATTTCCTGGTGAATTTCTTGTGACTCCATTTCTTTCCGAATCAGTGGACCAAATCTCTCATGTTTAGCCTAGGAGGGCCTTATTTTCGGGGGGATGCCTTATATTTCACTCAGAAGGAAATCTGTAAGTAGGTCTTATTTTCAGGGAAACACGGTAAATAGGCATGGCTGACTGTAAGTAGCCCAGAGTTCAGTCTGAGGCTCTTCCTGGTAAACAGAACTCCTGAAGCTCCTTTGAGTAACTTACAGCCAGGCTCTTATTATTTATAAAATTTGAGCCCTTTGTTGACTTTTGAGAGTCCATTTCAGCAGATAAATTCTTTCTTAGGATTCACATCAAATGAATCTTTTTTCTTGCGGTTCACATTAGCTCTAAATCAGGGTTTCCTATGACATCCTCAGTTTTGCTAAAGGAGGATATATTTTACCATTGATTTTTAGAGAGTGGAATGGAAGGGGAGAGAGAGAAGAGAAATACATAGTGAGAGAGAGATGACTGGTTGTCCTCAGCACATGCCCCAACCTGGATCAGGCATTGAACCTGCAAATGATTTCTGTGCCTTTGACCATGAATTACATGTGAGACTCTTGGGTCCAAAAGGGAAAGTACTATCCACTGATTCAAACCAACTAGGGCCAGGGTGTTCCCTCTGAGTTAGATGAATGAGCCTCATGTGGCTCAGATGTCTAGTGTGTGGAGCCAAGCAGTGGACAGAAGGAAATCTGAGTTGACAGCACTCTTGGTTTTGTCTCCCAATCATAAGGTGCAGGGATGCCCACCCGTGACCTAGACCAGTGGTCTGCAAACTCATTAGTCAACAGAGCCAAATATCAACATTACAGCGATTGGAATTTCTTTTGAGAGCTAATTTTCTTAAACTTCAACTTCTTCTAGTGCCACTTCTGTAAAACAGGTTAGCCCAGTCCATGGTATTTTGTGGAACAGCCACACTCAAGGGGCCAAAAAAGTGCATGTGGCTCTCGAGCTGCAGTTTGGCGACCACGGACCTAGACGCTGTCAGGCTCTCTGAGCAGGTTCCAACAGTTTCCCTTATGTCCAGGCACCCTCCAGAGAGCAGTGCTCTGCTTGGCAGCTAAGGAAAGGAAGATCCGGAAAAGTGACCTTGACCCAGCCTAAAAGGACTCTGGGCTTCCTGGGTGTTTCCCTTCATTAGATTGTCAGGACAACCTTGGGCTTGGACAAATCGGTCTTCTCTCACTTGGAGGCCCCCTCTACCTGCCACCCCGTTTCCAGGAACTAACTGCTCTGTGTCTCCCCAGGTGCCTGAAGACCCCCTTGGAAAAATTCACCATAAGTCATTGCCGGTGCCTGACCAATTTAGACCTGACACACCTGTTCCTGAGCCCGCACCTCAGGCAACTGAAATCCCTGACTCTGTATTGTGCCAGCCTCGCTGATTTTAGTCCCGTGTTCCTCCGAGCTCTGCTGGAGGCAGTGACACCCCCCCTCCAGGCCCTGAGCCTCGATAAGTGTGCCATGGTGGACTCCCAAGTTGAGGCCATCCTGCCTGTCCTGAGCCGCTGTCACCAGCTCAGTTTCTTCACCATCACTCAGAACCGCCTGTCCTTGGCCACCGTGGGGAAGCTGCTGCGCCACACAGCCGGGCTGCGCAGCTTAGAGCTGGAGTTGTACCCCGTCCCCCTGGAGTGTTACACGACCCAGGGCACTGTCAACATGGAGAGACTTGCCCTGGTCCGGGCTGAGCTGACAGGAATACTGAGGGAGTTAGGAAAGAGCAGGATGATCCTGCTTGTCAACAAGCACCGTGGCTACCCGGAATATTATGATGTGGAATTTTCATGCCAGCTAGACTGTTCTGTGCCCCTGTAATGACCCTGCTCAGTGGGAGCACCTGAGCTTTCTGGGTCTTTCAAAGCTGAAACCTCGGACCGGGTGCATTATACAGGGGCCACCTGAATAATGGTTCAAGCTCAGTGTAAATGGGGAAAGGGAGGGACACAGTCTGGGTACAGGATTGCAGGGTGAAAATTGGGGAGTTCATGGGACCTCAAAGGCAATGTGTCCTACAAGCAGAAACATGAATCTCATTTGTGTGGGGAGGGGGCAGAATTGGGGCTTGATCTTCTTGTGTGGGAGTGAATCCTGGGGTGGATGATTGTAAAGGAATGATGAAAAATAAAGACAATTTTCAAAGACAACCTTCTGGTTCTCTTGCATGTCTCCCCAGTTGACACCTCAGGATCCTGCAGTAACTGATGGAGAGGGGGGTGTGGGGGGGGGAAGGATGAGGAGAGCTCAGGATCAGAACCTGGAACTGCTGGGATGCGGTTCGGCTGCAGGGCTCAGCTCCATGTTATCCCTCCCTCCAGGCCTTCTCTTCTCTCTGGGCATCTCTGACTTCCTTGTGGCTGCTCAGTGGGTGGATACATTGGGACATGCTAGGTGGCCCACCAACCCCTGAGGTGAAGGGGACCTCTCTGCTGGCTCTAACCCTGGACGTGTTCCTCAGAGGCCTCCAGGTGGACACAAAAGTCTCAGGGCTTGTGCAAGGAGGGGTTCAGGAACAAACCAGATCCCTCAGCTCCCCAAACCGCCGGGTCTTCCAGCCCCATGCCTGTCAGCCTGGTGTGGAGGAAATAACCTGCCTTTGGCCAGGAAAACCATCCAAATTCGTTTGAGCAAAATACTAAATTATTCAGGGGCATACCACTTTTTCCTAGTATTTCTTCACCACATAAAATAGAACCCAGGGGGCAGGTCATGTCCATGGGGGGTTGGCTTATACCCATTACACCTCCCATCTCTCTATGGAGCTAGACCAGAGAGCATTTTTAAAAAAATATATTTTATTGATTTTTTACAGAGAGGAAGAGAGAGGGATAGAGAGTTAGAAACATCAATGAAAGAGAGTCACCGATCAGCTGCCTCTTGCACACCCCCTACTGGGGATATGCCCGCAACCAAGGTACATGCCCTTGACCGGAATCGAACCCAGGACCCTTCAGTCCCCAAGCTGACGCTCTATCCATTGAGCAAAACCGGTCTTGGCCAGAGAGCATGTTTTGTAACCAGCCTGTCAGGAAGGGGAGCAGACACACTGCACAAATGAGTGAGCTCCTTCTTTGTGCTCAGTTGCTGTATTAGGCAGGGTTCCCCGGAAGAGCCAGCAGGGACACATGGATGCAGGTAGGAGATTTACAGGGATGGGCTCCAGCCTTCAGTCCCAATGCCTGTTCTCTGCAAGCTGGAGAACCTACAAAGCCAATGGAAGAGCTCAGGCCAAGTCCAAAGGCCTGAGAACCAGGGGAGCCCATGGCGGAACCCCCAGTGTGAGCCCATAGGCCTGAGAATAGAGAGCGGCTGGTGCACACCCTGGAGTTTGATGCCCTGACAACTAGGAATCTCCCGTGAGGTGTACAGGAGGCAGTCAATCAATGATTCACTCTCATCCGTAATGTTTTCATCTCTATCTTCCTCTCCCTTCTTCTGTGAGATCAATACAAATATTTTTAAAATTTGATTTTATTTTTTAGAGCATTTTTTAGGTTCACAGCTAAATTGAGCAGAAGGTAAAGAGAGCTCCCCCAAACCAGTGTTCCTCCCCACTCAAATCCTCCCCACTCTCCACACCCACCACTGGGCAGTGTGTGTGTGTGTATATACATATTTTTTTTATTGATTTTTTTTACAGAGAGGAAGAGAGAGGGATAGAGAGTTAGAAACATCGATGAGAGAGAAACATCGATCAGCTGCCTCTTGTACACCCCCTACTGGGATGTGCCCGCAACCAAGGTACATGCCCTTGACCAGAATAGAACCTGGGACCTTTCAGTCTGCAGGCAGACGCTCTATCCACTGAGCCAAACTGGTTTCGGCAGGCAGTATATTTGTTACAACTGTTGGACCTGCATTGACAGAGCCATGTCACCCAGAGTAATAAACGGTGATGGACGGAGACTCGGTTGGGTGGAGGGCACACTATATGGTGTACAGGTGATGTGTTGTAGATTTGTGCACCTGAAACCTATGTTGTAGAGGGCACCTTGGGAATGCACATGGATGACCTTTAAATTAATGTCAGCAGGGTCCGAGGTGACTGGTGTGGCAGTCCTCTGAAACAGCCTCCCAAAAAGTCGGAGACTGTTATCAGTACCAATTTCTTATCTTTATCCATGTGCTTGGAATGAGGAACGAATAAGACCTTGACTTACCCAGGTCTTGATATGCTAAATCCCAGGAATGAGGGAAATAGGACCTGGGCACACCCAAAACTCCTTTGACCTTAACCCCACCCCCCATCTGGAAATCAATAAATGTGTTGTGTTGTCTGTGGTGGGTGTTGACTGTCCCTCCATCAGAGTGACAGCCCCCACCCGGCACCCAGCTTGATGAATCTATTTCTGCCTCTTGTCTTTTTCTTTTATTTTTTAATCCCCAGCTGCTCCACTCAGGAACCTGTTCTTCTCCCTTTCCGTGTGGGACACGGAGAAAGGAGAAGCATCCCGCTGCACTATGTAATTTTGTTAGCCAGTAAATTCAATCAATAAAAAATCAATAAATAGATCAAGTCAATAAATACAAATGAAACAAAGAAAACGGGGCCATTAAGAACGTAAAGTTGTTATAAAAGACCAAGCACAAATAAAATGTCTATCAATTCTACAAATAAAAAAGGCTAATGGAATTTTGATTGGGATCAAATTAGTAGATTGGTGGAAATCGACACCTTAACCATATCAAAGCCTTTCAATGTCTCTCCCTTTATGTAGGTCCTTCATAACTTCTGTCAGCCCTTTTATAGCTTTTAATGTATGGGTCTTGACCACATTTTATTACATTTATGCCTAAGTATGTCAGCTTTTGGATGCCGCTGTGTGGGGAGCTGCCCTGAAAGCAGGGGTCTCACTTGTTGAGACATAGCTCTCTTTTCCTCCCTCGCTGCAGCCGCCACCTCCAGCTACTCTGAACAACTCCTGGAGGGAATAGACACCAGGTGGGCGGAGGCAGGGCTCCCGTGGAGGCGTTTTCATCTCACAGTCCACTCTGTTCCACTGGGAAAAGCGCTTGCCTCCTGAGAAGGTGCCGTGGGGGAGCTGGTGACCCTCCATTGCAATAAGACTCCCTGACCTTTCTGAGAAGCTCTTGCTGATTTTAAAATTATAACTTAAGAGGTGACACACACACAAGGACCAAGCGGTCCACAAAATATTTTCTTTAAAAGATTTTACAATGTGCTGTAATCATTAATTACATTAAACTTAAATGGCCAATTGAGACAAACAGTTCTGAGACCGTTCCTCCAGCACTGATGAAGACTGGGGGGAGGCAGGGGTCTGAAATAAGATTCATTTAGTTTCTGAGCTTGCTGGGCAGCCTTGGTGACTTTGCCAGCTCAAGCTTCCTTCTTGTAAATAGTTAATTTTAGAATTTGGTCTCTGCTTTTAGCTTTTTGGATGACCACAATTGTTATAATTTTATACCTTTAAATTAATAAACACAGACATAAATTTTGTTAGGTGGGCCGATTTTCCTCTGGCAGAATGCAAAGCACCCCTGGGAAAAATGAATCCCGGTGGCCACTCGGGGCAGTTTGCTAGCCATCAGAACACTCAGCTTTAAACAAATTAAAGGTTTCTTTCTTTCTCGTTTTTTCTTTTTCTTTTTCACAGATTTTCACACTTATATGAACAAATAATTATACCTAAGCAGACAAACAAAATATCAAACAAACATCTGTACTTATACCCTTTCAGTAAACAAGTAACATTACAGTGTTTCAGTAAAATAGAAATGGCACTCATGTTGGACAAAGGAAAGAAGACTAATCCTCTAAGAACTATGAGGGGAAAGTTATCCTACAGACCGGCGTTGACCTGGGAAAAAGAGTGGTTAAATCAAAAGTATTAACATCATAGTTGTTCGCCCGTTTCTTGAAGTCCTGGAAATTTTTAAACAGCATTGTAGAAGGGAACACAGAGAAACAGACAAATCTTGACCCATTTTGACAGAGACCAAAACACAAAACACAAAACAAATAGGCCTGACACAAACATGACAAAACACAAGACAACCCGTCCGGACACCTGGGGCGGAGGACACCGTGGTGTCCTCCGGCCAGAGCCTGGAGGTTAAGCTGCGTCCAGCCCTCCAAGGACTCTTACCCTTTTCCAGGTTTCTAAGTCTACAGTTCCTTCCTCTGGGAACCAGGGGCAGACTTCTACAAAGCTTAAAAAGTTCTCCAACTGTTTCTGCCCTGCTTTCACAATTCTAGAACGAAGCATACTCTTAAGAACTTGCATGAACAGTACTCGGCTATTTCCTTGCCCCATATTTCTTACTCCCGACTATTACACTCCTTGCCCTAGTCCTACCTTATTCTGGACGTGTCCTCTTTGCTCCTCCAGTAGTGTCCTCTACCTTCGTCCCAGGTTTTCAGGTCCCTGTTTTGGGCGCCACCTGCTGGAACCTGCCAGCAACGAACAGTACCTGAATGAGGTGAGGATGAGAAAAAAGACAGACAAGAAAAGATGGGGTTGGGAGGACTGAGACCGAGGTCTGCAGACCCGAGTTTATTCCAAACTGTATATTTAAGCACACACAGCAATCTAGGCAAAAGCAGTAAGTTCCTTGTTTACGCAAGATACATATGTGTCACTAAGTCTATTGACTGTTCTTTAACCAGGTCAAGTAAACGTCAAGGCTAGCAATGCCTGCAATCCTTGTGCTGCAAGTCAAAACAATTCCTGATAACTGCAAACAGCAGTAGTTTCCCACTGCCTGCTGTGCAGCGAGGGAGGAAAAGAGAACTATGTCTCAACAAGGGAGACCCCTGCTTTCAGGGCAGCTCCCCACACCGCTGCAAATGGAATTTTATTTTATTTTATTTTATTTTATTTTTAAATTTTAATATATTTTATTGATTTTGTACAGAGAGGAAGGGAGAGAGATAGAGAGTTAGAAACATCGATGAGAGAGAGTCATCGATCAGCTGCCTCTTACACACCTCCTACTGGGGATATGCCCGCAACCAAGGTATAATACATGCCCTTGACCAGAATCGAACCCAGGACCCTTCAGTCCCCAAGCCGACGCTCTATCCATTGAGCCAAACTGATCTCGGCTGCAAATGGAATTTTAATTTCAATGTTCTCATAGCTGGCATACAAACACAAGGGACTCTTGTGTATTGACTAGAGACCCAGTGCTTGAAATTTGTGCACAGGCATTGTGGGGACCCTCAGGCCGGCCTGCACACTGTTGCAATCTGGGACTACTGCTCCTAACCGCCTCTGCCTGCCTGATTGTCCTTAACCACCTCTGCCTGCCTGCCTGATCACTTCTAACCATCTGCCTGCCTGCCTAATCACCCCTAACTGTTTTGCCTGCCTGTCTGATTGGCCCTAACTGCCCTTGGCTACCTGTCTGATTGCCCCAACCCACTTTGCCTGCCTGCCTGATGCCCCTAATTGTTCACCTGCCTGACTGATCGCCCCTAACTGATTGCCTGCCTGCCTGATCAACCCTAACTGCCCCTGCCTGCCGTTCTAAATGCCCCTAACCACTTTTCCTGCCTGCCTGATGCCCCTAACTGATCACCTGCCTGCCAGATCACCCCTAACTGCTCACCTACCTGATTGCCCTTAACCACCTGTGCCTTGGCCTCCACACCCAGAACCCAGGCTTCTCTCCCTCTGGTCAGTCTCAGGTACCCGGGACCTGGGCTCACTTTACCTGTGCAGGCACCCCGGACCCTGGACAGTGCCACCAGGGCCCTGGCTCTGTCAGGAAGGACATCCGGAATGGCGTCTATAAGACCTCTGGTCTATTTAGCATATTACCCTTTTGTTAGGAAAGCTCTTTATGCTGTTACTCTGCTGAATTCACATAGTTCAGGACATGTGGATTCTGAAAGCTTTGCTCTAGGGATGTCTATGTTGTTTGCAAATATGAACAGTTACTTTTTCCTTTCTGATTTGTATGGCTTTCCTTTCTTTGCCTTGCCTTGTGCCTGATCTAAGAAGAAAGGTTTCCATCCTTGGACAAAGACAGTAGGGGGTGAGGGCATGTGTCTGGTGGGTTAGGTTGGCAAAGGAGAAATCAATGAGGGAAATAGAAGACTTACGGTATGTAATACTTTAAACAATAAAGATATTGAAAAATTATATATATGATATGTCCATGCAGTCTTTAAAATGCTAGATTTCCTTTATCATTGTATTTTTTTTTTAGATTTAAAAAAATATATATATTTTATTGATTTTTTTTACAGAGAGGAAAGGAGAGGGATAGAGAGTTAGAAACATCGATGAGAGAGAAACATCAATCAGCTGCCTCCTGCACACCCCCCACTGGGGATCTTCCTGCAACTAAGGTACATGCCCTTGACCAGAATCGAACCTGGGACCTTTCAGTCCGCAGGCCGATGCTCTATCCACTGAGCCAAACCGGTTTTGGCTATCATTGCATTTTATTTATTTATTTATTTATTTATTTATTTATTTATTTTAATATATTTTATTGATTTTGTACAGAGAGGAAGGGAGAGAGATAGAGAGTTAGAAACATCGATGAGAGAGAGTCATCGATCAGCTGCCTCTTGCACACCCCCTACTGGGGATGTGCCTGCAACCAAGGTACATGCCCTTGACCGGAATCGAACCTGGGACCCTTCAGTCCCCAAGCCGATGCTCTATCCATTGAGCCAAACCGGTCCCAGCTCATTGCATTTTATTTTAAAAAATATTTTTTATTGATTTCAGGAAGAGGGAGAGGGAGAAAGTGACAGAAACATCACTAATGAGAAAGAATCATCGATTGGCTGCCTCACAAGGGCCCCCTCTACCTCCTCAGGGATCCAGCCCACAACCCAAGGCATGTCAATTAGATAATGGAAACTTGACCTCCTGTTTCATAGTTCAATACTCAACTACTGAGCCACACTGGACATTCTCTTTAATCACTTTAATAGGCAGTGTACATCATTAACATTTACATAACTCACAACTGAACTATTTATGCTCAAATAGCATCTACATAAAAGCAGACTTTAAAAACACCCTACAACATAGCTCTGCATGCAACACTAGCACGTCAACTGGTCTGACCAGCAGGTGGCACACGAATCCTGAGGCCTGGCCATTTTCCTGATAATCCCCAGAAATGAATCCACTCTTTATAATTTATCCCCCATCCCCCAACTCCCACCCACACCTCCATCCCATGGCTGACTGTTTCAGCTGTTTGGGTGAAGCAGGATCATGGGGGACACCATGCAGAAGATGAGTCCCACTGGGCACCCTGTGCTGGGCTCTCTTCCCTGTCCTCAGGAGAAAAGCAGGAGACTGAGGGGGAAGATGCTGGAGGCTTCTGCTGGGAGGGAAAAGAGGAAAAACCCATTTACTGAGCGCTTACTCTATGCCAGCCCCACTGCCAAGCCCTCAACATGCACCATCTCCTTGGATCTTACAAGCATTCACTAAGCTGGGTGAGCATCATGATCCTCATTTGACAGGGGAACTGAGGTTCTTGCCAGAGATCTCTCCACCCAACAGCATCATACTCATCATGAGTCTTCATTGGAATGCCCTTTTTTTTAAAAATTAAAAATCATAATTTATTGACTTTTTTGCAGAGAGGAACGGAGAGGAATAGAGAGTTAGAAACATCGATCAGCTGCCTACTGCACACTACCTACTGGGGAAGTGCTGAAACCAAGGTACATGCCCTTGACCGGAATCCAACCTGGGACCCTTGAGTCTGCAGGCCAATGCTCTTTCCACTGAGCCAAACCGGTTAGGGCCAATTGGGTGCACTTTGATTAGGGTCACTGTGATGGGCTAATTTTATGTGTCAACTTGACCTGAGGTCGTCGAACTTTTGGACCTCACGGACCACCATTTGGCAAGGGCTAAACTTGACGGAACTACGGGTTGCCAAAGTAGCTAGTAAAACAATTCTGGGTATGAATGGACCAGGTTAGCTTTTGATTCAACACATGAGTAAGGAGATCTTACAGTGCAGCTAGGCTTCTTCCAATCCCTTGGGGGCCCAAGTGGAATAAAAAGAGGAAGGAAGGATGAATTCTCTCTTCTTTGGTTTTAGCTGGTGGTGAACATATGTTCCTGGTTGTCAGGGCATCCAACTCCAGGGTGTGCGCCAGCTGCCCTTTATTCTCAGGCCTATGGCCTCACACTGGGGGTTCCGCCATGGGCTCCCCTGGTTCTCAGGCCTTTGGACTTGGCCTGAGCTCTTCCATTGGCTTTGTAGGTTCCCCAGCTTGTAGAGGGCAGATATTGGGATAGGAGGCGGGAGTGAAGGCTATAGTGATGCTAGACAAAAACAGAACAGAGAGATATTGGGGGACAGGCTTATGAAGGAGGGACTTTAGAGGCTGCTTGTCATAAGGGAGGTCATTGGGGTGTGGTTAAGTGAAGGAGTGCCATAAGGGCAGGAATGGGGCCCTGGAGACACGGTGTAATGAGGGAAGAAACTTGCTAACTGGAAAGAGTTCTCTGTGGAAGAACCCAACCCTAAGATAAACGTGCCTGGTGGCACCTGGTGGCCATGATGTTGCCATAACTGGGTTACCTGTTATTGGCCCACGATTATTTCTGTCCCTGGCTCAAAGATCTGAAAGAGCCCACACATCAGCCTTCAGTGCCTTTCAGGTTTGAAAATGTCTAACTCCCAGGTCTGGCCGATTTCCCTCTAATCAGTCTTACATTTAATCTTCTCTACCCAGATTGCTAAACTAATCCCATCTTTCCCAGAGCAGACCCACCCTTTTCCTCCTGGGTGGGACAGAAGATGGAATCTCTCCCTTTGTCCTCTAGGATGGCACTGTCTCCTCTCCAGCTTGTCTCCATTTAGATCCTGAATTCACCCAAAGAAGAGTCTTTCCATCTCTCTTCTTTCCAAGAAAACCACCATCTTTTCCATGGCCCTGGGTCATTCACAGGGTCCCATTAGGATGGCCCAGCACCCCCCTGCTCAGCCCTGACCCCTGCCTCACATGGTCCTTCCCTCAGAGAAGCCTTGTGGTCTGAAGGGCCATCCACATCCTCAATCGCCAACTCCTTGCTCCCTGAGGAGCTCATGATCTGCTATGTCACCTGCCATAAAACGGAACTCGATGCCTGGACACATTTTCTTAGTTACCCTGGGAATGGCAGCAGTGTCTTCTCAAGGATATTTTAACCCTGCAATGTTCTGATATCTATGATGTGGCCAAAGACCCCCAGAAACCATGCTCTCCGGTTTTGCCTTTCCTATTTAACATCAGGAACCCATGACACCTTCACTGTCTCACACCCAGGATGACAACTATGGGCCATCAGTCAACCTCAGTCATTGTCTGTAGAAGGGATCAATGAGCCAGGCCTCCATCTTGCCCCTCCCTAACTTTCTCTCAATCCATTCATCTGAATAGAGGCAATAATCACATTAGGAGTGAGGAATAGGGACTGAGATTCTGATTGGATGCTTGCATTTAAGAAGGTGTATATAAACCTCAGATATCAGAGGAGAGATTCAGAGATTTCCAGCTTTGCAGTCAGTTCTGTGGTTCTCTTCCAGGTCTGAGATCTGAGCCCCAGAAAACCTGGTCACAGCAGGTAAATTTCCAATCTTAGCCAAAGGCTGTAAGTTTTGGGGTTGGCACAGAGAGCTTTACTTGCTTTTTTTTCTTTTTTCTTTCCTTTTCTTTGTTTCTTTCTTTTAACAGACAAACAGGTAGAAATCATTGATTTTGTCACTAAGTGTAGTTTTGCTTGAATGTCAAACATTTAGATTTGTGCTTTTGTCTATTTATGAATGTGTAACCAAGCATTCCCTGATGCCCCTCTCCCAACTGTGGTTTTATTTCTGGAAATTTTAAATTTCCCCCCAAAAAGGTGGGGGTCAGCTTTCAGGCCCTTCGGTACCCACTTCCCAGGCAGACTGGAATGAAAAACATGGATGCTTCTGAGATGCTTGTCCTGGGGCCTGCAGGGGAGCTATGGCTCTGTGGTCACCTAGCCCGGAATGGGACTCTAAACAGAGGCTCCCACCATTGCCAGGCAGTGGCTTTGGCCCTGAGTTGATTCCTGTGAAAATGGGGAGTCAGAGGATGGGGCTCAAAGGCTTGGCCTGATGAGGATGTCTTGTTCCCTGGACTTTCCCACAGGATTCCTTTGGAGCACCTTGAGGATGAGCATCAGGACCCCACCCACACTCCTGCAGCTGGCAGCGGAGAGCCTGCTGAGGGACCAGGCCTCGGCCATCGCAGCTCTGGAGTACCTGCCCGCCGAGCTCTTCCCACAGCTGTTCATCCTGGCCTACCACAGTAGACGCCACCAGGTCCTGAAGGCGATGGCACAAGTCTGGCCCTTCACTGTCCTCCCTCTGGGCGGCCTGCCACACCTGTCACTGGACGAGGTCTTTAAAGCCGTGTTGGATGGGCTTGACCTTCTGCTTGCCCAGGAGGTTCGCCCCAGGTAAGGCTGCTCCAGGTGCCTGGTAGGCTCCTGGCCATCCTGGAGACAACCGACATCAGGGCATGTGGAGGGCCTAAGGTGGAACTCAAGGTTTCTGAAGGTGCCAGTGAAGCTCAGGGAGCCCTGGCACACTGCTGAGCTCACCGTGGGAACTGGAGGACGCGGGATTGAGAGAGTCATCTGCAAAACGTGCACAGCTTCCTCCCAGTGGTATTTGAAGGTAGGAGAAGCATGTATCAGGAGGGATGGAAGGAGATGAGCAAAACAAAGCAGCGGGAAGAGGATGGTAAGGGAGAAGTTGACCTTGGGATTCTAAGTAGAAGCTCATGGTTGGGGTGGAGTCTGATTGTTGCCTCAACCCAGATACTCAGTCTCATTCTTCCCTGCTTTTGTTCTGTTGTAATTTTTCAAAAAATATATATTTTTTTTTATTGATTTCAGAGATGAAGGGAGAGGGATAGAAAGAAACATCTATGAAAGAGAATCATTGGCTGCTTCCTGCACGCCCCCTACTGGAGGGATTGAGCCTGCAACTCACACATGTGGCCTTGGCCAGAATGGGACCTGGGACCCTTTAGTCCACAGGCTAAAGCACTGTCCACGGAGCCAAACCAGCTAGGCTTCTGTCGTTATTTTTTAAAAAACACCTTTTGTTCTTGATTTCAGAGAAGAAGGGAGAGATAGAGATAGAAACACCAATGATGAGAGAGAGTCACTGATGGCTTACCTCCTACAAATACTTCCCCTCTGCACTGGGCATTGAGCCTGCAACACAGGCATGTGCCCTGATTGGGAAGCAAATCATGACCTCCTGGTTCATAGGTAGATGCTCAATCACTGTGACACACTGTCAGCCAATGTCATGTTGACCTGAAAGAATCTCACTAATGTCCCGCTTTCCCCACAGGAGGTGGAAACTGCGGGTGCTGGATTTAAGGAATCTCGGTGCAGACTTCTGGAGAATGTGGTGTGGAGACAGCATCCAGAAGCCCCCACCGACTTGTCCAGTGGCTGTGCACAGGTCCAGACCCAACATGGAACACCCCTTAGCTCCCGTGGAGGTGTTCCTAGACCTTAACTTCAATGCAAGCAACAGGGAAGAGTTTCTCATGTACGTCATCCAATGGGCCCAGCAGAGGGAAGGGCTGGTACACCTGTGCTGCAAGACGCTGAAAATTGCTGCGGTGCCCTTCCACAGGGTGAGGCAGGTCCTGGATGCGGTGCAGTTGGACTGCATCCAGGAGGTGAAAGTGAACTGCACCTGGGACCTATCCACCCTGGGGACGTTTGCTTTTTACCTGGGGCAGATGAGGAACCTGCAGAAACTCTCTCTCTCCCACATCAAAGTGTTGAGTGAGGAGGAGGGAGATGAGGATGAGGAGGAAGAAGAGGAGGAAGTAGAGTCAGAGGTAGAACAGGAGCAAGAGGAAGTGGAAGAGGCTGAGAATCAGGAATCTTTTTCCCAATTCCTCTCTCAGATGCTCAGGCTGCAGCACCTCAGGGAGCTCGACATGGATTCCCCCTCCTTCCTCCGAGGCCGTCTGGACCAGATGCTCAGGTGAGCTGTGTAACAGTGGTTACAGCCCTAGAATGTAAAGGGAGTGGTATTGTTAGATGCTTTGAGGGTTCCCATGAGCACCCAAAGGAAGCAGGTTTTGAAATCAGCCTGTCAGGGTGGGTAACAGAATTGGCTCAATGAGGTACCCAGCCAGCCTGGGTGTGTAAATTTTGCCTTAGGGACAGAGGTCTAAGTGATGAGGCCTTAGGAGGAGGGTTGGGAGGAGTCAAAGCCCCATCAGATGGGGCATTTTCAGACATAAGCTCTGTGCTCACCAGCCATGTGAACACACATGAGCCTCTCTCAGATTTTCTATCTGTCAGAGGTGGTCCTGGGTACCAGGAAAGTCATTAATAGAAAGGACAGGCATGGTTCCGAAGCTAAGGGAGTGGGAGTGGAAAGGACTGCAGAGTGACCAGTGGTTTGCGGTGATGTATGGATGGAAGTCGCCTTCCCAGTTTGATGTTGCAGAATCTTCTTCTGGTTTACTCTCTCCCTTTTCTTTAAATCCTCAAAGGAGGATTTCCCCCCGTTGATTTTTAGAGAGTCAAGTGGAAGGTGGAGAGAGAGAGAGAGAGAGAGAGAGAGAGAGAGAGAGAGAGAGAGAGAGAGAGAAATATGATGTGAGAGAAATGATTTGTTGCCCTCAGCACATGACTCAAACCCGGGCCGGGCATTGAACCATCAATTGATATCTGTGCACTTGACCGAGAATCAAACATGAGATCCTTGGTACCAAAAAAGAAAGCTTTATCCACTGAGTCAAACAGGCTAGGGCCACTTGAGTTCCCTATGAATTAAAATCTAATGTGGTCCAGATGTCTGATGCCTGGAGCCAAGCAGTGGACAGAAGGGAGCCTGAGTTGACAGCATGGTTGGTTTTGTCTCCCAATCATAAGGCGCCCACCTTGACCTAGACGCTGTCAGACTCTCTGAGCAGGTTCCCACAGTTTCCCTTATGTCCAGACACCCTCCAGAGAGCAGTGCTTTGCTTGGCAGCTGAGAAAGAAACTCTGGAGAAGTGGTGAACTTGACTCAGCCTAAAAGGAGACTGTGATTCCACTGTGTTTCCCATCATCAGGTTGTCAGGACAACCCTGGGCTTAGACAAATCAGTCTTCTCCCACATGGAGGCCCCCTCTACCTGCCACCCCCATTCCATGAACTAACCGCTCTGTGTCTCCTCAGGTGCCTGCAGACCCCCTTGAAAAAACTCACCATAACAAATTGCCAGAGCCTGACCCATTCAGACCTGACACACCTGTTCCAGTGCCCGAACCTCAGGCAGCTGAAGTGCCTGCGTCTGTATTGTGCCAGCCTCGCTGACTTTAGTCCTGAGCCCCTCCGAGCTCTGCTGGAGGCATTGGCACCTACCCTCCAGGAACTGTACCTTGAAAATTGTGGCATCGTGGACTCTCAAGTGGAAGCCATCCTGCCTGTCCTGAGCTGCTGTCACCAGCTCATTACCATCACCATCACTGAGAACCGCCTGTGCTTGGCCATTGTGGGGAAGTTGCTGCGTCACACAGCTGGGATTCGCAGCTTAGACCTGGAGCTGTACCCGGTGCCCCTGGAGTGTTACACGACCCAGGGCACTGTCAACCAGAAGAGACTTGCCGTGATCCGGACTGAGCTGGTGGGGATTCTGAGGGAGTTGGACAGCCCAGGGCCATCCTGCTTGCCACCAAGCCCAGAGGCCAAAGGGAATATTATAAGGTGGCATTTTCATGACTGGGACCCCATGCTGTGCCCCTGTAATGACATGCTAAGTGGGTGCACCTGAACTTTCTGGTTCTTTGGAAGCTGAAACCTCAGACTTGGGTGCAGGGTCCACCAGTGTGTCAGGTTCATGCTCAGAGTGAATGGGGAAAGGGTGGGACACAGCCTGGCTGCAGGATTGCAGGGACAAAAGATGGGGAGTTATTGGGACCTCAAAGGCAAAGTGTCCTACAACCGGAAACATGAATCTCATTTGCTTGGGGTGGGGGCAGAATTTGGGCTTGAGCTTCTTGTGTGGGAGTGAATCCCGGGGTGAATGATTGTAAAGGAATGATGAGAAATAAAGACAATTTCAAAGGCAACCTTCTGGTCCTCTTGCATGTATTCACCTGTCTCTCCAGTTCACCTGTCTCTCAGGATCCTGTAGTCACTGATGAAAAAAGGTGGGGAGGGCTCAGGATCAGAACCTGGAACTGCTGGGATGCGGTTAAGCTGTAGGGCTCAGCTCCATGTTATCCCTCCCTCCAGGTCTTCTCTTCTCTCTGGGCATGTCTGACCTCCTTGTGGCTGCTCAGTGGATGGATACAAATGGACATGCTAAATGGCCCACCAACCCCTGAAGTGAAGGGGACCTCTCTGATGTTGGATGCCAGTGTTCCCTATGGGTCTGCAGGTGGACTCCCAAATGTCAGGACTTGTGCCGGGAGAGGTTCAGAGACAAGGCATGACCCTCAGTCCAGAAGGGCTTGTCCACACTGCACAGGCACAGAGCCCGTGGGCCATCCAGCCCATGCCTGTTTGTCTGGTGCAGAGGAAGTAACCTGCTTATGGCCAGAAAAATTATTCAGATTCCTTTGAGCAAAATACTACAGTTATTCAGGGGCATAACACTTTTCTGAGGATTTGTACACCACATAAAAAAGAACCCGGCAAAGGGGGTGGGGGCAGATCATGTCCATGGGGGGTTAGCATATTCCCATTAAACCTCTGTTCTGAAATCAGCCTGTCAGCAAGAGGTGCAGACACTGCACAAATGAGTGAGCTCCTTCCCTGTGCTCAGTCACTGTATTAGGCAGTGTTCCCTGGAATAGCCAACAGGGACAATTGGACGCAGATAGGAGATTTATAAGGATAGGCTCCAGCCTTCAGTCCCAATGCCTGCCCTCTGCAAGTTGGAGAACCAACCAAGCCAATGGAATAGCTCAGGCCAAGTTCAAAGACCTGAGAACCAGGGGAGCCCATGGCGGAATCCCCAGTGTGAGGCTAAAGGGCAGCTGGTACACACCTTGGAGGTGGATGCTCTGAGAACAAGGAATCTATGTTCACCATCAGCTAAAACCAAAGAAGAGAGAATTCTTCCTTCCTTCCTCTTTCTATTCCACTTGGGCCCCCAAGGGATTGGAGGAGCCCAGCTGCACTATAAGATCTCCTTACTTGTGTGCTGAATCAAAAGCTAACCCGGTCCATTCACACCCAGAATGCCTTTACCAACTATTTGGTCAACCTTTAGCGCCATCCCGGAGCGGCCGGGCCCAGAGCAGCCCGGTCGGGTGCGGCCAGGCCCGGACCAGCAGCAGCCGCTGGGGGTGGCCAGGCCCAAAGCAGCCGGGCCGGAGCATCAGGGTCGGGTGTGGCCAGGCCTGGAGCAGCAGCAGCCAGGCTGGGAGCGGCCAGGCCCGGAGCAGCAGCAGCCACGCCCGGAGCAGCCAGGTCAGGAGCGGCAGTGGCCAGACCCAGAGCAGCTGGTTGTAGAATGGACCAGAGCAACAGAGGCCAGGTCCGGAGCAGCCAGGCCCGGAACAGCTCGCTCCTCACCTGCCTCCGCCCCAAGGCTGCCTCTCAGACATGGCTGGAAACTTTTGGGGAAACTTGAGGGTCTGCTGAATCAAATGAGGAAGGCTTAGATCTGGATGTGTTAAGCAGTATAGCACTGGGGTGTTGATCTGTGAGTGCCTTGTGTGAGGCCTGGATGAGGTTGGTTAATCTATTTGGAAATGTCTTTTGTGTGAAGTGTATCCTTGGGCATGTGGAGGTATTATTGATATGAGAAAATGCTAAGTAACTGATTTACTCTCTGAAAAATTTAAAGTTCTGAAAGTTTAAGGTCTCTTGCCAAAAAGAGGTTTTAAAGCTAACATCTTAATTTTAAGGAGAAAGGGAATGACAAGCCCTTCCCACCCAGAACAGGTAATCCAATTCCAACCAGTAGATATGTTTAAACAATGTGTCCATTTACACTTGAATGGCTACACCTTTTGATAGCCTAAGGGCAAGTTTACATGTAAACAAGTTTGCTCTCAATTCCAGGACAGAAAAAAAAAATTATTAGATTTTAAAATTTATTCTTAGAAGTGTAAAAGTTTATTAATTAAAAAAAACAACAAAAAAGGAGACTAAAAAACCTGATGATCAAGATAGTAATTTAATAATAAAAAAATGTTATAAAAACAAAAAAACAAAACAAAAAACCCTGATGAACAATAATAATGGTTCATTGTAGTAGAGTCGGAGATATGGGAGGGGAGTGGACTGACGGTTCTGGGGGAAAGGGAGGGAGGAAGAGACTGAACATAAACTGTGCACCTATGGATGAGGACAATGGGGGGTGAGGAGGGGGCGGAGAGTGGGGTGGGAATCTGGTGGAAGGGGGAAGAAATGAGGAACCTTTGTAATAATATGAACAATAAAGATTGATTAAAAAAAATAAATAAAAATATGCTAAAAAATAAAATAAAATTTTAGTTAACACTTAAAAAAAAACCAACAAAAAAAAAAACCTTTAGTGCCATCAAGTTTAGTGGTAGCCAACTGGTGGCCATGAGGTCCAAAAATTGGCGACCTCAGATCAAGTTAACACATAAAATTAACCCCTCACAGGGACCCTAATCAAAGGTCACCCGAATGAAGAGTCACGCTGAGAAGGGGTGCTGTTGGGTGGAGGGACCTCAGGCAAGAACCTCAGTTCCCCTGTCAAATGAGGATCATGGTGCTCACCCAGCTTAGTGGATGCTTGTAAGATCCAAGAAGACGGTGCATGTTGAGGGCTTGGCAGTGGGCCTGGCATAGAGTAAGAGTCAGTAAATGGGCTTTTCCTCTTTTCCCTCCCAGCAAAGCCCCCAGCATCCTTCCCCCTCAGTCTCCTGCTCTCCAGGGAAGAGAGTCCAGCACAGGGTGCCCAGTGGGACTCAGCTTCTGCATGGGGTCCTGCTTCACTCAAACAGCTGAAGCAGTCAGCCCTGGGGTGTGGGTGTGGGTGGGAGTTGTGTGGTAGGGGTGGGATTATAGTGAAAACAGTGGATTCATCCCTTGGGATTATCAGAAAAATAGCCAGGCCACCTGCTGTTTAACCAGATGATGTGCTAGAGTTGCATGCAAAACTATGTCATGGGGTGTTTTCAAAATCTGCTTTTATGTAGATGCTATTTAAGTATAAATACTCTTGTTGTGAGTTATATAAATGTTAACGATGTACACATTAAAGTGATTAAGGAGAATGCCCGGTGTGGCTCAGTAGCTGAGTAGTGAACTATGAACCCGGAGGTCAAGGTTAGGTACAAGCCTAAAGTTGTGAGCTGGATCCCTAGTAGAGGGCATTTGGGAGGCAGCCAATAAATGATTCTCTCTCCTTAGTGATGTTTCTGTCACTTTCTCCCTCTCCTCTTCCTGAAATCAATAAAAGTCTTTAAAGAATGGAATGGTAAAGGAAATTTAGTATTTTAAAGTTTGCATGGCGATATTTTATGTATATATATTTATAATTTTTTAATTGTTTATTGTTTAAAATATGACATAAGTCTTCTTTTTCCCTCATTGTTTTCTCCTTTGCCGACCTCACCCACCAGGCACATGCCTTCACCACCTGCTATCTTTGTCCAACAGTTATGCACAAATGTACACATATAAGTCCTTTGGTTCATCTCTTACCCCGTCACCCTCACCTTCCTTCATAGGTTAGAAAGTTAGTTTGATGTTTCCATGACTCTGGATCCATTTTTGTTCATCAGTTTACGGTGTTTATTATATTCCACAAATGAGTGAGATCATGTGATATTTCTTTTTCTCTGATTGGTTTATTTCACTTAGCATAATGCTCTCCTGTTCAATCCACGCTGTTGCAAATGGTAAGAATTTCTCCTCCTTCTCCTTCTCCTCCTCCTCCTTCTCCTCCTCCTCCTCCTCCTCCTCCTCCTCCTCCTCCTCCTCCTCCTCCTCCTCCTCCTTCTTCTTCTTCTTCTTCTTCTTCTTCTTCTTCTTCTTCTTCTTCTTCTTCTTCTTCTATACAGCTTAGTATTTCATTGTGTAGTTCTGTCACTGTTTTCTAATCCACTCATCTGCTGAGGGGCACTTAGGTTGTTTCCAAATCATAGATATTGTAAATATATGAACCTAGGGGTGCATATATCCCCTCTGACTGGTGTTTCTGTTTTCTTGGAATGTATTCCTAGAAGTGGGAGAATTGGGTCAAATGGAAGTTTCATTTAAAAATTTTAGAGGAAATGGCATACAGTTTTCCCAAGGGGATATTTTTTTAAACAATCTTTGCCCTAAGGGGTTTGGCTGATTGGATAGAGTGCCGAATGAAGTGTCCTATGTTCAATTCTGTTCAAGGGCACATGCCCGAGTTTGTGGACTCAATCCCCAGTAGGGGGCTTACAGGAGGTAGCCAATCAATGATTCTCTCACTTCCTTGATGCCTCTATTTCCCTCTCCCTTCTTCTTTGAAATAAATAAAAATATGTTTGAAAAGTGGATTTCATTTTTTAGCGCAGATTTAAGTTCCCAGCAAAATTGAGCAGAAGGTAGAGAGTTCCTGTACACCTCTGCCCCTCCACACTCACAGCTGCCCCATTCTCCACGCCCTCCCCCCCTCCACTGTGCCAGGCATTTCTTACAACTGTTGGACCTGCACTGACAAATCCTGTCACTCACAGCTGTGTGGTTGCAGGTGTTTTAACTGCAGACAAATCCTATGATTCCCAGTGGAGGCAGCCTGGGTTGTGCTGTCCATTCCCAGGAGAGCTCAGCCACAGGCCTCAGCACTCACTCAAGTGCCTCCTGTCCTCACTGAGTCTGTTCAGTGGCGCTGTCTTCTCCATGTGACTCAGAGTTCCCCAGAGTCAGGTCGTGGCACACACACTGGGTGCTCAGGGGAGTCTGTGGGGAGAGTGACTGACAGGAGAAGGATGGGGGTCTAAAGGAAGGCTGTGCAGGCCAGGAACTCCACGTGGCAGCAATGGGCTGGCCACAGCTGGCCTCCTCACACCACCAAGGGCCACCTGTTGATTTGCAGATGTCTAAGGACCCATGATTGCTGCCTGGCCTCACAGTGCCTCTGGTTCTGCACACCACAGGATGTCAGACAATACAGGACAGAGCGATATTGGGGTCAGGGTTACTGAAGTGAGAGATTTAGGGGCGGGTGGTCATAAGGAGGTCATTGGAGGCGTGGAGAAGTGAAAAGGTGCCATGAGGGCAGGAATGGAAACAAGGAGACATGGTGTAGTCAAGGAAGGCACTTGCTATCTGGGAAGTTTTCTCTGTATAAAAACCTTGACTAAAAGCCGCAGCTGCCACAATGTTGACAGGGTTGCATGTGATTGGATGACTTTTATTTCTGACCCTGTCTCCAAGATCCCAAAGAGCTCACAGCATCCACCTACGATGCCTTTTGGGCTTGAAAATGTCGAACTCCCAAGGTTGATCCTTTCCCCCTATGCTCAGTTTATTAGATTTAAGCTTCTCCACCCAGTTTGCTGAGTTAATCCCATCTTTCCCAGAGCAGACCCACCCTTTTCCTCCTGGGCGGGACAGAAGATGAAATCTCTCCCTTTGCCCTCTAGGATGGCACTGCCTCCCCTCCAGCTTGTCTCCTTTGAGATCCTAAATTCAACCAAGGAAGAGTCCTTCCATCTTCCTTCTTTCCAAGAAAACCCCCCATCTTTTCCATGGCCCAGGGTCATTCTCAGGGTTCCTTAGGATGGCTCAGCACCCCCTTGCTCAGCCCTGACCCCTGCTTCTCATGGTCCTTCTGTCCTGACCTCCCTCAGAGAAGCCTTGGGGTCTAGGACAGCCACATCCTCAGTTGCCCACCACTTGCTCCCTGAGAAACTCACCTGACATAAAACCTCACTTGATGCCGGACTCATTTCCTTAGTTCCCCTGGGGATGGCACCAGTGTCTCTCAAGGGTGTTTTACCTCTGCAATGTTCTGATAACTCTGATGTGATCAAAGAACCCCAGCAACCATGCTCTCCGGTTTTGCTCTTTCCTATTAAACATCAGGAACGCATGACACCTTCACTGTCTCACACCTAGGATGATAACTATGGGCCATCAGTCAACTTCAGTCAGTGTCTGTGGAAGACTTCCATCTTGCCCCTCCCTCACTTTCTCTCAATCCATCCATCTGAAGAGGCAACAATTGCATTATTGGATTATTCGTAGGAAGTTCGCCCCAGGCTGCTTCAGGTGCCTGGTAGGATTAAGGGCTGGGGCTGAGGGTCTGATTGGATTCTAGTGTTTAAGAAGGTGTATAAAAACCCCAGGCATCAGAGCAGAGAGTCAGAGTGTTCCAGGTCTGCAGTTAGTGCTGCTGTTCTCCACCAGGTCTGAGATCTGAGCCCCTGCCAACCAGATCAACAGCAGGTAAATTTCCAACCTCAGCAAGGCTGCTGGCCTCAAGTGCTTCCCTTCTTTTGTTTTGTTTTGTTTTATTGACAAAGAGATTGAAATCATTGATTTTGCCTCTAAGTGTAGTTTTGCCTGGATTTCCAACATTTGGGTTTGTGCTTTGGTCTATTTATAAATGTGTAACCAAGCTGATTCCTCAACCCCTCCCCTCCCCCCTCCCACGCCCCTAATGAAAACATCTTAACTGTGGTTTTATTTCTAGAAATTTTAAATATTAGGTTTATGTCCATAGATTGGTCTGAAATTTTCCCCAAAAAAGGTGGGAGTCAGCTTTTAGGCCCTTGAATACCTACTTCCCAGGCAGACTGGAATGAAAGATGTGGGTGTTTCTGAGATGCTTGTCTTGGGGCCTGCAGGGGAACTACCCTGTTTCCCCAAAAATAAGACAGTGTCTTATATTAACTTTTGCTCCCAAAGATGAGCTAGATCTTATTTTCAGGGGATGTCTTATTTTTCCATGCGCTAGGTCTTATTTTTGGAGCATGTCTTATTTTTGGGGAAACACGGGTATGCATCTGTGGTCACCTAGCCCAGGGTCTCGCCATTGCCAGGCAGTGGCTTTGGCCCTGAGTTGATTCCTGTGAAAATGGGGAGTCAGAGGATGGGGCTCAAAGGCTTGGCCTGATGAGGATGTCTTGTTCCCTGGACTTTCCCACAGGATTCCTTTGGAGCACCTTGAGGATGAGCATCAGGACCCCACCCACACTCCTGCAGCTGGCAGGGGAGAGCCTGCTGAGGGACCAGGCCTCGGCCATCGCAGCTCTGGAGTACCTGCCCGCCGAGCTCTTCCCGCAGCTGTTCATCCAGGCCTACCGTGGTAGACGTCTCCAGGTCCTGAAGGCGATCACACAAGCCTGGCCCTTCACTGTCCTCCCTCTGGGCGGCCTGCCACACCTGTCACTAGACGAGGTCTTTAAAGCCGTGTTGGATGGGCTTGACCTTCTGCTTGCCCAGGAGGTTCGCCCCAGGTAAGGCTGCTCCAGGTGCCTGGTAGGGTCCTGGCCATCCTGGAGACAACGGGCATCAGGGCGTGTGGAGGGTCTAAGGGGGTCCCAAGGTTTGTGAAGGTGTCAGTGAGGCTCAGGGAGCCCTGGCACACTGCTGAGCTCACCATAGGAACTGGAGGACTCCCGACTGGGAGAGTCATCTGCAAAACGCACTGCCTCCTCCCAGTGGTATTTGAAGGTAGAAGTGTGGAGCAGGAGTGATAGAAAGAGATGAGCAAAGCAGAGGGAGAGGAGGGTAAGGGCGAAGTTGACCTTGGGATTCTAAGTAGAAGCTCACGGTTGGGGTGCAGTCTGATTGCTGCCTCAACCCAGATGCTCAGTCTCATTCTTCCCTGCTTTCGTTCTGTTGTTATTTTTCAAAAAATATTTTTATTGATTTCAGAGATGAAGGGAGAGGGATAGAGAGAAAGAAACATCAATGATGAGAGAGAATCATTAATTGGCTGCTTCCTACATGCCCCCTACTGGAGGGATTGATCCTGCAACTCCCTCAAGTGCCCTTGGCTGGAATGGGACTTGGGACCCTTTAGTCCACAGGCTGAAGCTCTGTCCATGGAGCCAAACCAGCTAGGCCTCTGTCGTTATTATTATTATTTTTTTAAAACATTTTTTGTTCTTGATTTCAGAGAGGAAGGGAGAGATAGAGGTAGAAACACCAATGATGAGAGAGAGTCACTGATGGCCTGCCTCCTACAAATACTTCCCCTCTGCACTGGGCATTGAGCCTGCAACACAGGCATGTGCCCTGATTGGGAAGCCAATCATGACCTCCTGGTTCATAGGTAGATGCTCAATCACTGAGACACACTGTCCATAAAGCATCTTAGCCAATGCTCTGTTGACCTAAAAGAATCTCACTAATGTCCTGCTTTCCCCACAGGAGATGGAAACTGCGGGTGCTGGATTTAAGGAAACTGGGTGCAGACTTCTGGAGAATGTGGTTGGGAGACAGCACCCAGAAGCGATCACTGACAGGACCAGTGACTGTGCACAGGTCCAGCCCCAACATGGAGCACCCCTTAGCTCCCGTGGAGGTGTTCCTAGACCTTAACTTCAATGCAAGGGACAGGGATAAATTTTTCATGTACGTCATTCAATGGGCCCAGCAGAGGGAAGGGCTGGTACACCTGTGCTGCAAGAAGCTGAGGATTGCTGTGGTGCACTTCCACAGGGTGAGGCAGGTCCTGGATGCCGTGCAGCTGGACTGCATCCAGGAGGTGGAACTGAAGTGCACCTGGGACCTGCCCACCCTGGGGACCTTTGCTCTTTACCTGGGGCAGATGAGGAACCTGCAGAGACTCTCTCTCTCCCACATCCACATGTTTGCAGGGGAGGAGGATGATGAAGAAGAGGAACAGGAGGAAGAGGAGCAAGAGGAATCAGAGTGGGAGAGAGAGGAACAGCAATCCTTTCACCAATTCCTCTCTCAGATCCTCAGGCTGCAGCACCTCCGAGAGCTCCACATGGATTCTCCCTGCTTCCTCCTAGGCCGTCTGGACCAGATGCTCAGGTGAGCTGTGTAGCAGTGGTCACAGTCTTGGAATGTAAAGGAAGTGGTCTTGTTAGGTGCTTTGCGGGTGGTATCCCATGAGCACCTAAAGGAAGCATGTTTTAAAATCAGCCTGTCAGGGTGGGCAACAGAATTGGCACAATGGGGAACCCACCGAGCCTGGGTGTGTGAATTCTTTCTTAGGGAGAGATGTCTAAGTGCTGAAGACTTAGGGAGAGGGAGGGAGGAGGCAAAGCCAAATAGGATGGATCAATTCCCGGCATAAGCTCTGTGCCCACCAGCCATTGTGAGCACATGTGAGCCTGTGTCAGGTTCCCCAGCTGTCAGGCGGTCCTGGGCCCCAGGGAAGGTCATTGGTAGAAAGGACAGTCATGATTCCGCAGCCAAAGAGCGGCAGCGGAAAGCATTGCAGAGTGAGAGGTGGCTGCAGGGACGCAGGGATGTAAGTCACCTCTGCAGACTGGCCTTCCCAGATGTTGCTGCAGGATCTTGCCCAGGTCTGCTCTCTCTCTCCCTCTCTCTCTCTCTCTCTCTCCCTCTCTCTCTCTTTGTCCTTACCTGAGGACATTTTTCCCATTGAGTTTTAGAGAGTTGAAGAAAGAGGAAGAGAGAGAGAGAGAGAGAGAGAGAGAGAGAGAGAGAGAGAGAGAGAGAGAGAGAGAGAGAGAGAGACATTTATGTGAGAGTGACCCATGGATTGGTTGCCTTCTCTTCATGCCCCAATCAGGGCCAAGGGTTTAGCCTGCAAATGAGGTGCATGTGCTTGAGTGATATTCAAATGTGAGACAGGTCCATCTAAAGGCCAACACTCTATCCACTGAGTCATACCAGTTAGTACAATGTGTGTTCTTTACGTCTTACATGAGCGAGCCTTGTGTGGCCTAGATATCTGGTGCCCAGAGACAAGCAGTGGTCAGAAGGAAGCCTGAGTTGACAGCACCCTTGGTGCAGGCATGCCCACCT
Source organism: Pipistrellus nathusii (assembly GCA_963693515.1). Classification (NCBI taxonomy): domain Eukaryota; kingdom Metazoa; phylum Chordata; class Mammalia; order Chiroptera; family Vespertilionidae; genus Pipistrellus; species Pipistrellus nathusii. The sequence goes on from OY882859.1 coordinate 6,621,239, forward strand.
TGACCTAGACATTGTCAGGCACTCTGAGTATGTTCCCAGGGTTTTTCATATGTCCAGTCACCCTCCAGAGTGCAATGCTCTGCTTGGCAGCTGAGGCAATGAAGCTCAGGGGATGTCGCGATCTTGACCCAGCCTAAAAGGAGGCTGGGAGTCCTGGATGTTTCCCTTCATCAGATTGTCAGGACAACCCTTGGCTTGGACAAATCCATCTTCTGCCCCTGGAGGAACTCCTCTACCAGATGCCTCCATCCTCAGGAACTAAAGGCTCTTTCTCTCCCCAGGTGCCTGCAGACCCCCTTGGACAGACTCTCCATAAAATATTGCCTGCATTTGATGCATTCAGACCTGATACACCTGTTCCAGTGCCCGAAAATAAGGCAGCTGAAGACTCTGCATCTGTTTGCTCTCAGCCTCAAACATTTTAAGCCAGAGCCCCTCCGAGCTCTGCTGGAGGCTGTGGCACCCACCCTCCAGGACCTGGGCTTAGACAACTGTGCCATGGTGGACTCCCAAGTCGAGGCCATCCTGCCTGTCCTGAGCCGCTGCCACCAGCTCAGGGAGTTCACCATCTCTGAGAACAACTTCTCCTTGGCCACCGTGGGGAAGCTGCTGCGCCACACAGCCGGGCTGCGCAGCTTAGAGCTGGAGCTGTACCCCGTCCCCCAGGAGTGTTACACGACCCAGGGGACTGTCAAGAAGGACAGACTTGCCCTGGTCCGGGCTGAGCTAAAGAGGATTCTGAGGGAGTTAGGACAGCCCAGGATCATCTCTCTTCGCACCAATTACTGTGGTCAATGTGACAACAGTAAATTTTATGACGTTGAGTTTTTATAACTTGTAGCCGAGCTGTGTCCCTATAATGACCCTCTTCAGTGGGAACACTCAGCAAAAGCTTTGTTCTAGGCCCTTGGATGCTCTAATATAGAACCGGGGTGCATTATACATGTTTCGGGTTCATGCTCACTGTGAATGGGGAAAGGAAGGGACCCAGCACCGGTCCACAATGACCAGGACAAATGTTGGGGAATTCATGGGACCTCAGGGGTAAGGTCCAACAATCAGAAACATGAATGTGATTTGCTTGGGGAGGGGGTCAGAATTTGGGCTTGAGCTTCTTGTGAAGGAGTGAATCCTGCGGTGGTTTATTGTAAACCAATGATCAGAAATAAAGAATTTCAAAGGCAACCTTCTCGTCCTCTTGCATGTGTTCTCCTGTCCCTCCAGTTTACACCTCAGGACCCTGCAGTTACTTATTTAAAAAAAAGGTGGGGAGGGCTCAGGATCAGAACCTGGAACTGCTGGGATGTGGTTCGGCTGCAGGGCTCAGCTCCATGTTATCCCTCCCTCCAGGCCTTGTCTTCTCTCTGGGCATCTCTGACCTCCTTGTGGGTGGACACAATGGGACTTGCTAGGTGGCCCACCAACCCCTGAGGTGAAGGGGACCTCTGCTGGCTCTGACCTTGGATGCCAGTGTTCCCTATGGTTCTGCAGGTGGACTCACAAATCTCAGGACTCATGCTAGGAGGGGTTCAAGGACAAGGCATGGCCCTCAGTTTCAGAAGGGCTAATCCACACGCAGAGGCACCGAGCCCCTGAGCCATCCAGCCCATGCCTGTCAGCCTGGTGCAGAGGAAGTCACCTGCTTATGGCCAGGAATATCATCCAAATTCCTTTGAGCAAAATACTTTTTCTGAGGATTCCTACACACACGAAATATAACATGGGAAGCGGTGGGGAGGTCATAACCATGAGGGATTGGCTTATGCCCATTACACCTACCGCCTCTTTATGGAGGTAGACAGAGAGCATGTTCTGAAACCAGCCTGTCAGGAACGGTGCAGACACACTGCACAAGTGAGTGAACTTCTTCCCTATGCTCAGTCGCTGTATTAGGTTGTGTGGCCCCGAAATAGCCAACAGGGACACATGGACACAGGTAGGAGATTTATAAAGATAGGCTCCCGCCTTCAGTCCCAATACCTGTCCTCTACAAGCTGGAGAACCTACAAAGCCAATGGTATAACTGAGGCCAAGTCCAAGTTAGGCTTGAGAACCAGGGGAGCCCATATGGGAAGCCCCAGTGTGAGGCCATAGGCCTGAGAATAAAGGGCAGCAGGTGCACACCCAGGAGGTTGATGCCCTGACAACCAGGAGTCTATGTTCACCATCAGCTAAAACCAATGAAGAGAGTTCTTCCTTCCTTCCCCTTTCTATTCCACTTGGGCCCCCAAGAGATTGGAGGAAGCCCAGCTGCACTGTAAGATCTCCTTACTCATGCGCTGAATCAAAGCTAACCTGGTCCATTCCCACCCAGAATGCCTTTACCAGCTACTTGGTCAAACTTTAGTGCCATCAAGTTCAGTGGTTGCCAACTGGTGGTCCATGAGGTCCAAAAGTTGGGCCTAAGGGGGACCCAAGTTTTTTGAAGGAGCCAGTGAGGTTAGGGAGCCCTGGCACCCTGCTGAGCTCTCTGGGGTGTGGCACTGGGCAGAGGCACCTCCAAACTGTGCCCTGCCTCCTCCCAGTGGTGTTAAAGGTACACGAAGTGCCGAGCAGGAGGGATGGAAGGAGATGAGCAAAGCAAAGCAGGGGCCAAGGGAGATGCTGACTTTCTCAAAGAAATTGTTGAAATATAGATAATGTATCTATCTATCTATCTATCTATCTATCTATCTATCTATCTAAAAGTCTAAGCGACAGTTATGACTGATTGCTATGAGGTGCACTGACCACCAGGGTGCAGATGCTCAATGCAGGAGCTTCCCCTTGGTGGTCAGTGCACTCCCAAAGCCAACCTCCCACAGTCCTTCCCCCTGGCTAGCCGGGCATGATCGCCTGATAGGGTCTAGTGAGATGGCCCAATTGGCCTTATCGCCGGCCAAGCTGAGGGACCCCACCCATGCACAAATTTGTGCAACAGGCCTCTAACTATGAAGATCTAAGTAGCCCAGAAAGGTTGGCTACACCCTTTGCTAATGGAGGAAGGTGCAGGTAGGCCAGTTTCCTGCCAGTAGCCATCTTGAAGGAATGTGACAAATTTTACATTTGAATAGCTTCAACTTCCCCAGCAGAAAAAAGTTATATTCCTTTTAAAAAGTCAGTTGGCTCGGCCAAAACTTGTTTTGCTAGCTAAAAACAGTTTTTCCAGCTGCAGCAAACTCTTCAAGAAAAAATGTGACTAGTTTGAAATCAGCTTCCTACAAGTAGCCATCTTTAAAGAATGTGGTAATTTACATTAGAAAAGACCAAACCTGCCAAAGCCGGTTTGGCTCAGTGGTAGAGCGTCGGTCTGTGGACTGAAAGGTCCCAGGTTCGATTCTGGTCAAAGGCATGTACCTTGGTTACGGGCACACCCCCCGTAGGGGGTGTGCAAGAGACAGCTGGTTGATGTTTCTCTCTCATCGACGTTTCTCTCTCATCGACGTTTCTAGCTCTCTATTTCTCTCCCTTCCTCTCTGTAAAAAAAATCAATAAAATATATTAAAAAAAAAAAAAAAAGAAGAAGAAAAGACCAAACCTGTTTTGCCATCCAGACATGTAATTTTGGCAGCTTAAAATTCTGGAAGTTTGCTTCTTTAGGAAAAATGTAGAGGACAAAATTAAAGCTATTCACTGATTGTGTCTTGTATTTTTGAAATTTATTTTTAAAATTATAAAGGTAATACTAACCTAGAAATGCTAAATATTTGACTTGCCAGCTCTAAAAGTTCAAAGTTCAATTCAAATTGAGAGAAATTATATATGATAGATCCTCCCTTCCTCCAGTTGATGGACAGACATAAATCCCACCTGTGGCTAGACATTCCTGAGCACTGAACTACCAATCAGCATCTGCCAAATACCCTAAGCCGCACATTCCTAATCCCTAGGTCCCTAATCACCAGTCAGCAGGTGCTGAGTGCCCTAAGCCCCGTTCCCTATCCTTAAAGGTGCATGTACCCTGGCCCTCATTCTCTTCTGCCCCTCTCTCTGGAAGCAGCTGGCAGTGGTACTCTTCTCTTCAATAAAGCTGTGCCCTGGCAGCCCGGTCTCAGGTCCCTTCTCTATTTCACCTTTCAGTATAATTGTGATAATTAAATGCCTGAAGTATTAAAAAAATTTTTTTGAAGAACATAAAATGTTGTGTTTCCTCTATTAATTAGGAATTCAACATATGTTACTAATTGGCCAAATTAAATAAGAAGGATTAATTCTGTGATTCCCAACTGACATTTTTAATACTAAAATCAGTTTATAATTAATTGATATCTTAATATAATTATAAAAAGTATTATAATCTTTAAATCATTTATATATTTTTATGTGGTTTTTTTTTTCCAAGTTAAAGTTTCAAAACTATCACCAACGGATAATTTAAGGACATTTCACAGGCCCTGAAATGTTTTCAAGAATTAGTTCTCTCTTTTAAGGAAATATTTTTGAAATTTAACCTATCTTAAATACTTGAAATTGCAAGGAAACCTTTATCAAATACAAATTAATAAGTATACTTTATCTAAAATGTTATGAAGGTTTTGGCCTCTACGGAGGGCAAAATATTTCTTAAAATCCAACAGCAAAATTTCAAGAGGAGCGGCTGCGGGTTTACGCAGCGCCCGTGTGCCCGCTGCCTCCTCCGTGCCATTCCACAGGCCGGGCATGGGCGCGGGCGCGGGCACCATGAGCTTCCTGGGGAGCCCGGTCCGCGCCTATGACTTTCTGCTCAAGTTCCTGCTGGTGGGCGACAGCGAAGTGGGCGAGGGCGAGATCCTGGTGAGCCTGCAGGGCGGCGAGGCTGAGTCCCCCTACGGACACCGGCGGAACATTCCCCTCGTCCCATCCCCGGGCACCGCCAGTCTTCCACCAGATATTTCAGTTCAGCTTCAGACACGTTCAGCCTAACCCATGTGGCTCCGTGGCTGAGCGTCAACCCATGTCCCAAGAGGTCACCAGTTCAAGTCCTGGTTGGAGCGTGCAGGAGGCAGCCCATCTGTGTTCCTCTCACCTATGTTTCAACCTCTCTCCTTCTCTCTCTCTAAAGCCAATAGAAACATTTAAATAAAAAAAGATACATTTCTCAAAGGCAAAAAAAAAAAAAAAAAAGAAAAATTTCAAGAGGAAATTTAAAAGACAAGCCTTTAGCCACCTGCATTTTTAATTAAGTTGGAGCTGGAGTGACCTTTGTGCCTTGTGAATCAGTTGTAAACATTTCCTAAATGTGCTCTGCTTTGCCTTTTCAATCAAAGATCCCTTCTTCAATTACTTAATAAATTACCTTTTTAATTTATAATCAAGGTTTCATATAATTTCATCTAAATGAAAAGGCAATGTTTTTATAAACAATTAAACTCTAATAAAGCCACCAGAAAAAGCAAGTGAGATTTCTGTTTGTCTGCAATGTCATTTTGAGTGTCTTTTTGGTTTGCTCTTTCCTTGTTTATTTGACAATAAACAAACCATCTTTTCTGTCAAAGAACAGTTTGACGGCCACCATATTGGACTGTCTGACTTGGCAGCCATCTTATTGGCCCATGGCTTGCCACTCCCTGGGGGCCTCCATCTTGAAACAACAAAGGCCAACCCCTGATAAAGTCATCTAAACCAGTCCCTAAGACTTCCCATGATTCCTCTGCATTTGCAAGTAAGCCAAAGATTGTACTCTTTGAAAATATAATTCTAAATATAATAGAAAGAAAAATGTGAAAAATTTGAAATCTCTTCCCTATATATTTGCAATGAAAATGGAAGATTGCTAAAGTATTAAATCTGACAGTAAAAGAGTGGTCACCCTTACTGTAAAGTGACTTGCAATATAGCTAGCTCAAGCAACAGTCCTACATACTGTTTGCTGCAAAGGAAGACAAATGTTCTTAAGTGAAACACTCTGAAGCCTGAAAATTGTTCTGGAAGGAAATAGGGAAAAAGTTGTCTTCAAATATCTGAAGAACTGTAATGAGAAGTCCATATATTTGTCTCATAAACTGAAGTAAGTAATTTGGGTTTTTGCCTCCCTGACAAAGTTTATGTTAAGTTACTCATATTTTTATGCAAAATATTAAAATTAAAAGTTATCAAGACTGCATTGTAAAATTTCCAAAAGTGTTCTGATATTTAAATTTAAAAGGGGTGGGGGGAGAGAAGAGTAATATCCTGTAGGTAAATTACATCCAGAAATGTTTACTTTGAAAATGACTTTTCAGATTATGAGATTGATGCACTACCTACCGTGCTAACGAGGCACCTTGAAAATGATGTTTCATTTGTAATGCTAATAGCAAGACAAACATAGAAAAAAATCACATGGTATCAAAATAAGCCAAAGGGAAATTGTTTGGGCAAAAAACAAAAAAGAATCCCAAGTCACACTTATAGAAAAGATTTCTTCATTAATCTTTGGTTGAGAATGTATTTGTATATTTCCAAAAAACTCTAAGCCTATGTGGATTTCTGCAACAACGGATCCCAGAGAGGAAATTTCCAGCCACAGAAATAGCAATGGCCCCCAAGAAAAGAGGAGGAACGGTCCAGAAATGAAGATGGTGACGATGCCACCACCATGTCTGATAGGAACCCAAGGCTGAGTTCTCCAAGTCACTGCCATTGATAGAGGAGGAAACAGGCCCTGGAGAGTGAATGGTCTGAGCTCACACTGCGAATGAGTCTCCCAGCTGAGATTTGAACCCAAGCCCGGTGGTCCATGGGCAGCCTGGCTCAGACTTGTGAAAACTGCCTCTCCCTTCCAGGAAATGCCAGCAGAAGCCCAGCTCAGTTTTCACAGAGCATGTCTGGGTCTAGTGTGTGCTTAGCTCATGTGTCCACATGTGTTTGCTTGGTAGTGATTTCATACAGCAGACAAATTCCATGATGCCTAGTGGAGGCAGCCTGGGCTTGTGCTGCCTCCTGGGCACCCCCTTACTCCAGGCATCAACACTTCCTCTGGGGCCTCCACTCACTCCTCCCTACACTGTCTGATCAGTGCCACTGTCTTCCCCTCCTGACTCAGAACTCTCCAGAGTCAGAGCCTGGCCCCCACACCGGATACTCAGGAATATCTGTATTATGCGTGGTTGACAGTAGAAAGATGGGGGCCTAATGGAGTCTGTGCAGGATAAGAGTTCCACATGGCAGCAGTTGGCTTCCCTCAGACCACCAAGAGCCACACATTCATTCCACACACATGGTCTAAGGAGCCATGATTACACCCTGGCCTCACCGAGCATTTCATCCAGCAGGCCAGAGTGATGTTAGACAAGAATAGAACAGAGAGATAGTGAGGGACAGGCTTATTGAAGGGGGACTTGAGGGGCTGTTTGTCAGCAGGGAGGTCATCGGGGGTGTGGTGAAGTGAAAGGGTGCCATGAGGGCAGGATTGGGGACAATGGGGACACAGGGCTGTGAGGGAAGGCCCTTGCTATCTGGGCTTAGTTCTCTGGGGAAGAACCTCTTCCCTTTGGTAAATGTCCGCTGGAGGCAGCAGTCATGTTGACAGGGTTACCTGTTACTGGCCCACGATAATTTCTGTCCCTGGCTCAAACATCTCAAAGAGCCCACAACTGTGTCTTTTGTGCCCTTCAGGCTTGAAAATGTGTAACTCCGCTTTCCCACTAATCCCATTCTTACGTTCAATTGTCTCCACCGGGTTCACGGAGCTAATCTCATCTTCCCCAGAGCAGACCCACCCTTTTCCTCCTGTGCGGGACAGAGATGGCATTCTCTCCTTTTGCTCTCTAGGATGGCACTGCCTCCCCTCCAGCTTCTCGACTTTTAGATCCTGAATTCACCCAGAGAAGAGTCTTTCCATCTCTCTTCTTTCCAAGAAAAATCCCAATCTTTTCCATGGCCCTGGGTCATTCACAGGGTCTCATTAGGATGGCCGAGCGCCACCCTGCCCAGCCCTGACCCCTGCCTCTCATGGTCCTTCCCTCAGAGAAGCCTTGTGGTCTGAAGGGCCACCCACATCTTCAGTCGCTCACTCCTTGCTCCCTGAGGAGCTAATGATCTGCTACGTCCCCTGACAGAATACCCGAGTGACAACTAAATGCATGGACACATTTTTCCTTCCTTGGGGATGCCCCATTGCCTTCTGGGCTGTGGCTAATTTGGATTACTTTGAGGTGGCCAACGACCTCCCAGCAGCCACGTTCTCAGGTTGTGTTTTTCCTGTCTAAAGTCAGGAACCCATTTCACCCTTCACTGTCTCACACCCAGGATGACAACTTGTAGGCCATCATTGCAGTTCAGTCAGTGTGTAAGGAAGGAATCAATGGCTGAAGCCACACCCTTGCCCCTCTCAAACTTAATATTTCCTAATCCCATCCCATTTCTGGGTTAATCCATTAATATGGAGAAAGGCAATAATCCAATCAAGTTGGGGAGGGTGTGTAGACCAGGGGTTCTGATTGGACGTTAGCAATTGAGAAGACCTATAAAAACCTCAGGCACCAGAGGGGAGAGTCAGAGTCCTTCAGCTCTGCAGTCAGTGCCCTGGTTCTCCACCAGGTCTGAGATCTGAGCCCCAGCCAACCTGGGCCCAGCAGGTAAGGTACCGACCTCAGCTAAGGAGTCAGCCCCATGGTGGCACGAAGCCTAACCTGGCATATTCTTCCTTTTTTCCAACCTTTATTTTTTTTAAAAAAATGTATTTAATTGATTTCAAGAAGAAAGGCGAAGGAAATTGAAACAGCAACATTGAGAGACAATAATTGATCAGGTTCCTGCTCAAGACTGCTCTGGAGATAGGGACCAAAATGTGGCCATTCTTGCCATTTGCATCTGGACTACAGTTTATTTTTTTAAATATCTAAACAAGCTGATTCCCTGACCCCCAAGGCCTCCTGCCTCGCCTCCCCAGTGAAAACATCTTAACTGTTAACTGTAGGGGGTTTTAGTTTTGGACAGTTTTAAAAATATATATATATTTTATTGATTTTCTTACAGAGAGGAAGGGAGAGAGATAGATAGCTAGAAACATCGATGAGAGAGAAACATCGACCAGCTGCCTCTTGCACATCCCCTACTGGGGATGTGCCCTCAACCAAGGTACATGTCCTTGACCGGAATCGAACCTGGACCTTTCTGTCCACAGACGGACGCTCTACTGCTGAGCCAAACCGGTTTCGGCTGGGACAGTTTTAATATTTAGTATATGTCCCTAGATTGATCTGAAACTTTTCTGCCCAATAAGGTGGGGATCAGCATTTAGGCCCCTGAGCACCCACTTAGTAGTCAGACTGGAATGAGAGATGTGGGTGCTTCGGAGATGCTTGTCCTGGGGCCTGCAGGGGAGCTATGGCTCTGAGGCCACGGAGCCCAGAAAGGGTCTTACTAAACCGAGACTGTCCCCATTGCCATGCAGTGGCTTTAACCCTGAGGTGATTCCTCTGAGGCCCTGAATACATGGAAGGCAGTGCCAGGGCCTGCCTTTAGCCACGTTGCAGGCGGAACCCCAGGAGGCCCCGAAGTGGACCTCGGTCTGGGTCCCCATGCAGAGAAATGGGGAGATTGGTTGGAGAGCATTGGGATTATTGGTTGACTGTCTGCCGGGAGTTTCTAATATAACGAGGAGTTTTTATGAAAGGGAATGGCCTTGGGTAAGCCCAGCCATGTCACCAGGAAATCAGTCAACATAGAGGTACCAGTTAAGGTTTAGATCCTGCCTGAATTGTTCAGGTACAGAAACTGGCGAAAATGGAATGACTATCGCCAACTGGGCGGAGAAACATGGATGCTTGAAGCATAGACGGCTGCTACCTGAGTACCACATGGGAGCACAGGGGACCTAGGTTCCTTTGGTGCAGAATTTGAGAGCTTGATCTTCACAGGAGTTGTCCGGATCATTTCAAATTTCAAGAGTCTGAGCAATGCAACAACTATGTCCGGACACTTCCCAAATACACATTTAACTCAATGGGGCTGTGAATAAATACTTATATATGCTTCTTGGAGGTCTGTGTACTATGTGACAGCCAGAAAATAGCATTTTTTTTTTTTAAATAGAAAATTCCAGGGTTTCTCTCTCTTACCCCAGCAAGTTCAAAACTGTTACATGAACATTAATGTTCGGTGCTACCAAGAGAAGGTTTATGTAGTAAAGGCTTATGTTGGGCCTGAAAAAAAAAAAAAAATAGAACAGAGTGTTAATCAGGGACAGGCTTACCGAAATGGGAACTTTGGGGGTACAGGTCATAAGGGAGATCATTGGCCCTGAGTTGATTTATTTGAGGGATGGGGAGACAGACAATGGGGGTGCAAATAATTGGCCTGACAAGGATGTCTTGTTCCCTACTCCTTTCCGCAGAATTCCTTTCTGAGCACTTTGAAGATGAGCATGCAGACCCCGCCTACACTCCTGGAGCTGGCAGGAAAGCGCCTGCTGAGGGACCAGGCCTCGGCCATCGCAGCTCTGGAGCACCTGCCCGCCGAGCTCTTCCCGCCTCTGTTCATCCTGGCCTACCATAGTAGACAACACCAGCAGTCCCTGAAGGCAATGACCCAAGCCTGGCCCTACCAGGTCCTCCATCTGGGTGGCCTGATGCGGTGGCCTCGGGTCAAGGTCTTAAAAGCCGTGTTGGATGGGCTTGACGTTGTGCTTGCCCAGGAGGTTCGCCCCAGGTAAGGCTGCTCCCGGTGCCTGGTAGGGTCCTGGGCATCCCGGAGACAAAGGGGGTCAGGGCATGTGGAGGGCCTAAGGGGGACCCGAGTTTTCTGAAGGTGCCAGTGAGGGTAGGGAGCCCTGGCACCCTGCTGAGCTCACTGGAGAGTGGAGCACTGCCTACTGGGCAGAGGCACCTCCAAACTGTGCCCTGCCTCCTCCCAGTGGTAGTTAAAGGTACACGAAGTGCTGAGCAGGAGGGATGGGAGGAGAGGAGCAAAGCAGAGGGAAGAGGAGGGCAAGGGAGACGATGACCTTGAGAATCAAAGTGAAGGTCAGGGTGAGGGTAGAGTCTGATTGTTGCTTCAACTCAGATGCTTAGTCTCATTCTGACCTGCCCTCATTCAGTGGATCTTTAAAAAAAAACAAAACATTTTTTTAAATTGATTTCAAATTGGAAGGGAGAGGTAGAGATAGACATCTCAATGATGAGAGATAATCATTGATCTGCTGCATACCACACACACACAGACACATGCACATACACACATGCACACACACACGCACATACACTGGACATTGAGTGTGCAACATAGGCACATACCATGACTGGGGATTGAACTGTGACTTCTTGGTTCATAGGTAGATGCTCTGAGATACACTGTCAGCCAATGTCACGTAGACCTGAATGAATCTAGATTAATGTCCTGCTTTCCCCACAGGAGGTGCAAACTGCGGGTGCTGGATTTAAGGAACCTGGGTGCAGACTTCTGGGGAATGTGGTGTGGAGACAGTACCCAGAAGCACTCATCGATGGTACCAGTGGCTGTGCACAGGTCCAGCCCCAACATGGAGCACCCCTTAGCTCCCGTGGAGGTGTTCCTAGACCTTAACTTCAATGCAAGCGACAGGGAAAAGTTTTTCATGTACGTCATCCAATGGGCCCAGCAGAGGGAAGGGCTGGTACACCTGTGCTGCAAGACGCTGAAGATTGCTGTGGTGCCCTTCCCGAGGCTGAGGAAGGTCCTGGATGCAGTGAAGCTGGACTGCATCCAGGAGGTGGAAGTGAACTGCATCTGGGACCTATCCACCCTGGGGACGTTTGCTCTTTACCTGGGGCAGATGAGGAACCTGCAGAGACTCTCTCTCTCCTACATCCAACTTTTGAGTGACGAGGATGAGGATGAAAGTGAAGATGAAAATGAGGAGGAGAATATAGAAGAGGAGGAAGAACTGGAGGAAGAGGGTCTGGAGATGGGAGAGGAAGACGAGTCAGAGAGGGAAGAGCAGGAGCAAGTGGAAGAGGAGCAGGAGTGGAATGAGGAAGAGGAGTGGCAGAGGGAAGAGCAGGAGGACCAGGAGGAGCAAGAGGAGCAGGAGGAGGCAGAGGAACAGGAATCCTTTTCCCAATTCCTCTCTCAGATGCTCAGGCTGCAGCACCTCCGAGAGCTCAACATGAATTCCCCCTCCTTCCTCCGAGGCCGTCTGGACCAGATGCTCAGGTGAGCTGTGTAGCAGTGGACACAGTCCCTGGATATTAAGGGAGTGGTCTTGTTAGGTGCTTTGAAGGGTGGTATCCCATGAGCACCCAAAGGAAGCATGTTTTAAAATCAGCCTGTCAGAGTGGGTAACAGTACTGGGTCAAAGAGGGACTCAGCGACCCTGGGTGTGTGAATTCTTCCTTAGGGACAGATGTCTAAGTGATGAGGCCTTAGGAAGAGGGTTGGGAGGAGGCAATGCCACATCAGTTGGAGCATTTTCAAACAATAGCTCTGTGCCTACAAGCCATGTGAACACACGTGAACCTCTCGCAGATTCCCCATCTGACATAGATGGTCCTGGGTACCAGGAAGGTCATTAGTAGAAAGGACAAGCATGGTTCCACAGCTAAGAAGCGGGCGTGGAAAGGATTGCAGAGTGACAGTGGTTTGTAGTGATGTATGGATGGAAGTCGCCTCTGCACACTGGCCTCCCCAGTTGATGTTGTAGAATCTTCCTCTGGTTTACTCTCTCCCTATTCTTTAAATCCTCAAAGAAGGAATTTTTTTTCCATTGATTTTTAGAGAGTGAGAATGAGAGAGAGAGAGAGAAATACGATGTGAGAGAGAAATGATTTGTTGCCCTCAGCACATGCTTCAAACCCAGGCCGGGCATTGAAACTTCAATTGAGATCTGTACCCTTGACTGTGAATCAAACCTGAGACCCTTGGGTCCAAAGGGAAAGCTTTATCCACTGAGTCAAACAGGCTAGGCCACTTGAGTTCCCTATGAATTAGAATCTCGAGTGATCCAGATGTCTGGTGCCTGGAGCCAAGCAGTGGATAGAATGGAGCCTGAGTTGACAGGATGGTTGGTTTTGTCTCCCAATCATAAGGTGCAGGGATGTCCACCTTGACCTAGACACTGTCAGGCTCTCTGAGCAGTTTCCCGGGGTTTCCCTTCTGTCCAAGCACCCTCCAGCATACAGTGCTCTGCTTGGCAGCTGAGGAAGGAAGCTCTGGAGAAGTGGTGAACTTGACCCAGCCTAAAATGAGTCTGGGCTTCCTGGATGTTTTCCTTCATCACATTGTCAGGACAACCCTGGGCTTGGACAAATCAGTCTTCTCCCACATGGAGGCCGCCTCTATCTGCCCTCCCCCTCAAAAACCCCCTCCTCCCCCCGTCCCCAGGAACTAACCGTTCTGTGTCTCCACAGGTGCCTGCAGACCCCTTTGGAAAAATTTGCCATAAGTCATTGCCAGCGCCTGACCCATTCAGACCTGACACACCTGTTCCAGTGCCCGCACCTCAGGCAGCTGAAGTGCCTGCGTCTGTATTGTGCCAGCCTCGCTGACTTTAGTCCTGAGCCCCTCCGAGCTCTGCTGGAGGCTGTGGCACCCACCCTCCGGGACCTGGGCTTAGACAACTGTGCCATGGTGGACTCCCAAGTCGAGGCCATCCTGCCTGTCCTGAGCCGCTGTCACCAGCTCAGTTTCTTCACCATCTCTGAGAACCGCCTGTCCTTGGCCACCGTGGGGAAGCTGCTGCGTCACACAGCCGGGCTGCGCAGCTTAGAGATGGAGCTGTACCCCGCCCCCCTGGAGTGTTACACGACCCAGGGCACTGTCAACCAGGAGAGACTTGACAAGATCCAAGCTGAGCTGACGGGAATACTGAGGGAGTTAGGACAGCCCAGGTCCATCCTGCTTGTCACCAAGGATAGTGGCCACAGGGAATATTATGATGTGGCATTTTCATATCAGGGAGCCCGTGCTGTGCCCCTGTAATGACATGCTCAGTGGGAGCACCTGAGCTTCTCTCTGGGCTTTGGAAGCTGAAACCTCGGACCTGGGGGCACTATACAGGGGCCACTCCATGTTTCAGGTTCATACTCAGTGTGAATGGGGAAAGGGAGGGACACAGCCTGGGTACAGGATTGCAGGGGCAAAGGACGGGAGTTCATGGGACCTCAAAGGCTAAGTGTCCTACTATCAGAAACATGAATCTCATTTGCGTGAGGAGGGGGCAGAATTGGGGCTTGAGCTTCTTGTGTGGGAGTGAATCCTGGGGTGAATGATTGTAAAGGAATGATGAGAAATAAAGACAATTTCAAAGGCAACCTTCTGGTCCTCTTGCTTGTATTCACCTGTCTCTGCAGTTCACACCTCAGGTCCCTGTAGTCATTGATGAAAAAAGTGGGGAGGGCTCAGGGTCAGAACCTGGAGTGATGGGATGTGGTTCAGCTGCATTGTTCAGTACTATGTTATCCCTCCCTCCAGGCCTTCTCTTCTCTCTGGGCCTGTCTGACCTCCTTGTGGCTACTCAGTGGGGGGATACAATGAGACATGCTAGATGGCCCACCAACCCCTGAGGTGAAGGGGACCTCTCTGCGCTCTGACCCTGGATGCCAGTGTTCCCTATGGTTCTGCAGGTGGACTTACACATCCCAGGACTGTGCCAGGAGAGGTCCAGGGACAAGGCATGGCCCCCAGTTCCAGAAGGGCTCATCCACACTGCAGAGGCACAGAGTCCTTGGGCCATCCAGCCCATGCCTGTCAGCCCTGCGCAGAGGAAGTAACCTGCTTATGGACAAGAAAATTGTCCAAATTCCTTTGAGCAAAATACATTTTCTGAGGATTCCTACATCACATAAAATATAACCTGGCAAGCGGGGGCAGGTCATATCCATGGGGGATTGGCTTATGCCCATTACACCTCCTGCCTCTTTATGGAGCTAGACTAGAGAGCATGTTTTGAAATCAGCCTGTCAGGAAGGGGAGCAGACACACTGCACAAATGAGTGAGCCTCTTGCCTGTGCTCAGTCGCTGTATTAGGTAGTGTGGCCCCGAAATAGCCAACAGGGACACATGGACACAGGTAGGAGATTTATAAGGAAAGGCTCCCGCCTTCAGTCCCAATACCTGTTCTCTGCAAGCTGGAGAACCTACAAAGCCAATGGTATAACTGAGGCCAAGTCCAAGTTAGGCTTGAGAACCAGGGGAGCCCATATGAGAAACCCCAGTGTGAGGCCATAGGCCTGAGAATAAAGGGCAGCTGGTGCACACCCAGGAGTTTGATGCCCTGACAACCAGGAATCTATGTTCACCATCAACTAAAATCAAAGAAGAGAGAATTCATTCTTCCTTCCCCTTTCTAATCCACTTGTGCCCCCAAGAGATTGGAGGAAGCCCACCTGCACTGTATGATCTCCTTACTCATCTACTGAATCAAAAGCTAACTTGGGCAATTTACACCCAGAATGGTTTACCAGCTACTTGGTCAACCCTTAGCGCCATCAAGTACAGTGGTTGTCAACTGGTGGTCCATGAGGTCCAAAAGTTTGATGACCTCAGGTCAAGTTGACACATAAAATTAACCCCTCACTGGGACCCTAATTAAAGGGCACTCTAATAAAACTCACGCTGAGGAGGGGTGCTGTTGGGTGGAGGGACCTCAGGCAAGAACCTCAGTTCCCCTGTCAGATGAGGACATGGTGCTCACCCAGCTTAGTGGATGCTTGTAAGATCCAAGGAGATGGTGCATGTTGAGGGCTTGGCAGTGGGCCTGGCATAAAGTAAGAGTCAGTAAATGGGTTTTTCCTCTTTTCCCTCCCAGCAAAGCCTCCAGGATCCTTGCCCCTCAGTCTCCTGCTCTCCTCCTGAGGACAGGGCAGAGAGCCCAGCACAGGGTGCCCAGTGGGACTCAGCTTCTGCATGGGTCCCCCCTGATCCTGCTTCACCCAAACAGCTGAAGCAGCCAGCCATGGGTTGTTGGGTATGAGTGCAATTGAGTTGTGGGTTGGACTTATAGTGAAAAGAGTGGATTCATCCCTGGTGATTATCAGGAGAAATGGCCAGGCCTCAGGATTTGTGCGCCACCTGCTGCTCAGACCAGGTGACATGTTAGTGTTCCAAGCAGGTCTGTTCTGGTGTTTATAAAATCTGCTTTTAAGTAAATGCTATTTGAGTATAAATATTTTAGTTGTGAGTTATGTAAATGTTAATCATATAAAATGCCTAGTAAAGTGATTAAGGAGTATGCCTGCTATGGCTCAAAGGTTGAGTTTGAACTATGAATCAGGAGGTCAAGTTTCCATTCCCGGTTAGGCACATGCCTGGGGTTGTGGGCTGGATCTCTACTAGGGGGCATTCAGGAGGCAGCCAATCAGTGATTCTCCCTCATTATTAATATTTCCATCAGTTTCTCCCTTTCCCCCTTCCTGAAGTCAATAAAATATAAAAATAAAATAAAATAGGATGAAATATGAAATTTAGTATTTTAAAGTGTGCAAGGGGATGTTTTATATATTTTTTAAATTCTTTCTTATTTAAAACATTACACAAGACTTCATTTTCCTTCATTGATTTCTCTTTGCCACCCTCACTCCTCTACTTTCTCTTGTGCTTATGCTAATATGCATGCATATAAGTCCTTTGATTGATCGATCTCTTATCCCCTTACCCCTGCCTTCCTTCATAGGTTGGACAGTCTGTTTGATGCTTCTGTGACTGTAGTTTTATTTTTATTCATCAGGTTATGGTGTTCATTATATTCCACAAATGAGTGAGATCATGTGATATTTCTTTTTCTCTGATTGGCTTATTTCGCTTAGCGTAATGATCTCCTGTTCAATCTATGCTATTGCAAATGGTAAGAATTCCTTCTTTTTTTTTTTTTACCGCAGCCTAGTATTTCATTGTGTGGATGTATCACTGTTTTCCAATCCACTCATTTGCCGATGGGCACTTAGGCTGTTTCCAAATCTTAGCTATTGTAGATTGTGTTGCTATGTACCTAGGGCTGCATATACCCCCTCTGACTAGTGTTTCTGTTTTCTTGGAATATATTCCTAGAAGTAGGAGAATTGGATCAAATGGCAGTTTCATTTTAAAATTTTTGAGGAGCCGGCACCAGTTTGGCTCAGTGGATAGAGCGTCGGCCTGCGGACTGAAAGGTCCCGGGTTTGATTCCGGTCAAGGGCATGTACCTTGGTTGCGGGCACATCCCCAGTAGGGGGTGTGCAAGAGGCAGCTGGTCGATGATTCTCTCTCATCGATGTTTCTAACTCTCTATCCATCTCTCTTCCTCTCTGTGAAAAATCAATAAAATTTATTTTAAAAAAATTTTTTTTTGAGGAAATGCCATATTGTTTTCCCATGGGGATGTTTTTTTTTTGTTGTTGTTTTTGTTTTTAATTTGCCCTAGGTAGTTTGGCTCAGTGGATAGAGTGTCTAATGAAGAGTCCCATGTTCAATTCTGTTATAGGGCATATGCCTGTGTTTGTGGACTCAATCCCCAGTAGGGGACTTGCAGGAGGTAGCCAATCAATGATTCTCTCACTTTATTGATGCCTTTCTCTCCCTCTCGCTTCCTCTTTGAAACAAATAAAAATATTTTGAAAAGTTTTAATTTTTAGAGCAGATTTAAGTTCCCAGCAAAATTGAGCAGAAGGTAGAGAGTTCTTGTACACCTCTGCCCCTCCACACTCACAGCCGCTTCATTCTCCATGCCCCCCATTCCCCCTCCACTGTGCCAGACATTTGTTACAACTGTTGGACCTGCACTGACACATCCTGTCATCCACAGCTGTGTGGATACAGGTGTTTTAACTGCAGACAAATCCTATGATTCCCAGCGGAGACAGCCTGGGTTGTGCTGTCCATTTCCAGGAGAGCTCAGCCACAGGCCTCAGCACTCACTCCGGTGCCTCCTGTCCTCACTCAGAGTCTGTTCAGTGGCGCTGTCTTCTCCATGTGACTCAGAGTTCCCCAGAGTCAGGACGTGGCACACACACTGGGTGCTCAGGGGAGTCTGTGGGGTGAGTGACTGACAGGAGAAGGATGGGGACCTAGAGGAAGGCTGTGCAGGCCAGGAACTCCACGTGGCAGCAATGGGCTGGCCACAGTTGGCCTCCTCACACCGCCAAGGGCCACTTGTTCATTTGCGGATGTCTAAGGACCCATGATTGCTGCTTGGCCTCACAGTGCCTCTGGTTCTGCACACCACACGGATGTCAGACAATGCAGAACAGATCGATATTGGGGTCAGGGTTACTGAAGTGGGGACTTAGGGGCTGGTGGTCATAAGGGAGATCATTGGGGGTGCGGAGAAGTGGTATCATGAGGGCAGGAATGGGGCCAAGGGAGACACAGTGTAGTCCAGGAAGGCACTTGATATCCACGAAGTATTCTCTGGGGAGGAACCTCTTCCCTTTGATAAACATCACCTGGTGGCAGCTGCCATGGTATTGACAGGGTTGCATGTGATTAGATGACTGTTATTTCTTTTCCTGGCTTCAACATCCCAAAGAGCCCACAGCATCCAGCCAGAATGCCTTTTGGGCTTGAAAATGTCTAACTCCCAATGCTGCTCCCTGCCCTTTTTGCTCACATTCTTATATTTAATCTTCCCCACCCAGATTGCTGAGCTAATCCCATCTTCCCCAGAGCAGACCCACCCTTTTCCTTCTGGGCCGGCCAGAAGATGGAATCACTCCCTTTGCCCTCGAGGATGGCACTGCCTCCCCTCCAGCTTCTCTACTTTTAGATCCTGAATTTACCCAGAGAAGAGTCTTTCCATCTCTCTTCTTTCCAAGACAAACCCCCACCTTTCCATGGCCCAGGCTCATTCACAGGGTCCCATTAGGATGGCCCAGCGCCACCCTGCCCAGCCCTGACCCCTGCTTGTCACGCTTTTCTGTGACCTCCCTGAGAAGCCTTGGGGTCTAGGACAGCCACAACCTCAGCTGTCCACCACTTCCTCTCTGAGGAGCTCATAATCTGCTATGTCACCTGCCATAAAACTGAACTTGATGCCTGGACACATTTCCTTTTTTTTCCTGAGGATGGCACCAGTGTCTTCTCAAGGATGTTTTAACTCTGCAATGTTCTGATAACTTTGAAGTGGCCAAACACGCCCAGCAACCATGCTTTCAGGTTTTTCTCTTTCCTATTTAACATCAGGAACCCATGACACCTCCACTATCTCACAAAGATGATGAATCTATGGACCATTAATCAACCTCAGTCAGTTTCTGTGGAAGGGATCTGTAGAGAGCCATCTGGGAAGGCACATGGACATTCTTTTAGTTCTTATCAGCTGAGTCCGAGGGCACTGGCAGAATCCTGTTATCAGTATTGATATTTTTATCTTTATCAATGTGCTTGGAAAGAGGAACAAATAGGACCTGACTTACCCAGATCTTTTTTTTTTTTTTTTTTTTTTAAATCAGCCTTTCTGACACTCTTTTTTTTAATATATTTTATTGATTTTGTACAGAGAGGAAGGGAGAGAGATAGAGAGTTAGAAACATCGATGAGAGAGAGTCATCGATCAGCTGCCTCTTGCACACCCCCTACTGGGGATGTGCCCGCAACCAAGTTACATGCCCTTGACCGGAATCGAACCCGGGACCCTTCAGTCCCCAAGCCGAAGCTCTATCCATTGAGCCAAACCGGTCTCGGCTACCCAGATCTTTTTAAAAAATATATTTTTATTGATTTTTTTGCAGAGAGGAAGAGAGAGGGTCAGTGAGTTAGAAACATCGATAAGAGAGAATCATCAATCAGTTGCCTCTTGCACACCCCCTACTGAGGATATGCCCGCAACCAAGGTACATGCCCTTGACCGGAATCAAACATGGGACCTTTCAGTCCGCAGACCGACATTCTACCACTGAGCTAAACCGGCTTCAGTGCTTTCTCTAATTTCTTAATCCCCAGATCCTCCATTCAGGAACCTGGCGTTTTCTGTGCGGGATGCGTAAAACAGAGAAAATGCCCACCACAGGGATCAATAAGCCAGACCTCCACCCTGCCCTTCCCTAACTTTCCTTCAATCCATTCATCTGAAGGGAGACAATAATCCCATTGGGATTAAGGGTGGGATACTGAGGGTCCTGATAGGATTCTAGTGTTTAAGAAGGTGTATAAAATCCTCAGGCACCAGAGGAGAGATTCAGAGACTTCCAGCTCTGCAGTCAGTGCACTGGTCCTCCATCAGGCCTGAGATCTGAGTCCCAGCCAAGCCAGTCACAGCAGGTAAATTACCAGCCTCAGCTAAGACAACTGATGTCACGTTGGCACAGACCTTTTCCTTTTTCTTCTGTTGTTTTAACAGACTGATTGAAGGCATTGAGTTTGCCTCTTAGTGTAGTTTATCCTGAATTTCAAAATTTGGACTTGAGCTTTCACCTATTTTAAAGGTGTAACTAAGTTTATTCCCTGACACCCCTCCTCCCTCCAAGCCCCTAATGAAAACAGCTTAATGGTGGTTTTATTTCTGGAAATTTTAAATATTGAGTTTGTGTCCATATACTGGTCTGAAATTTTTCCCAAAAAAGGTGGGGGTCAGTTTTCAGGCCCTTTGTACCCACTTCCCAGGCAGACCGGAATGAAAATGTGGGTGCTTCTGAGATACTTGTCCTGGGGCCTGCAGGGGAGCTATGGCTCTGTGGTCACCTAGCCTGGAATGGGACTCTCTAAACTGAGGCTCTCACCATTGCCAGGCAGTGGCGTTGGCCCTGAGTTGATTCCTGTGAAAATGGGGAGTCAGAGGATGGGGCTCAAAGGCTTGGCCTGATGAGGATGTCTTGTTCCCTGGACGTTTCCACAGGATTCCTTTGGAGCACCTTGAGGATGAGCATCAGGACCCCACCCACACTCCTGCAGCTGGCAGCAGAGAGCCTGCTGAGGGACCAGGCCTCGGCCATCGCAGCTCTGGAGTACCTGCCCGCCGAGCTCTTCCCGCAGCTGTTCATCCAGGCCTACCGTGGTAGATGTCTCCAGGTCCTGAAGGCGATCACACAAGCCTGGCCCTTCACTGTCCTCCCTCTGGGCTGTCTGCCAGACCTGTCACTGGACGTGGTCTTTAAAGCCCTGTTGGATGGGCTTGACGTTGTGCTTGCCCAGGAGGTTCGCCCCAGGTAAGGCTGCTCCTGGTACTTGGGAGGGTCCTGAGCATCCCAGAGACAAAGGAGGTCAAGGCATGTGGAGGGCTTAAGGGGGACCCAAGTTTCTGAAGGTGCCTGTGAGGGTAGGGAGCCCTGCCAACTGGGCAGCAGCACCTCCAAACTGTGCCCTGCCTCCTCCCAGTGATAGTTAAAGGTACACAAAGTGCAGAGCAGGAGAGATGGAAGGAGAAGAGCAAAGCAAAGCAGGGTCCAAGGGAGATGCTAACCTTGAGAATCAAAGTTAAAGTCAGGGTGGGGGTAGAGTCTGGTTGTTGCCTCAACTCAGATGCTTAGTCTCATTCTGACCTGCCCTCATTTTTTTTCTTGATTTCAGAGAAGAATGGAGAGTGAAATATAGAAGCCTCAATGATGAGAGAGAATTATTGATCAGCAGCCTCCTAGACACACACACACACATACACACACACACACACACACACACACACCACACCCTAAGCATGGAGCATGCAATCCAGGCATGTATCCTGACCAGGGATTGAACTGTGACCTCCTGGTTCATAGGTAGATGCTCAACCACTGAGACACACTGTCCATACAGCATGTCAGCCAATGCATGTTGACCTGAAAGAATCTCTGCTAATGTCCTGCTTTCCCCACAGGAGGTGCAAACTGCGGGTGCTGGATTTAAGGTACATGGCTCCCAACTTCTGGAAAATATGGTGTGGAGACAGCACCCAGAAGTACTCACCGATTTTTCCAGTGACTGAGCACAGGTCCAGCCCCAACATGGAGCATCCCTTAGCTCCCGTGGAGGTGTTCCTAGACCTTAACTTCAATGCAAGCAACAGGGAAGAGTTTCTCATGTACGTCATCCAATGGGCCCAGCAGAGGGAAGGGCTGGTACACCTGTGCTGCAAGACGCTGAGGATTGCTGCGGTGCCCTTCTACAGGGTGAGGAAGGTCCTGGATGCGGTGCAGCTGGACTGCATCCAGCAGGTGGACCTGAACTGCACCTGGGACCTGACCACCCTGGGGACGTTTGCTCGTTATATGGGGCAGATGAGGAACCTGCAGAAACTCTTTCTCTTCCACATCCAAGTGCTGGGTGAAGAGGAGGAGGATGAGGAATACGAGGAAGATGAGGAAGAGGAGCTGGATTGGGAAGAGGAAGAGGAACTGGATTGGGAGGATGATGAACTGGAATTGGAGGATGATGATGAGCAGGATTTGGAAGATGATGAACTGGAATTGGAGGATGATGATGAGCAGGATTTGGAGGAGGAAGAGGAATTGGATTGGGAAGAGGAGTGGGCGAGGGAGGAGCAAGAGG
This sequence comes from Pipistrellus nathusii, assembly GCA_963693515.1. Taxonomy (NCBI): domain Eukaryota; kingdom Metazoa; phylum Chordata; class Mammalia; order Chiroptera; family Vespertilionidae; genus Pipistrellus; species Pipistrellus nathusii. The sequence goes on from OY882859.1 coordinate 6,643,530, forward strand.
AACAGATATCCTTTTTCCAGTTTTTCTCTCAGATGCTCAGCCCACTGCACCTCTGCGAGCTGGTCCTGGATTCCCCCTCCTTCCTCCGAGGCCGTCTGCACCAGATGCTCAGGTGAGCAGTTTAGCACTGTACACAGCATTAGAATGTAAAGGGAGCGGTGTTGTTAGATGCTTTGAGGGTGATATCCTTTAAGCACCCAAAGGAACATGTTTTAAAATCAGCCTGTCGGGATGGGTACCGTGTTACCCCTGAAAATAAGACCTACTTACAGGTTTCCTTCTGAGTGAAATATAAGGCATCCCCTGAAAATATGGCCCCCTTCGGCTAAACATGAGAGATTTGGTCCACTGATTCTGAAAGAAATGGAGTCACAAGAAATTCACCAGGAAATTCTGAAATTGGATTGTGATGATGATGTTCCAGAAGATGATGACATGATTGTCATTGAATAAATGAGTAAATACTTGATACTGTAGGATTCACAGTTTGTCTGGTTTGTGTTGACAACTACCGTACTCCCATACCGTATACAGGTAATACATTTCCTTTATTTTCATTTAACAATAAATGTGTACAGTATTCTTCTTCATAGAAAAATAAGATCCCTGAAAATAAGACCTAGCGCATCTTTGGGAGCAAAAATTAATATAAGTCACTGTCTTATTTTCGGGGAAACAGGATAACAGAACTGGCTCAATGAGGGACCCAGTCATCCTGGGTGTGTGAATTCTTCCTTAGGGACAGATGTCTAAGTGATGAGGCCTTAGGAAAGGGGTTGGAAGGAGGTAAATCACATCAGATGGAGCATTTGAGACATAAGCTCTGTGGTCACCAGCCACGTGAACACACGTGAGCCTGTGTCAGATTCCCCATCTGACATAGATGGTCCTCGGTACCAGGAAGGTCATTAGTCGAAAGGACAGGCATGGTTTCTCATCTAAGGGAGTGAGAGTGGGCAGGATTGCAGCGTGACCAGTGGTTTGCGGTGATGTATGGATGGAAGTCTCCTCTGCACACTGACCTCCCCAGTTGATGTTGCAGAATCTTCCTCTGGTTTACTCTCTCCCTTTTAAAAAAATCATCAAAGGAGAATATTTATACCCTTTGATTTTTATAGAGTCAAATGGAAGGGAAGAGAATGGGAGAGAAATACATAGTGAGAGAGAGATGATTGCTTGCCCTCTGCAACTCCTCTACCTGCCACCGCCCTTCCCGGGAACTAACCTTTCTGTGTCTCCCCAGGTGCCTGCAGTCCCCCTTGGAAAAACTCCTCATTAATCGCTGCCGGCGCCTGACCCATTCAGACCTGACGCACCTGTTCCAGTGCCCGCACCTCAGGCAGCTGAAGTCCCTGCGTCTGTGTTGTGCCAGCCTCGCCGGTTTTAGTCCTGAGCCCCTCCGAGCTCTGCTGGAGGCATTGGCACCCACCCTCCAGGTACTGCACCTCGAGAACTGTGCCATGGTGGACTCTCAAGTTGAGGCCATCCTGCCTATCCTGAGCCGCTGTCACCAGCTGAGAGAGTTCACCGTCACTGAGAACCGCCTCTCAGTGGCCACCGTGGAGAAGCTGCTGCGCCACACAGCCGGGCTGCGCAGCTTAGAATATGAGTATTACCCGGTCCCCCGGGAGTGTTACACGACGCTGGGCACTGTCCACTGGGACAGATTCGCCCTGGTCCGGGCTGAGCTGAAGGGGATTCTGAGGGAGTTAGGACAGCCCAGGACCATCAAGCTTGCCACCGACAGGGGCTACATCGAGTTTTATGAAGTTGCATTTTCATGACTGGGAGCCCGTGCTGTTCCCCTGGACGGACCCTGCTCAGTGGGTGGACCCAGCAAAGCCTTCTTTCTGGGCCTTTGGAAGCTGAAACCTTGGATCGGGGTTTCAGGTTCACACTCAGTGTGAATGGGGAAAGGGAGGGACACAGCCAGGAAACAGGATTGCAGGGACAAAGGATGGGGACTTACTGGGACCTCAAAGGCAAAGTGTCCTACAACCGGAAACATGAATCTCATTTGTGAAGGGGGTGGGGGGAGGCAGAATTGGGGCTTGAGTTTCTTGTGGGGGAGTGAATCCTGGGATGGATGATTGTAAAGGAATGATGAGAAATAAAGACAATTTCAAAGGCAACCTTCTGGTCCTCTTGCATGCATTCACCTGTCTCTGTAGTTTCCACCTCAGGATCCTGTAGTCACTGATGAAAAAAGGTGGGGAGGGCTCAGGGTCAGAACCTGGAGTGATGGGGTGTGGTTTGGCTGCAGCGCTCAGCACCATGTTATCCCTCCCTCCAGGCCTTCTCTTCTCTCTGGGCCTGTCTGACTTGTGGCTGTTCAGTGGGTGGATACAATGGGCCATGCTAGGTGGCCCACCAACCCCTGTAGTGAAGGGGCTGCTGGCTCTGACCCTGGACTTGAGTGTTCCTCATGGTGCTCCAGGTGGACACACAAGTTTCAGAACTTGTGCCAGGAGGGGGTCAGGGACAAGGCAGGAGCCCCACTTCCAGAAGTAACCATATGCAGAGGAACCATGCTGCTGTGCACCTAGCCCACGCCTGTCAGCCTCATGGGGGGTTGGCTTATACCCATTACACCTACCGCCTCTCTATGGAGCAAGACTGGAGAACGTGTTCTGGAATCAGCCTGTCAGGAAGGGGAGCAGACACCCTGCACAAATAAGTGAGCTTCTTCTCTGTGCTCAGTCACTGTATTAAGTAGTGTGTCCCCAAATAGCCAATAGGGACACATGGACGCAGGTAGGAAATTTATAGGGATAGGCTCCTGCCTTCAGTCCCAATGCCTGCCCTCTGCAAGCTGGAGAATGTACAAAGCCAATGGTATAACTGAGGCCAAGTCCAAAGGCCTGAGAACCAGGCCTTAACCTTCAGTCTGAGCCCATAGGTCTGAGAATAAAGGGCAGCTGGTGCACACCCAGCAGTTTGATGCCCTGACAACCAGGAACCTATGTTCACCATCAGCTAAAACCAAAGAAGAGAGAATTCTTCCTTCCTTCCTCTTTCTATTCCACGTGGGCCCCCAAGAGATTGGAGGAAGCCTACCTGCACTGTAAGATCTCCTTACTCGTGTACTGAATCAAGAGCTCACCTGGTCCATTCACACTCAGGTTTTCCTAGCTACCTGAGCAACCCATAGCGGCATCAGGTTCAGCCATCACCAAATGGTGGTCCATGAAGTCCAAAAGTTGGATGACCTCAGGTCAAGTTGACACATAAAATTAACCCCTCACAGGGACACTTATCAAAGGGCACTCTAATAAGACTCACGCTGAGGAGGGGTGCTGTTGGGTGGAGGGACCTCAGGCAAGAACCTGTTCCCCTGTCAGATGAGGATCATGGTGCTCACCCAACTTAGTGGATGCTTGTAAGATCCAAGGAGATGGAGCATGTTGAGGGCTTGGCGGTGGGCCTAGCATAGAGTAAGAGTCAGTAAATGGGCTTTTCCTCTTTTCCCTCCCAGCAGAAGCCCCCAGCATCTTCCCCCTCAGTCTCCTGTTCTCCTCCTGAGGACAGAGAAGAGAGCCCAGCACACGGCGCCCAGTGGGACTCAGCCCCTGCATGGGTCCCCCCTGATCCTGCTTCACCCAAACAGCTATAGCCATCAGCATGAAGGTGGGGAAGTTGAGAGGGGTGGGCAGGGGTGTGGTTAGAGTGGAAAGAGTGGATACATCCCTGGTGATTATCAGGAAAAATGGCCAGGCCTCAGGATTTGTGTGCCACCTGCTGGTCAGACCAGGTGACATGTTAGAATTTCAAGCAAGGCTATGCTATTGAGTGTTTTTAAAATCTGGTAATACGTAGATGCTAGTGAGTATAAATGTTTTTGTTGTTATTTATGTAAATACTATAAACTTCTTTTTAAAATGAAAAAAGAGCCTGGCTGGTTGAGTATGAAACTATGAATCAGGAGGTCATGGTTCCATTCCTGGTTAGGCACCTGCCTGTGATTGCAGGCTGATCCCTAGTCAGGTGCATCCTGGAGGCAGCTAATCAATGATTCTTCCACATCATTAATGTTTCCATCACTCGTTCACTCTCCCACTTCCTGAAATCATTAAAAATATTATTAAAAAATGGAGTTATATAGGAAATTTAGTATTTAAAGAGGCATGAGAATCTTTTAAAAAAATGTTTACCCTATGTGGTTTGGCTCAGTGGATAGAGCATTGGCCTGTGGACCTAATGGTCCCAGGTTCAATTCTGTGCAAGGTACATGCCCAGGGAGCAGGCTTGATCCCCAATGGGGGTTTGCAGGAGGTAGCCAATCAATGATTCTCTCAAATCATTGATGCTTCTAGCTCTCTCTCTCTCTCCCTTCCTCTCTGAAATAAATATAAAATATATATTTTAAAATGTTTTACTGGGTATTGAGACTCAAAACAAACTTTAAAACTGATTTTAAATATCAATGACCAGCCGAAACCGGTTTGGCTCAGTGGTAGAACATCGGCCTGTGGACTGAAAGGTCCCAGGTTCGATTCCGATCAAGGGCATGTATGTTGGTTGTGGGCACATCCCCAGTAGGGGGTGTGCAAGAGGCAGCTGGTCGATGTTTCTCTCTCATCAACGTTTCTAGCTCTCTATCTCTCTCCCTTCCTCTCTGTAAAAAATCAATAAAATATATATTTTTTAAAAAGATCAATGACCAGTAATTGTTTTATCCTTAAAAACATTTGGAATAATAAAATTTAAGAGCTGGAAGGATTAGAGTTACCTTATTAAAAGCAGACTTTACGGCCCAGCTGGTGTGGCTTAATGGTTGAACGCTGATCTATGAACCAGGAGATCAAGGTTTAATTTCCAGTCCAGTCATGTGCCCTGGCTATGGATTCATTCCCTATTGCACGGTGTGCAGGAGGCATCCAATCAACAATTCTCCCATCATTGATGTTTCTGTCTCCCTCTCTCTTCCTCTCTGAAATAAATAAAAATATTTTTTAAAGTTTATTTTATTTTTCAGAGCCGATGTAGGTTCCCAGCAAAATTGAGCAGAAAGTAGAGAGTTCCCATACACCTCTGTCCCTCCACCCTCACAGCCTCCCCACCCCCACACCCTACTGAGCCAGGCATTTGTTACAATCTTGGGCCTGCCCTGACACATCCTGCCACCCAAAGCCCATCATTGCCATCAGGGTTCATTCTCATGACTGTGGAGTCCTTGGTTTTTGGCAAATGTATAATGACATGCTCCCACCATGGTCATAGCATAGATTTGTTGTACTCCCTTAAAAACCCCCTTTGGCCGAAACCGGTTTGGCTCGGTGGATAGAGCGTCAGCCTGCGGACTGAAGGGTTCCGGGTTCGATTCCAGTCAAGGGCATGTACCTTGGTTGCAAGCACATACCCAGTGGGGGTGTGCAGGAGGCAGCTGGTTGATGTTTCTCTCTCATCAATGTTTCTAACTCTCTATCCCTCTCTCTTCCTCTCTGTAAAAAATCAATAAAATATATTTTAAAAATCCCCTTGGCCTCCCACTAGCTTTTACAAGTACATATATGATCCAAACCAAGTTCATTTTTATGTGTGGTACAAGCTTTGATATTGATTTTGTTCCCATGTGGATATCCTATTGTGATGCCATTTGCTGAAAAGACTTTCATGGCCCCATTGAATCTCCTTGGCACCTTGTTGAAATTGACCACACACAGATCTCTATTCTGTCTAACCTGCAGGCCAACACCACACTGAGAGCCGGACACCACGTTGGCAGGATAAAAGACTGACAGCAAGGCCAAGTTGTTGCTCTAACAACTCAGGGCCTGGGCACTTAGTGGCAAAGAGCAGAAAGTCAACGGGGTGGCCAGGCATCCCTGTGAGAAGCAGGCGCTGTACGCTGGAGGCAATGGCCTCTCTCAAACCGTCTTTTCACATATGCATCTTCATGAGCACCGGGTGAGGTTGTCTGAAAGTTAACTCTCTGCCAAAACGTGGCAAATTTTTTTTTAAGTGAACTCAGAGTTAGTCTCAATTTATTGTTCCTTTGCTAAATATATTTTGTTGATTTTTTACAGAGAGGAAGAGAGAGAGGGATAGAGAGTTAGAAACATCGATGAGAGAGAATCATCAATCAGATGCCTCCTGCACACCCCCTACTGGAGATGTGCCTGCAACCAAGGTACATGCCCTTGATCGAAATCGAACCCAGGACCTTTCAGTCCGCAGGCTGATGCTCTACCCACTGAGCCAAACCGGTTTCGGCAAACAAACAAATAAACAAACAAAAAACGTGGCAATTTTTTATTCCACTTAACACCGTGGCCTCCCCGTCCCCGGCATCACCATGTGCTCCAAAGGCCCGGATGAGAAATAGTCCATTAACTTCCCATCGTGGGCTGGGCCGGGCGCCAGCTTCCCATTTGACAGTGAAATCTGTTCGAGCAGCTCCGTGACACACTTGGATGTGGTTATGGACGGAGGACTCAGCCTCCTTGAGCGTTCAGATCCCTCTCTGGTCCCCGGAGGCAGAAGTTGGCGCTGTGACGCCAGGTCCCTGCGGGGATGGCTCCCACCTGCCTTGCTCGGCCTCTGAAAAGTGTTCCACCTCGGGCGACCCCTGCTTTCTCAGGAGGGAAAGTGATAGCGAGGGAACAGGACGTTTTGAAAACCCGCTAGTTTTGTCCCTTTGTTCTGACTCGGCAGACTTGCGTGATTTGTCATCCTTCAGTCAGCACAGAGCGTAACCTACACACTCACCTGGTCTGGGTGGAATCCTTGATTTCTTTTGGCGGCCAGTCTCCGTTTAGGACAAAGGAGCAAGTCAGACACCGAGCCAGACCACAAAGGGAGGGAGAGGCGATAAAGGGGTTTTTACCTTCCAGCTTCAGGCAGGGAACCCAAACAGGAAAAGCTAGCCTCAAGGAAAGCCATCCCAAGGTCGAGAGACCGAAGTTGTAGACACTTTAGAATTTCAGTCTCATGCTAGGAAAGCCGACCTTTATTGTATTTTTATTTATTTGTTTTTTAAATATATTTTTATTGATTTTTTTTTTTTTTTTTTTTTTTTACAGAGGAAGGGAAAAGGATAGAGAGTTAGAAACATTGATGAGAGAGAAACATCGATCAACTGCCTCCTGTACACCTCCTACCGGGGATGTGCCTGCAACCAAGGTACATGCCCTTGACCGGAATCAAACCTGGGACCCTTGAGTCTGCAGGCTGATGCTCTATCCCCTAAGTCAAACCGGTTTTGGCTACTTTATTTTTAAAAAAATAAAACTTCCTTTTGCCTAATTCAGGTACCACTGAGGTTCAAGTCTATATTCTGGGATGAACGAGGAACACTCTATAAAAAGCTGTTCATGGTGTTGGGTTCTTTTTAGTGGTATTTTTTGGTTTTTGGTTTTTATTTTTGTTCTTGTTTTTTTCGAGAAGCTCAAAATTGATTCTCCCAGGGGCAGTCTTGAGGAGGATGTGGTCAGTGTGATCAATAAGATGAGTGAGCCACCAGTTTGCCCCCTTCCTCCACAGTCCTCCGTGCATGGATTTGACCAAACCTTTTCAGTTTCTCAACAATTCTTTTGCTCTCAAGTAGTTTCTCCCTTGACCGGGGCAGCTGCCACCAGAGGGATGATGTGCGTGCAGGCTGCCTCGGCGGGATGGCTTCAGGGCTGCTTAGCTACTGCCCAGCCTCGGACTGGCAGACGTGTCGGCAGGAGATAAATCAGAGCTGTCACCTTCCACAGCGCCGCATCGCAGGGGACAGGAGCTCCCTCCAAACAAGACAGAGGTGGCCTTTCTCTCTCTGGGGTAAAGTGTCCCACTGCTGGGGTGGGAGCTGAGGTGGGAGCTGCAATTGGCCATATAATTTTGGCTCTGGGGGGTGGAGGGAGACAGGCAGGAGCCCTCTCCTCTCTGTCTAGAATGTTCTCCTTACCCCACCCCCAACCCATCACTTTTTTAAAAAAATTTTTTTTAATTGATTTCAGAGAGAAAGGGAGAGGGAGAGACATGGAAACATCAATGATGAGAGAGAATCATTGATCAGCTGCCTCCTATGCATCCCACACTGGAGATCAAGCCCAAAACCGGGACATGTGTCCTGGCCGGGAATCAAACCATGGCCTCCTGGTTCACAGGTCAATGCTCAACCACTGAGCCACGCCAGTTGGGCTAGAACATGTCTCTGTAGCCATTTTACTTGAAGAATAAATCCAGACTTAGAAATGATCTAATAAAGGATGTGACTTCCCAATCTGTGACCCCCTCAAAGGGAGTGGACTGCTTTGCAAAATGGTGCTGGTGGTGCACCATCAGGGAACAATCCCCCCCCCCCCACCCGGGACTAGCCCCTTCGGACATGGCCAGTCTCCTGCGGTCAGGCACCTTGAGAAGTCAATGGGCAGGGGCCATTCCCCATTCCCCTGGGAGGCAACAACCAAGGCCTGGAAATACTTAGGATCATTAGTGCCATCATGTTCTCCGTGAGCCGCTGAGGGCCCACAGAGGCTCTGCTTTTGCGTCTGTCTCAGTATTTCCTCTCTGAGCATAATTCTCTATTTTGACACCTCCATCCTGGTTTCTGAATTTACCCCAGTTCTCTCTATCCAGCTTGGACAGGGGCAAGAGGGAGAACTCGAATTGGCCAGCACTGAGTTGAAGCCCACTTGCTGGCTGTGCAACACTGGGGGAGCGCCCAGCCTCTCTGAGCTGATTTTTCCTTCCATCGAATGAGCTTCATGGTTCTCTCATTTATAGGAGTGTAGTGAGGATTGTCTAAGATGTATGTGTGCATGCATGCCTGTGCACAGTCGGTTCTTTTTAAAAAATACTTTTTATTGATTTCAGAAAGGAAGGGAGAGGGAGTGAGAGATAGAAACATCAATGAGGAGAGAGACTCTTTGATCGGTTTCTCCTGCATACCCCCTAATGGGGATGGAGCCCACAACCCGGGAATGTGCCCTGACCGGGAATAGAATTAGTGACCCCCTGATTCCTGGGTTGACACTCAATCACTGAGCCATGCTGGTTGGCTGCACAGTCAGTTCTTGTTCACTGTAGTTCTGTTCCATACAGTCGCAGAAATGCTGAGCTAGCGAATCCTGACCATGGCCCTCTCGCAACATGCAGAGCTGGGTTCCCGGAGGCGCTGGGAGCGGCATTCCTGTCCACTGACCTTGTTTCAGGAATGTTTCTGCTCAAAGCCGTCGCCTGTCATGTATCTTGTAACAGTGACTTACAACACTGACCCCAGCCTGCAGCCCTGTCACAGCCTGAACAAAGCTCACTGAACACAGAACAACATGCTGTCTCCATAAGACACATCAGCCTTCTTCGCCTGGAAGCTCTGGATGGCACGTTGTCACTCCACTTGGGAGCCGTTTAAACAGTCAAGTCCCCGACAACGTGCACAGAAATGCAGACAGCATGGCACTCAATAGGCAGCGCCAAGGCGCTCTGCAGAGTGAGAGCCAAAACAAGGGACACTCCGGCTTTGCGCTCTGAGCACTGGCGTGTCTGTGAGCGACGACAGATGTGCTGTGCGTGCTGGTTTGGGGTTCCAGTACATGTTAGAGAGCAGGTGCGTTAGAAAATACGGATCTACTGCACGTATGCGCTCCCTGCCCGGAGCCCGCGTTCCAGTCACACCTGAGACGAGGGTGGGCGGGGGGAGGAGTTAACAAAGCTGCTGTGATAATCAGAGCCTGCATGTCCTTTTCCGCACGAACAATGGGGAGCCTGCTCTGGCCCACACCTTTGTATGCGACGTCTAGTTGCTCCTCAATACCCATTCTGCATTTCTTCCCTAGGCAGCAGCTTTTTAACCCGAGGCAGAGATAAACTGCTAACACTCTGCAGCGCATATGTGTGTGTGTGTGTGTGTGTGTGTGTGTGTGTGTATATATAATTTACTTATTTATTTATTTACTTATTTATTTATTTATTTATTTACAGAGAGGGATAGAGAGTTAGAAACATTGATGAGGGAGAAACATCCATCAGTTGCCACCTGCACACCTCTTACTGGGGATGTGCCCAGAACCAAGATACATGTATCAAAAAAACAAGGTATCGAACCAAACCAGTTAGGGCCAAATATATATATATATTTTGTCTATCTGACAAGAAACAACAGGTATAATTTCAATTCATTCACACCGCATGGCTATTGTGGTGTTGGCATTTTTTTTTTTTTTTAATTTGACAACAGAGGTCAGTGCCCTGACTAAAGAGTCAGGTGCTGAGTGTTTTAAATTCTTGCCGCACGCCGGTTGAAATCGCTGCCCCCGAAAGTAAAAGAGCAACATTCTGGTGGTCACATGACCCCCCTTTCCTTCCCCTGCTCCCCAGCTCCATGGCTTCATTTCTCAGACCCTCTTACGTAAAGTAGTTAGGGCCTGATGACCAAGTTCAAACCAATAAGAAATGAGCAGCAGTGTTGTATGGGACTTCTAGAAATTTATTCACTCTGTTCCTTCTCTGGCTGGCTAGGATGCTGATGTGATGGCTGGAGCTCAGGCAGGCACGGTGGACTATGAGGTGGGAGCCAGGTGTTGCGGATGGCAGAGCCACGGTTAGAAGGAACCTGGGGTGCCTGGGATTGTGAAGCAGCCACACAGTCCTTTGCGGACCACCTGGTCTGAGAAACAAGCTGCTCTCCTGTTCACGCCCCCGTGGTGCGGGTTTTGTTGCTGTTAATTGCTTGTTTGGTGTTCTGCAGAGCGAATCCAGTCTTAGGTGCTAGGGAGGCTTCCAATCCTGGTGTGCCATTAGCCAGCTCACTACCCGGACTGTGGTCACTTTACCTCTTTGCATCTCAATATTCACGCCAGCACACTGGCGGGGAAACAAATGATTAGTAATTTAAAAACTTTCTCGTTCTAAAATCCTCTGATTCTAATTAGTCTGAAATACAAGCCTTCCGATGTGTTCCTAAGGTCATTTTCCTAAGAAGGGTGGAAGGCGAGGTGTGGTTGGCATGGAGATGCCCTTGGGATGCTATCTAGTGCTAACCAGGCCCAGAGAAGATGGGACAGAAGGAACCTGGGCCCGGGGGAGAGCCAGCACGTGGTCAGAAAGGCCAGTCAGAAGGACAGCAGGCCGACCCCTGTCAAAGGACGCCACTGCTCTTGTCCAAGCTCAGGCACCAGGAAGTGGTGGAAGCAGGGTTTCTTAAGCAAGAAAACCAGAGATGACTCCAGCTTACCACAGCGCAGATGGCCAGAAGAGGGCAGTCTAGGACATCCGGAGAACGGACCTGAGAAGTAGAGCCGCCAATGGCCCTGGTCTCAGCAATGGAAAAGGCTTCCTGGCCCCCAAAAGATGGAATCTCAGAGCCAGGTCAGGGCTTCTTGGCCCAGGTGGGCCTCGATGAAGAAGCTGCCACGACCTATAGCTGTCTATTCTGTTTTGAAAGTTCCAGTTCCCATCTTTTCAAAGCCTGGTTGCTGTGGCTTGGTGGATTGAGTGGCATCCCATGGGCCAAGAGGTCCGGGGTTCGATTCCCAGTCAGTCAGGGCACATGCCTGGTTCCGGGCTCAATCCCAGTAGGGGGCGTTGCGGGAGGCAGCTAATCTATGTGTCCCTCTCATCAATCTTTCTGTCTCTCTCCTCTCCCTTCCTCTCTATCTAAAAATTAATAGAGAAAAAAACATTAAAAAACAAAACAAAACAAAAAACGATGGTTACCCAAGACCATGAACTCTTTCCAGAGAGATAAATTGCCTGCTGTCTCTCTGCCTCCCATTTCCACGTGGACTGTGGAACCACCTGAAGCGGATGTGAGTTAGGTTGCCAAGGAGATCCAAAGGTGTTCATTTCTGTGTGGTTCCACCTTTTTCTTTCCTTGATTTCCGCCCCCCCACAAAAACAAAACAAACATACTTCATTTCTTTTCTAGGGCGGGGGCTGTACCTACTGGTCTATCTTTTAAAATATATATATTTTATTTATTTCATAGCTGAAGGAGAGGGAGAAAGAGAGATAGAAACATCAATGATGAGAATCATTGATCGGCTGCCTCCTGAACATGCACCCCCGCCCCCCCCGCTCTTGTGCCCACAACCCAGGCATGTGTCCTTGACTGGAATCGAACGTGGGACCCTTCAGTTTGAAGGCTGACACTCTATCCACCGAGCCAAACCAGCCAGAGCCCACTGGTCTATTTAGAGCAAGGTCAGGGCCAACCTGACCCAGAGAAGATGCTCAACGCATGTGCCTTGAAGATCGGACAGAAGGAGCCTAGGCCCGGAGGGAGAGCCAGCATGTGGTCAGAAAGGCCAGTCAGAAGGACGGTCAGAGCATCCTCTCTGGGTCTGGATCCCAGCCGAAAGGAGGGCGGGGCTGCAGCAAACTGTCCCGTGTCTGCAACAGCGAAGCGGGATTCTCCTTTCCCGTTGGGTGAAACACCATCACAGACATTTAATTGCTTCAAGTGAACTGTTCCGTAGCATTTGGTAGGTGCACAAGGTGGTCCCACCATCACCCCATCAAGTCCCCGAGCATTCTGTCACCCCAAAAGGGAGGCTCGTGCCCTTCTCGGGCTGTTCTGTGTGCTGGGAGGGACGGGGTGGTGCCAGCGTGAAAGCAGCCCAGTGGGAGGGCGTCAGGGGGTGCTGACACCTTGAGTGGCACGGATGCATCTGGAAAACATGCTGAGCGAGGGAAGCCGACCGAAGGCCGCATACTGGCTCCATTTATATGAAGTGAGTGTCCACAGACACAGAGGAGACTCAAGATGGCAGGGGAGGGGCAGGGGGAAGGGGGAAGGGGCTGGGCAGGGGCAGAGGGAGGAGGCAGGTGAAGGGGGAGAGGGAGGGGGAGCCTGCTACACTCTCCCTGGAACCAGAGGACAGGACCAGTGCTGTCTCAGGTGATGCCCAGCCGATGGTTTGCAGGACGCGCAGCTGCAGGTGGTCATGCTCTGCCTGGACTCACACCCCATGGACTGGGCTTCTCTGTGCTTGGGAGTCTGAGTGGAGGCCAGAGACCACCAGGCTGGAATTTCAGGCCCTCTGTTACCCCCACCCCTCCTGCTGGCACACTGTCTCTCCCAAAAAGCATCCAGACTCTGTAGAAGCTTCAGGATCAGTGAGAGAATGAGCTCTTGGAGGGAACCGCTCACAGTGACAGGCTGACCTCCATGAACAGCAGATCATTGGAAAAGTGGCAAACGCCAAAGGCCCCGTCTCCTCCCGCTGGAGGCGGTGGGCAAGGACGGGTGAAGGACACCCCCTTCTTGCCGTCCCTGGGACTGTGCAGGGAAAGCCTGTCCAAGTAATTAATGGAAGCAATTAGGGGTCAGATGGTCACGGATGGAAATCACGCTGCACCCAGTCACAGATGCCAAGGCTGGCCGTGCCAAGGAGAGGACACGGGGGTGGGGCGGGAGGACTCGGAGAGGAGAGGAGGCTGCTGCACTGCCCAGCAGGACAGGGAGCGGATGAGGCTCGCTCTCGGGCTCTCCAATGAGATGTAGGCTATGAAGTCTGCATCCCTAATCAGCAGCCCACACTGAGGCTGAGGGGAGGCTTCTGAGCCACAACAAAACTGGCAACTGCTGAGGAGGCCACACCAGCAGTGGCTCCTGGCATCGCAGCCCTGGGCTCAGCACTGCCCTGGCAAGTGAAGAGGCATTTTCCTTTCATGCATTTGCTGTATCTTGTAAATCCTTCCCTGGTTGTATCTTCTCACTTCAAGTCCTTGGGAAGAGTAGAAAATGTTCCATCTACCCATCCATCCATCTATCCATCCGCCCACTCACCTGCTCATCTACTCACCATCCATCCATCCATCCATCCATCCACCTACCTACCCATCTGTCCACCCACTCACCTACACACTCATCAATCCACCTACCCACCATCCATGAGCCCACCCACCTATCCATCCATCCACCTATCCTCTTCATTTATACACTTCACAATATAATTTTTTAAAAAGAGGTGACGCTTATATTTACTGAGAGACTTCACAATATTTATCAGGCTCCGGCCAAGCCCACACCAGGTCTAGGCTCTGGGAATACAGGGTAATCATGACAAGCATGGGACTCACTCTCATAGCGTGCAATCTGCACAAGCAAGCCAACGACACCCAGGAGGCCCACCCAGCCCTGAGCTGTGAAGAGAATGCATTCGAGGGCGGCAGGTGAGGGTCTCTTTCGCTGGGATGGGCAGGCAGACCTCTGAGAAGGTGACCTTTGAGCTGAGACCTGACTGACAAGAAGAAGTAACGGTCAGGGCCGTGATGGGCAAACTGCGGCTCTCGAGCCACATGCGGCTCTTTGACCCCTTGAGTGTGGCTCTTCCACAAAATACCACATCCTGGGCGAGTCTCTTTTGGAGAAGTGGCCCCATCTGTCAATCCCCACAGGGCCCAGGGCTGCTCACATGTGTCGCCTCGCATTACACCGCTGGGCCCATGACACTGCTGGTGCCGTGCTGTCTCAGAACCAAAGGGCTGCATCCCACACGCTGGAAACCACTGCCTGCCATGGTCTCAGCTCCACAACCACGTCACACACACACACACACACACACACACACACACACACACACACGCTGAGGCCGCGGGGGAGGTTTTCAGAGGCCGAGTCCCAGTTCGTTTGTTTCATGATTTTACCATTTTGTGGGTCCGATGCCTCCTGCTTTCTAGAAGCCTGGCCTCCAGGAAGGTTTCAGCGCAAATTCTGGAGCTGGCGAGTCTGGAACAGTGCCAGCAGAGGGGACGACTGGGGAGCGGCTCAGGGACAGGGTCTGGGGACGGGGAGGGAAACGCCAGAGCGAAGTGACTCTGAGCAGAGCCCATGGGGCTGTTCAAAGCGAATGTCCTTCCTCCGTGGGCTGCTGCATCAGCGGTAAGAATCAAGGTTTGGTTTCTGTCCACAAAGGTTTTCCCAACCAGAATGGAACCACCACTACCACCATCACCCTCCAGCCAGCTCGTGGCTTTCTCCTGGGTGCCATGTTAGCCAAACGTGGGAGAGAGACCTGAACCCCAACCCTCACTGTCTGAGCGGCTGCCTCCTGGGAGGAAGGAGGTGTGTCCTGGTGGCCCAGGCCAGGCCAGAGACGTGGATGTCACAAAGTCATCGTTGTGGGCGTGCGCTGCAAGTCTGGTTTCCCGCCGGCAGCTGTGAAACTTGACTCCATCATCTCCCCACGCACCCCACACTGGGCTGCAGCTCCTCCTCCAGGAAGCCTTCCTGAGCTCCTTGAGCTAAGGATTATACACTCTAAGGTCGGAGGTCCCTCCTGGTGTGTCCCAGGGTCCAATGCGTGGAGCAGGCGTCACTCTGGGCGGCTCAGGGCACTGATTGCGTGGGTCTCAGCATCTCCCTCTCTCCTCGGACGGGAGCCACCAGCGTGGGTTCTGGGAGGCGAGGGACGGGAGGGGAGGCTCAGTCGTCCTCATCCTCTTCTTCCTCCTCGGCATCCTTGCTGGGGGTGCACCTCTGGAAGCACTGCACCACGGTGGCCAGGACGAAGCTGGAGATGATGGCAGCGATGGACACGGCCACGCCCGAGAAGATGATGATGAACAGGTCTGTGAGCGAGAGACTGAACTTGCACTCGCTGAAGCTGGCCTCCGACAGCTGGCGCAGGAACACCCTTCTGTTCTCAGGGGGCAGGGAGCACTGGATTTCATCGAGGCCTGGACAGGGCGGGCAGGGCGAGAGACAGGTTTAGGCTGTAGCACGGGATTGCCTAAAAGTTGGCAAGGCGGGTGCTTGCAAAGTGCAAAAAAGAAGCAGACCCCCAAAAACAAAAGGGGGAGAAGTTGATTGAAATGGAATTTGAGCTTTTTTTAAAGCCTCAGTGTAACTACGATGGGAGACATGTTTTAAAAAAAATATATTTCCTTTTATTGATTTCAGAGAGGAAGGGAGAGGGAGAGAGAGATAGACACATCAATGAGAGAGAGAATCATTGATTGGCTGCCTCCTACTGGGGATAGAGCTCACAAGCCAGGCATGTGCCCTAACCAGAAATCAGACCCTGACCTCCTGGTTCATAGGTCGATTCTCAACCACTGAGCAACACTGCCTGGCCATGGTACTGTCTAATTTTGATGGTGATGGGAAGGCAGCATAAACTTTTAGGGTTTAGGATCTCTGTAGACCCTAATCCAGACCTGGTAATACCCGGCCTCTGGGAAGGGGGATGGAGGGCAGGGCAGATGCTGTGGGGTGGGGGCTGCTAGTATGTGTTACCAGCATAATCTGTACATCCTGACTGATACACAATATGAACTACATACAAAGTGTAGACTTCAGATACAAAAAAAATGCATGACATTAAAATGCATAAAGAACTCACATTTTCTCTTTTTTATGTGGAAGAAAAGAGAAAAACAAAACAGTAGTAACTCACCCTCATATTGCACTTACAAAGTACTAACACTGTTCTAAGTGCTACATACATATTAACTTCCAATTCGCACAGCCACCTTCTGAGGTAGGCACTGTTGTTATGCCAACTATGGATGAGAAAATGGAAGCCAGGAGAGCATAGAGAGCTTGCTTTCAGCAACACAGCTTCTCAGAGATGCAAGAACACCATATGTCATTAAGCATACCTGCCTGTGACCTCTGCTTACCTCGGGCTTCCTTTTGTTAGAAATAAGGCGAGCCCCCCAAGTCAGGGGTTCTGGTAGAACACAAAACATACTCAGGAGCCAGGCAGCAAGGCAAACATCTTTACTTTTACATAGAAGGGTGCACACACATGGTCTGGAAGCGTGTGCACACCAGCAGGTGGGCTGCTCGGCTTTATAATTCCTGACGCACGTGACCTGTCCCTTGCTAGGAGCTCAGGCACACAGTCTTTTGTGATTGGCTAATTGAAAGGGAGGGGCTGGCCTTTGCTGTTTCAAGATGGTGGCCCTCAGGGGAGCTGCAAGCCATGTGGCCAACATGGCGACTGCCAAGTCACGCAGTCCAAAATGGTGGCTGTCTAAGCTGTTCTTTGACAGAAAAGATGATTTATTTATTTTCACACTCAGGAAAACCTTCCATTGCTCACTTTTTCAGCACTTCTTGGATTCAAAAGCTGACCCTCAACCCATCTTCAGAATTACCTGAAAGTTTAGATGATTTCTTCGAACCACTCTAATTAACTGGTTTCTGTCTTGCAAAGAGTGGCTCCGCTAATTGCAGAGTAAACCTGCAACCACCTTTTAGGGTCTTTATTTGCATATATTTCCTTCTCCAACTTAGAAACAGAAGAGGAATGAAGAGTGGCTGAGCTTCCTCCTTTCTTCTGTCCTGGCCCATCTTTTATGTATCAATAGCCAATCTATGATGCTCTCCTCCCCATGGGAACCATTGCCTGGCAACCAGATTCGCAGTCTCTCCTCCCAGACTCAGTGCCTACCTTCTATACCCAAGGAATTAACTGGACCAGAGCTCTGCAGGTTTCTCCAGCTGCCATTTGACTATAGTTTATGACTTTCCTTTTTTTTTTTTTTTAAGAAGCCAAACTTTTGTTTACTTATTTTGAGCATTTAAATGCCTTGGAATAGTACAGGGGAGCTTTAAGACTGTTATATTGCGATTTCCTTTTGGACACTTTTCTTCAATGGAAAAGTAGAAAAATAAATTGATCCCCCTCCTCTTTTCTTTTTTTAAAAAAATATATTTTATTGATTTTTTTACAGAGAGGAAGGGAGAGAGATAGAGAGCTAGAAACATCGATGAGAGAGAAACAGACCAGCTGCCTCTTGCACACCCCCTACCGGGGATGTGCCCGCAACCAATGTACATGCCCTTGACCGGAATCGAACCTGGGACCTTTCAGTCCGCAGACCGACGCTCTACCGCTGAGCCAAACCAGTTTCGGCCTCTTTTTTTTTTTTTTTTTTTAAGGCATATATTTTTAAATTGATTTTTGAGAGAGAGAGAGAGAAACATCAGTGTGAGAGAAAACCATTGATTGGTTGTCTCTCATCTGAACCCCAAGCGGGGGTCAAACCCACAACCTTTTGGTATACAGGACGATGCTCCAACCAACTGAGCTGCCTATCCAGGGCTTGACCCACCTCCCCTTAACAGCCACCCCACCCCCAGCCAAAGGTGTTCTGACAATAAACAATATGGACA
Organism: Pipistrellus nathusii; assembly: GCA_963693515.1. NCBI lineage: Eukaryota > Metazoa > Chordata > Mammalia > Chiroptera > Vespertilionidae > Pipistrellus > Pipistrellus nathusii. The sequence continues at coordinate 6,661,582 of OY882859.1, forward strand.
CCAATAAGCAGTATGAAGCACAGGTGGTTTCTAAAGCCAAGATACCATTTGCCCAGATAGCATTCAGGCCGTAAGAGGCGATCGTTACCCAGAGGAACACTAAACAATTCCTTGTTCAATGGGGCACATTGACTGAGCAGACACAGAGCCCTGGGCTGCATTCACTGGAAAGCAAACACAACAAAACACCACCAGCCTCAGAGCCCGCCCCGACGCCTCACGCCAGTTCTGCTTTCCACAATGTTCTTTGTGCCTTGAGATTAGTTTGGCATTTTTACAGAGTGACGCTTTGAGGAAATGTCACCTCACATGTCTCTGCGGCTAGAAGAGACAGACCTGTTTAAAAACCGCCAAACAGGAGCCCACCCGGGGCGGGAGACCCCGGGACACGCTTGTAGGTGCTTTCACGATAAGATCCACCGGCTTGATGGGTTTCCGCAGCTCACAAAGGGCCGGGAAGTGAGAAGAGTCGGACAAAGAGTCAGTGAGGCCGGCAGAGGGGACAGAGCATTGCTGCCAGGGCCTTCCAAAGATGCGTTCAAGGCCGACTGCAGACTCGGGAGTTGGGGTGACCTCACTTTGGGGTTTCCTCTTCTCTCCTGCAGGATCCTACTTTACACCAGAATTTCTCAGTCTCAGCACATTGACGATTGGGACTGTAAAACCCTATAACGTGGGGGCGCCCTGTGCACTGAGAATGCTTATCATTGTCCCTGCCCTCTGCCTGATGGAGGCCGGCAGCATGTCCCCTCCCATTGTGACAATAAAAAAATGTCTCCAGCTCAGCCGGTGTGGCTCAGAGACCAGGATGTCACAGTTCAATTCCCGGTCAGGGCACATGCCAGGTTGTGGGTTTGATCCCCAGTGTGGGGTGTGCAGGAGGCAGCCAATCAATGATTCTCTCTCATCATTGATGCTTCTCTCTTTCCCCCTCTCTCTTCCTCTCTGAAATCAATATATATATTGTGCCATGTGTCCCCAGGAGGGGAGTGGAAAAGGAGACAGAATCCTCCATCGCGCCCCTCCCTCCCTTGTCAGGGGAAGGGCTCCTGGCTGCTCCGAAATGGGTAGATGGATGGACAGCGCCCGGAACTGAGGTTTGGATTAAGAGACTAATATTCACAGCCAGGAGCCCCGCTCGGGCTGCCCAGTGCTTTTGTTTGTCATCACCAGGTCTTTTATTTTAAGAATCTAAAAACAAATACCACCACTTAAATCAGATGAGGCAATGTTGCCACATGGAGACAACTGTCAGGCTTTTGTAATGAGACAGGACACATGCCCGGGCCTGCTCACTCACCCGTGCCACCTGGCTGGCCCCTGCTCGAGCATCTGAGTTTGCAACCCCCCAGGGCAGCGAGCCTGTCGCCTGTCTGTCTCCGAGGCAGCTGGGCAGTGAAAGGCAGGGGTAGGAGTTGAGGAAAAGACCATCCGCCTATGACTAAGATCTCCTGGGAGCCCAAAACCCACCCATGTACCATGACCGGGACCTCCTGGTCGACACTCAACCACTGAGCTGCACCAGCCCAGGTGGAGCTGCCTCATTCTATGCTGAGCCTGTCCCTGGTGTTTCTTCAGTGTGTGAGTTACCTGATATCCCTGAAATAAGCCCCTTTCTTGCTCATATTTGCCAGAGTTGGCTGACATGGTTTTTTGTCTTGTTTTGTTTTAAAATATTTTTATTGATTTCAGAGGGGATGGGAGGGGAGAGAGAGAAAAAGAGAAACATCAATGATGAGAGAGAATCATTGATCATCTGCCTCCTGCACGCCCCACACTGAGGACTGAGCCCACAATCCAGGTACATGCCCTTGACCGGAATCCAACCAGGGACCTTTAGTCCGCAGGCCGATGCTCTATCCATTGAGCCAAATCAGCCAGGGCGGTTGCCATTGTTTATACTCAAAAGGTCCAACCAATGGATTAGAGGAAGATGGAGTTCAAGGATGGGCTGACACCTGTCCCACAGCCACAAATCATCCCGCTCGGCCAGCTGTCCTACCAAACCTCGTATGTGCAGGGTGGCTGCAGAGCCCGAGAGAGGGGGAAGGACCAGTGCCGCTGGCCTCCTCTCCCAGGGAGAAAGCTCAGGGAGCAGGCGCGCTGAGGGGAGTGAGGCCCTGCCCACAGCCCACTGCTCCGTGCCTTCATGGCACCATTCCTTCTCCACAAGGCACGTAAGGGAGAGCCAGGCCCCTTCCTTGGGCAGGGGGCTCCGTGCCTCTGCCGCCACCCCTCGGGGCTCTGTCCCCTTCACTAATGACTTCTTCCCAGCTGCTGACACCTGAGCTGGGAGGGTGAAGAGCTGCCATTCTCCTGAAATAGATGATGACACAGAGGAAGGCTGAGAGGAGATTAATCTTTCATCCCTTGTCAGCGCACGGGCCTCCGGCCAGGGGATCTCTCAGGGCCTTTCCCCAGATCTGGCCTCACCCAAATCCACGACAGGTGCCCCTAAGCAGTTTCTGCCATTCAAAATATGTTGTTGGCTCGGCTGGTGCGGCTCAGTGGTTGCGCGTTGTTCTATGAACCACGAGGTCACTGTTCAATTCCCGGTCAGGGCACATGCCTGGGTTGTGGGCTCCATCTCCAGGGGGGAATGTGCAGGAGGCAGCCGATCAACGATTCTCTCTCATCATTGAAGTTTTTCTCTCTCCCTCTTACTTCCTCTCTGAAATCAGTAAAAACATATTTTAAGAAATATATATATATTTTGTTTTATATATATATAAATATATATTTTTTTTTTTTATTTTAAGAAATATATATATATTTTGAAATATATATATATATTTTGTTTTCCTAATTCCACTTACTGCAGGGGTGGACAAAAGTGGGTTTACCAGTATAGTTGTGAGTATGCAAAACACAGAGTTTATTCCTGTGCTGTTATTTATTCATTCTTGTATTATTTTCCATTGGAACAACTATAAGCCTACCTTTGCCCCACCCTGTCAACAAAGCCTGCATACACAGGACAGACATGAAAAGGGGAACAACAGGACCCACAAATACATATCTGACACCATTCTAGATTTTTCTATGGGACCTGTACACAAATCCTCCCAGTAGAAATATACTCCACCACGCTGTGGGCTAACCACACCAGGAACATCTCTCCCTTGCACCCACACGGAGATCACATAGCAGCTGTAACGGCTCCGAGTATCTTATGGTGCAGATGAGCCGTGACTTGCCCGACCCCAGGATGTTTGTGGTTTTTTCTTACTAGAAGCAGAGCTGCAAGGAGCGTCCGTGTACATATCATATCCTTCATTGTTTCCCAAGACGCATTCCCACCAATCGAAGATTGTGAGAGAGGCCCTGAACCCGTGCCCACCACGGCTCTTTGTCACCCTCCGCCTTGGTCAGTCTGCGCTGTGACATGCACATGGTTGAGTAAGTTCACATTTCTCTGCTGCGCTCATTGACCACTTGCGTTGTTCTGGGAACTGTCCTTCAAGGCCAGAGAGCTTGAAATCTTCCCGAGGTGTGAGGAGCCCCTGGTGACCCGGGCTCTTTAGGGACAGAGTGGCTGCTCTTCACCCAGCTCCCTGCTGGAGCTACGCGTCCTGTCCCGGGAGGGGGCTCCCCCGCCCACGCCCTGGAGGAAGGGCCAACACCGGTTCTCTGGGGGCCACTGGGCGAAGGTCCCACGGCTCTCGGCCAGAGCTCACCACTGCCATCACTCCTCGGCCACCCACTGCAGTGAGGGCTCAGCCTGGGCTCGCGAGGCGCCTAGCCAGGCCCTCTCCACCAGCTCCCCAGACTCCAAACCGAAAGGACCAGAAACAGAGCAGCTTTTGTCCTTCCGCACACACAGGGCGCCTTTTAGATGGAACCTCCTGGCTTCACAGCCTCTCAGATCGCAAGGCACCTGTGACGTGCTAACGCCCCTCCCGGTCATCACTCCCCAGATATTTCACAGACGTGAGGCTGAGAGAGGTCAGGCAACTTGTCTCAGGGCACAGGGAGTGTGGGTGGGACCCAGGTCTGCTGACTCCCTGGGCAGTGCTCTCTCTGGGCACCGGGGTCCCAGCGGACTATGACGATGAGCATCTGGGGAAGTTGTGGGTACCACGGCCCGTTCTGCGAAGGGAGACTGCGCGCAGGAGCATCTGAGGTGTGCACGCTTGCTCCTGCTCCTGGGGGCTGGGATGTCTGGGAACCCAGCTCCAATTTCCGGTAGTGCCGATCTTTGCCCCCTCCATCACTTTCATTAAATACCAATTGCTGCGTAGGGAAAATTCCCCGCCATCCTCCCTGTCCCGGCCGCAGACACTTCTCCTGATTAAACAGTCAGCTGATGTCCACCAGGGGAAGATGTACCAGCAGACAGTGCACCCGGCCAAGGGCTCCTGCTTGGTGCTGGCCCCACCGAGCGTGTCCGTGGAGGGCAGCAGAGAGGAGGGGGCCCTGCCCCAGGACTGAGACTTGTGTCTGTTACCCTACACTCCGGCCCATCGCCCACGGAGCCTGAGGACAGCCACACAGTCGCATGCACAGGCACGGGAAACCAACTGTCCTGCAGGCAGTTTTCCTAACCTGCCCCCCTCAGGAGGAAGTGAGCAGAGATGACCGCTGAGGGCCTAAAGTATTCTTCTCTGGTGGCATGTATGTGTTTTCCATGACCACCATCATCACCATCACTCCCGCATCTCCACCGTCACTGTCATTGCTACTTCCATCACCTCCCCTGTGTCCACCATCTCCACCATGATGCCCACCTCTCCCATGTTCACCATAATGTCCACCGCCCCGGGGGGTGAAATTCCCAGAGTTTTTCTTCTACATCCATAAGGGTGTTCTGTTCAGCATTGTCTGAGGGCAAAAATGAGGCATCTACCCATAAAAGGAGACAGGCCAGTTCCGTGGTCGGCAAACTGTGGCTCGTGAGCCACGTGCAGCTCTTTGGCCCCTTGAGTGTGGCTCTTCCACAAAATACCACGGCCTGGGCGAGTCTATTTTGAAGAAGTGGCGTTAGAAGAAGTTTACGTTTTAAAAAGTTGGCTCTCCGAAGAAATTTCAATAGTTGTTGTATTTGGTTCTGTGGACTAATGAGTTTGCAGACCACTGGGCCAGTTCATAGATTGATAAAGTGACCTATTACGTGGCCACTAAAAGTTAAACTTTCAAAAGCTCAGAACCATAGGATGTCACTCAGATGTGGGGTATAAAACTGAAACTCGTGAACACACAGCAGTGGGGTGGTTGCCAGAGGGAAGGGGGCGGGAGAAGGAGGGGTCCTGATATAAGGTGACTGGAAAAGACTTGACTTTGAGTGGTGGGCACAGGATGTGGTATACAGACCTTGTCACTTGGATGCCATTTGGAGACTTGGCTCATGTCACCGTGAATGTGCCTGATCCGGGTCACGACCACCCACATGATGTGGGGCCCTCAACGCCCTTCCAGCCTGAAGGCGACACAACCTTCCAAGCACCTCATCTAAGGTACCAGGCGTCCCACTTTTGGCGGGACATCTGGTCACCTTAACCTCATCCCAATTACACTGGAAATCACAAGATCCGGGGACGGCGGGAGGTGGACGGCCACTTGGCTGAAAGGCCTCCCCCTTGGGCATCTGGGTCAGCTGGCGCGGGGTCACCCAGTGAACAGTGGTCCTGGCCTCCCTAGAGCAAATCCCCCACCGCGTGCCCCGGGCTGTCCTGGGTGGGCAGGGAGCTAGGACCTCTGTTCCCTGCTTCCCAGCAACAAGGTCACCCTGTGAGGGAAGCGACAGAGGGACAGGATGGATGTGCTGCTTTCAGAAAGGGCCGGGGTTTGGGATGGAGCAGCAGGACCCCAGGAGCAGGCTGTCCAGGGAGCAGACGAGGTGAGGTCACCTCAGCCTGTGTATACGGTGGCCTCGTCCCCGGAGCTCCAGACCGTGGCGCCCATAGGAGCCGACACCTGGCCCCGGACACAAGTAATTGTGAGAAAGGTGACACCCAGGGACTCGACTCTAATTAAGAGGCAAATTAAAAATGCAGTAGCCCGTGGCATACAGGCCATGTTCAGACCTGTCAAAGGCGGAGTGAGACCTCGGTCAGCCCCGCCAGGAGCTGGATAAACACACAGACTGTTCACCCCGCTGGGGAGCGAAACTGCGACGCCAGTGAAAGCAACGAGGGGACAGATTGCTCTGCCAGTCAAATGTTTAAAGTGAATAAATCTGGGAATGGTGGGGTGGCATGGGGACTCTCTAATGGCCACCAGTGTCCCCTGTCTGGGGTGCAATTGGGCAATAATGTCTCCAGAGATTAAATATAAGCATAGACTCTCACTCTGTGTTCCCACCTCAAAAAACCCACCCCCAGGAAGTCCCCAGAGCTTTTCCTCTGCACCCAGGAGGGTGTTCCGTTCAGCTTTGTCTGTAGACAAAACTAAGGCACCTACCCATACTTCTAACAGGAGACAGGCCAGTTCATAGATTAATAAAATGACCCATTAGGTGGCCATGAAAAATCAAATTTTCAAGAGCTATGATTTCACTCAGATGTGGGATATAAAACTGAAACTCGTGAACATGCATAGCAGTGGGGTGGTTGCCAGAGGGATGGGGTGGAAGGAGAAGGGGTCCTGATATAAGGTGACAGGAGAAGACTGGACTGTAGATAGATGGTGGGCACACGGTGCAATACGCAGATCTTGTCACTCAGAAACCCACCCAAAACCTATATGTTTATATTGGCCAATGTCATCACATACATTTAATTTTTTAAAAAGCTAAATTCTTAAAGAGCTGCAAAGACAGGGAATTCTCACAACTCAATAAGAAACACAAAATCAGTATAATCTATTATCAACTTGTTTAAGAAATATGCATGTGCTTAGGAATAAAACCCAATTAAATGTAGAAAAACCTCGGAGAGTGGTGGGCTCCTGGGTGCTTTCCATTTCTCCAGCTCCCGAGTCTGCGTGCAGCCTGTTATTTCATCCTCCAGGAGATAAAACTGCTTCCGTTTTAAAGAAAAAGCAATAGGGTCATCTTGGAGTCACCAGGGGAGAGAGTTATCAGCTCCGGTCTCTTTGGCTGAACTACCATCTATTTTGTCAGTATGACCAGAAGTCCTCACTCTTCCCACCACACTGGGCTCCCCAAGTGTCTGACGTCAGAAAAGGAGAGCAGGGATTACTAGGAGATGGGGGCAGGGACCCCCCAGAGAGCCGAGGGTCCAGCCTGGCAGGCAGGTTAGTGAACTAACTGGTGAGCACCCTACCGCATGACCACTCCCCCCTTCCTAGCGAGGACTCCAAGCAGGGTCTGCCCACAGAGCCCGAGCGGAGCCCAGAATGGCCTTTCCAGGAAGCTGCCCCAGGCAGGGGCCAGGTGAGCAGTCTCAAGGCTTAGCATGTGCACCTGTGTAACTGTGCCCCTGATCCCCACTCCTTTCCGCCTTCCCTCCCTACTGCTGCCCATGCCAAGGTCGCTGGGCATGAGAATTAGTTCCCTTCACTCTCCTAGTCTGTGTGTGGGCCACACGTGGCTGTGGCTACAGAGGGAAGTGGAAGAGGGACCTTAGCTATTCAGTCTTCCGCAGGGACCTGCATGTGCCCTTCCAGAGATGGGTACAAGCATCATCCTCATTTTACAGATGAGGAAACTGGGGTACTGCAGTGAGAAGTAGAGGCAGGATTTGAACCCAGCAGCTCAGTGCCAGAGTCCGGGCTCTCAGCCACGCTGCCCTGCACAAGTGCAGGAGAAGGTGGGAAGGGGGTGTCTGAGGTTACAGAGCGCCCATTCTGAGCTAAGCATGGCTGGGCCCTGATGGAGCTGATCTCATGTAAACACGGTGTGGGATTCGGTCACTGCGTGCTGAGGTTAGAGGTGGGGAAACGGAAGCTCAGAGAGGTCGGAGACATGCTAGGATCACACATCTGGGAGGAATGGCGTTTTACATTCACACTGCTCCTTCCTTCCACCCACACGATCTGGTTTTGATCCCCAAAATCACCAATTCAGACTACCCAGCATTGCAGGTGCCAGTTTCAAGCAGGAGGAAGATGAGTGGCCCACCCAGAGTCACCCAGGTTTAAGCGAGGCCTCAAGCCTGTGTCTACAGACTCCAAACCAAGGTCCCTGTAGAGACCTCCGAGGCCACCGTAGACTTCAGAGATGAGAACATGAGGCCGAAGGACAGGTGGCCGGTTCAAGGTCACAGCCATCGATGGCAGCACAGAGGATGAAACCTACAGATCCTGACCCCATAACACCTAGCCCTCACTCGGATGACAATAAGAGCTCAGTGAACCGTGGGGGTAAAGATGCCAAGTCTGTGGGGGAGCAGAGGTGGAAACCACCAGAACTGAGGCACACCCCCATTCCACAGTGAGGTCTTCCCGCCTCCGGGGCAGCTTGTGGTGGGGAGCGTCTGGGGAGCCCGGCCCTTGAAGGAAGGCGAAGTTTAAAGCTGGGGAGTCTGGCCCTGGCCGGTTTGGTTCAGTGAATGGAGTGTCGGCCTGAGGACTGAAGGGTCCCAGGTTCAATTCCAGTCAAGGGCACATGACCTGGTTGCGGGCTCGGTCCCAGTGGGGGCACCTGCAGGAGGTGGTCGATCGGTGGTCCTCTCTCACCATTGATATTGCTATCTCTTTCTCCCTCTCTGAAATCAATAAAAATGTTGTTTTTTTTTTTTTTTTTTTAATGAAGCTGAGGAGTCTGTACCTTTTAGGGCTTTTTTATGGGAGAGAGCCTGCCTGGGCTTAAAGTGGCAGCTCAGAGCCTTGCACCTGTGAGGAGAGACCGGTCCTGCCTGGGGGGGGGGGGGGGGGGGAGTGCTTAGTCAGTGTGGAATTAATGCGTGAGCACAGGTATCTGGGGTGTAGGTGAGTTACACCCTGAATCCTCAGTACATGGAAAAAGGATCTATAGAAGCTAAATCCTTTTCGATGTCACCATTTATAACGTGTGCCACACAGCTCTGGCTCCTGTTCTACCCAGAGCCTTAGATAGGTTGAGGTGGAGCCGGGCACTGGAGTCCCTGGCTGAGCCCCACGGTAGGCTGGGACCCCTGAGGGCAAGGACACTCTGCCTGCTCCCTGCCTGGGGCTCTTCCCTGTGGGTGCTGAGGTCCCTTCCCTCTCAGCTCTGCCTTTGCTTCCTTCCCACTGGCCTTCACCGTGCTGTAACTGCCGGCCTGGTGCTCCTGTCTGCAGGTGGGGGTGCATGTGTCTGCCACCCCGAGAAAGGCGCACCAGGAAAGGGAAGGGTGCACCTGCTCACATTTTTGATGGTTGAGTTCATATCTGGGCTGCAAAATCACAGAACCTGGCTCTCCGGGAGCTGCCATTGTCCCTCACCAGGAATATCCTCACCCCGTTAGAGAGAAGGGCCGGCTGGGAGCTGAGAAACACTGCTGCTCAGGCCCTGCAGGCTGCTGGGGAGTTCTTAGCGGCTGGTTCTCGGAACTTTCAGAGTAGTGAGAATGCGATCAGCCGTTTCCTATCAGGAGGGCTCGTTCCATTTAGAAGGGGTTAAGTCACCACGCCCACCAGCGCTAGGACCTGGAGGCCCATGAGGCGATTTAGCTGACGGAGAAATGACAGATCTCTAACTCTGGAAAGTGGGTTGTTGGAGAAGGGGGTGGGGGTGGAGGCGGAGTATAGCATCAGGGCCCAGAAATTGGAGAACCCAGAAGTGTCCCTCCCCAGCCCCCTTCCCCAGCAGATTCCCAGAAAAAGTTCAGGCTAGGAACTTGCGAGGTTACAGCCCTGGAGCAGTTCTCATCCTGTGGTCCCTCTGAGCACCCAGACCTCTTCCCGCTCCACCCCAGGCCCCCCGGGCTGCGGTGGCCTCGCCCAGCCCCTTCCCCCCTCCTTTTCTCCCCCAGCCCCTTCCCCCTCCTTCCCCCAGCTCCAGCCCAGCCCGGCGGCCCGGCTCGCCTTTGGGCAGCTTGGACGCGTTCTCCTGGATCCAGGCGAAGAGGTGGGCGAAGTCGCAGTCGCAGAGCCAGGGGTTGCCGTCCAGGCGCAGGGAGCGCAGCGCGGGCAGCGCGGCCAGGGCGGCCACGCTGAGGCCGCGCAGCTCGTTGCCGTGGAGCTCCAGCACCTGCAGCGACTCCAGGCTCTCGAAGGCCGCCTCGTGCACGCCCTGCAGGCGGTTGTGGGCCAGGCTGAGCCGCACCAGCCCCGCGGCCGAGCGGAAGGCGCCGGCGCCCAGGCGGCTCAGGTTGTTGTGGCTGAGGTCCAGGAAGGCCAGCCGGGCCGAGCCGCGGAACGCGCCCTCCTCCAGCGCGCGCAGCGAGTTGTTGCCGAGGTCCAGGTACACCAGGTCGCCGTGCAGCAGGAAGAGGTCCTCGGGGAGGCGCTGGATGCGGTTGCCGGCCGCCAGCAGCTTGCGCACGTCCAGCGGGAAGGGGTCGGGCACGCTGGGCAGCCCGCGGCCGCGGCAGTCCACGGTGAGCGGGTCCGGGCAGGCGCAGCCCGCGGGGCAGGCGCGCCCGGGTCCGAGCAGCAGCAGCAGGAGGAAGAGGCCGCAGAGCCCGAGCAAGGCGGCGGGGGCGCGGGGGGCGGCGCGGGGGCGCATGGCCGGACCCCGCGAGCCGCGGCGACGCGGACCGGCTCTCCGGACGGCAGGACAGCGGGGCGCCGGGAGCCGGAGGGCGGCGGGGCGGGGAGGGCGTGAGCCCTGACGCGCGGGGGCGGACTTGGGGAGCTCGGAGCGGAAGGGACGGAGCGGAGGGGGGGTGAGGATGGAGGGGGGGAAAGAGGAGTCGGGAGGGAGGGGCGAGGGACACTCCTGGAAGGATTTCCCAGGACAGGAAATTAACCCGCCGTTAAATCCCGGGGGAGAGACGGGAGGGAGCGGCGCGGGTGGCCAAGTGGTGGTCGCCAAATGCGGCCCCACCGGGACGGCTTACTTGGGGACCTGATCATCGGAACTGTCAGCTGTCGTGTGCGCTCGGCCAGGAGCCCTCGCCGACTAAGCTCGGTTATGGAGCGCACCCCAGCCCAGCTGGTGCCCAGACCCCGAGCCCGGCGCCCCGCGCCCGCCAGGTGCCAAAGCACGCTCCCCGCGCCACCCGCTGCCAAAGGGAGCGCAGCCCGGGTCACTGTGGCCCGGCGCCCGGAGCGATCCCGGCAGGCTCTTGGCGGGGGGCGCGACCCGGACTGCCCATGGGGTTGGGCAGGGCCCCAGAGGGTGGCTGTTCTTCCTCCCTCCCACCCCTACCCCAATCTCAGCGAGGCCTGCGGGGTCCTGGAGGCTGGCAGCTGCCCGAAGCCCCGCTGTGGCCAAAGGAAGTCCAAGGCCAGTCAGCACTTTCCAGGTTGGCCCCTGCTCCTCAGGAGCGCGCAGAGGCCAGTGCGGAGCCGCTGCTGGACTAGGAGGTCCACCCGAAGGGGTGGGGGCTGGTGTAAGGAGGCCTGGCTCCCGTGCCTGGGGCCTCCTATCTCTGCACCCACCAGTCCTATGCCTGTCACCAGCTATGGAGGACCACCACGGGGTCAAGAACCCGAATTAAAAAAAACGATCTCTTCCCTCTTAACGTTCACTCCTCCCCCACCAACTCCAGCTTTGGGTCCCAAGGAAGCAGGTCAGGGAGGTGTCAAGGCTGAAAGGACAGCAAGGCAGGTAGGTCACCTCGCTTCAGACACAAGATTCCCCTCCTTCCCTCCCTCCCCAAGCCAAGCTCCTCCTCCCCGCTCTCTATTTAAGAAACTTCCAAAGCAGAGATTCCCCCCGCCCCCTCCCAGCCACCCCGCTGCGGGCTATTTTGGTCCAAATACCCTGGAATCGATAAGCTGGACAAAAATAACCCCGAGAGCAGCTGTTGGGCAACCGCCCCAGGGACCCTGCCCTGGCCCCCTCGCCTCCCCCATGCGCTTTGGTGGAGGCTCAGATGCTAAAGCCACGGAGCTAAGCCCCGGCCTTTTTCCAAAGGTACATGGAATCTCGGTGCCTCCTGGTGGATCAAAACCCTGAGCCTCTGGGTCTGAGCCAGCGGCTCCACAGATGAGGAGTCTCAGGAGCCCTGGGGAGCAGGGGGGGTGTCGGGGGGGAGCTCTGAGCCACGGGGGTCCTGCAGCTCTTTCCCTGCCTCCATGCCAGACCCCCTGAGGCTTCTGGGGGTGTCTCCTCTCTTCCGGGTTCCCCAGCTGCAGGGGCTCAGCCCCCTCTCTGGTCTGTCTCCTCCTCTTGAAGAGGCAGGTGCCAGAGCAATGGTCTGATCCCCTCAGAGGGGGTGAGAGTGCCCCCTGCACACACGATACATAGTAATGATCTGTGAAGCCTCCACTTTTGCAGTCCCGGGCCTGGTTCCCATCACTTACTACTATTGATTATGGCCGGAGCCCTCAGCATCGTTGCTTCCACTCGCCTGTGTTCTGCTGGGCTGCTGCCTTACACGCGTGTGCCCTGTGCCTGTGTGTTTGAGTGTGGACAGCACTGCCCAGTGTGTCTGAGAGTGGACAGCCATGCCCAGTGGGCTGCTTGGCTGGAGCCCTGGCCTGGGCGTCAGGCCCCTGGCCCCACCGCTAGCCACAGCGCCTCTCCTGGGCCACTGCACCTCTCTGGGCAATAAATACTTCCCGGCCCGGGGTCCCTGGGCTCCTGGAAGGTAAACTTTTCAGAATTTCACACAGTGCGGTGGGAACCGGGCCTTCGCCTCTGAGGAAGTCACCCTGAGGAAATGCTGCTACTTAGGGCAATGGGCTCAGGGTCGCCCTCATTCTTTGGTGCTGGGCAGAAACCGGCTCATGGGTGACTATGATGAATGAAAACAGCTGAATCTCTATTTAATAAATGCAGAGCGTTTAGCAAGGGCTTGCAGACGGAGGGGGGGGGGGGGGTGGTAGTAAAATAATAAAAGGGGTCCCTGGTCGTTAAAGTAGTGAGAAAAGCCACTCTCTCTCGGCCTTGATGCCCTCATCTTGAAACTAGAGAGAAAATGCCTTTTCTCTCCTCCCCCTGCACCCCCATCCCCCCCTCCCCAGTTCGACCACAGGCAGCTCAAGGCCCACGTGGGAACCAGTGCTGTGGAGTATGATCTGAAAAATGTTCGTGACACGCTGCATGTGAAAGTGGCCATAAGTCTTGCTTCTTGCTTTGGGTGTCCCCCCCCAAAGTCCCCCAAATTCAAACTGAAGCAATTCTCATCAATATCAGCAGGAGCAGACGTGGCTGAGGTTCTTGGGGAGCAGGGAGGACCCCATCTTCCAGGATTCGCATCCCTTGGGAAATTGCGAGCTTTGCCACGTCTGTTTTCCCCTGCAAGGAAAGCGTGGCTGTGACCTCAGCAAGGTCGCACGGTGAGCCAGTGACAGCTGCTGGAAATAGAACACAGGCGTCCTGACACCCCAGCTGCTCCTCTCCTGGCTCCCTCCCTCCCGGGCAGGGGCCTCTCCCAGCTCCTGATCAGCGTGAAGGAACCGGGCAGGTGGCTGGAGGGACCGTCAGAGGCTGGTCAGCTCCAGGCTTGCATTTATTCTCAGAATCAACACAGTTTGTGCTTCTCATTCAGGAAGCTCAAAACCCAAGGTGTCCTGGTGTTTTCCAAGCTGACATCACGCCTTCCCCAACTGGCCAAGCTGAGTCCCCACCTCTGCCCTGTGCTCCCCTAGCTACAGAGCACTTGCTGTCTCGTCTCATAAATGGCCCGTGTCCAACTCCCCGTGAAGCCTTGGGGAGCTGTGTGGACGGTGGTACCCACAAAATCCCCCATGTGGAGCCTAACCCCTATAAGCAAAAACAATCCAGCCCTAACTGGTTTGGCTCAGTGGATAGATCATTGGCCTGTGGACGGAAGGGTCCCAGGTTTGATTCCAGTCGAGGGCGTGTACTTTAGTTGTGGGCACATCCCCTGAGGGAGGTGTGCAGGAGGCAACTGATCTATGTTTCTAACTCTCTATCCCTCTCCCTTCCTCTCTGTAAAAAATCAATAAAATATATATATTTTTTAAAATCCATTCAGACTGACCCCTAACTTAGCCAAAATTCAAGGCCCTACATTATAAACAAGGCGATGCCGGTATGGCTCATGCAGGAGTATGAATGCCGCTGCGGACACCAGGTGTGAGTGATGAGTGTGGCTGGTGCAGGTGATGTCATTTGGGTTACCCACGTGATGAGCACCTGGCTGGCCTAGGTGGGAGCCAGGAGAACACTCCATGGGCTCTAGGGAAGGAGATGCACTTTGACCCTCTGCCTGGGGCAAGCTGACTTGATAAACCCAGTCTTCATGGACACAGCTTTCTCTCTGTGTCCACCTCCCCCACCCCACCCCCTAATCAACTTAGCTAAACCCAGGCTCAAGTTCTCACCCACTGCTCTTCATCGCTGCCACCACCAGGGGGCGCTCTCTGCTGCCGCAGTAAAACACGTTTTGCTCTGCTCCTCTCTGGCAAGCCAGGATCCACTCTTGAGAATGAAAGCTGCTGCCCCTTTTTACTCCTGGGGGCAGGAGATGAATATGCAACCAGCCTTAATGGGGGGCAGGGTGGTGGTATGGTTAGGAACTGTGGACTTGGAGTCAGACAGACCCGGGTCACATCCTGGCCCGCCCGTTCACAGACTCTGTCCCCCTGGGCAAGTGAGCTTCTCTAAACCTCAGTTTTCCCATCTGGGAAGTGGGAAATGCCTACATCACTGGGTTGTTAAGAGGATTAATTGAGACATCTGTGAGTGCTTAGCAGCAAGACTGACACAGAAATGGTAACCACATTATCAAGCTCTTGCCCGGCTGGCGTGGCTCAGTGTTGAGCATCAATCTATGGACCAGAAGGTCATGGTTCGATTCCCATCAGGGCATCTATCCGCTGTGTAGGGATTACAGGCTCTATCCCCTGTGTAGGGTGTGCAAGGGGCAGCTGATCAATGGTTCTCTGTCATCATTGATGTGTCTATCTCTCCCTTCGTCTCTGAAATCAATAAAAATATATATTTTTAAAAATGATCAGGTTCTCTCTATCTTTTCGCCAATAGCGGTAAAGATGCATTTGTCTCTCTGGAGTTTATTGGTTGGGGATGCCCTAACATTTGAGGTGAGCTTTAGTAACTCTCCCTGCCCTGAACCTTGTCCCACCTGAGACAGAGGGACAGATGGACACAGACACACCCCTTAGTTCTTTCCTGCCTTTGTGAGCACAGTTATAGGTGAGCGCCCTCCCGCTCTGCCCCTGCTCACTTGGTTGCTCTGAGCATGGTCAAACTAAGACTGAGGGCATGGGGTTGGTCCCTCAGCCCGGCACAAGGCGACATCTGTTCTCTGCTCACAGTTGGTGCTCCTCGTGTGAGCTAGTCATCCAGCAAATGTGTGACCTCAGGTGGGGCTGGAGGAGGTTGGCGATAGTGTCACCCTGTCTTCCCAGGAGGAGACAAGCACAGAGCACACATCCTGAGAGTCAAAGGCATGTTACCCACCGGCAGGAGGCACATGTCACAGCCAGTCCAGGAGTCATCTGCTTCCCACTCACTGGCCCCTGGCTCCTGTCCACTGGCGAAGCCCCTCGAACCCCTTTTCCTGCCTCTCCATGGTCACCCCCTTAGTCCCAGCTGGCATCATCTTTTACTGAAATCCCCTACTGGCCTTCCGGTGTCCTCTCTTGCTCACTCACCATTCATACTCACTCCTCATGCTCAAGAAAGCCAGAGTGATCCTCTAACAAGGTACATCAGGCCATGTCATCTCCTGCTGGGACACCTCCAGTGGCTTCCTGTGTGTGGCAGGCAGATTTCTAAGGTGCCCCCCACCTGCTGGCATTCCTTTAGTGAGGATGAAAAACCCATTGTGTGACTTGCTTCTAATGAGTAGAATAGGGCCAAGATGACAAATGCCATTTCCGTGATTAGGTTGCAAAAGACGATGGCTTCTGTTTTGCTATCAGACTCTCTCTCTCTCTTGCCTCTTTAGTCTGTGTGCTTTGATGAAGCACGCTGCCACATTGAAAAGAACTGCATGTGAGGAACTGAGAACAGCCTCAGATCAATACCCATGAGTATCTGAATCCTGACAACAATCATGTGAGCATGAAGTGCAGCCTTCCCAGCCAATATCTGGACTGCAGTCACGGAGAGCCTCTGATGTTGAGAACCCAGTGAAGGCATGCCCAGATTCCTGATCTACAGAAACTGTGAGATTTAAAAACGAGTTTTGTTCCAAACTGCTAAAAGCTGGGGTCATTTGTTACACAGCAGTAACTAGCTAATACATAGTAGTACTTGAAATAAAATTCTACCAGACCCTGAGTGGTCTAAACTGACATGCCTCTCCCACCCATTTTTCATTCTGCCCTTGGCTCACCACCCTCCATCCGCTCTAGTCCTTTTGTACACCTATCTAATTCATCACTTTTGTTCCTACCCCAGGACCTTCACCTGTTCTGTGGTCTGGCTGAAACACGTTTCCCCCAGCTCTTGGAATAGCTGGTGCCATTTGATCATTCAAGTATTCTCGGCCCAAAATGTCACCTCCTCATCTGGCCTTCCCTGACCTCCTCTCTCCCAGTCACTTCTATGCTACATCCTTGTTTTATTTCCTTCAAAGCATTTATCACCACCTGAAACTCCTAGCTTGTTTGTTAGTTATTTTACCTTCCCCCCCCCCCACTAAAATGAAACTTCCATGAGGGCCAGTACATTGTCCAAGTTCCTAGAATCAGCCCTAGAATATAATAGGCACTCAAGAAATGTTTAATTAATTAGCTAACTGTTACCTATAAATGATGCTTCTCAAGTAGCCTAGCAGTTTCTCAGTAGCTCCCAGTGGTCCCTCACCCGGAGATGCCCATCCATCCCTTCCGGAGGAGCGAGGACCTTCATCCCTCCCGAGGAGGCCCGGGCTCCGCTCCTGCAGAGGAGCACAAACTGCTCCAGCTGTACCCCTGAAATAGGCGGGGACTTTGGGCTCCTCCAAACACACTTCTGGTTCCTTTCCACTCCTTCCAAAGCACATACATCCTATAAATGGCTTCATCGTGCTTGCCTTTGAGCCTCACAAACACCCTCTTTTCATCGTGCCTTCCTACCACATTCCAAGGAACCTGGCTTCCTCCAGGGAGTCTTTCAGAATTGCCATGGACAATTTTCCTGGGAGAATAGGTGCCGTAGTAGGGCTGGAGGTACAGAGATGGAGCGGGGAGCCCATGGCATAGGAGGCAGCCATAGAAGAAACATCCACCATTTGGTTAGAGCTCAGGCCTTAGCTGACAGCCTGTAAAACTCTGACTCACACTGCTTTAGGAAACGGGCTGTGAACTTGGGTAGAGTCAGAGCTCACAGCATCTGTCGTGTGTGAGTCAGCCTGAATTCAAATCCTAGGCCACGTCTCTTCTGCGCGTGATGTGATCTCTCCAGGCCTCAGTCGCTTCATCTGTAAAATGGGGGTGCAGAGCATCCACCTCGTGGGGTTATTGTGAGGATTAAAAGAGATGACTCACAAATGAGCATGTGGCATCCGAGGGGATGCTGAGTAAGAGGTAGCACCCGACACTGTCACCATTCGGACACCCGCCAGCAACCACCGCCTGCTGCCTGCTTAACATTCACAAGCAAGGCACCGAGGAGACAAAGATGAATACACAGCCTCATTGCTTAGGGGACGCATAATCTCCTTGAAGAGAGGGGACCCGCAGCAGCAGCAGCAGCAGCGGCAGTGAACAGCTCAAGGACTCACCGTGGACAATCGCTGCCAAGCAGGCCTCACGGGCATGTAAATGTCACAGGCACTGGAGGAGTAGGGGAAGCCTGGGCTGCGTGCCTGGGAAAGGTACAGCTTGACACTATTGACCGTGTTTTCCAAATCAGATCGGCCATGTGGCTTCACGCTCCTGTGCCCGGCACACGGTGTCCCCTCTGCCCGTGCACCTGGCAGGCTCAGGCTCACTTTGGAGACACCCTGCGCTTCTCCAGGTGGCCTTGACCTTCCCAGGTGCGCCAGCTAGCTCCTTTTCGTCTCTCGCTTCCCGGGCTTCTGTCACTGACCCTTACGGGTGTGGTGTGGCATTTATTGATAGCATGTTTGTCCCCTGCTGGTTTCGAAAGCCCCGGCGTGAGAAGAAAGAGGTCCTTGTGAGCAAATAGCATGTCTTTTCTATCTTTAAATTTCAGAACCCAGCATAAGGCCCTGCCCAGGGAAGGTGCTCAGTGTCTTTGCTGAATGAATGAAGGAGTGCATACATACATGCATGCATGCATAAAGCCGTCGTATGAAATGATCATTGGACAAAAGATCTGAAATCCGAGATGCATTGGAGATCTCAAAAGATGGAGGTCTCTGTCATTATGCTTCAGAACTAGTTGGACCCCACATACTCTACCCATGCTGCTCGGTGGCCATATCGCTTGCTCCTGGCTCCCCCTCCATCCCCACCCACAATAATACTGATGGCCTGAGCCTCTCATTAACCACTTACCCACTGCAAAGCCCCTCACACCCGTCACCTCAGGGGGTCCTGAGAGCAGTGGCCAGGTGGGCAGCACTCATTTCACAGAAACGGAGTCTCGGGCGGCTCACTCACTTCTCAGCTCTGAGCAGCTGGAGAGCTGCAAGGGTCCTGGGCCTTTCAAACCTGAATGAGCTTCCCGGGCTCCTTTTGTGGCTCTTATGGCCTCGAGGGCACAGTTCCTGATAAAGGCAGGTGGTTAGATCCTGCTAGTGAAATGGGCAGCCTGACTGGAATGGGCCGCAGAGCCCGAATGTTAACGTTCCTTTTGGACCAGCCACGCGTATCTGATCCGGTCCTCACAGCCTCTCCGGCCCCCTCCACCCTCCTGAGGCAGATGTGCGCACACCTCCACGTGCACACCCCCATGTGCGCACCCCTCCCTCCTCCAGGTATGGGTCTTCCTGAGAAGGGAGACGTAACCATGTAACCAGAAGGAGTAGTATAAAGCCAAAAGAATTCTTTCTAGCAATACAGTGGCACACAAGAGGCTACCTTTATGTGGATTTGTATGTGATTTGCATACATTTGCATGCATTTTCCGAAGCCATCACACCGAGTTCATGAAATAAACAATTAAAGGAGAATCCACTTTATCGGGGTCAGCCAGGGGCAGATGCAGATGCGTTTACTACCCCTGCTTCTGGGTTCTTTCCCCTGACGTTGCTTCTAATTTAACCTGAAATCGTGTTCAGCGTTACTGAAGATCTCCAAAGCTGCAGAAAACACACTTAGGCAATAATAATAACAACACTTCACAAATGTTTACTGTGTGTTCAGCACTGCTCTGTGAGCTGTAAACATATTATCTTCTTCATAACCCAAAAAGTGGGTCCAATTACTACCCCCATTTTGCAGATGAGGGTCCTGAGGTCTCCATAGCTGAAGATCACACGGCTTCTCAGGGATTCAAACACGGGCAGTCTAGTTCCATTACTGATGCAGCAAACATGAGTCTGAGCACCTATATGAGCCAGGCAGGAGTGCAGGCACTGGGAACACTGCAGTGAACACGAGAGACGAAGTCCATGCAGTCACAAAGCATTGGTCTGCGTTCGTTAGGTGAGATCGGATTGCAAAACAAAGGACCCTAATACATTAAAGGACCAAGAAGTTGTGACCCCACTCCACATGGTCACTGGGAAGAACCCAGGTTCCTTCCAAGTCATTGCTCTGCTGAGTACCTAGGACACAGTCTTCGCTGCTTGGGTAGACCCGGGCTGCTGCAGGAACTTACCAAGCAGGAAGGCGGGAGGGAGCAAAGGAGGCCACCCCCAATGTGTTAAAGGCCGGGCCTGACAGGAGAGGCAACTGTCATGTCCATTTCCTGTCTGTGGGTGAAACCTAGTCTGGAGGGCACATCCAAGTTCAAGAGGGGCTAGGGAATGGCACCTGGCCAGTGGCCAAGGAGGAAGAGAGAATAGATCTGGGTGGGCAACCTTTGCCACAGAATGACATTCACCGAGCAAACAACTATATCGGGTGAGCAGTGAGCACGAAGAGGACAAGAGCAAGGGAAGGGGCTGCAGGGCTGGGTGGCCACATCTTCAGACAGCCACAAACTCTTAATCACGGTCCTTCACTGACCCCCAACCAAATCGGTTGTTTGTATGGTGATGTTGAAGGCAAAGAAGAGCCCCAAGCCTTACCTGACCCAAATAAGGTCAATTCATGTCCAGCTGAGAAACCAGGTGCTCTGGCCAAGCGAGAGTTTCTAAACCTGACCTTCATGCCTTTGTCAAGGTGTTTTTATTTATTGGTCATTTCATTCTTATTTTTAATATCCTGTGAGGTAGCTAGGGCCAATTAGAAATGTCATCAACGGTCCAATTAGAACATAAACTACAGTGAATTCCCATGTGCCAAGGAACTGAGATAAAAAGGCAAATAAATGTGGTTCCCTCAGACACCCTGACAAGTAGCTTAGAGTGGTATGCAAACATAGAAGCAAATATTTGTAGGATGTGCAATGTTAGAACTGTGTACAAAATACAGTGGTACAGAGGAGGAGGGGAATAATTCTAACTGGATGAAAAGGATCAGACAAAGGTACACAAAAGAGGTGATGGCTGACCAAGGTTTTGAGGGATGAATAGGAGTTCTACAAGCAGGTGGAGAATCTGTTATGAGTAAGGGAAATGTGTTCCAGAGAGAGGAACTGCGTAATGAAGGCACAGAGGTCTTGTACGATGCTGCAGAATTTGGCCATGAATGCTGAGAAAGGCTCACTAAACCTCAAAAACCCTGGGAAGTAACCTGGTCTCCAGACTCCTCGTCCATGCTTGTTTTTGACCTTCTTTTGTAGCTGTCCCATGGTCTGGTGGACCAACCCCTGGGTTTTGTAAAAGCATTTAAAGATCTCTGATCGCAGAGCTGGTATTCCTAAGCATTCATCCACCAATACTGACTGACTGCCTTCTGAATGGATTCCCACATTGGGGCTACATTGCAATGTGCTTGATGCCCAACATGAGGGAGAGGCCAGCGCAATCTCTAACTCACTTGCCATTCTGAGGAAGTCACTGAGCTTTCTCATCCTCTGTCTCATCTCTAAAATAAGGCTCTTGCCCTAACAGTTTAGCTCAGTGGACAAAGCCTCTGCCTGCAGACTGAGGGGTCTTGGGTTCAATTTTGGTCAAGAGCACATGCCTGATTGTGGGCTCAATCCCCAGTAGGGGGCGTACAGGAGGCAGCCAGTCAATGATTCTCTCTCACCGTTGATGTTTCTATCTCTCTCTCCCTCTCCCTTCCTCTCAGAAATCAATACAAATATATT
Organism: Pipistrellus nathusii; assembly: GCA_963693515.1. Taxonomy (NCBI): domain Eukaryota; kingdom Metazoa; phylum Chordata; class Mammalia; order Chiroptera; family Vespertilionidae; genus Pipistrellus; species Pipistrellus nathusii. Next base: position 6,682,739 of record OY882859.1, read on the forward strand.
TTTAAAAGGAAAAACAAATAAAAGAAGGCTCTTGGCCTAGATGATGTCTAAGGACCTTCCTACTACCTTCTCTCTACTTGGCAGCCATGCTGGGGAAACATGAACCAAAACACCATTAATCTGCCCCCAGCACTTGAGGGGGCAGAGCACCATTGTTCTGCAGGTTAGGGTCACTGGTTCCATCTGGGAGTGGGATACTTTGATTGTCACCTCAATCCAACAGTTCTGTCACTTCTCATCCCAATAGTTTTCTTGTTGGAAATTCAAACAACTCTCCCCTTGATCCAATACCAATCAGGCTCTCTGATCAGGAGGCCAGTCCTTGGGCACATCCTCCAGCGCCCAGTGTTGGCAAGGATCCTGTGAGGTCGGTTTAGCCAGAACCTTATCCTCAATATCTGACCAAATTTCTCAATTCCCACCATCCCCCAGGGGATGTCTGAACACCTGGCCCTTTTCAGCAAGAACCCTGTTAGAGCAGTTTAGTCAGAACCCCCTAATCCCTAATAAAAACAAGTTGTATCTAGTGATTTTCCATCCACAGCCTCATTCCAGCCTTACAAACTCTCCTGGCCCTTCTTTGCAGTCATTAAGTGCATCAGAGCTTGGGAGGAGACGGTGATTTGTGGCTTCTCCCATGGCCATCAGACCAGCTCTGTCCTTAGCAGATGAGGTACATTTAGGCTAATTGATGAATGAGGTGCAGCAGGCCTCAGAAGGCAGAATGGAAAGGTGAGAGGACATGGGTAAACCTAAAACCGCTCAAGGAAAGGAATAGATGGAGCTCGATGACCTAATTGTGTGTATGAAGACCATGTTGTCAGTGAACACTTATTGAGTATCCGTGGTGTACACCAAGGGCCCTAACACAGCCCTAGGCCAGGTCCTCCTCCTCGGGAGAAGAGAAAGGCAACAGGAGGCACAATCTGAGCCAGGGCCTGGGTCCCTGGCTGCCAACAGTCATGGCCCTAGAATCTTCACGCAGCCAGCTCATGGCGGAAATGCTTCTAATCATTACGGGGTCCAAAGGGGAAGCACTTAGGGCCACTCCAATCTGATCGGCGATGCTAAATTTGGAAGCTCTCCAGTGTCTGTGAGGAGGCCAATTGTCTGATCCTTTAGGGAGCAAATGACTTCAGTCGAGAGTGGATTTCATCAAGGAACTGGGATAAAAAAAAAAAAAAAAAAAGCAAATATGGCCCGGCCGGTGTGGCTCAGTGGTGGAGCGGTGACCTATGATCCAGGAAAGAGCTCATGGTTCACTCTCAGGGTGCATGCCGGGTTTTGAGCTTGATCCCCAATGGGGGGCATGCAGGAGGCAGCCAACCAATGATTTTTTTCTTATCATCGATGTTTCTATCTCTCTCTCCCTTTCTCTTCCTCTCTGAAATCAATAAAAAGTATATTTTTTAAAAAGGCAAATGAGAGTGCTTTCCTCAGATACTTTGACAGGCCCTACAGGAAGAGTCTCTCTGAACATTTGGTCTACCTCTCAGCGCTCAAGGCTCATGCACACACACACACACACACACACACACACAGAGGGCGGATTTATGCCTTTTTGTCCCCTCAATCACAAGCCCTGGAAGAGCACAAAGAGAATTCTGTGTCATGATGTCCCAGCTCCCACTCCCAATTAGCTCTTCAGGAACTGCTGGTGAGTGACAGTTGACTTGGACTTTGGTGATTTTCAATATCCTAAAGCAGTGGTCAGCAAACTCATTAGTCAACAGAGCCAAATACCAACAGTACAAAGATTGACATTTCTTTTTTTTTAAAACTTAAACTTCTTGTAATGTCACTTTTTCAAAATAGACTCGCCCAGGCCGTGGTATTTTGTGGAAGAGCCACACTCAAGGGGCCAAAGAGCCGCATGTGGCTCGAGAGCCGCAGTTTGCCGACCCCTGTCCTAACGTATGGAACTTAGAGAAAGAGTCCTCTGAGCAGAATGACAACGCACACTGAAGAAAGCAAAAAGAGCAAATTTGCTGCCTTGAACTTCGCATCTTGGATGAGAAAGCGCCTTGCAGGTGAGAATCTCAGAAGAAGAAGTCCTAGGTGATTGTTTTCCTTGTCTGGCTGGGAAGGAAGGAATGAACAGAAAGGGGACACGGGGATTTGCACCTCATCTCGGATAACGTGTCCCCCACCTCAATGACGAGATGTGTTCTGAAGACTTAACTGCAAATTGGGGTTTTTATAGCCTGAGTCATTTATTTCCCATTACCTCCTTTGCAAAAATGGGTCCTCAGAATATCCATACACTTTAGGATGTAATAAAGCTGCAGCGAAGGCTGCAGCAACCCTCTTCACATGATCACTTTTATAGCTGGCATGAACCATGCTCTTACAATAAAAAGATTACATGGAAAAAAGGCTGGGGGAAAAATCCATAACCGAGGGTTATTTCTCTACATGGTACAATAGTTAAAATGTCGACCACCCTTTCCTGGGTAGTTTCTAAGCTTGGGGCACCGGGCGAGGCATTTTCATGTGGTGTGGACTATCATTCCCACAGCAATCCTGTGATCTAGATGTTATTATTCTCCTCCCCCCCCCCTTTTTAATGCAATAATGAAGTTTAAGGAGATTAAGTAACTTTCCATGTTTCTGAATTGGGAGAGGTGAAGCTGGAATTCAAACCAGGTCTGGATGACTCTGGGTTCGGTATACTTCCCCCTCCATCCCTGGTGTAGAGGTTTAAAGTAAGAAGCCCAACAAGCATGCCAACAAGAACCTCAGCGGCTGAGGGAACAGCACACAGCCCGGGTTCTAACAGGTCCCGTTTGCAAGAGTCTCACCTTTCGGGGGTGAGAGACTGGTCACACCTTTTGCAGCAGCGGGGGAGGAAAAAATGTCCCCCTTTCCCTTCCAGGTTCTTTGGCTGGGTTAATCATTAAATTGACATAAGACAGAGTAACAGGAGAAAATCAAATTTTATTTCAAAGGTATGGGAGCTCCAAAGATATGGGCCTCAAAGAAGTGGCCAATGCAGACAGCTTTTAAAACTTCTCCAGAAAGAAACAATACATTTGTGAAGCAAGGACAAGACAGAAGGGTTTGCCGAAACCGGTTTGGCTTAGTGGATAGACCGTCGGCCTGCAGACTGAAAGGTCCCAGGTTCGATTCAGGTCAAGGGCATGTACCTTGGTTGCAGGCACATCCCCAGTGGGTGGTGTGCAAGAGGCAGTTGATCGATGATTCTCTCTCATCAATGTTCCTAACTCTCTATCCCTCTCTCTTCCTCTCTGTGAAAAATCAATAAAATATATTTAAAAAAAAAAAACACAAACAAACAAACAAAAAAAAACGACAGAAGGGTTTGAGCGTGGAGTGGCGGATGAGTGAAGAAGTTGCAGGGTGGTTTGTACAGCGTTCTCAGCCCTGAGCTCCCTGTCTCTGGGGATAAGGATGCCTCCTGCCCTCCTGATATAGAGCAGGTACCTTCACATGGGACACTAATTTGCTGCTTTTAGGTGGACAAACAAGATCAGAGTGTCCTTCCTGCACCTGCTGTTTCTTAGGTTCCTTTAATCCCAAATCATCACTATGCCAAAGGGGCATCTTCTGCATGGCATATTTCACTCCGGTTCTCCATTTAGATCTCAAGTCCAAGCCATGTATGAAGCCTGTTGACTTTCATAACAGCTTGGGTGAGGCTGCATGGGTGTGAGGCCAAGGACCCACTGCTCAAAGCTTAACTGGAAAGGACCGAGAGGCCCCATGTTTACGAGCCACGTATCAGCTGCCAACCCCCCCCATCCCCCAAGGTCTGCTGACCTGGCTTCAGTTCCAGCTTCAAACTCCGAATGTCTGGCCCAGCCAGTGTAGCTCAGTGGTTGAGCGTCAACCTATGAATCAAGAGGACACGGTTTGTGTTGCGGGCACATCCCCAGTGGAGGGTGTGCAGGAGGCAGCTGGTCGATGATTCTCCCTCATCGATGTTTCTAGCTCTCTATCCTTCTCCCTTCCTCTCTGTAAAAAATCAATAAAATATATATATATTTTTAAAAAGAGGTCACGGTTTGACTCCCAGTCAGGGCACAGGCCCAGGTTGCAGGTTCAATCCCTGGTGCAAGGGCGTGCAGGAGGCAGCTGATTGATTCATTGATGTTTCTATCTCTCCCTCCCTCTCATTTCCTCTCTCTCTAACATCAATAAAAACATACAAAACAAAATAAAGAAATCTGACTAAGGGTGCCAGAGTTCCTGTCCTGCAGCTGTGTGGTGGCCCGCTTCCCAGACGGTCCCCAAGCGGCCCCTCCTGGTAGCCACACCCTGAGCAGCCACTGAGGGGGTTCCCATGACACACAGCTGGTGGCAGGCATGTCCCCCCGGCATTAGATGGTGAAAAGGCTACAACGTCCATCTCGGACATCACTCTTGTTCTCCCCCCCTCTCTCTCCAAACACTCTCTCTCCGGGGAAAGCCAGCCGCCACGTGGCTGGTGCGGTCTATAGCGAAGCCACGTGGCCTGCTGCCAACACCCACATCAGTGAGCGTGGGAGGGGATCCTCCAGCCCAGGCGGCATCCTGACCAGAACCTCCAGAGAGATCTTGAGCCCGAACCACCCAGCTCCGCCTCTGTGCCGCTCCGGACCCACAGCGCCCGTGCGATCATACATGTGTGTTCTTTTAAGCTAAGGTTGGGAGGTCATTTGTTTTTGCAGAAATAAAAAGCAAACAAACCAAACAGAGGTTGTTTTCTTTTCAAAGCTTCCCCATGGTTGACATGAACCATGCGTGGCCAGGTTGTACTCGTCCTTGACCATTTCTCTCCTCCTTTCTCCAGCTATTTACCCTCTCTTCCCCTTTATTTTTAATAACTTCATTAAGGCAATAAATCTCAACTCAGGGCTGCTGAATCAAAGAGTACCATCAGCCATTGCACGGCTACAGGGACAGTGATTTGTGAACGGCGCCCCCTGGTGTTCATTGAACAGGCTGCACAGACCGACATCAGCCAGGCCAGCCCACACCAGGAAAAGTGCCAGATGCCAGGTTTTTCTGCAAAGATGGCAGGCAAAGGTGGCAGTGGTAGGTGGTTCATGTTCACCGGGGCTGGCAGACTCATTCTGCGGTTGCAGGCAAAGCCCAAAGATTTAGGTCGTTATCTTCCTTCCTGTCTCAGGAAGGCACCTGCGAGGTGGTCATGAGCTTGGGCACTGGCGTGGCAGAGAGGTCCAGTCCCGACTGTCTATGCCACCCGCGGGGCGACTCCACATGTGGCTGCCCCTCCCTGCGGGACTCTGATTCCTCAGGGGTCAACTGGGAATAACCGTACCTCCCCTCCGCCAGCCATGGCGTGGCTGGAGATCACAGTGAGGTCACAATTGTTATCTTTGGTTCGCCCCAGGCGGGACCCACGCCCTGCCGGTGACAGGGCGGGTCCCCAATAAGGATTTCTTGAATGAATGGCATCTCCCTCATTTCTCCAGGAGGGAGATGCCCCTCTGGTTCTGGGTAAATCCACGGCCCACGGTAACCCTCCTGCGGGTGGTACAGCCGCACGTGGGACGGAACCATACAGAGCACACAGTGCAGCCGGAACCTCTGCCTCCTGAGCCGGAGCCTCCATGCAGCGCTTCTTCCACGCGGGACAGAGAAGTTTCCGAAGAAAGGAAACCTCATCCGTTGGCAAAACAGATGGAGAGCCCGCAGCTGTGTGGCTCCAGACAGACGCCCTCGGAGGTTTCTGGCTAATTCTAACCTGAAGACAGACGCACATGCAAACATTTAGCCAATCACTTAAGCCTGGCTTAGCCTGACTCAGCTATAAACAGCCCTGCCTGGTTGCCAACTACCCCCTTCTCCCCCTCCCCCCTGTTTCCGTGGCTGAGTCTGAGAGGCTGGGGGGGGGGGGGGCGGGGAGAACACGCCAGTTGTTTCTCCTCGGGCTCCAGGATGCAGGCTGGATCAGCCGCTGACGTCAGAAGGGAATCCATCGCCTCCCTCCCCGTGCTGGTCTAGAATTTCACATGTCTCCGCGCCAGAAGGCCTGGGTCACCATGGGACACACACAGAGCGGAGCTGGGGTGGCTGGCAGCTGCCTCACCTGGGCCCGCACACGAGTGCTGAGCAAAGATTAAGAAGGAGAGAGAACAAGGTCCTCTTCACACGGCCTCTGCCCTGCCCCGTGGGCTCAGCCACCCCCCTTCCCGCCAGCCCTGCACAGGCACCCACAGGGCCAGCTCTGTGCTCCGAGCGGCGGGGACACAGCCCTGGCGGGAAGCACGAGCAAGAGCAGACAGACAACAAACACGGGGAACTCCGCAGGAGGGTCACCAGGCGGGGTGGCTGTGTGGAAATGAAGCAGCAGCTCCTGATGGAGGAAGCCAGGCGGGGCCTTGGGCCAGGTGACGGGGAGGCCCCTCTGAGGAGGTGACCTTTGAGCTGAGAAGACCACATGGTTGAAGGAGCCAGACGTGCCAAGCAAGAGCCATGTTCTAATTTGAGGCAGGACCTGCCTGCCACATGATTCGTGGGGTCCCGGACAAAATGAAAATGTGGGGCCTCCTCAAAGCCCATTAAGCAGCTGAAACCGGTTTGGCTCAGTGGATAGAGCGTTGGTCTGTGGGCTGAAAGGTCCCAGGTTCGATTCTGATCAAGGGCGTGTGTACATTGGTTATGGGTACATCCCCAGCAGGAGGTGTACAGGAGGCAGCTGGTCGATGTTTCTCTCTCATCGACATTTCTAGCTCTCTATTCCTCTTCCTTTCTCTCTGTGGAAAATCAATAAAATATATATTTTTTTAAATTAAAAAAAAAACAAACAAACACCATTAAGCATTTCCAGCCCAGCTGGTGGGGCTCAGTGGTTGAGCATTGACCCAGGAACCAAGAGGTCTCCGATTTGATTCTCTGTCAGACTTCCGGCTCTATCCCCAGTGGGGGGCATGCCAGAGGCAGCCAATCCATGATGTTTCTCTCTCATCATTGTTTCTATCTTTAGCTCTCTCCCTTCCTCTCTCTCTAAAAATCAATAAAAAGTATTTTCTAAAAAAAAGGAATTCCAAGATGGCACCAGCAGAGCATGGGCCCTGAAAGCTCAGGCTGGGACCCTGTGTGACTGCAGGACCCAAGGCCGAGGAGCAGCCCTGGGAGAAGGGGTGGTCAGTGTGAGAGCCTGAGGCGTGGTTGGGCTTGGAAAATGCCAAACTGGAAAGGCCAGGGTGCCTGGAGGGCAGAGGGCTTGAAAGGTGTGTGTGTAGGGGTGGTGGGTGGGGCTGACTAGGGTGGCCCAGGACAGAGGTGTGGCTGGGGGCGTGGTATAAGGGAGGGATTAGTTCTGATTGACATAAAGATCTGACTGGCCACTGAAACCGGTTTGGCTCAATGGATAGAGCGTCGGCTTGGGGACTGAAAGGTCCCAGGTTCGATTCCGGTCGGGGGCATGTACCTTGATTGTGGGCATATCCCCAGTGGCGGGTGTGCAAGAGGCAGCTGATCGATGACTCTCTCTCATCGATGTTTCTAACTCTGTATCTCTCTCCCTTCCTCTCTGTACAAAATCAATAAAATATATATATTTTTAAAAAAGATCTGACTGGCCTCTGGGAGGAGGCTGGTTACAGAGGGGTCCGAGGGGAAGCAGAGCCTCAGGTTAAAAGGCAGCAATCGGCCCTAGCTGGTTTGGCTCGGTGGATAGAGTGTCAGCCCGCTGACTGAAAGAGAGGTCCAGGTTCGATTCCAGTCAAGGGCGCATGCCTGCGCTGTGGGCTCAATCCCCAGTGGGAGACTTGCAGGAGGCAGCCAATCTTATGATTCTCTCTCATTATGGATGTTTCTATCTCTCTCTCCCTCTTCCTTCCTCTCTGAAATCAATAAAAATAGATTTAAAAAATAAAAAATAAAAGGCAGCGATCGATGGTGGTGGAGGTGGAGATGGGTGGGCCTCCACTGCCCGTAGTGAAGTCAGTCATATCGGAAGATCTTCCCAAGTCTCCTCCTCTCTGTCGGAAATTTCCGCGACCTCACGACCTCGGTCTGCCTTGCACACTCATAGTCATCGTGTAACCCCACCTGCAAAGCCACCCGCTCAGTGAGGCTCGGCCTACAGGCTGGTACCCTCCCCTCCATAGCGCCCGCATCCTCAGCTAGACTGGGACATCCTTGTGCTTCCGGCGTCCAGCAGAGGGCCCAGCACATGGCGGTTTGTAATTAATTACTAGTTGCCAAGTGAGTGAGCAAATGTATTAACTCATCTTCGAAGCAACGAGGCCCTGCACGTCTGAGCCTAGACCCGTGGTCGGCAAACCTCGGCTCACTAGCCATATGTGGCTCTTTGGCCCCTTGAGTGTGGCTCTTCCAAGGCCTGGGCGCGTCTGTTTTGCAGAAGTGGCATTAGAAGAAGTTTAAGTTTAAAAAAGTTGGCTCTCAAAAGAAATCTCAATCATTGTACTACTGATATTTGGCTCTGCTGACTAATGAACTTGCTGACCACTGGCCTAAACCTTGACCTGAAGAAGGAGGCTTCTATTTCCCAGCCCAGCACCGTTCCCTCTCATTAGATTTTTTTTTTTTTAAGTAAAAAAAGAAGGAAACGAAGCTGGCATCCGAGGCTGTGGCACCCAAATGGCAGCCTCTGCCTATTGTTGACGCTATATTTGTCCTGTCTCCAGGCCGCATCCTGGGGCACAGGAAGGGACATGCCAACCATCCCTCCCAGGAGCAATGTTGCCCTGTTCCTCCCTCTAGTGGCCAGAATGGATAGTGCATGTCTCCAGAGGCTATTTCCCCCCCAAAAAACTAGAGGAAGAATTCAATGATTTGGACCCTGAACAATTTAGCCAGAAGGAGGAGTGAGCTGCTAGCCAGGCCGGGGAGTGAGGGCCTTTGGGGCCGGTGGCCTCCAGTAACCTGGGGTGCTATTTTTCCTGGGCTGTCCCCCAATCCTAGGATTGCCAGACTGCACAGGAGCTGGGTGAAAGTTCTGGACAGATGGCTTCAGCCCTTGCCAGCGGACAGAAACACGGAGACTTTACTAGGTTTTTTATGGCCCCCACACAGGGCCGCCTTATTTACCTGCAGCATCGAAGAGGCCTAAGAAAAACGCAGATCCACCATATAATTTGGAGCTAAGTACATGATGGCTGCCGGGGATTTAAAATTAGCCTGTCGGCTTAATACCGGGGCATTATGCTTGTTTTCAAGCGCCTGGGTGTCTGTTCGGGAGGCATCTCTCGGGAAGGACTCTTGACACAATAATCGGGCTCTATCTTCCCTGGAAATAAAAAACAAACAAACAAAAAAAAAAAAACAAAAAAAAAAAACAGGCCTGCCGAGACCAGTTTGGCTCAATGGATAGAGCGTCGGTTTGGGGACTGAAAGGTCCCGGGTTCGATTCCGGTCAAGGGCATGTACCTTGGTTGCGGGCACATCCCCAGTAGGGGGTGTGCAAGAGGCAGCTGATCCATGACGCTCTCTCATCGATATTTCTAACTCTCTATCTCTCTCCCTTCCTCTCTGTACAAAATCAATAAAATATATTAAAAACAAACAAACAAACAAAAAAGGCCCGCGCTGGAGGGAACCAGTTGTCCCCAATGTCCTCCAGCCAAGCCGGGGGGTAGAGCTGTGTGCTGTCTGTGTGCGCTCGTGTCCCACATGGGGGGTTATGTTGTGGTGTGCACAAATGGGAGTGAGGTTTCAGGTGATTCCCAAAAGGCAAATATGTACTTGCTGTTTTATAAACATGTCCCACTTAGCCTTCAAAACTGAGGTTCCCTGCCCGCTCCCACTCCATGGAAGGGTGCAGCATGGTATGTGGGGTAGGAGCCTGTTTCTTGGCACCTCATGCAAGTTCGTGATCAGAAAGGAGATGGGACAAATGGGCATTAAACGCTAGCATCTGAATGCTCTGTACATGCGTTATCTCATTTAATTCTTTTAAAAATATATATATTTTATTGATTTTTTTACAGAGAGGAAGAGAGAGGTATAGAGAGTTAGAAACATCGATGAAAGAGAATCATCGATCAGCTGCCTCTTGCACAACCCCTACTAGGGATGTGCCTGCAAGCAAGGTACATGCCCTTGACCAGAATCAAACCTGGGACCTTTCAGTCCGCAGGCTGATACTCTATCCACTGAGCCAAACCGGTTTTGGCTTCATTTAATTCTTACAGCAACATTACAAAGTACGTATTATTACCTCCATTCACTGAGCAAGAGGTGAGGCTTCGAGTAGTTACATGATTTGCCCGTGGTCAAGCAGGAGGAAGTCATGGTCAAGCCAGAATTCAATCCCCGGCTTTCCTGACAGGTACTCCAGCACCCTGCTCTCATGGAGTCTGCCCCATGTTACCCCCCAGACCCTGCCATTGGTTGGAATTGTGGGGAGCTAATCAACCCTCGTTGCTGTGTAACTAATTTCCCCAATGAGCAGCATTTCAAAACAATAAATCTTCACGTCTCAGCTTCTGGGGGTGGATGAGCAGGGTGATTCTAATGTAAGGTCTCTTATGAGGTTGTGGTGCAGAGGTCAGCCTGGGCTGTGGCCAGCTCAAAGCTCAATGGAGGCTGGAGGATTTGCATCTAAGCTCCCTCACTTGGTGTCGGCAGGAGGCCTCATTTCTTGCCACTTGGGATTTCCCCTAGGGGTGCTCATGATACGGTTGCTGGTTTATTCCAGAGTCATTTTGCTAAAGGTCCATCTACTAATGGTCACACAGGTCACCTTGTTACAATTCGGCACTGGGCCAGGCATGAATTTCTGGGCACCATCTTGAAAGCTGCCTGTGGCCTTAACTCTGTAAGAGCTTCATCAAAGGATAAGCTACCTGGCAGAAGACATGTGGCCACAGGGACTTTTTAATGCTTCATCCCTGAAATAGGCACACGTAGCCACCTGGTCACAGGGAACCACAGCTCCACAGCACGTCAGACAGGCTTAACACATGGAGTTGCTGAGCCTAAGACATTCTACAAAGAGAAAGGGCAGAGCTGGGAGGCTTAGCAACACCTTCCAACTGGCCAACCACAGTCATCTTTCCCCCTCTTCCCCCGGAAGCGGGGGGTGCTCCTCTGATAAACTCGCTTCCTATGAGCACCTGGCCACAGAATGGATTTTTCACCAGCCCCTTCCCTGGTTCATCCAACTCTCTGATCCATCTCTGCCTATTACACCTGGTGGAGGTTTTACGAGATCTGTGGGCAAGCCATGTTTCTCATTGACGTGGGTGTCCCCAGATCCTAACATGGTGTGTGGCTTGTGCCAGGATTGTCATCACCACCATGGTCACCCATCACTGAGTGCTAGCTTGCAGGGTACTCACTCCTTCACAGGAATGATCTCATTTCCACCACTGTGACCCTCTGCACCAGGTGCCGTCACCATCTCCATGCAACAAAGAAGGCGAGTCAGCCTGAGAGGCATTAATTGCCATGGGCACACAGGCAGCAGGTGGCGGAGGTAGTGAAGCCAGCCTGTCTGACTCCACAGTCTTGCTCTTAAACCCCACGTAAGAGAAGGCTGTCCAGTAAGTAGTTATTAAAATAGATAAATTGAAAAATAACCATTGACTTCAAAAGAGGAAAGAAAGCCTAAGTAAGTCAAGTTGGTGGGCCATGGAGAAAAATCTAATCCCCACAATGCTCTTCCCAGATCTTAGGAACACACTGAAGGATGAAAAAAAGGAGTCCCTTCCTCCAAAGGCCCCTCCCACTAGCAAATGATTTGTTTCCAAAAGGCAGGAGCATGGGCCAGGTGGTAGCTTCCTTCTCGGTGCAGAGTTGCTTCTTCTCACCCCCAGTCTCTTCTGTAGATGCTGCCTCCATGGGTGAAGAGGGCTGTCCGTGAGACCGTAGCAAAGCAATAGGTCAGACAGTGGTCAGAGCAGATGGTCTGTTGGCTTCGGGCACCAGGAAGCAGGGACGGATTCACACTGCACTTCCTGAGAAACACAAGCCCACTTTGTTTGTTGACGAGACAAACAAATGAAAGGCTAAGAGACAAGAGGCTTAGGGTCTTAATGCCTCCACTCAAACTGCTGGCCTGCCTGGGAGCCACAGCCCATTAGCTGTTCCCATTGGTGACTTGCCTAACCCTTAGGCCTACCCTCACACCCCCCTCCCCCAACCTTCAGCTGTGTCCCTCTAGGGACACCAACTTGCTTTACTGTCCAAACCCAATCAGCATCCCACCAGCTGCCAGGAGAGCACAATTACCTGTAGGACACAGGGCAAGGCTAATGGGGAGACACGAGAAGATAAGGACTCATGGGGAGACATGGAAAGAGACGGACTCACACCGAGGCAAGGGCTCAGGGGGAGATAAGGAGATCTAGGGAATCACTAGCCCCGTGGGGAGCTGGGTTTGGGTGTTATTTGACTGACCTCAAGGAGTTTGCTTCCGTCTTGGGATGAATTAGGAGGCAGGGCCCAGAATCAAGGGGTTATTCCTGAGAAGACTGGCCACGATGTTTAGTCACTCCGAGGAGGGAGGAAGCAGGGGGGCTGGGCTGAGCAGAAACACTTTTGGGGGGAGACGGGAGCTGAGGAATCGGGAAGATACACTCCGGTGTTTTCCAGTCCTCATTCTCTCATGAGTTTTGCAATATTTGGCTATAGTTTATACTATTGTTTATTTAACATTTCCTCTAAATTGAATCATTTTCATATACACATTTATTCATCTTTATTTTTTTATTTTTATTTTTTTAATATATTTTATTGATTTTTTACAGAGAGAAAGAGAGAGGGATAGAGAGTTAGAAATATCAATGAGAGACAATCATCGACCAGCTGCCTCTTGAACACCTCCTACTGGGGATATGCCCGCAACCAAGGTACATGCCCTTGACCGGAATCCAACCTGGGACCCTTCAGTCCACAGGCCGACACTCTATCCACTGAGCCAAATCAGTTTTGGCACATTTATTCATCTTTAAAGGAAACTTTATACCAGTAGAATAAGACGATATTCAGTATCACTCCCCATCATAGAATATAATCATTAGATAAAAGCGAAGACAAAGCAGTGCTATTAAATTCTAGCTGGATACTATTGCGGGTGACGTCTCTGACTCTTAACAGACGCTCAGAGGTGTTGAGGACCCAGGAACACTTAATTCAACTTTCTCCCTCATCTAATCCAAAGATTAAAAATGAACTGAATTCCTCAATTCCTCTTTCAGGAGAATGGCAAACTCCCTCCCCACCTTGTCTTCTCCCCCCCTTCCCCTCACACACACATACACACTCACTAGGGTACAACTTGATCCTGGGAAGATTATACTAAACATATTTCTATGACTGCTGGGCTTTGATGAAAATAAGGACAATGTCCAAGGTTGGTGGGGGAATGGGAGAAAGTACTAAAATGAGAGCAGAACGGGGATAGTCAGCAAACGTGTCAGCCGGAGATGGCTTGAGGACCAGCCCTGGGATCAGGACACTAAGCCTTGAGCTCTCCACAAGATGGGAAAACTAATCTCGAGGCTCCTGCCGTAAGCCCTGATTCTCTAAACAGAGCTCAAGTGTGCCCGGTGTGGTTACAGCCTCTGGCTCTTAAGAAAAGCAAATATAAATCCTCCCTGAAAAAAAAAAAAAGGCGTCGCCAGCTTAGGAGCCCTACAGAGTATGTTCAACCAAATATAAGTTTCCAATTTTAAAAAAATTACCAAATCCAGCCCTGGCCAATTTGGCTTAGTGGGTAGAGAGCATCAGCCTGAGAGGCTGAAGGGTCCCCCGTTCAATTCCGGCCAAAGGCACATGCCTGGGTTTGGGCTTGATCCCCAGTAGGGGGCCTGTAAGAGGCAGCTGATCAATGATTCTCTCATCATTGATGTTTCTCTCTCTCCTTCTCTCTTCCTCTTGAAATCAATAAAAATATATATTTTAAAAATTACCAAACTCAAGCTTCACTGAGTGAGATCAGCAGAATTAACAAGGTAAAGACTTAGAATGATATGAATTCTGATATTGGGTATAATCTAAAAATACAAGAGTAGTTAAAATGAGCAAAACGTATAAGCAATTGTTACCTTAACAAATTAAAGAATAGAATCATATGATCATTGTAATTGATGCACAAAAATCATCATTTAAAACTCTCAGCAAATTAGGAATAAAAAGGAATTGCCTATGGAAAGCATCATTGTAAATAGAGTCACATTAGAAGCATTCCTTTGAAATCAAGAACCAGAGAAGGAGGCCCACTGTCCCTGTTTCGATTTAACAATGTACTAGAGATATTAGCCAGGGCAATAAGACAAGAAAAAGAAATATGAGCTTAAGGATTAGAAAACAAAAGTGCCAGTATTCCTAGATAACATAATTATCTGCAAAGAGATAGCCCAAAATATTTTTAGACCTAATTCTTAGAATTAGTAAGAGAATTTAGCAAAGTGGTAGAAAATGAGATCAATATATGAAAATCAATTGTGTCTTTATGCACAAGCAAGAAATGAAAACATTAATTTTTTAAAAGATGTGATTTTCAATAGCAGCAAAATAGAAGGTACCTAGGAACAAATAAAACAAGAGCTAAACAAGAATTTGATAGAGAAAAATTTTAAACATTTTAAAAGACATTTTTTAAACTCTAAATAAATACTGGGTTATGGTTAGACATACACAATATGACTATAGGCAGTGTCTCCAAATTGACCTATGGAGTTGATGTGATTTCAATATAATCCCAACAGATTTGTTTGTTTGAGAAATTTGAGAAGTTGATTCCAAAATGTATATGAAAGATGGGCAATGAGCTTAAAGTAATATAGAACCTTTCTCAACTAAATTACTCCTCTGAACCACAGAGTGCAGAAAATTATTTTAATGACTGTCTTCACAGTCCTCCCAAAGATGGTGATGACTACTGTACCATCCTAGAAGCCTGGGAGAGAAGTAATTCTTCACACAGAACACGTGGTTTAGGGCATTAGGGTGAAGAAAAGTTGGCCGGAAGATGAGGGGGGAAGGAATTTGCTTAATTGCATACCAACAGTAGGGGGCCTGTAAGAGCTACTAGTAGCTATTATGAAGCTACTAGTGCCCCAGTGCATAGATTCATGCACATTGAAAGAAAAAATTAATTGGAAGGTGGCCAGCAGGGTGGGACTGGGTGAGATGGGCCAGACATGTCCTGGAGGCAACCTCCCACAGTCCCTCCCTAATCTGCTGCACCTGGGGCAGTGCTGTGAATCAAAGGGTGTCTGCGGAGTGAGCAGGGTCCCTCTGGCAGGTGGGGTTCTCGGCCTGCCTGTGGGGATCAGGCTGAAGCCAGCTTTCTGACATTCCCTGAGGGGTCCCAGATTGTGAGAGAGGGTTCTCAGTTTTTGCACCCCAGAATTGGGCTTTCTTCTCTCTGATTCCAGGAGCTTCACCCAAGAATCGCATCTGCCAAGTCATAGCAGTTCAGCAGCTCCTGCATTGAGTGTCTGTCCCCTGGTGCTCAGTGAGTGTCATAGTCAGCTGGTCAAACAGTTGTAGCAACCGTCTGATCGTCCAAGCAGTAGCTTTGATGCTATGAATTTTTATGACCTTAGCATAAGATTTTTTTAACATGAGAATTAAAAAGTACTTGACACATTGAGCTACATTAAAATTAATAATTTCTGTTTATCAAAAGGAGATGAAAAGCAACTGTGATATTTCTACACAGTGGAATATTTCACAGCAGTAAAAAATGAACTATGGTATGTGCAGCAACAGGGATGGATATTAAACACTAATTCTGAATGAAAAAAGAAGTTGCTGAAAAACTACATACTCTACGAAACTTACTGTTTTTAGTTTAAAAATAATTAATGCTTAGGGGTATACATATGTGATAAGTTTCTTTTTTTATTTCAAATATTTAATTTTTACTTATTTTATTTTATTTTCTCCATCACCATTTATCCCCTCTATGCCCTCTTCCATCTCCATCCTTTATAACTTACACTTATGTTATATATGTTATATATTTTTGGCATGTGTCAATTATTAAATAATTTTTATAAAGGAGAATTTAAAATATATAGAGAGAAAGGGAGAGGAAGAAAGAGATGGAAACCTCCATAATGAGGTAGAATCATTGATCAGCTGCACCCTGTATGCCCCACTCTGGGGATTGAGCCCATAACTATGACCTCCTGGTTCATAGGTCAACACTTAACCACTGAGCCACACCAGCTGGGATATAAAGAATATAAAAGAGCATAACTATCTTACTATACGATTCATTATTATGTTATGAAACGAAAGACACTTTGTAGAAGAAGCCAGAACTTAAACATGTCTTTGGGGTAGATGGAGGTGAAGTTTTCTTCATTTTTTATAGATGCCCTCACTTGGACCCAGATCCTGGGTATTAGAGAGCCTTGCTCTGATTATCGCGGACTCAGTCTCTTCTGGGTTAGAACAGTTTCCTGACAAATCCTTTCTCTTTTCAGGAAAAACTCACAATCTCCCTCCGGGGATTTCTCTTTCTCTGTGAGGGGCCTGGGTGCGGGGAAGTTTCAGCCCCTGGGGGCAGGGACTAGAGGCTGGTTCTTACACAAACTCTGACTGCTCCAGCTCTGCCCTGGGGCGTCCTGCGTGCCTTTGGGCCCTGGGCCACTGTTTCTGCTGAGTCAATGGTGATGTTCTGGTCCTGCTTGGAGCTGACATCCACTGTTGCTGCACGTCCTCAGCTCTGCTATCTGCTCTGAGGCCCCCTGCCCTGACCGGCTTGGGTCAGGCCCCCTGGTCCTGCTAGCATCTTCCTCCCCTCAGCGGGAGGCAGGGACTTCTCACTGGGAGGGCCCTGCCAGGCCATTGGGATCACCTATCTGGAACCCATCTCTCACCAGGTCACCCTACTTTCTCCTCATCACACTGGTTGTTCCTGGAAACAGAACGTCAACCTGTATGCTCTTGGGATGTGCCCTCAGCTTGTCAGGAGTTTCTGACCTTGGGCAGAGCCCTAAGAGACACGGGTGGCATGTGCTCCCGCCTGGCCCTCCGTTCTGCCCTTCTGCGTGTCTATACTCTTACCTCTCACCTCAGAACACTCATCCCTTCCCCTCTTCTCTCCTCCAACCCTCCCCTTTGTGGATGGACCAGTCCAGCAGGCAGCTGGACCTGGAGCGAAAGCTTCAGTCAGATTTCTGCCTGGAGACACCAACTTGGCAGTTGTCGGTGCTTAGAAACCATAATTCGGATGAGAGAGGTTTGCCGAGATATCTGTCACCGCGCCATCGGAGCCATTTTCAGTGTCTGGGAGCCACACCCAAAGCATATTGCCCACGCTTAGGCCGAGACTGCTGATTTCCCTGTGGGTCTCTCACCAAAAGGCACTTGGGTGGATTGGTTCGACTCAAAAACCAGTTGGGAAAAGACCCCCTTGCCAATGTATTTAAATAAATTGAGTTAATCTTAGTACATAAGGGGCAAATCTATACATGTCTAAATAAATCATTGATATTTATTTTCACAAAAACCCATAGAGCGGTGGGTGAGTTTTGCTTATGAAATGGATGGGAAATCTCGTCCATAAACCTAATTTTTCTACGCCAGTACACGTTATTAGATCAGCCAGCCAAACCGACTTTCCTGCTGTCAAGACTACTTTTATTTAGATTCAGGATGATGTACGGTTATACACCTTCTTGAGAATCTGGATGCTTCTCACTTCTCCGGGGCAGTGGTCGGCAAACCGCGGCTCGAGAGCCACAGGCGGCTCTTTGGCCCCTTGCGTGTTCTAAAGCCACTTCTTCAAAATAGACTCGCCCAGGCCGAAAAGCGACATCTGTGCATGGGCGCCCACACGTGGTATTTTGTGGAAGAGCCACACTCAAGGGGCCAAAAAACCGCAAGTGGCTTGCGAGCCACGGTTTGCCGACCACTGCTCCAGGGAATATAATCAATAATACAGTAATAGCCATGAATGATGTCATGTGGCATATGCATGCTTATTCACTATGCTGCACACCTGAAACTAATGTCATATCAAATGCCAGCGGTAATTGAAAATTTTTTTTTAATTTTCAAAAAAGAAGGAAGCATGTATATGCCAGACAAAGACAGACAGCTCCTGTGAGCTCCGGAGACCTGGCTTCCAGGCGGCTGGCCCACAGCAGCATCTGAATGGTCCCTTATCTGCCCGGAGAGTTTTCACCTCCCTCACACAAGGCAGCCGAGCAGGATGAAAGATGACTCAGAGGTTCGTTCGCCTTTCCCCAGCCAAGTGGAAGGAAAGTAATGGTGGACGGGAAGGCAGACCCACGTTAGCAAAGGGGACACACGTTAGTTGAGAATCTAGAAAAATTCTCACTTTAATTAGCACTTGAATGTTTATTTTTTTTTAATCCTCACCCGAGGAAATTTTTCCTTTTTTTGTTTTTTGTTTTTGTTTTTGTGAGTGGAAGGGAGGGGGAGAGACAGAGAGAAACATGGATGTGAGAGAGACACATCTATTGGCTGCCTCCCACACGTGCCCCAACCAAGGCTGGGGGTCTGGCCTGCAAGCAAGGTACACGCCCTTGACCAGAATCATACCTGAGATCCTTCAGTCTGTGGGCCGATGCTCTATCCACTGAACAAAACAAGCTAGGGCAAGGTATGCACTTTATTGTGATATATATATGTATTTTTTTTTTTATTGCTTTCAGAGAGGAGGGGAGATGGAACACCAGTAATGAGAGAGAATCATTGATCTGCTGCCTCCTGCACACCCCCATGGGGATCGAGCCCACAACCCGGGTGTGTGCCCTGACCAGGAATCGAACTGTGACCTCCTGGTTCATAGGTTGATACTCAATCACTGAACCACACTGGCCGGGCAAGCTACGCACTTTAAACTATCTTGCCTGCATGTGCCCTGGGGGGGTCAGTGCTATCTGGAGTGGTGTGCACCCCACTAGGGAGAACACTCAGCACACCCTCTGCTCACCTTATTTATTTCTGTTCCTATCATCTGCCTTCCCCCCCAACCCCGCCACCCCCCTCCCCCAATGAAAGAGGCTCCAAAACACCGCCCTGTTCCCTGCCATGTCCCCAAAACCCAGGACACTGCCTGGCACACAGTGGATGGCCAACAGGCCGTTACTGAGTGAAAGACTCAGTTACCTGTCATTGTAGCTTCCTGCCGTTAGTGCCAGTGAGAAAAGACGACCCGGTCCCCTATCTGCTGAGGAGAACAGCTAACCCCTCCAGTCACCTCGCCCAGAAATGCCCCTGCCTCTCGCCCGCCTGCAGGAAGCTCAGCCAGGCTGCAATGTGAGGGGAGCCCCTGTCCTGTCTGCGGGCCGCTGGGGACGGGGTGGGGCCGGGGGCCCTGCACCCGGGCTGCTTACAGACACGCGGTTTTCTGCCAGCTTTCTTCACTCTGAGCCTTTTCCTGTTTTCCTCTCACGGCCAAACCCACCTCTTGGCAGGCGCCGCCGAAGTCTGAGTTTTTGAATTAGATTCTTAGAACAGGGATTCAAACAGATTTGGGGCTTGAACTGGAGAGTCTCAAAGAACAGGAGATTCTCAAAGACAAAGGGATGGAGCGCTGTGGAGGGAGGTGGATAGAGGCCTCAGGTCTGGGGAAGGCGCAGCCTCCTCCGGGCAGGCCTCCAGGCTGCTGGCGGTCCCCGGTGGGCGCTGTCCCTGGAGTGTGGCCAGGGCGAGAGCTGAGGACACGGGAGAGCTGCTCAGGCCTTCGGTGCACGGCCACGCCTCGTGGGTGGGTTTCTCCCGGACACGCAGAGATCTTGCCACCAGCATGTCCACAAGCCCACTTTCCACCCAAGGAAACTGAGGCGGAGAAAGGCAGGGACCGCTGTCTCCAGGGCCCGCCCCTCGGAGAGCAGCAGGAGCATCAGCAGCCTCCCACCCTTGTCCCTGCGCGCCCTCCCGGCCTCCCACACTGAGACGCATTCATCCGGATTGTTTTCTGAGCAGGGCCGGGCACTTTTATTTTGTTTTTCCAAAAACAAGTGAAAGTTGAAAGTCGCAGGGGCAGAGGCAGGGAGCCCTGGAGGAAGGGAGCCGGAGGGGCTGCGTGGACCCGGGACACGGGAAGGCCTCGCTGAGCACACGGATGAAAGGGGCCTTCAGTGCGTGTTGGTCTGAAGTGTGAAAAGCATCAGCCGCTCCCAGGGCTTGTCTTTCCGTTAAAACTCAATGTTGATCCATAACAAACAAACAACAAACAAAAAACACACAGAAAAACAAAACAAACAAGAAAACAAAAAACTGCCTCTGTGCTCCCAACCACCCGAGTCATCCGTGACCCTTTTCTCCCAGACCCGGGGTCGGCAAACTGCGGCTCGCAAGCCACATGCGGCTCTTTGGCCCCTTGAGTGTGGCTCTTCCACAAAATACCACGGCCTGGGCGAGTCTATTTTGAAGAAGTG
This sequence comes from Pipistrellus nathusii, assembly GCA_963693515.1. NCBI lineage: Eukaryota > Metazoa > Chordata > Mammalia > Chiroptera > Vespertilionidae > Pipistrellus > Pipistrellus nathusii. Next base: position 6,703,048 of record OY882859.1, read on the forward strand.
GCGTTAGAAGAAGTTTAAGTTTTAAAAAATTGGCTCTCAAAAGAAATTTGATCGCTGTCCTGTTGGCTCTGTGGCCTAATGAGTTTGCCGAACACTGGCCCAGACCATCCGACATACCTGGACCTAAACCCAGCGGCTGGATTCAGCCAGCTTTTGGGGACTGGGTGGGGGAAGGGCAGTGTGTAAACAGGCCATGTGTTGTGGTGAAGTAAACACCCCCGGCGGCCTGAGCGAGACCTTTCTGCCTCTGTCCCGTGCTGGGTGGGCTGACAGGGGATGTAGGATCTGCACCGTGGAGGCAGCAGCAGCCTCCGGGGAAGGGGACGCTCACTCCCTTGGCCTGGCCCGAGCTCGCGGTGTCCAGCGGGGAGGCCCGCAGCCTCCCAGGGGGACGGGTGCACAGAAGCCTGTTGATCACCAGTTGAATGTTTTCCTTTTGGCTCCAAGCAAGGGCTCTGCTGCTTTTAATAGACCAGCGAGAAACCCAACATCACACCTTGTTCCTTGTGCTGGGACGGCCACAGGGCCCTGCCCACTGGGCCGTGGAGACTCAACCTTCCTCCACGGAAATGAGGGAGGGCCGGGAGCGGAACCGATGCCCGGGCTGATGCCCAATGGGGCTCTCAGGCAGAGGACAGCAAGTGGACCACCCGCTCCGGCCACACCTAGGAGATGCCCCTGCCCAATGCCCACAGAGTGCTAGACGCCATCAGCAAGCATCTGGGATGAGTGAATCAGCAATGAGTTACAACAGAGAAGGGATGGCAGCATGCCCCCTAAGTGACTGCTTGACCAAACACAATGACAATGCGGGCCTCCCCAGGGTTCTCCTTCTTGGCAGTGACCTATGGAACCGGAACCCTTGACACCTCACCCAAACTTGCTCTCAGGAAAGGGAGAGACCCGGGCCCATCAGACCCAGCGAGACGGACCGCGCTCAGAGCCGTCCTTCCAGGGCCGCTTGCTTCCTGACCGCGTCAGGCCTGGAGCCCAGGGGCGGGTGGCTGTGCATGGCACAGGGCCCTCAGCCGGCAAGCAGAGGGGTGGGGGTGCGCAGAGATTTGGAGGGTGCCACAGGGCTCTCCCTGCATCCCAGAAGCCACCCTTCGGTTTTGGTTTTGTCTTTACAGAGTCAGGCTGGCTGGGGACATAGTATGCACCATGGACTCAATCTCTGGGCTGGGGTGATGGGAGAGGGTCCTCCATGATGAGTGTTAGACCGCCCAGAATATTAGGCCCCCGGAGCAAGACCGATGGGCCAGGTAAGAAACTCCCAGGGCGGAAAGTCCCCGATGCCTAGCCAGGGGCAAACCTGGAAGATAAGAACCTGGCCCCCAGGGTACCCCCTCCTCCCCTGGCGTATCACCGGTCATGCGGTTTGGACTCCCTGACCTTTCCCTCCCCAAGATACCATCTAGGCCTCAGTTGTATTTCAGCTCCAGGCCCAGAAAAGCAGCCAAACCAGACAGGCGATGCTGGGGGAGCTTTTACCTCCCAAGTCACTCGGCAGGTTTCCTCGGCCTCAGCCTTGGGCATCTGATGGTTTCACCCTCCCTCAGAGCAATGGGCAGACTAAACTGCCTGGGCTGCTTTCGGATAGGTGGGGTAACGGTTTATGAAGAATAATGATTCACGAGCAGAAAGAGGGAAATGTTAGGCCTGTCGGGCAATACGGCCCTTCCCGGACATTTGTAAGCTCCCCAGCACAGGGGACAGAGGCCAGGCAGAAAGCTCGCTGGACACCAGGGGTGGGTCAGACCATATAAGGGACGGACATTGTCCCCAAGAGACCGGGTCCCACACCTACATTCCATCCGCATTCCAGGCCCCCTGGCTCAGCTCCCAAACCCGCTGATGACAAGTTTCCCGACAGGGACTGCATACGGGGTGAAACTGCATCGATGACGGGGCTGCCATCATGGTCCCATGTCCCCTTGGCCAGGTGCTGGGCAGCCCTTCCCTTGGGATATCCAATTCCTTTCCCTTAAATAAATTCCATTTTCTTAAATCACCGTCAGAGATGGCTATTTAGCCTGCCCACGTACCACCACGCTAACCACCCCCCATTCACCTTTCAGGGAGGGTCTGCTAGCAGGCTCGCTAACATCCCAAACTCTGCCCTGGCTGGTGTGGCTCAGCTGGCTGGCATTGTCCCGGGCACTGAAAGGTTGCCGGCCTGATTTCCCAGCTCCATCCCCGGTAAGGGGCATGCGGGAGGCAGTGGATTGATATTTCACTTTCACATCAATGTTTCTCTCTCCTTCTCCCTTTCCCTCGTTCTCTGAAATTAATAAAAACAAAATTTAAAAATATATTTCATTGATTTTCCACAGAGAGGAAGGGAGAGAGATAGTTAGAAACATCAATCAGCTGCCTCCTGCACACCTCTTACTGGGGATGTGCCCACAACCAAGGGACATGCCCTTGACCAGAATTGAACCTGGGACCTTTCAGTCCGCAGGCTGATGCTCTATCCACTGAGCCAAACCGGTTTTGGCAAAAAAAAAAACAAACATTTTTAAAAAAATCCTAAGGTCTTCTTTCACAAATATTTATGGAGCAGGTTCCAGAGGCGGGCCTACAGAGATGAGTGCATCAGCACATTGGGCTCGGTCCTTAAGCAACAGCAGGATGAGTGAGGGGCCCTCACGCTGGCAGGAGGTCCCCCCGGGCAGGGGGACGGGACGGGCCTTCACCCTGGGGAGGCACAGACTCATCCAGGAACAGGCCTGACCATCAGACATACCTGGACCTAAACCCAGCGGCTGGATTCAGCCAGCTTTTGGGGAAATGAGGAACCTTTGTAATAATATGGACAATAAAGATTGATTTAAAAAAACAAAACAAAACAAAAACAAAACAAAAAACCCCATCAAGTTCAAGAAAAAGAAAGGCTGAGTAGAATTCTGGAATCTTCTAGAGACAGGACCGTCAAAGCAATGTGCGATCCCGGGTTAGATTCTGGGAGGGGAAAAATTATAAAGGGAAATTCATTGGGAAATTTGGAAATTCATTGGGAAAATTCATTGGGAAAATTGTCAAAATTGGAATACGGAACTGTGGATCAGGCAAGAGTGTTGTTTTAATACTAAACTTCGTGATTTCGCAATTCCTACCGAGGCTGCGAAAGAGAATGTCTCTGCCCTCGGGAAACTCAAGCCCAAGTAGCTATGGCTGAGGGCACACAGCACCAGGACGCTCAGGTGGGCCAGAGCAGCACCAATATGCAAATGCACATCCATAGAGAGCACAGGATGAGGCACAGGGCTAACTATAAACACTCTGTCCGGGAATCTGGATCAGCAGCATGTGGGAGTGTTTTGTCTATTGCAACTTTCCTTGCAAATCTGAAATGATGTCAGAATAAAAAGTTGCAGCCCTAGCTGGTCTGGCTCTTTGGATAGAGCATCGGCCTGTGGACTGAAGGGTCCCAGGTTCAACTGTGGTCAGGGCACATGCTTGGTTGAGAGTTTGATTCCCAGTAGGGGCTGTGCAGGAGGCAGTTGATCAATGATTCTTTCTCATCATTGATGTTTCTGTCTCTCTTCTCTCTCTCTCCCCCCTTCATCTCTGAAATCAATAAAAATATATTTTTAAGAGAGAGAGAGAGAGAGAGAGAGAGAGAGAGAGAGAGAGAGAGAGAGCGCATTAGTCTTGTGATAGAGGAACTGTGGCCCCACCACACCCTGGCTCTGGAGGTTCAGATGATGTGTGTGGTCTCTAACCCAGTGGTTCTCAAAGTAGGGCCCAGGACCAGTAGGCAGCACCTGGGAACTTGTTAGACATGCAAATTCTCAGCCCCACTCTGGCAGCCCAGAGGCCCGCTTCTCTGCTCCTCGGGGAAACCACGGTGCTTTCGAAGCTCCTTTCCTTACTCATAGGATAAGCATTATCAGCATTCCTACCCCAGGGCTGTTTGGAGGTGTGGCTGAGATAGCACCGGATTCATCATCCTCTCCAGGCCACTTCAGGAGCACAAGCTGCTCCTCAAGAATGAAGGAAGCGCTGGTTCCCTGCCTGTCCCCTTCTTCCCCTCTTCCGGGCTGGTCTCACCCAGGCTTCCAAACCCAAGTTACCTACCCCAAACCACCCAGGTGCGCCCTGGCTCCCATCCTGTGCCACGCCCAGCGCCCTCTCTCTCAACTCTGCTGTTTGCGGCTCCCCCCCCCCCCCAACTAGGTCCAGCCGCTCTGCTCCCTTACTCAGACAGTCAGCGCTGGGCCCCTGTCCATAGAGTCTGTGGCCCCTCTTCCCATCCCTGGGATGGCGTCCAACAGGGTGCAACTTCCTGTCACCTCCTCCTCCTCCATCCTCTACCACAAAGTCAGGTGACCGACCTGGTAGCATCTAGACACATCCCAGTGCTGTTGGCAGACACAAGGGGAGCAAGGAAGACGGGCCTGGTGCAGACGGTCACCCGGATGGTAAGCCCCAGGTGCCTAGCAAGGGACAATCAATTGTAGGTGAGGACCTGGCCCCCAGGGTGACCTTTCCTCCCCTGGCACATCGCTGGTCATGCGGTTTGGACCACAGACCTTTCCTCCTAGATTCTAGGAGAGCTCCTTCCCCCACACCGAGGAGGGGGCTCCTGCACCCTGAAAGCAGCTCTCAGACCTCTCCCTCCAGGTCCTTAGGCGGGAGAGCACAGTGGTGGGCAAACTCATTCGTCAACAGAGCCAAAAACCAACAGCACAACGATTGAAATGTCTTTTGAGAGCCACATTTTTATTTTATTTTATTTACTTTTTTTTAAAATTTTATTGATTATGGTATCACATAATTGTCCTCATCCCCCCATTTCCCTCCCAAACCCCTCCCCACTCATGCCCCCACCCCTCCTGTTGTCCATGGCCACTGGCTAGGCCCATTTGCACGCACACAAGTCCTTTGGTTGATCTCTCCCCCTTACCCCACCCTCCCCTACTTTCCCTCTGAGGTTTGAGAGTCTGATCGCTGCTTCTTTCTCTGGGTCTGTGTTTGTTCATCAGTTTATGTTGTTCATTATTTCCTCTAGATGTGTGAGATCATGTGATCCAAGAAATACCCTTGTAAGAACCAAAACTGAGACAAGCCTGGTTAGTACTTGGATGGGAGAGCCAAATTTTTTAAACGTAAACTTCTTCTAACGCCACTTCTTCAAAATAGACTCACCCAGGCCGTGGTATTTTGTGGAAGAGCCACACTCAAGGGGCCGAAGAGCCGCATATGGCCAACCACTGCTCTAGGATCTAGAGATAATATCTATGCCCCAGTTGTATTTCAGCTCCAGGCCCAGGTAAGCAATAAAACCAGCCACCGGCTGCAGACCTCAGGACCAGCTGCACTGAATAATGACCCTGCCCTGGTGCCTGCCAGCCAATCAGCGGAGACCACAACCCTGAAAGGACACGTTGGGAAAGCTGCTGAAACATCGATTAAGACCTTTCCCTGGATCTCCCCTAAAATCTCTGCCCTTAACACCCCTAGGATAGAGGACCCAGTGCATTCTCCCTCCAGAGAGCACACCCCTGCCTTCCCCTTTCCCCCTCTCCCCTTCCATCCCCAGGCACATCGCCATTGCTTCCTCACTGCCAAGCTCCAGGGGGCCCTTCCTTTACCTCTACAACTTGTTTGCTAAGCCCACATCTTCTGAGAATCACCTTTTCTTCCTCCATCACTGACCTGGGAAACATTCTCTTAGTTTGGGTCTGGACTCTGAATCCTTTCCTAGCCAGAACCCAAGTACCGAGGTTGCTGAACCCAGGTTTAGTCTGACCTCACCAGTCAGGCACGTGGTGCCTTCAGCTGCCTCCACCACCTGGGGGGCATCCTGGAGCTGCGGAGAGTGGGGGGGTCCTTTCACAGGAACCTGGCTCAGGCACCTTACATCAGGTGCAGTGAACACACCTCCCGCCGAGGCTCCCCCTGGTCTCCTTTCCCAGGGAAGATGATGTTATTTTCTTGGCTTTGGAGCAGATTTGCATCTCTTCTCCATCTCGCAGACTCTACAGGCAATCCCTGTGCCATCGGGTCTGTGCAACAAACAGCCTTCAAAAACGCAGCAACAATGACAAAACAGCAGCCAGCTGGGCCAATCAGTTCATACCATCTTCTCTATCCCCAGTTTTCTCTTTGGGTTCCCAGCACCTGGGCTCCCCTGGCCCTTCCTCTCCTACTCCAGGCCTCAGGGGGTCTTTGAAATGCAGATCCTCCTCCCCCAGACCAGAGGAGGCTGCACCTGCACTTAACCAGCACTAAATATCCCCTTGGGCCGGTCCTTGGGGACGCTGGGTCCAAATGTGAATTCCCTAAGGCTCTCCTAAGGAGAAGGGTGGGGCCCGGAATCTGAGCTTTGGCAAGCAGTCTCCCCGGGGATTCTTCTGCTGAAGCACATTTGCATACGTCAGTCTGGGGCGAGGATCTGAAAACAACCCATTTTCACCCCGGGATGGGATGGAGCTTGAGGGCATTCTTTCAGGTTTTTTGTCAAAATGAAATGAGTGGCATCTGGAAGTGGGGTGGAGACTAACTACCACCCCAATGCCGCTCCTTAAAAAAAAAAATCCCAACAGTTCAGAAGGAAAGAAGAGAAAACCTCTTTACGTGGTAGCCTTCTAGCCCGTTTGGCTCAGTGGACAGAGCGCCGGCCTGTGGACTGAAGGGAACTGGGTTCGATTCTGGTCAAGGGGGCAGGTACCTGTGTTGCAGGCTTGATCTCTGGCCCTTAGCGGGGCGCATGAGGGAGGCAACCAATGGATGTGTGCCTCTCTCTCTGTGATGTTTCTCTCTGTGTCTCTCCCTCTCCCTTCCAGTACCTTTAAAAATAAGTACGATAATTAAAAAACTCTAAATGGTGGACACAGGCTTGTGACCAGGTAGGCTGCCCGCACGCATCCACCGGCCCCAGCCTCACAGCCAGGCGTGAGGGCGCATCCAGAGCTCAGCCTCACCCGCCCCCAAACTGCCAAAGCCACCAACCCTGCCAAGCTCCCGCCAGCGGCCTCCCCCCCCCCCCCCCCACTTCCCACCTCCTCCGGTCCCTTCAGGACAAGGGCGCGATTTAGCCTCCTCGGGCCCACCCAGACGGGGACCGCCACCTTTTTTTTAAGCCATCAACTCCAATATTTACAAGCACAACCCCATGCTTGGTTCTAAAATGACTGGCCACACAAGGCACCGTGTACTTCTCCTAACAAGAAAGAAAGAAAAAGAAAAAAAAAAACAACACCAACTAGGCTTGTGCCTTGCACTTAAAAAACAGCATAAATAAAGTTTAAAAACTTCTTAAAAAGAAGTTGCTTGTGGCACGCACCCCCTTCCCTTCCTGTTGGGGGGCAGCGCTGCACACTCGCCGATCTGGCCAGGGCGGGGGGCCTCCGGGCCCAGGCAGGCCCGCAGCCGGGCCCTGAAACTCTAAACCTGGCCTGAGGTCATCGCGGCCGCCCGGCCAAACAGAGCGAGAGGGCGGGCCGCCGCCCCGAGACCACCTTACCGCGGCGCCGCCTCCCGCACATAAATGCCGGCTCCCTCCCCAGCTCCCGCTGCAAAGTCTGCTCTGCTGGCAGCCGCGGCCGGAGGACACAGGGGGACCCCGCTTGCCCTGGGACGTTTGCTCCCCGCCTTCCAGTCCCCCCTCCTGAGCGCTCCTCCAGGCGAGGGCCTGTGGATCTTCCCAGAAACTAGCTGCTGGGCCAGCCGAGGGGAACGAGCGGCCCGATAAGATGTGGAAGGTGCCGGTGCCGGTGCTGCTGCTGGTTTGCGGGAGTGCATTGCTCTGGGCTCCGGCAGGAGGAGGTAAGATCCGGGTGAGGAGAGGGGCTCCCTCCCCACAGCTGTTGGGGCCCGGACCTGCGGGAATGGCCGGGCCTGGTGTTTTGAGGTTGCCTAGGAGAGCAGAGGGGTGCGGGGAGGGGGTGCCTGCGAGTTTGGAGGACCGGGGAGAAGGGGAGGCAGCCAGCGCTTAGAGGGTGCCAGGACCCAAAGAAAGAGCTGAATGGGGTGCAAGGAGGAGACCCCGAATCCACAGGCAGCAGGGAGGAGGAGTAGAGGGGGTCTCCCTCACAGACAGCCCACCTCCTGGCATGCCCTGCTCAGCTCAGCTCAGCTCAGGAGAGGACGGGTGACGGGAAACAGCAGGAGCCTTCCCTGCAGGCCCGCGTGTTGGAGGAATGCCGTGGCCTCCCTCCAAGGAAAGCGGGCTCATGGGATGGGGAGGGACATCCAGGAGAGCCGGCCTCGGGGGAGGGCTCCCCCTGGGAGCCGATGGTCTCCCCGCTGGGGGCTGCCGACTTGTGCGCCCCCAGACACACTCAGGATCCATCCCTGGGGACCCTCTGTGTGGAGGATGGTGTGGGAGGGAAGGACAGAGTGGAGGGCTCCAAGTAACAGGGGGGATTGGAGGGTGGCTGGGACCGGAGGTTTAAGTTGGTTTGAGGCTCCGTGTTGAGCCTACGTGAGCGTTGGTGACATCTCAGAGTTCAAGTACGTTAGGTCTGATGATGGGGCACTGCGGGTCATCTGCCTCGCTCCACTCCCTCTCCCTCTCCTTCCTCGCTGGTCCTCTTCTCATCCCTTACCTTTCGGCCCAGTGGGCGGCATCCCAGGACGTTCGTCAGTAGTTTACTTCTTTTCTTGGGTTCTTATCATCTGTTTCCCCAAAGAATCTTAAGTTCCCAAGGACACAGCAGTGCCCGGCGCGCAGTATTTGCTCACTCAGTATTGGCAGAAGGGATTCTTCTCTAACTAGAGATCTTTAGAACCGGAGGCTGCTGAGCTGAGCGCTGGAAGGTAAACGCTTAGGTTTTCCAAGCCGAGGACCAGGGCAGTGAGTCCCAAGGCCAGAAGAATCCTCTCATAGGGAGTGGCTTGAGGGAGGAGGCTTCTGCAATTCCATGCAAGGACAGAAATGCCCGGCCCGGGGGAAGTGACACAGGAGATGGTGTTCTGTGCCCAGCTGCCTGCTTCTGAGATGGAGAGATGGAGCAACCCTCTCCGCAGGCCCTCGGACTGTTCGTGGTGGCCCTATCTTTGTCACTTCTCCTCCCTGCACGCCTCTGCAGTGCAGTTACTTTTCCTCTTTGGCGGGACTGTGTGCAGATGTTACGGTGTTGAGTTTAAGGTGGAGGAGGTCCCCAGATGGAGCAGGGCCCCAGCCCTGCTGGGGGGAGCTCGATGGGGGAGGACGGAGGGGAGCAGGCAGCTGGGCGGCACTCTCTGTTTGCTCCAGGGAAGGGTTAAGCTGTAATTATCCCTAAACCGGTTCCGTTCCCGAGTGTCAGGTAGTTCCGAAGGGTAGCTGGCGGGAAGCCCTGTCTGAAAAAAACTGCCTCCCGGCTATGGGTGAGGGGGCTGCGAGTGGATGCTGATTGGCCAAGGCCCCGAGGGGTTTTGTCTGCGGATAATGGGGGAGGCAACTTGCATGGGGGATGAATAGCTGCTTTGAGTCTGGCTGTTGTTGGCTCAGGTTGAGGAGCAGGCCTGGGGGTCATTTTGGTGATGAATTATCTTCCTCCCAGGATCCTGCTCCCCACTGGGGCTCCCTCATCTAGAGTTGTCCTCGGAGAGTCAGTTTTATGATCTGGTCCCGCGTGTTGTCTCTCTGGAGTCAGAGGGTTAAAGGCCCTCCGTGGTCCACACATCTGGCATTTTCCTCCGTGGTCAGCCCCACCACCCTCGCTCTGAAATCTCCTCCAAAGCACGCACTTCAGGAGTGTTGATTGGGAGAGATCCTACAGGCCGAGGCGTGCTGCAAACCCCTGTGCTCTTCCAGGAACGTCCACCCAGGATTAATCATGCAGCAAAGGGCTTTGCCTGTGATTTCCCGGAAACCCTTGCCAGTTTTCGGAGGCCCTGGAATCTTCATGAGTTGCTAAGCGCTTTTGTAGCACCAGCCGAGCGTTTCGTAAAGGGCAAGCCCGTTAGAGCTTTGTGAGGGAGGCCTGGCATTTCACTTGGTGTGTGGGATCCAAAACAGCATTGAATATAGAAAAGCACTTTTTTTTATTGTTATCCTCACCCAAGGATATTTTTTCTATTGATTTTTAGAGAGAGTAGAAGGGACTGAAGAAAGAGAGGAGGGAGGGAGGGAGGGAGAGGGAGAAAGAAACATCGATATGCCTCCATGGGGGCCAGTGATCGAACCTGCCACCCAGCTACTGCCCTTGCTTGGGAATCAAACCCTCTACCCTTCAAGTACTTGGCCTGATGCTCTATCCATTGCACCACACTGGCAAGGGCAAAAAGCACATTTTTAAAAAAGTATCCACGCATGAGAGGGCTAAGTCAGGACTGTGAGAGTAGGGAGGAACCCTGGCTGGGCAGAGGTATGCAGCCCCCCTCTCCTTCTCAGGCCTCTGAAGTCTTAAGATTCCCATGGGGTGAGCAAACAGATGAAGCAGCTCTCCATCACACACCTTCCTCCCCTCTCCCATCCCCATCCCCACCACCTTCCACCACCTTCAAGGAATGTCAGTTACCGCATTTAAACATCACAGCTCCCTACATTGCTTATTATTATTATCTTCAGGACACAACAGAATTGGGCTTCAGAAATGGGTTTAACTCCAACCCCAAGCTCTTTTTGCCCAAATAGAAGAGAGACCCACCTACAGAGGTTGAACTTGAAAGGTGAGCCTCCCTGTAAGTTCTTTAAACATGAAAACAAAAAACCCTAAAGTGTAAGAAGTTCTTTACACTGAGTGCTAAGTGTCATGTTCCCTGAGGAATGGAGATATCGCAGTAGTTACAAGAGGATGCATTCGTTCCTTTCCCCGATGGCACCTCAGCATGCCCGGAATGCTGGGCGTGGGGTAGGTGCAGCCCGGAGTGTACACACCTAACCTACAAGCACCCCCTGAATCCGCACCGCCCCACCACACACCTGTCTGTGCTTTAAATTCCTCGGGCTTATCTGAATATTTGTCATATTTCTGGCTTCGAAGAGGAGGCATACCAGGTTAGAACTTGTGGAAATGTTATAGGGGAGGAGAGAGAGAGAGAGAGAGAGAGAGAGAGAGAGAGAGAGAGAAGACAGGAATACTGAGCACTACCCTTGTGACACTCGCTTGAGAAATCTGATTAAGATCCTGCCACTCTGACACCTCTCAGGAAAGTAGACAGTGAGGGCCGTTTTGTTGAAAGAGAATCACATGATGGGAGGGAGCGGGGGAGGGGAGAACAGGGGGGAGGCGGTGGAGCAGGTACTTCTGAAGCTGAGACACAGTTGCTGAGATAGTGTTAGGATTCCCGTGGGATGAGCAAACACGAAGGCAGCTTCCGATCGCACGTGTGAACCCTTTCCCTGCTGGTTTCTGGAAACTGTGGGGAAAGGAAGGTGAGCAGGCATTTTACCCGGGGGCTATGAGAGAGGGAGCCAGGTTAGGGAAGGCGTGCCAAGCTTATTCAAGGCAGGAAGTCGAGCTGGTTACTTCCTTCCCTTGGGTCTCACCCAGCACCCACCAGCCAGCCTGCCCACAGCGGGCCAGTCCGGGCAGGCACTCCGTTCGGCTTCGGCAAAAGGGGTGGACGGATACCCCTCTTCTCCTGGCTCCATTCCTCTGCCCTGGAGGAATCTGGCTGTCCTTTAAGGGCCATCCAACTGGCATCCAGCTAGGTCCGCAGGGAGACCTGCAGGCCTGGCCACCTCATCACCTAGCTCAGTGGTCGGCAAACTCATTCGTCCGCAGAGCCAAACATCAACAGGACAACGATTGAAATGTCTTTGGAGAGCCACATGTTTTAAACTTAAACATCTTCTAACGCCACGTCTTCAACATAGACTCGCCCAGGCCGTGGTATTTTGTGGAAGAGCCACTTGCATGTGGCTCTCGAGCCACAATTTGCCAACCACGGACCTAGCTGCCCGAGGACCTGCAAACTGAAATGGTTAATGCAGCACTAAATTGCATGCAACAAACCTACCAAAAGGATAACACCTTTCCGGAGGAAGGTGTGCTCTGACCCCTGTGCAGAGGGAATGTCACCGGGCAGTGACTGTCACTGTGACTTTTGTAGCCAGTCTCACAGAGAACGGATGGGAAGCGGGGCAGGGGGCACCCTGGGATATGTGTAAACATGTGGCCGCTGAGGAAGGATGGTTTCCTGCAATTCATCAAGGTGTCTCTATTGGGGGGAATGAAACGTCACTCATACCAGCAACACGGCCACCCAATGAATCCCGCCCAAAGGGTTTGATGATGTTAAACCTGCCTTGCCCGAGGAATGCGTGTATTCTTAACAAATATTTGTTGAGAAACTGGTATGTGAGTCAGGCAAGGCAACGTTACCCCTGCTGCCGCGAGCGGGCCAGATGTCATAGCTGGTCACATGGGAGTCCGATCCCGGTGACAGCGGCGCTGTGGTGACTCAGAGGTGGCTGTTCTATCGCCGCCTGGATTGATTCACCGGACGCCTCGCCCTCCTCCCGGGTGGCACACGCACCAGATCATGTCTCAGGTATTTCACGCTGGAGAAGGATGTGCCTTCTCTGAAGCAGTGCGGATCACGTCCTGTTCTAAATAATCTAGTTGGTTCTCCTGGTCTCTTGGGAGTTTTGGGGTAATGTGAAACCGTTTCATGTGAGCTGGACTGCCCCCTGATAAGATTACGTTTCTGAATCTATAAAACTAAGGGAACTGGATTCTGCATGGGTGGTGTGAATCGCAGTAACTCTGTGATAACAGCGAACATTCACTGAGCCCTTAGCTGGTGCCCAGCTCTTCCCAAGCCCTGCTCCACTTAATCTACACAACAGAACTACAAGGGCGCAGCTGTTTGTGTTTTATGGAGGAGTAGAGGGGTTCAGAGAGGTTGGGAACTTACACACAGACACAGCGCAAGCAAACGGCAATGGTGAGACTCAGATTCAGGCAGCTCATCCTCAGAGCCTATGCCTCTCGTCATTAAGCACAACAGCCAGCCATGCTGAGGGTCAAGGCCGCCAGGGCCCTCAGAAAAGCCAGCCAGTGAATTTCTCTAAGTCCCTCCTAGAGCAGCAGCAGCCAATGTTATCTGCGGGCTACAAAATTCAGATGGCAGGACTCTGCCAGGGGTACCGAATGGAAGGAGGTGGTCTCTGCATCCTTAAAGCATTTACAAACTACACATTGTTGAGTGTTTTAAGAGTTCGAGAGGAAGCAGCAGGCGGGATCACAATAGAGACTAGTACCCTGTATAGTAAAAGAAAAGAACGGCCGAAACCGGTTTGGCTCAGTGGATAGAGCGTTGGCCTGTGGACTGAAAGGTCCCAGGTTCAATTCAGGTCAAGGGCATGTACCTTGGTTGCGAGCACAAACCCAGTAGGGGGTGTGCAAGAGGCAGCTGATCGATGATTCTCTCTCGTTGATGTTTCTAACTATCCCCTCTCTTTTGCTCTCTGTAAAAAATCAATAAAATACATTTAAACAAAGAAAGAAAGAAAGAAAGAAAGAAAGAAAGAAAGAAAGAAAGAAAGAAAGAAAGAAAGAGAAGAACGTATGAGGAACATTGTGTGTCCTGACCTGCTCATACCATTTGCTATCAGTAGGAGTTTGGAGATGAGATTCCCTTGGGATCCAGAAAAGACCTTGTGGGGAAGATGAAACTTTTTTCTTGGCGGTGAAACGTAGTGAGGTTGGTTGGATAAGGTGTCAGGCAGGGAAGGGCAGTATGGGGGAGAGAGGCTGCACGGAAATGCAAACCACCTAGAATTATGTGGGAAGCGGTCTGGGCAGGGCAGGCCGGGAAGGTTGGCCGGAGGCTGGGCGCCTGAGTTGGGGAGTGGCAGGAAATTCGGGAGGATGAGTCCATGTTGAGTGGGGGAGGTGGACCTTTCTCTGTGGACTCTGGGCAATAATAGAAAGTGGGAGCGCCGGGCCATGAACAGTGGTTGTCAGAAGAAAGGCAGTGACAAGGACACCCTATGAATCTGGGTTATGGGACAAGTCAGGAGGAAAAGAGACTGTGGTTAGTGACAACAGAGGGAGTGATGAGATCAGATTTTTGGGAAAATCAGCCCGGGATTTCCTGATTTTCATTCATTTCCTGGCTTCTTATTCACCTCTTACAACACTCATCACCGTTATTGATATGTAATGCATGTATCATAAACCTAACCCTTTAAGGTGAACAATGTAGTGGTATTTAGTATATTTATATAGAGTTATGCGGCCATCACCAGGGTCAATTTTATTTTATTTTTTAATATATTTTTATTGGTTTCAGAGAGGAAGGGAGAGGGAGAGAGAAAGATCAATGATGAGAGAGAATCATTGATCAGCTGCCTCCTGAATGCCCCACCCTGGGGATCAAGCCCACAGCCCAGGCATGTGTGCTTGACCGGAATTGAACACAGGACCCTTCAGTCCACAGGCCTCTGAGCCAAACCAGCTAGGGCACCAGGATCAATTTTAGAACATTTTATCATCCTCCTTCCCCAAACCATTAGCAAGGGCTCATATTTCTTCTCCCTGATCCTCTGGCGACCACTAATTGACTTTCTGTCTCTCTGGCTTTGCCTCTTCTAGGTGTTTCACATAAATGTCATCATACATTATGTGGGCTTTTGTGTCTGACTTCTTTCACTTAGCATGATGTTTTCAAGGTTCATCTATGTTTGTAGCATGTGAATTTCATTCCTTTTTATGGCTGAATAATATTCTGCTATCCCATATAATAAAAGCCTAATATGCTAAGTGTCCAGTCGTCCAGTTGGCCATTCAATCAATCAAAGCATAATATGCTAGTAATATTCTAAGCCTGCTCAACTGCTTGCTATGATGTGCACTGAGCATCAGGGGGCACACACTCCGACCCATAGGTTAACTTGCTGCTGTGTTCCAGCCAATCAGGACTGAGAATGATAGGCCAAACGTGGCCTGGAGCCTTCCTGTGGTCCCTCCCCAGCTGGCCAACCTCTCATGTCCCTCTCAGGCCTGATCATGCACCAGTGGGGTCCCTCAACCTGGCCTGCACCCTCTCACAACCCAGGCTGAGGAACCCCCCACCCCCATGGCCCCAAATGCATGAATTTTGTGCACCGGGCCTCTAGTATGGATATAAAACATTTTGTTTATCCATTCACCAATTGATGGACATTTGGGTTGTTTCCAGTTGGGGGCAATTTGAAGTGAAGCTGCTGTGAACATTCATGGACAGGTCTTTGTGAGGACATGTTTTCATTTCTCTGGGAGGGGAATGGCTGGGTCCTATGGTAACCCTATGTTTAACGTTTTGAGGAACTGCCAACTGTTTTCCAAAGTGGTTGCATCATTTTACATCCCTACCAACAATACAAAGGGGTTCTGATTTCTTTATATCCTTGCCAACTCTTGTTATTTTGTGTTTGTTTTTAGTACTAGCTATTTTCTGATTTGCATTTCCTTAATGCCTCATGATGCTGAACATCTTTTCATGTGCTTATTGGCCATTTGTATATCTTCTTTGGAGAAATGTCTATTCATATTCTTTTCTCCTCTTAAAATCGGGTTGTCCTCTTATTGTTGAACTAGGGGCCCAGTGCATAAATTTGTGCACCTCAAAAGGAACTATGAACCACTATGCTGCAGTGGGCACAGGGGCAGGTCTTGGCCCATCCTCCATGGCTCTTCCTACACCAGCCCTGGTCTCCTGTCTGCCAGCAGCCCTGCTCCACCATTGCCGCTCCCACATGCTGATGGCGCTGGCCCAGCTCACACTGACTGATGGCACAGAGCAATTGAGGCTGGCACCAGCAGCAGGTGAGAGTGGGGCCAGTGCCATCAGTGGGTGAGAGCGATGGCTGCTGCCCCGATTGCCCCTCAGGAGCAGGGGGAAGTAGAGAAACCCTGAAGGGCGATCAGGGCCAGCAGCCACCACTCGCATCTGCTGATGGCATCAAGTGATCGGGGATCGGGCGGTGCCAGTAACAAGTATGAGTGCTGGGCAGGACTGCAGCACATGAGAGCAAAGAATTTTCAGTAACCACCAGAGGCTTGCCCCATGACAGTGACTGGCACCCCGCTTTCATCTGGTGCCCCTGATCACCTGCTCCACCATCCTGCTGTGGCTGACACCTGCCATGTTCCGCACTCTGCTGCCTGCTGCCAACACTAGCCATGTTCCTCGTGCACACCCTGGTGCTCAGCACACGTCATAGCGACTGATTGTTCTGCCATTTGATCTATTTGCATATCAGCCTTTTATTACATAGAATTCTTTGTATAACCAAAACCTAGACCCTAGCTCTTTATCAGATGCATGAATTGCAAATATTCCTTCCATTCTGTGGGTTGTCTTTTCAATCTCTCTCTTTTTTTAAATCTATTTTTATTGATTTTAGAGAATAAGGGAGAGGGAGAGAGAGATAGAAACATCAATGATGAGAGAGGATCATTGATTGGCTGCCTCCTGCATGCCCCACCCTGGGAATTGAACTCATAACCTGGACATGTGCCCTAACCAGGAATCAAACCATAACCTCCTGGTTTATAGGTCAAAGCTCAACTACTGAGCCATGCACCTTTTCAATCTCTTGATAGTATCAATTGAAACATAAAATTTTAAAGTTTTTATGAAGTCCAAGTTATCTTTTTTTTTTTCTTTTGTTGCTTAGGAAGATTGCCGAATCTAAGGCTACCAAGATTTACTCTTATGCTTTCTTCCAACAGTTGCATTATTTTAGCTCCTACATTTAGGCCTCTGATTCATTTGGAGTTAACTTTAATATATAGGGGTTTATTTCTGGAGTCTTTATTCTATTCCTTCATCTATACATCTATTCTTATGCCAGCATTAAAGTATCTTGATTAGGTAGCTTTGTAATAAGTGTTGAAATCTGGACGTGTGAGTTCTACTGTGTTCTTTTCCAAGATTGCTGTGGCTAGTCTTTCTCCTATATTTTCCTTATTGCCCTTTAAAGAAGAGAGGAGGACCCATGGACCCATGTCACCTATCTTTACCACTTCAAAGAACACATGGTTGATACATAGTAAACATGTGGCAAGAGGGGGCGGGAAGAAACTCAGTGACCCAAGTCTTTGGGCAAGAATGACAAGAAAGCACATGATAGAACTCAGGAAGGAGGGATGAGAGGTTAGGAACCAATTGGCTGATAAGGAGCAGGAGTGCATACACTCTGTCATAGACACAGTGA
The DNA here is from genome assembly GCA_963693515.1 of Pipistrellus nathusii. Classification (NCBI taxonomy): domain Eukaryota; kingdom Metazoa; phylum Chordata; class Mammalia; order Chiroptera; family Vespertilionidae; genus Pipistrellus; species Pipistrellus nathusii. The sequence continues at coordinate 6,720,134 of OY882859.1, forward strand.
GGCACTGAGGGTTAAGGTTAGGGTTAGGGTTAGGGTTAGGGTTACTGAGACATCCAATTTAATGTGTCTGATGGGTACCTGGGAAGACACTAAACTCAACGGACATCAGAAATATGCTCTGGAGACAAAGTTTGTGGCCTGAATTTCCCATTGACGAGATCAAGGGGGAAGAGTTGCTAGGGCCATGGTCGGCAAACTGTGGCTCGCAAGCCACATGCAGCTCTTTGGCCCCTTAAATGTGGCTATTCAACAAAATACCACGGCCTGAGCGAGTCTATTTTGAAAAAGTGGCATTAGAAGTTGAAGTTTAAAAAATTCGGCTCTCTAAAGAAATTGCAATCGTTGTACTGTTGATATCTGGCTCTGTTGACTTGTGAGTTTGCCGACCACTGTAGAGGCAGAGAGATCCCCCTAGCTAAAAACATTTATTTTTTTACAAACCTACTGCTGTATGCTTCACGCTCCCAAGCCAGGCTTAGTGTCAAGGCCACGGGCAGCTCTTGGAAACACACGCAGCACATTCTGCACATTCCTGCAGAGCCTCGTCCTCCTGGGCTCACAGCTGGACCGTCTGGGTGGACAGTGAGGTCAGATCCAAACGGGCTCCTTCGCCCACTCTTGCAAAACTAGGGCCTGCTCAGTTGACGGCCGTGAGTCAAGCAGGGGCTCAGTTTCCCAGCAGATGGCCAGTGTTTTCCCAGAAGTCCACCGGAGGGATGCTCTGCCAGGGCCCAGGGCAGCGCTTCTTAAGCAGGCTTTGTCATTCAGTTCCTCAAGCACTGAGCGCTCCTTTGTACGTGATTCCAGAAAAGTTCTTACAGAGGTGTTGACTGCAGGCGACAGGCTGTGAATTCATTTCCTCTTACGGAAAACACTCTGCTCTTGGTCAAGAGAGAAACCTCCCCCCAGGTTGAGTAATCTTGGTTGAGGTTACCACCAACAGCCTCTCGTTCTAACCTCAGAGGGTTGCTGAGCCCTGATTGTGACTGGGGGTGCGTGGCTAAGTTGATTCACCTCCAGGAGTCGTGAAAAGGGTGACTATTCATGTATTCATTCACTTAGCTCACAGAGGCGTGCTCATGACAGGTCCCTGAGCACACAGCCGAAGAGAATGTAGCCCACAAGTAGCTCATGGATGCTAGTGGGGAGAAAACAGTGGGTGCCCGTGATATCCAGTCCTAGACCAGTTTAGAGGATCGTACTTTCTCCTGGCCCCTGGGGAGGGATCTGAAGGAAGAGGCACTTTACCTGGTTCAGGTAGACTAGGAGGAAGGGTTTGGATGGAACTGAAAGGTGAACCAGCTGGTGCCCTTGGCATCCATAGCCCACCATCAGGGCTGCTCCAGTTCCATTCCAGCCCTTTCTATGGGGGGTAGAGAGGAATAGGATGAGAGGGATCTGCGAAAAAGTGACCAACACTTTTGAAGGTGGTGTTGCAGTGGTTAAAGAGGGTTTTGTAGTCTGGCAGAGGCTGGTGTCCAATCTCAGCATCACCACTGGCTGGCTACATGGGTGGTTTATACTCAGCCTCATCATCCTCACCCTCAACATGAGGATGGTATTCCCTTGCAAGGCTTTTGTAGAGATGATGCGAGGGTGCTTGGCACGATGTTTTGGCTAGTCTCTTGTAAATTTCATAAATACCCTGTTTCCCCGAAAATAAGACAGTGTCTTATATTAATTTTTGCTCCCAAAGATGCGCTAGGTATTATTTTCAGGGGATGTCTTATTTTTCCATGAAGAATATGGTACACATTTATTGTTAAATGAAAATAAAGGAAATTTATTACCTGTATATGGTATGGTATTACGGTAGTTGCCAACACAAACCAGACAAACTGTGAATCCTACAGTATCAAGAATTTACTCATTTATTCAATGACAATCATGTCATCATCTTCTGGAACATCATCATAACAATCCAATTCCTGAATTTCCTGGTGAATTTCTTGTGACTCCATTTCTTTCAGAATCAGTGGACCAAATCTCTCATGTTTAGCCTGGGGGGGGGGGGCTTATTTTCGAGGGGATGCCTTATATTTCACTCAGAAGGAAACCTGTAAGTAGGTCTTATTTTCGGAGGATGTCTTTTTTTTTTTTTTTTAATATATTTTATTGATTTTTATACAGAGAGGAAGGGAGAGAGATAGTCAGAAACATCGATGAGAGAGAGTCATCGATCAGCTGCCTCTTGCACACTCCCTACTGGGGATATGCCCGCAACCAGGGTACATGCCCTTGACCGGAATCGAACCCGGGACCTTTCAGTCCCCAAGCCAACGCTCTATCCATTGAGCCAAACCGGTCCTGGCCGGAGGACGTCTTATTTTCGGGGAAACACGGTAGCAGCTGTTCTTAAAATATAACGGATGGTCCTAGACATTAATTGCCAAGACTCATGAAGGCACACAGTAGGTCTCAGTTCCTTTCACCCCATCACAAAGGAGAGAGCATGGATATGGTCAGCAGGCCTGGTGTCCATGCCTTAGGGACCAAATGCCCTCCCCTGCCAGTGACTCGGTGAGAGTCCCTGCCATTGAAATAACAAGTGAATCCTGGGCATGTGTCCCGACCAGGAATTAAACCATGACCTCCCAGTTCATAGGTAACACTCAATCACAGAGCCATGCCGACCAGGCCCGCCATGCTGTCTCTTTACCTGGGAGAGGTACTAGCAACTCCTGGGTGAAGCACAGTGGACAGTGGCAGGAATATTATCATACTAGAGGCCCGATGCACACAATTCGTGTAAGACTAAGCCTTCTGGGACCCGGGCTTCCCTTGCAGCCTTGGCTTCATCCAGAAGAGCATCTGGAAGGATGTCTGCTCTAATTAGCATATTATCATTATAGACTAGAGGCCCGATGCACGAAATTCATGCAAGAGTAGGCCTTCCTTCCCCCAGCTCCTGGCACCGACTTCCCTCTGGCACCCAGGACCCTGGCTTCCCTCCAGTCACCGACAGGCATCCAGGACCTGGGCTTCACTCCGGTCCCGCCTTTGTCCGGGAAGGACATCCGGAATGATGTCCAGTCTAATTAGCATATTACCCTTTTAATATTATAGATAAGGCAGGTGTGGGCAACGTCCAGTCCACAGGAGTATAAGACCCTGAAATCATTTGGCCTGGCCCTGCCAAGGCATTAGGGGTGAGTTCATTAAATGTTTGACCAAATATAGTAGGCTCGTTTTTAAGTTGATCATTCTGTATGATGCTTGTTATAAATATCCAAAGAGCCTTGGCAGAGAAAAAGGTTCCCCAGCCCTGCTATCAGGGGTCATTGAAAAGAAGTTTCCCTCTTGGCTGGAGGTGTGCTCTTTCAGCCAGTTGCTGAGTAAACGTCTGTAAAGGACAAACCATGGTGCCAGGCTCCGGGCCTGCGGACAGTGCGGGCTTAGGTAGCCCTTTGCCGCCCGGAGGAAGGCTGAGTGAGCGCCATTGCTGTGGGACCCGGAGGAGCAGGGCCAAGCCTTCTCGCAGCGGCCTAGGCTTTTCCATGGCCAAGCCTTTGATCCAGCCAGCCATCTCCGGGAGCCATGGCGAGGGCGAGGGTGGAGGGGAAACCCATCAGCCACATTAGGGATCAGATGGACCACAACCCATGGTCTACCGGGAGCTGAGGGTCTGGCACACAGCTCTGGGTCAGGGAGTGGCTTCCAATATTTCAAAGAATGGCCTCCGCACAAGGGGAGGAGGCAGGCAGCCTTCTGGACACGAGAAACAACTCGAAAGATGTGGTCAATAAAAGCAGAGCTGACGCCTTCCTGCCCGGCACAGAACCCACGGCACGGTGATCAGCAGCTAAAGGGGACGCTGGGGATTGAGGCGGAGGGTTGTACCCGTGGGGGGTCCTCAGGGGCCTGGGAAATGTTGGGGTTTGGCGTCTTTCTCCAGGTGTGTGTTGGGGGGTGGCGGTGGGGGTGAGGGGGGGTGGGTTTTCAGGCTTCCGAGCACAGTATTGAAACGGGGTGGATTGAAAGCCTGTGTCTGGATGAAGGAAGAGCCGTGAGCATTTTTATGTTTGGTTTTCAGATTGATGTTTTGGTACCCCCTCCCCCCAGCATTACTTCACCCCGAATGTAACTGCGGGGGATGCTAGGATTCAATGTTTATTAAGGTTCCTACGGGGGAAAACCAGAACTTCCTAGGATGTCGTAAGAAAAAAAAAAAAAAGAGAGAGAGAGAAAGTCTGCTTTCAATGGCCACAAAAGCCACTCCCAGGCCATGCAGTCAACCGTCTTCAAAGGCGTATTGTGTATCTAGACGCTGGAACTGGTTCAAGATGCCAGACATCACCAGGCAGCAGGCAGGATGCCTCAGTGAGCTAACACCGCAGGTTTACTCTCAAAACCCTGTGGCTTCCTTATTTTTAAATCACCTTCCCTCCTCAAGATAAAACACTGTCCAAGCAGCTCCCAAGCCTTCCCATTCTGAAACTTTGGGTCCACAGAAAGGGGACGGCAGGGTGGTCTCCCTCCAACGTGGGAAGGACCCGACAGAAGCTCTTTGCCTAAACTTATGTGCGGGACTTTTGAGGCTCTCCGAAAAAAATAGGGGGAGTCCGTTAGAAGACGTAGCATCATGTAGGAACATCCTACTTCCCTCGGAGGTCCAGTGAAGTGTGGTTACCAACAGACCTGTGGCAGGTGGGAAAACAAGTTCTTGGCTCTGAGGTTTTGCATCGCTTTCTCATTATTGCTGGGTAATACTTCAGACACTTCCCAGCCACCAAGTGTCCAGTTCTTTACTTCCTTTTCATCAGTGCTCTGGTGCAAGCACCACCCACTCCTGCCTGGATGACAGAAATAGCCTCGGCGACCCCCTGTTCCCATCTGACCCCAGCACCATTCCCAAACCCACACTCCGTTCACACAGCACCCAGAGTGGCCTCTTGGACTCAGGTGATGCCACTCCCAAAAGAAATCAAATGATTCCAGTCCTGACTGATGTGGCTCAGTTGGCCTGTGGACTAAAAGGTCCCAGGTTCGATTCTGGTCAAGGGCATGTACCTTGGTTTCAGGCACATCCCCAGTGGGGGGTGTGTAGGAGGCAGCTGATCGATGTTTCTCTCTCATTCATGTTTCTAACTCTCTATCTCTCTCCCTTCCTCTCTGTAAAAAAATCAATAAAATATATATATATTTTTAAATCTACAGAACTATAAAACAAACAAACAAACAAACAAACAAAAAACACGAATACCATAAGAGAAAAAAAGGTTTCAAAGGTATTTCTGAAGGCCAATTCACCTAGACAATAACAGCGTGATTTGTCATTGCATTTAAATTCCGAGATATTTTAAAAGAAATGCCATCCCATACATAGACATAGAATCATTTCTTTAATGCCAAGATCATAACGGTTCACAATTAACACCTTCCTACCATGAAGCATCTCTTTGGTTCTTGTTTGCTCTCAAATGTAAGAACCTTAAGGTGAGATTGATTTCCCACACCATCTTCTCATAGGCGGTATAAACGTTTGGCCTAGTTTTTTAAAGAACATCACACACAAAAATATTCCTAAGTAAATGGATGGGTTGCCACCACATTTGGGAACTTCCATTGGTTCTGTGCCATGGCGGGGGGAGCCTGAGGGGGGAGGGGTTGGGTGTGACAGGAAAGGCGTTCCTTCACGTGAGCATGAGAGCACACTGCTCCCGGCTGGCCCTGTAATTGCAGTCTCCTCTGCACCTATGTAAACAGTGTGTGTGTGTGTGTGTGTGTGTGTGTGTGTGTGTGTGTTGCCTGCGTGCGCATGTGTCTCAGGAAGGAAGAAGGATTGGAGGGCCCAGGTATCCACACGTGCTTTGAATTTCAACATTCAAGGGAAAAGGATGGCAAATGCCGGCTGGGGGAACGGGACACTCAGGAAGGCCTTCAGCCAGCCGAAGGAGAGAGACAGCTGAGGATCTCTTGTGAAGCTCAACTTTCCCATGGAGCCGAGAGAATGCCAGGGCCGCGAGACAAAGAGGACATGCTTCTTAATCAGGAGTGTCATTCATAAAAACGCCCTTTGTCCATTCAGAGCGGTTTTAGTGCCGGCCGCTGCGGGCCAAGCGTAGGAAAGAAGCAGGAGGAATGTTTATCGTTCCGCTTTCAATGAACTGAACTTTCTACGAAAGAATTCAGACCAGCTTCATTCAGTACTATGTATTTTTCTCTTTTAAAGCAAGGGTAGTTTGTTTTTTTGAAGTTAGAGGATGCCCCAGTACATGATTTTGCTGAGCAGCGCCAGGAAACATTTTTTTTTTTTTACATTGATGACTTGTTAATTGAACTCAATGCAAGAGAGGAAGAAAAGAAAATAACACATTTAGTTGAGTGTGTGTGTGTGTGTGTTTAACAAGGACTGCTTGCCAGGCAAAGGGATATTTCCTCCCTGAGAATCCATTAATATATTCAACATCTGCTACAGCACAGGCCTAAATCCTCATGGGGGCCAATCACTGCCCTACCCCTCCCCCACCCAGCAAATGGCTCAGAGGGAAGACCAACCATTTGCATGCACTGAGTTATTATTCAGTTATTGCTTATTATTCAGTTATTTGACACCCAGATGAAAAATGCATATACTCAAGTTCATCCAGAGAGATTGACTGGCAGCACTGAGTAGGCCTAGTTGCAGAGAGAACAATCGGGTTTGTTCTAGAGGCTCCCTCCCTCCGCATCAGCAAAGATGCTGTGATCAAATATTTATTAGCAGGGCCTGTGGCTGGGCTGGCAAGAAGCCTCAGGAGGAATAGGCATCTTAAAGCAAGGACGGGCTGCTGGCTGGCTCCAGCACGGCCTGGTTACAAACATCCGCTCTTTAATTACATCAAGCCCTCCTCCCTGCTCTTGGGACACGTGTGCTCCCTTATTTTGCAACTGTACTTAGTCACGGGATTTCCAGAGCCCCTCTGAGTCTGCAGACGGAGCCCGTGGCCAATGAGTCAGATTTTTAACCAGTGAAAGGGTTATCTGGTGAGTTGAGATGGTGCTCGGGCTTGGCAGTGATGAGCTCAGGTCGTTTGGATACAGGTTGGAGAAGAGGCCACTGAAGTTATCTGTTCTCTGCCCGGTTTTAGAATTTGCCATCCCCTGCTCCTCCAGACACCTTTTCTTTGGCACAACAGGGTCATTATTCACCCAGGGTTCATGCAGGAGAGCCAGGGCCCGGGCCAGTGAGGTTTCTCGGTAGCGTACCTCTTGGTGCACGGAGAGCTCGCTTAGTTGTGGCTGGCATCCTTAAGTGTATTGCTGACCTTCCCCTGCAGACACTAGCTTAACTCCTTGTAAGATAGGATGTTGAACTCAATGTAATCTCTGAGGTCAGTGGTCCAAGCCGATGCTAATCAGTCAGGTGGGCAGCAGTCTCAAAGTTGAATGGAGAGCCAACCTGACTTTGGAAAGATGGAGACCCTGCCTTTTGGACATTTCTGATTCCGTAGGTTGGAGATATTGCCTGCAAAGTGGTTTTGGAACTCTCCCGAGGTGCCTATAATTTAGAGTTTTTCCAGGTCTACATGATATTCCAGTAACCTGAATACATTACTTCATCATCTGAAATAGTACCAGAAAGGAAGGGGGTACAGTCCGCCCCAAGGGGATATCCAGGAGGGGCTGGCTGCTTCAGCCTTTTCTCTTTCCACCCTCCTTTCCTGGGCAATGGTGACAACCAGGCTGTCATATGTGCCAGCGGTGCAGCAAGGAGAATGGTTTGTGCTAAGCAAAAAATGTAACAACAAATCCCAAAAAGGAATGGGGAAAAATCATCTCATTATGGTCAGCCCGTTAGGTCTGCTCTCACCCCATCCACCGTGAGCCCTGACTCGGTCTTACTTTTTCAGCCAGCACAGTCCTGCCAGAAGATGATGTTACGACCCCAAGTAGCATGGTGACCCCAGGTGTGGATGACAGTACGATGACCCCAGCTGCCAGTAGACAGTCCCATAAGCCTGCTGGCTCCACAAGTCAGGTGAGTGTCCCAGGAAGAGAGGAATTTGGTTGGTAAGCATGCAATGACATGCAAGGACATATATGTATAGATATATTTATATATGTATACATGTGATCAGCGGGAGCATACAAAGGAGCAGTCACATGGCTTGCAACAAAAGGGACTTTCCAGTTTCACCCAGCTGGCAGGTCACTGGTGTGCTGATCACACCAGTGTCTACATCAGGGCTTCTCAAACTGGTAAGGAGATCGGTTTATGGATGTCCAGTCTACTATAGCCATGTGTCAATATAAGACACGTCTTGGATTGCTATAAACATTTCTACATAGATATTCACAACTTCCTGTCATACTGTGACTGGTAATAAGCACCGACTAGAAGCCACCCACAGACGGTACCAGTGTAGACTATGTGGAGTCCCAACTGACACATTCCCACCCTAGAGACCTTTAACCAGCTCATGCATATCTTAAGCCACTGCCATGGGCAAGACCAGATGCCAGGCTCTGGGAGGCACTGAGGAGGGATATAGGCCGTGAGGGGCTTAATGTAGTGATGGGACAGAGGTTCTTGCCCACCTCTGTGACGTCCTCTTGCACCACTGTCCCTCTCGAGTTCTCTATTTCAGCCATGTTGGCCTTTCTGACCTTTGGACTTACTCCAACTTAGGTTTCTGTTTTCTCTGCTTTGAATACTCCCCAGATCGGTCCATGGTTGATTTTTTCCCTCATGATTCTTAAATTCACTCATTATCTCAAAGAGGCGTAAAGGAATCCCTTCCCCACCTCACAGGAGTGACTCTCGGCCAGAGGACAGCAAACTACTCACCAGATTGGGCCCACACCCTGTTCTTGTCAGTAAAGTTTTACTGGAGCACAGCAGTGCCCATTCAGCTGAGAATGATCTCAGGCTGCTTTCATACCCTAAGAGCAGAGCTGAGTAGTTGGTCACAACAGAGAAAATATTTATCATTTGGCCTTCTCAGAAAAATGTGCCAGCCCCTGTTTAAGGATATCCCCAGGGTTGAGAACTATGTGTGTGTGTGTGTGTGTGTGTGTGTGTGTGTGTGTGTGTGTGTATGTATGTACATAAATGAAGTATTTAAAGGGGCTGTCACATAGTTTGTTTTTAAAAAGGTTAGCTATTGCTCTTATTGGGAGAAGGGGGCATTAAAGTATGATATAACATAATATATGCCCCAAAATATTGCAGGAAGGAAATGCCATTCAAATTCAAGGGAGAGGAAGAAGTAAAGCTCAGTGATCATGTATTTTCTGAAGAATTAAGACCCATGGAAGTAAACACTCGGTATTCCTTTCTGGAGGCATGCTTTTATTCATGTCCCTGTTATTCTGTTGCTTTCTGGTTTCCACTTTAAATTTATGACATCCTATATTTTATATATTTATGCCACCTCCGTATCCAGACAGTCCTCAGGTTACGTCAGATTTGATATATGTCATTTCGTGGTTACATCACCATCTCCCATTTATTTATTTAAAAAAAAAAAAAGTTCCGCCATTTCAACATATGTACATATAGCTTTATTTATTTACCACAAATAAAGGTCAGGAAGTGTAATCTTTCTTTTAAATTATTTTTACTCTTTCACTTCATTACAGCTGAGTATGTGCTCCATGTGAGTGACATGGGTGCTTATGTAGGGGGGTCCTGACTTACGGCAAAAATCGCGTTATGTCGTGACGTAGGAAAGAATGTCCGACGTAACCCAATGATCTACTGTCTTGTTTTGTGTTATAAGACCAAGTATATATTTTAAAACATGATGTTATATTTCTGTTTTGCTTCATTTACGTCTCCAATAGGTGCCCACCAATGCCAAGCGCACAGACACTCCTATAGAGGACCTGCCAACGACAGAGAGCACAAGCCACCCCCAAGAAGGAACCCAGAGCACCACAGCCTTGAACGAGGCCTCTAGTCATCCCAGAGGTAAGAAACCCGGTCACCCCAACACGGATTGAACTTGTTTTGCAGTCATTACCCTCCAGAAACCATGACCAAGTGTAATAATCGGCAGGGCATATTTTTGGAATGTAAGAGTGAGTTCCAAACCAAGCTTTATGTGGTAGTTTCAGAACTCAATGTATTGGGGTTGCTAAATCCAATTTGATTTATTGGGCTGTTGAACAGAGTTCTCTGCCTTGAGAAGAAGTGATGATAATCCCACCAGGACAAGATGAGTAGCTACTGGTGTCGTGTTGCTGACCACAAGTGGGTAGAACTTTGTGTGTTTACCTAAAGGCATAAAACTCAGCCAACCTATGTAAATATCCATGGGTTCTATAGTACTGTTTGCCATCTTATAAGGAATTCATGTCCGTAACCAAGGAACAAGGATCTTTTCTTCCCAGGATTTGGGCTTGTACTGTGACACACTGTTGACACCTGCAGCTTTATGAGTGGAACATCTTGGAGAGAATCTAGAGAGGAGAACGTTGGGTCATTGCCATGATTATGAGGTTTGGATTATCCCTGACAAAAACAAGGACAGATCATTGCATTACAAATCAGCAATAGAAAGAAATAGCTTCCTATTTCTAGAGCTTTTTAAAAAAGTAATTAAGTCCCCCCCCCCTTTTTTTTTAATATGCCCTCATTTTGTAGTATATAGGGGTGAACGAGAAAAGGAACCAGCCATAACTGTAATGTGTGATCACTAACTTGAGCTATTTTGTATAAATCATTTTATCTATAAAATGGGGCTGCTGAACAGAGTTCTCGGCCTTGAGAACAAGTGATAGGCATTTCCATCTTTAAATGAAAGGAAACACAAAGACTTTGCCTAGTACACTGGTTCCTCAAACAAAATGTACATCTGAACACCTAGAAAGTTATTCTTTTTTGTCCCCCCAAATATATTTTATTGATTTTTTACAGAGAGGAAGGAAGAGCAGTAGAGAGTTAGAAACATCAATGAAAGAGAAACATCGATCAGCTGCCTCCTGCACAACCCCTACTGGGGATGTGACTGCAACCAAGGTACATGCCCTTGACTGGAATCGAACTTACGACCCTGGAGTCTGCAGGCTGACACTCTATACACTGATCCAAACCAATTAGGACTAGAAAGTTATTCTTTAGTATCAATATACATTTCTAGACCCAAAGCCAATCTGGTTTTATAAAATGTATAACACTTCTGAGGATTTTTTTAAAAATGCTTTAGCCCTGGCTGGTGTGGCTCAGTTAGTTGGAGCATTGTCTCATACACTGAAAGATGGCAGTTCAATTCCCCATCAGGGCATTTATCCAGGTTTCAGGTTCGATTCTCAGTTGGGTGGGGCATTACAGAAGGCAACCAATGATGTTTCTCTCACTCTCTCTCTCTCTCCCTTCCTTCCTTCCTTCCTCTATAGAAACATGTCCTCAGGTGAGGATTTAAAAAAAAAAAAAAACCTTTATATTTGTACACCTACATTCATAGCAACATTATTTACTGTAGCTGAAATGTGGAATTTATTGACAGATGAATGGATAAACAAAATCAAGGCACCTTGAATCCATACAATGGAATATTATTCAGCCTGTAAAAGGAATAAAATTGACACCTAGTACAAATGGGTAAACATTGGGACATAATGCTAATTAGAATAAGCTAGTCACCAAAAGGAAGATGATGTATGATCCCACTTAGATGAGGTACACTACACAAAATAGTCAGAATCATAGAGACAAAGTAGGAGGATGGTCGTCTGGGGTTGGGGAGGAGGCAGTGGGGAGTTATTGTTTAATGAGTACATAACGTTAGTGTTGTGAGATGAGTTCTGGAGATGGATGTTGGTGATGATGGAACAACAATATGAATGTACTTTCTACCATTGAATTGTACACAGAAATTATGAAGAGGGTAAATTCTGTGTTATGTATATTTTACCACAATGGGGGGGGGGGGGACTTCCTGAAAGTGCTTTAAAAATAAAACTTAAAGGCCACACAAAGATGCTAAAGAAATGGAGCATTACCTGGTTAATAGCTTACCCAGTTTGGCTCAGGGATAGAGCATCGACCGTGAACTGAAGGGTCCCTGGTTCAATTCTAGTTAAGGGCATGTACCTTGGTTACAGACTCAATCCCAGCCTTGGTTGGGGTGTGTGGGGGAGGCAACTAATTGATGTGTCTCTCTCAGATCTATGTTTCTTTCTCTTTCTCCTTCTCCTTTCCACTCTCTTTAAAAATCAATGGAAAAATATCCTCTGGCGAGGATTTACAAAAACACAAACAAGAAGAAAATAAAGAAATTGTTAACAGCTAAGGGGCAGCAGAAGATGGAATCTCCCAAGTTGAGTGTTCTTTGTGTCATGCCAGGATACCTCTCCTAATCCTTAAAAAAAAACACTCCTGTTACTCTTTGGCTGTGTCCCCTGCCCCACCCTGTCACCAAATCTGTGACTAACAGTACACTTCTTCATATTTAGTGTCCCAGGAAATTTTTACATGAGTTAAAATGTAATTTTAAACGTTTGGGTTTCTTAAGAGGTCATTTCATTAGGGCGGCAGATGTCTTTCCCATGAAACGCCCAAGTGTGATGATGTTCACATTTACGACACATTTTATGATCACAGCCGTGTAATTGCAAGGGAGCTGGGGAGAACAGAACTAATACGTTCTAATTTAGTAAGGAATCTTCCATAAACGTTATTTTTGGTGTTTCCTAACTCATGGTGTCATTGATGGTGATGATGGCATGTTCTGAGGTTGAAATTGGCAGCCACCATGTTAAGACATGATAAGCAAACAATTAGAGGGGTTTCTGCCGGTATTTAGCAGCCGAGGATGACATTTGAGGAGTTGAGTTGACGATGCTGTTGTTCTGGGCAGGACTCAGGCCCAGCAGCCTCCAAAACACATTTATGGTGGGAAAGCACCATCCACTTGAACTCCGTGTGAGTGCTCCCAAGCCTAGGTTCACCTCAAGCAAGGAGACCCCTACCTACCCTGAGGCCCACTTGAAAAGGTGTCTTTCCAGAGACAAAACGATAGCTTTTTCCAACCCAACCATTAGGGAAAGCAAGCATTTTGCAGATGATGGACGGCTGGTTCCATCTTTCATTAAGAACATTCTTGGGACCCTGACTGGTTTAGCTCAGTGGATAGAGCATCAGCCTGCAGACTGAAGGGTCCCAGATTTGATTCAAGGGCATGTACTTTGGTTGTGGGCATATCCCCAGTAGGGGGTGTGCATGAGGCAGCTGATTGATGTTTTTAACTTTCTTTTTTTAAATTTTTTTTTTATTTTGAAGGAATATTTAATATTAACATTGTGAGTTATTAACTTTTGCATATCAAAGTTACACATTTCAAACAAATTGTCATTTATATTTACAGTATACAAATGCAAAGCACTAATTTCCCACTTGTTTTTAACTTTCTATCCCTCTCCTTTCCTGTAAAAAAATCAATAAAATATATATTTTTTAAAAAAAAAGAACGTTCTTAGGTATCTGCATTTTGCAAGGTGTGAGCTAAGGTTGTAGGGAAGGGCCTGATTGGTTCACTTCTCTCCATTGTATCATGAAGTCAAGGCACCTTGACTTTTCTCTATCTGCAAACTAGATAAACAAATATCCCCCAGAAGATTTAAGGACTCCCCCAGAGAGGTTAGTGGGAGAGAACAAAACAAAACACCTTTAATTTTAAATAGGAATTGTGTAAAATCATCTGAAACTCACCATTTTCTTATTTACTTTCAGGAAGATACTTATAAGTAAATAACTGAAACCCTCGTGATAGGTAAATGAAAATATTAAATGAAAATATTCACATTGCTATTGAACTAGGTTTGGCTGCAGGTCGAAATCCTAAAATCAGGCGAAAAACCGGTTTGGCTCAGTGGTAGAGCGTCGGTCTGCGGACTGAAGGGTCCCAGGTTCGATTCTGGTCAGGGCCATGTACGTTGGTTGCAGGCACATCCCCGGTAGGGGGCGTGCAGGAGGCAGCTGGTCGATGTTTGATGTTTCTAGCTCTCTATCTCTCTCCCTTCTTCTCTGTAAAAAATCAATAAAATATATATTAAAAAAAAAAAAGAAATCCTAAAATCACAGTGGCATGAATACAAAGTATGTATTATTTCATTAAAAATGAGCTGGGGAAAAAAAATGAGCTGGGCATGTTGCTACTGCCCTGTAAGATGTGAATTTTGGTACAAAAAAAAAAAAAGGCAGGGAATTAATATCAAAGGAAAAATCTCAGTCTTCCAAAACTAGAGCATATTGCTCTCAAAATTAAAATTCTTCAAAACAGACTTCAACACAGTGGGTGAGTTTTCCATGACCTTGACATTGGTCCAAGAATCAACAGTCTTGGATTCATTGTTATCCTAAACTCTGAAACTTTCTAATCATTTATTTAAGACCTCTGTGGGACAGTTGCTTTGAGTTGATAGCAGAAAAATAATGTACACAAAAGTACTTTGGACCCATAGGCATGAAGAAGTGTCCATAAATTCAGTAATAATAGTTTTGAAGATGGAATCATGTCAAAGCTTGCTTAAAAATCCCCTCATCCAATTTATTTAATAAATTATCTTCTTTGCTTGTGTTTTGCTACCTTCCTCTTAGGGTAAACTCATCTTTTGCCAATTATTAAATTACAGTTATTAAATCCTAATAATTCTATATCATTACATTTCTCTTTACAGGAGACACACATACAACAGGTGCAAAAGGTAAGCTAGGTCTGGGTATCAAAATATTTTTTTCCAGATTTTTTTTAAAAAGTGGGGGGTTTCTTTGAACCTAATCTCTGTGATGAATTACATTCTTTTCTGGATTGGAGTCAACAAATCAACCCTCGAAGAAGTAGGTTTCAAACTTCTTTTAAGAGAGAAAAGGGAATTGCCTGAATTTGAAAATAATCAAACTGCAAATGAGACTATTCATTTAATGCTATCTGTGGAGAAGGAATCACAGTTTATTGTTATTAAGAGTGAAAATGGGGGCAAACTTAATAGCTGTGCACAAACGCTACCCAATGATTAACTGTGAATCCATGCTGTGTGAATGGTATACTTCATCAATCTTGAGACCCAGAAATCTTGCCATTCATTAGTTGAGAATAGAGTAGTCCAGAGTTTCTCCTCTTCTAAAACAGCTTCCACTGGATACAGGAGAAACAGCATGGAGCATGATTTCTATCTACAGTAGGGCAGTGGCACTGTGGATGGCACATTGTATGGCAGCTACTGTTTATCTGGGCTCATGGTTTCTTCCCTCTCATTCAGATGGCTTTTCAACTGGGACACTGATTGGAATCATAGCTGGCGCCTTACTAGGCATTGGATTCATTGCTGTGATCACCATTGTGGCCGTGCGAAAAATGTCGGGAAGATACTCGTAAGTAAACCACCTACCCCCATGTGATAGATGAGTGAAGGTAGTCACTTCTAGAGCTCTGACCTTTGAGCTAATGGAAACCTTTAAATGAAGGTCAAGGTCAAAAGCCCCGGCCTCCAGAAGCCCTACATCTGAAGTTTCCCCAGAAGAACAAGTGTGTACGTGGGCCGTACGTGCTCCTAAGAAAAGAGAGTCATAGCCAGAGGTGACTCTATGGTTGACTTCCATTGAACTCTGACCAAACTTGACCTCTTGTCTTAATCTTCCAACTAACGACTTGAGAGAAAACCCAAACCAAGTTTGAACCTGACATCTCATCACCCTGCTCCTGGTCATCAGAGGTGGGAGGTTTCCAGAAGACCTTCTGCTGTGGGGCCAGATCTCATAGTGCTGAGGAATTCTGCTGGGATGGGGTCCCTCCCTCCATCCTGCCCTGGACACACGCACACACAGTAGTGTACTCCTAGCATTGGCTACTGAGGAGAAGGGGTTCTTCCTCTTTATTAAAATTCCCCAAGAATTCAGAACATTCGAATTCATAGCCAGAGGAAACCTTTTTGTACTTCTGTGGGGAAGATGATGTGTAACTAGAAGTCTCAGGAGGACAGATGCCATGGATCTGGGGGTCTGAGAGACATGATTCACAATGGGTTTGTGTTATGTATTTGGAGATGCCCATGAATCAGACCCCGGCTCTGTGGAACCCAGTCATGGAGGAAGAATGGTTGAGAAAGAAGAGCACAGGGCTCCAGAACTGGGTGACTTAGAAGGACAATAGGCACATGACTCATGGCTTCCTGTTCCCAGTGCCAGTAAAAGGAGTGACCATCACCTCTCTCTTTGTTTTCACAGGCCCTAAAGAGCTAAAGGAGTGTGCCCTTCTGCCAATGTGTTTAAAAAAGACTTTCCGACCTCCCCTGCCCCTGAGCACATAGGAGAAGATGACCCATGGAAATGCCTGGCCCCCCACTCAGAATCCATGGTGATCCCTCCGCCTGCCAAGAGTAACCGCAGGAACGAGCATCCATCCACAAGACTTGCTCCTCTAAATAGTTTGTCTTTTGAGATTTTTTTTTTTTTTAACATATAAGTTTTGGAAAAGATGACTTTTAAAAAAAATGCACAGGAAATGGAGCACGCTCTATAGATTGATTTGTCACTCAAACAATGTAATTCCATCGACGGCAGATGCCGGAACCATGCCTTTATTCTAACTGTTCTCTGTTATTGTTAAAATGCAAAGGAATCTGGAACTATTTATACTAGCGGAGTCCTTGGGCCTAGTGCTGTGTCAGTAAATGGCATCAGCATTTTGCAATTTCTGATCTGTTGAAATGTACACATTCCGGTCTGGTTTGGTCTATCTTGAAAGCCCGAGTTGGTGTGAATCATCAAGTGGAAGCATCTCAACTGGAGCAATCTGTCAATCTCACAACAAGCTAACGAGCTACGGGGCAGCCTCCAGGCTTGCTTTCCCCTCATTTCCAGGGATGACTTGATGACTCAAAGGTTAGCTCCTACTTGACCCTCTGCTTCCCTCAGATGCTGGGGGCCTTCTCATCCCCATGACGCAGGATCTTCAGATTGGCTGTTTTGATCTAGACCAGCGCTCGCCAACCGGTGGTCCATGGACCACTGGTGGTCTGTGAGGTCCGAAAGGTTGGCGACCGCTGATCTAGACTATGAAGACCTCAGCCCTGATGGTGGCTCAGGAGGCTGCTGGAGGCCTGGCGGTGCCAGAGGCTCACCTATCCCAGACACCAAGAGCCACGAGGGTCCCCAAACAGAAGGAAGTCTCTGGCACGGGAGCCAGAACCTGCCGGGTTTCTAACATTCCCCTCCTGCCTTAGAGGGAATCATCTTATAAAATATTGATTTTTTTTTTAAGCAGCTGGATTTAAAAATAGAAGATACTCCCGGTCTTCATGAGATCCCACTTCTATGGGGTCGTAGTTGAAAAATCAGAATCAAGGTGCCCAAGCTGCTGTTCTGTGTGGCCACCGCTCAGTTCAGCACCTTGCTTCCCAGGGGCAGCTGAAGGCTTTTTCCTAAACAGAAAGTCTTTACACTTAGCAGATGCTCCGTCGTGATTGTGTTTGTGCAGATCTTATATCCTGTAAACTTGCACGAGCTCATCAAACAGGAAAAAGTAAACTATTATCGCAGCTGTTCCCTTTCCCACCCCCATCCCCACACTTTTTTTTCCCCCCCAGGAACGTGTGCACGTTATTATAAACAATGTGCCCTCCTGTTGCCTAAGTCCAGCTGGTCCATCAGCCCGGGTTCCTTTGCTGGAGAGAAAGGGGTTAAGAAGAGCCTTCTGAGCTCAAAACCCTCCTGTTCTGTCACTCAGATTCCCAAACAGGCGTTGGGAATAATGTCCCTTTCATCTTTTCTTTCTTTTTTTCCTTTCACTGTGAACGATAACGGTCCACCCCGAGTCGTACACTGGACCCATCACCTGCTGGGACCGGGCTGTGGGTTTCTAAGTCACATCTGTGTTGATGCTCAATGCAGTGTAGACGTGTTTGAAATAAAACAGATGATTGAGTATAACACTGAGTCAGAGCTTTGATTGGAGATCTCTTTGAGTGGAGTCGGGCCCCACTGAGGAACATTTCCAGAAAAGCTGGGAAGTTATGTCAACCCCTTTCTCTTGACTCCGTTGGGAGCGAATTATAAATGACGATTGGAAGTACAACCACGGGAAAAAATGGAACTACGCCTTTCGCCCAGGGATCTGCCTAAGTAGAGAGGTGAAGGCCAAGTAGACAAGTGGCGTTGTGGGACTTCCTTTGCCTGCTCTGGTCCCCACACGTTTTAGAAGGTTTGGCCTGGCTCCTGATTTCTCTGCACCAGAGGGGAGTCAGGTGAGGGAGCAGCTAGCTACACCTCCTCCTGCCCGTTAACCCTGGGGACCTTCCCTCAGGTGTGCTGGGCTGGGTTACACAAGAACGGGAGGTAATGCCCTGGTGAAGGATGTTCCAACTGCTCCAGATTCCTGTTCCTGGGACAGCTCACTGCTCCTTGGTCCTCGGCTACAAATGCTCTGCTGGTCTGGAGACTGCAGTGGTCAGGCTCTGTCTCTCTCCGCCTCTGTCACCCGTCTGCTCCTCCCACCCCCACCTACGCTGCTCCAGAAGAATTCCAGTGCCATGCCCTGGGTCAGCTCCCTGCCAATCCTATCCATCCTCTCTCATACAAGTTGGACGCTAGGAACAGGAGAGCTGGGAGAATCAGACTTTCCTCATAACAAATATTCAGTATGTTGCCCAGCCAGAGTGGCTCAGTGGTTGAACGTTAACCTATGGACCAGGAGGCCACGGTTCGATTTCCTGTCAGGGGACTGCCTGGGTTGTGGGCTTGATCCCCAGTGTGGAGTGCACAGGAGGCAGCCAATCAGTTATTCTCATCATTGATCTCTCTCTCTCTCTCTCTCTCTCTCTCTCTCTCTCTCTGCCCCTCTTCCTCTCTGAAGTCAATAAAAATATATTTAAAAGAAAACAAAAAATGAATACTCAGTATGTTACATCCGATTGTTGAATTTGCCAGATAGCAGGACCCCTGAGTGCATGGTTCATAAGCAGTGATGTGTCACGGAAAAGGCCAGGCCCCACATCCTCTCCTGTTACTTTACAGCTGGAATCCCCAGTTGAGTCAACTGCAAGCTTTTGGGGCCGTGGTTTCTTCCATGAGACGATCCAGAAAGCGTGACTGTCCCAGCAGAAGCCAAACCACATCCACCTGGTCCCACAGACCGAAAGGGAACAGCTATGCCAGGTGTAAACAGTGTTCCTGGCGCGCTCCCCGCAGGACAGGACTGGGAAGCATCAGCTCTGCCACGGGGATGGGAGTCCCGGGAGCCCCATTCTCTCTCATCAGAGCCACCTGGAGCCGACACTGAAGCTACCTCTGCCTCTTCGCAAAGCCTGGTCTGGAAGGAGGGGCACAGGGCAGCCATCTGTTTCTGAGCTTGCAATGTTTTACATGGAACAACGTAGAAAACAATACGCACATCATAGCGCTGTCATCAGCCGTAAAGTAAATAATGGATGGGTAGTGCCTGTTGGAAAACACAGGAACTGTTCCACCACAAGCAACTGTCCTCAGAGCTCATCTACCCGCACATCCTGGTGAAGTCGGCAAGATGGAGATGATCCCCATTTTGCAAGGGAAGAAATTGGGGTTCAAACAGCTGCCTGAAACCACAGCGTTTTGAAACAGCCGTGCAGGTGGTTAGACTCGCTCTCTTCGCCTTTGTTCCGTCCACGTGTCGTCTGTTAAGATCAGTTGCCTCCCTATCAGCTCAACCAAAGCACAAAGACACAGTATCTCCGGCCATGGAAAATAAGAACCTTTTTCTAATCATAGAATATTTCAAACACACAGAAAAACATAGAATAACAAAGCCCCACATACCCACCATTGAGCTCAAGCGAACCCTACCATGTTCTCTATAATTTGTTTAGTTTTTTTCTAAATAAAAACTTGCACATATGGGCCCTTCTGACATCAGCTCTTCATATTCCCCTTCCCTGGGGGATCATTCCTCTGAGCAGGGTGCATTTCACTCGGAAACAGGTCTATTTTCCTGCATTCTTATTTTAGGTGTATGTAGCCATAATCAAGACAGAGCGTTGTTGTGTATGTTTCCAACTCATATCACCACCTTGCTTTCTCCACCCCCATTATTTTTGTGAGGGTTATCCTCACTGAGGCACGGAGCTGCCAGGCGCCTGTGCCGCAGGTCTGGCACAGCGATTTTCAACCCTCTCCATCTCAGGACACACATAAGCTGATTACTAAATTCAGCAGCACACCAAAGGGTAGAATTTTTATTGATCTGACAAAAACAATGCCATTTTTGTTGTTTGTCCTTACCGAGGATATTTTTTCCCATTGATTTTTAGAGAGTGGGAGGGAGGAAAGGGAGAGAGAGAGGAATATCAATGTGGGAGAGACATGTCAATTGGTTGCCTGCCATCGACGCCCCAACTGGGGCCAGGGATTAAACCCTCCACTCTTTTTTTTTTTTTTTTTTTTTAATATATTTTATTGATTTTTCACAGAGAGGAAGGAGGAAGAGGGATAGAGAGTTAGAAACATCGATGAGAGGGATACATCGACCAGCTGCCTCCTGCACACCCCCATCGGGGATGTGCCCGCAACCAATGTACATGCCCTTGACTGGAATAAAACCTGGGACCTTTCAGTCCGCAGAGCTTCGCTCTATCCACTGAGCCAAACCGGTTTTGGCTAAACCCTCCACTCTTCAGTGATTGGGCGAACACTCTAACCATTTAGCAACACTAGCCAGGGAATTTTGTCATTTTTTAAAATTTGACAATCTAAAGGAGAAGAGATCAGTGTCCCTGACTAGTCAGATATTGTTTTAAAAATTCTTGCAGCACACTGTTTGAAAATCACTGGCATAGAGTGTTAGACCATGATTCTACCCCATTACTTAGGTTTTTCTCTGCCAATAAATATTTAAGATGTTTCTAAATTTCTGAATTCCAAACAACAATGTGATAAATGGGGTCATAATAAAAGAACCATTTTTCTAGAGACCAGAATTTTGTCCTCTGGAAAAAATAGAAGTAAAATAAGGTATAGTTTTAAATATCAAGACTTGACTAGGAATTACTTGAAATTTTTCTTACAAGCATGATGTTCACAGAAGCATTTAAATCAATTTATTTAAATGGACAATCACTTCACAATCACCCTTTGTCTATCTATATCTGTTTCCCTTCAGTTGATCATCTGATCTGACTTTTTTAAAATATGAAAATATTTTAATACATTATTTATTTTCAAAATGATAGAAATGTCTCATCTATCTCCCATGAAAGCATTTTTTTTGAGCTAGCTTATTATACTATATAATAAACAGGTAATGTGCAAATTGACCCTCACGCCCTCACACAAGATGCTAACCTCATGTGGTCGAAGATTGCTGCCCCCATGTGGCCAAAGATGGCCACCACAAGATGGCCGGCAGGGGAGGGCAATTGAGGGTAATCAGGAGGACAGCTGGGGACAATCAGGCAGGGAAGCAGTTAGGTGTCGATCAGGCAGGCAGGCAGGCAGGCGAGCAGTTGGGAGCCAGCAGTCCTGGATTGTGAGAAGGATGTCCAGTGGGATCAGGCCTAAACTGGCAGTCAGAGATCCCCCAAAGGGTTCCAGGATGGAGAGGGTGCAGTCTGGGCTGAGGGACCCCCACCCCAATTCATGAATTTTGTGCACCAGGCCTCTAGTCTATAATAATAAAAACGTACTATGCAACTTAGACCAACCACCTTCTGGATGAAGCCAGGGCTGTGAGGGAAGCCCAGGTCCTGGGTACCAGAGAAAAGCCATTGCCGGCAGCCACGGGAAGGAAGATCTACTCTTGTACCAATTTCATGTATCAAACCTCTAGTTTCTAATAAAAATGCAACTTGGTAAATTTCAAAAGTCAGTTGTGTATGTTTTTAAGTGCAAAGTGATAGATCAGTTGTTGGAAGAGATTTTCCAATATGTGGAAGAAAAATAATTTAAGGAGGTGAAGTAGACTCCTGAAAAAGTGAGTCATAATTGCTAGGCACATGACATTAAATTCAACATTTTCTTCTTTTAAAGAAGAAATATGCTTGATGCTGACTGGAATTTCTCAGTGATCTCCACAGATCATTTTATCAGCATCACGTTCAGAAAACAACTGGGATTGACCCACTTGTAGTGTTTAAACTATGCCGCCCCCCCCCCCCAAATAGGTCTGAACCCCCGTCTCTGTAAAGCTGACTTTATTTGGGAAAAGGGTCTTTGCAGATGTAATTAAGTTAAGGATGAAATCTTCTGGATTAACCTGGTTGAAATCTTGTTGAAATATTCTGGAGTAACCGGGTTGGCCCTACATCCAATAACAAGTGCTCTTTTTTTTTTTTAAATATATATTTTATTGATTTTTTTTTTTACAGAGAGGGAGAGGGATAGAGAGCTAGAAACATCGATGACAGAGAAACATCAACCAGCTGCCTCCTGCACACCCCCTACCGGGGATGTGCCCACAACCGATGTACATGCCCTTGACCGGAATCAAGGTCCGCAGGCCGACGCTCAAGCCACTGAGCCAAACCGGTTTCAGCAACAAGTGCTCTTATAAGAGGCGAAGACACAGAGGAGAGGCCGTGTGAAGAGGGAGGCAGAGATGGGAGTGATGATGCCACAAGCCAAGGCGCATCTGGAACCACTAGCAGCTGGAAGAGCTGGAAGCTCCTCTGGAGTCTTCCTAGGGAAGATGGGCCTGCCGACGCCTGGATTTCAGACTCGTGGCCTCCAGGGCTGTGAGAGAATGCATTCCTGTTGTTTTAAGTCACCCAGTTGGACATAATTTGCTCCATCTGCCCTTGGAAACCCCCTCTTCCCTCGCGAGTAACCCATCTGTGAGGGCAGCTCCCACCATCCATCCATCCAGCCCATCCCACATGGAGAGCAACACTGGCCTCTTCCACTCTGACCTCCATCCATTCCCTTGATTCTCCCAAACAATGGGTTGGCAGCCACCAAGCTTCCTTTGTGACAGACAGATGTGACTGGACCTTCCCAAACCGTCATTCCAATTGTTCGCTCATGTTGGAGGCATCCGTGGTGAAAGAAATGTGGCTTAGAACAATAGGCCAGTGGAACACAAAGGCAGACCCAGCTGCGTTTCCCCATCCTTCATGGTGACTAACCCTGAAATGCTTTCATTTCACTCAACACAATCTGGGGCAAATTCTAGACTAAATAAATGATCATCTTGAATAAATGTTATAGTAGATGAAACTAAGTGCAGTTTTTTGGTGATATTTTTTGTTTTTGTTTGTTTGAAATGTCCTACTATCACCTTCAGCTATCAATCATTTCTGATAGCTCAAGCAGAAGGTCATCATCTTTCCCAGGATCCAGGTCGATCTCAGCTTCTAATTTGCCTTCTGAAATCTCCCATATTAGCTTCTCAAAATCCTCCTCCACAGAGAGCGGGGGCTTTCCTGTCGAAGCAGTGCCGAGTCGGCGAGTTTTCGTGGCCATTTGGGATGAGGCAGGGCCAGAGGCTTCTGGTGAGGACTGCGCTGGAGGCAGCACAGGACTGCCTCTGGGTCTCTCTGTCTCAGGAACTGTGACTGCTTTGTCCTCAGAAGGAAGGGGATCAGCAGCCATGGCTGCCTTTTTGGCCGGGCTCTCCTGCAGGACCCCACTGGTACCAAGCAGCTTCACCGCTGCCATGACAACAGGATCCATCTCTACCGCCTTGCGCCTGGGGGTCCATTTGGGGGAAGAGACCACTTGAACCACAGATGACTTCACATTCACTTTGGGCTTAGCTTTAACCCTTTCTTCCAAGGTCCGTGCCGCACGTTTCACGTTGAATATCGAGTGGCCAATCCCTGCAGGTCCCACCTCGGCCTCCTGGGATGACTTGGTGGGACGCCGCTTCTTCGGCAGGCTCCGGGGGATGCTCGGCACAGTGGTGAGCACTGGCGTCTCTGCTGGCTGGGCATCACCAGCGTCTACCTCTCTCCAGAGGGATGTCAGCGCTGGTCTTTCCTTCTGCGAGGTTGCCTTCTCCGGCTGCTTCTGTATGTGCTTTTCTCGCCTCGCCTCACATTTCTTGCCTGGAATTTTGATGCCAACTCCTGCTGTCTCATCGGAAGCCTCTTTAGCTTCTGTTCTAGCAACACCGCTCTGAAATGCAACTTCACCTTCTTCTTGGAGTATCTTCTCTTCTTTTATACCTGACTTTTTGGCGATTCGTAAAAGCCGCCTGGTCCCCGGGGGGGCCTCGGGCTGAGGCTGGGTGCTCTGCTGCCCCCGCCGCGCCTTCTCCAGTTTAATTTCCTCCAGCGTCTTGATACGCACCTCCTGCAAAGACTTTGTTCTCCCCGCAGGCTCCTCCGATTGTCCTTTGTTGGCAACCATGGATGGCAAAACCGATGTTTTTTTAATCTCACTCTCCATCTTTAATTTTTTGCTTCTCTGTCTCTCTGCTTCTTGCTGCCGAAGCCTCTTTCCAGCCGGGACCTCAGAGAAGGTTTTGATTCGTGCAATGGAAGATCTTCTTGCTCCTGAAGTAGAATCATCAGCCGGTGAAGGGCCTTCTGTCTTGGGTCCAGTTTGCAATTCTCCACGTTTCTGACTGGCTCTCTCTCGGAGGATTTCTTCTAATGTCTTCACATGGATCTCCCCAACTTTAGTAACTCTCTCTGCTGCCTCCTCATTGTTTTGACCAGCGGACACACCTAATCGTGCCTTGAGAGACTTGGAAACTTGAACTTTCCTGGGTGTTTTGCCAGTTTCTGAAGCATCAACTTTCTCCCCCAGCCTTTGTGCAAGGCTGCGCTTTAACGGAGGATCACCGGCACCGTCTACGGGAAATTTTCGCTTCCCCGGTCTCTCAGCGAGACTCAGCCTTATCAATGGATCTTCTCCTTGTTTGTTGGAGAGAGTGACTGTCCTCACCACAGTCCGGACATTCTCTTTTTCAGGACCTGCTACGGGCTGAGGCTGGAGTAAAAGACTGGAAATGCCTGAAGAACCTTCACCTTGCTTCTTGGACTTTTCCTTCATTTTCTTTGACTTAATTTCCTCAAGAGTTTTTATTCCAAAATCCAAACATTCACCTTGTTTGAAATTGACCCCAGGTTTCCGGGCAGAAGCCCCTCGTAGCCCATTAGGAACTTGGGGAGTTGGTTGCAGGGTTGGTGTTTCGGTTCCATCACCTTCCTCACAAGACTGATCATCATCGTCTTCATCAATATCTGCAGCATTGATCACAACTGGTGGATGTGTGGGGCTGAGAACATTTCCTGAACTTTCTACTTTCATCACACTTCGCAGCAGAGGAAAGGGATTGGACTGGACAGACAATTTGTTTCGTTGAACTGGGAGCTGGGAAGCCTTCGCTTCCTCCTCGGGTGACTCGGGCACAGGGGGCAGCACAGTTTTGCTTGGAGGTAGAAAAAGGCCATTCACATAACGTCCTCTGCTGTGATGAAAAGCGCAGTTTAGTTTTTGACATCCCACTGGTTGATTTTCCCAATAACAAGGAATCTCACTCCGTTTTTTATCAATCTCTGTGTGCCGAAACCTGCACATCTGTCTAAAACAGCGTCCTTCTCGCCATAATGTGCACACGGTTTCATTTCCTAGGGCAGCTTCACAGTGACGGAATGGACAGCTGCCACCTCTGGTACAGGTAGAATAGAAAAAAAAATAGCAGTCTTCTCCTTGATTAGACATGCTGGGTAGGTGGGGACCAGCTTCAAGTCCTTTTGAAATAGATTTAATCTTCCAAATGACAACTCAATCACAGAGATCGCCTTTAAAATGTAATGACTAGCTGGTTACTCGCAACAGGAAGTATCTGTGTCTTCACTGAGTTCCAATCTATTATGCCGGAGAACAGAAACTTGACCGAACCCAGGACACTATCCCTGACTCCCACTCGCTGCCACTTCTTTCTTCCTTCACAGCCGCTGCCCTCCGCCGTCTTCACAGCAGCAACACCAGCAGAAATCCAAGACTCTGAACTGGCACGTCTACGTTGACTCGTTTCCTGGTGACATGGGTGAGCTTACATGAGGCCATTGCCTTTCATAAAAACTCATTATATTAGACAGTCGATGACCAATAATCCCGAATGCTGTCCAACCAATCTCCCCATTTCTCTGCACGGGGACCCAGAACAAGGTCCACTTCGGGGCCTCCTGGGGTTCCGCCTGCAACGTGGCTGAAGGCAGGTCCGGGCACTGCCTTCCATGCATTCAGGGCCTCAGAGGAATCACCTCAGGGTTAAAGCCACTGCCACGCAATGGGGACAGTCTCGGTTTAGTAAGTTCCTTTCTGAGCTCCGTGGCCTCAGAGCCATAGCTCCCCTGCAGGCCCCAGGACAAGCATCTCAGAAGCACCCACATCTTTCATTCCAGACTGACTACAAAGTGGGTACTCAGGACCCTGAATGCTGATCCCAAACTTATTGGGCAGAACAGTTTCAGATCAATCTAAAACACAACTAAATTTTTAAGATGTCCAAAACTAAAACCCTCTATAGTTAACAGTTAAGATGTTTTCACTGGGGAAGCAAATCAGGAGGTATTGGGGGTCAGGGAATCAGCTTGTTTAGATATTTAAAAAATAAACTGTAGCCAAAACCGGTTTGGCTCAGTGGATAGAGCATTGCCCTGCAGACTGAAAGGTCCCAGGTTCGATTCCCGTCAAGGGCATGTACCTTGGTTGCAGGCACATCCCCAGTAGGGGGTGTGCAAGAGGCAGCTGATCGATGATTCTCTATCCCTCTTCTTCCTCTATGTAAAAAAATCAATAAAATATATTATAAAAAATAAAATAAAATAAACTGTAACCAGATGCAAATGGTGGGGATTTAGGCATAGCTACCCTTAAAGGCGAAATCAACGCCTTCAACTTGTTAGTCTGTAAGGAAAGAGAAAGAGCCCTAGCTGGTTGTCCTCAATTTATACCGGTTCATCCAGTGGACTGAAAGATCCCGAGTTTTATTTTGGTCACGGGCACATGGCCACATTTTGGTCCCTATCTCCAGTAGAGGTCTTGAGTAGGCAGCTGATCAATTATTGTCTCTCTCTCACCCTTCTGCTCTGAAATCAAATACATTAAAAAAAAATAATAAAGGTTGGAACAAAGGAAGATCATGAAAAGCTCTCTGAGCCAGTTCAGGCTTGCTGCCACCCTGAGGCTGACTCCTTACCTGCTGTGACCGGGTTAGCTGGGGCTCAGATCTCAGACCTGGTGGAGAACCAAGGCACTGACTGCAGAGCTGAAGGACTCTGACTCTCCCCTTTGGTGCCTGAGGTTTTTATAGGTCTTCTCAGTTGCTAACGTCCAATCAGAACCCCTGGTCTACACCCCGCCCCCAACTTGATTGGATTTTTGCCTTTCTCCATATTAATGGGTTAACCCAGAAATGGGATGGGATTAGGAAATATTAAGTTTGAGAGGGGCAAGGGTGTGGCTTCAGCCATTGATTCCTTCCTCACACACTGACTGAACTGGAGTGATGGCCTACAAGTTGTCATCCTGGGTGTGAGACAGTGAAGGGTGAAATGGGTTCCTGACTTTAGACAGGAAAAAACACAACCTGAGAACGTGGCTGCTGGGAGGTCGTTGGCCACCTCAAAGTAATCCAAATTAGCCACAGCCCAGAAGGCAATGGGGCATCCCCAAGGAAGGAAAAATGTGTCCATGCATTTAGTTGTCACTCGGGTATTCTGTCAGGGGACGTAGCAGATCATTAGCTCCTCAGGGAGCAAGGAGTGAGTGATTGAGGATGTGGGTGGCCCTTCAGACCACAAGGCTTCTCTGAGGGAAGGACCATGAGAGGCAGGGGTCAGGGCTGGGCAGGGTGGCGCTCGGCCATCCTAATGAGACCCTGTGAATGACCCAGGGCCATGGAAAAGATTGGGATTTTTCTTGGAAAGAAGAGAGATGGAAAGACTCTTCTCTGGGTGAATTCAGAATCTAAAAGTAGAGAAGTTGGAGGGGAGGCAGTGCCATCCTAGAGAGCAAAAGGAGAGAATGCCATCTCTGTCCCGCACAGGAGGAAAAGGGTGGGTCTGCTCTGGGGAAGATGAGATTAGCTCCGTGAACCCGGTGGAGACAATTGAACGTAAGAATGGGATTAGTGGGAAAGCGGAGTTACACATTTTCAAGCCTGAAGGGCACAAAAGACACAGTTGTGGGCTCTTTGAGATGTTTGAGCCAGGGACAGAAATTATCGTGGGCCAGTAACAGGTAACCCTGTCAACATGACTGCTGCCTCCAGCGGACATTTACCAAAGGGAAGAGGTTCTTCCCCAGAGAACTAAGCCCAGATAGCAAGGGCCTTCCCTCACAGCCCTGTGTCCATTGTCCCCAATCCTGCCCTCATGGCACCCTTTCACTTCACCACACCCCCGATGACCTCCCTGCTGACAAACAGCCCCTCAAGTCCCCCCTTCAATAAGCCTGTCCCCCACTATCTCTCTGTTCTATTCTTGTCTAACATCACTCTGGCCTGCTGGATGAAATGCTCGATGAGGCCAGGGTGTAATCATGGCTCCTTAGATCATGTGTGTAGAATGAATGTGTGGCTCTTGGTGGTCTGAGGGAAGCCAGTAATGACCAGCCAACTGCTGCCATATGGAACTCTTATCCTGCACAGCCTCCATTAGGCCCCTATCTTTCTACTGTCAACCACGCATAATACAGATATTCCTGAGTATCCAGTGTGGAAGCCAGGCTCTGACTCTGGAGAGTTCTGAGTCAGGAGGGGAAGACAGTGGCACTGATCAGACAGTGTAGGGAGGAGTGAGTGGAGGCCCCAGAGGGAGTGTTGATGCCTGGAGTCAGGGGGTGCCCAGGAGGCAGCACAAGCCCAGGCTGCCTCCACTAGGCATCATGGAATTTGTCTGCCGTATGAAATCACTACCAAGCAAACACATGTGGACACATGAGCTAAGCACACACTAGACCCAGACATGCTCTGTGAAAACTGAGCTGGGCTTCTGCTGGCATTTCCTGGAAGGGAGAGGCAGTTTTCACAAGTCTGAGCCAGGCTGCCCACGGACCACCGGGCTTGGGTTCAAATCTCAGCTGGGAGACTCATTCGCAGTGTGAGCTCAGACCATTCACTCTCCAGGGCCTGTTTCCTCCTCTATCAATGGCAGTGACTTGGAGAACTCAGCCTTGGGTTCCTATCAGACATGGTGGTGGCATCGTCACCATCTTCATTTCTGGACCGTTCCTCCTCTTTTCTTGGGGGCCATTGCTATTTCTGTGGCTGGAAATTTCCTCTCTGGGATCCGTTGTTGCAGAAATCCACATAGGCTTAGAGTTTTTTGGAAATATACAAATACATTCTCAACCAAAGATTAATGAAGAAATCTTTTCTATAAGTGTGACTTGGGATTCTTTTTTGTTTTTTGCCCAAACAATTTACCTTTGGCTTATTTTGATACCATGTGATTTTTTTCTATGTTTGTCTTGCTATTAGCATTACAAATGAAACATCATTTTCAAGGTGCCTCGTTAGCACGGTAGGTAGTGCATCAATCTCATAATCTGAAAAGTCATTTTCAAAGTAAACATTTCTGGATGTAATTTACCTACAGGATATTACTCTTCTCTCCCCCCACCCCTTTTAAATTTAAATATCAGAACACTTTTGGAAATTTTACAATGCAGTCTTGATAACTTTTAATTTTAATATTTTGCATAAAAATATGAGTAACTTAACATAAACTTTGTCAGGGAGGCAAAAACCCAAATTACTTACTTCAGTTTATGAGACAAATATATGGACTTCTAATTACAGTTCTTCAGATATTTGAAGACAACTTTTTCTCTATTTCCTTTCAGAACAATTTTCAGGCTTCAGAGAGTTTCACTTAAGAACATTTGTCTTCCTTTGCAGCAAATAGCTTAAGACTGTTGCTTGAACTAGCTATATTGCAAGTCACTTTATAGTAAGGGTGAGCACTCTTTTACTGTCAGATTTAATACTTTAACAATCTTCCATTTTCATTGCAAATATATAGGGAAGAGATTTCAAATTTTTCACATTTTTCTTTCTATTATATTTAGAATTATATTTTCAAAGAGTACAATCTTTGGCTTACTTGCAAATGCAGAGGAATCATGGGAAGTCTTAGGGACTGGTTTAGATGACTTTATCAGGGGTTGGCCTTTGTTGTTTCAAGATGGAGGCCCCCAGGGAGTGGCAAGCCATGGGCCAATAAGATGGCTGCCAAGTCAGACAGTCCAATATGGTGGCTGTCTAAACTGTTCTTTGACAGAAAAGATGGTTTGTTTATTGTCAAATAAACAAGGAAAGAGCAAACCAAAAAGACACTCAAAATTACATTGCAGACAAACGGAAATCTCACTTGCTTTTTCTGGTGGCTTTATTAGAGTTTAATTGTTTATAAAAACATTGCCTTTTCATTTAGATGAAATTATATGAAACCTTGACTATAAATTAAAAAGGTAATTTATTAAGTAATTGAAGAAGGGATCTTTGATTGAAAAGGCAAAGCAGAGCACATTTAGTAAATGTTTACAACTGATTCACAAGGCACAAAGGTCACTCCAGCTCCAACCTAATTAAAAATGCAGGTGGCTAAAGGCTCTTGTCTTTTAAATTTCCTCTTGAAATTTTTTTTTTTTTTTGCCTTTGAGAAATGTATTTTTTTTATTTAAATGTTTCTATTGGCTTTAGAGAGAGAGAAGGAGAGAGAGAGGTTGAAACATAGGTGAGAGGAACACAGATGGGCTGCCTCCTGCACGCTCCAACCAGGACTTGAACTGGTGACCTCTCGGGACATGGGTTGACGCTCAACCACGGAGCCACATGGGTTAGGCTGAACGTGTCTGATGCTGAATGAAATATCCGATGGAAGACTGGCGGTGCCCGGGGATGGGACGAGGGGAATGTTCCGCTGGTGTCCGTAGGGGGACTCGGCCTCGCTGCCCTGCAGGCTCGCCAGGATCTCACCCTTGCCCACTTCGCTGTCGCCCACCAGCAGGAACTTGAGCAGAAAGTCGTAGGCGCAGACCGGGCTCCCCAGGAAGCTCATGGTGCCCGCGCCCATGCCCGGCCTGCGGGACGGAGAGGGGGAGGCGGCGGGCACACGGGCGCTGCGCAAACCCGCAGCCGCTCCTCTTGAAATTTTGCTGTTGGATTTTAAGAAATATTTTGCCCTCCGTAGAGGCCAAAACCTTCATAACATTTTAGATAAAATATACTTATTAATTTGTATTTGATAAAGCTTTCCTTGCAATTTCAAGTATTTAAGATAGGTTAAATTTCAAAAATATTTCCTTAAAAGAGAGAACTAATTCTTGAAAACATTTCAGGGCCTGTGAAATGTTCTTAAATTATCCCTTGGTGATAGTTTTGAAACTTTAACTTGGAAAAAAAAAACACATAAAAATATATAAGTGATTTAAAGATTATAATACTTTTTATAATTATATTAAGATATCAATTAAATATAAACTGATTTTAGTATTAAAAATGTCAGTTGGGAATCACAGAATTAATCCTTCTTATTTAATTAGGCCAATTAGTAACATATGTTGAATTCCTAATTAATAGAGAAAACACAATATTTTATTTTCTTCAAAAAAATTTTTTTTATACTTCAGGCATTTAATTATCACAATTATATTGAAAGGTGAAATAGAGAAGGGACCGGAGACCGGGATGCCAGGGCACAGCTTTATTGAAGAGAAGAGTACCACTGCCAGCTGCTTCCAGAGAGAGGGGCAGAAGAGAATGAGGGCCAGGGTACATGCACCTTTAAGGATAGGGAACGGGGCTTAGGGCACTCAGCACCTGCTGACTGGTGATTAGGGACCTAGGGATTAGGAATGTGCGGCTTAGGGTATTTGGCAGATGCTGATTGGTGGTTCAGTGCTCAGGAATGTCTAGCCACAGGTGGGATTTATGTCTGTCCATCAACTGGAGGAAGGGAGGATCTATCATATATAATTTCTCTCAATTTGAATTGAACTTTGAACTTTTAGAGCTGGCAAGTCAAATATTTAGCATTTCTAGATTAGTATTACCTTCATAATTTTAAGAATAAATTTCAAAAATACAAGACACAATCAGTGAATAGCTTTAATTTTGTCCTCTACATTTTTCCTAAAGAAGCAAAACTTCCAGAATGTTAAGCTGCCAAAACTACATGTCTGGATGGCAAAACAGGTTTGGTCTTTTCTTTTTCTTTTTCTTTTTTTTTTTTTTTTTTATAATATATTTTATTGATTTTTTTTTACAGAGAGGAAGGGAGAGAAATAAAGAGCTAGAAATGTCGATGAGAGAGAAACATCGACCAGCTGTCTTTTGCACACCCGCTACTGGGGGTGTGACCGCAACCAAGGTACATGCCTTTGACTGGAATCGAACCTGGGACCTTTCAGTCCACAGACCAATGCTCTACCACTGAGCCAAACTGGCTTTGGCAGGTTTGGTCTTTTCTAATGTAAATTACCACATTCTTTAAAGATGGCTACTTGTAGGAAGCTGATTTCAAACTAGTCTCATTTTTTCTTGAAGAGTTTGCTGCAGCTGGAAAAACTGTTTTTAGTTAGCAAAACAAGTTTTGGCCTAGCCAACTGACTTTTTAAAAGGAATATAACTTTTTTCTGCTGGGGAAGTTGAAGCTATTCAAATGTAAAATTTGTCACATTCCTTCAAGATGGCTACTGGCAGGAAACTGGCCTACCTGCACCTTCCTCCATTAGCAAAGGGGGTACCCAACCTTTCTGGGCTACTTAGATCTTCATAGTTAGAGGCCCGTTGCACAAATTTGTGCATGGGTCGGGTCCCTCAGCTTGGCCGGCGATAAGGTCAATTGGGCCATCTCACTAGACCCTATGAGGGCGATCATGCCTGGCTAGCCAGGGGGAAGGACTGTGGGAGGTTGGCTTTGGGAGTGCACTGACCACCAAGGGGAAGCGCCTGCATTGAGCATCTGCACCCTGGTGGTCAGTGCACATCATAGCAATCAGTCATAACTGTCGCTTAGACTTTTATATAGATAGATAGATAGATAGATAGATAGATAGATAGATAGATACATTATCTATATTTCAACAATTTCTTTGAGAAAGTCAGCATCTCCCTTGGCCCCTGCTTTGCTTTGCTCATCTCCTTCCATCCCTCCTGCTCGGCACTTCGTGTACCTTTAACACCACTGGGAGGAGGCAGGGCACAGTTTGGAGGTGCCTCTGCCCAGTGTCACACCCCAGTGAGCTCAGCAGTGTGCCAGGGCTCCCTAACCTCACTGGCTCCTTCAAAAAACTTGGGTCCCCCTTAGGCCCAACTTTTGGACCTCATGGACCACCAGTTGGCAACCACTGAACTTGATGGCGCTAAAGTTTGACCAAGTAGCTGGTAAAGGCATTCTGAGTCGGAATGGACCAGGTTAGCTTTGATTCAGCGCATGAGCAAGGAGATCTTACAGTGCAGCTGGGCTTCCTCCAATCTCTTGGGGGCCCAAGTGGAATAGAAAGAGAAAGGAAGGAAGAACTCTCTTCGTTGGTTTTAGCTGATGGTGAACATAGATTCCTGGTTGTCAGGGCATCAACCTCCTGGTTATGCACCTGCTGCCCTTTATTCTCAGGCCTATGGCCTCACACTGGGGCTTCCCATATGGGCTCCCTTGGTTCTCAAGCCTAACTTGGACTTGGCCTCAGTTATACCATTGGCTTTGTAGGTTCTCCAGCTTGCAGAGGACAGGTATTGGGACTGAAGGTGGGAGCCTATCCTTATAAATCTCCTACCTGTGTCCATGTGTCCCTGTTGGCTATTTCAGGGCACACTACCTAATACAGCGACTGAGCATAGGGAAGAAGTTCACTCACTTGTGCAGTGTGTCTGCACCATTCCTGACAGGCTGGTTTCAGAACATGCTCTCTGTCTACCTCCGTAGAAAGGCGGTAGGTGTAATGGGCAAAAGCCAACCCCCCATGGTTATGACCAAGTTATATTTTGTGTAGTGTAGGAATCCTCAGGAAAAGTATTTTGCTCAAAGGAATTTGGATGATATTCCTGGCGATAAGCAGGTGACTTCCTCTGCACCAGGCTGACAGGCATGGGCTGGATGGCTCAGGGGCTCGGTGCCTCTGCATGTGGATGAGCCCTTCTGAAACTGAGGGCCATGCCTTGTCCCTGAACCCCTCCTAGCACGAGTCCTGGGATGTGTGAGTCCACCTGCAGAACCATAGGGAACACTGGCATCCAGGGTCAGAGCCAGCAGAGGTCCCCTTCACCTCAGGGGTTGGTGGGCCACCTAGCAAGTCCCATTGTAACCACCCACAAGGAAGTCAGAGATGCCCAGAGAGAAGAGAAGGCCTGGAGGGAGGGATAACATGGACCTGAGCCCTGCAGCCGAACCGCATCCCAGCAGTTCCAGGTTCTGATCCTGAGCTCTCAACACCTTTTTTTTTTTTTTTTTTTTTTTTTTTTTAAATAAGTAACTGCAGGGTCCTGAGGTGTAAACTGGAGGGACAGGTGAACACATGCAAAAGATGAGAAGGTTGCCTTTGAAATTCTTTATTTCTGATCATTGGTTTACAATAAACCACTGCAGGATTCACTCCTTCACAAGAAGCTCGAGCCCAAATTCTGACCCCCTCCCCAAGCAAATCACATTCATGTTTCTGATTGTAGGACCTTACCCCTGAGGTCCCATGAATTCCCCAACATTTGTCCTGGTCATCGTGGCCTGGTGCTGGGTCCCTTCCTTTCCCCATTCACAGTGAGCATGAACCCAAAATGTGGGTGTCCCTTGTATAATGCACCCCAGTTCTATATTACAGCTTCCAAGAGCCCAGAACAAAGCTTTTGCTGAGTGTTCCCACTGAAGAGGGTGATTACAGGGACACAGCTCGGCTACAAGTCATCAAAACTCCACTTTATAAAATTTACTGATGCCATGTTGTTGACAGTACTTGGTGCCAAGAGAGATGATCCTGGGCTTTCCTAACTCCCTCAGAATCCCTGTCAGCTCAGCCAGAACCAGGGCAAGTCTGTCCTTCTTGACAGTCCCCTGGGTTGTGTAACACTCCAGGGGGACGGGGTACAGCTCCAGCTCTAAGCTGCTCAGCCCGGCTGTGTGACGCAGCAACTTCTCCAGGGTGTTCAAAGACAAGTCGTTCCCAGTGATTGTGAAGAATCTGAGCTGGTGGCAGCGGCTCAGGACAGGCAGGATGGCCTCGACTTGGGAGTCCACCATGGCACAGTTGTCTAAGCCCAGGTCCTGGAGGGTGGGTGCCACTGCCTCCAGCAGAGCTCGGAGGGGCTCTGGCTTAAAATGTTTGAGGCTGAGAGCAAACAGATGCAGAGTCTTCAGCTGCCTTATTTTTGGGCACTGGAACAGGTGTATCAGGTCTGAATGCATCAAATGCAGGCAATTTTTTATGGAGAGTCTGTCCAAGGGGGTCTGCAGGCACCTGGGGAGAGAAAGAGCCTTTAGTTCCTGAGGATGGGGTATCTGGTAGAGGAGTTCCTCCAGGGGCAGAAGATGGATTTGTCCAAGCCAAGGGTTGTCCTGACAATCTGATGAAGGGAAACACCCAGGATTCCCAGCCTCCTTTTAGGCTGGGTCAAGATCGCGACATCCCCCGAGCTTCATTGCCTCAGCTGCCAAGCAGAGCATTGCACTCTGGAGGGTGACTGGACATATGAAAAACCCTGGGAACATACTCAGAGTGCCTGACAATGTCTAGGTCAAGGTGGGCATGCCTGCACCAAGGGTGCTGTCAACTCAGGCTTCCTTCTGACCACTGCTTGTCTCTGGGCACCAGATATCTAGGCCACACAAGGCTCGCTCATGTAAGACGTAAAGAACACACATTGTACTAACTGGTATGACTCAGTGGATAGAGTGTTGGCCTTTAGATGGACCTGTCTCACATTTGAATATCACTCAAGCACATGCACCTCATTTGCAGGCTAAACCCTTGGCTCTGATTGGGGCATGAAGAGAAGGCAACCAATCCATGGGTCACTCTCACATAAATGTTTCTCTCTCTCTCTCTCTCTCTCTCTCTCTCTCTCTCTCTCTCTCTCTCTCTCTCTCTCTCTCTCTTCCTCTTTCTTCAACTATCTAAAACTCAATGGGAAAAATATCCTCAGGTAAGGACAAAGAGAGAGAGAGGGAGAGAGAGAGCAGACCTGGGCAAGATCCTGCAGCAACATCTGGGAAGGCCAGTCTGCAGAGGTGACTTACATCCCTGCGTCCCTGCAGCCACCTCTCACTCTTTGCAATGCTTTCCGCTGCCGCTCTTTGGCTGTGGAATCATGCCTGTCCTTTCTACCAATGACCTTCCCTGGGACCCAGGACCGCCTGACAGCTGGGGAACCTGACACAGGCTCACATGTGTTCACAATGGCTGGTGGGCACAGAGCTTATGCCTGGAATTGATCCATCCTATTTGGCTTTGCCTCCTCCCTCCCTCTCCCTAAGTCCTCAGCACTTAGACATCTCTCCCTAAGAAAGAATTCACACACCCAGGCTCGGTGGGTTCCCCATTGTGCCAATTCTGTTGCCCACCCTGACAGGCTGATTTTAAAACATGCTTCCTTTAGGTGCTCATGGGATACCACCCTCAAAACACCTAACAAGACCACTTCCTTTACATTCCAAGACTGTGACCACTGCTACACAGCTCACCTGAGCATCTGGTCCAGACGGCCTAGGAGGAAGCAGGGAGAATCCATGTGGAGCTCTCGGAGGTGCTGCAGCCGGAGGATCTGAGAGAGGAATTGGTGAAAGGATTGTTGTTCCTCTCTCTCCCACTCTGATTCCTCTTGCTCCTCTTCCTCCTGTTCCTCTTCTTCATCGTCCTCCTCCCCTGCAAACATGTGGATGTGGGAGAGAGAGAGTCTCTGCAGGTTCCTCATCTGCCCCAGGTAAAGAGCAAAGGTCCCCAGGGTGGGCAGGTCCCAGGTGCACTTCACTTCTACCTCCTGGATGCAGTCCAGCTGCACCTCATCCAGGACCTGCCTCACCCTCAGGAAGGGCACCACAGCAATCCTCAGCTTCTTGCAGCACAGGTGTACCAGCCCTTCCCTCTGCTTGGCCCATTGGATGACGTACATAAAAAATTTATCCCTGTCCCTTTCATTGAAGTTAAGGTCTAGGAACACCTCCACGGGAGCTAAGGGGTGCTCCATGTTGGGGCTGGACCTGTGCACAACCACTGGTCCTGTCAGTGATCGCTTCTGGGTGCTGTCTCCACACCACATTCTCCAGAAGTCTGCACTCAGTTTCCTTAAATCCAGCACCCGCAGTTTCCATCTCCTGTGGGAAAAGCAGGACATTAGTGAGATTCTTTTAGGTCAACATGACATTGGCTAAGATGCTTTATGGACAGTGTGTCACAGTGATTGAGCATCTACCTATGAACCAGGAGGTCATGATTGGCTTCCCAATCAGGGCACATGCCTGTGTTGCAGGCTCAATGCCCAGTGCAGAGGGGAAGTATTTGTAGGAGGCAGGCCATCAGTGACTCTCTCTCATCATTGGTGTTTCTACCTCTATCTCTCCCTTCCTCTCTGAAATCAAGAACAAAAAATGTTAAAAAAAAAATAATAATAAAATAAATAAATAAATAAATAAATAAATAAATAAATAAATAACAACAGAGGCCTAGTTGGTTTGGCTCCATGGACAGAGCTTCAGCTTGTGGACTAAAGGGTCCCAAGTCCCTTTCCAGCCAAGGGCACATGAGGGAGTTGCAGGATCAATCCCTCCAGTAGGGGGCATGTAGGAAGCAACCAATTAATGATTCTCTCTCATCATTGATGTTTCTTTCTCTCTATCCCTCTCCCTTCATCTCTGAAATCAATAAAAATATTTTTTGAAAAATAACAACAGAACGAAAGCAGGGAAGAATGAGACTGAGCATCTGGGTTGAGGCAGCAATCAGACTGCACCCCAACCGTGAGCTTCTACTTAGAATCCCAAGGTCAACTTCGCCCTTACCCTCCTCTCCCTCTGCTTTGCTCATCTCTTTCTATCACTCCTGCTCCACACTTCTACCTTCAAATACCACTGGGAGGAGGCAGTGCGTTTTGCAGATGACTCTCCCAGTCGGGAGTCCTCCAGTTCCCATGGTGAGCTCAGCAGTGTGCCAGGGCTCCCTGAGCCTCACTGACACCTTCACAAACCTTGGGACCCCCTTAGACCCTCCACACACCCTGATGCCCGTAGTCTCCAGGATGGCCAGGACCCTACCAGGCACCTGGAGCAGCCTTACCTGGGGCGAACCTCCTGGGCAAGCAGAAGGTCAAGCCCATCCAACACGGCTTTAAAGACCTCGTCCAGTGACAGGTGTGTCAGGCCGCCCAGAGGGAGGACAGTGAAGGGCCAGGCTTGTGTCATCGCCTTCAGGACCTGGAGATGTCTATTACGGTAGGCCTGGATGAACAGCTGCGGGAAGAGCTCGGCGGGCAGGTACTCCAGAGCTGCGATGGCCGAGGCCTGGTCCCTCAGCAGGCTCTCCCCTGCCAGCTGCAGGAGTGTGGGTGGGGTCCTGATGCTCATCCTCAAGGTGCTCCAAAGGAATCCTGTGGGAAAGTCCAGGGAACAAGACATCCTCGTCAGGCCAAGCCTTTGAGCCCCAATCCTCTGACTCCCCATTTTCACAGGAATCAACTCAGGGCCAAAGCCACTGCCTGGCAATGGCGAGACCCTGTTAAGAGAGTCCCATTCTGGGCTAGGTGACCACAGATGCATACCCGTGTTTCCCCAAAAATAAGACATGCTCCAAAAATAAGACCTAGCGCATGGAAAAATAAGACATCCCCCGAAAATAAGATCTAGCTCATCTTTGGGAGCAAAAGTTAATATAAGACACTGTCTTATTTTTGGGGAAACAGGGTAGTTCCCCTGCAGGCCCCAAGACACATCTCAGAAACACCCACATCTTTCATTCCAGTCTGCCTGGGAAGTAGGTACTCAAGAGCCTGAAAGCTGACTCCCACCTTTTCTGGGGAAAATTTCAGACCAATCTATGGACACAAACCTAATATTTAAAATTTCCAGAAATAAAACCACAGTTAAGATGTTTTCATTAGGGGTGTGAGAGAGGGGAGGGGAGGGGTTGAGGAATCAGCTTGGTTACACATTTATAAATAGACCAAAGCACAAACTCAAATGTTGGAAATCCAGGCAAAACTACACTTAGAGGCAAAATCAATGATTTCAATTTCTTTGTCAATAAAACAAAACAAAAGAAAAGAAGGGAAGCACTTGAGGCCAGCAGCCTTGGCTGAGGTTGGAAATTTACCTGCTGTTGATCTGGTTGGCAGGGGCTCAGATCTCAGACCTGGTGGAGAACAGCAGCACTGACTGAAGACCTGGAACGCTCTGACTCTCTGCTCTGATACCTGAGGTTTTTATACACCTTCTTAAATACTAGAATCCAATCAGACCCTCACCCCCCAGCCCTTAATCCTATCAGGCACCTGAAGCAACCTTACCTGGGGCGAACTTCCTACGAATAATCCAATAATGCAATTGTTGCCTCTTCAGATGAATGGATTGAGAGAAAGTGAGGGAGGGGCAAGATGGAAGCCTGGCTCATTGATCCCTTCCACAGACACTGACTGAAGTTGACTTATGGCCCATAGTTATCATCCTGGGTGTGAGACAGTGAAGGTGTCATGGGTTCCTGATGTTTAATAGGAAAGAGCAAAACCAGAGAGGCTTAATGGGAATAAGCCAACCCCTCATGGCTATTACCTGCCCCTCCCTCCCCGAGTCATATTTTATGTGGTGTAGAAATCCTAAGAAAAAGTGTTATGCCCCTGAAAAACTGTAGTATTTTGGTAAAAAAAAAAAAAAAAAAAAAAAAAAAAAAAAAAAGATGATTTATTAATAGCTGGCCTAACCCAGCTTATTTCCTCTGCTCGAGGCTGACAGGCCTTGGCTAGGAGGCCCCAGCACGGTTCCTCTGCATATGGATGAGTCCTTCTGGAAGTAGGGATCCTGCCCTGACCCTGACCCCTCCAGGGACACGTTCTGAGAGTTGTGTGTCCACCTGGAGAACCATGAGGAACACTCGAGTCCACGGTCAGAGCCAGCAGCCCGGTCCCCTTCACTTCAGGGGTTGGCGGGCCCCTTAGCATGGCCCATTGTATCCACCCACTGAGCAGCCACAAGGAGGCCAGACAGGCCCAGAGAGAAGAGAAGGCCTGGAGGGAGGGATAACATGCTGCTGAGCGCTGCAGCCAAACCACACCCCATCACTCCAGGTTCTGACCCTGAGCCCTCCCCACCTTTTTTCATCAGTGACACTACAGGGTCCTGAGGTGAAAACTGGAGAGACAGGTGAATACATGCAAGAGGACCAGAAGGTTGTCTTTGAAAATTGTCTTTATTTCTCATCATTCCTTTACAATCATTCACCCCGGGATTCACTCCCACACAAGAAGCTCAAGCCCCAATTCTGCCCTCTCCCCACACAAATGAGATTCATGTTTCTGCTGGTAGGACACTTTGCCTTTGAGGTCCCAGTAAGTCCCCATCCTTTGTCCCTGCAATCCTGTTTCCTGGCTGTGTCCCTCCCTTCCCCCATTCACATTGAGCGTGAACCTGAAACCCCGATCCAAGGTTTCAGCTTCCAAAGTCCCAGAAAGAAGGCTTTGCTGGGTCCACCCTCTGAACAGGGTCCGTCCAGGGGAACAGCACGGGCTCCCAGTCATGAAAATGCAACTTTATAAAAGTTGTAGCCCCTGTCGGTGGCAAGCTTGATGGTCCTGGGCTGTCCTAACTCCCTCAGAATCCCCTTCAGCTCAGCCCGGACCAGGGCGAGTCTGTCCCAGTGGACAGTGCCCAGGGTCGTGTAACACTCCCGGGGGACCGGGTAATACTCATATTCTAAGCTGCGCAGCCCGGCCGTGTGGCGCAGCAGCTTCTCCACGGTGGCCACAGAGAGGCGGTTCTCAGTGATGGTGAACTTTCTCAGCTGGTGACAGCGGCTCAGGACAGGCAGGATGGCCTCAACTTGGGAATTCACCATGGCACAGTTTTCGAGGAACAGGTCCTGGAGGGTGGGTGCCAATGCCTCCAGCAGAGCTCGGAGGGGCTCAGGACTAAAGTCAGCGAGGCTGGTAGAATACAGACCCAAGGTCTTCAGCTGCCTGAAGTTCGGGCACTGGAACAGGTGTGTCAGGTCTGAATGGGTCAGGCACCGGCAACAACTTATTGTAAGTTTTTCCAAGGGGGACTGCAGGCACCTGCGGAGACACAGAGCGGTTAGTTCCTAGGAACGTGGTGGCAGGTTGAGGGGCCTCCAAGTGAGAGAAGACCGATTTGTCCAAGCCCAGGGTTGTCCTGACAATCTGATGAAGGGCAACACCCAGGAAGCCCAGACTCCTTTTAGGCTTCTAAAAGTTCACCACTTCTCCAGAGCTTCCTTGCTCAGCTGCCAAGCAGAGCACTGCTCTCTGGAGGGTGCCTGGACATAAGGGAAACCATTGGAACCTGCTCAGAGAGCCTGACAGAGTCTAGGTCCGTGGTCGCCAAACTGCTGCTAGAGAGCCACATGCAGCTCTTTGGGTCCTTCAATGTGGCTCTTCCACAAAATACCACAGCCTGGGTGAGTCTATTTGAAGAAATGGTATTAGAAGTTTAATGTAAACATTTTTTTTTGCTCTCAAAAGAAATATCAATTGTTGTACTGTTTATATTTGACTCTGTTGGCTAATGAGATTGCTGACCACTAGTCTAGGTCAAGGGTGGGCATCTGGCACCTTATGATCAGGAGACAAAACCAAGAGTGCTATCAACTCAGATTTCCTTCTGTCCACTGCTTGGCTCCAGGCACCAGACATCTGAGCCACATGAGGCTTGTTCATCTAATTCAGAGGGAACACACCTGGCCTTAGCTGGTTTAAATCAGTGGATAGTGCTTTTTCCTTTTGGACCCAAGGGTCTCAGATTTGATTCATGGTCAAGGGCACAGAAATGATTTGCAGGCTCAATGCATGACCCGTGTTGGGGCATATGCTGAGGGCAACCAATCATCTCCCTCTCACTATGTATTTCTCTCCCACTCTTCCCCTTCCATTCCACTCTCTAAAAATCGATGGGAAAAAATATTCTCCTTTGATGATTTTTTAAAAAGGGAGAGAGTAAACCAGAGGAAGATTCTGCAACATCAACTGGGGAGGCCAGTGTGCAGAGGTGACTTTCATCCATACATCACCGCAAACCACTGGTCACTCTGCAATCCTATCCACTCCGGCTTCCTTAGCTGCAGAACCATGCCTGTCCTTCCTACTAATGATCTTCCTGGTAGCTAGGACTATCTCAGACAGATGGGGAATCTGACACAGGCTCACGTGTGTTCACGTGGCTGGTGACCACAGAGCTTATGTCTCAAATGCTCCATCTGATGTGGTTTTGCCTCCTCCCAACCCTCTTCCTAAGGCCTCATCACTTAGACATCTGTCACTAAGGAATTCACACACCCAGGGTTGCTGATTTTAAAACATGTTCGTTTGGGCCGAAACTGGTTTGGCTCAGAGGATAGAGCGTCGGCCTGTGGACTCAAGGGTCCCAGGTTTGATTCCGGTCAAGGGCATGTACCTTAGTTGTGGGCACATCCCCAGTAGGGGGTGTGCAAGAGGCAGCTGATTGATGATTCTCTCTCATCAATGTTTCTGACTATCCCTCTCTTCCTCTCTGTGAAAAATCAATAAAAATATATTTCAAAAAATGTTCCTTTGGGTGCTCACGGGATAACACCCTCAAAGCATCTCACAACACCATTCCCTTTACATTCTAATATTGTCTACAGTGCTAAACTGCTCACCTGAGCATCTGGTCCAGACGGCCTCGGAGAAAGAAGGGGGAATCCAGTTCTAGCTCACAGAGGTGCAGTGGGCTGAGCATCTGAGAGAAGAACTGGGAAAAGGATATCTGCAACTCCTGCTCCTCCCTCTCTCGCTCCTCTTCCTCACAATCCTGCTCCTCATCATCCTTCCAATCCTGCTCCTCTTCCTCTTCCCTTTCCAGTTCCTCTTCCCAATCCAGTTCTTCTTCCTCCCAATCCAAATCTTCTTCCTCTTCCCAATCCTGCTCCTCTTCACCCAACACATGGACGTAGGAGACAACGAGTCTCTGCAGGTTCCTCATCTGCCCCATATAAAGAGCAAACGTCCCCAGGGTGGTCAGGTCCCAGGTGCAGCTCAGTACTACCTCCTGGATGCATTCCAGCTGCACCACATCCAGGACCTTCCTCGCCCTGTGGAAGGGCACCTCAGCAATCCTCAGCGTCTTGCAACACAGGTGTACCAGCCCTTCCCTCTGCTGGGCCCATTGGATGACATACATGAAAAATGCATCTCTGTTCCTTTCATTGAAGTCAAGATCTAGGAACACCTCCACGGGAGCTAAGGGGTGCTCCTTGTTGGGGCTAGACCTGTGCTTAGTCACTGGAAAAATCGGTGAGTACTTCTGGGTGCTGTCTCCACACCACATTCTCCAGAAGTTGGGATCCATGAACCTTAAATCCAGCACCCGCAGTTTGCACCTCCTGTGGGGAAAGCAGGACATTAGCCAAGATTCTTTCAGGTCAACATGCATTGGCTGACATGCTGTATAGACAGTATG
The DNA here is from genome assembly GCA_963693515.1 of Pipistrellus nathusii. Taxonomy (NCBI): domain Eukaryota; kingdom Metazoa; phylum Chordata; class Mammalia; order Chiroptera; family Vespertilionidae; genus Pipistrellus; species Pipistrellus nathusii. Next base: position 6,763,604 of record OY882859.1, read on the forward strand.
TCTCAGTGGTTGAGCATCTACCTATGAACCAGGAGGTCACAATTCAATCCCTGGTCAGGATAAATGCCTGATTTACATGCTCCATGCTTAGGGTATGGTGTGTGTGTGTATGTGTATGTGTATGTGTGTGTGTGTGTAGGAGGCTGCTGATCAATGATTCTCTCTCATCATTGTGGCTTCTATCTCTCTCTCTCCCTTCCTTTCTGAAATCAAGAGAAAAAAACATGTTTGTTTGTTTGTTTGTTTGTTTGTTTTTTTCAAAAGATTCACCAAATGAGGGCAGGTCAGAATGAGACTAAGCATCCGAGTTGAGGCAACAACCAGACTCTACCCCCACCCTGACTTTAACTTTGATTCTCAAGCTCAGCGTCTCCCTTGCCCCTGCTTTGCTTTGCTCATCTCCTTCCATCCCTTCTGCTCGGCACTTCATGTACCTTTAACACCACTGGGAGGAGGCAGGGCACATTTTGGAGGTGCCTCTGCCCAGTAGGTAGTGTTCCATTCCCCAGTGAGCTCAGCAGTGTGCCAGGGCTTCCTACCCTCACTGGCACCTTCAAAGAACTCGGGTCCCCCTTAGGCCCTCCACATGCCCTGACCACCTTGGTCTCCGGGATGCCCAGGACCCTCCCAAGTACCAGGAGCAGCCTTACCTGGGGCGAACCTCCTGGGCAAGCAGAAGGTCAAGCCCATCCAACACGGCTTTGAAGACCTGGACTGGAGGTGGCCGTTTCAGGCTCCCCAGAGGGAGGACAGTGAAGGGCCAGGTTTGTGTCATCGCCTTCAGGACCTGGTGGCGTCTGCTATGGTAGGCCTGGATGAACAGCTGTGGGAAGAGCTCGGCGGGCAGGTACTCCAGAGCTGCGATGGCCAAGGCCTGGTCCCTCAGCAGGCTCTCCGCTGCCAGCTGCAGGAGTGTGGGTGGGGTCCTGATGCTCATCCTCAAGGTGCTCCAAAGGAATCCTGTGGAAAATTGTAGGGAACAAGGCATCCTCGTCAGGCCAAGCCTTTGAACCCCATCCTCTGACTCCCCATTTTCACAGGAATCAACTCAGGGTCAAAGCCATTGCCTGGCAATGGTGAGAGCCTCAGTTTACAGAGTCCCATTCTGGGCTTGGTGACCACAGAGCCATAGCTCCCCTGCAGGCCCCAGGACAAGTATCTCAGAAGCACCCATATATTTTTTTCACCCAATCTGCCTGGGAAGTGGGTACTGAAGGTCCTGAAAGCTGACCCCCACCTTTTTTGGGGGAAAATTTCAGACCAGTATATGGACACAAAGTTAATATTTAAAATTTCAGAAGTAAAACCACGATTAAGATGTTTTCCTTAGGGGCTTGAAAGGAGGAGGGGCGTCAGGGAATCAGCTGGGTTACACCTTTAAAATAGAATAAAGTTCAAGTTCAAATTTTGAAATTCAGGAAAAACTACACTAAGAGGCAAACTCAATGCCTTTAATCAGTCTGTTAAAACAACAGAAGGAGGTAGAACCAGAGAGAATCCAATATGGCGGTATAGGTAAACACCTAACTGCAGCATCACACAACAATTTCAATAAAATACAACTAAAATACAAAGTGGATGTTATCCAGAACTACAGGAAAGTCGACTGACTGAAAATTCTACAATGAGAAGGAAAGAGAAAACCAAAAGGAAAATCAGGAGCTATAAAAGCCTAACGTCAGGAGACACATTGTGCACTCAGAGAGCAAGGAGCCAAAGAGGAGGAGGAGGCCGAGTGCCTGGCTGGGGTTCTCTAGTGGGAAGGAGATAAAAGCTCCAGACTGTGCTGAACCCCAGATCTTACAGCACTAAACCCCAGTTCTGGGTGAGACTCTGGGGACCTAGACACATGAGGGAGTCTGGGCTATAAGGCAGAACCTCAGGGGAGCAGCGAAAAGCAGTCCCGGAGGTGTGCACATTATGCTCAGAGGACGGACCGTTGACTCTGCTGCTAGATTGCCCTAGCAGGAAGGAGACAAAAGCTTTGGGTTGTGCTGAGCCCCAGTTCTGACTGCACTGAACCCCAGTTCTAGGCAAGACCCTGGGGACCCAGGCTCATACAGAGGGAGCCTGGGCTTAAGGCGGAAACCCAGAGAAGTGGCTAAAGGAAGTCCTGGAGGTGCGCACATTGAGCTCAGTGAACTGTGGTTAACTCTGCCACTGTTTTGCCCTAGCGGGAAGGAGATAAAAACTCCAGACTACTCTGAACTCCACTTCCAACTGAACTGAACCCCAGTTCCGGGCTTATTGGGGGAGAGCCTAGACTGTTTGATAATGGGCGAAACTCGAGGGCACCTTTCTCTCAGAGGTGCTTGCAGCGAGTACCAAAGGACACTGAGGGACACTGAGACTCAGGAGCCTCATAGGGCGGGGCTGAAGGAAGCCAAGGCTGTAAGCTCCACCCTGAAACTCTGCCCTATCCAAGCTGAACACAGAGACTTTTAAGGTTACCAACTCAGGAAAGCTTCAAAAATGCCGAGACAAGGAAACAGATCACAAACGAAAGAAATGGAGGACAACAAGTGACTGGATATAGAGTTCAAAACCACGCTTATAAGGTTTTTCAAGAATTTCCTAGAAAAGGCAGATAAAATAAATGAGGCCTATGAGGATATGAAAAGGGATCAACTAGAAATAATAAGGGATCAACTAGAAATAAAGAATACATTGTCTGAAATAAAAAAACATTATACAGAGTCCTAAGAACAGAATGGAAGATCACAAGAATCAAGTCAAAGATTTGAAACATAAAGATCCAGAAGACACTCCTCCACAGAAGAAAGAAGACAAGAGAATCCAAAAAATTGAAGATAATGCAAGAAATCTCTGGGACAACTTCAAGTGAACCAACATCAGAATTATGGGGGTTCCAGAAGAAGAGAGAGAGCAAGATACTGAAAACATACTGAAAGAAATAGTGACAGAAAACTTCCCCCACCTGGTGTAAGAAATAGACTTACAAGTCCAGAAAGTGCACAGAACCCAAAACAAAAGGAACCCAAAGAGGACCACACTAAGACAAATCATAATTAAAATTCCAAGAGCAAAAAACAAAGAGAAAATATTAAAAGCAGCAAGAGAAAAGCAGGTAGTTACCTATAAAGGAGCACCTATATGATTGTCAGCTGATTTCTCAACAGAAACATGCAGGCCAGACGGGAATGGCAAGAAATATTCAAGGTGATGATTAGCAAGAACTTACAGCCAAAAATAATCTATCCAGCAAAGCTATCACTCAGAATCGACAGCCAGATAAAGAGCTTCACAAATAAAAAAAAGCTAAAGGAGTTCATCACTGCCAAACCAGAATTATATGAATTGCAGAAGGGGGTTCTCTCGGAAGAGATAAAATAAAGGTAAAAATTATGAACAACAAATACGTAACTATCAACAAGTGAATCTAAAAACCAAGGAAATTAAAAAAAATCTGATGAACAATATTAACTGTTGAATATAATAGAATCAGAGGTATGGAAGGGGAGTGGACTGATGATTCTCGGGGAAAAGAGGAGTAGGGGGTGTGGGAAGAGACTGAACATAAACTGTGCACTTATGAATGAGGACAATGTGGGGTGGGGTGGAAACCTGGTGGAGGGGAGCAATGGAGGGGAAGAAAAAATGAGGAACATTTGTAATAATATGAACAATAAAGATTTATTTAAAACAAACAAACAAACAAAAAAACAACAAAAGAAAAGGGAAAGGGCTGTGCAAATATGAGATCAGCTGCCGTAGCTGAGGCCGGTAATTTACCTGCTGTGACTGGCTTGGCTGGGGCTCAGATCTCAGGCCTGGTAGAGGAACAGAGCAGTGATTCAGAGCTGGAAATCTCTGAATCTCTCCTCTGGTGCCTGAGTTTTTTATACTCCTTCCTAAACACAAGAATCCAATCAGGACCCTCAGTCTCCCACCCTTAATCCCAATGCCATTATTGTCTCCCTTTAGATGAATGGATTGAGAAAAAGATAAGCAGGGGTAGGGTGGAGGCCTGGCTCATTGATCCCTTCCACAAACACTGACTGAGGTTGACTAATGGTCCATAGGTTTCTTTTCTGTGTGAGACAGTCAAGGTGTCATGGGTTCCTGATGTTAAATAGGGAAGAGCAAAACCTGAGAGCATGGTTACTGGGGGTCTCTGGCCTCATCATAGATATCAGAACATTGCAGAGTTAAAACATCCTCGAGAAGACACTGGTGCCATCCCCAGGAGAACTAAGGAAATGTGTCCAGGCATCAAGTTTGGTGTTATGGCAGGTGACATAGCAGATTATGAGCTCCTCAGGGAGGAAGTGGTGGGCAACTGAGGTTGTGGCTGTCCTAGACCCAAAGGCTTCTCTGAGGGAGGTCAGGACAGAAGGACCATGAGAAGCAGGGGTCAGGGCTGGGCAGGGTGGCGCTGGGCCATCCTAATGGGACCCTATGAATGACCTTGGGCCATGGAAAAGATGGGTATTTTTCTTGGAAAGAAGAGAGATGGAAGGACTCTACCTTGGCTGAATTTAGGATCTCAAAGGAGACAAGCTGGAGGGGAGGCAGTGCCATTTTAGAGGGCAAAGGGAGAGATTGGATCTTCTATCTGGCCCAGGAAGAAAAGGGTGGGTCTGCTCTGGGGAAGATGAAATTAGCTCACAATCTGGGTGGGGAAGATTAAATCTAAGAATGAGTGGAGAGGGGACAGGGGTCAGCCCTGTGAGATAAACATTCTCAAGCCCCAAAGGCTTGATGCTGTGGGCTCTTTGGGATGTTGGAGCCAGGGACAGAAATAACAGTCATCCAATCACATGCAACCCTGCCAACATTGTGTCAGCTGCCACCAGGTGATGTTTATCAAAGGGAAGAGGTTCCTCCCCAGAGAACCCTTCATGGATATCAAGTGCCTTCCTGGACTACACTGTGTCTCCCTTGGCCCCATTCCTGCCCTCATGACACAACTTCACTTCACCACACCCCCAATGATCTCCCTTATGACCACCAGCCCCTAAATCCCCACTTCAGTAACCCTGACCCCAATATGGCTCTGTTCTGCATTGTCTGACATCCTTGTGGTATGTATCTCCAGAGGCACTGTGAGGCCAGGCAGTAATCATGGGTCCTTAGACATCTGCAAATCAACAGGTGGCCCTTGGCGGTGTGAGGAAGGCCAGCTGTGGCCAGCCCATTGCTGCCACGTGGAGTTCCTGGCCTGCACAGCCTTCCTCTAGGTCCCCATCCTTCTCCTGTCAGTCACTCTCCCCACAGACTCCACTGAGCACCCAGTGTGTGTGCCACGACCTGACTCTGGGGAACTCTGAGTCACATGGAGAAGTCAGCGCCACTGAACAGACTCTGAGTGAGGACAGGAGGCACCGGAGTGAGTGCTGAGGCCTGTGGCTGAGCTCTCCTGGGAATGGACAGCACAACCCAGGCTGCCTCCACTGGGAATCATAGGATTTGTCTGCAGTTAAAAAACCTGCAACCACACAGCTGTGGGGGACCAGGATGTGTCAGTGCAGGTCCAACAATTGTAACAAATGCCTGACCCAATGGAGGGGTGGGGTGCGAGGAGAATGGGGCGGCTGTGAGGGTGGAGGGGCAGAGGTGTATGGGAACTCTCTACCTTCTGCTCAATTTTGCTAGGGAACCTAAATCTGTCTGAAATACTAGGCTGCGATAAAAAAGAAGGAATTCTTAACATTTGCAACAGCATAGATTGAATAGGAGATCATTACGCTAAGCGAAATAAGCCAATCAGAGAAAAAGAAATATATGATCTCACTCATTTGTGGAATATAATGAACACCATAACCTGATGAACAAAAGTAGAACTAGAGTCACAGAAGCATCACACAGACTGTTCAACCTATGAAGGAAGGCAGGGGTGAAGGGGTAAGAGATCGATCAATCAAAGGACTTACATGCATGCATATTAGCATAAGCACAAGAGAAAGACAGTAGAGGGGTGAGGGTGGCAAAAGAGAAATCAATGAAGGAAAAGGAAGTCTTAGGTAATACTTTAAACAAGAAAAAATTTAAAAAATATAAAATATCCCCTTGCGCTCTTTAATATACTAAATTTCATTTATCATCCTATTTTTTTTTAATATTTTATTGACGCCAGGAAGGGGGAAAGGAAGAAAGTGATGGAAATGTTAATAATGAGGGGAAATCATTGATTGGCTGCCTCCTGAATGCCCTCTACTAGAGATCCAGCCCACAACCCCAAGCATGTGCTAACCAGGATTGGAACCTTGACCTCCTGGTTCACAGCTCAAACTTAACCTTTGAGCCATAGCAGGCATATTTCTTAGTCACTTTACTAGGCAGTTTATATGATTAACATTCATCTAACTCACAACTAAAATATTTATACTCAAATAGCATTTACCTAAAAGCAGATTTTATAAACACTTCACAGCATAGACCTGCTTGGAACACTAACACGTCACCTGGTCTGACCAGCAGGCGGCGCACAAATCCTGAGGCCTGGCCATTTCTCCTGATAATCACCAGGGATGAATCCACTCTTTTCACTATAAGTCCACCCCACAACCCAATTCCCACTCATACCAACAACCCATGGCTGACTGCTTCAGCTGTTTGGGTGAAGCAGATCAGGGGGGGCCATGCAGAAGCTGAGTCCCACTGGGCACCCTGTGCTGGGCTCTCTTCCCTGTCCTCAGGAGGAGAGCAGGAGACTGAGGGGGAAGATGCTGGAGGCTTCTGCTGGGAGGGAAAAGAGGAAAAGCCCATTTACCGACTCTTACTCTACGCCAGGCCCACTGCCAAGCCTTCAACATGCACCATCTCCTTGGATCTTACAAGCATCCACTAAGCTGGGTGAGCACCATGATCCTCATTTGACAGGGGAACTGAGGTTCTTGCCTGAGGTCCCTCCATCCAACAGCACCCTTCCTCAGCGTGAGTTTTTTTTTTTTTTTTAATCAATCTTTATTGTTCATATTATTACAAAGGTTCCTCATTTCTTCCCCCTTCCACCAGGTTCCCACCCCACCCTCCGGCCCCTCCCCACCCCCCATTGTCCTTATCCATAGGTGCACAGTTTATGTTCAGTCTCTTCCCGCATCCACCCCTCCACACCCCCCACCCACAACAGTCAGTCCACTCCCCTCCCATATCGCCAAACCTGCTACAATGAACAGCTATTATTGTTCATCAGGTTTTTCAATCTCCTTTTTGTTGTTGTTGTTGTTTTTAATTAATAAACTTTTACACTTCTAAGAATAAATTTTAAAATCTAATAATTTTAAACCTTGTTTTTTTCTGCCCTGGGAATTGAGAAGCAAACTTTTTTACATGTAAACTTGCCCTTAGGCTATCAAAAGGTGTAGCCATGGGGGAGAATCCAAGATGGCTGCTCGGGTAGGCACCTAGCCGAGCTGCACACAACAATTTCAACAAAATACAACTAAAATATAAAATGGACATCACCCAGAACTACAGGAAAGTTGACTGACTGGAAATTCTACAACGAGAAGCAAGGAGAAAACCAGAAGGAAGCGCGGAGGAGCTGGAAAAGCCTAAGGTACGGAGACACGCGGCGCGCGGAGAGGACGGAGCCGGAGAGGAGGGAGGCTGAGTGCCTGGCGGGCGTTCCCTGGCGGGAAGGAGATAAACGCTCCGAATGTGCTGGCCCCCATTCTGACTGCTCTGAACCCCAGGCCTAGGCCAGACCCCGGGGACCCAGGCTCACACAGAGGGAGCCGGGCTGAAAGGCTGAACCCCGGGGAAGAGGCGAAAGGAGGTCCCGGCGGCGGCGGCGGCGCCGCGCAGAGAAGGGCCGGCCAGCTGTGCCGCGGGATTGCCTGGCGGGAAGGAGACAGGGGCTCCAGACTGCTCTGAACGCCACCTCCAACTCCACTTCCAACTGAACTGAACCCCAGTTTCGGGACCATTGGGGGAGAGACTAGACTGTTTGGTAGCAGGCGATCAAGGGCGCCTTTCTCTCAGAGGCGCTTACAACAAGTACTGAAGGACCCTGAGTCTCAGGAGCCGCATAGGGCGGCGCTGACGGAAGCCAAAGCTGTAGGCTCCACCCTGAAACCCCGCCCCATCAGGAAAGCTGCCTGCGAAAATGCCTAAACCAAATAGATCACAAACGAAAGAAATGGAGGACAAAAAGCGACTGGATATAGAGTTCAAAACCACACTTATAAGGTTTTTCAAGAGTTTCCTAGAAAAGGCCGATAAAATAAATGAGACTTATGAGGATATGAAAAGGGATCAACAAGAAATAAAGAATACATTGTCTGAAATAAAAACTATTATACAGAGTCCTAAAAACAGAATAGAAGATCGCAAGAATCAAGTCAAAGATTTGGAACATAAAGAGCCAGAAGATACTCCTCCGCAGAAGCTAGAAGGCAAGAGAATCCAGAAAATTGAGAATCAAGTCAAAGATTTGGAACATAAAGAGCCAGAAGATACTCCTCTGCAGTCGCTAGAAGGCAAGAGAATCCAGAAAATTGAAGATGATGTAAGAAACCTCTGGGACAACTTCAAACGATCCAACATCAGAATTATGGGGGTCCCAGAAGATGAGAGAGAGCAAGATATCGAAAACATATTGAAAGAAATAGTGACAGAAAACTTCCCCCACCTGGGGAAAGAATTGGACTTACAAGTCCAGGAAGCACACAGAACTCCAAATAAAAGGAATCCAAAGAGGACCACACCAAGACAAATCATAATTAATATTCCAAGAGCAAAAGACAAAGAGAGAATATTAAAAGCAGCAAGAGCTAGGCAGATAGTTACCTATAAAGGAGCACCTATACGATTGTCAGCTGATTTCTCAACAGAAACCATGCAGTCCAGACGGGAATGGCAAGAAATATTCAAGGTGATGAATAGTAAGAACCTACAGCCAAAGATAATCTATCCAGCAAAGCTATCACTCAAATTCGAAGGTCAGATAAAGAGCTTCACTAATAAAAAAAAGCTAAAGGAGTTCATCACCACCAAACCAGAATTATATGAATTGCTGAAGGGGGTTCTTTCAGAAGAGAAAGTAAATAAAGATAAAAATTATGAACAACAAATACGTAACTATCAACAAGTGAATCTAAAAACCAAGGAAATTAAAAAAAAAATCTGATGAACAATATTAACTGTTGAATATAATAGAATCAGAGGTATGGAAGGGGAGTGAACTGATGATTCTTGGGGAAAAGGGGAGAAGGGGATGTGGGAAGAGACTGAACATAAACTGTGCACCTATGGATGAGGACAATGGGGGGTGGGGAAAGGGCAGAGGGTGGGGTGGGAAGGGACATTTGTATTAATATGAACAATAAAAATTAAGAAAAAAAAAAAAAGAAAAAAAAAAAAAAAAAAAAAGGTGTAGCCATTCAAGGGTAAATGGACACATTGTTTAAACTTAGCTGATGGTTGGAATTGGATTACCTGTTCTGGGTGGGAAGGGCTTGTCTTCTCCTTTCTCCATTAAAATTAAGGTGTTAGCTTTAAAACCTCTTTTTGGCAAGAGACCTTAAACTTTCAGAACTTTAAATTTTTCAGATAGTACATCAGTTACTTAGCATTTACTCAGATCAATAATACCTCCACATGCCCAAGGATACACTTCACACAAAAGACATTTCCAAAGAGATCAACCAACCTCATCCAGGCCCCACCCAAGGCACTCACAGGTCAACACCCCAGCGCTATACTAACTCAACACAGATCTAAGCCTTCCTCATTTGATTCAGCAGACCCTCAAGTTCCCTCAAAAGTTTCCAGCCATGTCTGAGAGGCAGCCTTGGGGCGGGGGCAGGCAAGGAGCAAGCTGTTTTGGGCCTGGCTGCTCTGGGCCTGGCCTCTGTTGCTCTGGTCCGTTCCACAACCAGCTGCTCTAGGTCTGGCCACTGCCGCTCCCAGCCTGGCTACTGCCGCTCCGGGTCTGGCTGCTCCCAACCTGGCTGCTCTGGGCTTGGTTGCTGCTGATCCGGGCCTGGCTGCTACCAACCCGGCTACTGTGGGCCCGGCTGCTACGGGCATGGCAGCTGCTGCTCCGGACCCGGCCGCTCCGGGCCTGGCCACTCCCGGCCTGGCAGCTGCTGCTCCGGGCCTGTCTTCAGCGTGAGTTTATTAGAGTGCCCTTTGATGAGGGTCCCTGTGAGGGGTTAATTTTATGTTGCAACTTGACCTGAGGTCATCAAACTTTTGGACCTCATGGACCACCAGTTGGCAACCACTGAACTTGATGGCGCTAAGGGTTGACCAAGTATTATAGCTGGTAAACCATTCTGGGTGTAAATTGCCTGGGTTGGCTTATGATTCAGTAGATGAGTAAGGAGATCATACAGTGCAGGTGGGCTTCCTCCAGTCTCTTGGGGGCACAAGTGGATTAGAAAGAGGAAGAAAGGATGAATTCTCTCTTCTTTGGTTTTAGCTGATGACGAACATAGGTTCCTGGTTGTCAGGGCATCAAACTCCTGGGTGTGCACCAGCTGCCTTTTATTCTCAAGCCTATGGCCTCACACTGGGGGGTTCTGCCATGGGCTCCCCTGGTTCTCAAGCCTAACTTGGACTTGGCTTCAGTTATACCATTGGCTTTGTAGGTTCTCCAGCTTGCAGAGGACAGGTATTGGGACTGAAGGTGGGAGCCTATCCTTATAAATCTCCTACCTGAGTCCATGTGTTCCTATTGGCTATTCGGGGGCACACTACCTAATACAGCGATTGAGCACAGGCAAGAGGCTCACTCATTTGTGCAGTGTGTCTGCTCCCCTTCCTTACAGGCTGATTTCAGTACATGCTGTCTAGTCTAGCTCCATAGAGAGGTGGGAAGTGTAATGGGCATAAGCCAACCCCCCATGGATATGACCTGTCCCCTCTTCCCAGGTTATATTTTATGTGGTGTAGGAGTCTTCAGAAAAAGTATTTTGCTCAAAGGAATTTGGATAATATTCCTGGTCATAAGCAGGTTACTTCCTCTGCACCAGGCTGACAGGCATGGGCTGGATGGCCCAAGGACTCTGTGCCTCTGCGTGTGGATGAGCCCTTCTGGAACTGGGGGCCATGCCTTGTCCCTGGACCTCTCCTGGCACAAGTCCTAGGATGTGTGGGTCCATCTGCAGAACCATAGGGAACACTGGCATCCAGGGTCAGAGCGAGCAGAGAGGTCCCCTTCACCTCAGGGGTTGGTGGGTCACCTAGCAAGTCCCATTGTATCCGCCCACCCCCACCCTGAGCAGCCACAAGGAGGTCAGAGATGCCCAGAGAGAAGAGAAGACCTGAAGGGAGGGATAATATGGTACTGAGCCCTGCAGCCGAAACACAACCAAGCAGTTCCAGGTTCTGACTCTGAGCCTTGCCGTGTTTTTTTTTTTTTTTTTTTTTTTTTTTTTTTTTTTTAATGAGTAACTGCAGTGTCCTGAGGTGTCAATGGGAAGACAGGTGAACACATGCAAGAGGACCAGAAGGTTGCCTTTGAAACTGTCTTTATTTCTGATCATTCCTTTACAATCATCGACCTCAGGATTCACTCCCACACAAAAAGCTCAAGTCCAAATTCTGCCCCCTCCCCACGCGAATGAGATTCATGTTTCTGCTGGTAGGACACTTTGCCTTTGAGGTCCCAATAACTCGCCGTCCTTTGTCCCTGCAATGCTTTACCCAGGCTGTGTCCCTCCCTTTCCCCATTCACACTGAGCATGAACCTGAAACATGGGGTGGCCCCTGTATAATGCACCTAGTCTGAGGTTTCAGCTTCCAAAGGCTGAGGAAAAAGCTCAGGTGCTCCCACTGAGCAGGGTCATTACAGGGGCACAGCATAAACCTCCCTGTGGCCTCTGTGTTTGGCGGCAAGCAGGATCATCCTGGTCGTTCCTAACTCCCTCAGTACTCCTGTCAGCTCAGCCCGGACCAGGGCAAGCCTCTCCATGTTGACAGTGCCCTGGGTCGTGTAACACTCCTGGGGGACAGGATACAGCTCCAGCTCTAAGCTATGCAGCCCAGCTGTGTGGCGCAGCAGCTTCCCCACGGTGGCCAAGGACAGGCGGTTCTCAGAGATGGTGAAGAAACTGAGCTGGTGACAGCGGCTCAGGACAGGCAGGATGGCCTCGACTTGGGAGTCCACCATGGCACACTTATCAAGGCCCAGGACCTGGAGGTTGGGTGCCACTGCCTCCAGCAGAGCTCGGAGGGGCTCAGGACTAAAATCAGCGAGGCTGGCACAATACAGACGCAGGGACTTCAGCTGCCTGAGGTTCTGGCACTGGAACAGGTGTGTTAGGTCTGAATGGGTTAGGCTCTGGCAATTTGTTATGGTGAGTTTTTCCAAGGGGGTCTGCAGGCACCTGGGGAGACACAGAGCGGTTAGTTCCTGGGGACGCGGTGGCAGGTAGAAGGGGCCTCCATGGGGGAGAAGACCGATTTGTCCAAGCTCAGGGTTGTCCTGACAATCTGATGAAGTTCAGTAGCCAGGACGCCCAGACTCCTTTTAGGCTGGGTCAAATTCACCACTTCTCCAGAGCTTCCTTTCCTCAACTGCCAAGCAGAGCACTGCATGCTGGTGAATGCTTCGACAGAAAGGAAATTGCGGGAACCGGCTCAGAGAGCATGACAGCATCTAGTTGAAAGTGGGCATCCCTGCACCTTATGATTGGGAGGCAAAACCCACCATCCTGTCAACTCAGGCTCCCTTCTGTCCACTGCTTGGCTCCAAGCACCAGACATCTGGGAACATGAGGCTTGTTCATCTAATTCAGAGGAAACACACCTGGCCTTAGCTTGTTTAAATCAGTGGACAGAGCTTTTCCTTTTGGACCCAAGAGTCTCAGATTTGATTCATAGTCAAGGGCACAGATCTCATTTGCAGGCTCAATGCGTGACCCGTGTTGGGGCATATGCTGAGGGCAACCAATCATCTCTCACTTTGTATTTCTCTCCCACTCTCTTCCCTTCCATTCAACTCTCTAAAAATCAATGGGGAAAAAATATTATCTTTTGATGATTTTTTAAAAAGGGAGAGAGTAAACCAGAGGAAGATTCTGCAACATCAACTGGGGAGGCCAGTGTGCAGAGGAGACTTCCATCCATACATCAACGCAAACCACTGGTCACTCTGCAATCCTGTCCACTCCGGCTTCCTTAGCTGCAGAACTATGCCTGTCCTTTCTGTGAATGACCTTCCTGGTACCAGGACCATCTCTGACAGATGGGGAATCTGACACAGGCTCACGTGTGTTCACGTGGCTGGTGACCACAGAGCTTATGTCTCAAATGCTCCATCTGATGTGGCTTTGCCTCCTTCCAACCCCTTTCCTAAGGCCTCATCACTTAGACATCTGTCACTAAGGAAGAATTCAACACCCAGGGTCGCTGGGTCCCTCATTGAGGCAGTTCTGTTACCCATCCTGACAGGCTGATTTCAAAACATGTTCCTTTGGGTGCTCAGAGGATATCACCCTCAAAGCATCTAACACCATTTTTTTTTTTTTTTTTTTTTTTTTTTTTTTTTTTTTTTTTTTTTTTTTACTAATGCTGTGTACAGTGCTAAACAGCTCACCTGAGCATCTGGTCCAGACGGTCTCGGAGGAAGGAGGGTGAATCCAGGTCCAGCTCACGGAGGTGCAGTGGGCTGAGCATCTGAGAGAAGAACTGGGAAAAGGATATCTGCAACTCCTGCTCCTCCCTCTCCTGCTCCTCTTCCTCCTCCCAATCCTGCTCCTCTTCCTCTTCCCATTCCTGCTCCCCTTCCTCTCCCCAATCCTGCTCCCCTTCCTCTCCCCAATCCTGCTCTTCTTCAACCAACACATGGATGTGGGAGAGAAATAGTCTCTGCAGGTTCTTCATCTGCCCCATATAAAGAGCAAACATCTCCAGGGTGGTCAGGTCACAGGTGCAGTTCAGTACTAACTCCTGGATGCAGTCCAGCTGCACGGCATCCAGGACCTGCCTCACCCTGTAGAAAGGCACCGCAGCAATCCTCAGCGTCTTGCAGCACAGGTGTACCAGCCCTTCCCTCTGCTGGGCCCATTGGATGACGTACATGAGAAACTCGTCCTTGTCCCTTTCATTGAAGTTAAGGTCTAGAAACACCTCCACTGGAGCCAAGGGGTGCTCCTTGTTGGGGCTGGACCTGTGCACAGCCACTGGTACCATCGGTGAGTGCTTCTGGGTGCTGTCTCCACACCACATTCTCCAGAAGTCAGAATCCCTGTCCCTTAGATCCAGCACCCGCAGTTTGTACCTCCTGTGGGGAAAGCAGGACATTAGCCAAGATTCTTTCAGGACAACAGGACATTGGCTAACATGCTGTATGGACAGTGTGTCTCAGTGGTTGAGCATCTACCTACGAACCAGGAGGTCACAGTTCAATCCCTGGTCAGGATACATGCTTGGGTTGCATGCTGCATGCTTAGGGTGGTGTGTGTGTGTGTGTGTGTATAGGAGGCTGCTGATCAATGATTCTCTATCATCATTGTGGCTTCTATCTCTCCCTTCCTCTCTGAAATCAAGAGGGAAAAAAATGTTTGTTTTTTTCCCAAAAGATTCACCAAATGAGGGCAGGTCAGAATGAGACTAAGCATCCGAGTTGAGGCAACAACCAGACTCTACCCCCACCCTGACTTTAACTTTGATTCTCAAGCTCAGCGTCTCCCTTGGCCCTGCTTTGCTTTGCTCATCTCCTTCCATCCATCCTGCTCAGCACTTCGTGTATCTTTACCACTGCGAGGAGGCAGGGCACAGTTTGGAGGTGCCTCTGCCTAGTATGCAGTGCTGCACTCCCCAGTGAGCTCAGCAGGGTGCCAGGGCTCCCTATCCTCACTGGCACCTTCAGAAAATTTGGGTCCCCCTTAGGCCCTCCACATACCCTGACCACCTTGGTCTCCAGGATGCCGCAAACCCTCCCAAGTACCAGGAGCAGCCTTACCTGGGGCGAACTTCCTGGGCAAGCAGAAGGTCAAGCCCATCCAACACGGCTTTGAAGACCTGGACTGGAGGTGGCCGTTTCAGGCTCCCCAGAGGGAGGACAGTGAAGGGCCAGGCTTGTGCCATCGCCTTCAGGACCTGGAGATGTCTACCACGGTAGGCCTGGATGAACAGCTGCGGGAAGAGCTCGGCGGGCAGGTACTCCAGAGCTGCGATGGCCAAGGCCTGGTCCCTCAGGAGGCTCTCCCCTGCCAGCTGCAGGAGTGTGGGTGGGGTCCTAATGCTCATCCTTGAGGTGCTCCAAAGGAATCCTGTGGAAAATTGTAGGGAACAAGGCATCCTTGTCAGGCCAAGCCTTTGAGCCCCATCCTCTGACTCCCCATTTTCACAGGAATCAACTCAGGTTCAAAGCCCATGCCTGGCAATGGTGAGAGCCACAGAGCCATAGTTCCCTTGTAGGCCCCAGAAGCACCCACATTTTCATTCCAATCTGCCTGGGAAGTGGGTACGAAGGGCCTGAAAGCTGACCCCCACCTTTTTTTTTTTTAAAAAAAAATATTTTATTGATTTTTTACAGAGAGGAAGGGAGAGAGATAGAGAGCCAGAAATGTCGATGAGAGAGAAACATCGACCAGCCGCCTCTTGCACATCCCCCACCGGGGATGTGCCCGCAGCCGACGTACATGCCCTTGACCGGAATCGAACCCGGGACCTTTCAGTCCGGAGACTGATGCTCTACCACTGAGCCAAACCTGTTTCGGCAGACCCCCACCTTTTTTGAGGGAAATTTCAGACCAGTCTATGGACACAAACTCAATATTTAAAATTTCCAGAAATAAAACCACAGTTAACATGTTTTCATTAGGGGCTTGGAGAGAGGAGGGGCATCAGAGAAACAGCTTGGTTACACCTTTAAAATAGGACAAAGCTCAAGCCCAAATTTTGAAATTCAGGAAAAACCACACCAAGAGGCAAACTCAATGCCTTCAATCAGTCTGTTAAAACAACAGAAAGAAAAGAGAAAGGTCTGTGCCAACCTGAGATCAGCTGCCTTAGCTGAGGACAGTAATTTACCTGCTGTGACTGGCTTGTCTGGGGCTCAGATCTCAGACCTGCTGGAGGATCTGAGCACTGACTGCAGAGCTGGAAGTCTCTGAATCTCTCCTCTGGTGCCTGAGGTTTTTATACACCTTCTTAAATACTAGAATCCAATCAGGACCCTCGGTCTCCCACCCTTAATCCTAACGCAATTATTGTCTCCTTCAGATGATTGGATTGAGAGAAAGTTAGGGAAGTGCAGGGTGGAGGCCTGGCTCATTAATCTCTGTGGTGGGCATTTTCTCTGTTTTCTGTGTCCCACACAGATAACGACAGGTTCCTGAGTGCAGGAGCTGTGGATTAAGAAATTAGAGAAAGAAAGAGACGAGAGGCAGAAATAGATTCATAAAGCTGGGCGCTAGGTGGGCGCCATCTCTCTGATGGAGAGACAGTCACACCCACCACAGACAACACAGTATATTGATTGGTTTCCAAAGGGGAGTTGAAGGTCAAAAGGAGTCTCGGGTGTGCCCACATCCTATTCATCAAGATCTGGGTAAACTCCTCATTTCATTTTTTGGTACAAGATTTGGCATATCAAGATCTGGGTAAGTCAGGTCCTATTTGTTCCTCCTTCCAAGCACATTGATAAAGATAAAAAAATCAGTACTGATAACAGGATTCTGCCAGTGCCCTTAGGCTCAGCTGATAAGAATTAAAAGAATGTTCATGTGCCTTCCCAGATGGCTCTCTACAGATCCCTTCCACAGAAACTGACTGAGGTTGACTAATGGTCCATAGCTTCATCATCTGTGTGAGACAGTGAAGGTGTCATGGGTTCCTGATGTTAAAAGCATGGTTGCTGGGGGTCTTTGGCCACATCAAAGTTATCAGAACATTGCAGAGTTAAAACATCCTTGAGAAGACACTGGTGCCATCCTCAGGAGAACTAAGAAAATGTGTCCAGGCATCAAGTTTGGTGTTTTGGCAGGTGACATAGCAGATTATGAGCTCCTCAGGGAGGAAGTGGTGGGCAACTGAGATTGTGGCTGGTCAGGACAGAAGCACCATGACAAGCAGGGGTCAGGGCTGGGCAGGGTGGCGCTGGGCCATCCTAATGAGACCCTGTGAATGACCCAGGGCCATGGAAAAGATGGGGGTTTTCTTGGAAAGAAGAGAGATGGAAAGACTATTCTCTGGTTGAATTCGGGATCTAAAAGGAGAAAAACTGGAGGGGATGCAGTGCCATCCTAGAGAGTAAAGGGAGAGATTCCATCTTCTGTTCCGCCCAGGAGGAAAAGGGTGGGTCTGCACTGGGGAAGATGGGATTAGCTCAGCAATCTGGGTGGGGAAGATTAAATTAAGAATGTGAGCAGAGGGGGCAGGGGTCAGCCCTGGGAGTTAGACATTTTTAAGCCCAAAAGGCATTGTGACTGGATTCTGTGGGCTCTTTGGGATGTTGGAGCCAGGGACAGAAATAACAGTCATCCAATCACATGCAACCTTGTCAACATAATGGCAGCTGCCACCAGGTGATGTTTATCAAAGGGAAAAGGTTCCTCCCCAGAGAATACTTCGTGGATAACAAGTGCCTTCCTGGACTACACTGTGTCTCCCTTGGCCCCATTCCTGCCCTCATGACAAAACTTCACTTATCCACACCCCCAATGATCTCTCTTATGACCACCAGCCCCTAAGTCCCCACTTCAGTAACCCTGACCCCAATATCGCTCTGTTCTGCATTGTCTGACATCCGTGTGGTGTGCAGAACCAGAGGCACTGTGAGGCCAGGCAGCAATCATAGGTCCTTAGACATCCGCAAATGAACAGGTGGCCCTTGGTGGTGTGAGGAAGGCCAGCTGTGGCCAGCCAATTGCTGCCATGTGGAGTTCCTGGCCTGCACAGCCTTCCTCTAGGTCCCCATCCTTCTCCTGTCAGTCACTCACCCCACAGACTCCTCTGAGCACCCAGAGTGTGTGCCAAGCTTTGACTCTGGGGAACTCTGAGTCACATGGAGAAGACAGCGCCACTGAAAAGACTTTTAGTGAGGAGAGGAGGCACCGGAGTGAGTGCTGAGGCCTGCGGCTGAGCTCTCCTGGGAATGGACAGCACAACCCAGGCTGCCTCTGCTGGGGATCATAGGATTTGTCTGCAGTTAAAAAACCTGCCATCACACAGCTGTGGGGGACCAGGATGTGTCAGTGCAGGTCAACAGTTGTAACAAATGCCTGGCCCAGTGGAGAGGTGGGGTGCGTGGAGAGTGGAGAGGCTGTGAGTGTGGAGGGGCAGAAGTGTATGGGAACTCTCTACCTTCTGCTCAATTTTGCTGGGAACTTAAATCTGTCTGAAAAAGAAAATCCACTTTTCAAAAATATTTTTGTTTCAAAGAGGAAACGAGAGGGAATCGCATCAATGAAGTGAGAGAATCATTGATTGGCTACCTCCTGCACCCCCCCCTACTGGGCATTGAGTCCACAAACTCGGGCATGTGCCCTTTAACAGAATCAAACATGGAACACTTCAGTCAGTACTCTATCAACTGAGTCAAACCACCTAGGGCAAACATTTTCTTGTTTTTTAAACATCCCCATGGGAAAACAGTGTGGCATTTCCTCAGAAATTTTAAAATGAAACTTCCATTTGACCTAGTATTCCCATTTCTAGGAATATATTCCAAGAAAACAGAAACACCAGTCAGAGGGGGTATATGCAACCCTAGGTTTATAGCAGCACAACTTACAATAGCTAAGATTTGGAAACAGCCTCAGAGCCCCTCGGCAGATGAGTGGATTGAAAAAACAGTGATACACCTACACAATGAAATAGTAGACTGCAGTAAAAAAAAAGAAGGAATTCTTTTTTTTTAAAATATATTTTTTTATTGATTTTTTACAGAGAGGAGGAGAGAGGGATAGAGAACTAGAAACGTCAATGAGAGAGAAACATCGACCAGCTGCCTCTTGCACACCCCCTACCAGGGATGTGCCCGCAACCAATGTACATGCCCTTGACCGGAATCGAACCTGGGACCTTTCAGTCTGCAGACCAACGCTTTACCACTGAGCCAAACCGGTTTTGGCAAAAGAAGGAATTCTTAACATTTGCAACAGCATAGATTGAACAGGAAATCATTATGCTAAGTGAAATAAGCCAATCAGAGAAAAAGAAATATCATATGATCTCACTCATTTGTGGAATATAATGAACACCATAACCTGATGAACAAAAATAGAACTGAATCACAGAAGCATCACACAGACAGTTCAACCTATGAAGGAAGGCAGGGGTAAGGGGGTAAGAGATCGATCAATCAAAGGACTTACATGCATGCATATTAGCATAAGCACAAGAGAAAGACAGTAGAGGGGTGAGGGTGGCAAAAGAGAAATCAATGAAGGAAAAAGAAATCTTAGGTAATACTTTAAACAAGAAAGAATTAAAAAAATAAAAAAATATAAAATATCCCTTTGCACTCTTTAAAATAGTAAATTTCATTTATCATTCTATTTTATTATTTTAATATTTTATTGACTTCAGGAAGGGGGAAAGGGAGAAACTGATGGAAATATTAATAATGAGGGAGAATCATTGATTGGCTGCATCCCCATTGCCTCTCCTAGAGATCCAGCCCACAACCCCAAGCATGTGCCTAACCAGAAATGAAACCTTGACCTCCTGGTTCACAGATCAAACTCAACCTTTGAGCCATAGCAGGAATACTCCTTAATCACTTTACTAGGCATTTTATATGATTAACATTTATATAACTCACAACTAAACTATTTATACTCAAATAGCATCTACATAAAAGCAGATTTTGAAAACACTTCCCAGCATAGAGCTGCTTGGAACACTAACATATCACCTGGTCTGACCAGCAGGTGGTCCACAAATCCTGAGGCCTGGCCATTTCTCCTGATAATCACCAAGGATGAATCCACTCTTTTTACTATAAGTTCACCCCACAACCCAATTCCCACTTCTACCCACAACCCAGGGCTGACTGCTTCATCTGTTTGGGTGAAGCAGGATCAGAGGACACCATGCAGAAGCTAAGTCCCACTGGGCACCCTGTGCTGGGCTCTCTTCCCTGTCCTCAGGAGGAGAGCATGAGATTGAAGGGAAAGAATGCTGGGGGCTTCTGCTGGGAGGGAAAAGAGGAAAAACCCATTTACCGACTCTTACTCTACGCCAGGCCCACTACCAAGCCTTCAACATGTACCATCTCCTTGGATCTTACAAGCATCCACTAAGCTGGGTGAGCACCATGATCCTCATTTGACAGGGGAGCTGAGGTTTTTGCCAGAGATCCCTCCACTCAACAGCACCCCTCCTCAGCGGGAGTCTTCATTCATGCCCTTTGATTAGGGACCCTGTGATGGGTTAATTTTATGTGTCAACTTGGCCTGAGGTCCTCCAACTTTTGGACATCATGGACCACCAAGAGTCAACCATTGAACTTGATGGCATTAAAGGTTGACCAAATCGTTGGTAAAGCCATTCTAGGAGTGAATGGACCGGGTTAGCTTTTGATTCAGCACAGGAGTAAGGAGATATTACAGTGCAACTGGGCTTCCTCCAATCTCTTGGGGGCCCGAGTGGATTAGAAAGAGGAAGGAAGGATGAATTCTCTCTTCTTTGGTTTTAGCTGATAGTGAACATAGGTTCCAGGTTGTCAGGGCATCCAACCCTTGGGTGTGCACCAGCTGCCCTTTATTCTCAGGCCTATGGCCTCACACTGGGGCTTCCCATATGGGCTCCCCTGGTTCTCAAACCTAACTTGGACTTGGCCTCAGTTATACCATTGGCTTTGTAGGTTCTCCAGCTTGCAGAGAACAGGTATTGGGACTGAAGGCTGGAGCCCATCCCTATAAATCTCCTACCTGTGTCCATGTGTCCCTGTTGGCTATTTGGGGCCACACTACCTAATACAGCGACTGAGCACAGGCAAGAGGCTCACTCATTTGTGCAGTGTGTCTGCTCCCCTTCCCGACAGACTGATTTCAGTACATGCTCTCTAGACTAGCTCCATAGAGAGGCAGAGGTGTAATGGGCATAAGCCAACCCCCCATGGATATGATCTGTCCCACCTTCCCAGGTTATATTTTATGTGGTGTAGGAATCCTCAGGAAAAGTATTTTGCTCAAAGGAATTTGGATGATATTCCTGGTCATAAGCAGGTTACTTCCTCTGCACCAGGCTGACAGGCATGGGCTGGATGGCTCAGGGGCTCGGTGCCTCTGCATGTGGATGAGCCCTTCTGGAACTGGGGGCCATGCCTTGTCCCTGATCCTTTCCTGGCACAGTCCTGGGATGTGTGGGTCCTTCTGCAGAACCATAGGGAACACTGGCATCCAGGGTCAGAGCCAGCAGAGAGGACCCCTTCACCTCAGAGGTTGGTGGGCCACCTAGCAAGTCCCATTGTGTCCCCCCACAAGGAGGTCAGAGATGCCCAGAGAGAAGACAAGGCCCAGAGGGAGGGATAACATGGACCTGAGCCCTGCAGCCGAACCACATCCCAGCAGTTCCACATTCTGATCCTGAGTCCTCCTCACTGCTTTTTTTTTGTTGTTGTTTGTTTGTTTGTTTGTTTGTTTTTTTAAATAAGTAACTGCAGGGTCCTGAGATGTAAACTGAAGAGACAGGTGAACACAAGCAAGAAGACGAGAAGGTTGCCTTTGAAATTCTTTATTTCTGATCATTGGTTTACAATAAACCACTGCAGGATTCACTCCCTCACAAGAAGCTCAAGCCCCAATTCTGACCCCCTCCCCAAGCAAATCACATTCATGTTTCTGATTGTAGGACCTTACCCCCTGAGGTCCCATGAATTCCCCAACATTTGTCCTGGTCATCGTGGACAGGTGCTGGGTCCCTTCCTTTCCCCATTCACAGTGAGCATGAACCCAAAATGTGGGTGTCCCTTGTATAATGCACCCCAGTTCTATATTACAGCTTCCAAGAGCCCAGAACAAAGCTTTTGCTGAGTGTTCCCACTGAAGAGGGTGATTACAGGGACACAGCTCGGCTACAAGTCATCAAAACTCCACTTTATAAAATTTACTGATGCCACGTTGTTGACAGTACTTGGTGCCAAGAGAGATGATCCTGGGCTTTCCTAACTCCCTCAGAATCCCTGTCAGCTCAGCCCGAACCAGGGCAAGTCTGTCCTTCTTGACAGTCCCCTGGGTTGTGTAACACTCCAGGGGGACGGGGTACAGCTCCAGCTCTAAGCTGCTCAGCCTGGCTGTGTGGCGCAGCAGCTTCTCCAGGGTGTTCAAAGACAAGTCGTTCCCAGTGATTGTGAAGAATCTGAGCTGGTGGCAGCGGCTCAGGACAGGCAGGATGGCCTCGACTTGGGAGTCCACCATGGCACAGTTGTCTAAGCCCAGGTCCTGGAGGGTGGGTGCCACAGCCTCCAGCAGAGCTCGGAGGGGCTCTGGCTTAAAATGTTTGAGGCTGAGAGCAAACAGATGCAGAGTCTTCAGCTGCCTTATTTTCGGGCACTGGAACAGGTGTATCAGGTCTGAATGCATCAAATGCCGGCAATTTTTTATGGAGAGTCTGTCCAAGGGGGTCTGCAGGCACCTGGGGAGAGAAAGAGCCTTTAGTTCCTGAGGATGGGGGTATTTGGTAGAGGGGTTACTCCAGGGGCAGAAGATGGATTTGTCCAAGCCAAGGGTTGTCCTGACAATCTGATGAAGGGAAACACCCAGGACTCCCAGCCTCCTTTTAGGCTGGGTCAAGATCGCGACATCCCCTGAGCTTCATTGCCTCAGCTGCCAAGCAGAGCATTGCACTCTGGAGGGTGACTGGACATATGAAAAACCCTGGGAACATACTCAGAGAGCCTGACAATGTCTAGGTCAAGGTGGGCATGCCTGCACCAAGGGTGCTGTCAACTCAGGCTTCCTTCTGACCACTGCTTGTCTCTGGGCACCAGATATCTAGGCCACACAAGGCTCGCTCATGTAAGACATAAAGAACACACATTGCACTAACTGGTATGACTCAGTGGATAGAGTGTTGGCCTTTAGATTGACTTGTCTCACATTTGAATATCACTCAAGCACATTTGCAGGCTCAACTCCTAGCCCTGATTGGAGCATGAGGAGAAAGCAACCAATCCATGGGTCACTCTCACATAGATGTTTCTCTTTCTCTTCTCCTCCCTCCCACTCTCTAAAAATCAATGGGAAAAATGTCCTCAGGTATGGACAAAGAGAGAGAGAAAGCCAGAGAGTGAGAGAGAGAGAGAGACAGAGAGAGAGGGAGAGAGAGAGCAGACCTGGGCAAGATCCTGCAGCAACATCTGGGAAGGCCAGTCTGCAGAGGTGACTTACATCCCTGCGTCACTGCAGCCACCTCTCACTCTGCAATGCTTTCCGCTGCCGCTCTTTGGCTGCGGAATCATGCCTGTCCTTTCTACCAATGACCTTCCCTGGGACCCAGGACCGCCTGACAGCTGGGGAACCTGACACAGGCTCACATGTGTTCACAATGGCTGGTGGGCACAGAGCTTATGTCTGGAATTGACCCATCCTATTTGGCTTTGCTTCCTTCCTCCCTCTCCCTAAGAAAGAATTCACACACCCAGGCTCGGTGGGTTCCCCATTGTGCCAGTTCTGTTGCCCACCCTGACAGGCTGATTTTAAAACATGCTTCCTTTGGGTGCTCATGGGATACCACCCTCAAAGCACCTAACAAGATCACTTCTTTAACATTCTAAAACTGTGACCACTGCTACACAGCTCACCTGAGTATCTGGTCCAGACGGCCTAGGAGGAAGCAGGGAGAATCCATGTGGAGCTCTCGCAGGTGCTGCAGCTTGAGGATCTGAGAGAGGAATTGGTGAAAGGATTGCTGTTCCTCTCTCTCCCACTCT
The DNA here is from genome assembly GCA_963693515.1 of Pipistrellus nathusii. Lineage (NCBI taxonomy): Eukaryota > Metazoa > Chordata > Mammalia > Chiroptera > Vespertilionidae > Pipistrellus > Pipistrellus nathusii. The sequence continues at coordinate 6,787,404 of OY882859.1, forward strand.
GATTCCTCTTGCTCCTCTTGCTCCTCTTCCTCTTCTTCATCGTCCTCCTCTCCTGCCGACATGTAGATGTAGGAGAGAGAGAGTTTCTGCAGGTTCCTCATCTGCCCCAGGTAAAAAGCAAATGCCCCCAGGGTGGGCAGGTCCCAAATGCAGTTCAGTTTCACCGCCTGGATGCAGTCCAGCTGCACCAAATCCAGGACCTGCCTCAGAAGCTGGAAGGGCACCGCAGCAATCCTCAGCGTCTTGCAGCACAGGTGTACCAGCCCTTCTCTCTGCTGGGCCCAGTGGATGACGTACATGAGAAATGAATATCTATCCCATTCATTGAAGTTAAGGTCTAGAAACACCTCCACGGGAGCTAAGGGGTGCTCCATGTTGGGGCTGGACCTGTGCACAGCCACTGGTACCATCGGTGAGCGCTTCTGGGTGCTGTCTCCACACCACATTCTCCAGAAGTCAGAACCCCTGTCCCTTAAATCCAGCACCCGCAGTTTGCACTTCCTGTGGGGAAAGCAGGACATTAGTCTAGATTCTTTTAGGTCAAGAGGACAGTGGCTAAGATGCTTTATGGACAGTGTGTCTCAGGGATTGAGCATCTACCTATGAACCAGGAGGTCATGATTTGCTTCTCAATCAGGGCACATGCCTGTGTTGCAGGCTCAATGCCCAGTGCAGAGGGGAAGTATTTGCAAGAGGCAGGCCATCACGACTCTCTCTAATCATTGGTGTTTCTATCTCTATCTCTCCCTTCCTCTCTGAAATCAAGAACAAAAAATCTTTTTAAAATAATGACAGAGGCCTAGCTGGTTTGGCTCAGTGGACAGAGCATCAGCTTGTGGACTGAAGGGTCCCAGGTTCTATTTCAGCCAAGGCCACATGTGGGGGTTTCAGGCTCAATCCCTTCACAGGTGGTGTGCAGGAGGCAGCCAATTAATGATTCTTCCTCATCATTGATGTTTCTTTCTCTCTATCCCTCTCCCTTCATCTCTGAAATCAATAAAAATATTTTTTGAAAAATAACAACAGAACGAAAGCAGGGAAGAATGAGACTGAGCATCTGGGTTGAGGCAGCAATCAGACTCCACCCCAACCGTGAGCTTCTACTTAGAATCCCAAGGTCAACTTCGCCCTTACCCTCCTCTTCCCTCTGCTTTGCTTTGCTCATCTCCTTCCGTCCCTCCTGGTTCCTGCTTCTCCTACTTTCAAATACCACTGGGAGGAGGCAGTGCGTTTTGCAGATGACTCTCCCAGTCGGGAGTCCTCCAGTTCCCATGGTGAGCTCAGCAGTGTGCCAGGGCTCCCTGAGCCTCACTGACACCTTCACAAACCTTGGGACCCCCTCAGGCCTCCACACACCCTGATGCCATTGTCTCCAGGATACCCAGGACCCTCCCAAGTACCAGGAGCAGCCTTACCTGGGGCGAACCTCCTGGGCAAGCAGAAGGTCAAGCCCATCCAACACGGCTTTGAAGACCATGTCCAGTGACAGGTCTGGCAGGCCGCCCAGAGGGAGGACAGTGAAGGGCCAGGCTTGTGCCATCGCCTTCAGGACCTGGAGATGTCTACTACGGTAGGCCTGGATGAACAGCTGCGGGAAGAGCTCGGCGGGCAGGTACTCCAGAGCTGCGATGGCCAAGGCCTGATCCCTCAGCAGGCTCTCCCCCGTCAGCTGCAGGAGTGTGGGTGGGGTCTTGATGCTCATTCTCAAGGTGCTCCAAAGGAATCCTGTGGAAACAACCAGGGAACAAGGCATCCTCATCAAGCCAAGCCTTTGATCCCCATCTTCTGACTCCCCATTTTCACAGGAATCAACTAGGGCCAAAGCCACTGCCTGACAATGGTGAGAGCCTCTGTTTAGAGAGTCCCATTCTGGGCTAGGTGACCACAGAGCCATAGCTCCCCTGCAGGCCCCAGGACAAGCATCTCAGAAGCATCCACATCTTTCATTCAGTCTGCCTGGGAAGTGGGTACTGAAGGGCCTGAAAGATGACCCCCACCTTTTTCGGGGAAAATTTCAGACCAATCTATAAACACAAACTTAATATTGGAAATTTCCAGAAATAAAACCACAGTTAAGATGTTTTCATTAGGGGTGTGGGATGGGGGGAGAGGGGGGGTTGTTGGGGAATCAGCTTGGTTACACATTTATAAATAGGGGCGCCGGCCCTGCGTTCCGTCGCCGGTCATGGGCCGCTCCCGCCAGACGGGCACGCACCGGGCGCACTTGCTGGGCCGCCAGATGAAGGCGAAGAGGCGGCGGCAGACCTGGACGAGATCCACCGCGAGCTGCGGCCCCAGGTTTCCTCACGGCCCCGGCCGGACGCGGGTGCCCAGCCAGACCCGGACCTGCCCGGGGGCGGCCTGCACCGCTGCCTGGCCTGCGCGAGGTACTTCATTGATTCTGCCAACCTGAAGACCCACTTCCGGTCCAAAGACCACAAGAAAAGGCTAAAGCAGCTGAGCGTGGAGCCTTACACTCAGGAAGAGGCTGAGAGGGCAGCAGGCATGGGCTCCTATGTGCCCCCCAAGCGGCTGGCAGTGCCCACAGAAGTATCCACGGAGGTCCCTGAGATGGACACGTCAACCTGACATGGCCCGAAGATGCAGGGCAGAGCGGCCGCCCATGGACTGTGACGCAGGGCTAGGCCGGGAGAGACTGTGCCATCCTTCTTTGGCCCTGAATTTGCAAGAGGATGGCCTCTTCTGGGTGCCCTCCCCCTCAAATAAAGGACCTGGATAAAGAAAAGAAAAAAAAAATAGACCAAAGCACAAACCCAAATGTTGGAAATTCAAGCAAAACTACACTTAGAGGCAAAATCAATGATTTCAATTTCTTTGTCAGTAAAACAAAGCAAAAGAAGAAAAAAAAAAGAAGCTCTCTGTGTCACCTTGAGAAATTTATCTGCTGTTGATATGGTTGGCGGGGGCTCTGATCTCAGACCTGGGCTCTGATCTCAGACCTCAGCTCTGACTGCAGACCTGGAACTCTCTGACGCTCTGCTCTGATACCTGGGGTTTTTATACACCTTCTTAAACACTAGAATCCAATCAGACCCTCAGCCCCCAGCCCTTAATCCTACCAGGCACCTGAAGCAGCCTTACCTGGGGCAAACTTCCTACGAATAATCCAATAATGCAATTGTTGCCTCTTCAGATGAATGGATTGAGAGAAAGTGAGGGAGGGGCAAGATGGAAGCCTGGCTCATTGATCCCTCCCACAGACACTGACTGAGGTTGACTGATGGCCCATAGTTATCATCCTGGGTGTGAGACAGTGAAGGTGTCATGGGTTCCTGATGTTAAATAGGAAAGAGCAAAACCGGAGAGCATGGTTGCTGGGGTTCTTTGATCACATCAGAGTTATCAGAACATTGCAGACGTAAAACACCCTTGAGAAGACACTGGTGCCATCCCCAGGGGAACTAAGGAAATGTGTCCGGCATCAAGTGAGGTTTTATGTCAGGTGAGCTCCTCCGGGAGCAAGTGGTGGGCGACTGAGGTTGTGGCTGTCCTAGACCCCAAGGCCTCTCTGAGGGAGGTCAAGTCACAAGCACCATGGGAGGCAGGGGTCAGGGCTGGGCAGGGTGATGCTGGGCCATCCTATTGGACCCTGTGAATGACCCTGGGCCATGGAAAAGATGGGTATTTTTCTTGGAAAGAAGAGAGATGGAAGGACTCTTCCTTGGCTGAATTTAGGATCTCAAAGGAAACAAGCTGGAGGGGAGGCAGTGCCATTTTAGAGGGCAAAGGGAGAGATTGGATCTTCTGTCCCGCCCAGGAGGAAAAGGGTGGGTCTGCTCTGGGGAAGATGGGATTAACTCAGCAAAAAGGGTGGAGAAGCTTAAATCTAATAAACTGAGCATAGGGGGAAAGGATCAACCTTGGGAGTTCGACATTTCCAAGCCCAAAAGGCTTTGTAAGTGGATGCTGTGAGCTCTTTGGGATCTTGGAGACAGGGTCAGAAATAAAAGTCATCCAATCACATGCAACCCTGTCAACATCGTGGCAGCTGCGGCTTTTAGTCAAGGTTTTTATACAGAGAAATCTTCCAAGATAGCAAGTGCCTTCCCTGACTACACCATGTCTCCTTGGCTCCACTCCTGCCGTCATGGCACCTTTTCACTTCTCCGCACCCCCAATGACCTTCTTATGACCACCAGCCCCTAAATCCCCCACTTCAGTAAGCATGACCCCAATATCTCTCTGTTCTGTATTGTCTGACATCCGTGTGGTGTGCAGAACCAGAGGCACTGTGAGGCCAGGCAGCAATCATGGGTCCTTAGACATCCGCAAATGAACAGGTGGCCCTTGGCGGTGTGAGGAAGGCCAGCTGTGGCCAGCCCATTGCTGCCACGTGGAGTTCCTGGCCTGCACAGCCTTCCTCTAGGTCCCCATCCTTCTCCTGTCAGTCACTCTCCCCACAGACTCCCCTGAGCACCCAGTGTGTGTGCCACATCCTGACTCTGGGGAACTCTGAGTCACATGGAGAAGACAGCGCCACTGAACAGACTCTGAGTGAGGACAGGAGGCACCGGAGTGAGTGCTGAGGCCTGTGGCTGAGCTCTCCTGGGAATGGGCAGCACAACCCAGGCTGCCTCCTCTAGGAACCATAGGATTTGTCTGCAGTTTAAACACCTGCCACTACTCAGCTGTGGGTGACAAAAATGTGTCAGTGCAGGTCCAACAGTTGTAAGAAATGTCTGGCACAGTCTGGGGTGGGGGTGGGGCGGCTGTGCGTGTGGAGAAGCAGAGGTGTATGGGAATTCTCTACCTTCTGCTCAATTTTTCTGGGAACTTAAATCTGCTCTAAAAAATGAAATCCATTTTTTTTTTAAGAATTCTAAAACAGGCAATAACTTTTTATTCCCTCTCAATTCATTCTGTTCTATCTTTTTGCTTTTCCTGGGTTTTGGTTGCAGGCAGTTCAAGGCTTGCCCCCTGCATTGGTTCAGCCTTTCTCATGGTGATCTCAATCTTTGTTGCAGTCATAGTTACATAACTTCGCGTTACATCAATCACACCCCATAATTTCATATTTTGATGAAATTCCTTCTCTCCTTCGAATACAATGTACACATTTAACAATGTGCTATTTGCTACTACTTGACTAAGTTCCGGAAGTGAATTTTTAGCATATACTGAAACTGTGACTTGACCCCCAGTTTGATGCCAGTCATGTCTACATGGAACAACTTTTTTCCCAGCATCCTTTGCCGTCCACATAGGTTTCCCTTTTGTACAGCCCTCTTGGGCTAAGAAAGTATTAAAATCAGAAGTTTTTCTTCTACAACAGCTCCAGTATTTCACCCCTTCATGGAAAATAGGTACACCAGAATGATATACAGACTTCTAGACTCTGTAGACCTTGATATGTCTTTGTACACCCTCCATTTTTACATGAGGTCCCAATCTTAATTTCATCACTGTCTTCTTTGTCTTTTTCATTCCCAGATGACAGTTTAAGTTTATCCAGGGCTTGTTTTAGGGAGGCAGATACTTTTAATTCCAAACTTGTCATTGGTTCATCTGGGCTTGGCCTCTTTATTGCTTCTACTGGTTTAGGGGCTTGAATGATGTGCTCCTGAAATTTGGGTTTCAATTCAGATAGTTCTTTCTTCTCAGTAGTCTTGACTTCAGGTTTGACTGGCTCAGGTGGCTTTTCACTATTATGCCTGCCTTTTGTACAGCCTACAATGCTTAAAAAATCAGAAAAATCCGTTGTTCTTCTCCTATAGTAAGACCAACCCTTTAATGCATCATGGAAGACTGGTACACCTGGGTGGTATGTGCAAGCATCGTCGGCGTTGCTGTTGGCATCGAAGCGCTGGCCGCAGCCACGGTTGTAGCAGAGCAGCGCCATCTCCGTCCCAGCGACCCGGCCGCGGGGCGGGTCGCGTTCAGCTCCCGCTGCGAGCGCCAGTCTGGCGGCGGCGGGAGCCGGCTTTGAAATCCATTTTTCAAAAATATTTTTATTTATTTCAAAGAGGAAAGGAGAGGGAGATAGAGGCATCAATGAAGTGAGAGAATCATTGATTGGCTACCTCCTACAAGCCCCCTACTGGGGATTGAGTCCACAAACTCGGGCATGTGCCCTTAAACAGAATTGATCATAGGACACTTCATTCGACAATCTATCCATTCAGCAAAACCCCTTAGGGCAAACATTGTTTAAAAAAATATCCCCTTGGGAAAACTGTATGCCATTTCCTCTAAAATGTTTAAATGAAACTTCCATTTGACCCAATTCTCCCACTTCTAGGAATACATTCCAAGAAAACAGAAACACTAATAAGAGGGGATATATGCACCCCGGATTCATAGCAGCACAATTTACAATAGCTATGATTTGGAAACAACCTAAGTGACCCTCATCAGGTAAGTGGATTAGAAAACAGTGACAGAATTACACAATGAAATACTAAGCTGTTGTAAAATAAATAAATAAATAAATAAATAAATAAATAAGAAGAAATTCTTACTATTTGCAACAGCATGGATTGAAAAGGAGAGCATTATGCTAAGTGAAATAAACCAATCAGAGAAATATCACATGATCTCACTCATTTGTGGAATATAATGAACACTGTAAGCTGATGAACAAAAATGGATCCAGAGTCATGGAAACATCAAACTGACTCTCCAACCTATGAAGGAAGGTGAGGGTGAGGGGGTAAGAGATGAACCAAAGGACTTATATGTGTACATTTGTGCATAACTGTTGGACAAAGACAGCAGGTGGTGAGGGCATGTGCCTGGTGGGTGAGGTCGGCAAAGGAGAAATCAATGAGGAAAAAAGAAGACTTACATTACACTTTAAACAATAATCAATTTAAAATTTAAATATATATACATAAAATATCCCATGCAGTCTTTAAAATTCTAAATCTCCTTTGCCATTCTATTCTTCAAATACTTTTATTGATTTCAGGAAGAGGAGAGGGAGAAAATAACAGATACATCACTAAAGAGAGAGAATCATTTATTGGCTGCCTCCCAAATGTCCTCCACTAGGGATCCAGCTCACAACTTTAGGCTTGTACCTAACCAGGAATGGAACCTTGACCTCCTGGTTCATAGTTCACTACTCAACTACTGAGCCACCCCAGGCATTCTCCTTAATCACTTTAATGTGTACATCGTTCTCTTTAATCACTTTAATGTGTATATGGTTAACATTTATATAACTCACAACAAGAGTATTTATACTCAAATAGCATCTACATAAAAGCAGATTTTGAAAACACCCCACAACATAGTTCTGCATGCAACTCTAGCACATCATCTGGTCAAACAGCAGGTGGCCTGGCTATTTTTCTGATAATCCCAAGGGATGAATCCACTGTTTTCACTGTAACCACACCCCTACCACTCAGTCCCACCCCAGGGCTGACTGCTTCAGCTGTTTGGGTAAAGCAGGATCAGGGGGACCCCATGCAGAAGCAGAGCCCCACTGGGCACCCTGTGCTGGGCTCTTCCCTGTCCTCAGGAGGAGAGCAGGAGACTGAGGGGAAAGGATGCTGGGGGACTTTGCTGGGAGGGAAAAGAGGAAAAGCCCATTTACTGACTCTTACTCTACGCCAGGCCCACTGCAAAGCCTTCAACATGCACCATCTCCTTGGATCTTACCAGCATCTACTAAGCTGGGTGAGCACCATGATCCTCATTTGACAGGGGAGCTGAGGTTCTTGCCAGAAGTCCCTCCACCCACCAGCACCCCTCCTAAGCGTGAGTCTTCATTAGAGTGCCTTTTGATTAGGGTCCCTGTGAAGGGGTAATTTTATGTGTCAACTTGACCTGAGGTCGTCCAACTTTTGGACCTCATGGACCATCAGTTGGCGACCACTGAACTTGATGGCGCTAAGGGATGACCAAATAGTTGATAAAGGCATTCTGGGTGTAAGTGGACTGGGTTAGCTTTTGATTCAGCACACGAGTAAGGAGATCTTACAGTGCAGCGGGGCTTCCTCCAATCTCTTGGGGGCCCGAGTGGAATAGAAAGAGGAAGGAAGGAAGGAAGAATTCTCTCATCTCAGTCTGAATGGGAGAGCAGAGAGCGGTAGGTGTGGGAGGCCCACGGAGGCAGGCTGGTGCTGACCACAGCCTCCACCTCGGTGGAATTATTCTGATGGATTTGGGAGCTCATGGTTGCTTGGTAAAAAGGAGTTAAGGTAAGAAAAAACTGTGTTGGCTGATCTCGGAGGTGGTTCCCAAGTGGTGACTGGGAAAGATGGTGGAGGGTGGTCGGAGGCTGGAAGAAGGGGTGTCCCTGGGTCTGTTCCGTCTGTTTCGTCCAAACCCTGTTGAAGCAAGAGAATGTGAATCCCTTTATTGTTTTTCCAGAAACGGGAATGACTACCTTTCGCCAGGAATATGGGAAACCCGCATGGCAGGCAGGATTTCAGTAGCCTCTGTAAGGCAGGGGAATCATAGCCTTCGACTTGAAGGAAGTTCATCAGATGAAGGAAGAATCAAAATGTCTGCCTTTGCCTATTTTGTACCTATATCCTAGTCAACCAAACCAGTTACGGAGTGAAAGTTAAGTATCTGTTATTTATAGTAAACAGATTGCTATATAAAAATGGCAATCTAATTTTAAGTAGACTAGAGACCTGTTGCACATGCAAGAATGGGCCTTCCTTCCCCTGGCTGCCGCCACCACTTTCACTCTGGCCAGGAGCCACCTTTCCGCCTTCCCATGCTGCACAGAGGCCTGGAGTGGCTGGGGTGGTGTGGAATGCCTGCATTGTCACCATGGCAATGACACAAGCATCCTGCCCTGCCCCTGGCTGCTCAGCGCCTGTGTATGCGAGTAACCCACCATCTTTGTTGGGTTAATTTGCATACTCCTAATTGGCTGGTGGGTGTTGTGAATGTACGGTTAATTTGCAACTTTCTCTTTTATTAGTGTAGATAGTCATAGGGTTAAAAGATAATCCCACAAAAAAAAATTGCGAGGAAGAAAATAATAATAAAGAACAGAAATAATTGGAAATAAATATATAATAGGAAAAATCAACAAAACCAAAAGTTAGCTATTAAAATCAATTATAACATTGACAAATCTTCATGATTAAAAAAAAGAGAGAGAGACAGAATTCACAAATAACCCATACCAGGAATGATAAAAGGGATACACTACAGGTATTAAATACAAGATGAGATATGATGAACTATTATATGACAATAAATTTGAAAATTTAAAAAAAATGGGCAAATTCATAGAGAAAAACAACTTAGCAAAAGTGATTAAAGAAGAAGTAAAATGCTTGAAAATTTCTACAACCACTGAAGGAAATGAATTGGTAGGAAAAACATTTCACAATAAAAATTTCAGGCTCAGAAGGCCTTCCTGGTAGGACTCTTATCAAATATCCACACAAGACATTATTGTAATCTCACACACATTCTTTCACCCACAAAAAGAAGGGTTCCCCAATGCTAGCCTAGCATCTCCTTAATACTACCCAGTACTTAGCCGAGGAAAATCCAAAAAGTAATCCCTCTACCTCATGAACAAACAGGCAAAAGTCCTTAAACACACGAGCAAACCAAACTTAGTATCATTTGAAATGGATAAAACGCGATGAGCGAGTGGAGTTTGTACCAGGAACACCAGGTGGTTTATCCTTAAGAAAATTAATGACTGTTATTCACAACATTCAGAAAGTAAAAGAGAAACAGCATATGATTGGTTTAATACATGCAAAAAGAAGCATTTGCCGAGGCCGGTTTAGCTCAATGGATAGAGCGTCGGCTTGGGGACTGAAGGGACCCGGGTTCGATTCCGGTCAAGGGCATGTACCTTGGTTGCGGGCATATCCCCAGTGGGGGGTGTGCAAGAGGCAACTGATCGATGACACTCTCTCATCGATGTTTCTAACTCTCTATCTCTCTCCCTTCCTCTCTGTACAAAATCAATAAAATATATTTTTTAAAAAAAGAAGCATTTGATAAAATGCAACGCATCTTTGATAAAGCTTGGCAATCTAACACCTGCAGCAAATACATTAACGGTGAAATGGCAAAGCTCTTTTCTGGCCAGCGGGAGCAAATCAAGGACATCGGCTGCCATCCTGTCTCCACACCAATACAAGGAGACAAGAAAAGGGACAAAGTATAATCGAAAAATATAAACAAGAAAGAGGGGGAGAGGAAAGAGCCCTGTGGGGTTGGATGGAGGGTGTGATGCTGATTCATTAATAAAAAACACATAAACGCTACAATTGCATCCCATATTTACATGCCCATGTAAAACTAAAATAAGAGAGCCCTAGCTAGCTGACTAGCTCTGTTCCTTCCTTCAAGGAGGACGCGAGCAACACAAATTGGGAATCAGTCTTTTTCTTAGGATATCTTTGCCTTTAAAAATCTCTAGCAAAGAAATTGGACCAGTTACATAAAATTCAAAGTAATTTTTAAAAATCAGCTAAGGCCTCGGGCTTCTGTGCAGAGATGGCCAAGTCCAAGAACCACACCACACACTACCAGTCCTGAAAATGGCACAGAAACGGCATCAAGAAACCCCGGTCATGCCTAAACCGGTTTGGCTCAGTGGTAGAGCGTCGGTCTGTGGACTGAAAGGTCCCGGGTTCGATTACGGTCAAGGGCATGTACATTGGTTGAGGGCACATCCCCGGTGGGAGTTGTGCAAGAGACAGCTGGTCGATGTTTCTCTCTCATCGACGTTTCTAGCTCTCTATCCCTTTCCCTTCCTCTGTAAAAAAAAAAATCAATAAAATATATTAAAAAAAAAAAAGAAAAAGAAACCCTGGTCACAAAGATAAGAATCTCTTAGGGGGTAGAGCCCAAGTTGCGCTTTGTCAAGAAGCACAACAAGAAGGGCCTGAAGAAGATGCAGGCCAATAACGCCAAGGCCATGAGCGCCCGCGCTGAGGCCAACAAGGTCCTGGTCAAGCCCAAGGTTCCCAGGTCTAATATCTCAAAAGGATGTAGCCACAAACTCAGCCGACTTGCCTACATCGCTCACCCCGAGCTTGGGAAACATGCTCGTGCCCGCATTGCCAAGAGGCTCAGGCTCTGCTGGCCAAAGGCCAAGGCCAAGGCGGAAACCAAGCCCCAGGCTGCAGGTGCGGCTGCGGCTCCGGCTCCTGCCTCCAAAGGTGCCCAGGCCCCCATGAAGGCTCCACAGTAGAGGTCTCTGCCTGCCGACGTGAGGAAGGAAGGACTGGGGAGCGGAAGGGCCCTGAGCTGCTGTCTGCGTGGCGCTGGTGCCATCCCATGCTGCTTGTACAGATGAACCTGCGGCAGGATAAAAACATAAAATCAGTTTGTGCAATGAGAGTGACAACACAATTAGAAAATTCTAGTGTTGAAGGAGACTTTATTTTATTTTATTTTTAAAAATATATTTTGCTGATTTTTTTACAGAGAGGAAGAGAGAGGGATAGAGAGTTAGAAACATCGATGAGAGAAACATCAATCAGCTGCCTCTTGCACACCCCCTACTGGGGATGTGCCCGCAACCAAGGTACATGCCCTTGATCAGAATCAAATCTGGGACCTTTCAGTCTGCAGGCCGACGCTCTATCCACTGAGCCAATCCGGTTTCAGCTGAAGGAGACTTTAAAGATGATCTCATTCAAAAGGAAATCTCTTCGATGTTTGTGAGTGTGGCTGTCGGGGGAGGCACCCGCCCGCTCCGGTGAGACCTGCTGCCCCCACTTGGGAAGCTCTCCAGAGCAATGATAGAAGGGCGCGGTGTCAAGCAAAGAGGAACAACCCACTTAGGGTGACAGATCGCAGCTGATTCAATGCGATTTTGCATGCTCACTAAGTGGTGTCCTAGCACCAGCTAGTGGCAGGAATTAATGAAGGCGTTATTTGCCAGGAAAAACAGAACATTTGTCATAAGGAAATTTTACATTTCAATTTCTCGAGCAGCTTTTAGGCACCTTCCACGGTCCATCATTTTTACCCTCTCCACTACATAACTCAGACATCTTCATAGAAAATGCTGAAGGGTGCTGTTTTGCTGAAAGGAAAAAAAAATGGTGAGAGACTTGCATCTGCAATTGACAGAATCCTGGGAAGATGGTTGAGGATGGGAGCGGGGAAAGAAGGGAATGAAAAATCGTTGTGTTTGGGGAAAAAAAAAAACAAACAAAAAAAACTACCCTTGAATATATAGCCTTCACAGAGCTTGTGAGTGCGGAGCAATTTCTTGGTCTTCACCTAATTCAGTCTGAAGGGTCCTCTAGTTGTCCTTGAGAGCAGTTATTAACTAAGACCCCAGCCCAGGTATCGTCACCCACATGATGGAAAATCTGAAATTTCAAACAAACGCATCTCATCACAATCTGAGCCAGCTCTGACACCGTTTTTACTCTGTTCTTTTTCGTAGACAAAGTGAATTAAGGGCTTCTCTGGCTCATTTTCTATATATGTAGAGAATATATATATATATATATATATATATATATATATATTATTGATTTCAGAGAGGAAGGAAGAGGGGAAGAGAGAAACATCAACAATGAGAGAAAAATCATTGATTGGCTGTTTCCTGCATGCCCCCTACTGGGGATTGAGCCTGCAACCCGGGTATGTACCCTGATGGGAATCAAACCATGACCTCCTGGTTCAGAGGTCAACACCCAACTACTGAGCAACCCTAGCCATGCTCTGTAGCTGATTGACCCTGGTAGCTAGCCTGCTCTGATGCCGTCAATGTAGCTTACCTTCATTATTGCTTTCACACCCAGAAGATCCAGTGCGTCCACACAGCACATGCAGCGTTAATTCATGATGATCACAAAGTGTGATTAAACTGCATGCAATAGCTAAGAGCTAGAAGATGCACGCAATTCAACACACGCTTATTTCAAATTACTCTGTGGTGGGTGCTAATGGGTCGGAGATTAAGTCCCCGACCTCACAGACTTCACAGTTCAGTGGCGAGGAGATGCCCACTGCCAGGTAATGCAGAGGGGAAAGAAAATGTTCTTCAGTTTCTAAATTGTTAATATCTGGCACCGTGCGAAGATTTACAGGGAGGATCTCATTCAGTCCTCGCACCACAATGAGGTAGATTCCATTCCTACCTTCACCTCGTGCATGCAGAAAAAAATGAGGCTTCAGAGAGAGGAGCAATTTTCCTAAAGCTGGAGGTGGTAACGATAAGAGGAAGTCCATCCTTTTTACCCCCTTGACTACATATCTCAGACATCATCATTTCACATGCTGGCCAAGTTGTTAACATGTCTTTAAAAGACTTAAAGAAAAAAAATAAAATAAAAATGAGCTTTCTTATCCTCCAACCCAGGATAGATGTATTAATATTTACTCTTGCTTATCGATTTATGTTAGCACTAGAGGCCCAGTACATGAAAATGCATGCAGTGGGGTGAGGGTCCCTCGGCCTGGCCTGCTCCCTCTCACAGTTGCCCTCAGGGACAGGAGGTGACCTGGCAATCACGAAGACGATGCCCCATCACATCTCTGCTGCTGCCACTGCCGACAGCGCAAACCTCGGCCTACCCTGATTACTTGAGTCTCAGGCAGCCCTGGGCAGCTGGGCAGCCGCCATCTGAGGCTTGCCTGTGCCTCAGGCCGGCCCTGGGTGGCTGGGGGGCTGAGGGGACTGGGGGACTCCGGAGGCAGGCATGTGGAGGCTTGCCACGAGCCTGCCACCCTGGTGGGGCTGAGGGGCCTGGGCACCACCATCTTGTGGCTGTGGGTACCGCCATCTTTGAGGGTGGGGCAGTCAATTAGCATATTCACTCCTTATTGACTGTGGGCACCTCCATCTTTTCGACAGCATGAAGGCCAATTAGCATATTGCCTTTTTATTAGATAGGATGGATGCATGGACAGTTGTTTACACTTTGATTTAGAATCCAGCACCATCTTCCTTATTTTGTTGCTCAGCTTGTTCCCAGCTTTGGCCATTGGGAGATGTCTCAGCTGGCTCATGTATCCCTTTGACAACTCCCATCATTGTATTTTTTACTTATTTGAACACTTTCTTATTTTTTGGCACTACAAGACTCCCCAGTCTTATCATGTAAATGTCCTTGTTGGCTGTGTTTGAAAACTATATTAGCCCCAACTTGTTTGGCTTAGTGGATGGAGCATCGGCCTGCAGACTGAAGGGTCCTAGGTTTGATTCCGGTCAAGGGCACATGCCTGGGCTATGGGCTCAATCTGCTGTAGGGGGTGTGCAAGAGGCAGCCAATCAATGATTCTTTCTCATCATTGATGTTTCTATCTCTCTCTCCCTCTCCCTTCCTCTATGAAATTAATAAAAGTATATTTTAAAAAACTATATTAATCTTATTCATATGATCAGGTGCTCTGTAAGCTCAGTGTACATGAGCCCAGATTTGTGGCTACACATTGAGTTTCCCAGTACATTATTTCTATATTTCTTTCTTTTTTTTTTTTTTTTAATATTTTTATTGATTTCAGAGAGAAAGATAGAAACATCAATGTTGAGAGACCATCATGGATTGGCTGCCCTCTGCACGCCCCACAGCAGGGACTGAGCCTGCAACCCAGACATATGCCCTTGACCGGAATCGAACCTGGGACTCTTCAGTCCGCAGGCTGAAGTTCTATCCACCTAGCCAAACCAGTCAGTGCTATTTCTGTATTTCTACCTTCCTTTTGAATAGAGGTGGGAATTGGCTGGGTTTGACTACCAACATCTGAGGCTGGATTTGAACCTGGAGCAGCACCGATTTACGGCAACGGCATTAACTCAGTGCATTCTGTTGCTTCCAATAAACTAGAGAAATTATCAGTCTCTTCACATCACGCGGACTGTCTCATATTCTGCTTTGGTTGAACAGTTGGAGCCAAAGGAGGCGGGAAGAGCCTAACAGCTATGTGCCCTCTGGCAAGGTTTCCCAACCTCAGCCCTGCTGATGTTTGGGGCTGGACACTTCCTTGTTGTGGGTGGGGCTGTGTTGTCACTAGAGAGTGTTCCCAGCATCCCTGGCCCCACCCACGAGGTAACAGTCGCACTCACCACGTTGTGACCACCCAAATGTCTCTGGACATTGTCCCAGGTACACCCAGGGGTACAACCACCTCCAGGTGAAACCGAACTTCCATAATAATAACCTGAGACATTTCTATTTGCAGGCTCACCACAGAGAGGAGGCTTAAAGGCCTGGAGTCAACAGCCCTTTTACCGTGGAATCGGATCAGCTTTGATTCGCTGGGCAAGACTAGGCAAAGGCAACCTTCCAGGACCAACCAGGGTGGCTGGCATTTGGGCAATTTGAAAAGTGATTCCAAAGGCGGGGAGGCCGGTCTGTTTCGTTCATTGAAACACCTGCACCCACGTGGTGAGTGTTAGCGCTGCGGTCCTGGCCGGCGTCCAGCCAGGTGGGCGCAGCTGCCCGCCTCGGTTCTCCTTCCAATATCCGTTGGGCACACGGTGCCTTTCTTCTGTTCGGCGCTGCGTGACTAAACCACAATTATTATCTCAGCTGCCAGAGATTAGTCAGGGGCCATTAACTCCTGATCTGTTTCTAACGTTTCAGTTGGCCAAGCCCTGGAGGGTGAAACGGACAACTTGAGTTTCCCCACTTGGGCTCTGGGGGATGGAATCGTGGAGAGAGAAACCTTGAAATAGTTCATAAATCTGTGCAGGACGTGCTTAGAGGAAGATTAATCTTATAGGAAGTAAAACAAGCTCATCACAGTGTCCAGCACTTTGCTGTGTAGACATGATTGAAGGACCGAGTGTCCTGACATTCCTGATGGCCCCCATCTTGCCTCTGATTGGGAGCCCTGTTTACACCTGTCCTTTCAGAAAAAAAAAAAAAAAAAAAAAAAAAAAAAAAAAAAAAAAAAAAAAAAGTCATGCCCTTCTACGACTTTTCTCAATCCCTGTTCCCCGTAACCAGCCAGTCCTGTATTTTAACCCCTGTAGAGGCCTTGTCTCTGCATAGCAGCAGTGTGAATGGAATACACCTAGGATACCAACTTGTCCTGGTCTGTACAGGACTTTCTGATTTTTGCAATGAAAGTATGGGTCCCAGAAAATCCTTCCATCCCTGTCAAACCAGGATAGTTGGTTACCTTAACTCCTTGAAGGCCACATCCATATCTCATTTGCTTTGACCTCAAGTCTCTCCAAACACACCTCTCAGCATGTAGGTCCGGAAGTGATTTTGTATCTTTAAAAAAAAAAAAAAAAGATTTGATGTGAGAAATTGAAAACTAACTGCAACTCTCCGACTGGCCATGAGGGGGCGTGCTCTCCCACATATCCAGTGCTGCCTGGCTATGGAGGCCAGTTCTGGGTTAGCAGTGCTCAAATTCAAATTTAGTGATTGTCTAAAGGGTAGAAATTAAAAAACAAAAACAAAAAAACAATCAAGTCAAAGTCATCTTTAGTCCTTAAAAAAAGAGATAAAGAGAAACCAATGTTTATGAAATGTACCGTTCATTCTGAGTACCACCAGGTTCCAGGAGTCTTACGTCCCTGATTCACCTTACAAAGTGACAATTGTGGCTAAGTAGCTGAAAATCACAGAGTTGGGTGAAACTTCAAAGACCACCATCTGTCCACTACCATCACCCTGTTATTTCAAAGAAGAACCATGAAATGGGAGAGTTACACTCTGTTCCCTTGGAGGTGGGGGTCCGGGAAAGCGGTGTAGATGATGCTTAACGGAGGCCTTGGTCTATGCCAGTCACCAGGAACAGGGCTGGGGTGCAGGCATCACTCCCCAGTGTGCACACCCACAGGAGGCTGGGTGGGAAATGGGACCACAAGGGCCCCAGAGCGATGGCGAGACAAGGAGTCCCGGCCCTTGTTACCTTCCGAGCCCCCAGAGAGCAGAGGCCAGTATTGCTGAACCACGCTACGGAGCTCAGAGAGCAAAGTGAAGGGGATGTGGACAGAGGTTGAGGCTATTCAGCATGAGAACTAACCGGGAGTCCTTAGGAGAGACTCAGGAGAAGGGACAGGGGGGACTGCATGTGCCATGGATGCCAGGCCACCTGTGCTTGCCCCCTGCCAGAACTGACAAAGCCAACCCCAACTAAATCCAGAACCGAAATACCGAGACTACCTCCAGGGGGAAAGGCATCTGGTGGTCATTGTTGTCAAAGCGAAGAAAGAGGAAGAGCAGGGCCATTTAATATATATGTGTGTATATATATTTATATATATATATATATATATATATATATATATATATATATATAATTGATTTTTTACAGAGAGGAAGGGAGAGGGATAGAGAGTTAGAAACATTGATGAGAGGGAAACAACTATCAGCTGCTCCCTGCAACACCCCCTACTGGGGATGTGCCTGCAACCAAGGTACATGCCCTTGACCGGAATAGAACCTGGGACCCTTCAGTCCGCAGGCCAATCAATACTCTGTCCACTGAGCCAAACCAGCCAGGGCAGAGCAGGGCCGTTTTAATGAATTGCTCAGTGTCTTCCTCCTGGGTTTGGGGCAGAAGACACGTGATGTTCGAGAAAGCGAGGGTGGCTGGGTGAGGGACTCCTCTTAGAAGAGAAGTATTTCAGTTCCGTTTGCTTTAGGCTCTGCAGCTTTCCACCCCTTACACACATGCTCAGGCGTCCTGGCCCTCGCTGGCTCTTTCCTCTTTCTTTTTTAATGAAAAAGCTCAGCGACAGATTTCCCTACGACCTAGAATTGATTTGTGTTGGTGTGTGTCTCTACCATTTTGGTAGTCACAGCTTGGGAGACCCGCTATGCTGATGGGAAAAGGATTCATCTTTGCATTACCTTAGCCAAAACATCTATGGTTTTAAAAACTTTAAATTATGCATATAAGTATTACCTATGGACACCCGGGGTGGGGCAGGAACCAGCCTGAAGGGGGCAATGGGGGGAAAAGGGGGGTACCTGTAATACTCTCAACAACAAAGATTTTTAAAGAACAAAGAAAGCAAATGGGGGGGAAAAAAAGCAAGAACTAGAAAATAAAGAAATAAAAATGATAAATTAGATTACAATATTGTCCCAACTTACTTGACTGCCACCGAATAAGCTAGGCTGACATTTCTGAATGGCAAACAATCCTTTTCTCCATGGGTATCTTTTTATCCAGGGCAATATCCCTTTAATTGAAAGCATGAAAAATGAAGCCCACGTGATTTCAGGATGAGCACTTTTAAGCTGTGCAGCCTAAGAAAGGAAAACATAACTATCCAAGAGAATCAACTCTCCAGTAACAAAACAAAACAAAACAAAACAAAAAAATCCTTGACTGACAGCTCTCTTCAAGCGCAAATGAGTGACAGAGAGATGTTTAAAATTCTCCGTAAGTTGGATGGTACTTCTGGCCCCCTCATGTAAATTTTTAATGTAAGTATTGATATGTCATCTGGTTTTGCCTGTTGAAAATCACTTATGCATACAAATATGCTCAGAATTTGGTACACACATTCTCTGTTCCTTTCCTAAGTCCTGTGTTCTTCCCTTGGGGAGCAGAGAGGGTACCAACTTCAGGTGGCAGGACTGAAGGGATCCCCGAAGTTATTGATTCTGGGGAAGGGGGGAAAAGCAAACTCTTTTTTAAAAAAATATATATTTTATTGATTTTTTACAGAGAGGAAGGGAGAGAGATAGAGAGTTAGAAACATCAATGAGTCATCGATCAGCTGCCTCTTGCACACCCCCTACTGGGGAAATACCCGCAACCAAGGTACATGTCCTTGACCGGAATCGAACCCAGGACCATTCAGTCCCCAAGCCGATGCTCTATCCATTGAGCCAAACCGGTTTCGGCAAAAGCAAACTCTTAATGGTTGAACCATATACACCGCAGTGTATTCTCCTTTAAAAGTCTTTTAAAATATATGTTTTATTGATTTATTATTATTTTTTTTTACAGAGAGAAAGGGACAGGGATAGAGAGTTTGAAACATTGATGAGAAACATTGATTAGCTGCCTCCTGCACACTCCTTACTGGGGATGTGCCCTTGACCGGAATCAAACCTGAGACCCTTCAGTCCACAGGCTGATGAGCCAAACCAATTAGTGCCGTGGTCCGCAAACTGTGGCTCTTGAGCACATGTGGCTCTTTGGCCCCTTGACTGTGGCCCTTCCACAAAATTCCACGGCCTGGCGAGTCTATGTTGAAGAAGTGGCATTAGAAGTTTAAGTTTAAAAAACGTGGCTCTCCAAAGAAATGTTAATCGTTGTACTGTTGATATTTGGCTCTGTTAACTATTGAGTGTGCTGACTACTGGGTTAGGGCAAAGAGGTCTAATTTCTTATAGCTTCAATGTTAAAAACTATGCAGTTTCTCACTCTGGTGAGAAGCTCCATGTAGCGGTGCCACCCAATGTAGCACCAGCCATGGTTGAAGGGGTCTTTGCTGGATCATCAGCATTACGGGGGATGTTTTCGTTATCATCAGCTCTAAGAAGTTTTTCCATTTCCCTTTTTAAAAAAATATATATATTATTGATTTTTTACAGAGAGGAAGGGAGAGAGATAGAGAGCTAGAGACATCGATGAAAGAGAAACATCGACCAGCTGCCTCTTGCACACCCCCTACCGGGGATGTGCCCTCAACCAATGTACATGCCCTTGACCGGAATCGAACCTGGGACCTTTCAGTCCACAGACCGACGCTCTACCACCGAGCCAAACCGGTTTTGGCTTTCCATTTCCCTTTTTTATTTCCTCTGTAACTTATAGGTTATTTGTTAATATTATTTCGTGTCCCAGACACATGGTATTTTTGTGGTCATCCTTTGATATTACATTCTAATTCTACTGAAATATAGCTGAAGAACATGGTCAACATGGTACCTATGATCCTATCCTTTTGGAATGTATTGAGGTTTCTTTTATGATCTAGTTCGTAGTCTATTTTTTAGAATATTTTTTCCATATGGATTCAAAATGTGCAGAAACGTGCAGGAAAAGATGGTGTGCTTTGTTTTTTTGGTGCGTGGCGTTTGTTCTCTCTCATATATATTCACGTAGCAAAGGTCTGAAACATAAAACTAATAAATGCAAGCATGCTGTGCACAATTGTAGTGCTTTCATCAGTGAAGCAGGAATGAGCATCATGCTAGAGCTATGTAAAGTAATAGCTGCAGAGAGCCACTCCATGACCCTTCCTCAGCCTGTGGTGGGAGAAACCCCCCCCGCACCCAATACCCACACCTCCCCCCGCCCCCATACTCCCTAGAGTTCTACACCCTGTTGTCCTGTCCGGTCCTGTCCAGTGGCCTTTAGGACTTTCTGCTTTGTAATCTCATCATCTGCATACTTGTCTTATCTCCCCCACTGGACTGCTAATTACCTGCACAAAGGTAGAAGCTGCTTGCAGGATGAGTAAATGCATGGATTCC
The DNA here is from genome assembly GCA_963693515.1 of Pipistrellus nathusii. Classification (NCBI taxonomy): domain Eukaryota; kingdom Metazoa; phylum Chordata; class Mammalia; order Chiroptera; family Vespertilionidae; genus Pipistrellus; species Pipistrellus nathusii. The sequence continues at coordinate 6,807,728 of OY882859.1, forward strand.
TGATTTGTTTGGTCACATCACTTGCCCACATTGCATCTGGTTGGAAAAGTGATTTGGGCTACAGACGCCAACATTCCAGCTCGGTAAGTGCCTGCGATGACAACTTTTCGTCCCGTTTTTCCTGTAAATATTCGGCCACCTGATTAACCACATCGAGTGTGTACATGAAAGTCTGGATCCGTCCCTTTGAACTGAAAGGGCACAGAGGAACCTCTTCTGGCTCTTGGTCCCTGCCTTCTCCAGACCCAATGACCTTCGGGCAGGCGATAAGGAAGCGGGCGTCCGCCTGAAGGCGCCTTCCCAGTGAGCAGGGGTATGGCCCCCCAAGGCCCTTCCTTCCAGGTCCTCTTCTCTGGGGCTCAGCCGACGGCCTGGTGCTCTCTCCCCACACCACCCTCACCGCCCGTCCTGCCTCAGCTCCTTCCACACTGGACACAGGAGCCACAGTTTGCAATTCCCCTTCAACCTATCGTACACTTGCCGACCTTTGTCATTTTAGCTCCCCTCCCCATCTATCCCCCCCACATTTGTATGTTCCTCGTTGTCAAGAGGCAAGTTACCACCTTCTCAGAGAGCATGCTGCTGACCTCAGGCAGAAGCCCTCCTTGGCTCTCCTGGAATGTGTATATATTTTTTAATTTAAATTCTTTATTGTCTAAAGCCGTGGTCGGCAATCTGCAGCTCTCTTTGGCCCCTTGAGTGTGGCTCTTCCACAAAATACCATGACCGGGGCGAGTCTATTTTGAAGAAGTGGTGTTAGAAGAAGTTTAAATTTAAAAAAATTTGGCTCTCCAAAGAAATTTCAATCGTTGTACTGTTGATATTTGGCTCTGTTGACTAATGAGTTTGACAACCTCTAGTTTAAAGTATTACATGAGTCTCCTTTCCCCCCATTTTGTGCAGAAGCTCTCCCCAACTACTTCCACCCCCAGTACATCACCACCCCCTATTGGTTACACTCATCTGCATGCACACACGCCCCCTAGTGGCTCTTTTCCCACCCTCCCACCCTCCCCTGCCTTCCCTCTTAGGTTGGATGGTCTGTTTGATGCTTCTCTGTCTCTGGATCAGCATTTGGTCATCAGTTTATGTTGTTCACTACATTCCATGAGTGAGATGTTATATTTATCTTTCTCTGATTGGTTTGTTTTGCTTAGCACAATGTTCTCCATCCATGCTGCTGCAAATGGGAAGGATTCTTTCTTTTATACAGCAGTGTAGTATTCCACTGAGTAGTTGTACCACAGGTTTTTATTTTATTTTTTTTCCAAAAATTTTTTATTAACTTTTTAAAAAATATATACTTTTATTGATTTCAGAGAGAAAGAAAGATGGGGAGAGAGATAGAAACATCAATGACAGAGAATCATTGATTGGCTGCCTCCTGCCACCCCCTACTGGGATCGAGCACACAACCCAGGCATGTGCTCTTGACTGGAATAGAATATGGGACCCTTCAGTCTGCAGGCCAGTAGGCCAAAATGGCTAGGGCATACCACAGTTTTTAATCCACTCACCTGTTGATGGGCATTTAGGCTGTTTCCAAATTTTAGCTATTGTAAATTATGCTGCTGTGAACATAAGGGTGCATATATTCTTTCTGATTGCTGTTTCTGATTTCTTGGGATATATTCCTAGAAATGGAATTACTGGGTCAAATGGGAGTTCCATTTTTAATTTTTTCAGTAAACACCATACTGTTTTCCACAGTGGCTACACCAATCTGCATTCCCACCAGTGCATGAGGGTTCCTTTTACTCAGCATCCTCTCCAACACTTGTCGTTTGTTGATTTGTTGATGATTGCCATTCTGACAGGTGTGAGATGGTATCTCATTGCTATTTTGATTTGCATCTCTCAGATGATTAGTGACTTTAAGCATGTTTTCATATGTCTCTTGGGTTTTGTATGTCCTCTTTAGAAAAGTGTTTATTTAGGTCCTTTGCCCATTTTTTCATTGGATTGTTTATCTTCCTTTTGTCAAATTGTATGAGTTCCCTGTAAATTTTGGAGATTAAACCCTTATTGGAGATAACATTGGGAAATATGTCCTCCCATGCAGTGGGCTTTCTTGTTGTTTTGTTGATGGTTCCTTTTGCTGTGCAGAAGCTTTTTATTTTGATATAGTCCCATTTGTTTAGTTTCTCCTTAGTTTCCATTGTCCTAGGAGCTGTATTGGTAAAGATATTGCTACGATATAGGTCTCATGTTTTGCTGCCTATGGATTCTTGTAAGATTTTTCTGGTTTCCCGCCTTATGTTTAAGTCCTTTTGCCATTTTGAGTTTATTGTGGTGTATGGTGTAAGTTGGTGTTCTAGTTTTATTTTTTTGCATATATCTGACCAATTTTCTCAACACCATTTATTGAAGAGACTGTCTTGACTCCATTGTATGCTCTTGCCTCCTTTGTCGAATATTTATTGAGCATAATGGCTTGGGTTGATTTCTGGGTTCTCTATTCTGTTCCATGGCCTATATGTCTTGTGCCAGTACCAGGCAGTTTTGAGAACAATGACTTTGTATATAGCTTGACATCTGGTATTGTGATCCCTCCAACTTTGTTCTTCTTTCTCAGGATTGCTGTGGGTATTTGGGGTATTGTTTTATTCCAGATGACTCTTTGAAGAATTTGTTCTAAGTCTGTGAAATATGCCATTGGTATTTTAATGGGGATTGCACTGAATCTATCAACTGCTTTGGGTAGTATGGACATTTTAATGATGTTGATTCTACCAGTCCATCAACACGGTATATTTTTCCATTGGTTTATGTCTTCCTCTATCTGTTTTTTCAATGTCCTATAGTTAGTTCTGAGTGTAGGTTTTTTTTTTTTTTTTTTTTTTTTTTTTTTTTTTTTTTTTTTTTTTACTATTATACATCCTTAGTTAAGTTTATGAATGTGTACCTTTTTAAAGACACCTTTGTGTTAGCACCTCATTGTCTGGTTCCTTGGTAGATGCCGTCCATAGCCAGAAGGCCATTGGTTTTATGAGAGCAGAGGCTGCGTCTTATTCACCTTTTTAAATTGAGAGGTTGCCCCGCCTCTTGGGTCAGTTTCGGAGTCAGCACCTAGTTATTCCTGGGTTTGAATCCTACTTTGAACATATACTTGGACAGTCACTAAACCTTTCAAGGTGTCAGTGAATAACAATAATAATACCAAAGGTGGTATAATAATAATAATACTTGAGTCATGAAGTTAGAGATAATTATAGAAAGCATTTATCACAATCTCCATCACAATAATAGCAAGACGCTTATTAAACAGGGACCATTTCTGTCTCCTCTTTAACTATTACAGTGTCTTACTCATAGCAGGCATTACCCAAACAGGTTTGTGAAATGAACTATGGGAGGTGGGATTATGAGGTTGGTGTATCTCTCTGAATAAACAGGAGCCTGAAGAATGTTCCTCGCACTGGCTTAGAGCAAGAAGCCAGAAAAAGTTGAAGCTGAAATGGATCTTGCTAAGGTGATAAAAATAGGTAAAAGCATTTTACTTTTAATGTTACTCTCAGCATTTCAGATGTTGTGTTATAAAGTTGTACACCTAAAGTTTATATAATGTCATTAATCAATGTTATCCCCAAACATTTAATAAAACCCAAAGAAAAGGTGGAAGCAACCCAAGCATCTATAGGGAGATGAATGAATACACCACATGTGCTCTATACATACAATGGAATAGTATTCAGCCTTAAAAGGGAAGAAGATTCTCACATATGCTACAACATAGATGAAATAAGGACATTATGCTAAGTGAAATAAGCCAAATATACAAACTCATCTAGTCAGAAAGTAGAGCAGTGGTTGCCAGGGCCTGGATTTCAGGGGGAGGAATGGGAATTATATGTTAAGGGGTGTAGAGTTTTAGTTTTGCAAGATGAAATTCTGTGTTACGTGTATTTTACTATAATTTTAAAAATGCTATAATCTTCTGTAAAAGATTAGTTTATTTCCTGCTAAAATATTTTTGTTCTTCAATAGCTACTATAGCCATAGTGTTTCTTAAAGTGTATAGAAAGCACAGCTATACATATAGTACACAAAGAGATAAACAGTATATCTATGATATTAAAATTTCATGGTGGAGGAGGCACAACTAGGAATAAATGTCCCCCAAAAGCTTCTGGGGTGGAGAAGATAAAGAAAAAAAAAAAGGTTGAAAATATTTATTTTCCTTGAGTTTATGCCATTCCAACTGAGCAGACAGGTGGCTGACAGTGCTTTTCTAGAAAAGCAGGTGTAGAATCATCTCTGGTAGGGTTTCCCTACATTTTGGTGTTTGGGACCAGATAATTCCTTGTTGCAAAGGGGGCTGTTCCGTGCATTGTGGGTGCCTAGCAAGATCTGTGGCCTCTCCCACTAGGGGCTAGTAGTACCCAGCCTCCAGTATGACAAGCAGACTATCTCCAAATGCTGTGAAATGCCCATTTGGGGGCGAAAATCTCACCCTGGTGGATACCCACTGCTCTGCAATTAGGTAAAGTTAATCACAACTTGGCCTGTGCGTAGGTTTTGAGTAGAGGCCCAGACAGATTAATGACAGTGCCTGGCGGGGACTGGCAGGCGCTGTCTGGACTGTGACATCTGTATGGCCACTGCACACTGTTTTTTTTTTTATATATTTTTATTGATTTTTGTACAGAGAGGAAGGGAGAGAGATAGAGAGTTAGAAACATCGATGAGAGAGAGTCATCGATCAGCTGCCTCTTGCATACCCCCTACTGGGGATATGCCCGCAACCAAGGTACATGCCCTTGACCGGAATTGAACCCGGGACCCTTCAGTCCCCAAGCCGACGCTCTATCCATTGAGCCAAACCGGGCTTGGCCACTGCACACTGTTTAAGTGGTGACCTCTGGGACAAAGAACCGCCATGCCTTCTGACCCTGCTTGTGAAACTTTGGGAAGGTGTCATGTTTCTATTGCAAGCCAAAGGATCTGATGAGGACAAGAGAGTTTAAATTTGGGTGGAGGGGTGCAGGAGGGAAACACAGGCAAATGAAATTGGGGAAAAAAGTGAATTCGATGTGCAGGTCAGGAGTGCTTGCTAAGCTGTACCTAAAGAGCCTCCATTTAAATGACAAAACAATGTACAGGTCTTTATCAATCAATAATATGGATTGAGGGAGCACTTGTGCTGACTACCATTTGGATAATAGAGGCGCACACAACTCTTTTTTCACTCTCAAGGGGCTAGGATATGCTTTGGAATTAAGACGAGCATGTGCAGTAATTAGATCAACATGGGACAGAGTATATGGAAAATTCTGGTGGGGGTTACGGAGGAATTGGTAAATAATCAATGTGGGTTTACTCCGATATTGGGCTGACTTGTGTCCCTCCAAAATTCATGTCCACCCGGAACTTCTAAATGTGACCCTTTCTTTTTTTGAGATACTGCTTTTGCAGATATAGTTAGTTAGGATGAGGTCACACTGGAGAAGGGTGGGCCTTCAATACAATGACTGGTCTTCTCAGGAGTTTCTGTGAAGACACAGAGAGACACAGGGAAGAGGGCTATGTGAAGATGGAGCCCAAATGGGAGGGATGTGTCTACAAGCCTATGAGTGCCAAGGCAGCCACCAGATTCCAGAGGAGAGGCATGGGACAGATCCCGCCTCGGAGCCTCCAGATGGCGCCAACCCAGCCAACACTTTGATTCTGGACTTCTGGCCTCCATAACTCTGAAAGAATAAATTCCTGTGGTTGTAAGCCACCCAGTTTAGGGTACATTGTGAAAGCAGCCCTAAGGAACTAATGTAAGTCTTAAGGAACATTTCATCAAAAAGGTGGCTTCCTTGCCCTAACGGTTAGGTCCTAACCGGTTTGGCTCAGTGGATAGTGTGTCAGCCTGCGGACTGAAGGGTCCCGGGTTCGATTTCGGTCAAGGGCATGTACCTTGGTTGCGGGCACATCCCCAGTAGGAGGTGTGCAGGAGGCAGCTGATCGATGTTTCTCTCTCATTGATATTTCTAACTCTCTATCCCTCTCCCTTCTTCTCTGCTAAAAAAATAAAAAAGATGGCTTCCCAGTAGAGGCAAAATTGGGATGGGGGGACAATGGATGATGAGTGAATTCTGAACAGAAAGTAAGGTGAGAAAAACAGAGAGAAGAGTATTTCCAGAACATAGTGGGGTGGTAGAGGCGTGGGCTCCTGTAACACAGGATTCACGTGGATGATGAAAGGGCACGGCCTGGACGGGTCGGATGGGCCATACCGTCTGTGGACACCCCTGAAAAGGGGCACACAGGAGCTTACAATCTGGGAGTTGAGTGCTGGCTGGGATTTACTGCCTCTGTGCTCTCTGCATGTTCCTGCGCTTGATTTATCTTCCGTTCCTTCTCATGCTGCTTGCTATTTCCTGCCGAAAAAATATTTCCACTTATGTCTGTGTTGCCAGCCTATATATTTTATTCATGCACTCTTGGTGAGTTAGAGAATTAATTCTGCCTTCGAGGAAGGCAGAAACTACAATAACGTTCCCATTGTGTTCTCTGGAATGAGGATTGGCCTTTGAACCTGTTAGCACTAGAGCAGGGGTGGGGGACCTTTTTCTGCCCGGGGCCATTCAGATATTTATAACATCATTAACGGGCCCTATAGAATCATCAACTTAAAAATGAGCCTGCTGTGTTCGGTCAAACATTTAATGACCTCACCCCAAAGGCCTCTGCAGGGCCAGGCCAAATGATTTCGCGGGCCTTATATGGCCCCTGAGCCGGACGTTCCCCATCTCTGTACAGAGGTGACCTGAAACAGGAGTGAATGTTGTTACTTAGGGACATCTGTGTGGGAAATTCTGAGCCTTTTAATAGATTTATTAACCCATATGTTTCTAAAAATGTGGTTTAGGAAATGCTATGGAAAAAATCTAGAAACAGTGTTGTAAATTTTCTTATAAGAGGGAGTACATTTATTTTGGGGGTCATGAATTTGAATTGGTTAGAAATGTTAGCATCTTGGAGTTGGTTTTCTTTCTCTTACATTGACATATAACATTGAAATAAAGAGTGGTGCAAACCCTCATGGGACACGTAGGGAGCATAAAGATGCTGTCGTAGTCTCACACTCAGCTCTGCTGTGCTCTGGGGAGCACGTCCAGTCTTCTCCACCAGATCCCTGGTCCTTGGAGGACAGTGGCCGTGTCTTTGTCCCCGTGTCCTTCCTAGTGGCCTGAGCACATGGCACTGAGAGCATCTGGATGACTGGGAAGCAGTGTGTGTGGCTAGTAGACAGAGCATGGGCTTGGACAATGGACAAGCCCGTGGATCCTGCCTCTGGCACTCACAGTTGTGCTTCTCACCAGTCTAAGACAGTTGCTGCAGCTGTTGTATTGTCATGTAAGGCGCTGGCGCAGACTGGTGCCCCAAGTTCCCCTCCTTGTCCCCGGTCTCACCATGAATGTACCACTGCTAAGATCCCCCTATACATTTGGTTGTTGTTGTAAATCCTCACCACCTGGGAGTGAAGGGACAGAGGGAGGGAGAGAGATGAGGAATGGAGAGGAAGAGAAAGAAGCATGAATATGAAGGAGACACATCCATTGCATCCATTGGTTGCCTCTTACACAAACCCTGACCGGGCTGAGACCAAATCTGCAAGCCAGGTACGTGCCCTCGGCCAGGGCTGACCCTCCCCCCCCCCATCCATTTTGAGGCTGTTGAAATTTTCACACTGAAATGATGCAGCCCCAAATGTCTATTATGCAATAAAATGGATCTTTAACCCCTAGAGTTTCTTTAAACTTCATTTATTCATTCCTAAAGAGAACCCGAATCCAAGTTCCAAATCTTTTGATGGTAGGTGGGCTTGCTCATATGCCATTCTTTGCTTACCCTGTGGTTCCCATTATAGCCAGATGCTGTCTTTTCAATGCACAATGTCTTTAGTCCACCCATATTTGCTCTAATCCAGCCACATCAGAAGAGCCAGGGAGATTTTTTTCTCCCATTGAAAGTGTCTCTGTTTGTGCCAGGCAGTTCTGGGTACTGGGATGTTGTGATGAATGATGATCATATCCTCTGTAATGGTTTCGCACACCAAGGTACAAAGCTAGCCAAGTCCCCATAGGAGTCCTACCTGTGTAGAGAGGAGTTTCATTTATGCTATCTATTTAGACAGAGTGTATTTTACACTTCCATCCCTAATACAAAAAAATGGCCCATGAAATGTGGTAAAACTGTTTCCTTCCCTCATCCCCTAACAGTATACCTCACTTTTTCCAGAGGCAAAAGAGTAATATTTGACATCTCACACAGATGATTGAAATTATTCATGAAGTATTTGTGATAGTTTGTCTTTTTTAGATTGATTTGATACAATACGTATAATTATTTGTCCTGAGAAGTAACACAGGTTGAAAACATAAAAATGGTAAAAAATACACAATGTCTGATTAGCAGGGAATTTAGATGTGAGAATATACTCAGCATGACAAGATAAATAATGATCCCCAAAGATGTGCCCACTTCCTAATCCTATATAATAAAAGGGTAATATGCAAATCAACCCAATTGCAGAATGACCAGTTGCTATAGCACACATTGAGGACCAGGGGCAGACGCTCAACGCAGGAGCTGCCCCCTGGTGGTCAGGGCGCTCCCACAGAGGGAGCACCGCTCAGCCAGAAGCCCTGAGCCGGGCTCAGAGCTGGTGAATGCAGCAGTGGTGGCAGCTAGAGTTCCTTGTGGAGCAGGCCTAAGCCATTAGTCAGACATCTCCCAAGGACTCCCAGCCTGTGAGAGGGTGCAGGCCTGGCTGAGGGACCCTCAGAGTGCATGAATTTTGTGCACTACACCTCTAGTCCCCACATAAATAAATTTTGCAGATTGGATTAAGTGAAGCAGGTAAAATGACGGGATAACCTGGATTATTGGGTGAGTCTTAAATGCAAGTACGTGTATCTTAAGAGGGAGGCAAAGGAAAATTGAATCACACAGAGGAGAAGGTGATGTGAAGATAAAGCAGAGAGAGATTTGAATATGCTCGCCTTGAAGATTGGAATGCTTGGGTCACAAACTGAGGAATGCTGAGGTCACAAGCTGAGGAATGCTCATAGCCACCGAAGCTGGAAGAGGAAGAAAGGATTTTCTTCTAGAGCCTCCACACAGAGCTTGGCCCTGCCGATGCCTTGATTTTGGTGCAGTGGGACCAATTTTGGACTTCTGGCCTCTAGAATCGTGAGTGAATCCATTTGTTGCTTTGAGTCACCCCAAATGAGGTCCTTTGCTATAACAGCCACAGGAAGCTAATGCGCCCAGTCATTTTAGGTTGACGGGGGAATAACTATTGACTACTCTGTCATGACGCAAGGTAGTATAAGTTCTGGTTCACCCTCTCACTTCTGACTCAACATCCCTTTATTTTCCTTTGCATTCTTCTGCAGCCAGATGGCAGCTGGATTTCTTTTAGATTTTTGATTTGTACATTGGTGTTTTGATTGTGGATGGGATGGTGGAGTCTCCCCGACTTTTTTTTTTTTTTTTTTTTCCCAGACACTTCCGGTGATTTGGATGCATGGATCATGCTTCCAGGCTCGGGTCTAGGTAAGGTGTGGAAGTCTGATCAATGCTCTGTCTGACCCACACCGGAATATACTATTTTGGTGACGTTCAGGGGAGTATTATCTAGATCTAGGGTCTCTTTGCCTTGAATAGCAGAATAAGCATACTCACGAGGCTTGATTTCTTTTCTTCTTATGTTCTGTGCTCAACGTGCCATGTTTCAAGGTCTTCACAAAATTTACTCTAATATCTTCATTTGTTCTCTATGGCCAGATCATCAGGTACAGCCTCACCCCTTTGCAGTATGCTGGTACATCATGACTTCTTAAGATTAAACCTTAGTGAGCTATTTTCAGCCGTTTTCATCAAATATAAATTACTAAAATTCTGAGGCACACCAAAAACATATATTTCTTTTTATCTGACAGAAAAAAATAGGCATAATTTTGATTCACTCACACCCAAAGGCTCTTTTTGTGTTGTTGTCATTTTTTACCCCTCTTGGTTAATCCTTACCTGAGGATATTTTTCCATGGATTTTTTTTTTTTTTTTTTGAGATAAGGAAGGAGAGAGACACAAAAACAGGCATGTGTCAGATCCACTGATTACCGAGGTATGTGCCCTTGGCAGGAATTAAACCCGGGACCCTGCAGTCCGCAGGCCCACACTCTCTCTTTACACTGGGCCAAACCGATGAGGGTTGTGCCCCTGCCAAAATACTCAGGTCCTGCATGTTTCACACATTCTTGCAGCACACCGGCTGAAAATCGCTGCCTCAGTTACATAAATGGACCCATGTGCTCCCTCCTGAGTGGCCAAGGTGACCCTGCACCTAACCTCCTGTTTGTCCCCTGAGCCTCACGTGGCCCTTTACATTTAGATTCTTCCTGATTTCAAGCTCAGGTCGGAACTTTATCTGGAAGTGCTCCCAGCTTTACCGGTAAATGCCAGCGGTATGCGACCACTCCCAGCTCTATCTCAGCTCCAGCCTCCTTCCCACCTGCCCGCAGCCATCTCCTCCTGGACATCAGAGTCACCCCAGCTCCAGGCCCGGAAAGCCTTTGGCACCCACGTCGCCTAGGGGCGTCCTCCGACATGAATAAGCTCCACGAGGACCAGGGCCGGGTTCTGTCCGTCCGGGGCCGGAGCCACAACCCCATGGAAGGTGTGGGCAGCGGGGCAGCCGGGCACGGGACACTCGTGCGGATGAGGAGCCAGTAGCCGCGGCGGCGCTGCCCTCGGGGGTCTGATCTTTTGGGGTGAGAGGAGCCTGGTCCCCTCGAGGCAAGTGCAGAATAGGGTGGAGGGCGCTCGGCGGTGACCCCATTTCGCTCCCCCTCCGTCTTTTCTCAGAGGCCGTGGGGTCCCGTAGTCTCTCAGGTGCGCTGACCCCCCACCCCTCGGTGCGGTCACGCCGGACACCCTGGGCGCGGGCGCCGGGGTTTCCGTCCAGCGTCGCCGCGCGGGCCCCGCGGGGTCCCCAGCGCGAGTCGTCGGGGCGTGAGCGACGCGGCCGCGTTGGCCGCTCGGCCCGCCGGGGCGTCGGGGCGGCAGCGCGTCCGGCCTGAGCGTCCGGCGTCGTCCGGGGAGCGCGGCCCGGGCCTCCGCGACGGCGCGCAGGGTGCGGGCTCCCACCGACGTCATTTCCGACCGGGGCCAAGATGGCGGCGGCGCGGCCGCGAGCGGCGGGGCGTGCGGAGCGGAGGCGGCGGCGGCGCGGGCGGCGGCTCTCCGCGCTCTGAGGCGCGGGGGAGCGGGCGCAGGTGAGCGGCTCCGGGGCGGGCGGCTTTCGGGACGGCGGCGGCGGGGCTCCCGGCCCTGCCCTGCCCGCGAGCGGCGAGGCGGCACGACACGCCGGGGACCCGGGCGCGCAGGGCCGGCGGCCGGGCTGGCAGGCGGACGCGCCCCCTCTGAGGTCCGGGCGCCCCGGGCCGGCGGGAACCCCGGGACCAGGCGCGGCCCGCCGGCGGCCGGGGTGGGGTCCCTCCGGCCCCGGGGCCCGCGGCGGCGGAGGTGGGGTCCGCTTTGTCGCCGTTGGGGCGCCGCGCGCCGGGCGAGGGGACGCGTGCGGGGTGCGGGCGGCGGCGCGGGGCGGGCACGGCCGCCGGAGGAGGCTCCCGCGGTCCCGGGGCCGCCCCGGGGTCGAGCCGTGTTGCCGCTTCGCTTTTGTGCGCAGACCGAGCGGGGCGCCCCCGCCCGCACCCCCGTGCGCGTCCCGCGTCTTTGTGTTTCCGAAGAGTTTCTGTGCGGGGCCGGCCGGACCTGCCCCGCCGCGGCCGCCGGCTGCTTTTCTCCCCGCGGACGCGCACTGGTCGGTTATTTTGTCGCCGAAGATGTTCGCGAACCTGCGTTGGATGGTGGCGAGCGGGACCCGGAGTGGACCGAACAGGTCGGGTTTCTGGCCAAACCTCCGAGGTTCCTTCCGCCCCACGCGGGGTCCACGGAGCCACGACCGGCCACCTGCTGTCGGGGTTGGGGGCGGGGAGCTGCGGGCCGACCCCGCGGCCGACCGGGGTCCCCATGGCCGACCGGGGACCCCACCGCTGACCGGGGTCCCCACGGCTGACCGGGGACCCCACGGCTGACCGGGAACCCCACCGCTGACCGGGGACTCCACCGCTGACCGGGGACCCCACGGCCGACCGGGGAGCCCGCCTTCCCTGCGCTGCGCAGCTGGAATTTCCCGGAGAGGAGACCCGGGCGGCCCCCCTTGTTTGCATTCAGTGTTGCAAGAGGTTTTAGTTTTATTTCCCAAGTGGAACGCCTTTCGGAGACTCCCACTAGCTCCTTCGGTCCCTTAAATCAGACCCTAATTTGGCCATACCTAGAACGCGAAAAATATAACATTTACATTATATATATACATAGTTTTTGTTTGCTCTACGTTTATTGTTATAAGCAACAATAATTCAGTGATTCTTTTTTAAACATCATATCAGTTTGATCAGTTGCACCTCCTAGTATTGGGGACATGGAGGCCTTTTTAATTTTCTTTTTAATCGTGTTTTGTAATGTGCTGTGCACATACTGAGGAGGAAGTGAGACACAATCCTGTGTTCTGTTTTTGACATAGCATGCGGCTGCCTGTCTTTCTCTAGACGCTTCCGTACCAATGCTTACACGACCACACTCGTTGGCGTGTGGAATCTCAGTGTCATCCTGGTGGGACCTTTAGAGATGACATTCACGGCGGGACTAATATTGTTCACCACTTCTCTTACCCCAGGGCTCCTCTTTACACCTTTTTTATTTTTTGGTTGGATTTGGAAAGTCAGAATAGCAATGCCCGATAAAGATTTGCTTTGGCTGACTCTGAAGGTGGTTTCTTTAACTGAAAAGTTGGCATATTAAGATTTTTTTTTTCTTATTTTGTATTCAGCTCCTCAAACAGTATGGTTTAAATTTGTAGTGATGTATTAGTTTGTAAGTATAAAACATTGCGAAGATTCTCACTATAGAACGATTAGGAACTAGAGAAAAGCACAAAAAAATAGAAATCAGGCATAATCTTCCCACTCCTCAGATAACCACTGTGATCATTTATCTCTATCAGTGTCCATGTGTGTATTTCATATGTTTTTTGTGTATGTGTATATGTATATGTATATATTCACTTCTGTATGTTTATGTTTTATACAGCTGTAGTCGGTTTGGCTCAGTGGATATATGGTGTTGATGTCCTCTTGTGTATATTGTTTGTAACCTATTTTCCCATGGGATTTTGTGAGCCTATATCCAAGCCATTAAAGTTTCTTCAGAGTGATCTTAATGGCTGTATGATATATAAATGGGCCATAACTTATTTATCAATTCCATATTGATCTGTAAAGTTCCTATATAGCTGAAGTTTTCTTTTCATTAAGACTTGTTCAAAAGGTTTTTCTATTGTGAATTTAAAATTTTTGTAATCTTTCAAGATATCTGAAAATGTAAATTCTGTTTTTAGCCCCTCAAAATGCATTTTCCCTACCAATGCAGTTACAAGAATCAGCACTGTTCCAGCTCCCTCAGCCGGGCCTGTGCAGTTCCACTCATACATCTGCATGCATAGTCTTTTGATGATTATTTTACATTCGGCGTTTTATTTATTCATGGGACTGTTTCTTGAAGCTGCCGCTCTCTTTTCAAGTTCCAGATCTGATGTACAAACCTTTTAAGTCCTGTTAAATCATAGACTTTCCGTGATGGAAAGCACCGTAGGTTATTTACTATTTTTCCTGACTTCTGACTTGCTTTTCATGCTATTTTTAATACCCGGGCAGAAAAAATAAACTGGGCTGTCACTAGAAAAGCCACAGAGGGGAGTGAAACGGGACAGTCGGGGAAAATTGTCAAATTTGCATGGCGATCCAGGGAGTTTCCAGATGATGGGGACATTACCTGACAGTCATTACTGCCCATACCGCTCTCAGCTGAGCTGTCACTCTTCAGAGAGTTTGATTGGAGCAGTGGTTGGCAAACTTCGGCTCTCCAGCCACATGTGGCTCTTTGGCTCCTTGAGTGTGGCTCTTCCACAAAATACCACGGCCTTTTTGAAGAGTATTTTGAAGAAGTGGCGTTAGAAGAAGTTTAAGTTTTAAAAAAAAATTGGCTCTCAAAAGAAATTTCAATCGTTGTACTGTTGATATTTGGCTCTGTTGGACTAATGAGTTTGCTGACCAGTGGGTTAGAGGTCTGGGCTAGTGTTCTGTTTCTCTTTTTTGAAGTTAGAAGTTTATAGTTAAAGCCATAAAAATCATCTTAGAGCCAAGACGGGAAGCTGTGGACTCCATCACTGAAAGCAATTCTTAGGTTCCATGACAGCAGGGTTTTTACTTTGGCAGTATTGACAGTGGGGCTGGATAACTCTGTTGTGGGTACATTGTAGCGTGTTTAACAGCATCCCTGGCCTCTCTACCCAGGAGATGCCAGCAATACCTCCCTGAGTCAGAACGAGCCAGAGAGTCTCCAGACATTGCCAGGTGTCCCCTGGCGGGCAAATCACCCCAGTTCTGGACCGCCGCCTTAAAGGAAAGCTCCTCTAACTGGATGGTGGAATCACCGAGGCAGTTTATGGAATTTCTGTAGTCAAATACTAAGAATAGACTGTATGGTTTACATGAAGTCCGCCTGCAGCTGGGGAAAGGACTTAGTGGCCTGCTTTTGGCTTTATGATTCATTGAACGGTCACTTTCCGCAGTTGGGCAGTGGCATCCCTTTTGTGGCAAGGGATGAAGCCGTGGGAGGTAACTCGGAGACTGTGCAGTTTGCATGCTGAGGATCAGCCTCCCCAATATGTAGATTAAATTATTAGGAAACTTAAATACAACTGCATAGAACCAATGAATGGTGAATAACTTAAGCTCATGATCTAGTATACTGAATAGTGCAGACATAACTGTCTTTTTTTCAAAGAAAATGAGGCTTATTGAGGATTGATGGTAGAAACCAAACTAGTTTTTCTAATAAAATTTCTCTTTTTTAAAAAACAACCTGTTCATAGTTAGGTACCAGAAATAATGGATTTACCTTGAGGAGATAAGGTTTACTTATGAAGTGCTTATGTAACTTTAACTTAATATTTATATTGTAAAGATAGCTTACTGAGCTTCATGACAAACATGCATCATTATGCAAATTTTCCTGGGTGAAATAAGTGTAAGTTGTCACATCTTTATTTGTAAACGATAAGAATATAGAGAGTATAGATTGAATTTTAATGTGGCATACCAAAGTACTCTTTAGTTAGAATTTACTGGTAAGTAAAACACAAAAGAAGAAATATGCTGTAGGATTATTTGGTAATAGTTTGGTTTTTTTTTTTTTTTTTTTTTTTTTTTTTTTTTTTTTTCAGCATTGAATGACATTTATTGTTCCATAAGTTAATTACTTTGAAAAAAAAAATTATAGTTTGGTTTTTTGAAAAAACAAAAAACAAAAAAACAGTATCTGCATAATTTCAGGGGGGTGAATGCATGTATCATTTCCATATTCTTTCTTAATGAGAATGCCTTTGGTTCCCCACCCCCACCTCCCTCATCTGGTCATTTGGAGTGAAATATGCTTATGGGATATTATTCTCAGCACTGTCTGGTACTTACTCTTAGAGTCTTGGTTCTTGTCATACCTACGCTGTGTTTTCATTTATTAGTCCTTTGGAACATGCACTGAAGGAGGCTTCACTGAATAAGTTACGTTTGCCAGCCATTTTGGTGAAAAGAGTATTTTGTAGCTCTTGCAGTAAATCATATGATAGGCTTTGCTTTGAAAGAGCTAAATTATTTCTTGGCACAGCTTGCCTGAAACGGGTATAGCTAAGTGCAATTGTTGGTTTGATTATGGTGGACTGCCTGTCTGGAAATTGGTGAAACCTATAGATTTTATAGGTGCTTGTAAGTAGTTCCCCTAAGTACATTAATTTCTGGAGGGGAAATTCTGTGGCATTTTCAAAAACAAAAAACAAAAATTATGCAGATACTGTTTTTTTGATTTTTGTTTTTGAAAATGCCACAGAATTTCCACATCATTTTTTTGTTTTTTGTTTTTGAAAATGCCACATCATTTAAATAATGCCTTCAAATTTTTTTCTAAGATTCACCAGACACTAAATAACATAAATAACATGAATCCTGTGCATTAATTACCCAAGGCCTTAGCTAAGACAATGTAAATTAGGTAAAATTTGGAGAATGAATATAAAAACAATACTCTAAATGTTTCTCACTCTGTGAGAATTATTTTAGGGACTTTGCCATAATTCTGAAAGACCTAGATTTAAAGTCTACCTGAAAGTAAGAGGTTTAAAAAGAAGGGTTCTTGGGATAAATTTAGATTTTTTTTTTTTAATCCTTACTCGAAGATGTTTTTCCATTGATTTTTAGAGAGAGTGGAAGGGAGAGACAGAGAGAAACCCCAATGTGAGAGAGACACTCCAGTTGGTTGCCTTCTATATGCCCCCCACCAAGGCTGAGAGCCTGCAACTGAGGTACGTGCCCTTGACTGGAATCAGACCTGGGACCCTTCAGTCTGCAGACCGATGCTCTATCCACTGAGCAAAACTGACTCGGGCTAAATTTAGATTCTTAATGGTGAAGCTCTGTTACCATTTGTCAGAGGTCATAGGTGAGCAGGTCCAGTTCACCTACTTGGAGAGATAAATACTGTATCAACACAGTCGCCTAGTAATGTAAGTGAGCCGACCTCAGTGCGCTGGATAAGCCGGATCACAGGCGGGCCACAGAGCCTGGCATTTCTGGCAGTGGCAGGGCCATCTGGGATGTTTTGAGATGAATGGATGAAGACTAAGCAACCACTCGGAGATACTTTAGGTTAGTAGCATTCCTCCTACTGCAGTAGGTATTGAGGGATAATGTGGTGCAGTGATCGAGAGAAACCCAAGTTATCTCTGAGTGCTCCAGCTTTTTTTCTAAATCTCCGTTCCCAGCCCTGAAGCAGTCTGTGCTGGGACCTTTTCCTCCATTTGAGGGATGCAGCTTTCTATGTAGCCTCCCCTCAGTCTCTAAACCAGAGCTCAACCCTTCCTCTTTTTTTTATACATATATTTTTAAAATATATTTTTATGGAGGTTAGAAAAGGAGAGGAGGAGAGAGAGAGAAACATCAGTGATGAGAGAGAGTCATTGATTGGTTGCCTCCTGCAAACCCCCTACTAGCGATAGAGCCCGAAACCCAGGCATGTGCCCTTGATCAGAATCGAACCAGGGACTCTTCAGCCCAGAAGGGTATGCTCTATCCACTGAACCAAACCAGCTAGGGTTTAACCCCTTCCTCTTAATCACTGCTTCTTACTGCTCTGCCTTTAAAATCCGTTCATCCTTTCAGTCAGTCATATTCCATACGTTGGGCTGTTCACCATCTTCTTTTACCTCCTGTTCAGTTAGAAAACGTGTTCTGTGGCTGCCCTTTCCCCACCTCTGTCCTTTCTCCTTCCTGTTGGTTTACTCTTCCTAAACTGTTAGACATTCTTTAGTTTGTGACCTCCCTCCCCTTCCCCGGTCTGAAAGAGCTCCTGGCTCCATGTTGCTCATCCAGGTGGTCAGAGCTGCCTTGCTGATGGGAAGTCATGAAACCAGGTTTCCCCTCCTGCCCTCAGTGCTCATGGGCTCTGCCTCTAACTCCTCTTCCACGCTTCTCTGAAGGCCTCCAGGGCTTTGCAGTGGGGTCGGAGGGAGGTTGTGTGGGATAATACGTACACAATATCTGGGGAGCCCTAATTACAGGGTCAGGTTTACATTTAACCGGGAACTAACTCCCTACCAACAGGACTGCCCCAAATAGTCTGTCACAACAGGACTGTCCCCTGTAGTCTGTCACAACAGGACTGCCCTGCGTGGTCTGTCACAACAGGACTATCACGTATAGTCTGTCACAACAGGACTGCCCCACGTGGTCTGTCATAACAGGACTGTCCCCTATAGTCTGTCATAACAGGACTGTCCCCTGTAGTCTGTCACAACAGGACTGCCCCTTGTGGTCAGTCACAACAGGACTGTCCCCTGTAGTCTGTCACGGCTCTGCTCCTACTGAATATGGGTGAGGAGGGGGGGACCGCTGTTCTCCCCAGTCCCTTCCACACCTTCCACAAAGCCAAATCCTTCCCCATCTCTTCTCTCTGGATAGTTCTTCTTGAGTCACACTAGCTTTCCAGAGCCAATAGCACCATTTTTATCACCACTAGGGAGGCATTTATTTTTACCTTGAAACAGGACTGCAAATAATTTATTTTGAGGAAACATACTTTCCTTTAAAAAATAAAAACTCATGTATGTACGAGAGCTTCTTAAACTGTATAGAAATACACCGGCATTGCTATTTAAAAATAATGCTCTTGAGAACAGAAGTAGGGACATATTTAGAGGATAGACTTCAAACCTCAGATTTTACTTAAAGTAGAAGAGTTGCTTTCTACCCAAATAGTAAATACCTTAATAACCTCGGGAGAAGACCTATAGAAGCTTGTAGTGATATGTGTGGCTTTGCAAAATAGATCTGGCATAACTTCCATTTTGTTTTTTTAGGTTGTTTACTTATGGATTTAGGAAGCCCCCTTGTTATTTATATGTGGTTTGTAGAACATGCGTGTTCTATGTTTTATCCTGTAGGAAAATCCCAAAGAGGTCTGAGTGGCCGCTTGTAAGGTGACCATATTAATGTTTAGAGAGTTTTATGTGAGAAAATGAATACTTAGTGCCAGGACCAATGTGTGACATTGCTGAAACTTTGTCCCCTTTTTTTTGGGAGATTCAGAAGACTTTGCAGGGTTCTGAAAACTCTCCGTTTTGACTGTGTTAGTCACAAATGTAAATCTGCGTTGGCAACTCCAGTGGAGAAACAATAAAGGTGTTAACTGAGAATGCATTTTATTTTGGGAATTGTGAAATGTGGCATCTGACTTTAGAAATTGTGTGTTTAGCGTTGAGTGTTAGGAAAGAATTGACTTAATTTTCCTTTTATATACCAAAAGTTTCTACACATCTGACATGGGGGGAATGTTAGAAAAGTATAGTTTTACTAGTATAGGGACTTCTTTGACTTTAATGCTGTTTTCAGAACATGCATTCAACAGTTGCTTAAGTTGTTCTTTTCCTAGAAGAGATGGCAGTTGTAATAATAATCTTGAGTCTGTGGCACAGTTCTCATCAGAGTAGTGACTGGCTGGACAGCGTTTGTATTTTCACACCTCCACCCCCTTTTCATATGGATTTTTACCAGTTAGTATTGGAAATAAGAAAAGGAAATTAACTTTTTAATTTAAGAGTATTTTGATTGGATGGAGTTATTTCACTCAGGAAAATTGACATTTTTTTGTTTGTTTGTTTTAAGCATCATAGGAAGGAGTAGCAGTTAGAGTAATATGTTGTAATTTCTGTAGAGAAACTAGATAGTTCTAATTGTGGGGTGGGAGGGAATTATTGTAGGAACCCTAACCAAAACGTGAACTTTGTGATGTAATAAATTACATGTTCAGTGCAATGCAATGTCATAGATGCATACCTTTAATCAAAAGAAAAAGGGAGAGCACATGCTAATAGCTATCCATAACATCAGCCAGGTAAATGATAAACAGTCAGCAATCGCTATACATTTATCGCTAAGCTAGCTCTTTATTAATGGAGGCTTGGAGCAGTATATTTTGAAAAATTTCCCTTTAGTCCCCCCCAACCACTTTTTATTTTGTTTGTTTTGAAGTAAATTCTAGTGGAGGGAAATATCCCCAGAGTCCCATAATCTAATCTTAGACTTACGGTGCTTTCCTAGCATATCCACAGGTTTCTTTCTTAACATTTTGCTCTGGTGTTTCACTTCCATATTGCAAACAAAAGCCCTAATCAGTATTATTTTCTCATTGGTGCTCTACGGCTCTTAAGTCATTCGGAACAGCAGCCCCTCTATGTTTCCTGTCTGTTAATGCGGAAACTGTGCTGTCTGAATCAAATCCCCCCACCTGGAGTGAAGTGCTAAGCTCTGCTTCCTGACTTAGGTTTGTGTCAGGACAGGGCTCTGTGAATTTGGTGAGTCAGGCCCCAGGATATACGTCTGTGGTGGTGTGGGCCTCGTTGAGGAAACTGATTGATTGAAATGGGAGAAATTACTGGTTTATATGTGAGCTATTCTGTTCTCTGCATCTCTCACATACTTTTTAGGTGGGGAAATTCCTGTGTGGTCTGCTCTGTTAAACCATTGCCTTTTTGCCTTGGAAGACATTGTTCTAGAGGGTGAGAGACACAAGCAACCAGTTTCCAGGAATAAGAGTTCACGCCCTTTGATTCAGCAACTCACCAAATATTTGCTGTATTCTCAGTCTCTGGTTCTTCACACACTCACACATGATCTCTTTATTCTTTTAAAAAAATAATTTTTATTGATTCCAGAGGGAAGGAAGGGGGAGATAGAAATATCAGTGATGAGAGAGAATCATTGATTAGCTGCCTCCTGCATGTCCCCTACTGGGATCAAGCCCGCAACCCAGGCATGTGCCTTTGACCAGAATCGAACTCAGGATCCTTCAGTCCTTCAGTCTACAGGCTGACACTCTATACATTGAGCCAAACTGGCTAGGGCTGATCTATTTATTTATTTATTTATTTATTTATTTATTTAAATATATTTTATTGATTTTTCACAGAGAAGAAGAGAGAGTGATAGAGAGTTAGAAACATTGATGAGAGAGAATCATCGATCAGCTGCCTCTTGCACACCCCCTACTGGGGATGCGCCCGCAACCAAGGTACATGCCCTTGACCGGAATCGAACCCGGGACCTTTCAGTCCTCAGGCCTATGCTCTATCCACTGAGCCAAACCGGTCCCAGCTGATCTCTTTATTCTTAAAGTGATTAACATGTCAGGTTTGATTTTTTTTTTTTTTTACACTTTAGCTTATGTAGTAATAGAGCCTGCTTTTAAAAAGAAAGTTGGCCTTACTTTTTCCAGTGTGAAAGTAGAATAGAGGGGAGGGAAGGGGAGGGAAGGAAGGGGAAGGGAAAGGAAGAGAAGGAAAGGGGAGGGAGGAGAAGGAAGGGAAGAAAGGGGAGGGGAGGGAAGGGGTGGGAAAGAGAGAGAGAAACATTGATGTGAGACACATTGATTGGTTGCCTCCCACACACACCCAGACCTGGACTGAGTCTGTAACCAAGGTATGGTATGTCCCCTTGATCAGAATCGAAACCAGGACCCTTCAGTTTGTGGGCTCATGTTCTGTCCACTGAGCCAAATGGGCCAGGGGTGTGTTTGTTATTTTAGAAAAGGAAAATGAGTTTCCATTTAGCAAATTCTTGGGCAGATTCAATATTTATGAATTACATGCTTTTGCTTAATCCAGTGAATAGTAGGTGCTAAATGTTTTCATATTGACATCTAGAATTTATAGGCTGTAATTTGGTGATTTCTGGTAGGAATTATGAGTGGTAGTTTTTTTTTTTTTAAATAACATATTAGTTGTGTTTGTAAATTAATAAAAATCACTTTTGAGAAATTGTCACAGTTTAGATTATATTTCCTAGATTTTTCCAGACTTTTCAGATTATTTTTTCAGAAGTTTCTGGATTGCAAGAATCTTTTAGTCAGAATAAGTGAAGAACAGTGTTAAACACTATAAATCTACTCCACTATTAGCTTAATCATCTCTGTGTTTGCCACAGTGATACTTTTTAACATGAAAGCTCTACTTGATGTAGTTTTAGAATAATTATTAGGTAGTTGATAAACTTATCAAGACTCCTTTCACAAAATGATCTTTACACCTTAGTTTATATCTAGTCCATGATTTCAGAGCATTTATGATCTTTTATATTTTGCTATAAACATATAGTTCTCGTTTTTGATTACTCTTTGTCCATAAGCTATATACTGCTTTCTGAATCTTAAAATTTACAGTTTCTTGTGAGTCGATGCTTCAGTGGAATTCTTTTGTAACTTCAGAAAGTAATATTAAATAATTAATATTAGGGACCTCTAAGTGAATGTTGCAAATTTAATGAGTTATTTTACAAATAGCCCCAAAAGATCTAAACTTATTAAAAAAATAATTATAAAATGCCAGCTACTTATAGGTGAATATACAAATTAAATCAAATAATTATTTTTCTAATTCTCTCCCTGATTTAAACTAATCTTTAAAAATCTGTGATTGCTCTTACTTTGCCTTTCATATACCCTGCTTCCCCGAAAATAAGACAGTGTTGCTCTAGGTCTTATTTTTAGGGGATGTCTTATCTTTCCATGCGCTAGGTCTTATTTTGGAGAATGTCTTATTTTCGGGGAAACTCGGTAGTTTTGTAGTTTTTACAAGACTCCTCTAAGGGATGACATGATAGTTCAGCCTGGTATGTGTGTTACTGTGTCTTTCCTTCAGTCTGCCTATTGCAGAGGGTGGGTGATAGAGAGATGGCGGGGGCTGCAGGACTGAGCAGCCTGCATATCTCTCTATTTTCTAGCCTCTCACCCTCCATTCATGTGACAGTAGCTTAACAGTTGTTGAAGTTGTCTTGACACTATAAGAGACAGGATTTGAATAAAGACCTTAAATTTATTATTGCTGTATTGATACTGTTCCTGTATAATCAAGTCATCTTTATGATATTAAGGTAAATATTTGTAAGGATTTGTTTTGTCCTAGGATTTGGAAGCAGTATATATATTATTAAAATCTTGGATGTATAAAATCAAGATCAAGCTCTTATTTTTCTGGGAGTGTATTCTATTAGTAAAGAATAGTTGGTGATAAAAAGTTACAGGCCCTTTGTCTACTGTCCTTTATTTGATAAATGTCAACAAGGTGGGGTGAGAGGGATATATAGAAATATTTGAGAAGGTTTAGTCAGGCATAGAAATCCAGACAAGAAACTAAAGCATAAGCCAGGGTCATAGAAGCCTTAGGGATTTTAAGTATTTACCTTAGTTATTTACCATTTATAATTTTTGATAGAATTCTTAGGTTTTATGTTATGCGTGGAAGATTCCTCTGTGTGTCTGTCAGTGTAGAGTCTACATTGATAGTTCTCACATGTGGTAAAACTTTGACTTTGAGATATCTGTATTGGTCATGTGGGTACGTAAAGACAGTCCTGTGAAGTCAACACCGAGAATGAAAGCTAGGTGGGATGGCCCTGACACCGGCACGGGGCCTTGCACTGCTGGAGAAATCTTAAGGAAGTTACTTCAATAACTGTTTTTAGAGTTTTAGAGTCTACAGTTTGTAGGTGCTCAGTTGGGATGGTATTTGGGGATGTGTAGATGGTTTGATTGTCAAAGTGCGTGAAGGCACGATGGCCTTGTACAGGGCAGTGCTAAATGGCCCAAAAGGAAGGGACAGCCCCTCACAAGAGTTGCCCAAAATGCAGTGGTCCTCAAATGGTCCTCAAAGTCGCAATTCTTTTGTTGTAACATCCTTTATTTTGAATAAAAAATATATCTTAAAATGTCATTTGAGAAGTTAGTGTTGAATTTGCAATGTTTGATATTGTAAAATATTTTAGATATATTATTTGACGTTGTAAGCGAAGAGGGAGAGAGAAAAAAAATGAAGATCTTATTTTTAGCCATTTAGGATTTGAAGTGATTGACAGAAGGGTCCAAACATGTAGGTATGTAGTGAACTCTTAAGAAAAAGATGTTAAGGTCCTTTTGTTCTCTGGAAAGAAATGATGAGTGCAGTCCTATTTGGACAAAGAGGGAATGACAGTGTAGAAAGTCAGAGAGAAGATTACTAATCCTGTAACAATCTGAATTCTATTGTAAAATTTTTCATTAAGAAAAAATAGAGATAACAGTGAAAGAACAGTTGGCCCTCTGTATTTACAGGCTCTGCACCTACAAATTCAACCGACCAAGGACTGAAAATATTTTGGGGCGGGGGTTTGGGGAAGGGTGCGGGGGAGCTATAATAAGTTGTTGTAGATGTGTACCATGGAGTTAGGCCTACAGTGATTGGTGATTGCATCTGCACTGAATATTCACAGACTTTTCCCCCTTGTAATAGTCTCTAAACAATACACTGCAACAACTATTTACACAGCATTTACATTGTATTAGGTATGGGTAACCTTGAGATGATTTAAGTATATGGCAGGGTGTGCCTATGCAGGTTATATGCAGATATGCCATTTTATTTAAGGTGCTTGAGCCTCTGAGTATTTTGGTGTCTGTGGGGCCGTTGGGAGTGGGTCCTGGATCCAGTGCCCTGAGATAGTGAGGCGCTGCTGTACGCGGATATTTTGGATACGTGGTTTCAGATGTCAGGGCATCTCAGTTGTTTGAATTGTGCCTGTGAGCTAGCAACCGCAAAATGGGGAGAGAAGAAAATGTTTTTTTAAAAAAGAGGGAGAAACAAATGGAAAGCACATGAAAAGAAGGAAGCAGCATCTGAAAAAATGGCAGTTCTATTCTTTCATGTCCTTAGGATAAACACCCTGGTGTCGTCCCTGACTTCCCTCTTCCATCCCTGGTATCTAATCCAGTATCACATCCTGGGACTCTATTTTGCAGATAGATCGAGGATCCAGCTACTTCTCACATTTTTTCTCCTACCTGATTTGTAGTTCTTAGTCTCTCTAAATCTAAGTCATGTTAGGTCATTCTTGCCACCGTCAGCATCCCAGTGGCTTCGCATCTCTGGATGGAAAAGCCATAGCCCTTCTGGTGAACAGTACTTACCTTGCAAAACATGGTATAGCTCTTTCCGAAGATCTTTCTTTGAAATGTTTGCATTTTATTGTAAGATTGTTTTCATTCTGTTCCTCAGAACATTCTGTGGCCAATGTTATTAATTCCACCTCTAAAAACTTAGTGAGAAGCAAGTGAAAAACATGACATTTTTTTTCACTCCGGGACATTTTATTCAAAAGATTTCTCCTAGCTGAAACCGGTTTGGCTCAGTGGATAGAGCGTAGGGCTGCGGACTGAAAGGTCCCAGGTTCGATTCCGGTCAAAGGCATGTACCTTTGGTTGCAGGCACATCCCCAGTAGGGGGCATGCAAGAGGCAGCTGATCGATGATTCTCTCATCGATATTTCTAACTTTGTATCTTTCTCCATTCCTCTCTGTGAAAAATTAATAAAATATATTAAAAAAAACAAACAACAAAAACAAAAGATTTCTCCTAGCCAAAACCAGTTTGGCTCAGTAGATAGAGTGTCTGTCTGTGGACTCAAGGGTTCCGGGTTCGATTCTGGTCAGGGGCATGTACATTGGTTGTGGGCACATTCCTGGTGGTGGTGGGGTATGCAGGAGGCAGCTGGTGGATGTTTCTCTCTCATTGACGTTTCTAGCTCTCTATCCCTCTCCCTTCCTCTCTGTGGGTGGGGGGGGGGGGGAGATTTCTCCTAGTGAGACCTCTCATCAGTTAGTAGGCATTTGTGGTACAGAGTGCCAGGCATGCACACCTTCAAGGCCACTAATCTCATCACTGTTAGTCAGTGATTGTACATTTTTAAATTGATAACAATCTTCAGTATCATAGAAAAGGATCAATTATATTCAGTATAGGATGAATACTAAAGAAGGACATGTATCTGAGAAAGAAGCTCAATATTAAATTTGAAAAGAATGGACTTCTTCATATTGGTTTGGCTAGACTGAGCTTTTCAATAAGATGCTAGTTATGGAATACATTCCCTGTGCCAAGTATGAGAAAAAAAAAAAAAAAAAGCTAGTTTAGATTACCAGGCCCTGAAGGTGATCAGGTGAGTGAGGTGAAGTAGCTCAAGGGAAAAGAAATCCCAAACTGTCCTTGTTAATGAACAGGGTAAAATTAAAAGCCCCCGTTCTGCATGAAGTGGGCAGGCAGTATTTTCTCCTCGTTTGCAGAATATCACTGTTTTACAAGTTCCTTAGTTATTTACAATCCTATTTAATTAAAGAGTAATATGCAAATTGACCATCCCTCTAACACACAAGATGGCTGCCCCCATGTGTGGACACAGATGGCTGCCAAAAGATGGCCAGCAGGGAAGGGCAGTTGTGGGTGATCAGGCCAGCCGGCAGTTGGGAGGGACCAGGCCTGCAAGAGAGGGCAGTTAGGGGTGACTGGGCCAGCAGAGGAGGGCAGTTGGGGGCAACCAGGCCTGTAGGGGAGGGTAGTTGGGGGAACTCAGGCCAGCAGGGGAAGGCAGTTACGGGCAACCAGGCTGGCAGGGGAGGACAGTTAGGGGGTGGTCAGGCTAGCAGGCAGAAGCAGTTAAGGGGAATCAGGCAGGCAGGCAGCGATGGGAGCCAGCAGTCCTGGATTATGAGAGGGATGTCCAACTACCCATTTAGGCCTGGGCAGTTGGACATCCCTCAAGGGTCCCAGATTGGAGAGGGTGCATGCTGGGTTGAAGGACATTCTCCCCCTCCTCCTCCCCCCCCTCCCTCCACCACCCCACCCCAATGCATGAATTTCACGTACTGGGCTTCTAGTTAGAACATATAGTTCTAAGGTGAGCAGTGTCTTTGGGGTATAGGAAGAAGAGATGATTGTAAATAAATTCATGAAAAAATATAATTATACTTAATGGTGTGTGTGTGTGTGTGTATATATACATGCTGAAAACTTAGAATATTACAGTGGAAGTGCTCCTGAAAGTGGCATGATTTTCATTTATTGTGAAAGACTTCAATTGACACGCGGGATGTATGTTGCAGAGAGGACCATCTTTATAGATTGTTATTTAGAAATAAGTATGTCACATTCGTTTGTAAGGAACGATTTTGTATTCTTGTCATTTTATTATACTATGAGTATATTGAAGAAGAAATTTAAAGGAACAATTGTAGTTCTTTCCAAACAGCTTTTAATGAAACATTTGCATTTTACTACAAGGTTTTTGTTCTGTTTCTCAAAGAGAATTCGCTATAAAAATGTTATTGAATCCGCCTCTATTTCAGGAACTTGAAAAACAAAATAATGTAAAGGGGTCTAATTGTGTTTGTATTCAACTCAGGGTTGATATAAGTAAGAGAAGGACAATTAAATCACATAATTTATGCAACAAGGCTTTGTGTTTCTATGAACAAAGCTAACATTTCTTTTCAGGAATGATGCAATTCCAAAGCAAAAATTTGATGTCATTCTAATGAGTCTGCTTTCAATTGTAGAGTACGATGAAGCCCTGGGAGAGATTAGCAAGAAATCTTTTTTATTGTAGCTAATAAATCTGGGAAGTAAGCTCTCCGCATAGATTGAAGTTGATCTGGCATGGAGTTGCTTTATGAATAGCCCTTTGAGCAAACTCTGCAGTTCTGTGTGTGGTTTGAAATCCCTGTAAATTTGTAGGCAGGTACATATTACAATTGTCTGTTTTTCTTTTTAGGGCTCATGTAATCAAAGAAGTTTTTGTTGTGTGTATCTTTTCAGAACACAACAGGAATTGAAAATGAATCAGGTGAGTTTAAATATAAGAATTTATACAAATACATTACCTAGATGTTAGACCAGTTCTTGATTTCTAAAAGATAGTAACACACAACATTCATTCCTCCCAGGTTTTCCTTTCTGTTCTTAATGCCATTAATGAATACATTGCTTTCCTGGTGTGCGTTTTGGGGGTGTGGGTTGGCATTTCTATGGAACGCTAAGTAGAGGACTCATTTGTTCTTAGGGACCTAATTCAGATTTTCTTTCTTTTTTTTACCTCCTGCTACACTCTGGTGTTATTTGTCTTGTTTTGAAGTTTACTAAGCTTTTGTTTTTAATACTTTTTATTCTGTAATACTCATTGACTGAAAAGAGAGTATTAAAAGTTTTGTTGTTGATTTTTAAAGACCAAAATTGATCAAACGGGAAACTTTTATACCTGTTCGTGGAGTAGAAACAAGAGGGCAGATATTGAAATGTAAGATGTGCTTCACCTTCCAGGGGTTTGGGATTACCTGGAGATTAAACAGTTCTGCTGTGGACACTTCTGTAGCCTCAAGGGCGTTTTGATAAGTAGAATCTGTTATATGGATTTAATATGTTCTAAAGTAGAATTCTTATTTTCTGATCTTAATATCATTTCACTTTCAGTTATAGAAATTTATGGGTGTCAGAAACATTCTCTTTTGAAATCTTTATAAACACATTTTTTTTTTAAAAAAAGGACAGAACTTAAATATGTGAAGTCTATAATTTTTAGTGCTTAGCTTAAAACTACCAGTCTGGAAAATATTTTGTATCCCTCATCAAGTGAAACTTGGGACACCTTTTTATCAGTTACAGGTGCCTCTAACTGAGATCACAAGTCCAATTTTATTAGGTGGCCAAGTTTAATAAATTCAGTCCTGTGCTGCATTGAGAGATGTGAAATTTTTGGAATGGATTCTTTGATTTCTTTTTATTACTTTCTTTATCAAAATATATTTATTTTAATGCAGATGACCATATGTCATAAAAACGAATCTGGTGAACACATGGGGCACATGGTTTCTATTATTTTAAAACTTGCAGATTTACTGACTGCTTTTGAAGGCAAATTGTTTCTGAAATGGTAAAATGGGGGCGGGAAAGAGAACAGTGGATTTTCACAGTCATTGCCCATAAAGTTATATACATATATGTGTCATAGATTTCATATATTTTCCCACTTCAAGACTGATTCCTAATGTGAACCTTGTCACCCAAAGAAGCTTGCTTTTCTAAAATGGCCCAGGAAGTCTTAATTTTGGATTAGAATGATCATAAAAAAGAAAAAAAAGAATGATCGTGAAAGTTTCCACAGTGGAATCTAAATGTTGACATTGCTTTTGTTGCCTCATTGTTTACAGTCATTGTCTCAGTGGCTACAGCTCGCACCTTCTGCTTAATAACGCTTTAATTCTTACATCTTATTAGGCTAGTTGCATTTCTGATATTTTATTTCTTTGACATGTCACATTCACTTCAATATTTCATTTATATCAAATGAACTTGTATTTAAAGAAAGTCTTCAAGCCATTTAAAAGAATTGTGACCTTTTTTTTGTGTGGCTTTTTTACAATTTCATTTTACGTTCGACAAGTTTTAATATCAGATCTGTGGAGGACTGCCTTTGATGCTAAAAGCCAAATGTCAGTGGAAAAGGGTCCTCTTATGTTTCTAATGGTTAGCACATTTCTGATGTGGGTATAATTTAAATGGCCTGGTAGTAATGAAACTTTTATTTGTATTATAAAAACTGTCCACTTTTTATGAGTAAAATTTCAGCATCTTTAGTTATATTTTCATTATTTGAGGAATATTAGTTACATGATATTTAGTCCTGATTATTATATCATGGCAAAACAATCTGTGACTGTTTTTCAGTAGTTGTCCCAGTAATTTAAAAAAAAATAAGAATTGTTTCAGTACATTTTATGTTTTTCCTTCTTGTATTTATTCTTCTCATTTGTAGCCAGTGAATATGAGCCATGCACGCTTGAAAACTTCAAAATAACTACATAAAAGTGTAGATATTAAACAAGTTTTAACTAACTAGATTGATTTGTAATTCAAATCTTGATGGTGAGTTTAGGGTTAGATTTTTTTTCTCTCTAGGGACTGCTCAACATAGCTTTGATGAATGTTAGCTGTCAGCTATGTCCCTTATGATGGGTGTGGTCTCTTAAGGCAATAACACAGCATCACTCATACATGTATGCCTGACAGCCGAGTTTTAAGGACTCAGTGACCCTAGGAGTGAGCATTTCATATTGCTTACAAGTTAGTCCTTTAGAGGAAACGAGAGTCCAAAGCCCAGTGCTGCTGGCATGTTAAGCACTGACTACTGAAGCAGCGTTCTGGACTGCTCATTGTTACCAATGCGTTTCCAGGAGTTTGCGAGGCTTCCCCTCCAATCCCAGCCCTGGAGCCGAGACCCACATGCTCTGTATCCCTCTTTCTCTTTTGGTCTTCTCTCCACTCAGCACTCACCCCTTTCTTCCTATCTCTTGTCTTCCCAGTTTAGAACCCGGCTTGCTTTCCCTGTGAGCCTTGGTTTTTCTGACTGAGCCCAGGCCTGAAGGGCAGGCAAGAAGAGCAACTCTCTGCCTTCTCCCCTCGCTGTCCATTTTCTCTTCTCTCCCTTTGCAATCATAGATATCCTTCGCTTACTTTACACATCCATCTAAATACTTAACTTTGAGATGTTCCACTAATTTTCTTCTTTTTCCTAGATTGATCTAGGAGAATCCAGAACTTTATAAATGTTCTCTTATTGAATAGAGTTTAGAAGGCTGTATAGTAGTTCCTTACCTCCTTTCCTTCAATGTTCTTTCCTTATAATGTCAATGAGATGCCTTAGGAAGTTAACTTCTGTTTATATCACTTAGTCCTATGGTAAAATTGTTTCATTTTACCAAATTTCACTTAAAGTTGCACAATTTATGAATGACATTAAATGAGGACTTACTGTACTTTGATAGAACATCCAAGGTGAGTGAAGTTCCATAATGCAAGTAGGTATATTAGAGTTAAATGCCATATTCCTGTCTATTGAGTGCTTACCCATCATGCCAGGCATTTCATTGTCACACATACATTTTCTTATTAATTCAGTCTTTATAGCTTCCCTATGAAGTATAGGATTTTTAACCATTTTATGGATGAAGACATTAAGGCCCAGAGAGGTGGCTTGCCCATGATCATTCAGACGTGGTAGATCTTGGATTCACCCCAGGCCTGTAGATTCCAAAGCCCAGTTCTTGCTCGCTGTGCTACATTTCTATGTCAGGATACGCTGTGTGATGCTGTGCTAACATCTGCTCCAAAATATCTGGGGCTTAACAGCCGTTTATTTCTTGTTCTTAGTACTCATCCATTGTAGCTCTGCTATTGTGGTTGCTCAAGAACCAAGGATGATGGAGGCTTTATCTCAACATGTGTTACTTCTGTTTACATTTAACTGGTCAAAGTTAGTCATATGGCCACATCTAACTTAAAACTCAGGTGGGGGGGGGGCAGAGCCAAGTGCCTAGGAAGACAGGAGAACTGTAATATTGGGGTACAGCCCAATCATTCCAGCTTTATTGATATATATTTAATATAAAACATTCTGTAGGTTTTCACCTTGATGTAATATAGTGGCCTTGATTACCATTTATTGAGTCACACTTAATTTTCTAAAAAGAACCTTTGTATAACTCTTATTACTAATATTTGAAATTTCTACCAGTATAGTAGCTTATGATTGCAGCATCTCTCTGTCCTTATCAATAATCTGTGGTAATGCCAGCAATGTAGCCTCCTAAACTTGTTTTAAAGTTTTATATAAAAAAATTAAAAAGGAAGGTAAATCACTTGATGCTGCAAATGTAACCCTGAGAATTGTAATAAGCCATCTATATTTCCATTGTCTTAACTGTTCTGAAGTTCATTCATCCCATCACTCATCCTGCGTAGACTGCATCCCAAGATGCTGTGGATTCTGCAGTGAAGTAGATGGGTAAGGGCTCTGCTCTCAACTCACATACTCACAGAGGGCAAGAGTGCAGAAGCAGGAAGGTAAGCTCAGACAGTAAAAACCGTGAGGACAGTGCAGCGAGGTCACGTGGTAAAGAATGCTGGTGAAAGTAGGGGGAGGTTCTCTGGATCACATGGTCAGAGAAGGCTATTCCAGAAAGGTGGTTAACAATAGAATCATAATAAATTAATAGAATTCTTAATAATAATAATAATAATAACCGAATGATAGGCCAAAGTAATAAGCAAGAACCAGATATGTGAGGATCCGGGGAAAGAAAATTCTAGGCAGCGTGAACAGACAGTGCAAAGGCCTCAATGTGGGAATGCGCTTGGTGGTTCAAGGCATGGGGAGCCAGCCAGAGCCGGAGCTTGGCGACACGTGGGGCCCTGGGACCAGATGCAGTTTGTATGTGAGGCGAGGGCCAGCTTTGTAGGTCCTCAAAGGCCATGGGAAGAAGCTTATGTTTTATTGTGAGTTCAGCGGGAAGCCACTGGACAGGGACATACTTTGGTTTCCATTTTTAGCACATCATGTTCACTGGGCCAAGAGTCTGGATTGTAAAGGGGCAAGAGCATGGTAATATGCTTGCTCACAATTGAGATTAACACCGTATTTGAGGACATTTTCTTCACTCGGACAACTTAATGGGCCTGCCAAATTTGGGCAAGAAGGTGCTTTTTAATGTTTCAGAACTGTTTGACTGCTTTTCTTTTCCAAAGGCGGCATATAAGATTTCCTTATCTGTATCCCCATCTGTTTATTGTTATTGCAGTCTTACTCATTCC
Organism: Pipistrellus nathusii; assembly: GCA_963693515.1. Classification (NCBI taxonomy): domain Eukaryota; kingdom Metazoa; phylum Chordata; class Mammalia; order Chiroptera; family Vespertilionidae; genus Pipistrellus; species Pipistrellus nathusii. Next base: position 6,839,896 of record OY882859.1, read on the forward strand.
TTAACCACATAAAATTTAATGCTATTTCAGTAAACTGAAGCTTGTTTGATCCCCACCCCTACCCATTTCCCCCCAAGAATAGTAAAGTCTTTATTTCAAGTTTCATTGGGGTTGTTCACAGAATTTGAATATTTTAATGCTCTTTAATTCTTGGACATTATTATTTTTTGCTGGTAACAATGATTACTATGGTGGTTATTAGTCTGTGGTAGCAATAATATATCTTTTATTTTGAATATATAATAATATGTCTTAATATTAAGCAATACTACTCTCTAGTATTAGTTTTGATCAATTGGTATTTAAAAATCTTGGTGCTTTAATTAAATCAATTAAATCTGATATAAAATTTATGGCCATTGTTGGGTAGAGCATGTGAAAGAAGTACTTCTGTAAGTTTAAATGAAATACTAGGAAAATTTGCTTATTCTTATCTTTTAAACAATGAAAACATGAGTGTATGCTGTCTATGTTGGGGGTGCCTGCAGCCTTATCTAGCAGGAGGCAGTGCCAGTGTCATGCTGTAGAGCAGTTACCTCACTCTTTCCAGTGAGGATCTGAGTGTAGGAGAGGGAGCGGAGCAGGCTGGTTCTGAGGAGCAGAAAGGGGGCTGAGGGGCGCTGTGAGTGGTCACTGCAAGGACAGGCCAGAATAGGCTTACTCACGGAGAAGGGAAATTGTTCGAGGGTTTAGAATTGTTTTTAAAAAAATCTCGATTAAAACGTGTTTTTTTTTTTCTATGACGTTGGTATTTTTATTTTTTATTTTCTTGGAACATTAAAGTTTCAACATGATTTAAAGAGAGTGTAGGATTTATTTACTTATTTATGTGCAATAAAATGTACTCATTTGGAGTGTATGGTCCTGAGTTTTCACTCTGATGTTAACTACCACCTCTGTCAAGAGATACGACGTTGCTGACACTCAAGAAAGTTCCTTTTTGGGGCTCTGAAGTTCTCCCCTCAACCTCTACCTCAGGCAGCCACTGATCCGGCTCACCGTCCCTGTGGGTTGGCTTTTCTTGTTCTAGAATTTTTCATAAATGGAGTCATATCAGTAGCTTATTCCTTTCATAGAAAATATTTTATGGGCCATCAGCTGACCATCTAGATAAATCTCTTCATACCATATTTCTAAAGGTTAGGGGAAACCCTGGGATGGTTTTCTATCTTTAATTTTAGGTAGCTCCTCTAATTTTTTCTAATTCTAAAAATATATATTGTGTAAAAAATTGAAACTATTTTAGCATATTATTAACATTGAATTGTATTTTTATAAGTACTTCTATAAGTTTAAATGCAAATTTGATTTTTCATACTTTTAAAAAAAGACGGTTTCTGTCCATGATGATTTAAACCTCAATTAATGAGTGTATAGTTGAGAAAATTAATGTGTTTAATAATGATGGCACTTAATTTTATTTTGAATTACATATTCTACTAAGTTTTTAAAATAAAATCAAGTACAATGTCTTTCTGAAGATAATTGAATTATTTTTTAAATTTGAAAAGTAATTTAGGAACTTGAATAGCATTTGCCTATGCAATATAGAAGACTTTGGCAAGAAGGCTTGCATTTTATGTTACCCTGATATTAATGCTTTCGTAGAGAAGGTTTCAGGATTGTTTAGCTCTGCCTCACTTTAGTTATCTTGTGACTCACATTCCACCTTTAGTCTTGGCTTTTCCAATCTGGCTGTATGACCTTGAGCAAGTCACTGACTTCCTGGTATTTGCTTTCTTACCTGTTAAATAGGAATAGTAGTGGTGCCCACCCCATGCGGTTGTGGTAAAAAGCAAAGTTAATTAAAACATAGAGCACTAAGGTTAGTGCCTGGCATATATGTAGGAAACACTGTGTATTATTATTATATCACCATTCTTATTTTCAGGCAGTAACTAAGTCTTGATTCTGCCTTTATAAAATACCTCCTTGTCAAACTCACTGCTCGATTCCTAGTCAGGGCACATGCCTGGGCATGCAGGAAGCAGTGGATGGATGATTCTCATCATTGATGTTTCTATTTCTTCCTCTCCCTTCCTTTCTGAAATCAATAAAAAATATATTTAAAAAACTTTAAAATACCTTTTTATTACTGTCATTGCTTGAATTCAGACCCAAACATTCCTTGTTTTGGCTGTTATAGAAACTTCCTAATTGATTGCCTCACTGACATCTCTCACCCACCATTGAATCATTTCCCCCATGCTTTAACTGTTATACTTACTTATACAACATAAAACTGACCATATAGGAAATCAGAGAAGTGGACAATCATCATGAGTTGTTTAGAATGTCTTCATGGATGAACTGGGATTTGAACTTGACCTGGAAGGATGTAGAGAATATTGACTAGCAGAAGAATTGAGAGCCATAAGGACCAGTGGCCTGGGTTCATTATGAACTAGAAGCCTGAATTGCAAAAGCCCCACAGGAGTAAGAGACCTAATTTGGTGAAGGGAGGAGGAGCCAGAAGTTGGTGCCTGTAGGGGCC